>JALAZF010000348.1:2719711-4079566 GCA_022829125.1 Lathyrus tuberosus
AATGTGTATCGGAGCGTTCAAAGGTAAAATATGACTTATTCGAATTCCAATGTTCTCTATTTTTCAAAGTCGTGAATTTTTGGCAAATAATGATTCATGCTCCATCATGAAGTTGTAAAGTTCAAATACAAGCTTTAGTCTCAAGACTATTCATGTTCAAGATTTCAACTTCACCATTTCAAATTCATCATCTTAAAAAGTCCAAGATTATTCAAGCCATCATTAGTCAAGTTGCAAGTATCATGAAGATTCACATCAATTTCCAAAACTCAAGCTTTCAAGATTCAAGATTTACAAAGTTCAAAATTTAATAAATTGATTCAAAGGATTCATCACAAGTTTAAGATATGATTACAAGATGATTTACATAAAGTTTAAATCCAAAATGGTGGAATGAATGTCTTTCACTCATGCCTAAATAATACTTACAGCAGAACTAATGCAACACGTTAGCCTATATGACTTTACCAATTGGAAATGCAGTACAAAAGCAACACCAAGTATCCTATCCATCCTCAAGAAACCTTCTGCTTGATAATTACACCAAAACCGTCAAGAAGAAATGTTGGTTCAGGGAGCCGGTCATAGATTGAAGGCGACAACTGAAATGAGAGCGGAGAATGTCAAGTTTATTACTCATCTTGAAGCTAAGAATCCAACTCATGCGTATGATGATGTTTCGACACTGTTTCTTGCGTGCACTTCCTTTGCGGTTTTATTTTCATCAAGTGGACTGCTACCATTACTCCATGAGACAACTGCAAGGAACAAAAGCTTTGACGTGTGTTACAAGTATAAGGAGCTCTATGAGTTGGTTGCCCATTTTCCTGACCAAGCAAACAATTCCAAAACCAGCACAAGATAAGGTCTAACATTGATTTCCAAAACAAACTCAGACAAGTTTAAAGTACTTCCAAAACAAGCCAAAACATGTCTCAAACATGGCAAAATGAAAAGGGAAGTTTCTTCAACTTGTTAGCAAGCATGTCCGTTCGAAAACAGAAACAAATCATCAAGAGTTTAGAACAAGTTTGAATCGTGAAGATCACACATTCATGGCTATCATATTTCCTTTCCAAGACGAGTACAGACAGCAATCGCACGCATTGAAAAATCGAAATCGTGAATTAAATTGTCATATGCTTATAAAAAGACAGATTCACGAGAGAGAGACTCACGGTCGAAAAAACCAGACAAGCCTCATTCACCATATTCCCACGGTTCTCACATCAGAGAAAAATTCTTTCAAAGCAAAGCAGAAAATCACACACATACAGCAGGGAAAAAAACGAAAACGTACTCGAAGTTGTCGACGTATCGTTACACCGAAGTTCTTCGTAGTTGCCGCAAAGGGAATCCGACGAAGCCGTCATCACGCCGCGTCAACGATACTGCTACGGACATTTCACCTTCACCACGCAAGGCCGAGTCAGACCGCAACCCCTAACGCGAATCACTCCGCGCGCACCTCCGTCCAACACACTCTTTCGCCCTCCGACAAGCTGCATTCTCTGCCACCGTGAGGAGATCACCATCGGAAACTCGCCCAAAACGTACCCCTGTTCAATCCGATGAACCGCCATCAGGATTGAAGACGAATTTTCCGTCACGAACGAGATTGCGCTCCCTCTGTTGCTGTTCTCGCTGCTGGTTGTGGTAATTTCTAATCACTTGCCTTTTAGATTCTATTGTTATTGATTAATTGAGATTGTTGTGGTGTTTTGAGGGAGATAATGAGAGTACATGGCGAGTGAGAACGAAATAAGATGAACAGGGGAATGGGGATGGATTTGTGAGAGAAAGAGAGAAGTGATCGTGAGAGAGGAGAAGAAACGGAAGAGAAGAGGATCAAGTCACGGGGAAGGAGAAGTAGTGTTGTGTGGCTGACTTTGTTTTGGGACTTATGCCTTCACTTCCAATAGATGAGAGTAGTGTGGGCTTAGAACAATCCGACCCAAACCCTCTCTTTTTGGTGTAATTCGGGTGAGCCTTCAGCCCATGTTCATGCTGTCCAAAAAAAAACCGCACCCCCTTTTGATTTGTTTCTTATTGGGTTTTTGATATTTAATTTGAATTATTAGTTAAAATATTTGGTAATTACTTTGGTTTATTGAATTTTAGATAAGTATGTTTTAATTAAAATTTAGTTTTTTTAGTTTAATTAAGTTAATTAGAATTTAATTTTAATCAGGATTAATTAGTTAGATATTAATTGGTTAGTTTTAAATAGATTAGTTTTATTAAAATTTAATTTAGTTCTCTGGTTTATTTAGAACTTATTTAGAATTGATCTATTTATTTAATTAGTTTTTTTAAATAGGTTTTTTTGTTCTATTAAGTTTTAATTAACTTTTAGTTTAATTAGCAATTTTAATTTTTTTAATTAGATTTTAATCTATATTAGATTTAATTAGATTTTTTTATTATTTAGATTTATTTAGAGTTTTATTTCTATCCTTATTTCTAATAAATTGTTAATATATTGTTTTTTAGTTAATTTTAATTTAGGACTTAACTTCTCATTGAGTTTGTTTGTTAAATAAAAAAATTTGAAAAATGTCAAAAATATTTATTTTTTTTCCCTTGATATTTTGTTTATACTTATTTTTATTAAACAATAAAAAAAAAATTCAGTTATCCTTTGATTAGTTAAAAAATAAATTTTTTACTTTTATTTCGATTCTTATTCAAACCCTTTTTTCAAAATAAACTCTCGATTCACATCGAGCCCCTTTTTTTTCCTTGTAAGTCAATTGCTTTTTAAGCATCGCCATCAACCTTTAGGTCCTTTCCCTTAGCGAGCAAGCAATATATAACATAAATACTAACAAGAGGTTCCTGTAGAGTACTACAGACGTTTAGGATGCTAATACCTTCCCTAGGCGTAACCAACCCCCGAACCTTAGATCTCTTAGGTTTTTTTCGTTCTTTAAACCTTTATTTGGATAAAATAAAGACCGGTGGTGAATTTCAAAAATTGCGATTCAAGTTAACCTAATAGCTTGGTATCCGATTCTCACCACGACAGAAATGGCGACTTCACTGGGGAATTTCGAGGGTTTCCCCTAACTTGTTTATATCTATGTTATTTATTTGCTTGTTTGCCTATATATCTTTATATCTGTATATATACATGTTCTACTTGGATTTTCTGTTTGCAGGGTTGCTACTTTGTGTGGTGAGACAAAGTCCTACACCCGGACTAGAGTGAAATTAAGATAGGAAAACGGTGAGAATTCAAGGATACTTTGAGGGAGTCGATTCCTGAAAAAGTGAATTGAGACTTCACCACTCAGTCTAGGCCCTCTCGAATAAAATATTTGTCCAACGAGTTCATTCGTGAAGACGATATGGTTTCGATCTAAAGGCCCTTGGGACTGGGGACCATAGTTACCTTTAACCCAACTTGGCCTATTAGGATGTAGTGCGGGGACTATGCGGGAGTCTATTTCTGCAATAGTCGCTACGCGATACTACACTCAGATGAGATTCTCTTGAGAATATTATTGACTACCAAGTGATTTGGAAAATCGATAATATCCGAAAGATGGATTGTAGACTCTGGGAACTTTGTAGAACCCGTTCGGCAGGTACATTTGAAACCATAATACACACCTATTGGGATGGTTAGACCTTGGCTCCATGCTCGTGATCTTCAAACCTAGGCCCTGGATTGTTTGCATGTATATGTGTATACCTGTGTTTATGCATCCATTCATGCATTCATGCATAACCATTCGGTTTCAAGAAACTCAATTGTTCTTTCATTTGCAAAATCAATAAAAAAAATCATGGATTATAAAATGAAATTTTTTCAGCCTTTCCGAAATGTTTACAACCTACTCTTGAGTTCCTTGAAACCATTACATTGCATTGCATATCATTTGCATCTTTGCATGATTCATTGCATACATCCGTTTGTCCAACAACTCATGTCCAGTCGTCTCTATCTTCCAGCGTCACCTGTCAGTCGTCAAGTTGATTCCTCGACACAGATATCAGACTAGAGCTAACTACAAACGCATAATGGCAGAGCAAGAAGCACACAATGCTGAGATGTGAATGGAGATCGACGACCTTAAGTCAAGCGTGGCAAAGCTCACTGAAATGCTCCAAGTTTTGATTGCTAGAGGAGAGCAACCCCAAAGGACTGTCATCCAAGAAGTTTCAAGCGCTGATCCTCCACCGGTTCAAATGCCACCTGCAACTTGGCCAGAGTTTGGTTTACCTTCCGACTATTCTCCATATCTTGCATCTACTGCTATGATTGGTCAGACTTCCAGACCAGTGTTTCAAGCTCCAGTTTTCTCCAAGCCTAGACCTGTGGTTACCGCTCCACGACCAGCTCCTCAACGTCCAGCTGTAGGACAGAATCGGTACTGTAATAGGAATAATTTTGATCCTATTCCGATGACATATACTGAATTATATCCTGGTCTGGTTCAGAAAGGTTTGATTACTACAAGGCCTTTGCCTCCTCCTCCAAATCCTCTTCTAGCCGGCTATAGGGTTGATCTTCATTGTGAATTCCATCAAGGTGGTGCAGGTCATAATTTAGAAGGTTGCTTTGCGTTGAAGGCTAGAGTACAAGAGCTGATCAGAATTGGTATTCTCTCCTTTCGTGACACCAATCCAAATGTCAAGAACAATCCTTTGCCAAAGCACGCTAAGTGAAGCTTCAGTCGACTTCAGCAGACCTCAGTGTTTCAGATAGGACAACTCACTCTTGTTTCTGACTAGTCACTAGACTTTTGTTTCTTGTTGTTTGCATTTTCCTTATCTTGTATTAGCTGTTTGCTTTCAAATCATGTTTGTACTTTCATAATTAATAAAATGAGCATTGCGACTTTTGGATTCAATTCATTTGTGTTTGCTATTTACATCTTTATGCCTTCCTTTTCAAAAAGAAAAAAAAAAAAAAAAACAAACAAAAAAATTTACCTCTCTTCCACTTTCTTTTCTTGATTATGCTAAGATTAGAGGGAGGATGATGAAAACGTTATACTCATAATTGTTGTCGGTATGCTTTCAAATCAAAACTTTGCTGAGGATGTAAGGCATTGTTTCAATTCCCAAACACTGGAGAAATAAGGAAGATAACCCCTCGTCAACCCCTTCGAGCCTTGAAGTAGGAGTTTCTTTTCTTTACAAATAAAAACCCGCAATCTTAACCTGGGGCAGGGTAGTTCTCAGTTAACTAGATTGTGCATTCGAATACAAGAGTTTCATGCAAGACATCTTTCAACAAAAAGGTTGCATTCTCAATTTTTCCTTCGCACGCAACAAGCAAGTGTCGAAGATGTCTTTCAAGTCAAAAGTCGATGATGGTTCGCCGTAATCATTAAGCCAAGCAGTCACTTTCTTAAAAAAAAAAAGATAAAAAAAAATCAAAAAAGGAAAAAGCCCGCTAAGTAAAAAAAAAAGACTTAGGCAAAAAAATTGGGGCATCCCGCTGACTGTAAGATTCACGAGAAACAGTTCAGGCAAAAGTTAGGGATAATCAAAAGGAGAAATCTTTAAATCCTTACCATGAAATCCTCAATGGAAAAAAACAACCAAGAGTTATAAGGAAGTAATGACTGTCACCTCAAAAGTCCCTTAACTTCTGAACCATCATCACTATCAACAATGCAATCCCTAACCTATGGGAATCTGAGTGCAAAGTCTGAGTTAACTGAGTGTAGGACTGGAGATCATCATGAAGATTGGTGGGTACAAATAAACTTTGAGCCTTTATCCTTTGTTTCTTAAACCGTGAACCAGGCCACGTTATAACCCTCAAAAGACCTAATTGAAGCAAGGTTATTTTGAAAGCATACTACAACGAGGTTGCGTAAACTGACTCCTAAAGATCTTTGCAGATCAATCGTTTTGGCATTACACCTTTTGCTTAAAATTTTCACTTTTAAACGTCTTGAACCACCGTGTTCTGACCAGTGACCCTATTGTTTTACCTCTTTTCAAAAATGATTTTGATTTCAAAAGTTGCATGAACTTTGCATTTACTATGTTTGTATGAACACTTTTGTTTGTAATCTGGCTTCCGCTTAAGGAATTTTCAAACATTTGAGAAACTTGGTCGGTGATCTAATCAGGGACAAGTTCTTTCCAGATCCTATTGAGAATCAGTTCAAGATTTGTTCAGTGCAAGTCCTTTTCAGAATTGGTTTATACAGAAGATTTCAAGACTCAGACTAGGGCAAGCTTTCTAAGAGCACAGTGAAACAGTCATTTCAGAATCAGACAAGCTGAAGCAATTATCAGTTCATCTACAACAGATAGCCAATCTGGGGCAGTTAACTTGAAGAATCCCCATGCAGTTTTCCATCCTTCCTACAAGGGTCATCAACTTGATGCAGTTTACCAGTGTGCCAGGGTTGTGCTCAGTAGCAGCGTCTTTAGTCCAAAGTAGAATGGCAGTGACATCCGTGTTAAGGAATCAATCTTTCAGTCTTGTCCTCTCCACAAAAGAGTCAAGCTATGTCGTCGACGTCTGCATTACATCTGCATTCGCATTTGATCATATATCATGACATAATTTATATACATACGCATAGCAAAAGAGTGTCATCCTCATTTGCACTCATTTGCATTCTCCATGGGTCGTGTTGTTATCCACGTCTTACCTTGTGGTCAAAGTCCAACTTACTTGGCACCTACCAAACAGATGTTGTCGCATCTATCCAATGCTTTCTTGGGTATCTCCTTGTTCATATTCGTTCAATGCTTTCTTGGACGTTGTGATTTCTTTACATCCAATGCCTTCTTGGATTCACCTTTTGTCTCATTTGCGTCTGATGCCGTCTCAGATATTGTGATTATACCCTTCATTCAAAGCCATTATTGGATGACCGGTTTCTTTGCATTCAATGCCATTATTGAATGTAGTCTTTTTTCACATTCATCTAAAGCCATTATTAGATACTGTGATTATACCTTTCATTCAAAGCCATTATTGGATGACTGGTTTCTTTACCATCTGATGTTCTTCTGGATGGGTCCCTCTTTCTGATGTTCTTCCAGATCGAGTCTTTGTTCACATTCATCTAAAGCCATTATTAGATATTGTGATTATACCTTTCATTCAAAGCTATTATTGGATGATTGGTTTCTTCGCATTCAATGCCATTCTTGAATGTAGTCTTTGTTCACAGTCATCCAAAGCCATTATTAGATTGTGTGATTATACCTTTCATTCAAATCCATTATTGGATGTCTGGTTTCTTTACCTTGTTCACTTTCATCTGAAGCCATTATCAGATATTGTGATTGTACCTTTCGTTCAAAACCATTATTGGATGTCTGGTTTCTTTATCTTGTTCACTTTGTCTAAAGCCATTATTAGATATTGTGATTGTACCTTTCATTCAAAGCCATTATTAGGTGTCTGGTTTCTTTATCTTGTTCACTTTGTCTAAAGCCATTATTAGATATTGTGGTTATACCTTCCATTCAAAGCCATTATTGGATGTCTGGTTTCTTTACCATATGATGTTCTTCCGGATGAGTCCCTCTTTTTGATGTTCTTCCAGATCGAGTCTTTGTTCACAGTCATCTAAAGCCATTATTAGATATTGTGATTGTACCTTTCATTCAAAGCCATTATTGGGTGTCTGGTTTCTTTATCTTTGTTCACAGTCATCTAAAGCCATTGTTAGATTGTGTGATTATACCTTTCATTCAAAGCCATTATTGGATGTCTGGTTTCTTTACCTTTTCCACTTTCATCTGAAGCCATTATCAGATTTTGTAAGTGTACCTTTCGTTCAAAGCCATTATTGGATGACTGGTTTCTTTGTGTACGATACCTTCTCAGATATTGTGAGTCATACCTTTCATTCAAAGCCATTATTGAATGTTTGGTGTCTTTTTTACCCAATGCCATTTTTGGATGATGTCTTCTAGATATTTCGCTTTGTTTATTCCGATGTTTTTCCGGAATAACATTGCTTTTCCTCCAGATATGTCTTCAATTCGTTTCTGACACAACTGTAACACCTCTTCCCCCTGTGGCACCATCCCCCATAGGATTCTCTTTGTCTTGGCATTCATCTCATATCATATCATTTCATGTCATATCATATGCATTTGTGGCATCTTATGGCAAAAAATTGCGCATGTTTGTATTTAAGTCTCTCCTATCTCGTCGAAACGAAGATTTCAATCTCCATATCTCCGGATAGAAGAAACTTAAATAGGGGCATCTGTCATACCCTAATTTTTGACCATAAGATTTCACCTCTCTGTGCATCATTTTGCATACTTTGCATGCTTTATCACTAACGGGTTCGTGCAGGAACACTAGTTTCAAGTGGAGATGGTTCTCGTTTTCTCAGTTACACTTCAAGACATGATCAATTGGTTCTGATTTAGAATGGTCCTAAGGTTTTCTACTGATTTGAATCTTCAGCTAGTTCTTTCACCAATTCTAGAATCAGGGTTTTAAGTTACATGAGTATCTTCTCATCAAAAGCTTCAGTGCGTCTTAAGAAGATTAGGGTTCTTTGTCCATTTGGTTTGGTCATTAGAGAATTGGTTGGAATTTTGTGACGTGTTGCATGACAAATGGTACCCTTTCATCTGAGGATCTCTCAAGGCATAGTTTGGGCTTGTTCACGCTATTGGATCATCATTTGTTCCCGTTTTAATCTTGAAAGAAAGTTTGGACTTCCTTGTTGGTAATTTGTGGTCAATGTGTATCGGAGCGTTCAAAGGTAAAATATGACTTATTCGAATTCCAATGTTCTCTATTTTTCAAAGTCCTGAATTTTTGGCAAATAATGGTTCATGCTCCATCATGAAGTTGTAAAGTTCAAATACAAGCTTTAGTCTCAAGACTATTCATGTTCAAGATTTCAACTTCACCATTTCAAATTCATCATCTTAAAAAGTCCAAGATTATTCAAGCCATCATTAGTCAAGTTGCAAGTATCATGAAGATTCACATCAATTTCCAAAACTCAAGCTTTCAAGATTCAAGATTTACAAAGTTCAAAATTTAATAAATTGATTCAAAGGATTCATCACAAGTTTAAGATATGATTACAAGATGATTTACATAAAGTTTAAATCCAAAATGGTGGAATGAATGTCTTTCACTCATGCCTAAATAATACTTACAGCAGAACTAATGCAACACGTTAGCTTATATGCCTTTACCAATTGGAAATGCTGTACAAAAGCAACACCAAGTATCCTATCCATCCTCAAGAAACCTTCTGCTTGATAATTACACCAAAACCGTCAAGAAGAAATGTTGGTTCAGGGAGCTGGTCATAGATTGAAGGCGACAACTGAAATGAGAGCGGAGAATGTCAAGTTTATTACTCATCTTGAAGCTAAGAATCCAACTCATGCGTATGATGATGTTTCGACACTGCTTCTTGCGTGCACTTCCTTTGCGGTTTTATTTTCATCAAGTGGACTGCTACCATTACTCCATGAGACAACTGCAAGGAACAAAAGCTTTGACGTGTGTTACAAGTATAAGGAGCTCTATGAGTTGGTTGCCCATTTTCCTGACCAAGCAAACAATTCCAAAACCGGCACAAGATAAGGTCTAACATTGATTTCCAAAACAAAATCAGACAAGTTTAAAGTACTTCCAAAACAAGCCAAAACATGTCTCAAACATGGCAAAATGAAAAGGGAAGTTTCTTCAACTTGTTAGCAAGCATGTCCGTTCGAAAACAGAAACAAATCATCAAGAGTTTAGAACAAGTTTGAATCGTGAAGATCACACATTCATGGCTATCATATTTCCTTTCCAAGACGAGTACAGACAGCAATCGCACGCATTGAAAAATCGAAATCGTGAATTAAATTGTCATATGCTTATAAAAAGACAGATTCACGAGAGAGACTCACGGTCGAAAAAACCAGACAAGCCTCATTCACCATATTCCCACGGTTCTCACATCAGAGAAAAATTCTTTCAAAGCAAAGCAGAAAATCACACACATACAGCAGGGAAAAAAACGAAAACGTACTCGAAGTTGTCGACGTATCGTTACACCGAAGTTCTTCGTAGTTGCCGCAAAGGGAATCCGACGAAGCCGTCATCACGCCGCGTCAACGATACTGCTACGGACATTTCACCTTCACCACGCAAGGCCGAGTCAGACCGCAACCCCTAACGCGAATCACTCCGCGCGCACCTCCGTCCAACACACTCTTTCGCCCTCCGACAAGCCGCATTCTCTGCCACCGTGAGGAGATCACCATCGGAAACTCGCCCAAAACGTACCCCTGTTCAATCCGATGAACCGCCATCAGGATTGAAGACGAATTTTCCGTCACGAACGAGATTGCGCTCCCTCTGTTGCTGTTCTCGCTGCTGGTTGTGGTAATTTCTAATCACTTGCCTTTTAGATTCTATTGTTATTGATTAATTGAGATTGTTGTGGTGTTTTGAGGGAGATAATGAGAGTACATGGCGAGTGAGAACGAAATAAGATGAACAGGGGAATGGGGATGGATTTGTGAGAGAAAGAGAGAAGTGATCGTGAGAGAGGAGAAGAAACGGAAGAGAAGAGGATCAAGTCACGGGGAAGGAGAAGTAGTGTTGTGTGGCTGACTTTGTTTTGGGACTTATGCCTTCACTTCCAATAGATGAGAGTAGTGTGGGCTTAGAACAATCCGACCCAAACCCTCTCTTTTTGGTGTAATTCGGGTGAGCCTTCAGCCCATGTTCATGCTGTCCAAAAAAAAACCGCACCCCCTTTTGATTTGTTTCTTATTGGGTTTTTGATATTTAATTTGAATTATTAGTTAAATTATTTGGTAATTACTTTGGTTTATTGAATTTTAGATAAGTATGTTTTAATTAAAATTTAGTTTTTTTAGTTTAATTTAGTTAATTAGAATTTAATTTTAATCAGGATTAATTAGTTAGATATTAATTGGTTAGTTTTAAATAGATTAGTTTTATTAAAATTTAATTTAGTTCTCTGGTTTATTTAGAACTTATTTAGAATTGATCTATTTATTTAATTAGTGTTTTTAAATAGGTTTTTTTGTTCTATTAAGTTTTAATTAACTTTTAGTTTAATTAGCAATTTTAATTTTTTTAATTAGATTTTAATCTATATTAGATTTAATTAGATTTTTTTATTATTTAGATTTATTTAGAGTTTTATTTCAATCCTTATTTCTAATAAATTGTTTTTTAGTTAATTTTAATTTAGGACTTAACTTCTCATTGAGTTTGTTTGTTAAATAAAAAAATTTGAAAAATGTCAAAAATATTTATTTTTTTTTCCTTGATATTTTGTTTATACTTATTTTTATTAAACAATAAAAAAAAAATTCAGTTATCCTTTGATTAGTTAAAAAATAAATTTTTTACTTTTATTTCGATTCTTATTCAAACCTTTTTTTCAAAATAAACTCTCGATTCACATCGAGCCCCTTTTTTTCCTTGTAAGTCAATTGCTTTTTAAGCATCACCATCAACCTTTAGGTCCTTTCCCTTAGCGAGCAAGCAATATATAACATAAATACTAACAAGAGGTTCCTGTATAGTACTACAGACGTTTAGGATGCTAATACCTTCCCTAGGCGTAACCAACCCCCGAACCTTAGATCTCTTAGGTTTTTTTCGTTCTTTAAACCTTTCCTTTGGATAAAATAAAGACCGGTGGTGAATTTCAAAAATTGCGATTCAAGTTAACCTAATAGCTTGGTATCCGATTCTCACTGCGACAATAGCATCATGTGGATTAGGAGTTCCATTATCAGATTCCAAAACTCCAGACATGGTTCAATATATTTTTCTCAATATCTTTTCTGCACCACTGTTAAGTGTTAAGAACAGACTGTGCTCTGATGCCAACTGAAGTTAAGAAAAACACAAGAAGAGGGGTTGAATTGTGTTTTCTTTTTCTTTCTATTTAAAACACTTGGTGAGATTTTAAACACAAGGTTGTAGAATTTGATTTAGTCAGAGGTAAGCAGCGAATATAATATGCAAGAAATAATAATAATAGTAATAATAACACATAAAGTTATCCTGGTTCCTCTCACAACTTGAGAGTAACCCATTCCCCTTGTACTTACAAGAGGTTTTCACTATAATCACATAAGATTACAATTTGCTCAAGCACACAAGAAAGAGACTTCCTTTGCTCAAACACTAAAGTAAGAGACTTATATGCTAGAGTGAAGGTGTGAAAAGTAAACTAGAAGGGGGGGGGGGGGAGGGGAGTTGAATTGTATTTCGCATTTTCTTTAATTTAACTTCTGATCAGAGCTTTAGAATCAGAACTGGTGTTCAGATTCAGTTTTAATTCATTGGAAGCTAATATAACAGAAGTAAACAAATAACAGCAGAAGACACAAAAGATTTATCCTGGTTCCTCCCCTAACTAGAGTACTCCAGTCCCCTTGCCTCATAAGAGATTTTCATTATAACCACTTCATGATTAAAATCGGTTATGCTTCTACATAAGTCTTTTACACTTGCTTAGACCAATTGTCTGAGACTTTCTTGCTTAGAGCATATGTCTAATACTTTCCTTGCTCACACCCTCTGACTTAGCCAACTACTCCAAAGGTCCTCTGGTTGAGACTTACCCTTGCTTTGAGCACATGTCTAATACTTCTGCTCACATCCTCTGACCGAGCCACACGCTTTTCTGGCCATCCAGACTGAGACTTCCTTGCTCAAGCAGCACTTGACACTTCCTACTCACGCCCTCAGACAGAGACTTCCTCTTTGCTCAATTAGCCTAGCTGAATAATACTTTCACATCTCAAGCACTTAAGCAATGAGACTTGTATGGCTTAAGCATATGGGCTCAAGACTTGTTGCTTGAATCTCAATGAGACAAGACTTTTGCTCAAGCACGTAGCAAGAGACTTTAATCTAAACTACTGAAGGCTCAACAGAATAAAGAACAAGGCGTACATGATACAAGCATCAGAGGTACGAGAAATCACCATAACAAAGACCTAAAGCTCTTAAGATTTCTAAGATATTCACTGATAATAAATCTTAAGGCTTTTACAATTACAACCTACAACAGAAATTATGCATATTACATTAGAGTTGATAATTGCTTGATCTTGCTACTCCTTCTCTTGAAGAATCCTTGTTAAGATTCAAACTTGAATATTCATCCATATTTATAGCCTTTATAGAAACTAGCCGTTGAAGAGGTAACTTGATCAAGTGTCTTTGCCTTTACTCCATAGTACAAGAGCCATTGAAGATGGATACAGAACAGATTCTGAATCCAGTGTGTAACGTGTTTAACCTTTAAGTCTTCAAGAGGTTCTATACTGATAGAGTCGTTGAGAACAAATATTCGTAGAGCATGCCAAACTTTCTCAAGCCTTGCAATCTTGTAGCTCTAGCTGACAAGCTAATAAGACAATACATCATGCTTTCTGCAGTACGGACAACCACAACTTTATTACCGACGCTGAATGGTACCAGATGCTGATATACAATTACCAAGTGTAGTAACTCGTCTGAATGCTGAGGCCTTCAGCTCAGAGTCTGCGCTAAGCCACACTAGCGATTGTTCTTCAGACTCTGCCACTAAAAGCTAGCAATGAAGCAACTCCCAAGTGTGTCTAAGTAAAAAAATTTCTGATTATTTATGTACAAGAACAAGAACCTGCATAAATAAAACACACATCAAATAAACCATTGTTCTTTCAATACTTTTTTATCATCAAAACTAAAAAAGAATATGTCATGAACCAATCTTGTTCTAACATAGAGCACACAAACAAGAGACTTCTTTTACTCAAACACTAATGTAAGAGACTTCTATGCTCAAGCACATAAGCAAGAGACTTCCTTTGCTCAATGATGTACCCCAAATTTTACCACTTAGATGTCATATCATCTTGCATAGACATTTAGGATCAATCATATATGCATTGTTTAACTGACCAATATCTGGTAGCTTGTTTCTCTTATGTTTGAAATTAGGGTTTGCACAGAGAAATTCAAGGCCTCCTAAGGTATTCTTTGTCTCCATATAATCCTCACAAAGATTCACTAGTTGTTTGGAACCAAAATCTCAAGACTTTGAATCAATTCAAGTCAACAAAGGATCACCAGACCAAAGTGTGGAATTAGGGTTTTAACTTGAGGAATCACTGAAGAATTTTGTCCTATCAAGTCAAGATTTGCTTGGTTCATCAACCATTTGAGTTACCTACATCCAAGAGGTCTCACTCAACAAGAATTCAAGGTCATCTGGCTCTCATCATGATTAGTTTGAGCCATAGTTTCACCCTGTCTCCAAATTAGGGTTTCTGTTAAGACAAGTGGATCATTACCTTTGATTTTGATCAAGAGGTGATCTCAAGCCTTAGGACTTGACTCCATATGATAGAAGACATCCCTAAAGGCCATCTATGAGCTTTAGATGTGATTGAAGAAGCAAGATCATAAGAGTTTGCCCCAGTGCATTCACAGTTGAAATCAGGGTTTTGACTGAAACCCTAATCCCTGGGATGTTGATCCAAATGAAGCCTCCAAGGCCTCAATTCATCATAATATGCCTCATTGATGAGTTAATGTATGAAAGATCAAGTTTCAAGAAGTTTCTTGCAAAGGAAGCAAGGTTTGGTTCATGATACTTTCCATATATGGAAATTTCCCCTCTTGTGCAAAATTGAAATGGTCATAACTCCCAAACCACACATCCAAATTGAGTGACTCAAAGCCCAAATGGAAGCTCTTTCCATGAACTTCAAAGTGTTAAATATGACTTTTCTCCAGAAAATGCATGGTTTGTGAGATAAGAGACTTGGAAGTTAGACTGCCCAAGGACTTGGAGAAATTTCAGCACTTTTTGCCTTAATAACCAGCTGACTTTAACCCAAATTTTCATCTAGTTACAAGCTTCAAATAAACAATCTTTGGACATGAAAGTTGTTCCTTGTTCTTTAAGCTTTCCAAGCATGTGTAGAACTTCGCATTTGGATAAACCAATCTCAAGTTATGATATCCTAAAGTTAGGTGTTTCAAGTTGTGAAATTTCCATAACTTTGAAATTTTTTCAAGTTTCTTCGACATCTCTTTATACCAAACTTCATGGGTGATTTTCTAGCTATTCCAAGCCTCATTTCAAGAATATTTCAACATGAGATTTGTTCTATCAAATGTCTATTTTGCAAAGGATCAAAAATCTCACAATTTGGATGCATGGTTATTTAGTTAGGGTGCACTAAGGATGGTATATTGGCGTTTTGTCATACACTTAGAAAAACCAGAATATCACTAAACTCTCCATTTTTTTTGATGTTTAGAGGACAACCTAGCATCATTAGAAGTTTTGCCATAATTTTAACAAGTTGCACATTAAAATAATGTAGCTTATGCAAGGGGAAGGCAAGTGGTGAGAGAAACTTTTCAAAATAAAGCTTTGTTTATTCATATTTTCTTGAGCCATGCTCCAATCCTATCAATCCACCAAATCTAAACCTGACCCTATAATGATCGGTGGCCAGAGATCTTGGAGACTTTTGGAGCCAAAACCAGCTCACACAAGAGACCTTTCCAAAAGGGCAAAGTTCCACTTTTCTGCCCATACCTCTATTCTTCCATCTTCCCTATAAAAAGAGGAGCACCCTCACTTGTTTAGACATCAACAATCCACACAATACCAGAAGTTTGAGAGTTTGCAAATTGGTGCGTTTGCTTGGCAAGTGAGACTCATTCCACTAGGTAGCCTTCATCTCTCTTTTATTCCATATGTTCAATATTATGATCATCCTGCCATCACATGTTTGTTTAAGCATTTTTAATCAATGATCATGTAAATGACACTATGGAAAATAAGTGATTGCTTTTGGTGCTGTTTGTTCTTGAGGATATAACATGTTATGTTGCAGCGGGTATGTTGGTCATCTCATGTTGTTCTAAGTTAACAACATGTAATTTGTCAGTGAATATGATGATTATTTTCCTCCATTGCCCCTTAACTAAATATCACCATGTTTAGGAATTTTAATCACATAACTCAGTCCAGGTAAGTTGTTGAACTTGGCATTTTAATGACCTCATGAAGTTAAGGTTAAGTCTACTTGTTTGCTTTTGTGGGAACTGTTAGTTTTGGGATGGTATTTTGTTTGATGTGGCCTAAACATTTAGAGATTCAAGGTTGCTCATATGGTGTTAGGATAGGCTGAAATAACATGGAGTTTTATTTGAAAACATGTTGTTGTGACAAGTCTTGTTATCATCATCCTATCTTATTAACCATGTTCATATTATACATCCTGTCATCATGTTTTTGGTGGAAAGACAATGCATTTTATTAGCACTATGTTGTTGATAGCTTAGCATACACTATAAGCTATTATCTTCATTTTCTTTCCTGACCCTTTACCCCTATGTTTATATATTACATTCATATTGCTGTCGTGTGGCATATCTTGGTTTTGCATCTAAGTTAAGTGACCATGTGAATGATATCATGTAATGATCTATCAGCTGCTGGCACCACATGTGTTTGATGTTGGCTTTAACCATAATTTAGAGTTGTTCTTGTTTTCATTTGTATGCTTAAACTGTTTTGGATGTAATACCTGAAGCTTCAACCATGGAAAGCATGCTTGAATGTGTGATAACCTAATGAGTGTGTATTTCATTTCTTCTCCTATACCTTTGATCACCTGCTGGTGTCTAGGTTTATCTTTACCTTGCTCAAGATTTCATGTTCACATGTGTCGGGTTTTTGTCTAGTTTAAAACGATGATGTTATGTTCACATTGCTTTTGTTCTATATCATGATCATGCTGCCATCTTGCTCATAGTTATTGAAGCTGGGCATAGTTTTATGTCCATTTGTCAATAATCTCATCCCAGTTTGAGCACCTGTTTTCAGGTCCATTTTTAGTTGTGTTTGAGTTGATGTCTCAAACTGTTTTGGGTTTATAATTATCCTCTTATCTGAGAGCTTCATCATGATGTTTTATTCTACTGAGTATGGTTGAGTAACGATGGTAATAATGGCTAGAAAGATGAAGGATAACCATGTTTCTTTCTCTCGTTGGTTTTCTCACAACTAGTTTTAGGTTTCTATTTCATGTTTGCATGAAGATAGAGGATGCGTGACAGTGTGGGAGTGGGTAGATTTCAAGTTTGTCGTCTTGCCACTTAATATATAGTGACCAATTGATGCCATGTTGTTAAGCATTTATTTCATTGTAACGTTCCATGTGGGTTTTTGACCTGGTTTTCCATTCGCTCATAGTTTATATTTTTATGGGGCTGGCTCATACACTGGATGTATGGCCACCCCAGTGGCAAGGACTGCGCGCGTGAAACCAATAAGACTGGGGTTCGAATCCCCCTCGCCCATGTCTTTGGTTTTTATTTTCTGAATTAAGGTGTTTTCCCATGTAACCCGTACCATGTTGTGCTGCGCACAATAGCTCAGTTGGCAACACTTTTGAGTTGTAAACATGGGTGCGTGGGTTCAACACCCTTTGGCACCATTCCTATCTTTTTATTACTTATTTTGTGGAAATTATCAAACCAACTTCAATAAAACATAACTTCCTCACGCTTTAAGTTTCTCTTTTTATTTATTTTTTTTGCATTGTTCTTTTCTTCTTACCTATTTTATTTTGACATAAAAAATCTTCAAAATATTTATTTTTAAGGCTATTTATTCATATGCAAAGTTAAGCTCTTTAGGGTTTATTAAGAAGTATTTTCACTTTAGGTCATAACCTTGGGATCTTTCCATATTCTTTGAAGATTTATGTGAATATGTTTTACATGTTTTGACCCTATCACATCTTAAGAATAGTGTATACTTGTGAGCTGTCCTTCAATACCTTTAGTGTTTGCTACTTCTTAAGGAGATGCTTGGTTTTGCCTTTCCCTTGAAAATCTCAACTTAGGTTTTCTTTTTACATATCAAGACTTTCCCCTTCTTTGCTTATAGCATCCCCATGTGTGCCTAAACCATAGGATGTAAGCCATATCCTTTCATTATGTAACTCCAAGTTTTCTTTAAACACTTGTCTTTACCAAAATTGCTATTCTCCCTGATTCCAAAGGAAAGCTTTCTATTGACCTCAAAGTCATAGATAGCTCATAACCAGCCTTGACCTCATAGTCATGGCCACACCTTCTCCTTGACCTCATAGTCATAGGATTACCAGCTTTGACCTCATAGTCATAGCCTTTATTTTTGGCCTCATAGTCATTCAATCTCACAACTTAGAGTTAGGATAGAGTTCTTGGACTCTATGTGAACTCATCACCTTGAGTATTCACTTCCCCTATAACTTAAACTTAGAGAGTTTCTTAAACTCTACATGAGCTCATACTCATTCCCCTTGGAACTTTGGCCATAGTCAATGGTTCCTCCCTCACCTTAGTTAGGTGAAGTACAGTTGTTCTGATTCTTTAGTCAGATACGTAGGCACAAGATGCGACGTCTTGGCGAGCAAACTTAGTGTATATACCCTTAGGTCTTTACCTTTACCCTTAGTACAGATTTTCTTAGCAAGCAAATAAAGATAATATAACACAAACTAAGCAAGAGGTTCCTGTAGAGTACTACGTATATTAAGGGTGCTAATACCTTCCCTTAGTATAACCAACCCCCGAACCTTAGATCTCCCCCCTTTAGGTTTTCTCGATCTTGAACCTTTCCTTTGGATAAATCAAAGTCGGTGGTGAACATTTTAAGAAATGTGATTCTTAGTCAATCAATAACTATGATATCCGATTCTCACCGCAACACTCAACACTAAAGTAAGAGACTTCTAATGCTCAAGCACACAAACAAGATGCTTCAAATGCTCATACACTTAGTAAGAGACTTATAACAATATACCTAACAAATAAATGATTTTAGGGAACATAAAATTGATATACAATCAGAGGTGTATAAACAATACAACACAAATAGACTCTTTTAAGACTTAGGGATTTCTAATATTTACAAGGATAAGAAATCCTAAGTTCAGCTTCTGCTTTTGCTTTGACAGAGTAAATCTCTTTGAGTGGCAATTGGTGTATTTTATTCAAGTATTTTAACTCTTTAAAAAGAGATAAAATAATTTTTTGAAGATGCATCACAATAGATTCCTTTGAGAAGCTTCAAAAGAGACGTTGAGATGTTTCACAAAATAGTCCGGGTAGGTGAAGGCTAGTTTGAAAACGCTTTGCTACAAAAGTAATTAGGGGTTGTATCCCAACAGACTCTATAAAGAAAATAGAGCTTAGTTCTTCACGTGACAAAGTAGACTCAGAGGTTGATAGTGAGCTAACAGATTCAACTTGGACCTTGCCCTTTGACCGACTCAAGTTCTGATCATCAGAAGCAGACTTCTTCAAAGTCTGGTCTTCAGCGGCTGATTCCTTCAGATTCTGACTTTTAGACGTTGACCTCTTCAAAAGTGAACTTTTTTAGAGTCTGGTCTTTAGCTTATGTTCCATAAATTTTTTACCTTTAAGCTTCGTATTGAATGTTCATAGTCAGAACCAATACTTGGATTCTATATGAAATTTTAGTCTATGGTCCCGCACTCTTGAAAAACATTAGTATACCTAATTGTTCTTTAAATACTTTGTTATCATCAAAACCTAAGTGATATGGGAGAAACCAATTTTTTCCAATAACAACCACCACTCATGTAGTCGTGAATCAATCACATCCACATCTTTAGCGAAACTCAGCAATACCTAAAGAGAAATTCCAGTTATATTCAGATCTGATCCAGATTCCTCAAATTGTAGGATTTATTCTAGATCCTATGATCGCTTCTCCAATTCCACCCGTGGTTTCACAACCTGGAGCCTTACCTGGATTCTAGTTACTACGAGCTAACCTTGGAATGCAAGTCTTTAACAAACTACTGAACACCATGTATAACATCGTTTAACAGGAAAATTCACAAGCGACAAAAGAAAGGTTACTTCACCTTGAGGAAAACATCCACAACACGCCTCCACGAGGCAACAACGTACAAGAGGCTGTATCTTGAAGAGCTCACACAACCGGTCTAGAGCCAACCGTGACGAAAAAAGTTGAAGCTCTTTAGTCTAAGAATCATCAAAGGAGCAAGAAACATCAAAGTTGTCCCAAAAGTCTCGAGGGAGAATGATGCACTCATGCTCCTCCCATGGATCAGGAAGGAAACTGACCTTTGATGGTCCTGGAGAAGCATCCCCTATGAACTAGGATTTTGGGCGCCCGCCCCGCCCCTACCTGCATAAACTGTATTTTTTAAAATGTATTTTTTTCAATAAAAATAAACATCAATAAATGAACTAAATAATTGATTATTTTACGAATAATCATAATGCTTAATCATTTTTATTTAATTTGTATTTTCAAAAAAATAATTTTTTTTCTAATAAACATAATATTGTAAAATCAAGAAGTGTAAATAAGTAATAAAATTATTAAAAATAAAGGAAATAAATTAAATTTAATATAAGGGGGAGGAACGGTGGTGGTTGCAGGGCGGGTACTAGCATCCCCCGCCCCTGTAAATAAAAATTGGGGTTTCCCCGCCCCAGCCCCGCCCCTATTAAATTGGGGTTTCCCCGTTAATTTCAGGGCAGGAGCAGTCGGGGCCGGGCGGAGGTAGATTTATTTGCCATGCCTACCCAAAGCCCCAAACAGTCGGCTATAGAAAAACTAATCCTTTTATCTGAGTTTGGACTGCACAACCCCAATGGCACTTAAAGAGGTGAAACAAAATGGTCACAAGGCTTTCCTTTCAAATATTTACACCAGTATTGGTAGACCTTCACGTACACCCAACTTGCGGGAAGAGGTTATGAAGGAGCCATTTCTAGATGCTTTAGGACTTCTATCTTACAAACAATGAAAGGTAGGCTATAACCCATAACTGAAAAATGCACATTCATAAAAGGGAATTATATAATTACCATACTTGCTGCACACTCATTCAACTTTGGTGGGGGAGTTAAGGCACCCCAATTAGATAATGAGCCAACTTCAAGAAAGGCTCCATCGAGAGTACCATTTTTGGAAAACACAAACGGTGGAAGAGTTTATAGAACCCACCCAAGAAGAATGAGCATTCTTCTGGGATTGGTGAGCATCTTAGACGATTTTTCCCATTATGCACTAACCTTTCAGATACAAGAAAGGAAAGTGTCAAAGAAGAAGATAAGCACTACATTTAGGAAATGACTAAAAAAAAGAAACAACATTTACTCTTCAAAAACTATATTCTAGCATGCAAAAAGGAGTAGACTTTACCAAACTTGTCAAATCACTCGCATGCAATACTTGAGTGTTTAAGTTCCCAAGGGTTATAATGATAATATTTCTAAAAAGACATTTGAGGTATAGAGCAATAAAGACACGAATAATCAAGAAACTAAAACATTTATATTTCGATCTTCCAAACATAAAGATAAGAATGGCTATCAGCCGAGGCTAAAGTAACAAACCCATGTTTTGTTATGTAGAGACACATACACCGACTTAGGAGGAAACTGTTCTGGGATGACTTTAATGATCACAAATGACCACTCTGAATGAATTGCACTCCTTCTATAATCTTCCCTATACACGGGGGCTTTCATTCCAATAACCACAAAGATCTTAACTGCATTCATATCCAACAACTCTCTGCAATTCAATCTTATTAAATAGCGAGTTTGTTATCCCCTCTCTACAAAGAAATGGATGCTTTAGCTCAACAAAGAAACGAGAAATGAGAATAGTTGGATAATTGATGATCTTGAACGATGGCTTCGATCTCCTTTATAGTGGCGTGGGATGGACCAGCATGGTTAACACTTCAACGCCTAAGCCAGTTCAAGATTCAAGATCGGTATAATGAAAGTGAAGATTAGAGATTGTACCTTGCTCTTAGCTTGTGAAATGTTTTATACCTTGGGTCGAGTAGAATGAATTTTATATGGATTGGGCCTTTGTTAATTGGGAATTTGGCCAATCTAGATCAGTTACCTCCAAAGCTTTATTGAGCACTGGAGGAGCCGGTGGAAGCCTTAAGTATCATTGACCGACCTTCATGTCGTGATCCAAAGTGATATGATGCTGAAACTCTTAGGGTTAGTTTCTGAAAAGTAGTTAGGAAAATGCACATTTAACGTGGTTCCATATTTGAAATTCTTCGTCACCATTTTTTGGCACGTGTATTAAAGTGACCAGTTTGGGTATGACGCAGTTTATAGAGTGCTTAAATGCACTTGAGTTGGAGTGTACCCATGAGGGGAAATCTAGCCATTGATCTTGTGATTTGTTTCTATACTAGGTCTTGACATTTCAACCGCTTTTACATATAAGTAGAGTGAGTTGAATATATAGAAGTTTTTTTTGCAACCTTTAGCTATCAAGCTTTTGTTACTTTTCCAAAAAAAAAACGTCTTCGTTCCTTCTTCCTCGAGAGTATCACTAGAAGCGATTCATCGCTTCTTAAAGCTTTCACCTTATTTCATTCCTTCTGCTTCATCAATCTCACATAACCAGGTACCCTTCTATTCAAAACTTTATAAAATTTCCTATTTTTTGTCATGATAAACAATAATATTGTCGATTTAGTGAGCGACTATGAAGTTAAAACTTCATCTACTTCCGCAACAAGGGTATCCTCTGATTCTCCTCACCCTTATTTTAGTAGTGGTCACATAGGACCAGAAATTATACCCATATTTGATGATTTTGGGTCAGAAAGGGTATCTGGGGGTTCCTAGGAGGAAAATACTTCTTCTTCTAGGTCATTAGACGCCCTTTTATCGAATGTTGACGGAATAATACATTACGCCAAGGTCCCCATTCCCCCTTGTGTCTTGTCAGAAGAGGAAGTATGAGCAAATTTAGAAAGTAGGTAATGCGCTAGAGGATTCATTTAGCTCAGTATGCGAACAATTGGTTGTGAGCTGAGCGATGCTGAGGTGCTGGAGAACTTGAATCTTCAATGTTGACTAGATGTATCAGAGTATGACTTGGTGGATTAAAAGTAGTGAGCATTTCTTTGGCTCTGAGTACTGAGGTCGCTCTAAGAGATATGGACATTTTAGTTGGCGATCCTTCAGAATGGCTGGCCCTTCTAATTTAAGGGGAGAAGAGGATATGTAGTTCTTTTGATGACTGTGTGGTCCAGTTCTATGAGTTTCTATTTACAAGAATATGACTTCAGCTTTCTTTTTGTGAATTTGAGGTAGCCATCCTAAAACATTTAAAAGTTTCTCCCCTGCACCTTCATCCGGGGTCATGGGCGTACAAAAGGCCTTCCAACTATATGCCGAATATAAATCCCCGAAGCCATCTTTAAGCTTATTTCTTGGGAGGTGACTCCTTTCATAAAGATACCTGACGTCTTCTCTTCCTAGTTTCCTTGCAATCATGAGGAGGCTACTGCTACTGTTTCGACATAAAGTTTATAATTCATCCATAATCTCCTTAAATGGGATAAGATAAAATTGGCTTATAAGACTTCTCACATGTTCAAAGCTGGTATCATTTTCTCTCTCCTCTTTGCTGGACAGGAGATTTCTTGGCCCCGGGTGATCTTTTTCAAGAAAGGGATATTTGTAAATAGAAGGCCAAAGCTATATAGTTTAGGTGTTAGAGCCTCCAAAAGGAACTTATTGCGCTTCAAGAGGAAGTTAAAGCTGCCAATTCCTTGAAAGAGGTTGCACAGATACATAATATTCCTTTAGCTCTTATAGCCCGTGTGACATAGGTGGAGGGTTCCCTCGAGAATAAAGAGAAGCAATATAAGGATGCTTCCGATTATGTTGAAGATAAGACTCGACAGATGACGAAGCATCGCAAAGCCCTTCTTCAGAAGTATAAGGCCCTAGCATAGGCCTTGATAGCTCTTCAGGATAAGGTGGCCAATATGAAAAAGACGCTCCATGACTCTCTTTAGTATATTATACAGGATGTGCTCAGAGTCCGTGAGAGAGTTGTGGAACAGGCAAGGAAACTCTGCCCCAATGCTATAATTTCTACCAAGGCATTGGATCCATTCAAGTCTACTTCCAGGGTGGTTCTATGATGTGGTCCTGGTGCACCAACTCCAAATACCTCAACTTGATTTTCCTTTTGCTCTGTATTATTTTATTTCCTGCAATGTTTCCTAGGATTTTGTGCCTTGGGTATAAAAATATTTAACATTTAAAGTAAACATTTTACCTTGATGATTCAAGTGATTTTCACTTTAGAGCTTTATATTTTTCTCTATTTATTTATGAATTGAAGTAACTTTGGGGCTTGCTATTTTACCATGCGAATTTTTTACTTACTTTAGAGTTTAGGTCGGACCACTAGTGTTCATTGGATTCCACGAGATGTCTGTTCTGGGCGTGAAAGCCTTAATTGTTTGCTTTATAAAGGAAATAATGCATTTGATTGTAGTGAAGTGGAAGATGTGCCTCTGGAATTTTCCTGATTTTAGCAACTTGGTTCATTGAATAATGTTGGATACCTTTTTTGGTTGCTAAACTTGCTTTTTGTATTTAGCCTTTGTTATAGTAGAGAATCAATTTGTACATCACATTTGGAGGTTTGCCTGAGTTCCCTATGGCGAGGCATGGGATTGATGAAGCCAATGTGATATGATTGTACTTTATACTATGCTTCATGTCACAGAGGATCGTTCCCCAGAGAAGGGTAGGATCCTCGTCCCTGCCCCAAAGGCTTAGCTCAAATCAAGGTGGACGTCTCCAGGATCCACCACCTACGCCTTTGGATTACCTAGATCCTAGGGGAGTGCGCCAGCTACACAAAAAGGCGTTTAATATGCTTCAAATGAAGATTCACGTGACATGTGCGTTTGAGCCATAACAAATTCAAAAAAATGAGTTAAGTATGTATCATATACACAATAGGGCATGGAATGTGCTTAAGTCGTATAAAACCACATATATGTGTTAAGTCTGTATTGGATACACATTCATGCAATTGATGTGCTTAATTCGTTTCAGAATGGCAGAAGTGTGTTAAGTCTGTATCAGATACATAATAAAGCATAAAGTGTGCTTGATTCGTATCAGAATCACATAGATGTCTTAAGTTCATGTCATATACACACTTAGGCACTTTATCTTTGTTCTCATGTTTCAATCTATTTTAGTAGAGAGAGAGAGAGAGAGAGAGAAAGAAGCACACAACAGATGAATATATATATATATATATATATATATATATATATATGCGTGTTTTCATATTAATAATGAAATGATGAGGTAGAGTGCACTTTTCGATTCCGGGCATCCTCATTGATTAAATGGAGTGCTAAGGTGTCCCGTATTCAATTTGTCGGCTGCTATATAGTTGGGTGGTCGGCTTCTCCGGGGTTGTAGCTAGAGGACTTTAATTTAACTTTTGGCTCTACCCAATGCTCCGGCGAGTATAATTTTGATCAACAGGGTAAGGATTCCTTGGGTTCCTTCCCATTATAGAGTGGGTATCTACCTTAAGTAGGTCCAGCTTTTGCTTGTGGAAAATCTGGTATGCTAGTCGGATCCCCTCAGACTTTTAACTATGGTCAGACATGGACGATGTTCTTTAATAGACTCTTATAGTATTTCCTTTGGAACAAGGACGTAGAGAGGCGGTTGGATGTTTTTACTGACCGATCTCATTGCAACTGGATTCTCGAGTGTCTTTCTTCGGGCACTCTTGGTAAATCGCTGCTCTGCAACTCGACCTGGGGAGACCCTAGTGAATCAATTGGAAATCCTGTGGTACCTCTAGAACAAACTTCAGTACTAGATTGGTGCCCGCAGTTAACTATGAGCTTACGGTATTCGGGAAACCTTAACTATGAACTTGCGGTATCCTTCTGATGTTGCCCCTATAAAAACCATGACAACAGTGGGAAGTATACGCACGGTCTAGTTGGATGGTGGATTGTGAGTCTTCGGTCCGAACTTTCATGGAAATTGCCTTTAAGCTCCAGATTAACCCTAGAACTGGGTCTGAGACTCTCCCTTCGCTATTCTGCAAAGTTCCCGAGGAAATCAGAGATCCAAACCTAATAAATCATGATAGAAATGGTGATAACCTGTATCATACCCTAATTTTTACCCCTAAGATTCCATATATCATATCATTTGCATCTAATCAAAATCCCAGGCATGGTGTCCTCATAACTCCCTCTCTTTGGGTTTGCCTTTAGGGAGAGATCACCAAGCACCTTTGTGTTTTCTTTGCTTACTTATATACTAACATTGGTAACCTTCTCCAAAATGCAAAATATGTTTTATTTTCTCTTTCTTATTGTGTAATGTAGGGACTTGCAGTCAATAGATCAAACTTGGTTTCTAAATTAGGGTTTTGATGCCCAAAGTTAAAGTCTTGGTTAACAAATGGTCCACAAGAGCTTTCTCTTCAAGGCATGATCTATAATCTTAGGCCATAATCATGTCAATCTTCATTCAACATCATTTGATCAAGAGAAGTTCAACTTGGTGCATTGATTTCAAAATTGATTCAAGTATGGTTCATGTGTTTATTTCCATGCCATCATCATCCAATCTTCAAGCCATCATCAAAATTACCCAAGAGACAATCAAGATTCTTTCATTTGGTGTTCAAATGTTCATCATTGAGCCTTAAGATGCAAGAAAATTCAAGTGGCTCATGCTTGGCGGGCCTAAAATAAAGTATGGCATGCCATTTGGTCCAAACACCATAACTTCTTCATTTCTCAACATTTTTCGAATATTCTTTAAGCCAAATGTCACATTTGAACTCCTTTACAACTTTGCTTCAAAGGCCAAACATCAAAATCAGCCTCTAAGTCCATCAATTTTGGGATTTGCTCAGCTGCCCATGTGTGCACAAAAGTAGGCCCAAGACCTGATCGACCTAATGCCTAGCCTAGAATTTGAAGTCACGACCCCAACTTTGAATCAATGCCATTTTCAATCTAAGCATCCTTTTGATGTGGTTATTTTTTCATTTGATTCTTTTCCATGAGGAGATCATTTGGCAAAAAGAAAAATCTCAAAACGCATGAGCCAATTCCATTTGGCCTAGCTTCAAACATGGCACTTTGAACTTTGTTTTGCAAGAAACCCAAAATTTGCAATTTCAAGTCATTTTACATTTTTGGACCACTTGCACATGTGACACTTACCCGTGACACCAAAACACGTGCGAACAAGCTTTAAACGACCATATTCCATTAGTAAGTCATGTTTTCCTAACCCGTTCTCACACGAGCACCATTTGACAAATTTTGAACCCTTGGTCACATGATTTAAGATCTGTTTGGAATGTGTTAGCTTCCCATTCTCATTCCCTATAAATAGAGGAGCCTTTTCCCCCATTTTCAAAGCTTAGAAAGCCACATAAACCCTATAATTTTTTCTATAACTTCACTCGAAAACTAGCAAACCGTTTCACTAAACCAAGCTTGTTTGATATCATTTCTTCGCCCAGAAAGATTCATCGGCATCCTCTGAACCTTCTCCAACTGAAATCAAGCCTTGAGATCAAGTGAATTTCTCTAACCATTTTCACCCTCTTCAACCTCGAGCTTCGATTTGGACAAGGTAGTTTGAATAAAATTACACTTCAGACAAGTTACCAGTAGTTTTGTCTTCCTTCACTGATCAATTACCCTAACCTACCTTGATTTCATATTCAGTTTTCAACATTTAATTTTATTTTAAACTTTTAGGGTTCTTGAGGTTGCTGAGAAAATTCTCCATGCTTATAGTAAATCAATTGCTTTAAACCCTGGAGACTGAAACGATGACGTGTAAGGATCATGAAACGAGCTTGTTTCCATCCATTAAACAAGAGTTTCATAAGTTTGGAAAAATTGAATGGAGGTTGAAGACAAACATGCTTCGCGCGTGATTCTAAACTTTGCTCTAAATTATTTTGAATTCGTCCAATGAGATGGGGACGCGTGCTTTTTTTGAATTTTTTGTCCGCTGTGATTGTGTGCAGTGATCCTATGGTGAGCGTGCTTTGACTTTAAGTCTTGACCATGTGATTTAATGACTTGGACTTTAGTAATCAGATCTAATGGCTCAAGCTTTTTCGCTTTTGTTTATTTTGTTATAATTAGTTTTTAAATTCTTTTTTCTTTCCAAAATCATTAAAAATATCTTCTAACTCCTTTTTGACACCATTTTTTTTCATAATTTCATAAAAATATTTTCTACCACATATATTTGCACACACAAAGACTTTCTCTTGGGCTACCTGACAATGAGACCATTTACTTTTTGATTTAGGATAGTCTCTTCTTCTTCTTCCCACTTCTTAAATTATCAAAACTTCTCCCTATTTCAAAACCTTCTTGTTTTCAAACTTCACACCTCTTTCTTAATAAACATTGACTTTGTCAAGTGATCCAAAAAATATTTTCTCAATAAATGCTAAAACACTTAAGCATATTGAAACTCCTTTCAAAACTTATAAAAAAAACAAACCTCTTCAAACTTCTTTTTGTGCCTTTGTGCACTTTTCTTGTAAGAGCCTTTTTCAAAATATTAGATATTAGTATATTCTTGTAGTGATGTAAACCACTATACTTCTACAAGATGCTGAGAAATGACTGACATTTTCCACTTGAATGTTGAGATGTACTTGTGAGAAATTCCAAGTAAAAGTTCACCATATCAAGATAATGCAAACGCTCATTTCCTCATACTTTTGGGTAGTAAGTTGAGTTTTTCCACTCGAATACGACAATATATATTTTCATTTAAAATCAATAAATAAACAACCTAACTTTTTATAAACACAGATTTGCAAGTGGTTTCCGTTGAGTACAACGGATGTGAGAGGCGCTAATACATTCCCCTTGCATAATCAACCCCCGTATCTAGATCTCTCTTTTTAGCTTTTTACTTTTTGTGGGTTTTTTTCGACCTTTTTCCTTTTCTCTTTGGAAACAATAAAGTTTAGTGGCGACTCTTGCTTTTCTTAGTTAAGTTAATCAATAGCTTAATCTCAATTTTTACCGCCAAGACAGCCTGAACAGACGATAGTGTATCTACGCGCTCTCCTCTGAATGCTCTAGATTTCTAGATCTCTGAAGGTTGCGCATGGTGAAATGAGAAGGCAATTATAGGTTCACGAAATATGTGGAAATGAGAAGTCAATTTGTTCTTGATTCAGTGACCTAAATAGGTTACAAAATAGTACATTAGAGATTTGGATATGAACTATGAGAATCCAAATCTAGATTTTATGAGTTTTCTCGAGGGTGTTTTTGAACATGATTTTCATGGAAAAGGTAGGAATTGGAAGTCGATTCCTACAAACGGCGCCACTGTTCAGTTCGGGAAGAAGAAATGGATGCTCTAGCTCCATGAAGGAACCAGAAATAAGGACAATTTGATAACTAGTGATCTTGAATGTTGGCTTCGATCTTCTTTATGGCGGTGTTGGGTGGAACTGCTTGGTTTCAACTTCAACGCCCACGTCAGTTCAAGATTTAAAATGAGCATAATGAAAGTGGAGATCATAGATTATAACTTTCTTTTAGCATGTGAATAATTTTATACCTTGGGTCGAGTATGATACACACACACACACACAAACATAGACACACACGCACCGACACACACACATACACACACGTGCGTACACACACACACATACACAAACAAGAGGGAGGTGGTATAAAATAACCCCTTCATCAAATTCACCACCATTCGACTATACTCTTAAAGCGACCGAGACTCAGTCAAAATTTATAAAACAAACCTGCACTTTTCCTATGGACACACCCCCTAGTTATGCTTCGAAAGATCGTGGTGAACAAATGCTCAAAACTAAATAAATGCTTTAGAAGCTGTAATGCAAGGCTATTCCTAGAGATAGTCCCAAGGTGTCAGGGTGTTCACAGTCATCAATAGGTGACATCTACAAGAAGGTTGACCGTTCCGTGGTGCTCGTCGATTAAGGATTCCTGGAGGAATTCTAGGAAAATTGCCGCCCCATTGAGCAAGCGAAGAGAAGACCATCCATGTTGAATCTACAATCAACCTAGGAATATGTAAAAAAGAGGGAAAACCCTGTATCCTTACAATCTTTTCTATGAATAATGTACTCTATAGAATTGTTGCACAATGCCAATAATTGATATGTAATTATTAAAAGTTGCCATCACATATGATCTTGTAAATTTCATGCAGGATGACATAATTCAAACTTTTCTAACAGACTTCACGTCTAAGGAGCTCTCTTCTCAACGTAGCTGATACACCCTCTCTTGGGAACTAGCCACTCCAAAAGCGTAAGAGGTTAAGTCCACAGGCGTCCACCCGAGCTAGGTTAATGCTAGGGGCAGGTACAAGAACCTAACCTTTAGCTGGGGACGGTTCTTAGTGACGTGGAGAAAGTATAATAACACTTCTCAATCAAAGCTAGTAATTACAAAACTTCGATTAAGACTACATAGTTATAAGCAAAGCAAAGTTGAGAGAAATCATAATAACTCATCTCAATCGAAGCTAGTAATTACAAAACTTCGATTGAGACTACAAATTTCAATACAAAGCAAAAGTTAGAGGGCTCTCACACCCCAAAGTTGACAATGTTTCGTATCTTCCCTTGCACGCGGACTTAAGGTTGGCCGATGGACACCAATGACGCCTTTGAGGAAGGAATATTTTAAATTCGGGGATAATGAGCAAGTCTTGATACAAAAACTACTCACCACCAATCATAAGCATAAGGCACCAATAATGTGGATCCAAATACATATCCAGTATACAAAATTAAATAAAAGTCCAAATCATTAAGGTAAAAATATATTTATATAAATATTATTGTCATAGCCAAATGCACAAAGCCTAACAAATATTACAAGAAAAAAGGGAAACTAATCAAGCTTATGCGCCTTGGGATGATGCCCCATAGTCACCTCAGAAGTTTCCTCTAGAGGAGTCTTAAATGGGTCCAATCTTTTAATAGGGATCAGAATACCAAGGCGGAATTTCTTCGAATGACTTACTGCTTTGTCGAGGACCCTATACACAACATGCACAATTTTTTGAAGAGACTCCTTAATCATCTACTTTTGAGAGGCTACTTCACATTCGTGATTCTTTAGAGTCTCGACATGGGTCTCTTGTACCAGTTGAAGAGTTTTTCGAGCCTCTTCCACATGACGGTCCGCCTCAACAGCAACATTAGAGGCATCTTGATGTCGTTTCTTATCTTCCTCGAGGGATGACTCCAACTCATATTACTACGGAAAACCCCTTTAACAACGGTTGAAAAATACATATAATAACGTAGATCAAGGCATTGTTATGTAGAGTGTTGTCGTAAATGCGCTACTTATAATCACGGCCCTGGGACCGTTGTTGTATTCTAGAAAGCGTGCGGTATATCACAACGGTTATGCTTAACAACCATTGTGATACATAAGGTACTGGGTTCGAAACCCAGCAACAACAAATTAATTACATTAGATGACGGTTAATATAGACAACCGTCGTGGAAAGTACCCATAGTTTATTATATACAAATGTATATTGCTTGGTTTACCATACACATATTTAAAGAAATACAACCATTCAAATTGGCAAAGAAATATATAATCTGAAAATTAAACTATTCTGGAAAACCAACTTAAACGCACCATTTTTTTCCGAATTGGATCCGTCTCATTCAGCACATTTTATGTTCTTTAACACATAATATACGATTCAATGGTCTGATTCCTTCAATGCATCGATATCTTTTATTATAGTTTACCTCATCATCGTCGCTTATCAAATCGATTGTAAATTATATCGATGAATTGAAGCAAACAAACCATTGAACCATATATTATGTGTTAAGGAACATAAAATGTGCTGAATGAGATGAATGCGATTCGAAAAACATTGATTGATATAGGTTGGTTTTCAAATACATCTTAATTTTTATAATATAAGTTTCTATGTCAATATAAATGATTGAATTTTCATTAAAAGGTAAGTGAAACAAACAATATACATAGTATATAATAAACTAAACTTGTCAACCTGTATAAGAATTTAAAGAACAAAACATTGCTAAGTCACAAAAAGTCTCCATCTTGTGACTTAACAATGTTTTGTTCTTGTTTTGAGAACATTTTTCAACAACTACAGCATACAACAAATCCATGCAACACAATAAAAAAACATACATTATTTAAGAAACAAAACCCCAAGTGGGACTGTAACAAATCAAGATACATTGAGTCAATAACGCACCTCTTATTGAAAATAATCGTGGAACTGTAACAAATCAAGATATATCAAGTTCATCTAGTTTGTGAAGCCATGAAGAATAAATATAAGGTGGATGAAGTTTATACAATAACTTCATACTTCTTATATTTTTCTTCATGGCTACAAAAACCATATGAAACTTCACCATAGTATACGCTTACTACCACCATACACTTGCTACCACCATCATCACCATGTATCTACAAGGAAACACAACAAAAATCAAACTTAACCCTAAAACATCAATAACATAATGTTTTCCACAACATCCTAACACCAAACCCTAAAACAATAATCCTAAATTCTAAACATCAACAACATCTAGAAGAAGAGTAGAAAGAAGAGAGCAGGAGAACATACCATCTTCGCCGCCGTAGGAGTTTGCGCCGGATGTTTCTCCCGTCAGATATCCTTTAAGCTTCTTTTCTCCATTCACTTGTAACAATATTGGTTAAGATTTATGAGAGGAGAGGGTTGTGTTAGGGTTTTCTTTAGAGAGAAACGACAGTTATGAACTGGGCAACAGATAGTTTCGTTTATATGTTAAAAAATATCACTTTTCGTTATGGTTTAAAACTATAATCGTAATTATATTTTATATTTTAAAATAAAAGCAAACTATATCACGACGGTTACTCATAATAACCGTAGTGATATCCCTTATTTAAAAATAAATAAAATAGAAAGGAGCGCCTTAACCTTAAATGATTTTTTTTGCCACAACTGAGGTTCGAACCCATGAAAGATTGATTCTATCATATCGGTTATACTTACAGCCGTTATTATACCCTATAAATTTTTAACTAAAAAATATAATATAAAGTTAGCGTCTGAGTTTAGAGATATCACCATGTTTTTTGGAAGAACCGTGGTGACTTGGGCGTTGTTGTTTGCGCGTTTTATAGTAGTGTCAGTAATCTGGGCAGCCATAGTTGATAGGGAGTTATGGACCTTTGCTTCTTCCTTAAGAGTCACATCAATCTTGAATTTTCCCTACAACTTAGTGAGTTCCTTCTAGAAGGTGAAGAACTTATGCTCCATGACTTCATACTTTACCTTACAAATGTCCATAGCCTTTGTAGGGTTACCTACATCAAAGACGTCACCTCTTCCAATAGAAGCCAGAGAGAACAAGGAAGTAACCCAATACGTGTGGAAGGTGACCTCATAAAGGAGCTCCATCTTCTCTGCGTCATAAAGTCTTTTCACGAAAGATAAGTCCTCAACAGAGACAGTAGAAACAACTTCCTTAAGAGTACCAGGAATCTGAGAAGTAAGGATGACAAGTAATCGGAGAAAATGAGTGACTAATCCTAAAGTTTTGTCCCCAGACAGTCGTATCCATTTTGGAGAACCATCTCCCAAAGGAGAATGTTGGTATTAATTTTGACCCTTATTCATTGGAGGAGGAGACTATTGCATATCTTACACATGTAGAGTAGCTACAACATTGGTAAGTTGTCAACAATGATAACTTTGGCAGCTAGAGTAGTTTGAGAAGGTAGAGAAGTGACATAACACCCAAACCTATAAAAGGTGGTTTTGATGCCTTGAGCGTTGGCGAGGTTGCAAAGGAACTTCATTTTGTCCATGTTATCTACAATGTGCAATTACAACATGTCCAAAAAACTATGGGACTACGTCCTCACCAAACATCTATCTTATCTTTGCGCGAATGGCCGCACTCATGATCATCTAAATGTAAGTTTGCTTCTTCCTCTGCTTAGGAGAAGGAACTTCACTGGGCCTAAATCCCTCTTGGTAGCCAAGTCTTCTAAACAAGGAACACAAATTATCCTTAATTGTAACCACTTTAGTAGAGAGAGGGGACCTAGTTTAAGGTGGTAAAAAATGGCAGTAGAATGAAAGTGAGGCCAGGGCTAGTACTTCAGGAATCTACTTTTGTAGAAGCGATGAGAGTCATTTGGAGCACAGAAGAAGGTAAGATGGTCCTCTAAAATGGGTTTCACTAGCACAAAACGCCTCAAAAAATCGTCTTAGTCAGTGGTGAAAGGGTTGAACCAAGGATTATCTGGGTGAAAGGTGATAAGCCCCTGATTTCCAATGTCATCTTAAGAGGAGCGCATGATGTAGAAAAGGTCTAGAATAGTCAGAGGGAAAGCTTCCAAGACTTGTTCTTAGCTCAAAACTGGAACACCTTTATGTAAGCCCAGGCCCCGGGTGAAGTTGGGAAGGGGCAACCTTCAAGTGTTTCAAGACGATCATCTCAAAGTCAGATAAGGGTAGCCATAACCCTATCCTAATGAACAAGCACTCATAAAATATGATTAAGAACTCATTAAAAGATCTACATATCATTTTTGCGGTCTCACAGGAAAGACTAACCAATCCAGAGGGTCACCGGTTGTGATGTCAACAACATCTATAACCTCTCTGGTATTTAGAGTAGATGTGGTTCCCATCAATTATATAACAACCTGACTTTACTTGTTCATATCGACCACCTCCATTAACGTCACGCCCCTCCGAGATAACTCGTCTACTTTAAAGTTCTCACCGGGCTTGATCCAAGAAACTACGTTTGATCTACCCCGATACTCCATGTGGGTCCTAACATTAGCATCACTGGGTTTGCAGTTGTGGGCTCTCCGATGAACCTGGATAAAATCATCAACGCGTTCTCTCATCAACATGGCAGGTTGTATTGCCACATCAAACAAAACGGGAGAAGGCATAAAGACCTCACTGTGATCCTCCTCACCACCATCATCCGACAAGGGAGCCTCAAAAGAGTCAAGGGAAGAAATTCTCTCATCGAAGTAGTTCCCAGATACCTTTTCTGAATCAAAATATTTAGTCAAGGATACAACTACGCAACCCATATGATCATGAGTAATATGGGGATTACGAATCAAGAAAACCCCCATTCCCGTAGCAAAAGAAAAATCACTCTCAGAATCACTATCTAAGCGAATAGGTCTATCGCCCATCTTGGCTATGAGAAAATAGAAAATGCTTAAGATAAAAGCATGATTGAAGAATGGTATCTAGAGATACGAGATTGAGGAAATAAAGGAATGAAGAAAGGTAGAATCTTTGAGCTAAAAATTTCAATTTCTCTGATAAATACTTTCACAAAGGAAGAGAAGAAGACACTTGTTAATGAGAAACATTTGTAAATTGTAAATTGAATCTCAAGGATCGTGAAAGGTTTCTTCGGTGCTCAATCGCTCCTATATATAGACGAAGATAAATGAACAAACCATTTTAGCTGTAAAAAGAAATTAGAAAATCAACAGTTGGATTTTCCTCTGGGAAACCGTAAACAACTTGAGTACACTCAAGTGCACTATGAGCAACATCATGCCCTAACTAGTCTCTTCAACCCACGTGTCGGAAGGAAGAACCGAAATGTTCCAGTGATGGAAATTTATTTAATGCACCTTTTCCCCATTCTTTTTTCAACTGACTTCAAACATTTCACTTCTATTCAAATCAAACGACATCCTTGGAGACGAGCCACAACCGCTAAAGACTTCTTCAGCTCCCTAAGAGCCGACAAGTCTTGAGGGCAACTATTCTGGATCGGTTAAAGCCCTAAATGACCTAGGCCTAAATCAATACAAATCCACTCCACTTGATTCAATGTATAAATGTCATCCCACACGAAATACAAGACACATTTTCTGATCTAATTTTTCACTATACTCATTTTGGATCTTAAGCTGACTTGGGGTTGGAGTACTAATCTTATAGATCCACCCTTGTATTTTTTATATTACTATTTATTATTTTCAATTATTCTAATTCTTTAAAATTTTCTTTCTCATCTATCAAAAATTTGTAAATTATTTCATAATTTATCTTTTTCAAAGGAAATCAACTATATTTTTAATTTGTGTAAAATCGTCTAAACGCCATATAATTTGAAAAGGTGGGAATAAAACTTAGTATTTTAATACAAGTTATAGGGAAATTTGTTCTATATTTTAAATAGTGTTTTTTTTATATATTTTAAAAATAATATTTATGATTTAAAAAAAAAATAGAATAAGCTATTTTAAATTCATTTTTTATAGTTAAAATAGTAATTTTATCATTCACTAACTTAAATATTTATCATTTAAAAAGATATATCTTATAACTTAAAAAAAAACTATTCAAGATAGCTTCACATTTAATTTTAAAAGCTATAGCAAAAGAATTAAATACATAAAATTACTTTTTAAGAAGAAGTATTACAACCAATTTTTCATTTAGAACTCAAAAAGATAATGTTTTTTTAATTCTTTTAAAGTAAAAATATATAATACTATAAAAAACCATTTTTAAAAAGGTAAAAATTTAACAAACTTTAAGCTTTAATAGAAAGAAACTCCAACTATGACAAAGGGCACCAAAAAGAGTTATTCACAATGGATTCTTATATATCTTACATTCTGAAAATGCTGGTTCCACATATTTTAGATAAACCTACTTGAATCCTTTTATTAAATACAGGGTCAGTTTATTTCAGTTTTAAAAAAAGAGATTTTTTTTTTATATTTTTAAAAATGGATTTTATAAAAATATTTTTTAAAATATTATAAGTTTTTTTAAATTTTTTTTTTATAAATTAAAAGACTAATTTTAACATTCTATAACATTAATATACATTATTGAATACCAAAACATAGTCAAATCACAATTTTTTAAAAAAGTTGTATTTTAAAAATGATTTTCATGAAAAACTATTTTAAATAGCTTCAAAATTAAGTGAGTTTTTGAAATTTTGATATCCAAAAAAAGTTTCGATAAAATGATAAAATATTTAAAATAACACTTTAAGAATAACTATTCAAACCAAATTTTTATTTAAAATTTTTATAAAAAGTTTCTTTGTAAATTTTTTTTCTGCAAAATTATGTTACACTATAAAAATTATTTAAAAAAAAAGTCAAAACAAATGGGCCCATGATTTTGTTGAAGGCCAATTAAACAAGAGTAAGATCTTTCTTCAAAGATTTATTTATATAAGAAATTAAACCAACACATTCCACTAAGAGTATCCTTGTGCATTTTCTCTATTTGCATTACCTAACATATTATTTATCACTACTAAATCGAGTAACATATATAATAAATTACTAGTTTTAGACAATTTTGTATTGATTAGGATAAAATGTAAACAATTGAAACTTGCATGAATTGATAATAATAGGAGGTAAGATCAAGTGGTCGGTGAAAACTTTCCTAAAAAACAGTTTTGTTCTTTGAAGTCCTGACATTCCAACTAGCAGTCATTAATATTGAGGTCCATACTTCATCATAAAGAGGAGATATTTGATCCCTAATTACTCCTTCCAACACATAATCTCTTTCAATTACCTGCAATTAAAATAATATCTGCCGTTGCATGTTTTAAGCACTTTAGATCGTAAAGTGGCGAGTATTAGTCCTTCCCTAACCAACAAAGTCGGGTACGTCTGGTGTCAATAGGGGTAGGAATGAAAAAATTTGATGAACCTTGTTGTCTATAAGATTTATCATAAGAAAGTTGTAATCTCATTTTTTCATGGGATTTCTAATCTCATTCTATTGAGTGAAAAAATATCTTATAAAAAATTTAAAATGTCTCTCACATTTCAGAGATGCATCTCCAAACGTACTTTTATTTTAAGTCAAAACGTTACAATTAATCCGGAGATATATCTTTGAAATATTTCAAAACACACTTATGCATCCTACAGAACTACACTAACATATTTTGTAAATACGAATCCAAAAATGCATCTCTGAAATATTTCAAAACACACCTCATGCATTTTATTCTGAAATGCTCATTTAAACATTTATTGATTCGGAGATGCATCTCAGTTTAGGGTTTATGGAGATGCATCTCAGAAGCGAGTAAAAACATTGCAAATTAAGTTAGTTTTATGGTTACTCAGATAAAAATGACGATTTATAAATGTTAAGGCATTTGTTATGTGATGAGCATTAAACCATACAACTGATATGCAAAAAATGACATATATAAATCTGAAGTCAAAATAAGTCATCATGACATACCCAATAAAGTCGAAATACATAATGAACTCGAAATAAGTAACAATAAAATACAACCGAACATAAATCCAAACTACAAATACTATCAACTACTGCGTATGCCGGACTCGAGCTCCTTAAGCTCCTCGGCCTCCTCTGCCCCCATGCTCTGACGTTGTCTTCGGTACATCAATGCCTCTCGTGCCTCCGTCATAATGTCATTTAAGACCTCCCTCACCTCAGAACCATCAGGAAAAATATCTATGTCAATATCTGCATGCACAATCTATAGAATACGACGACATCTAGGTAACACATCATCAACATGATTTAACCTAGTCTGCTTCTCCTCCAGTATCTCCTGATGAGCTGGTCTCGATGGATCTCCTAGAGCAGTCTGCACCATATATGAATGTGACATCCTGAAAAACACCTGATGTACCCGTCTACATAGCTTCAGTCGCCCTCACCTATGGTACTTCGTGCCTTCTCCGGTACAAGATGACTAAAATGATCATCAAACATGGCATTCATATCTCTACGTGTCATAGCGGAAGGAGCAGAGACAACAGAATGTCTGAGAATAGTCTGGGTGTAGCCGAACTATCTCATGACGTGCTCAAGCAAATGAGGAAATGTCAGGCGTGAACCGCAAGGCAATCATCCTGAGTATAAGACTATGTTGTCAAATGGCTACGTCTCACGGTGATCGACATAGGTGTTAAAGTGCATATCCCGTGCTTCCAAGCGGTCAAGAAACACTCGAACCGAATCTGTCGCATGGTTCCCTCTGAGTGGGGAAAATGCAGAAGCACACGACATATCCTTAGTATAGGTTGGTACACACGACCAGTTGGAGATGCCTGGGAAGTGGTGGAGGATCCAAGCCTAAAAAAGTGTTGAAACACACGAATCATTTGTAAGGACATTGCAAAAATGTAATGAAAATGGCACACAAACATTAAAAGACAAATAAATATTACTATCAAAAGTTGATGTTGCCTGTCACTTGCTTCGTCTTCCACCTACAGGCCTCAAATAAATTAGAGTACAAGTAGACCAAACAAACGACCCCCACTTGTACTCATGGATCAACTCAAAGTCCTCGAAGTATCATAGGTAGATGACATTCACATAAGTGGCACTCTTGTCCACAAAAATGGAACTGCCAACCAAATATAATAGGTATGCTCTCATAGCATGCGCTCTATGCAGTCCCACCTACTCCTAACCACCAGCACTCTGCTTTGCTGTAAGCATCTCATCTGTATATACCTTCTCAAGGAATTAAAACCTAGCATGAGCTCCTCTGGTGGCTTCAAACTCCGTTAAGGCAACATCTGGGTCAACTCCCAGATATCCTACTATCAAATCAAGCGCCTCATCTCTGCTAATCCTCCCATGATCTAAAATCTTCCACATAATTGAAAGATGCAGGAGACACGACACATCGTTGAGTGTGATAAACATCTCACCAAGTAGTAGATGAAATGATGAGGTCTTAGTATGTCACCTCTCTACAAATGCATTAAACATCCCATGGTTCACCATAACATAATCGGTCTTGCATAAGTCCTTCATCACAGATAGCTGCAAAGCAGCCTGAAAACACTCATCAGTAGGTTGATGCAAGCCAGCAATCTTGCGCCCATGGTTAACGAATTTCAGCAGATCACAGTCTTGTAGAAAAATAAATCATTGTTTGAACATGCAATGACAGTAGGCTGATGCAAGCCAATAATCTTCATACGTAGTCATTTTTACATCTTTCTTTGGTATTTATTTTTCATTTTTTCTCCTCTTTAACTTGTTTTGATTCGTTTCTTCGACTGAAAAAATACAATGACATAATGTCATCACAACCCAAAACTTGAATCATTACTTGTCCTCAAGTTACCTACCTGCACTGCCAATTCCAAACAGAAAAATAAGTTGCACAATAACAATTGAACATCACCATATGAAATTTTCTTTACTTGACCATCATTCTAGCTTCCAACTTCAATCCGAAAAATTCAGAAAACATCCTCAATCTTTGACAAGTACTCAACTTGTCTCTCATCTCACCATGATTCACTCAATTGATAGTGTAGTCTCTCAATCAACATGCAAAATAGTTTATACTGAGTTTGATTATATTCTAATAGGATTCATCAAAGAAATCAAAACACAAACATTTGAGGGCTTTTTAGATTGTATCTTGGCTTATGTTCGGGTAGGACATTTTTTAGAAAGTAAGTTTAAACCTTTTTAGTTAGGTACCTACCTCTCCTCTTCTTATCATACCACTATTTTTCTTATTAATGGTACTGGAGATCTTGCTATTGTGGTCCTCAATATTTATTTTGCATTCTATTTCTCTCTTTTTTTTTTAAAAGAAGTTATTTTTAACTTCTTATTTTTTCAAATTTTTGAATTTTTTACCGTTTTTTCTCTAGTGCCCCAACCCCAAACTTAAACATTGTTCATTTTCAAGAGCAACCGCAATCTTATTCTTTTTCATACAACTTTAGATTTAAACATTTTTACCTAACTCCAAAAAAAGGGTGGAAAGATGAAATCTTTCAAGTTATATTGCTAATAAATAAGGCTAAGTCACTCAAAGAAGGGTTAAGCTCAAAGTGGTTAGCAATGGTCGTATCCTATTACTACAGGGTCGTTAAAAAGGCTCGGAGTTCAACAAACGATTGTCTCAATGTGTGTAAAATCAAATCAGACAAATTTAATCTGAAATAGTTCAAATCTGATAAAACAATAATGCATAGATACACTCAATGAAAGAAATAGGAAACAATAGAATTTATTTGGCTCAAACCTAACTAGTTGAGGTATCTAAAGGTTGAGTACAAATCTTTTGATTCCTTTTTCATTCTTTAATTTTAATTTGTAAGTCGCGTTTTATGATCAAATTTTTTCAAATGATACTTTTAGTTCATTTGTTTAATGCTACAATTACAATTTTTATAAAATTAAAAGAAACAAAAGATGCAAACTCATTCGAGTTAATATGAATATATAATGTCAATAAGATTTGAAGAGAAAACTTATAATAAGTTGGTCTGTATTTAACAAAGTTCCAATTCAGACGATGATAGATCTTCTCTTCTCAAGATCAATTTTAATAAAACATAATTATTTTACTACCTTTTATCTTAGATATCGAATACATCATCTTCCTCCACAATAATATTATAATGAATGGGAAAAAGCTTCATCGATCAATACCTAAAAAGTAATACAGCAGCATAAAAGGTGCTATAAATTTTTTGTGCAAAGTTGAAATGATATGTTCCAATACAAAAAGCAACATATACAAAAATGAAAATAAAACACTAGGCTAGTGACAATGTGTGTTCGTCCACACACGTAGCATGTATATATCCCATATATTTGTTTCATATAATATTATTTGAATTTAATTGATATATACTGACAGTGTAAAATTTTTTTTACATTTTCAATCAATGATAATCATGTATTTCGCCAAATCATACTGAAAATTTTAAGTTAATTATATGACATAGCAGAATAATATATTTTTATTGGATGACAGTGTAAAATTATTTTACACTGTCAGTACATACCAATTAAACTCATATTATTTTACTTTCTAAACTGATATGTTAACCAATAAAATACCTGACAAATATGTTCATAAAATTTGATTAAGTAATTTGGTAATTTAGTAATGACATATAAAAGATCCAAAAGATATAGATTAATTAGGTACAGTTGAATCTTTTGGTTAGAATGTTCGCGTGGGATAAAAATTATTTGAACAATAAGAGAAACAAAATCTTCAGATTAATTTGGTTCGATTGGCTTTTTAAAATAAAACTGAATTAAACTAAGTTAAATTAATGTGGTTTAAATTAATTAAGTGGTTCAATTTTATAAAAAGAAATTTATTAAGATATACATAGAGAACATAATTTTATATTTAATCATTCATATGTTACTGTAAAATAAATATATAATTGTCAAAATATCTTTATAATTTGATGTATATCTTTTGTAATTTTATCTTATGTCTAAAATAATATATAAAAATGAATTCTTAACTAAATTTAAAATACTATTAATGTTAAGGATACATAAGTAATAAATTAATTTTTTTTCTTATAATCTTATTTTTATCAATAACTAAATTAAAAGTAAAAATAAAAATAAGTATATAACAATTTTATTTCAAATAAAAAAAATAGTATTTAAAAATAAATAAGATTTTATTTTTTATTGATGTGTAAATTAAAATAAATATCACGATGAAATATACAATACTTTGAGTTTTCTAAAGAATTAAAATATAGGCTAAAATACAGTTTTGGTCCTCCTGTTTGTCAAAATTCACGGTTTTGGTCCCCTTATTTTTTTTTAACAGTTTTGGTCCGCCACCCCTCACTGTTTATGAACTGTTCATGTACGGACATGTACTGTTCATGTACGGACAAATACTGTTCATCATTTTTTTGGGCCAAAATTGGAGTGGGGGACCAAAACTGTGAATTTTGACAAACAGGGGGACCAAAACTGTATTTTAGCCTAAAATATATATAATTGGTAGGATTTTGTAGTATAATGTAGTATGATTCGGTTTGAATAATACAAATTAAAATGAGAGTATATATATATATATATATATATATATATATACACACCAAGACTTAGCATATCACCAGGTCTTCTTTGTCTGATTTCTCACTCATTAAGTCTTTTAATGTTATATATTTTGATAAATATTTTATCAACAAAAAAATATAATATGCTACGCTTAGTGAATTTTTTTTAATATAACTTATTTTTAAAAAAAAATACTAAAAAAATAAGTTTTTTAAAAAATGTTCTAAAATGACATGGTTTGGTAGGAACCCATAAGGGTGGCGCCATATAGGATGACGCCTCAGTTAAAGGCCAGGAGCCATCTCATATGGCACCTCAGGTGTAAAAAAATTTGAAAAAAAAACCAACTGATAGTCGCCATCCCAGATGGCGCCTCAGTTCAAAGTCTTTTTTTTTTCTTTTTTTTTTAAAATTTTAAAACGTTAACTATTTTTTTTTTAAATTTTAAAACGTTTACTATTCATTCACATGTCTCTAGACTGATGAATTTGCAGCCCTATAGTCTACATCTACTATTCATTCACATGCCTCTAGACTGATGAATTTGCAGCCCTATACATTGCATATACTATTCATTTGCATGCCTCTGCTCCATTATTTTTGTTTCAGGCCACTGTTTACATGACTACACAAGCATGCATACACATGGCAGACTGCAAAGGCTAAGAAGCATGTAAGAGAACACATGCCTACTCATGTGACTCCCCCTTTACACCATTATAAAAACCCTCTCAGCATTTACAATTTTCGTCTCATCCCAAACTACTCTCTCTTCTTCTTCTCTTATTTTCTGTTCAAACCTTTGCATCTCACAACCAGTTACGAAAATGGCTTTACTCACGATGGGAAGCAACCACCGAGGAATGTCGGAAAACATTGAAGACTTCGTAAGTTTTCCTGTATTATTTTGTTTTACAATATTAAACCTTAATATCTTTTATTCTCTTAGTAATTTTGCTTGTTTTTTTTGTTCAGGAAGTTTCAAGGTTCCGTTGCCGTGGGCACGCATACTTCCTTCACGACCCTATCGCTGAACCATATCTAACAAGATGTGGATTTGGAGTTGTGATTAAAATCCCATCATACCATGTAGACCCAAAGTTCATTCTGGACTTGCTAGAAAGATGGAGGCCGGAGACCCACACCTTTCACCTTCCTTTTGGTGAATGCACGGTCACCCTACAATTAATGTTGTTTTTTTTTTAATTTTCCATTCTTAAAATAAAATAAATTAAAAAAAAAGGGAAGCATAACTAAGGCGCCATCTGGGATGGCGCCACCCTTAAAAAATTTTTGAAAAAAATTAGGGAGGGCATTTTTGAATGGCCTGAGGCGCCATATGAGATGGCTCATGTCCTCTAACTGAGGCGCCATCCCATATGGCGTCACCCTTATGGGTCCCTACCAAACCATGTCATTTTAGAAAATTTTTTAAAAAATTAGTTTTTTTAGTATTTTTTTTAAAAAACAAGTTATATTAAAAAAAATCACGCTTAGTTCACTAAATATTTTTTAAATATGTTGATATAAAATAATATATTTTAAAAGTTTTGAAGCATCGCACGATTTCAATTCCTTTTAAATTTCTTGTTAGCAAGAAAAAGTCGTGAAATTTGTTAATATCCAAAACAAAAATAACTATATAAATAAACAAAAGTATAAAAAAGAAGTATCTCGTACGACTTTTCAAGAAAGCAAATCACATAGATGGATTGTGCCCAACATAAAGTTACTAATGACACGAATTCCACTTGCAAAATGATTCCTTTAAAGTGCATGGAGGATCTTACTAATTAAAGACATTGAAAATTAAAGCATAGATTCAAATTTACCCTATCATTTTATATTTTCTCATATTTTCTAGGGCGCTGTCTTCCGTAAGAGACATTTTCTACAGTAGCCTAAACCATTTTAAAAATTACAATATTTATTGTCGTTAGAATTTATGTATATTACAACAATATATTGACAAAAAATGTGTTATTATTTAACAGGTAAAATTTAGAAGTTTTTTTAAATCAAAAGAATGGGACTAAATCAAAACTCCTTAAGAGGAAAGTTTAAGTCTAGGGATACAAAATTTATCTAACAAAAATATTTAGTTATATCTTTATCAACAATATGAAATCATGAGGAGAATCTAGAGTAAAAACCAATGTTTGTTAAGGAATCCACACAAGCATTACCTTATCTAAATATATGAGGGATCATGAAGTCTATTGAATGAGAGAGAATCAAGCAATTTAACCATCTAGATCGTATCTTTCAAGGAACCAAATCGACACTAAAAAAAATCTTAACCATAACCATTAGAAGGGAGTTTGACTCTAACCAAACAGGAAATGAAGACAACTTACACTTGAGGGGACAAGTCGAAATTCATGGCTTTCCAACAATCCAATAGGTTGCACATGGAGAAATGAATGTTGAAGGAGTGAGAAAACCACCTCCAAATGTTCAAGGCAAACAGACATTGAAACAAGTGGTTAGTGTTTTCATAATGGCAATGGGAAAGAAATCATATAGAAGGAAAAACAAATCCTCTTTTGAACAGATTATCATTAGTATGCATTCAAGAATCTCCAAACCAAAAGAGACTTGGAAGGAGAAATGCTAGGATTTCAAGAAAACTTGCACCACAAGTTACATGACTTAGGTTTTTCAAATATTTCATTATTTTCCCTATTGGATTTACCGTTTGGATTGGATGCGTTCAAGATTGGAGAAGTGTCAAAGTGTTCAAGATTGGTCTACCTTGCTAAAGCTATGTAAAGTTGCTGAAATGACACATGCTAGGCGCGATGCTCTAGCTTGTTGGTACGACATATGAGCCTTGTGCAACAGGTGCCAGAATATTGTGTTTTGAAGTATGTTATGGAGAAGATTTGTTAAATATTTTATTGTTATTGATTTAACAATATGATAATGTGATTTCTTTGACAGCTGGATGAAGTTTAATTGGGATTTAAACGAAGATTTTAATTTGATTTTAAATTAAAATAAATCATATCTTGTTGGAGATATTCAAGGAGTAAATCAAATATCCAACATATTCTAAATTAACTCTGACCAAATTCAAAGATATTATCCAAGGAAAAAAGTCAAAAGTTATTTTTCTACATAAGGAGCTCAAACCTACATTGAAAAACAAACACTCCCATTGAAGATCCTAGAATGTTAGATTTTGTGTCGTGTATTCCACGTTAATGCCCTAATATGATTAGTGTAGAATTGTTTATGTACACCTCTATGCTTTAGTAACTTGGCATAGAAGGTTTGTCTAGTTGAGTTGTAAGTTCAACATTGTTATGTACATCTCTATGTTTCAGTAACTTGGCATAGAAGGTTTGTCTAGTTGAGTTGTAATATTCAACATTTTTTCATCTTGTTAAGATTGAAGTTGATCACTAGGGATTAATGGTTATTTGTCTCTGTCACTAGTTTTGTGGTAGAGAAGAAAATGAATAGGTTCACATATTTATGGGGAGACTCTAAATAGAAAGCCATTGGGAAGTATTAGGAAGAAGCATTGAACAACACAAGGTTTGTTATTGCTTGTAAGTCTAATTGTACTAAACTACTAATAGTGAATTTCCTTTCTTGAGTTGTGAACTCAGCCCCCCAGACGTAGGTGTAGTTTCACCAAACTGGATAAACAATTGATTGTGTTCTTTATTGCTTTTCTGCTCCATCATCTAGTAATTGTTTTATAGTGGTTCTGGTGTATTTTTTTTTCAAACCTGTTGTTGAAGGACCATGCTCAACATTTGTCGCTTGAGAAACAACATTTTAGTCATAAGCTTGCTTCAGGATGAGAAGACCATTATCAGATCCAAACCACACTAGATTATCCTTAATGTCTCCCATAGGAATGTAACAAATTTTAGAAAATAAAATTATAATCTATCTCATACAATTGCAATTTTTATAAAAAAAAATTACAAACTCTTTTAATTATAATTTTTGGATAAAAAATCACAAGCACTTTCAAATTCAATCTTCATATGGATAAATTGCAAAAATGTTTGACTATATTTTTTGTACAGAAAAATTACACTCTCAACTAGTACAAATTTTGCAAGAAAAGTTTACAAATGCTATCTACTATAATTTTTCACGAAAAAATTACAAACTCTCTTATGACTCACAACTATAATTGTCAAAATAGGCTAATCTATATGGGTCAGCCTATCAAGTCTGATATAAAATAGAGTTTGGATTTTAAAATTGGATTCCCAATTTTATAGTGGCTTTTTTAATTTGGAGATAAAAATTCCATACTCATTAAGGCTAATCCATATGAGTCGTGAGTATGTCGTTTGATATACAAATTATAAGTTCTAAACATTTTTTTAGTTAATAACATCCAATGGAAGAAAAAAATAAGCACAAGGGAGGGGGAACTACACTAACACTAAGAAACTACAATGGGAGGGTGAGAACTATACCAACACAAAGGAATCACACGGAGAGGGGGATAACTAGACCAAAGTCCCTTCAAGGAGAAAAATATCTAAAGTTAGGCATATCAACCTTGTTAACCATGAAACTTTTGACTAAAGGAAAATGCATGTTGTCCATTAAACAAAATCCATTGTGATTGAGACCAATGCTTCCAAGACAATATTTGTAGCTAATACATGTGTTTTTTTTTTACGTAATGTTTACTTTGATTTTTTTTCTTGTTTGGTATTTCAGGAAAATAGTGGTTGCTAGGTGAATTCCAAGTCACACGTGAATCCATCAGAACCAAAATCACAAAGTATAGAAGAAAGATAAAAAAAATTGAAGAAAATTGCTAAAGACAATAAAGATTATGACCTGGGTGTAATATTTGTTACAAATGTAATTTTCACTCATCAAAGAATCTTGAAAGTGCATGAAAATAAATTAATCTAATAAAACGTAAAATGTAAAGTGTAGTGAGTAAGTCCTTTAAATATGAGTTTTACAAGGTATTATACAAGCTTAGGACCATAAAAATAGAATTAAGGGGCCTTAAACAGAAGAAAAAAAAAAGAGAAATGCAAGGGTTCCCACAGAAAAACATTTGACTCTTAAAACTCTCATCTGGCCCCCAATCGCGCCTTAAAAGATTATGCTACCCCTAATAATAAGGAGCCTAACTCGAGTATTGTGCGGCCAACGATTGAAGCGAAAATTTTTGAGTTGAAATCCTCTTTCATATCTATGGTACACTAAAACTAGTTCTTTTACTCCTTGACAGAAACCCAAATTTGCATCTATCTATTTTTGTTGAATAGTATGAAACCATTAAAATTAAAAGTCTTTACCAAGAAGTGATCCTGCTGAGATTGTTTCCATTTTAATTAAGGGACAGAGCATGGGCATAGCTATAATCATTTTCCTTCAATTCCATTACGATATGAAATGAACTGAAAATCCAATTTTTGAGCCATTATTTCCTCCCCCAGCAAAACTGCCCAGTTTAGAAAACAGATCACTAGTTTTAAGCAGAGCGATGGAGATTCTCTATTTGAGGCTTGGGAACAGTATAATGAGATGCTTAGGCTTTTCTCACACGAATGACTTAAAAAATAGATGATAGTCTATACGTTCAGTAATGGTGCTCTCTATTATTTTAAAACTAGTGTCTAGACGGGCACTGCCCGTCTGTCCGCTTTTATTAATGCATACACGGATCAAAACATAAACGATATTTTTTGTGTATTTATTTATAAAATAAAAAAAATAGTAGAATGAAAGAGATATACAAACCACCATATAGCGGTTAATAAAAGAGAAGTGGTTAATAAAAGAAAAGTTGAGATTTAATAAAAAAATTGAAAAGAGTATAATTGAAAGAAAAAAAGGCTACACCAAAAGCAAGTTTTGCTTTTATATATAACTAGTAAGAAACCCGTGCTATCGCACGGGTTCTGTCTAGATTTACATCGCATGTCTACCAAACCATCATTTGTAAAGTTTGAATTCATTATTCAATTAGTTAACATTGACATAGTTACAAATATATGCTAATAATATGCACCAACTTTTAAGCATTGATTCGTACTCACAATAAATCGTACACTCAATTCTCTAACTTCAAAAGATGGACATTAAAATAAACAATCTACAGCATAACCTCTCATAGATACTGTAAGTGTTTTTAATTGGCAGCAATTTTTGGTAAAACATACCATGTCAAGACTGATGTCACGACATGCTTGGGTAGCCTTTCTGCAGGTATGAAGTACTGCCTGTAAGCAGCTTTCATCAGGATGTCAAAATTGATGTCGTGACATGTTTGTTTCTGATCAGCTCGTTGGGCCTTGGATTGTGTACGCGCGCTTTGGGTTTTGCAGTGTGTTTCTGTTGAGATTTTTTAGGCGCTTTTATTTTGGAAGATTCCCCTAATCGTGTGATTTGCTATTTCCAGAAAGTATTCATTTGTTTCTATTTTCACTCCTTGATTTTTGGTAATTAACCTAATTAGGTTAAAAGCTTCTGGGGAGCTGCTGCTGCTGGGAGATCTATAAATAAACAGCTGCTATCATTTGTTACGGTCACGGTTTCTAAGAGTTTGAAGTGTGGTCATAGTTTTCTTGTGAACCAAAGCAATTATTGTTTTGATGATTGTTTTGGAATAGGTTTATTGAGTTGTAAGTTTTTACTCTTAAGCTTTGAAGCAAAGAGTGTCATTGTGCTTGATTGAAGCTTTTAAGCAAAATCAAGTTGTGTCCTTGAAGAGTGTTCTTCTGTCTCGTTTATTTGTGTCTGTTATTATCACTGCAGTGATTGAGGGGGAGTTTGTAATTGCATTGGGTAGGGATTAAGTGAAGGTTGTAAACTGTGTGGTTTGATCCTGAATTGATACTACTAATAGTGGATTTCCTCCCTGGCTTGGTAGCCCCCAGACGTAGGTGTGTTTTGCACCGAACTGGGTTAACAATTACTTGTGTCTTTTATAATTGTTTGCGCTATTTATCTTGTTCATTCTCAAAACCAAAACAGATATTAGTGTCGTAACATTGTATTCGACATCTCGTATCTGACACCAGAATTTTCAATTGGCATCAGAGCAGGCACCCTGCCTGTTACTCTGGGTGAGATCTAGGGACATTATATTCTGGTATTATGGAAGGAGGAGGGTTTGTGAACAGACCACCTGTTCTGGATGGTTCTAATTATGACTACTGGAAACCTCGTATGATAGCCTTCTTGAAATCCTTGGATAGCAAGGCATGGAGAGCAGCAAACAAAGGATGGGAACATCCTGTCACTGTTGGAAAGGATGGAAAGACAATTCCTAAACCTGAGGAAGAATGGAGCAAAGAGGAGGATGAGTTGGCTCTTAGCAACTCTAAAGCTTTAAACACCTTGTTTAATGGGATTGATAGAAATATATTCAGACTGGTGCATCACTGTGAATTAGCCAAAGATGTTTGGGATACTCTCAGAACCACCCATGAAGGTACATCCAAGGTGAAGATGTCAAGGCTCCAGCTGCTTACTACCAAGTTTGAGAATCTGAGGATGAAAGAGGATGAGAGTATTCATGACTTTCACATGAATATTCTTGAGATTGCCAACACGTCAGGAGCATTAGGGGAAAAAATGTCTGATGAAAAACTGGTGAGGAAAATTCTCAGATCCTTGCCCAAGAGGTTTGCCATGAAAGTCACTGCTATAGAAGAGGCTCAGGATATCAGCAATATGAAGGTTGAAGAACTCATTGGCTCTCTTCAAACCTTTGAGATGGGAATAAATGACAACCTTGAAAAGAAGAACAAAGGTATAGCTCTTGTGTCCAATACTGAAGAAGAGGCAGAAGAAAATGATATTGGTAATGAAGAGAACTTATCAGATGCTTTGGCTATGCTTGGAAGACAATTCAACAAAATTATGAAAAGAATGGATCAGAAGTCAAGGTCAAATGTCAAGAACAATTCTTCTAACACTAGCAGGTCCTATGATTCTAACAGGAAAACAAAACCTGAAGAAAAGTCTAACCAAGGCAAAGGGATTCAGTGTCATGGATGCGAAGGGTATGGGCATATTAGGGCTGAGTGTCCTACCTATCTCAAGAAGCAAAAGAAAGGGTTAACTGTTACATGGTCTGATGAAGATTCTGAGAGTGACCTTGAAGATGAATCTGCCAAACTTGTCACTGCACTAACTAGTGTATGTACTTCAGATGGAGACTCAAGTGAAGATGAGTTAACTTTTGAAGAGCTTGCAGCCTCCTACAAAAAGCTATGTATCAGAAGTGCAGAAGTTTGTCAACAAGGGGAAAAGCAGAAGAAACTTATAATTAAGCTGGAAGCTGAGAATAAAGAACATCTTGGAACAATATCTCAGTTAAACAATAAAGTCACCTTGCTGAATTCAAAACTGATCAGATGACCAAGTCTATCTGAATGTTGAACAGTGGAACTGACACACTGGATGAGAATCTTCAGACTGGACAGAGTGCAGGAGATATGTCTGGTATAGGATTTGCAGGAACAAAGAAATCGTCTTCAGGAAACAGTCAACCAGAACCTGAATCTAGTATGATGAATCAGATGTCAAGACCTATGTTTCAACATCATGATAAGGGTAAAATGAATCACACAAGAAAGAAATTCCAAAGATGAAGATGTCATTATTGTGGTAGATATGGGCACATAAAGCCATTCTGCTTTAGACTGTATGGATACCCTGATCAAACTCCATATTTCAGACCTAAACAGAATCAGCCCATTAAGAAGCAGCAATGGAGTCCCAAAGTTGTTGCCTTAATAGCTCATACGTCCCTCAGAGTATCAGCCAAAGAAGATTGGTACTTTGACAGTGGGTGTTCAAAGCATATGACTGGAATCAAAAATCTGTTAGTTGATGTCAAACCTCATGCTACCAGGTATGTGACTTTTGGTGGTGGAGCCAAAGGTGAAATCAAAGGTGTTGGAAAACTGGAGTGTTCAGGAGTTCCAAATCTGGATGGTGTTCTTCTGGTAAAAGGATTGACTGCCAATCTCATCAGCATCAGTTAACTTTGTGATCAAGGTTATCATGTCAACTTTACAAAATCTGAATGTATGGTCACAAATGAAGAAAAAGAAGTGATTATGAGGGGTGTCAGGTCTAAGGATAACTGCTATTTGTGGGTATCTCATGAACCTAGTTACTCATCGTTTTGTTCTGAAACCAAAGGAAATGAAGTAAAGCTATGGCATCAAAAACTTGGTCATCTTCATTTAAGGGGTATGAAAAGGATTATCTCTATGGAAGCTGTAAGAGGGATTCCAAAACTACAAATTAATGAAGAAAGAGTGTGTGGTGAATGTCAGGTTGGCAAACAAACCAAGATGTCACATCCAAAGATTAAACATCTTACCACATCTAAAGTTTTGGAATTGTTACACATGGATTTAATGGGACCTATGCAAGTGGAAAGTCTTGGTGGGAAGAAATATGCCTATGTGGTTGTTGATGATTATTCTAGATTTACCTGGATAAATTTCATCAGAGAGAAATCAGATGTTTTTGATGTCTTCAAAGACCTCTGTCAAAAGGTTCAAAGAGAGAAGGAAGGCTGTGTTGTTAGAATTAGAAGTGATCATGGAAAGGAGTTTGAAAATCAAAGATTTGCAGAGTTCTGTTCATCTGAAGGAATCAGTCATGAATTTTCATCTCCCATTACTCCTCAACAAAATGGGGTTGTGGAAAGAAAAAACAGGACACTTCAAGAATCAGCCAGAGCTATGATTCATGCTAAGAAACTCCCTATCCACTTCTGGGATGAAGCTATGAATACCGCTTGCTATGTTCATAATAGAGTGACCTTGAGAAAGGGAACCTCCACTACCTTGTATGAAATCTGGAAAGGAAGAAAACCAACTGTCAAATATTTTCATGTGTTTGGTAGTAAGTGTAACATACTAACAGATCGTGAACAAAAAAGGAAGATGGATCCCAAAAGTGATGAAGGGATCTTTTTAGGTTACTCTACAAATAGCAGAGCCTATAGGGTTTTCAACTCTAGAACAAGAACTATGATGGAATCAATAAATGTGGTGGTTGATGATTTGCATGAGGAAGCAAATGTCACAGATGATGTCAGAACATTCTTGGATATTCCTGCTGGAACATCAAATAAAGAAGTTGACCCCAATCCTACTACCACAGAATCTGAGGATGAACCTATCAACAAGGGACCCTCCACCAGAGTGCAGAAAGATCATCCTAAAGAACTTATCATAGGAGATCTCAACAGTGGAGTGACTACAAGATCAAGAGAACTCATCTCAAGCTCTTGCTTTGTGTCAAGAATTGAGCCTAAAAATATCAAAGAAGCTCTGGTTGATGAGTTTTGGATTAATGCAATGCAAGAGGAATTAAGTCAGTTTAAAAGGAATGAGGTGTGGGAGCTTGTTCCAAGATCTGAAGGGACAAATGTTATTGGTACAAAGTGGGTGTACAAGAACAAGTCAGATGAGCAGGGAGTTGTAACCAGGAATAAAGCAAGGCTTGTAGCTCAAGGATATACTCAAGTTGAAGGGGTTGATTTTGATGAGACATTTGCCCCTGTTGCTAGACTTGAATCCATCAGATTGCTATTAGGAGTGGCTTGCATTCTAAAATTCAAGCTGTTCCAGATGGATGTGAAAAGTGCTTTTTTGAATGGCTATTTGCATGAGGAAGTATATGTAGAGCAGCCTAAAGGTTTCATTGACCCAACCTTCCCAGACCATGTGTATAAATTAAAAAGGGCTCTTTATGGACTGAAACAAGCTCCTAGAGCTTGGTATGAGAGATTGACAGAGTTCCTCATTAATAATGGATACAGAAAAAGAGGGTTAGATAAGACTCTCTTTGTTAAAGATGAAGGAGGAAAAATCATGATTGCTCAGATTTATGTGGATTATATAGTGTTTGGTGGAATGTCAGATAGGATGGTGAAACACTTTGTTCAACAAATGCAGTCTGAATTTGAAATGAGTCTTGTTGGAGAACTGACTTATTTTCTTGGGTTACAAGTAAAACAGATGGAAGATTCAATCTTTCTCAGTCAAAGTACGTACGCAAGAAACATAGTAAAAAAATTTGGAATGGAGAATGCAAGCCATAAAAGAACACCTGCACCTACTCATTTGAAATTATCTAAAGATGAAAAGGGGATTAATGTTGATCAAAGTCTATATAGAAGTATGATAGGTAGCTTACTGTATCTCACAGCTAGCAGACCTGATATTGCTTTTGCAGTTGGAGTGTGTGCCAGATATCAAGCAGATCCCAAAGTTAGTCACATAAATCAAGTCAAGAGGATTCTCAAATATGTGAATGGAACTTGTGACTTTGGTATGCTGTACTCTCATGGGTGTAATCCTATTTTATCTGGATATTGTGATGCTGATTGGGCTGGAAGTGCTGATGATAGAAAGAGCACATCAGGAGGATGCTTCTTCTTAGGAAACAATCTCATTTCATGGTTCAGCAAAAAGCAAAATTGTGTATCCTTATCCACGACAGAGGCTGAATACATTGCAGCTGGAAGTAGTTGTTCACAGCTAGTATGGATGAAACAAATGCTAACAGAGTATAATGTCACACAAGATGTCATGACACTATATTGTGACAACCTAAGTGCTATCAATATCTCCAAGAATCCTATCCAGCACAGCCGTACCAAGCATATAGACATTAGGCATCATTTCATTAGGGATCTTGTGGAAGACAAAGTGATTACATTGGAGCATGTTGCCACTGAGCTGCAGCTGGCTGACATTTTTACAAAGGCTTTGGATGCAAGTCAATTTGAGAACCTAAGGGGTAAGTTAGGAATTTGTCTTTATGAAGGCTTATAGCAATTAATCACATGTGGAAACATTGTCCGGCACATCTTAGTTTTCCAAGTATTTGTATCATCAAAATATATAAATCCTTTCCCCCCACTTTTGCATTATTATCAAGCGCTCTCTATTCCCACTCATACACGCCATACTGTTTATCTTCTTCTCTCCAAACATTCTATCACTGCCAATCCTCATTTCAGACTTTCGTCTATCACTTTGCCTGTGAATAACATGTCTCACCAACAAGCTTCGTCACCCTCTAAGCCGGTGTCTCCTAAGACTGTTTCGTCATCTGATTCTAGGGCACAAGATATGGATCATTCTCCCAAGGATGTGGTTGATGCTGTCCCGTTAAATATGGTGCTTGCTGATGTGCCTCATGTTCAAAGGCCTAGAACTCAACATGCAAAAAGACCTAAAGAAAGTCCTTCAGGTAATATTTCCACATCGTCTTCTGTTGATCTTTCTGCTATGGCAAGGGAAGGATCTGAGTATGTTCATAAGACTGCTGATAGCATCGTTACTCGTATCATTAATGAAAATCACGCTGTGGCTGGGATTTCTATTCCCTTGAGGCAACTTTCCGCCCCTCAAACTAGTCAGAAGCATCAAGAAGATGGTGATACAAATCTGGAAGATACTCAAGATGTTGCATGTGATGTTAAGACCTCTGTTGCTGAAGATACCTTTGAAAGTGTGAAGGATGCTAGGAGTAAACCCTCTAAAACCAAAGATGTCATGCCTGATGATGTTGTGGATCTTGATGAGATTGATGACAACGCTCTCCTTGCCAGCATAGCTAATAGACTTGTTACTAGGAAAGGAAACAAGGGTGCTAAGCAAAGTTCTCCCAAGCACAAGAATGTAGCTAGCCCAAGTCCTTCCAAGCGCAACATCAAGAAGGTTGTTCCTGGCCCCCCAAGGGTTGGAGCAAAGTGGCTGTCAAGAAGAGAAAGACAAGAGTCTCTTCTGATTCTGAAGATGATGTTGAAAGTGATGTTCCGGACATCCGTCTCAAAAAGAAATCCTCTGCTAGCAAACTGGCTACCAGAATACCTGATGCTCCTCTAGATAATATCTCTTTTCATTCTGCTGAGAGTGTCAACAAATGGAAATATGTGTATCAGCGGAGGTCGGCGTTAGAAAGAGAGCTGGGTGAAAATGCTATGGAGTGTAAGGAAATAATGGATTTAATCTACTTTGCTGGCCTGTTAAAGACTGTGACTCGCTTCTCAAAGTGCTACGAGACACTGGTTAAAGAGTTTATTGTTAATCTTTCTGAAAATTGTGCTGATGGTAAATCTAAGGAGTTCAGAAAAGTGTTTGTTAGAGGAAGATGTGTCAATTTCTCCCCTGATGTGATAAATTTTTACCTAGGAAGGACTGGTGAGCCTCAACCTGAGTTGGAGGTGTCTGATAATCAAGTCTGCACGACCATTACAGCGAATCAAGTCAAGAAATGGCCTCTAAAGGGAAAATTATCTGCTAGCTTACTAAGTGTCAAGTATGCGATGCTGCACAGAATTGGAGCTGCTAATTGGGTTCCCACTAACCACACATCTACCATTGCTACTGGTCTGGGCAGATTCATTTTTGCTGTTGGAACCAAGGCAAAATTTGATTATGGGACTTACATCTTTGAACAGACACTGAAGCATGCAGGTACGATGGCTGTGAAGCTTCCCATAGCTTTTCCCTCTGTCATTTGTGGCATTATCCTTAAACAATATCCTGGAATTTTAACTAAGTCAGACACTGCTTGCAAAAGAGAAAGTGTCTTGTCTTTTCATTACAAGCTGTTTCAGGGGACCCATGTCCCTGATATTGTTGTAACATCTGCTGAGACATCCTCTAGCAGTAGACCTATGAATAAGTCTACTATCATTTCTGAGCTCAAGGAGACTTGCAAAGAGCTAGAAAGCAGAAAGTTGAAGCTTGAAGCTCTTATCAGAATACTTGAGAAGGAGGAAGGTGAGGGTGGTGATAATGAAAAGACTGAAGCTGACAATGAGGGTGAAGACTCTGGTGGGAGTGACAGTGAGGCTGATTCTGGTGGAGAGGCTGAAGATGATTCTGGGTCTGGTGAAGAAGCTGAAGATGTTTCTGGTTCTGATGAAGATTAAGTTTTTTTGGCCATGTGATTCTCTATTGGTTATTGTGGAAGTTTTTTTTGGTTTGATGTGCTTCTGCACCTTGTGTTAGTTTCTTTTTGGTTATTTGGCTTTTTGGTTGTAAAAACTATGTGTTTTTTTTGGGTTTGGCTCTCTTTATGGCTAAAAAGGGGGAGCACTGGATATTTCTGTTTCTCTTAACTTTGGAAGTTGCTATGTCTATTTCTGATGCTATGCTGCTTACTTCCTTGGATCTGCTGTTTCTATTTCTGCTGCTGCTATTTCTGATTGTTGTTCGATTATTATGTTTTAGCCAAAAATTTCGCCAAAGGGGGAGTTTGTAAGTGTTTTTAATTGGCAGCAATTTTTGGTAAAACATACCATGTCAAGACTGATGTCACGACATGCTTGGGTAGCCTTTCTGCAGGTATGAAGTACTGCCTGTAAGCAGCTTTCATCAGGATGTCAAAATTGATGTCGTGACATGTTTGTTTCTGATCAGCTCGTTGGGCCTTGGATTGTGTACGCGCGCTTTGGGTTTTGCAGTGTGTTTCTGTTGAGATTTTTTAGGCGCTTTTATTTTGGAAGATTCCCCTAATCGTGTGATTTGCTATTTCCAGAAAGTATTCATTTGTTTCTATTTTCACTCCTTGATTTTTGGTAATTAACCTAATTAGGTTAAAAGCTTCTGGGGAGCTGCTGCTGCTGGGAGATCTATAAATAAACAGCTGCTATCATTTGTTACGGTCACGATTTCTAAGAGTTTGGAGTGTGGTCATAGTTTTCTTGTGAACCAAAGCAATTATTGTTTTGATGATTGTTTTGGAATAGGTTTATTGAGTTGTAAGTTTTTACTCTTAAGCTTTGAAGCAAAGAGTGTCATTGTGCTTGATTGAAGCTTTTAAGCAAAATCAAGTTGTGTCCTTGAAGAGTGTTCTTCTGTCTCGTTTATTTGTGTCTGTTATTATCACTGCAGTGATTGAGGGGGAGTTTGTAATTGCATTGGGTAGGGATTAAGTGAAGGTTGTAAACTGTGTGGTTTGATCCTGAATTGATACTACTAATAGTGGATTTCCTCCCTGGCTTGGTAGCCCCCAGACGTAGGTGTGTTTTGCACCGAACTGGGTTAACAATTACTTGTGTCTTTTATAATTGTTTGCGCTATTTATCTTGTTCATTCTCAAAACCAAAACAGATATTAGTGTCGTAACATTGTATTCGACATCTCGTATCTGACACCAGAATTTTCAGATACGTTTACATCTACCCGTGAATCCAGATGAGTTAACAAAACTTAGTTGAATCCGAGTTAATTTTAAAACAACAGATTTGAATAAAATAATTTTTCCAATTCAAATAACATTACTTTTTAGATATTAGTCAATTTTTTCAAACCTAAAATTTACAACAGCTTTCCGTCAAATATCAGTTTTAAATCCTTCTTATTATATCATATTTATAATTTTTACAAACATACAATATATGACAGCTTCCCGTCAAATTTCAGTTCTAAATGAATATCTTCACTCCATAGTATTTTGAAAATAAAAGTAAATTGATACGTTTATAAAAATATTTAAAACTTATTACCGTTTATAAAAATAATTGTATCAATAGTTGAATTTTTCCCTTTTATAAATATATTTGTAATTTATTCTACCTTATAAATTCACTCTTAATAGTAAAAATATAAATTGGTCTTAGTTGAACCCTTCTAGTAAAAGTAAAAATAATTGTATCAATAGTAGAATTTTTCTCATTTATAAAATATTTGCAATTTATTTCCATTTATAAAAATGATTGTATCAATAAATTTTTACCATTTATCATCATTTTTTTCATGATTATTATTTATCATTATTTTTTTCATGATTACTATTTATTATTATTTTTCTATGACTACCATTTATCATTTTTTTAAAAGATTTTGTTTTGTTTTAGAAATTTTATAAGTTTAAAAAAATTATAATCTCTATTGGTTTTGTACATAATCTCTATAGTAGTCAGAATTTGATTTACATAAATGTACATATTTATGTTAAAAAAACTTAAATGTACATATTTATTGGTGTAAAAGTAAAATTGTCTTAAAAAATTGTAAACTTAGAAATTCACTATTTGATTGAGTTTGACAGTACCATTAATTGATACTCCTTTGCACTACTAATGTATCTTTTGTACAATTGAAATTTTAAAGCAAAGTGTCAATTCTTCACAATTTATCCACCAACACTTTGATTTTGAAACATTTTAAACAGTAAACAAAATGAATACAAAATTTCATAGGAAAACTCATAAACATCCAACATTATATTCACAGAAACAACAATGCAACATTCAATTAATAGGAAACTGATAAATAATTAGACTTAAATCATTAAATAGGTAAAGAGATTATCATCACAACCACTCACAATTATTGTAAAAACAGACCATTTTCCTATGCGTATACACGTGCTATCCATGGACTATATGAAACCATTGTTTTGGGGAAAGACCGCCATTTCCAGCAGCCTGTGCGACAAATACACCAGCTTTCACAGCTCCAAGAAGTGTTGCATCAAATGGGTTCAAAAATGTAGTTTTAGCGGCTGCGGGAGGGCTGTTTGGTCCAACTGAAAGACTGAGTATATCCACTCCATCATATACAACCTGTTGATTCTCAAATTTCAAAAAATTAGAAATTTTGAGGTAGAATACCAATAACGAAAACAATGAGATTGCGTAAACATATCATATACTTGTATACCTGATCGATCGCAGCAACTACATCTACAACAAACCCACCAAAGAGTCTATAGAGTGCCTTGTATACAGCAATCCTGAACATAAATGCACCAAATATGTAATGCAACAGAAAGGTCTGTAGTTCCGAATTATTTATAAATCAAGGGTATAAGTTCTCACCTTGCACGTGGAGCCATGCCGCTTGCTTTCCCAAATTCATGGCCATGCATCCGCACAGGAATTCCATTATTTCCTGCTGCAATAGAAGCTGTATAACTGCCAGAGAAAGGAAAATAGGAGGATTGTTATAAGTTGTTTCCATAAGCTTTCTCAAACAATCTTAGAAGTATTTATGCCAGATAATCTCAAATAAGTCCAACTAACAGATGACTTTCTCTAACCTGCCATGTCCATCCCCATCTAAAGGAGAAGCAAAGTCAATTGAAGGGTTGAATGATCCAGAAGCTATTGCAGCTTGTGCGAAATGTTGTGCTCCAACAATCTTCCCATTGCAAAAACTCCTTTTAGTATCTGGATCAACTTCACATTTTCCTCTATACCTCGGAACTGGCTCATACGGTTCAGTATTATGAGTTACAAAACTCGGGTGATGAGGAAAAATCCCCGAGTCCACAAATCCAATCACAATATCTTCTCCAGCTCTATCAAATCCACCTCCAGTCGGCCATACCCCAGTTGGAAGTCCCAAAAATTGCGGCGTATGTGTTATAAGTCTCTTCAATTTCCAGTCCCTATCAACCGATTTCACTCCAGGAGCACGTCATATAGTTTTTGCCTACTAATATAAAACGACACCATAAGGAAATTAGATTGAAGAAACGTAACGTTAATCACACAAAACTAAAAGTATAACTAACAACAGAAGACTTCACCTGTTCCGGTGAAATATGAACAACAAACCCGTTTATAAGATGTCGATAACTATAGAGTTTCTTGTACGTCCCTTGCTCAAATTACTTCCCTAAAAACATAGTAAAACAGAAAACAACACATTAATTCTGTGTACATAAAAGAACTTAGGTGATGATTATAACACTATTTTCCCCAACAACAAAACTCATCTCAATCAACTCAATCATGAACTGAATAAGCTTCTTCAAAAATCGATTAACATGTACTTAGTGTCTAAATTTACACAGAAACTAAGTACCTGGTAGTATCAATCTTCTCATCAGATTCCACAGCAGTAACTTCAAACTCATCAATACCACCAGTATAACTTATAATAGGTTCACCTTCAACAGGAAATGTGTCTTCAATCAACTTTGGTTCTCATCAAGATCTTCACCTACAGAAAGAAGAACACCAACATTCAAGTTCATCAGCATCAAATCAAGAACTACAACCGCATAACAACATATTCGCATCAGCACCAGAAGCGATTTACAACAACAACAATCACTGAGTAAGAAGAAGATCACGAGAGTGAGAGCTTACCGTTAGGTCAACATTAACGTCGGAGTCACGCAGGTCAGATACCGTTCTCGATTGCGCGTCGTAGAGTAAACTTATGTCCGTTACGACTTGTATTGTGATCGATTGCGAAGAAGAACCTTGCCATGGTGTTGTGAGGGTTACAGCGTGATGTGCATGAGGAAGAACATTGAAGGCGCCAGTGAGTGTATGATAAACTGAAGAGGATGAACGAAGGTGAAAGAAGCAGAGGGACAGCGCATGGGAGGAAATAGAAGAGAGGAGGTAATCTGATGTATTTAGGGTTTTTTTAACCCTTTGTGTCAATAATACCAGTTTATGTTAACGTAAATCGATTCACCAAGGAGAGTTAATGAGCAATTCCAACTTTCAAAATGACTCTTTAGTTTTTCAGCTTTCCAATGTCTAATTTTTTAATTGGAATTAAGCTAAAAAAAATATATGAATGCCACATCAGATGCATTTATTGTGGAATGCATTAGATTAGAGAAAGTTTGCAAAAGACTAATATGTCCCTGAAATAAGAAAAGATTTAGTTGTTAATCAAAAGACTAATATAGGGATTACCAGGTACTATTCTTTTTATGATTGTATATTGATTATAGATAACTATAGACGTTGTTGCAGGTGGGGCATTAATAAATAAGGACATTGAAGATGCTTATGCACTTATAGGGTACATGGCGTGGAATCATTACCAATGTGGAAGAGAATTTTTCCCTGCTAAGAAAGCTTCCAAAAAAGAAGGCTTATACGAAGTGAGTGCTTTGTACCATATAAATTCTAAGGGGGATATATTTCTTCAAAAGCTTGACAATATGAGAATTAATTTTGTAGCCCTTTCCACAATAACATGTAAGAATTATGAAGTGTTTGATTACACTGGTACTGCATGCGAGGTGATGTCCACATGAGGAACTAACCAAGATAGTGTTAACTAGGTTAACCTTCACCTTTCAGTCCATCGGTTGATATCCTAAGTTGTCTCCCCTTTTGAAGAGACATTCGTTAACCGTAAAAAATATGATTGCAAAACAAAGTTTGGTAAACAGAGCTTCGAGTCAATTTACTTTACTCATGTAAACTATCATTTTTCTATTTGTTAAGAGATATCGAGCTTTTTAGAAATGAATAGACGAAAGTTATCATACCTTCTATCTACAGTGTATGGTCTTGCCTTGCACCAATGAATCACCAACTTTTGTAGTTTGATTCATTTGTTCAAGATCATTTAAGCCAATCTATTTTAAATGGAACTTTCTCGGTGAAATCAGAAACACTTTTGTAACTCGTGTTTAACCATCTGCTCTTTGGCTCGGATATCAGTCATACCCTTTTAGTGTTTGACTAATATCATAGAAAATCTCCTTTTCTATATATATATATATATACTCCCTCTGGTCACTATTATAAGCAAAAAAATGGCTTTAAATTTTGGTCACTATTATAAGCAAAAGTCATTAACTTTCAAAGTAATTAATGCTTGTATTACTAGTATACCCCTAATTTAATTCAATAGCATTTAATGTTGGTAGTTGATTCATCAAATATAACTAAGGATATTATAGTAAATTTTACTCTAATTGTATATGAAACTAAGAAAATTAATTACACTTAACTAATTTTCTTAATTAATGTGAAAGTAGTTATTTTGCCTTATAATTGTGACCGGAGGGAGTATATATATATAAATATGTGTGTGTGTGTGTGTGTGTGTTTGTGTGTGTGTGTGTGTGTATGTGTGTGTGCCCGTGTGTGTGTGTGTGTGTGTTATTATGAAAAAACATAGAAAATAGATGGAGTTCTCATTATAGATATCAATTTGAATGCTTATATGAGGTCTGTCATTTAGACAGTCCTCAGGGTTCTAAATCTATAGTAAGCATCTCACACATGTTGGAAATAAAAGCGTGTTTATTTATAAATGGAAGAATAAACATGAGGGTGTGCTTGAATTAGCTCAAATTGAGGTTATTTAAAAATAGTTAGTTGCAACTTCTGTTGTTCCAGCAAATGTGAGTCAAGGTCAAACATTACAATGTGATTTCTATGAGAAGGACATGCAAATGGAAACCGTGCATCAGAGGGAGCTAGTGTTCACTAGCACAAAAAGTAGATACAACGACGCCACCTTTACCACGGTCCTTCGAAAGACGGTGGTGATTTCTCTAAATTCAGACACATATATATATATATATATATATATATATGTATAACTAAACATTGTTAATTTATTACCACGGTTTTCTAAAACATCTGTGGTGATATAATTTGATGTTTCATGAGTTCGATTCTCAGCGCCTTCTAATTTTTTATTTCTTCTGAATTTAACACCGCCTTTCATTTTTATTTAATTAAAGAAAGATATATCACTACGAATATTTAAACTAACTGTTGTGATATATTTTCTATATTTTTAAATTTTTAATTACTTAAAACCCGACGCTTTTTTTATTATAAAATATCATTAATGTAAATATATATATATATATATATATATATATATATATATATATATATATATATATATATATATATATATATATATAGAGGGAAATGCTAACATACATCCAAAATTTGTGGGCCCTACACAAAAATACACTACATCTATTTTCTTTCTATTTTTTTCTTCATTTTTTTAATATGGGTCCCACTCAAAATTGTGGGTCCCACACAAAAATACACTAAAGTGTATGTTGCTAATGCACACCTACATGGGTGTGCATTAGCATAACCTATATATATATATATATATATATATATATATATATATATATATATATATATATATATATATATATATATATATATATAACTAAACATTGTTAATTTATTACCACGGTTTTCTAAAACATCTGTGGTGATATAATTTGATGTTTCATGAGTTCGATTCTCAGCGCCTTCTAATTTTTTATTTCTTCTGAATTTAGCACCGCCTTTCATTTTTATTTAATTAAAGAAAGATATATCACTACAAAAATTTAAACTAACTGTTGTGATATATTTTCTATATTTTTTAAATGTTTAATTACTTAAAACCCGACGCTTTTTTTTAATAGAATATATCATTAATGTAAATATTATATCACCACGGTTGTCTAAAAAAACCGTTGTGATATATTTTTTTAATTAATTTTTAACATTTTTATTTGCTTAAAACATGACACTTTTTTTTTTATAAATTTCATCATATATCTCAATAGTTTTGAGAAACAATCGTGGTGATATCATTTAATCACTTTACACAGAGCTAGCTAACTTATATCTTCAGTTGCATATTTTTATTTCCATCAAGAAACAACCCCTGACGAAACAACACGATTTTCAACCCTACCAAAATGTACAACACCATTTCAATCCCAACGATACAAAACCAGTTTCAACCCTAACGAAACGTTCAACATAATCTTCAAACCTGAAGAAGCAACACCATTTTTAACTAACATCTCTGCTTTCATACCGTCGAGGAGGGAGCCAACATTGTGTTCTTCATTCTTGACTAGCCTTTCGTCTAACTGTCGAGGAGGAACTTTAAGATTCTGACTACATTTTCTTACTTATTCATCATGTTTGCGGTACATAAACTTTTTTCATGCATCTATAGTACCGACATTTTCCATCGTTGTTTATTTATTTGTTGTTGATGACGCTTATGTATTTATTGTTGATGATTCTTATTGTTATTATTGATGCTTATTGTTGAAGATGATGCTTGTTGTTGTTGTTGTTGATTCTTATTGTTGTTGATGCTAATGTATTTGTTGTTGTTGATGCTTATTGGTTGTTATTGATGCTTATTGTTGTTGATGATGCTTATTATTGTGGTTGATGCTTGTTGTTGTTGATGATGCTTATTTGTTTTTGTTGATGCTTATTGTTATTGTTGATGCTTGTTGTTATTTTGATGCTTATTGTTGAAGATGATGCTTGTTGTTGTTGTTGATGTTTATTTATTTGTTGTTGTTGATGCTTATTTGTTGTTGTTGATAGATGGGCTCTTCTTTGTTGTTGATTTTTATTATTGTTGATGCTTATTTGTTGTTGTTGATGATGCTTATGTCTTGATAGATGGTCTCTTCTTTATCTAGTAATGATGAAGTTACACATACAAATGAAACCATGACAAATGATTGTAAATTTGTAGTAGGAGATCACAAAAAAAAAATAGCAAACAAGTCTGTAATTCGGGTGCCAGACTTCTGGTCGAGTTTAACGTCGTTCATTCTATTCTAGATGGTCCTAATTCTTCATTGTTTAAGATTTATGTTGCGTTCCTTGGATGTAGCAAAGTTAACATATTGTTATATTTTTCAAAGGATGTACCAGATGAAGTGAAAAAAGCATACGGATAGACGTTCATAAATTAATTTTAATTTTTATCAATTCGATATTACGTTATATAAACACTAATACACACTTATTGTTATAAATATGTAGTTGAAGTTTGAGTTTAGTGATGATTCGAAGTTGAAAAAAAAGTGGATCACTTATGCTGGTATGGCTTGGAGGAGTTTTAAGTCACGGGTCATGAGTGACTATATTATGAAGCCAAAGCCTAATATTGAGCACCCGTGGGTAAAATATCGTATCTTGACAAGAAGGTTTGGAAAAAGTTTGTGAAGTCTCGTAGTAGTGAGGAGTTCATGGTTAGTATCAGTTGTATTTTTTGATAATTTTATGGATACAACCATGGAAGTTAATATTTTTCCTATGTTTATAACTAGTTAAAAGTGAATCGGGAAAGCTGAACAAGTCAAAAAACAAAGACCCCATAGATTGTCTCGTGGGGGATATAGGAAGCTTGAGAAAACCATGATTGCTGAAAAAAGAAAACAACTAGGAGATAGGGACTCCATGAGTCGTGATCGGGAACCATCTGCACCATCACGACATGAGAAGTGGAAGAGGGCTCAATTGAGACCAAATGGAGACTACACTTCAGATGCCTCTAGATTTATAACTGAGAAAATTGTAAGTAGGACTTGTTATGCATATGTTTAGTGTTATTTAAATCGTTTTGGAAATTAACAATGCATGTCTTATCATGCTGTGTAGGATTCGTTTGTTAACTCAGCACGTGAAGGTACATTTGTTCCAGAACCACGACATGATATATTAGTAGTAGCAATCAGAACAAAGGATTATGGTGGTCGTGCCCGTAGGGTTGGAGACGGCATCCGCCTGAGAGTGTTTTATGGTACGTCTAAAAAAAGCACTGAACAAGTGCAAAATGAAACGTTGGAAGAGCTTCAGAGGAAGATAGATACTCAAAAGCAAGAATTTGACAATAATTCATTCGAAAGAGTTGAAGATGAATCTGACATATAGGTCTCCAAATTTTTACTTCAGTTGCAAGCTACACAGGTTGAGAGAGCCACAAGAAAGATTGAAGAATTAGGCACAAGTGTGAAAAAATGTTCATAAAAAAGTCTCATATTGAAATTCTGGTATATCAGACTACAGATGTCCTATAGAATGTTTGGACATCTGATCTGAACAAAACAGCATGGCAAGGTATAAACAAATAAAACAGTACTGAAAAGCATAAACAACACACAGAATTTGTTCACCCAGTTCGGTCTAACAACCTACATCTGGGGGCATACCAAGCCAGGAAGGAAGTTCACTATCAGCAGTATCAATTCATAGACCCTACAATCAACACACCCGTTGATGATCTACTCACTTAATCACTACCCAATGACCCTTCTACCTAAGTCCTCCCTAGGTAAGAGACTCCATCCCACTTCCAATCATCGCAATGATGTCTAGCAGTCAACACCTCAGCCACTACATCAACAGCTTGATTTCCAACAACTCTTTAGTCACAAAAAAGTAACAGACACACTTCCATGACAATACCTAGACATGACACACATGACTAAGAACAATACTTAGAGTTGCTTAACAACTTCCTCCAAGAACAATACTCACTCTTGCTTAAAAGCTTCGAGGAGAACAGTGACCATCTCACAATCCGAGTGGTTCACACATACCAACTCTCCTAGAGAGTGGTTCACAAGAACGAAACCCTAATAATTTTACATCTTGGAATCGTTATAAAATCTGGTTACAAACACTTCTATTTATAACCTACATCCCAACTGGATTTGGGCGTCAAAACGCAACAAAGAGACTGCACACAATTCTGCAAAATAAACTCCAAGAAAATAGGTCTTCAATCTAAAGTTTCCTAATATGTCTCCATATTTAGAAAGTAGTGAAAATCCGAAAACCAACACAAAATCTCAACCCAAATTACTTTGGACGCCACATAGGGTAACTAAAAATTCACAGAATATTCTGCATCATAACAGAATTTAACTGTCCAGCTCAGCACATGCGCGATGTCGAATGATTCAGCATAGGACATGTTATCCGACATGTTTCTCCAGATAATGAGAACTTCTCATCTCAACATGTCTCAGTATACAATATGACTTCTTGCTTAACCTGTTCTTCTTAGCAAGTTACCACGTCCCTATTAAACATATTGCTGCTACAAAAATGACAGACCATGATTTTTGCCAATAACAGAATGACAGCACGCGACAGATTCACATAAAACGCAGCACAAACACCAAACCAACTTAATAGGATGTTCATCGTGTTTGACATCAGTATACAGTCCTGCTAACTTTAAGAAACACATACTGCAGAATGTTAGAGACAACATGTCACGACATCAAGTAAGACATCTTGATGTAACAGGGTGTTTTAGCACAGATGCTGCCAATTCAAAACTAACAATCTCCCCCTTTGGCAAATTGTGGATAAAACACTATAGCATCAACAATGAACAGAAATCCCTGCAGCAGAAGCACATACAAACACTTCTAACATTCCAATAAAAGCCAGAAACTCCCCCTGAAGCCAAGGAGTTGTGAAACCCAGCACAAAAAACCAAAACAACCAGCTGCACACACAAAACAACTAAAAAAACAGGCAACAACTCTCCCCCTTTTTAGCCAGAATTTAGACAAACCAAAAACCAGCAAAAAGAAATTCCATCAACAAACCGAAGCTCCCCCTCAACACCAGAAACAGCCAACATCACACACAACCAACTATGCAATAAGGGCAATCAACCATAAGCAGAACACATCCAACTCAGAAGCTTGTACAACTTTGATTCAATACATTGACAACCCAATGACATGACCAAGAACAACCAGTCAAGTCCACCCAGAACTAAACAAGTCACACAATGACATCTTGTCTGACATTACACCCTCACCAGAGGTACATTATCATAGATTGTTTGAGACCACACACAATCTTGATAAACAACTGTACTACTACAACAACAAATCCAAAACAGAAGTCCAACTCCCCTATCTAAGATAACCAGTGCTCCTTTGCTAGAAGAACACCTTAAATGAATGGAAAACATAAGACTCATCTATATGTCTTCAAGAGCGCACCCTCTGTTTAACACACCTGCCGAACGCATTCACTTAAGGATTAATCCTCAAGCAAACCAAGTGCCACACAAGTACAATTAACAAACAGAAGTTCTCCCCTATATTTCACGAATGATGCTCCAAAAATCTTCAGCTCATTTGCTCCACAAGCACCAAACTGATCCACTTCTAGCAAGTCATATTCACATCAGACATCCAAGACAGTCCTTAACTCATCATTCTCCCGTATGATAAGATAAACACCTCTTAGACAAAAAGTGATCTCAGAATCCTACTCCAAGGATAACTAACCCAAAGATGTTCTAACGTTGGTTAGGACATCTTCCACACATCATAGACACCACACATCATGGTTCAGGATATGCTCCACCACTGGACTTACTATCTGCATAGTAATTCCACTGAAGATCTTCAAACAACACTGCACCACTGGCTTGAACAAAGAAAACTTCAAAAACCCAGAGAGAAATAAACTCTCATTCACCAAAAGAAGGTATGCTTCAACCCAGATCTTCTGTCACAAGCTCCCAGAGAACTAGAACCTCCTCATAAGTTCAACTAACTCCTCTTCTACACAAGAGCAATCATTTTCAATCATCCTCAAGTTCTAAAGCATAAACACACTGCCTTCCACTGAACTCTAAGTAAACTCCTCTTACTTAGAATTAATAACACACACCGAGACAAGTGTGACAACTCCCATCAACAAAGACCCTTACAGAGCTCTTCCAAAAACTGCAGAGAAAAATAAATTCTCCCAAATACAAATAAAACTGTCCTTCAGACTCCTCCTCAGAAGCATGGGTGCACGTGATCCACACAATTTGCTTCACACATCAAAACACCATCCAGCAGCCTAATGTCATAGCATGTTATCTGACATTATATCCTCATAAGAGGCAACCAATCTCCACAAACATGCAAGCTTCACAATATATGCACCTTTGCAGCAAAATCCATAGACAAGTACTCCCCCTGTCATGGATAACCAATGCTCTAGATGGAGGTTGACCATCTTCACACACTTGCTGAGCACACTCACATACTATACTCTCACTCCTAGAGAACACATATAATTATCCTGACTGGTTTGACACTTCTCACAACCTCCACGAATTCTCAGCTTACTTAAAAGCTTTACTGAGATCCAATATCTTCAAGAGAAAGAATAGCTCCAAAAAAAACTTTCTGATCAAATCACCCCATCTGACACAATTCCTCTGCCATTACATCCACTAGTAGTTGTTGATACTAGTGAGGTCTTCAAAAATAGTAGTCATGCTTTTCCAGAACATACTACTAAAAACAAGATCAGAGTCTCCACATTCTAATTCACATAGTCAGAAACACCTCTTCTGACAAAAATGCTTGATCATCCAACTCCAAGTGCACAATCTCAATCATCTTCCAAATAACCATCAACAATTATGATGTTACAATCATCATTTGGGATATCAGCTTCCCATCACCATTCAAAGAACTCATTGTACATAGAAGTCCTTCAAGAAGCTCCCAATAAAACACAGCCAGAGCAGCTTATTCAGGTTACCATAAACACCTGAACACCATAGAGAGGAATGAACTAGCACAACCTCTTCATTCTAACTCACTTAGATCAGAAATAAACTAATCCAAGTTGTAACCATCAAGATTATGATGTCTTCATAGTCTTCCATCTCCATCTTCAACAGCATCACCAACTGGACAGCTCAATCACAATACTTTCCAGGGACAAATGTTAAGCCAATAATCCCAGGTCAACACCTAGGAGACTTTTGAGCGAATGTAGAACCCCTCCCATGATTCTTCAACCCTCTGATGAAAAGATGTCAGAACATCTGACATAACATCCCCAATCTTGAATCTCAAGGATAATCAATTAAATACTTGTGGATTTCACAAATAGAAATTGATCTTAAATCCTTATACAATAACCCTTCTTCACTGCAGTAGCTGAGCTCCACCAGATCATGTCATGAACACTTATAAAGTATTCAGTCTAGTTGCAAGTATCTTCTTCAATGACACTGTTGAGATACCAAGGCTGCCACTCTTGACTCAAGTAACTAAGACTTTCTCTGAACAAGTCTTCTTTACCTCAACAAATCTTCAAACAGATTGGATTCACTCTTAGGGTCAAGAGAGATGCATCCTTCCTTGCTAATTTTATGAAAGGTGAAAATAAATCACCTCCACGGTCTTCACCCCTATGCTTCCTAGGAAGCACCTCCTAGTCTGAAGAATAACTAGAAGACTCCAGAACATAACTCAGTTGCCTTGATTGGACTTGATCATCATATCAAGTGTCTTCAACAACATAATCAACAAGAAATAATCAAACCCCTAGAGCATGAGCTTGAAGATTCATCTTACCCTTCAATCTGACTTCAGCATACATGATGAAGCCACTCACCCATGTACCAAGTCATACATGACTTAACCATCATAAAGACACCCCTCTGCTCCCGACTTTGGAATGCTATGTGACATCACACCGGTTGACATCAGAAAACCGAGTAAAAACAGCTACAATCTTCCTTCAATCATAACTCCAGAATCCCATACTTCTAGAGCTCTTCAATCAGAACCTCATGTAGCGGAACTACCAGGGAAATGGATCTTGCTTTCCCTAATAAGATGTCAGAACATCTTATAAGGCACATCAACAAAAGAACCAGCCACTTCTTTCGTAGATGTTGTAGAAACTCCCTCAGCAATATGAACAACCAGGAATTTTCCATCAGATATATATATGCAGTGGAACACACACCAAAAAACCCCTCTACAGCCTTCAGGCAAGACATAATAACCCACGCCACTCCATATGCAGTAAGTCAACATAGGTTTGAAAATAAATCAAACCACACAACAGCTCACCACCAAAGCTATACGCCTGACAACTTCAAACAAAGCCAATACACACCCTATCATGAATAGTCCATCCTCCACTTCAAGGGACCATTCAAACAACATATGAACTGACCAACTCCATACAACTTCTCATCACACCTAATTTCCTTGTACATGAACCAGAAAGTATCTTCCCTAGATCTCATCCAGAAACAGATAGGATGCCTGCTCTGATACCAATTGAAATTCTGGTATATCAGACTATAGATGTCCTATAGAATGTCTGGACATCTGATCTGAACAAAACAGCATGGCAAGGTATAAACAAATAAAACAGTACTGAAAAGCATAAACAACACACAGAATTTGTTCACCCAGTTCGGTCTAACAACCTACATCTGGGGGCATACCAAGCCAGGAAGGAAGTTCACTATCAGCAGTATCAATTCATAGACCCTACAATCAACACACCCGTTGATGATCTACTCACTTAATCACTACCCAATGACCCTTCTACCTAAGTCCTCCCTAGGTAAGAGACTCCATCTCACTTCCAATCATCGCAATGATGTCTAGCAGTCAACACCTCAGCCACTGCATCAACAACTTGATTTCCAACAACTCTTCAGTCACAAAAAAGTAACAGACACACTTCCATGACAATACCTAGACATGACACACATGACTAAGAACAATACTTAGAGTTGCTTAACAGCTTCCTCCAAGAACAATACTCACTCTTGCTTAAAAGCTTCGAGGAGAACAGTGACCATCTCACAATCCGAGTGGTTCACACATACCAACTCTCCTAGAGAGTGGTTCACAAGAACGAAACCCTAATAATTTTACATCTTGGAATCGTTACAAAATCAGGTTACAAACACTCCTATTTATAACCTACATCCCAACTGGATTTGGGCGTCAAAACGCAGCAGAGAGACTGCACACAATTCTGCAAAATAAACTCCAAGAAAATAGGTCTTCAATCTAAAGTTTCCTAATATGTCTCCATATTTAGAAAGTAGTGAAAATCCGAAAACCAACACAAAATCTCAACCCAAATTACTTTGGACGCCACATGGGGTAACTAAAAATTCACAGAATATTCTGCATCATAACAGAATTTAACTGTCCAGCTCAGCACATGCGCGATGTAGAATGATTCAACATAGGACATCTTATCCGACATGTTGCTCCAGATGATGAGAACTTCTCATCTCAACATGTCTCAGTATACAATATGACTTCTTTCTTAACTTGTTCTTCTTAGCAAGTTACCACGTCCCTATTAAACATATTGCTGCTACAAAAATGACAGACCATGATTTTCGCCAATAACAGAATGACAGCACGCGACAGATTCACATAAAACGCAGCACAAACACCAAACCAACTTAACAGGATATTCATCGTGTTTGACATCAGTACATAGTCCTGCTAACTTTAAGAAACACATACTGCAGAATGTTAGAGACAACATGTCACGACATCAAGTAAGACATCTTGATGTAACAGGGTGTTTTAGCACAGATGCTGCCAATTTAGAACTAACACATATGATCCTGAATTGAAAGAAATTCCAAAGCACTTGAAATATGTATTTTTGGGTGAACAACTATTGCAACCACTCGTCATTAATAGTTCATTACCAGCTCTAGAAAAAGGAAAACTTTTGACTGTCTTACGATGGAACAAGAAAGCACTTGGTTGGAGTGTTACTAATTTGGAAGGTATAAGCCCAACTTATTGCATGCACAAGATAAAACTTGATGAATAATTCAACCATGTAGTTCAACCTTAGAATATTAAATCCTACCACGAAAGAAATGGTGAGAAAGGAAGTTCAAAAGCTACTTGAAGCAGGTATGATATATCATATTTCATATAGTTCTTGGGTAAGTCCAATGCTTGTAGTTCCAAAGAATAGAGGTATGGCCATCATCCAAAATGAAAAGAACGAGTTGATTCCAACTCAAACTGTTTCTAGATAGCGTATGTGTATTGACTACACAAGGTTAAATCAAGCTACTCAGAAGGATCATTATATGTTACCTTTCATGGATCAAATGTTGCAAAGGCTAACAATTCAACTTATTATTGTTTTTTAGATGGCTATTCGTGATACAATCAAATTGTTGTAGATCCTGTTGATCGAGAGAAACCCACTTTTAAGTTCCCTTTTGAAGTGTTTGGCTATCTTAGGATGCTATTTGGTCTATATAACCTCTATCTATTTTTCAAAGGTGCATGCTTTCCATCTTTTCGGATATGCTTGAAAACTCAATTGAGGTATTTATGGATTACTTTTATGTATTTGGTAGTTATTTTGATACAAATCTTAATCACCTTAATGGTGTTTTGAAGAGAAGTGTTGAAAAGAACCTAGTTTTAATTTGGGGAAAATGCCACTTTATGGTAACCGGAGGTATCATATTAGGATAAATATCATCAAAATGTATTGAGGTGGATCAAGATAAAATACATGTCATTGAAAAATTACCCCTCTCATTAATGTCAAAGGAGTGAGAAGTTTTCTAGAAAATGTCGGTATTTACAGAAGATTCATAAAAGAATTCTCAAAGATTGAAAAACCTCTTTACAACCTTTTAGTAAAAGAAAAACTTTTGCAACCTTTTAGTAAAAGAAAATGATTTTCATTTTGATGATGAATGTTTGAATTATTTTTCTACTATTGTAATCAAGTTGGTTACTGCACCCATAATCGTCGCTCCAAATTAGGAACTTCCCTTTGAACTTATGTGTAATGTGAGTCATTATGCGGTAGGAGCAGTTCTTGGCCAACGTCATGATAAATATTTTCATGCTATGTACTATTCTAGTAAAGTTTTAAATGAAAACCATGTGAATTAAACCACAACTGAAAAATAATTACTAGATGTGGTATTTGCATTGGAAAAACTTCGGGCATGTCTAATTGGTTAAAAAGTTGTCATTTTCACAGATCATGCAACATTAATGCATCTTTTCAAAAAACAAGATTCTAATCCAAGATTACTTAGAAGGATATTTTTGTTGCAAGAGTTTGACTTGGAAATCAAAGATAAAAAGGGAGTAGAAAATGTAGTAGTTGATCACATGTCTAGGTTAGAAAATAGTGAAGTGACAAAGAAGGAGAAGAACATTACTAGAGAATATCCGGATGAGCACTTGATGGAAATCAACAAAAGACATTGGTTTTCTGACATGTCGAACTAAAATGCTATGAAAAATGTTCCTGAGGACTACATATGGAAACAGAAGAAACAATTTCACAGAGAGGCTAATCACTATTTGTGGGATGAACCTCATCTATTTAAAATTAGAGCTGATGGTTTGATTCTCATGTGTGTTGCGGGCGAAAAGGTGAGAAGAATTATGTGGCACTGTCATAGCTCAGTCAATGGAGGCCACCAAAATGGGGAAAGAACGAAAGCTAAAGTACTTCAATGTGGATTTTGGTGGCCAACTTTATTTAATTAGAAAATTTTCAAATTCATTTCCTAATGGTTGTTGTATGCTGATTGAGTGATCACCCTGTTCAATTCGAGTGAAAAGGTGAGATGAGAGATGGGTTAAGTACAATTAAATGTTGGAAGAACTTTTTAGATTTATTTGGATAGAAGCAAGGAACGAAAATGATGATCAGAAATAGGAAAATAGTGATGTTATTGGTAGGGGTAAGCATGTTATTTTTGTTGAAATTTTTCAGTTTACATGCGAGTTCCTTAAGGAAAAGCAACAACGTAAGTTTGGGGTTGTGATGAAACTATGTCATTACATGATTTTTACAAGCATTTTTATGATTTGAAATTTATTTTGAGTTAATTAAGTGAAATTGTAGAAGACACTACTACGGAAAACATATACAACAACTGTTGGAAAAGATATATTATCACGCAGGACCGGCCGTTGTTACGTAGCATGTGGTTGTATATGCGTTATTTATAACCACAGTCCTATGATCGCTGTAGAAAACCTAAAAAATGCGTGACATATTACCATGGTTACTTTATCTAACTGTTGTAATATATTAGCAACACCTTTTTGGTATATATATTATTCTGGACAGTGTTCACTATACAACCACGGTCATATATAACAACCTTCATTAAATTATATGCTTTTTAAAAAAAATAAATTTCTATATTTTGAAATTTTTCCATATTTAACCTGTATTTTTTGTGACAGAATAGAAAAATTTTATAACTTGTATCAGAACAGAAACAGCAATTGAACTCAAACTCAAATACTTACTTATTTCATCAAATAAAAAAAATGTTATTTACAACACTAAAACTCAAATGCACATCAAACACACACACACACACACACACACACACACACACACACACACACACACACACACACACATATATATATATATATATATATATATATATATATATATATATATATATATATATACATTACAAATTAAGCTCATGTTTGAGGACCCTTAAGCACATTGAAGATATACGCCCAACGTTTATGAATGTCTACAAGTTCTTTGCATGGGTATGATGTATCGTCGTTAAACTTCTACATAAAAAAATGAAAAAAATGTGAATATCACACATATATGATAATTATAGCGAACTTAAACAATAATATGTTATTGTAAACTGTTGTGAAAATCGATGCCTTGAAAATAAAGTATAAACGGTTTCTTTATGATCAAGAAACATATAAGGGTTAGTGTTAACGGAAAAACAAGAAGAACAACAACAAGGATTGGTTATAATTGCTACTCTTTACGTTCTCTATAAAACATTACAAGTACTCAAGAATAACAAATAACCCTCTCACTCTAATTAGGATTTTCCTCACATTAAGATAAGAGACTAGTATGCTATTTATAATAAACCTAGCATACTAAACTAAAGAGCTTTTTAACAATTACCCATTATAAGCTAAATTAGGGTACAAACTAACTTAAACAATTGGACATAACAAACAGGCCCAATTTGACAACTATATACTAGAACACATTTTGACTACAACATGTAGGTCTTCGACAACAACATGTGAGCAGACTTCGACGACATGCTAAACCTTTGTCGACAATACAAGAGTTCGATCCAATATATCACAAATTCCCACCTTGGAACAAACTCTATAACATTAAGAAACAAACTAACTTTCTTCATGCAACTTTATCAACTGCATACAGTGGAAAAACTTGCAACTAGGAAACGTCTTGGTGATCATATCACCAGCATTAAGATCTGTCGAAACCTTCAACACTTGGCCTTCTCCACGCTCGATTACCCCTCTGACGAAATGCAACCTCACATAGATGTGCTTAGTTCTATCATGATAGGCTGAATTCTTTGACAAGTGTGTTGCACTTTGACTATAACATTTAACAATGATAACTTGACCTTGAAGTTTCAGCTCCTTTGCAAAACCTTCAAGCCACAGTGCTTCCTTCACAGCTTTAGTTAGGGTGATATATTCCGCTTCTGTGGTTGATAAGGCAACAACCTTCTGAAGTGTTGTTTTCCAACTGATTACTGTCCCAAACATAGTGAACACATATCCAGAAATAGATTTTCTGGAATCCATACAACCTGCATAATCAGAGTTGACATATCCTTCGATTGCTGCTTTACTATCTTCACCCAAGGCTCCACCATAAATTAGGACTCTGTTCAGAGACCCATTTACGTACCTTAGAATCCAATTCAATGCTTTCCAGTGAGCCTTTCCAGGATTCACCATGTACTTGCCTACAAGACTTAGTGCATATGCTATGTCGGGTCTAGTACAAACCATATCATACATCAAAGAACCCACTATATTAGCATTTGGAATGCTATTCATATACGCTCTTTCGACATTAGTACTGGGGCATTGATCTATACGCAGCTTGAATTGAGGGTTTGTCAGAGTCACAACATGCTTTGGATTTGACATACCATACTTTTCGAGAATCTTCGGTAGGTATGCCTCTTGAGATAAGCATAATTTTTACTGCTTTCTATCTTCACGGATGTCAATCCCAAGAATCCTGGACGCAGCTCCCAGATCCTTCATGTCAAACTCCTTATTGAGTTCAACCTTCACCCTCATTATATCTTCGACATTATTGCTTGCTATTAGGATATCATCCACATAAAGCAACACAACAACAAATGAATTACCAGGTCGAAATCTGAAGTAAACACAGTGGTCGATCCGACTTCTAATGAAACTTATGTGTGCCATGAACTTGTCGAATCTCCTATTCCACTGTCGAGGAGATGTTTCAGTCCATATAAAGATCTCGTCAGCTTGCACACATAATCTTCCTTCCCCCTTTCGACATACCCTTCAGATTGCCTCATCGAGATTGTTTCATCTAGATCACCATACAAGAACGTAGTCTTCACATCCATCTATTCTAGTTCAAGGTCGAATTGTGCCACCGTGGCAAGCAACATTCGAATGGACCTGTGCTTCACAACAAGAGAGAACACATCATTGAATTCAACACCTTCTTTCTAAGTGAACCCCATAGCGACCAATCTTACTTGATATCTCTTCGACATCACTCTTTTGATTCCTTCCTTAACTTTGAAAATCCACTTACAACTGACTAACATGGCTCCAATAGGTTTCTTGATCAGTTCCTAGGTGTTGTTATCATGAAGAGATTTCATCTCATCATCTATGGCCTTCAGCCATTCAGTTTTATCTTGACTCTTCTTAACTTCCTTATAGTCTCCAGGTTCTTCGTCTAGAACCTCACTTTCAGAGATTAAGGTATACACTATAAGATATGCATAACCAAGTCTCTGAGGTGGCTTGATGAATCTCCTCGACCTATCTCTTGACAATAGGTAGTCATCGACAGTTTCCTCAACTTCCTCAGTATCTTTTGATTCTTCTTCAACTTCATCTGGGATACACAATTCAACATCAACATGCTCTACTTCAACTGGAATCTCTCCCTGTTCCATCTCTTCATCAGCATCATCAATTTTCTTGAAGGTTATCTCAACTTCATTGAAAACTACATCTCGACTGGTGATACACCTCCTGTGACCTGGCTCTAGGCACCATAACCTATAAGCTTTGACTCCTTCAGGGTATCCCATGAACATGTATTTCAGAGCTATAGGTTCGACCTTCTCTTGCCTAATGTGAGCATAGGCCACGCAACCAAATACTCTCTATTTGTCGAGATCTGGTGGATGTCCCGACCAAACTTCTTCAGTGTCTTCATATCTAATGCAGTCGAAGAACACCCGTTTATCAGATATATAGTTGTCGAAGTAGCCTAAACCCAAAACACCTTCTTTAACCCAACACTAGTCAACATACATCTAACTTTTCCAAAATAGTTCGATTAAACCTTTCTGCCAAACCATTTTGTTGTGGATTACCTGCAATACTTTTATGCCTTGCAATACTTGAGGCAACACAAAAATGGTCGAACGCCTCATTGCAAAATTCAAGGCCATTGCCAATTCTTAACCTCTTGACCTTTTTGCCAATCTGATTTTTGACCAGAGTCTTCCAACCTTTGAAATACTCAAAGGTTTCATCCTTAGTCTTCTGGATGAATACCCATAACTTTCTGGAATAATCATCAACTATGGATAGAAAATACCTTGCTCCTGAATGTGATGGACACCTTGCAGGCCCCCAAAGATCAACATGGATGTAATCAAGGGATCCATGAGTTCTTTGTTTACCTTAGTTGAACTTCACTCTGCAACTTTTTCCAAGTACACAAGGTTTACAAAATTTCAGCTTTTCGACTTTGTCTCCACCAAGCAGATTTTGTTTCCCCAATTCGACCAGACCCCTTTCACTGACATGGCCCAATCTTATGTTCTAAATTTTTGTCTTCGACAAAGGTTTCGTGGATGCAACATTTGTCTAACCACTTACAACTTCAGCCTCAAGGGTATACAAGCCTTATTTCTTCACGCCTCTCAAGACTTCCTTCAACCCCTTCATGATTCTTAGGATACTTTTCTCTCCTTGAAAAACATATCCCTTCTTGTCGAATTCACCAAGAGAAATCAAATTTCTCTTCAAATCAGGTACATACCTGACTTCAGTCAATAGCCTTATTGACTCATCATGGAGCTTGAATCTCACAGATCCAATACCTACAATTTTGCAAGCTTTGTTGCTTCCCAGCAGCACTGATCCACCATCTTGATCACACAATTCCTCAAACACGTCATTGTTTGGAGTCATGTTCCAAGTGCAACCTAAATCCATAATCCACTCCTTTCTTGAGTCGCTGCTTGAAACCACCAGGACATCAGATGATTCAAAGTCATCTTGAACAATGGTTGTGTTTCCATTATCCTTACCTCCATGATCTTTCAGGCGTTCAGGGCACACCTTTCTTGTGTGACCCTTCTTCTTACAGTGATAACATCGAATACCAGATGCCTCACTACTATAAGACTTCTGCTGACTTTTACCTTTCTTCTTGTTGAACTTACCTTCCTTTCGCAAGAATTTTCCCCTAACGGACAAACCTTCACCAACCGTTGAAGGTTTATGCTCCTTTCGTTTGTTCAAGTCCTTAGAATACAAGGCTGATTAAACTTCTTCAAAGCTCAACGACTCCCTTCCATACAGGAGAGTTTCTTTGAAGTGAGCATGTGTTTTGGGCTAAACGCACTATAGCAATAGTTCTTAATCTTCATCATCGATTTTCACATCAATATTTTCAAGATCAAGAATCAGCTTGTTGAACATGTTCAACTGCTCAGCCAATACTTTGTCTTCACTCATCTTGAATGAATACAAAGCTTGCTTTAGGTAGAGTCGATTCACCAGAGATTTGGTCATGTACAAACTTTCAAGTTTCAACCATAACCCTGATGTCGTAGTCTCCTTTGATGCCTATCGAAGAACCTTATCACTAAGGCTTAACAATATTGCACAATGGACTTTCTCTATCGTGGCCATCTTTTCAGTTTCTGTTAATGCATCGTTCATGGTTGCCTCTCCCTTCAACGCTTCCAAACACCCTTGTTGAACCAGTAAGGATTTCATCTTCAAGCGCCACAAACCGAAATCATTCACTCTGGTGAACTTTTCAATCTCATACTTTGTTGAAGGCATCTTCCTCCACGCTCACCGCACCAATTTGTTGTGAAAACCGATTCCTTGGAAACAAAGTATAAATGGTTTCTTTATGATCAAGAAACACACAAGGGTTAGGGTTAATGGAAAAACAAGAAGAACAACAACAAGGATTGGTTATAACTGTTATTCTTTACTTTCCCTATAAAACAAATTATAAGTACTCAAGAATAACAAATAACCCTCTCACCGTAATTAGGATTTTCCACACATTAAGATAAGAGACTAGTGTGTTATTTATAATAAACCTAGCATACTAAACTAATGGGATTTTTAACAATTACCCATTATAAGCTAACTTAGGGTACAATCTAACTTAAACAATTGGACACAACAAATAGGCCCAATTCGACAACTACATACTAGAACATATTTTGACTACAGCATGTAGGTCTTCGACAACAGCATGTGAACAACCTTCGACGACATGCTAAACCTCTGTTGACAATACTAGAGTTCGATCCAATATCTCACATAAATAATTCATTACGTACATAATATATACCTGATCCCATTTATCAACAATGTCGGCGAAGACAATGTTTAACATGTGTTTCATTACATAATACCCACACCCGTATCCCTTTGGTTATTTCCTCATCTACAAAAATAAACATTAATTTCGTGAATGTTATAACCACTACACATGCATGTAACAATATATATAAATGAATGTTACAAGTAATATGGCCATTTACATGAGGCAAGAGAAATGTTGGCTTTTTTCTACTATTGTTCAACATATTGTGTCGATGCACAACACTGTACATTGAAAATTATTTAAACATATTACGCGTTAAACCAATTACAAAGTCAAAGAAAATAATACTAAAAAGTTTCATATAAACATAAACTTACCCATTAATAATTTGCTTCGTTTTAGGATCGAGTGGATTATGTAAGGAACACAATGTCATTATCGTATTCATCTTAAGTGATATGATGATCAATTGCCAATGATCATTGAATAAGCATGAGCATATATATAAGTAGTATTTTCTAAAACAAAACTAACTATAATAGATAAACCATAATTTCAAAATTACTTACGATTTGATAAATGGTGCTAAGTAACATTATTTTTCCCCCTTAACTTAACCGTTCTGAAATGTAAGAGTCAATCCCTTTTGGATTATTATTTGTCCATCGAATACTAAATGGATCCAAGATGCCATAAATATTCGATTTATTTAACTCTACAAACACGGTGAATATACCTAAATGGTTAAACAAAATTCAAAAAATAAGTGAGGAAATACAAAAACGATAATGTACTATATATAATGACATGCATATTCAATTATATACTTACGTGCACCAAACTTGCAATATCCCTACGTCCAGCCATTTATATCCTGATAGAAAATCTCGTATGTCGCTAAGAGGAGAATAAAACATTTCTACCGTTGGACAATGCTCTAGCTGAAGAGGAATCGGGTTATCGCTTTCCACAACCAACATGTATAACATGGTGATTTCATTTGCGGAAGGACCCAATATCTCAATAACCTCTTAAGCAGGGGCAACTGAATAATTACTTCCTTTAGTGATAGCACCACGTACAACATTTATTTGGGGAACTTGATCATCAGCATTATCATTATTTTCATTCGTACGTTGTTGGAAGGATCCACTTATTCTCTGCAACATAATATTTGTTTTGAACACAATACTTTATAAACACATTTCTATCTTTTCTAACTTTTCAGATAAAACACAATATATCATACATTTCAGATAAAACACAATATATCATACATTTCAGATAAAACACATACCACATATGACTCTTCTAACTTTTCTATGTCTTTCTTCCGACTTTCCCGCTCAGCTTTTAACATGTTCCTCTGTTCTTCTAAATCCTTCTCAATAGCCGCAAGATTTTCTCTTTGCGCTTGTAATTAGGTGTTTCGGCGCTTTTTTTGGTTGGACCAAAGTATAATCTTAGGTCAACGCCTTCTCCAACACCACGAACGCGCCCACCATGCTCATCTGTTCCGATAGCTTTTACTAGTATATTATGTCATGATTCTGGAACAAATGAGCCTCCACGGGCCTCCTTAACCAATAGATCCTACACAACCTATATGCATGATAATATTAATATTGTAATTACCACAACATTTAAATAACATATAACATACGCAAAATAAATCATACTTACAATTTTCTCACCAAATGCTCTTGACACATCTGAGGTGTACTGTCCATTTGGTCTTAGTCGAGCCCTCTTCCACTTCTCATGCCTTGACGGTGGATATGGGTTGTGATCATGACTAATGGAGTTCTCATCTCCCATTTGTTGTTTTTTTCATCCATCGTTTTTTCTCCAGTTTCCTATAACCCCCACGAGATAATCTATGGGGGTAAATGTTTTTCACTTTATTTTGTTTTCCTTCTTGACTTTTAGTCTGTTATAAACATAGTGAAAATATGATTAATATCTATAAATCATTAGCATAAAATAATCAAGATAAGTAAGACTAGTACTAACCAGGAATGTCTCAGAACGATGTCCATTCGCAAACTTTTTCCAAACCTTCTTCGAGAGAAAACTATATCTCACCCATGGATGCTCAAGGCCAATCTTAGACTTCCTAATGTAGTTTTCATACCCCAAATTTTGACCACAAGATTTCCCATAATTGTGAGTATCATTACCATAATATGGATGTACCATCATACCTCATCAATCTCCTCAAGGATTGTTGGGTATTCACTACAATCAAGAATTAGGGTTTCAAGCCCTCTCAGAGCACTCAGACAAAAGATCAATCAAGAAATGACATGATCTTAAACTTTTCTAACCTCTCAAACATCCATTAAGGACCAAGAGGTCTCCCATATCAAGAATCAAGCACAAGGTTGTAACATTCTAAGTGGGTCAAGCCTCGAGATCGCCAGTGTCACCAAATTAGGGTTTTGGTCGACCAAAGCCTCCAGATGAAAATTTTCATCTGGGCATGAGCCAATACCTCAAAACATGATCCAATAAGCTCAAAGGTACCTCATGGATCCAATCATCAATTCAAAATAACCTCAGGGGGAGCATTCATTAAAAATAAGGAATTAGGGTTTCTTTACCTAATTCACCCCTAAGTTGACTTTTGAGACAAGGCATGAACTAAGACCTCAACACATGATTTGAGGGCCTCAAATACACCACATTGATCAATTAACAATCATGGATTGATCCAAGAAGCTTGATTCACAAGTTTCAATTTCATCTGGACCACAATTAGGGTTTTGAAGGAAAAGTCAACTCTATCTTTGAATTTTGACCAAGACATGTTCACAAACCTTGGGACATGATTCAAGACACCTAAAACACCTATGGAGTCCATCCATTAGGTTTGAATTAGGTCAAGAACTTGATTACATAGAGGATCACATAGTTTGGAATTCATCTTACAAAAAAAGTCAACTGTGCCTAAAATCAAGTTTGACTTTTTGGAATTTTTCACAAATATGGCCCCCTAAGTCAAAAACAATGTTAATGTATGGTTTTAATCATCATTCATAAAAAAAATTAAGAAAAGTGAGGTTTCTTGCAAAAGGGGCAACCATAAGAAACTTAAATTTTTCTAAGTTATGGAACAAAAGTGATTTGGTACCAACTTGGCAAGGTCATAACTCCTAAACCACAAGGTCATTTGCTTCCATGCAAAGCTCAAATGAAAGCTCTCATTACATACTTCAAACATGTCAACTACATCTCATTCCAAATCCTCATGGATTTTGAGTTATGGATTGATCAAAATCACAAAAAAAATGAAAATGGACATTTTAATTCCAACACTTAGTGAAATTTTCAAGTCAGAATCTGTTTCACTTTTTCCAAACTTTGGGGTCATTTTTCTCCATGATCCACATTGATCCAAGTCCAAATGTAAACACCAAAGTTGAAGCTCAATGTATCAACATTCCAAAGAGCTCACCAGCATGAAAAAACTCTACTTGAACAAGTAGTTATGGAGTGTCCAACATGCCTTGTTTCAAACTGTTGCAAGACAGTTTTAGTGAGTACTTGCCACACACGATTTTTCTTGTCAAGAGCAATGATCAAACCCTCTCACATTCATTGCATAGCAGAGGGAATCAAGACAAAACCTGCAAAATTGAATCAAGAAGCCAAGAAAGCTTTCAACTTGAAGTAATGGTTTTTGTCACATTATGCCTTAAATTCAAAGGCATTTATGTGCAATAGTGCACATTCAACAAAAGGACATCCCTCAGTCAAGATGCTCACATAAACAACAATAAAAATAACTGAGGAATGTGGAATTGGTTATTTGGTAGCTTATCTATTTGGACACCTTGGTGTACCTTGCATTAGGGGTAATGATACCATTCCAAAACCATTGAACCAAAGCCTTATCTTCTAATCTGAAGCTGTTCATCCAAGACAAACCTCCTCTACTATAAATAGAGGTCACATTGCTTCATTCAGATCACACCAAAACAATCCCAACATTGTTTTCTCTGAATTCCCTCTTGTGCATCAAAATTCCAAATTCTTGAGAAGTGACTATCGGGTTTTGAAATAGAAAGCAATGCAGCTTGAACCAATGATCCAAACACATCATATGTAATACCTCAAAATTTACCTTCATGTTTTCTCAATAAATTGGTCTATGCTTTACCCTTTTTGCATTCCATAGTAGGTCATAGATTGCATAGCATGGCATTCAGCATAGGGCATGGGATCAAGGTACTTGGTCCATATTCTCAAGTCTCAAGTTTCAAGGTGGCTCATGGGGTTTATCATATCTTCTTAAGGTCAAGCATGGCAAAGGATTTCAAGTGGATCTTTTCCTCCTGAGGGACCAATTAGGGTTTGTGAATCAAAAGGACTTCTTGTTGAACTTTGGGGATTCAAGCATGTTTTTATGGTTTCTATATGCTCACAAGTGTTCATGGATGGAGAATTGGTTGATGGTTCATGGTGAAGAATGTTCAGTGGATCAGTTGCTGGTGAAATAAGGAAAAGTCAACTGTAAAGGAGAAAGTCAACTATGGAATTTTGAGGTTCTTTTCATGGTTTTCAAGGTCTCACATCCTCATATGGTCTTCATTTGTCAAGATTCATGCCATTCTTCAAGAATCAAGGGTTTGTGCAAAAGTTACTAAATTTGGAAAATGACCTATAATAAAAACTTTCCATTTTTGGCAATTTTTCCACCACATCCAACTTGACTTTTCATCATCAAGGAAGCTCCAAATGAATTTTCCTCCAACATGAAAGTTGAAGATCTTTCTCTCCCATTTCCAAAAAGTACTATAACATCTCCATATCATTTGTGGAACTCTAGTTATGGTCAAAAGATGGCAAGGTGCATTTTGAGGTTTTCATTTGGTTCCATTTTTCCACCTTTGGTATTTTGGCACAAATGGACTTGTATTTGATTTCATTGGTTCATGTTATATTACAACATCAAAATACAAGTCAAGAGGATCATTTTTGGCTTTTGAATCAATTCATTCCATGCCATATTTCTCATTATTTTCACATTATGCAAATTTGCAAATTGATTCAAATCTTACAAACCAAGCAAGTACAAGGCCCAAATTCAATTCAGAGGTGATACATGAGTAAATTGGAGGTGAATCATGCTTGTTGCAAGGAATGTACACGTGTGGATTAGTGGCATAAGCACAAAGTGCATTTTTGCAATTTCACCCAAATCTTATTAACCAAGGTTCTAATCACTTGCTAATCCTAATCAGTGAACTAATGGAGAGTATATAAGCTTACTCATACCCTCACAGCTAGGGTAGAGACTCTCATTTGCACAGTTTTGGTTTTTTTTCTCTCACACTTCCTCTCATTGAATCTCACTCTCCTTGGAGTTTCTTTGAGATTTCTCTTCACATTCTTGATCAGTGAAGAGAATAGAGCAAGAATCAACTACTATTTTGAGCTCATACTGAGGATTTCACCAAGTTCCATTCAAGAGGATTCAAACTTAAATATCAAGATCTAGCACGATTTCAAGCTCTAGTTGCATTTATTTTGCATCTAAAGGTTCCAAGGAGTAGATCTGCAGTTTTTGGAGGGATTTCTTGGAGGATTTCAAGCTCTTCAAGGTTCAGGTTGGTGAATTTTTCATACTCATAGAACTTGAATTTTTGATGTGCATAATGATCTATGAACTTCACTGAGCATGATGATCTATTTTATTTTGATTTTAGACGGGCAACATGTGTGTATTGTGGATTTAAAGTTTTGGATCTAAATATGTTTTCTTTCGATTCTCAATGTTTGTTGGTTGTTTGATAAAATGGACTGGATATTCTTGATCCTCATGTTTTTCTGGTCAAGATGGTGTACCTATGCGCATTTTCTGTGAAAAATTTGGTTACAGCTCACCGGAGAGGGTGACCGGAGCCCTAGCTCCGGCGGCCGTTGGTGGTTCAGTCCGGCGAGGGATTTAAGTGGAGAAGAGATAATCTCAGCCGTCCTTCATTTGATCCGTTGGTTCTTAGTGTGCCACGTTTCATTCTTTTTGTTTTTATTTTAATGGCTGCGTGTGTGTTAGTCCACATTTGTTAGCGTGTGCCTCATTTCCTGGCCTTTGATCTGAGTTAGTTTTTGGTTGTTTGATTTAATCTTGCGCGTTTGTTTGATCATGTGGTTGAGGTGGTGACAACACATTAAAATGTGCATGTGCTTATCATGAGGATGTGTATGGTATGCTGTTTGATTTGTTATATGCGCGTGTATCATTGCTGTGGTGGACTTTTAATCTGGGCTGTTGATCTTGCCTTTTTTGTTGACTGCATTGACTAATGGTGAGCGTTAGATGGATCATGAGGTTGGCATTGAAGCTGAATTTTGACTGGGTGCTTTGACTTTCACTGGTGGGTTTTGTTTGTTTGGGCTTTACTATCTGAACCCCCATTTGGGCCTTTTTTATTCTCCAACTTGAATTTCTTGCTGCCTACACCCCTCTTGATCTTCTTTCTTTTTTTCTTTTTCTCTTTTATTTTATTTGTTGTTTCAATTTTATTTTAATATAAAAACATGTTATAAAAATCCACAACAATATATGTTTCTGTTTAATTAATGTGTCAAATTAATTTTCATCTTTTTTATTTTATTTTTAATTTCGTTTTATTATTTTATTTGGAATTAAATTGATAGTGTGTTTCCAATGATACCCTTTTTCTAGGGTTAGGAACTTTTGTGACTTTCACACACCATTTGAAGCCAATATTTTGGTCACTTTTAAGGCATAATGTGAGGGTGTTTCAATGCTGATTTGATGATGGTTTGAGTTGCTTTAGGTGACTTTCCATTTGCTTTTCATGAGCCCTCGATTCTAGTTCGAATCTTTGCACATCTTGACTTGTGGATCCCTTTTAGACAAGCTCTTTAACTTTTTTTGATCCAATCTTTTTGTATATGTTACTTGACTGAGTTAACTTCCATTTGATTATTTTTTGGGATTTTATTGAGCCACTCTGCTATTTTTTTATTGATTTTTACTTGTGATACAAGTTTGATTGAGGTATACTTTGATACATGATCTAGTTTGAGTGCATTTGCTTACTTGTGATAGAGTGATGCTTGAGATGTTTTTATGGTATGATCATTTTCTGTTTGAGCTTACTTGTGGCTTTGGAATCATCCTCATTTGATCATTTTTCAATTTGTTCTTGATTTTACAAGTTGATGTTGTTTTGGACTTGAATCTTGTGATATGTTCAAGTATGCTTGCATGTTTAGCTTTGCATGTTTACTTGAGATGTTTTGGCATGATCTTTGAGGCGTGTTTATTGATTTGAGTTGGACATTTATGATATGATGTGCTTGCTTCCACTTGTTGATCTCATCTCTCTTCTTCTCTTCCTCTTTTCTTCTCTTTCACTCTTTCTCATCCCATGAATCTCAAGACTTGTTCAAGTCTTGGATTCTTTCCCTTTAGAGCTACCTAGTCCAACTTAATTTTTGATTAAGCTTGGAGTAGGATTAGCATTAGGTTTTAGGTAGTCGTCTCTCCTAAGCCTCACTAACCATAAGACATCCATGCATGATCACATTAGGACTCTTAGTTTCCCTTTAGAGTTTCCCTTGTGTCGCTTCTCTTCTCATCTCAAAATAAAAGTAAAAAATACTTAATAAAGGTTAACGTGTATTGCGCTCGAGCCTTAAGTGTAGGAAGTGAAGAACGAGGGGTCTCCCCTCCTCTTCTAGAGTGTTTAGCATACGTTCTATTTGACGGCGACCATGCGATTCACTCGTTCACGCATGGTAGACTTTGGTGCAATGTAAGTACGAACTAACTTTAATCCACTTCTGTTTAAAAAACTTCAAACAAACAATAATGTCTTTCCTGCGGGAATTCTTTTCTCATCTCACTCACTCTCAACGTACGAACGCGCTCCTACTCGTTCTCTTGCAAGACGATAACGCCTAAGTCTCCATACAGCAAGCTGTAACACCTGAGCTAGAACGTAAGCCGTTCCCTAAAAAACACAATCCACCCCTAGTGAGGGGAACTACGTCGCTCTGATTCTCATGCTCCCGATGAGATACGTAGGCAGTGGGGTAGGGCCCATGCGAACACTTCTTTTGTTTTCCCTACATTTGTTTCTCTTTCTCTCTCCCTTCCTTTTCCGGTTCTCCAGCTAGCAGTTCCTTTTCCTTTCCAGCAGCAGCGAGGCTCCAGTTGACGACACCCTTTAATCGAGACAAGCAAGCGTGGATCCCATCGGGTACGATGGACCCGTGGGGGTGCTAATACCTTCCTCATGCGTAACCGACTCCCGAACCCATATCTCTTGGTCGCAAGACCATGTTCTTTCCTTTTCCCTCAGGTTTATGCAGTGTTTCCTTTCCCTCTCTTGGGATAAATACACATTGCAGGCGACTCTGTTTTCCGCGCCACTCTCGCGTTTGTACCTTTGGATGCGAATCTTTCGGGAGCGACAGCTGGCGACTCTGCTGGGGACTCTGGTTGACCTCTTGCTGGTCCATCCCCTTTAGCGAGTCAATCCTAGCGCTTGTTTGTTTTCTTTCATTGGGTGTTTATCTGTTGTGCTTTATTTTGTTGTATATTACTGTATTACTGTATTACTGTTTTACTTGTTTTACTGTATTAACAGCTTTTATTGCATTGCATTTCATTTTATTACTGTCATACTGGATATTGCTGTGCTGTTCTGCTGCTGGATTTTCTGTTTGTAGGGTGGGCTGGATTCATGAGAGAAAAGCCCAATACCCAGGCTTGAGCATACACCTATGATTAGCGTGGAAAGTAGTGTGACTTGTTTGGCATTTGGCCAGACGAAGTATACATGAAAACTCCACATCCAGACGAGGTTTTCTTGGTAATATTCTGTCCTGTCCATTTGGGGCAGACGATGGAATATAACCCAGAAAACTATTGACTCTAGCGACCGTTTCTCGAGGACTCAGTTGCGGTACTCCTCCCGAGTTGTGACAGTGGCAGACCACGTTTTGTGGCAAACCCATTGCACATTCTCGATCCGAGGACCCAATACTGGGAACTTGCTATAGGGTTTCCTTTTGGAAAGGAATCAGTGAAAGCACTCCTCGATTGGCGATAGTACTGTACCCCGAGGGATGAATGTACTATTACTTCTCGACCTCAGTGTCGAAGCTAAAGACTTGCCATAGGGTGTTTTCTTTTGAGGGGAATCAGTTGAGGCCTCCTCGATTGGCAATGATGCCAAACCAAAAATGGTGAACGTATCATCATTTCTCGACCTGAGAGCCCGGGATATTGAGGATCCTCGCCTTTCTAGAACCCACATGTGAGAGGGGATGCGTGTTTGCAGGTTTGTAGGTAACCGAGACCTTCAACCTACCTGGTTTCTGGGTTTCTCATTAGTGTACTATTATTATCCTGACATTCTGACAGTTTGATTGGGTTGTTATTCTGGATTTCTGGGTTTCTGGTATTCAGGGTCTTATTCAGTCAGCAGAACAACAATAGTTTGAGCATTTTGGATACCTTGATCCCATGTCTGCATTTTGCATCATCTTTTTGCATTCTGACATGTTTGTTCATTTGTAGGGTTGCATCCTAACTTTGATTCCAGTTGTCCGAAGACTGTCCATGATGAGTATTAGCACTGGAGAAATAAAGAACATCATCCTGTACAAGTTCCCAGAGCTTCATCTAGATGCTGTGCACAAGATCTCGGCTATGGCAAAACCTGGGGTATTGGCAGATTTCAGAGGAGAATATAGGAGGATTCTGAGTTTCGCCCGGAATCTTACCAACTATGAGTTCAGGGCCCTGCACACTCTGGCACAGTTCTATGACCCTCAACTTCGGTGTTTTCTGTTTGCTGATTATCTTTTGGCTCCAACGTTGGAAGAGTATGCTTTTATTCTGGATGTTTCAGTCAAAGAAGGAGCTCCCTTCTATCCTTCTAAGGAATTTCCTGATCTGGAAAGGGTTGCTGCTACTTTACGTTTGGATCAGTCATTGTTGAAGAAAAATATTGCTAGTAAAGGGGGTTATCAAGGTTTTCACATGAAGTTTTTGATCGAACAGGCTGCTACTTGTGCTAAGGCTAAGTGTTGGTCGGTGTTCAACGCAATTCTGGCTATGTGTGTTTATGGAACGACGCTATTCCCTAATGTGAAGGATTTTGTAGACGTGCATACTGTCTGGATATTCACCACGAAGAATCCGGTACCTACCTTGCTTGGGGATCTGTATTATTCAATGCACTATAAGAATGATAAAAGGAGAGGTGAACCTCTTTACTGTTGTGCTCCAATTTTCTATAAGTGGTTTGCTGATCGTCTTCCCAAATCTGGGGCATTCAAGGACACTAAAGAAACTTTAGATTGGGCAAAGAGATTAATGGGGTTAAGGGCTGACAACTTGATTTGGATCAATCGTGATTTGCTGGGCCAAGAGATCCTAATTAGTTGCAGAGGTTACCCAAACGTACCTTTAATAGGAAGGAAAGGGGGAATTAACTACAACCCCATTCTTGCTATTAGGAAATTTGGGTATGCTTTGAAAGAGTCGCCAAAAGGCCAAGATGTTCAAGAGTCTCTATTTGTGAGCGAGGAAGCCAATCTGGAGGTGTTGAAAGAAGCTGCAAACGCTTGGAGAGATCGCCATAAGAAAGGAAAGACTTCTTTTGGAAAGTGTAACAACAAAGCTTTTCCTGCGTACGAAGACTGGATTCAGAGAAGAGTAGAAAGCGTACTTTTACCATTCTGCAGGGAACCTCCATCTTACCCCTTGCTAATTGAACCTCTGACCACGATTGAGATAGAGAAGTATAACAAATTGTGGGCTGAAAAGGAGAAACTTCGAGAGGAGAACGGTGAGTTGCAAAAGGAAATCTACCAATTGAAACATGAGCGAGGTGAGGCTGTTCATATTGCCAAGTTGAAGACAGAACGTCTCGCTGAGAAAGAAAATGAGCTGGTTGAAGAGATCGCAGCTAAGAAAAGGGTAGGACAAGCTCTAAAAGGTGTATGTAAGACTCTCAAATCCAAGAAGGATGACCTAGCCAAGGCTTGGTCAAAGATTCATAAGTTCAATGCTTACCAAGATACTGCAATCACAGCCAACAAGCAGAAGGAGGATAAGTATTTGGAGCAGATTGAGAGTCTGAAGTTGAAGCTCAGGAAGAAAGACGAGGAGATCTTGTCAGGGACGTTCCAAAGACACGCAGTCGAGGAACGACTCAATGAAGCCATAGCAACCATGGAAGAGCTGAAGATACAAGCAGGAGTGAAGAGGTCTAAGTGGGAATGCTCTAGCTCGGGCAGTGGTCCTCAAAGGGTGCAAGATCATTGAAGGGAACTCTACTCTGTAGTTTGTAGTTTGTTTTTCTTTGTATTTTTGGGTCACCACCAGAATTGTTGGCTGGGACTTTTGCTTATTTTTGTTTCAGGCTATTTATGGTACCTTGGGTTGTAATTTCTGACAGTGATTCACTCTGATTTATATATGAGCAGCAGTTTCATCCCATCTTATCTTTAAACTGGAATCAAGGGGTGGATCGCCCTGCGAATATACAAACATGCTTGCATTTGCATTTGCATAATCATAAGCATTTTTGCATTACAGGTACTCGCTGCAGGAGCTCTCTAACCTTTATTTGGTTTCAGGCACAATAGCTGATTCTCCCGTTCACCGATACGCAACCAGACGAAACCAGGCTAGAGCTATGGATCAGGTACAGACAGAGTTGGTTGAGTTGAGGGCACGTATGGAACAATTTATGAATCTGATGCAAGGGGTTGCTTAGGGGCAGCAGGACCTGAGAGCAGGGCAAGAATACATGAGAGCTACCATCCAGAGGTTGGAGACTGAGATTCCTACTGGTGATCACGTTAATCCCCCTAGGGTTAACCCTCCTGTGGTCAATCCTCCTGTGGTTACTCCTCCTCCGGTTGGAGTTAATGTGAGTTTTGCTCCTAGCAACACTGGGCTGGTGGAAGATCGTCAAGATGACTAGTTTTCTGTACTTAATGCTGATATGGGATTCTACCATGATGAAAGGAAATACGAGGGATTGGTTGAGAGGGTGAAAGCTATAGAAAGTCAAAATCCTTTGGGAATTGATGTCGAGGATATGGGACTGGTACAGGGTGTCAAGATTCCCCCGAAGTTTAAACCACCTACTTTTGACAAGTACAATGGTAGCACTTGTCCCAAAACTCACCTCCAGGCTTACAACCGGAAGATAGCAGCTTATTCTGATGATCAGAAGTTATGGATGTATTTTTTCCAGGACAGCTTGTCTGGAGCCTCACTGGAATGGTACATAAAATTGGACAGGGCCCGCGTCAGAAGCTGGAAAGAGTTATGCTTGGTGAAATTTTGGTACAGATGAGTGATGTCTCGCGCAATGTCACAACATCGCAATCTGCTGTATAAACAAGGCAATAATAGTAACAGTAAACCAACACAAGGATTGTTCACCCAGTTCGGTTCAACAACCTACATCTGGGGGCATACCAAGCCAGGAAGGAAGTCCACTATTAGTAGTATCAAATTACAGACTCAACAGACCAGTTGACAATCTACCTAATTCAATCACTACCCAATGACCCTTCTACCTAAGTCCTCCCTAGGTAAGAGACTCCATCTCACTCCCAATCATCGCAATGATGTCTAGCAGTCAACATCTCCGCCACTGCATCAACAACTTGATTACCAACAACTTAACAAACATTGAAAACTAGAAGTCACACTTCCATGACACACCTTGGAGTTGCTTCCAAGCTTCCTCCAAGAACAATACAATACTCATTACCTACAGGTTTCTGAGTAATACCACAGTGACCATCTCACAACCCGAGTGGTTCACTTAGACAAAGCCCTAATGATCTACATCTTGGACCCGTACCTATTCTAGGTTACAAGCACTCTATTTATAACCTTTTTCCTACTGGATTTGGGCCTTCAAATCTTCTGCACCAAATCTGCAACAGATTCTGCTCTTCAATAGATCTTCAATTAAATCTTCAATCAAATCTTCAATTAAATCTTCAATCAAATCTTCATATTTTAAATACGTAATCTTTGCTAGATTTTATCTTTAATCTTCCACACCTTTAAATCAGCTCCACATAATATTTCCAGGATATTATGTATCTTTTAAATCTTCACTTTTTTTAATTCAGCTGCAAGATCTTCTCCACACAAATAGGAACAATTCTCCATGTCTATTTGCACAAAAATAGTAACAAACTATTCTCCACAAGATATGCAGAATTAATTGTATCAGAATAAATCTTCTCCAATAAATTCGCCTGCAATCTCTCTAACTCTCAGCAGAAAATCTCACTAACAACAAAACATCCTAACACGCGCAACATCACAAACTGATGTTCTGATGTTCTGGTATAGTGATGTCAAGACATCACTTATAACATCAGCATACAAAACTTCCAACCCTGCAATAGCTAATGATAAGAACCAATGTTATGACATCAGACATATGACATCAACATTGTTCAACTTTGTTTTACCAAAATTCCAGCCAACACAAGAACTAACAATCTCCCCCTTTGGCTAATTTTGGCTAAAACAAACTCTGCCATCATCAGAGAACCCAGCAGCACCTTTTCAACAACCTGCACAAACTCACTAACCAGCAGCAACAAAAACCAACAAGCTGCATAAACTCACTTTCACATCAGCATAGGGCAAACTCCCCCTCAAACCAAGAACCAGCTCACAGATGTTCATACACTCTCCCCCTCAACTGCTGCACCATATCAGAAAAGGCTTCACAACCACACCTTGGTTACTCTCTCCCCCTTTTTAGCCACAATTGGACAAACTCTGAACATCGCAGCAAGCACAAAAAAATCCAAAATCAAACTCTGAATCATCCAACCAATATACTCAGAACAAAATCCAGACGCAGCAGCTACTACTGTACATTCTCTCTCTCTTTTTGGCCAAAAATTGACAAACATTGGTGTAAATGTATACTTCTGATTTAATCCATTGACACACAAATCTATAAAACCAGGTCTAAACTGTCAAGTACACCATGAACTTCACCAGTAACACAATGTCACGACATCTTGTCTGACATTACAATCTGGATAAACAACTTCTTCACCAAAAGATCAATTCTCCCTATCTAAGATAACCAGTGCTCCTTTGCAAGAAGAACACCTTAAATGAATGGAAAACATAAGACTCATCTTCATGTCTTCAAGAGCGCACCCTCTGTTCAACACACCTGTTGAACGCATTCATTTAATGCTTATCCTCAAACAATCCAAATACCAAAACTCACATGATACCCTCTTGGTTTGTTATCTTCTCATGCTCCAAAACTCACATCTTGCCAAGCTGATCAACTTCTCTCTGTAACGAGCTTCTTGATCCAGACATAGTCTCCATTCATCCTATTAGGAATGCTTCACACCAACATCCACAAGTTCTGAGGCACAATTACACTGCCTTCCATTATACTTTAAGTCACGTCCACACCTAGACAAGTGTGACATCTCTCATCAATAACAACCCCTACTGAGTTCTTCCAGCACATTCTCCCAGACACAGATACAGCTGCCCGTCAGACTCCTCCTCAGACGCATATGTGCATAAACAAATAGCTTTACATGGCTAGAATCATTCAAGTCCACACCAACAGGTTATCCAACAGCCTAATGTCATAACATGTTATCTGACATTATATCCTCAAAAGAGGCAACCAATCTCCACAAGCTTGATCATCAAGCAAGCTTCACAATATATGCACCTTTGCTGCAGAATCCATAGACAAGTACTCCCCCTGTCATGGTTAACTAATGCTCTAGATGGAGATGAACATTTGAGCACACTTGCTGAGCACATTCACATACTGTACTTTCACTTTTGGAGATCACAACCAAGTATCCTGACTTGTTTGACACTGCTCACAGACTCCACAAATTCTCTGCTTTACTGAGATCTAATCTCTTCAAGAGATACTTGTAGCAGAAAAAAAACATCTCTTACAAAATGTTCTGATCAGATCACATCACAATCTCTTCTGACAAGAAACAACAGTCACTCACACATGAAGTCAGATCATGCTATTCGTGAGGAACTAAAGGATCATCATCCTCCTTTAAACAAATTGTTAGATAAAGATCAAAGTCACATAGATCCCCCAATTTTCAAAAAGCAGTCAATCCATATCATACTCTTCATCTTTAGATTTCCAAGCAATTAATACCTGATCTACTTCAGCATTCTCCCGTATGACTATGTAGACGCTCCTTAGGCATAATGTATGCACCAAACTCCAGAACCAGAACAAAATCATCCTATACCAAGGATATCAAACCCAAAAAAATGTTCTAAGATCTGTTAGGCCATTCTTGACACATCACATATACCACACACCATGGTTCTAGATATGCTCCACTACTGAACTTACTATCAGCATAGTAATCCAAACTGAACACTGCGTCACCAGCTTGAACAAAGAGAGCTTCAGAAAGCCAGAGAGGACTACACTCTCATCCACCAAAAGAAGGTATACTTCCATCCTCAACCTAGAACTTCTTCCAAAAGCTCCAATTACATTTTCAACTAAATACTCTTCTGCACAAGAGCAATCAGTTTCAAGCATCCTGCTTGAATCCACACAATGAAACCAACCAAATTCCACCTTTTGATTGATCTCAATCTTCTTCAGACTCCCACAAGATATCCTGATCCACCTATGAAACCAGATCTTCAAGTCATATGAACTACTTGCTCCAAAGCAAGACATCTTGGATTCACCAAGCCTCTTAGTCATGTAACATCTTCTCAAACCACAGCTCCCGCAAACTGTATTAGATAGATCTTTTTGAAGCATCCATAACTTTCATTATTGTAGATCACCTCTATCTTAAGTTGATGTGCCACATCACCAGCTGAGACTTCTGATGTTAAGCTAGATGTCAAAACATTATGATATCCAACTGTTGAATTCAGCTCTTCTTTCTTCCACTTAGAAGAACCTCCTCCCTTTGCAGAAACAGATTTCCATGCTCTCATAGACTTGATTCAACAATCAAGTTTGAGTAGACAACCTCCATCCTGCTCAGAAGCTCCAAAGACTTCAAACCTACCACATCTGAATCTTCAGAAACTAAGTAGTCTAAGACTACCCCAAAGCAATACTAAAGAAAGTCACTTCCCTTAGTAGAGCCGTCAGTAGAAAACCAGAGATAATAGCCACTTATCCTCGACCTTCACAGCTAGAACAAACACCATGCTCCATACCAAACTGTTCCAAGCTGTAACCATCAAGATTATGATGTCTTCATAGTCTTCCATCTTCATCTTCAACAGCACCAACACACCACGAAGAGAAATAAAGGCCCACACAGATAAAAGTATATTCTCAACACTTCAACAGTCCTGCACTTTTACATCAGACATGTACATAGTCTCCCGTCAATGTATTTTGTCGTTAGTTGAAAGCACATCCTCAAAAGCAGATACATACTCAACTCCTATCAAGGTAACCTTCTCACACAACCGCCATCTGCTGAAACTAACCATCACGACAACCACTCATACCACAAAACTCTTCCAGGTAAGGTCAGTGTCTTGATCTTTTACTTTACCCTGAGCAAAGAACTGAATTGATGTTTCAACATTAGTTCTGACATTAGTCTTAATCACAACTCCTAATCATATTCATCCACACATATCTCTTGCAGGGAACATAAGAGAGCATATCAGCATCTTCCAAGATTAGACCAACAAAACTGCAGTAACTTGCATAACACACTCTTCCAGAGGCTTCTTCTAATAAGCACAAGGTTCAGACCTCCTAACCAAAGAGTAATAACTGCCATCCTTCTGCAGAAACATACCATAGATAATCTGCTCCTTTGAATCCTTCAAGGCACAAAACTGGAAGAGTTCATTCCATACAACTAATGCAGACACTAATTGACCACCGACTGACTTACCCTGCTACTGCACACAAACTCTTCGATGCCTTTTCCCTTCTCTTCAACCAGCTCATGCTAAAATTCTATGACATTATGAACAACATCTCAAAAATTGTTCAACTTCACAGCTTCAGTGATCCTTCAAAACAGCTACAATCTAATAGGTCTTTGACTTAGCATTTACCATAAACTGCTAATGTGAAGCACGATGTCGAGACATTAGAATTGACATATTAAGCTCAGCTTCGTTCACAACTAAGCTTTAGAGATGACTGATCAAGATCTTCACTCCCGCATGAAAGATTTGACAGTGATACTCTTTTGCTTTGGCTCTACCCTCTTCTTTCACCATAAGGAATCACTATACTGAACAGACTGGTCTTCAATATATGACTTGAAATATATTCTTCTTCTGATCCTTCCATGTCAAACAGTCTTTAGAAGATCCATTCACCTTATGAACACTTCTCTCCCAAAACAAGGATGTGGGATAATCCTCAAGTATCTTTGGCATCTCTAACCAAACGGTTGAAGCTGTCTTGCATAAACTACAACATCATAGGAACCCTAATGTCTTTCCAAGAGAATATCTTCCTAGAATCTCAACACCAGAGATGCAAGAACCAACCAGGGTTACAACAGATATCATGCAGCGGAACCCGTAATAACTCCTCAATAACCTCCAGGCACTACTAAAAAATCCTTGCACACTTCGTGCCATCAATACTTTATCATGAATAGTCCATCCTTCACTCCAAGGGATCATCCAAACAACTATCTTCCTTGCTCATGAACCAGAAAGTATCTTCCCTATATCTCATCCAGAAACAGACAGGATGCCCACTCTGATACCAATTGAAATTCTGGTACAGATGAGTGATGTCTCGCGCAATGTCACAACATCGCAATCTGCTGTATAAACAAGGCAATAATAGTAACAGTAAACCAACACAAGGATTGTTCACCCAGTTCGGTTCAGCAACCTATATCTGGGGGCATACCAAGCCAGGAAGGAAGTCCACTATTAGTAGTATCAAATTACAGACTCAACAGACCAGTTGACAATCTACCTAATTCAATCACTACCCAATGACCCTTCTACCTAAGTCCTCCCTAGGTAAGAGACTCCATCTCACTCCCAATCATCGTAATGATGTCTAGCAGTCAACATCTCCGCCACTGCATCAACAGCTTGATTACCAACAACTTAACAAACATTGAAAACTAGAAGTCACACTTCCATGACACACCTTGGAGTTTCTTCCAAGCTTCCTCCAAGAACAATACAATACTCATTACCTATAGGTTTCTGAGTAATACCACAGTGACCATCTCACAACCCGAGTGGTTCACTTAGACAAAGCCCTAATGATCTACATCTTGGACCCGTACCTATTCTAGGTTACAAGCACTCTATTTATAACCTTTTTCCTACTGGATTTGGGCCTTCAAATCTTCTGCACCAAATCTGCAACAAATTCTGCTCTTCAATAGATCTTCAATTAAATATTCAATCAAATCTTCAATTAAATCTTCAATCAAATCTTCATATTTTAAATACGTAATCTTTGCTAGATTTTATCTTTAATCTTCCACACCTTTAAATCAGCTCCACATAATATTTCCAGGATATTATGTATCTTTTAAATCTTCACTTTTTTTAATTCAGCTGCAAGATCTTCTCCACACAAATAGGAACAATTATCAATGTCTATTTACACAAAAATAGTAACAAACTATTCTCCACAAGATATGCAGAATTAATTGTATCAGAATAAATCTTCTCCAATAAATTCGCCTGCAATCTCTCTAACTCTCAGCAGAAAATCTCACTAACAACAAAACATCCTAACACGCGCAACATCACAAACTGATGTTCTGATGTTCTGGTATAGTGATGTCAAGACATCACTTATAACATCAGCATACAAAACTTCCAACCCTGCAATAGCTAATGATAAGAACCAATGTTATGACATCAGACATATTACATCAACATTGTTCAACTTTGTTTTACCAAAATTCCAGCCAACACAAGAACTAACACTTGGCTTTCTTAAAGCAATACCAATATAACATCGACATGGCACCGAATCGTACTCAGTTACAAAGCATGACACAGGACCCCAAGGAAGGTTTTAAGCAGTACGCCCAGAGGTGGCGTGCACTTACTGCTCAAGTGCAACCTCCGTTGGCAGATAGAGAAATGGTTGACATGTTCATGAATACTTTGCAAGGTCCGTATCTTGATAGGCTGGCCGCTTTTCCATCTACTGGATTTGCTGACATAGTAATTGCTGGAGAGAGAATTGAGAGTTTATTAAAGATGGGGAAAATTCAGGACGGAAGTGGTACAAGTTCCGCTCCTGCAAAGAAGTTTTTTTGGTAACAATAACAGAAAGCGTGAAGGTGACACTAATGTTGTGTGTTCACAAGGGGGAGAGGTAGAGGACAACAGGGTGCACATCACCAGGCAGCATCTATAACTATTCCAACTCCGGGTAATGAGGCTCAACCTGCAGCTCAGAGGCAGTATCACCCAAGAAAGAGAATGAATGACATACATTTTGATGTTTTTCCTATGACTTGTTCACAGATGCTACAGAATTTACTTCGTTTGAATTTGGTACAGTTGAGGACATTGGCTCCCCCAGTGGGCAGGTTACCCACTGGATATGATGCAAATGAAAAGTGCGAGTTTCACTCCAATGCGCCGGGACACAATGTGGAAAACTGCAAGGCTTTCAAACATGTGGTGCAAGACCTTGTTGATTCAAAGGCTACTAATTTTGCTCCGAGACCTAATGTAATTCAAAATCCCATGCCCCCGCATGGTGGACCGGGGGTGCTAGCCATTGAAGAAGATAGAGGGTTGAATCTGGTAAGGGACATTAATGATGTCAAGCCTCCGTTAAAAGTTGTGAAGGAACGTTTACTGAAAGGGGCTGTGTTTCTTGGTTGTTCAGAGAGTTGTGAAGATTGCTTGATTGTTGATAATGGTTGTGTAAAGTTGAGAACTGGCCTTCAGGGTATGATAGATGAAGGATATTTGCAATTTGATCAGTTGAAAAAGAATGATGATGAAGTTTCTACTATTACAATCTACTTTGATCCTGTGGAAATTCCGGTGCCTGCTCTTGTACAGATATCTGCACCTGAACGAGTAGCTCCTATAACTATAACTGTTCCCAGCTATGTCCCAAATGAGAATAAGGCTGCTATCCCATTGTACTATGGGACTAATAGTCAAGGACAGAGGCAGGAGGTGCAGACTCCTAAAGAAAGTGGTTCAAGTATCGAAAATGTTGGAGGAGTGGGTGGTTTTACTCGCAGCGGAAGGCTTTTTGCTCCTCAGACACTCAGTAAAGACAATACTAAAGTATTAGAGAGGGCCAAAGGGAATCGGGTACTGAATGATGAACCAACGCCAGGGGCTGAACCAGTGCCAGGGGCAGAATCTGATAAGTCATTTGAGAGAGATGTTGAGGAATTCATGAGAATAATCAGAAAGAGCGATTATAAGATCGTTGACCATCTACATCAAACTCCTTCTAAGATTTCCATATTGTCATTGTTGCTATGTTCCGAAGCCCATCGGAATGCTCTGCTTAAAATTTTGAATATGGCGTACGTACCGCAAGAAATATCAGTGAACCAGCTTGAAAGTGTGATCTCCAATGTTAATACTGGAAACGGTCTAGGGTTCACAGATTTTGACTTAACGCCAGAAGGAAGGAATCACAATAAGGCTCTCCACATATCAATGGAATGTAAATGTGCTATGTTATCCCATGTGTTGGTGGACACTGGCTCATCCCTCAATGTGTTGCCTAAGAAAGCATTAGCCAAGCTGGATGTGGAAGCGGTGATACTCAGACCTTGTGATCTGGTGGTGAAAACGTTTGATGGTTCAAAGAGATCAGTGTTTGGAGAAGTAGAGCTACCTGTCCAGATAGGACCCCAGGTGTTCAATACAGTGTTTTATGTGATAGACATCCAGCCAACCTATAGTTGTCTATTGGGTCGTCCCTGGATCCACACTGCTGGGGCCGTATCTTCAACCTTGCATTAGAAGATAAAATTTGTAGTTGATGGTCAAGTTGTTACGGTATGCGGAGAAGAAGATATTTTTGTTAGCCATCTGTCATCCTTCAAGTACGTGGAGATGGACGGAGAAATCCACGAAACTCTCTGTCAGGCATTTGAAACTATGAATATGGTGAAAGATTCTCCGTCTCCGTCTGGTGAGGCAAGAGTGGGAACCTCTATGACTTCGTATAAGCAGGCTTTAGAGGTGGTGCAGTCTGGTTATACCGAAGGTTAGGGACAAATGATTGAGATACCTTTCAAGGATGATAAGAGCGAAATTGGTTATAAACCTTCTCGGGTTCCACTACAGGGTCAAGAGCGCCAAGGGACAGTTTTCTTCTCAAGTGGAGGGGTCATATATCCAAGCCATGCCTGTGCAGCAATTGAAGACGGTGAAGATAATGACTGTGACCTGGACAACTGGGTGCGTCCATGTGCCCCAGAAGTGATGCTGAACAATTGGTTTTCGGAGGATCTCATCCAAGTTACTCTGCCAAATAAGTAATTTTCTTTGTTTTCTTTCATTAAGCATGCAAAAGTCCTATGCTCTGCCCAAGGCATAGTGACTTCATTGTAGGGCCTCCATTTGTTTTCATACTAGTTTTTATCATTAATAAAAGGATGTTTTGTATTCAAATTGTGTTCCCTGTTTTTATTTTTTATTTTTATCATTTAAATAAAAATGGCAATGTTTTCTTCACAGTTTTCTTGCATTTTCCTTTTTTCCTTTCAAAGACCAGTTTCTAAAGGCATGAATTATCATTCATGCAGAAGTAATTCTCTGGATCTCATTGATGACGACTCTGCTATGGTTTATTATGACTTTGATAATCCAATATACCAAGCCGAAGAGGGGGACGAGGAAGACTGTGAACTGCCAGAGGAGTTGGCTAGATTATTGAAACAGGAAGAAAGAGCCATTCAGCCTCATCAGGAAGAGGTAGAAGTTGTCAATCTTGGTACTGAAGAGGTAAGGAAAGAGGTTAAAGTAGGGGCAAGCCTGGCTGAGAATGTAAAGAAAGAGCTGATTGAGATGTTGCGAGAGTATGTCGATATTTTCGCCTGGTCTTATCAAGATATACCGGGGTTGGATACAGACATCGTTGTGCACAGATTGCCGCTGAAAGAGGGTTGTTTTCCTGTTAAACAGAAGCTTCAGAGAACCAAACCTGAGATGGCCATCAAGATCAAAGAGGAGGTGCAAAAGCAGTTGGAAGCGGGGTTTCTAGCTGTTACTAATTATCCGCCGTGGGTCACTAATATTGTGCCTGTACCGAAGAAGGATGGCAAAGTCAGAATGTGTGTGGATTATCGAGATTTGAACAGGGCGAGTCCAAAAGATGATTTTCCGTTACCTCACATTGATGTGTTGGTGGACAATACGGCTCAATTCTCTGTGTTTTCTTTCATGGATGGGTTTTCCGGATACAACCAGATTAAGATGGCGCCCGAGGATATGGAGAAAACGACATTTATTACCCCTTGGGGCACATTCTGTTATAAGGTGATGCCGTTTGGTTTAAAGAATGCTGGGGCTACATATCAGCGTGCCATGGTAACACTCTTCCACGATATGATTCACAAAGAAATTGAAGTTTATGTGGATGATATGATTGCCAAGTCACAAACGGAAGAAGAGCATTTGATAAATTTGAAAAAGTTGTTTGAATGGTTGAGACATTTCAGACTAAGGCTGAACCCGAATAAGTGTACTTTCAGGGTAAGATCTGGAAAGCTTCTGGGCTTCATTGTTAGTGAAAAGGGAATCGAGGTGGATCCAGCAAAGGTAAAAGCCATTCAAGAAATGCCGGAGCCGAGAACTGAAAAACAAGTTCGTGGGTTTTTGGGAAGGTTGAATTATATTGCAAGATTTATATCTCATCTTACTACAACATGCGAGCCAATATTCAAGTTGTTGAGAAAAGATCAATCAATCCGGTGGAACAGTGACTGTCAAAATGCCTTTGATAAGATAAAAGAATACTTGCAAAATCCTCCGATTCTCATGCCTCCAGTTCCTGGGAGGCCACTGATTATGTATCTCACTATACGTGATGGATCAATGGGTTGCGTTCTCGGTCAACACGACGAGACAGGTAGGAAAGAACATGCTATATACTACCTGAGCAAGAAATTCACTGATTGCGAGTCCAGGTACTCGATGCTTGAGAAGACATGTTGCGCACTAGCATGGGCTGCTAAGCGATTGAGGCAATACATGCTGACTCATACAACCCTACTGATTTAAAAAATGGATCCAATCAAGTACATCTTTAAAAAGCCAGCTCTTAATGGAAGGGTCGCTCGGTGGCAGATGGTTTTGACTGAATATGATATACAATACACTTCCCAGAAATCTATCAAAGGGAGTGTGTTGTCTGATTATCTTGCCGAATCGCCTATTGATGATTATCAGCCAATGAGGTTTGATTTTCCCGATGAAGACATTATGTTTTTCAAGGCTAAGGATTGTGAAGAGCCTCCGGTTGACGAAGGACCGGATCCTGATGACAAATGGAAACTGATGTTTGATGGGGCCGTTAACATGAATGGAAGTGGTGTTGGGGCAGTCCTGATCACTCTGAAAGGATCACACATACCTTTCACTGCCAGGTTAACTTTTAATGTCACCAACAATGAAGCAGAATATGAGGCTTGTATCATGGGCTTTGAAGAAGCCATTGATTTGAGGATCAAGACTCTTGAGATATTTGGTGATTCTGCTCTAGTGATCAACCAGATCAATGGAGATTAGCATACCAACCAGCAGAACTTGATTCCTTACAAAGACTACGCGAGAAGACTGTTGACTTTCTTTACAATAGTAAAATTGTACTATATACCTCGTGATGAGAATCAGATGGCTGATGCTTTAGCTACATTGTCTTCCATGATTCAGGTGAATTGGTGGAACCATATCCCGAAGATTGATGTGATGAGACTAGACAGACCCGCTCATGTGTTTGCCACTGATACTACGACTGATGATAAACCCTGGTATTTTGATATCAAGCGTTTCTTGAAGAGTCAAGAGTATCCAGCTGGGGCATCAAACAATGACAAAAATACTCTGAGGAGGTTAGCAGGAAGCTTATTTTTGAATGAGGATGTGCTATACAAGCGAAACTTTGACATGGTCTTGCTCAGATGTGTGGATAGACACAAAGCAGACCTGTTAATGCAGGAAGTACATGAGGGATCTTTCGGTACCCATGCTGGTGGGTATGCTATGGCGAAGAAGTTATTACGAGCAGGGTATTATTGGCCAACTATGGAGGCTGATTGCTTTAAGTATGCCCGAAAATGCCACAAATGCCAAATCTATACTGATAAGGTGCATGTGCCACCAAACCCCCTGAATGTGATGAGTTCTCCATGGCCCTTTGTTATGTGGGGCATTGATATGATAGGGAAGATTGAGCCTACTACTTCCAACGGGCATCGTTTCATCCTGGTGGCTATTGATTACTTTACCAAATGGGTAGAAGTTGCCTCTTTTGTAAATGTTACCAGGCAGGTGGTAGCCCGATTCATTAAGAAGGAGATTATCTGCATATATGGGGTGCCTGAAAGGATCATTATTGACAATGGTTCTAATCTCAACAACAAGATGATGAAAGAGCTATGCCAGAGCTTTAAAATTAAACACCACAATTCTTCTCCTTATCGCCCTAAGATGAATGGAGCCGTCGAGGCAGCCAACAAAAATATTAAGAAGATTGTGCAAAAGATGGTGGTGACATATAAAGATTGGAATGAAATGCTACCTTTCGCCTTACATGGATACCGTACCTCTGTTCGTATATCTACTGGGGCAACCCCGTTTTCGCTTGTATATGGTATGGAGGCAGTGCTACCGGTTGAAGTGGAAATCCCTTCTTTAAGGGTCATGATGGATGTTAAACTTGACGAGGCTGAATGGGTTCGAGCGAGGTTCAATGAGTTGAGTCTCATCGAAGAAAGACGATTTGCTGCAGTTTGTCATGGACAACTATATCAGAGGAGAATGAAACGAGCATTTGATCAGAAAGTGCGCCCTCAGACCTACCAGGCGGGCGACTTGGTTTTGAAAAGGATTCTTCCTCCGAATACAGATCATAGGGGTAAATGGACTCCTAATTATGAATGACCATATATTGTTAAGAAGGTTTTCTCGGGCGGAGCCTTGATGCTTACAACAATGGACGGTGAGGATTTTTTGTCCCCTGTGAACTCAGACGCAGTTAAAAAATACTTCGCATAAAGAGACCCGCTGGACAGTAAAAAGAGAGTCCAGGAAAAAAAGGGCATCCCGGCGAACCAAAAAAAAAGGGTTCAGGCAAAAATTAGAGATAAAATAAAAAAGAAGTACACCCGGTAAATTGAAAACCCGCAAGGGCAACTTAGGCAAAAAAGGGTATCTCGGTGGATTGAAAACCGTTAAAGGGCGATCCAGGCAAAAGAGAGATTTAGCGAAAACTGCGATCTGAGTGATCTGTATTGCCTCGTCTCAATCAGTAAACACTCCAAAGGCCAGGAATCAGTTCGATCGTCCCCCTTTGAAGGCAAAGCAGTTAGAGAATCTTGAAGATATATGAACCATAGCAGGGTTGAAACTTAATGAAGTTCCATTCTCACATTGCCATTAGGACAGTTTCTTTTCTGTTTTGGCAATTACCTCTTTCCAGGAATTGCTTCTTGATGTAAATGCCTTTTCAGGCTCTTTAATCAATAAAATTGTCGTTATTCAGAATAATTCAATCTGTTTGTTTTGTTTTTATATTTGCTTTGTTTACACAAACGTCCAAATTTTTGATAAACATTTGCATGAGAAAACCTTGGGGGTTTTACAATAATGTGCATAAAGGAGAAAACATTTAAAATTATTTTAAATGACGGGTGCACTTGGGTGGATGCTACCAAACCTCGTATTATTCTGGGGCACATGCGCGCATTCTTTTGTTTGCAGGTGTGGAGATTTCACTGGATAGCTATGCAAAGATGTATGACATCTTCAAGCCAAAATTCTTTACGAAGCGCAAATGATCGTTCCTCCCCAAGCAAAGACAGCTTCTCGGCAGGAAGGCTATTCTTGGAGGTAGTCATCCTCAGCGTATTTACAGAGCTTCATGATCCCCAGCAACAGTGTCAAATAGGTAGTATTGTATCTTGCTTTTTCTGTGTTGATAACGATTGTAAACTCCCCAGTAGAGTTGCTTCACACACCTTGCAGCTGATGTTCAAGACTCAGTAAGTGTCCAGGAGTTGGGAGACGTCGAATCCTCTGTAAAGTCCTCTTGGGACATTTTCTCCAGATCAAACTTGTATCTTGGGGCAAAAGCAAGTGGTTGACCATCTCAAGTACGGAGCATCATGAAATTCCCCGGCAGGAGTATTCCAGATCTATTATCCCCAACAGAGTGGCCTCCCAACTACTGCATCCTAGCTCAAGTCTCGGTATTAGTTTAAGAGTTGGAAGATGGTTGGATCTTCTGTAAAATTCTCTTAAAGAAACATTCCCTGGCATGAGACACTTTGAAATAATTCTCCCCAACAAAGTTTGTTGTGAGCTTAGTTCCCCAGTAGAGTTTGAATAGGCATGGTCTTCTGTAAAATCCTCTCAAGGGGCATCTCCCCAGCAGAGTTTGTTGTAAGCTCATTAATCCCCAACGGAGTTCTATGGTTATAGTTATTCCCCAAGTGGACTGGTTCAGATGATGCCTCCCCAGCAAAGTTATCTTTTCCTACAATAGCCTTAACAGGTTTGTTAGGTCAGTGCCCAGATCAGGAGGTCAGGTCAATTTGTCTTCCCCAGTACAGTTTGCGACCGCGAAGTCAATCCAGCTAGTTATCCCCAGCGGGGTTACCTACCTTTCCTCAGCATTTATTTTTCCGAGGACCTCTTTGCATTTTGCATGTAGTACGCATAGCATCCTCTAAAATGCGTAGCATTCCATTTCGTGTGGAGCATTATGGTAAAATTCAAACATATGCATGTGAAGCATAGGCCAGTTTTGATAACTCGTGCGAGAGTCCATAACTTTGCTCCTTATGCCATTGACAAAGCCGGAAAGAATGCCTAGTTCAATCCCCAACTGACATTTCAAAGCAGTACAAGGGTTTCATCACTTTTCTCCCCACAGATTCATATCTCTCAACTTGCAAATCTCTTGGAACCATTCCCGATAGGATTCCTGCAGCCGTTCCCGACCGCTCCCTTTGAGTTTTAACCATGCCAGTTCCCGACAGGCCCCGTTACGCATTCCCGATAGGTAAGCCTTGGTTATGAACTGCAGCCGTTCCCGACCGCTCCCTTTGAGTTTTAACCATGCCAGTTCCCGACAGGCCCCGTTACCCATTCCCGATAGGTAAGCCTTGGTTATAAACTGCAGCCGTTCCCGACCGCTCCCTTTGAGTTTTAACCATGCCAGTTCCCGACAGGCCCCGTTACCCATTCCCGATAGGTAAGCCTTGGTTATAAACTGCAGCCGTTCCAGACCGCTCCCTTTGGTTTGAACCATACCAGTTCCCGACAGGTCCACCTTGCCCGTTCCCGACAGGTACACTTGCCCATTCCCGATAGGCAAAACAGGTCCAAGCTCACCAGTTCCCGACAGGTATTTCACCAGTTCCCGACAGGTATTTCACCAGTTCCCGCAGGTTTCCTATGGGGTCCAATGGTTCCAAGGTCTTCTTCACCAAATTTTCTTCCTTACCTTTACAACATTTTCTCTAACCACAATGCAAATTTTCTCGGTTATTTTTGTATTCAATCCCTTTGTATCTTGAATTCCTGATAGTATTTGCTTTCATCCATTCAGATTCACAGTTGATTGAATAGGGGCAGCTGTAATACCTCAAAATTTACCTTCATGTTTTCTCAATAAATTGGTCTATGCTTTACCCTTTTTACATTCCATAGTAGGTCATAGATTGCATAGCATGGCATTCAGCATAGGGCATGGGATCAAGGTACTTGGTCCATATTCTCAAGTCTCAAGTTTCAAGGTGGCTCATGGGGTTCATCATATCTTCTTAAGGTCAAGCATGGCAAAGGATTTCAAGTGGATCTTTTCCTCCTGATCAGAGGGACCAATTAGGGTTTGTGAATCAAAAGGACTTCTTGTTGAACTTTGGGGATTCAAGCATGTTTTTATGGTTTCTATATGCTCACAAGTGTTCATGGATGGAGATTTGGTTGATGGTTCATGGTGAAGAATGTTCAGTGGATCAGTTGCTGGTGAAATAAAGAAGTCAACTGTAAAGGAGAAAGTCAACTGTGGAATTTTGAGGTTCTTTTCATGGTTTTCAAGGTCTCACATCCTCATATGGTCTTCATTTGTCAAGATCCATGCCATTCTTCAAGAATCAAGGGTTTGTGCAAAAGTTACTAAATTTGGAAAATGACCTATAATAAAAACTTTCCATTTTTGGCAATTTTTCCACCACATTCAACTTGACTTTTCATCATCAAGGAAGCTCCAAACTAATTTTCCTCCAACATGAAAGTTGAAGAACTTTCTCTCCCATTTCCAAAAAGTACTAGAACATCTCCATATCATTTGTGGAACTCTAGTTATGGTCAAAAGATGGCAAGTTGCATTTTGAGGTTTTCATTTGGTTCCATTTTTCCACCTTTGGCATTTTGGCACAAATGGTCTTGTATTTGATTTCATTGGTTCATGTTATATTACAACATCAAAATACAAGTCAAGAGGATCATTTTTGGCTTTTGAATCAATTCATTCCATGCCATATTTCTCATTATTTTCACATTATGCAAATTTGCAAATTGATTCAAATCTTACAAACCAAGCAAGTACAAGGCCCAAATTCAATTCAGAGGTGATACATAAGTAAATTGGAGGTGAATCATGCTTGTTGCAAGGAATGTACACGCGTGGATTAGTGGCATAAGCACAAAGTGCATTTTTGCAATTTCACCCAAATCTCATTAACCAAGGTTCTAATCACTTGCTAATCCTAATCAGTGAACTAATGGAGAGTATATAAGCTTACTCAAACCCTCACAGCTAGGGTAGGGACTCTCATTTGCACAGTTTTGGTTTTTTGCTCTCACACTTCCTCTCATTGAATCTCACTCTCCTTGGAGTTTCTTTGAGATTTCTCTTCACATTCTGGATCAGTGAAGAGAATAGAGCAAGAATCAACTACTATTTTGAGCTCATGCTGAGGATTTCACCAAGTTCCATTCAAGAGGATTCAAACTTAAATCTCAAGATCTAGCATGATTTCAAGCTCTAGTTGCATTTATTTTGCATCTAGAGGTTCCAAGGAGTAGATCTGCAGTTTTTGGAGGGATTTCTTGGAGGATTTCAAGCTCTTCAAGGTTCAGGTTGGTGAATTTTTCATACTCATAGAACTTGAATTTTTGATGTGCATAATGATCTGTGAACTTCACTGAGCATGATGATCTATTTTATTTGGATTTTAGACGTGCAACATGTGTGTATTGTGGATTTAAAGTTTTGGATCTAAATATGTTTTCGTTCGATTCTCAATGTTTGTTGGTTGTTTGATAAAATGGACTGGATATTCTTGATCCTCATGTTTTTCTGGTCAAGATGGTGTACCTATTCGCATTTTCTGGGAAAAATTTGGTTACAGCTCACCGGAGAGGGTGACCGGAGCCCTAGCTCCGGCGGCCGTTGGTGGTTCAGTCCGGTGAGGGATTTAAGTGGAGAATAGATAATCTCAGCCGTCCGTCATTTGATCCGTTGGTTCTTAGTGTTCCACGTTTCATTCTTTTTGTTTTTATTTTAATGGCTGCGTGTGTGTTAGTCCACATTTGTTAGCGTTTGCCTCATTTCCTGGCCTTTGATCTGAGTTAGTTTTTGGTTGTTTGATTTAATCTTGCGCGTTTGTTTGATCATGTGGTTGAGGTGGCGACAGCACATTAAAATGTGCATGTGCTTATCACGTGGATGTGTATGGTATGCTGATTGATTTGTTATATGCGCGTGTATCATTGTTGTGGTGGACTTTTAATCTGGGCTGTTGATCTTGCTTACTTTGTTGACTGCATTGACTAATGGTGAGCGTTAGATGGATCCTGAGGTTGGCATTGAAGCTGAATTTTGACTGGGTGCTTTGACTTTCGCTAGTGGGTTTTGTTTGTTTGGGCTTTACTATCTGAACCCCCCTTTGGGCCTTTTTGATTCTCCAACTTGAATTTCTTGCTGCCTGCACCCCTCTTGATCTTCTTTCTTTTTTTCTTTTCTCTTTTATTTTATTTGTTGTTTCAATTTTATTTTAATATAAAAACATGTTATAAAAATCCAAAAAAATATGTTTCTGTTTAATTAATGTGTCAACTTAATTTTCATCTTTTTTATTTTATTTTTAATTTCGTTTTATTATTTTATTTGGAATTAAATTGATAGTGTGTTTCCAATGATACCCTTCTTCTAGGGTTAGGAACTTTTGTGACTTTCACACACCATTTGAAGCCAATCTTTTGGTCACTTTTAAGGCATAATGTGAGGGTGTTTCAATGCTGATTTGATGATGGTTTGAGTTGCTTTAGGTGACTTACCATTTGCTTTTCATGAGCCCTCGATTCTTGTTCGATTCTTTTCACATCTTGAATTGTGGATCACTTTTAGACAAGATATTTAACTCTTTTTGATCGAATATTTTTGCATATGTTACTTGACTAAGTTAACTTCCGTTTGATTATTTTTTGGGATTTTATTGAGCCACTCTGCTATTTTTTTTATTGATTTTTACTTGTGATGCAAGTTTGATTGAGGTATACTTTGATACATGATCTAGTTTGAGTGCATTTACTTACTTGTGATGAAGTGATGCTTGAGATGTATTTATGGTATGATCATGTTCTATTTAAGCTTACTTGTGGCTTTGGAATCATCCTCATTTGATCATTTTTCAATTTGTTCTTGATTTTACAAGTTGATGTTGTTTTTTGGACTTGAATCTTGTGATATGTTCAACTTAATCTTGTGATTGCTTCTTTGTGTGGATTCATTCATGTATGAAACCTTTTGTTTGGTTTGTATGACATGCTTGAGGTTCTGGTACTTTTGATTTAAGGTTCATTATGTGTTTTTCATTTCACTTTATGCCTCACACTTCTTTGCTTGCTTGCATGAATGATAAGTGAATGTCTTTCTCAATTTTGATACATGTTTTGAATGCGTTGCTTGATGATTAATCTTGTATGACTTGAGTTTGATCTTGGCATAATGCTAATGTGTATACTACTGCCCTTTGGGTTCATTATTTGATTTTCATCTCACTTGATCATCATGGTTTGAATTATGTGATGCATATCATCCCCTTTGCTTTGTAACTTCTTTGGTGCATAATATTGCATAATGTGAATCTCTTTTGCACATGTGAATTGTTGATGATGATATGATGTGAGTTCTGGTCTTGTTTTATTTTCATCTTGCCTCCTTCATTTCATCTTGATATGAAGTTCATTGGTGTTTATTTGCACATCTTACACAAGTATGCTTGCATTCTTTCATGTTTAGCTTTGCATGTTTACTTGAGATGTTTTGGCATGATCTTTGAGGCGTGTTTATTGATTTGAGTTGGAAATTTATGATATGATGTGCTTGCTTCCACTTGTTAATCTCATCTCTCTTCTTCTCTTCCTCTTTTCTTCTCTTTCACTCTTTCTCATCCCATGAATCTCAAGACTTGTTCAAGTCTTGGATTCTTTCCCTTTAGAGCTAACTAGTCCAACTTAATTTTTGATTAAGCTTGGAGTAGGATTAGCATTAGGTTTTAGGTAGTCGTCTCTCCTAAGCCTCACTAACCATAGGACATCCATGCATGATCACATTAGGACTCTTAGTTTCCCTTTAGAGTTTCCCTTGTGTCGCTTCTCTTCTCATCTCAAAATAAAAGTAAAAAATACTTAATAAAGGTTAACGTGTATTGCGCTCGAGCCTTAAGTGTAGGAAGTGAAGAACGAGGGGTCTCCCCTCCTCTTCTAGAGTGTTTAGCATACGTTCCATTTGGGGGCGATCATGCGATTCACTCGTTCCCGCATGGTAGACTTTGGTGCAATGTAAGTACGAACTAACTTTAATCCACTTCTGTTTAAAAAACTTCAAACAATCAATAACGTCTTTCCTACGGGAATTCTTTTCTCATCTCACTCACTCTCAACGTACGAACGCACTCCTACTCGTTCTCTTGCAAGACGGTAACGCCTAAGTCTCCATACAGCGAGCTGCAACACCTGAGCTAGAACGTAAGCCGTTCCCTAAAAAACACAATCCACCCCTAGTGAGGGGAATTACGTCGTTCTGATTCTCATGCTCCCGATGAGATACGTAGGCAGTGGGGTAGGGCCCATGCGAGCTCTTCTTTTATTTTCCCTACATTTGTTTCTCTTTCTCTCTCCCTTCCTTTTCCGGTTCTCCAGCTAGCAGTTCCTTTTCCTTTCCAGCAGCAGCGAGGCTCCAGTTGACGACACCCTTGGATCGAGACAAGTAAACGTGGATCCCATCGGGAACGATGGACGCGTGGGGGTGCTAATACCTTCCTCACGCGTAACCAACTCCCGAACCCATATCTCTTGGTCGTAAGACCATGTTCTTTCCTTTTCCCTCAGGTTTATGCAGTGTTTCCTTTCCCTCTCTTGGGATAAATACACATTGCTGGCGACTCTGTTTTCCGCGCCACTCTCGCATTTGTACCGTTGGATGCGAATCTTTCGGGAGCGACATCATACATACCTTATATAAGTGATATAAACCTCTAAATCACATATGTAACATCCAAATCATCATCTCCATAGTTCACTTGATCAAGTTGCAGTTGGATTTGAGCTACTCAATTCAGAGGGAGTCAAGCCATTCCAATCATTGTAACACAATCCTTGAGACCTAAGGAAGCTATCCAGATCATTGTTTCACTTCTGTAACACCTCTACAACAGAATTTGATTCCTTTTTGCAGAGGTAAGTCTTGAACTTTCAAACTCATTAATGCATGCATCATAAACAGGTTTTCAAGTTACCAATGTGTTTCTGGATGTTCATAGATCATTTTCTCTCAATCAATTGCTATTTATCTTGCGTATATAAGATTTCATATAGCTCTTGCATTTTTTAGTGTTCATCTGATTATAACATGTTATCTCTTAATTCACTTAATTTAAATAAAATTGAAAAGAGCCATCATGTTCCTTGCTAAAAAACAAACAATTTTCATTTTTATATCTTTCAAAATGATTGAGAAACGAGAGAGATAGCATGCTTCATGGAAATCTGATGTTGGTCCAAGGAAGAAGATGGCCATGGCGCCATTTTCAGGTTTTTAAAACCAAACATAGTATATAGTATTCACTTGCCAATATATTTTTGAATTGGAATTGCGCCCTAATGGAAACCTAGTATTTGTGTGTGAATAGCGAGCGAGAGGTCTGGGGTTCGAATCCCCCTCACCCCAGACCTTTTGGTTTTATTTTTTGAACCATTTTCAAAGGTTGTTTTCATATATTATCTACTCTTTCCATTCTCTATCAGCCCACACACATGGCTCAGATGGTAAAGTTTTAAACTCTCCACCCCAAGGGCGTGAGTTCAAACCTTGGGAGGACCATCCCATATTTTTTACCACTTAATTCCTTCATTTTTTTTACAACTTCTAAAATAACTTCAAGAATTAATTTCTCTTTCAATTTCAATCATTTTTTAATGATTCTTTTTTCCAAAATTCACAAATATGTTAAAGTGTTTTATTTCACACAAAAATAAAAAAGATGTTATTTATTTAATATATTTTTAATTTTTTAAAAGAATTCCTTTTTAATTGTTTTAAAACATTTTTAAATAAATTCTTTCCCTTGATTTGTCAATTTCAAATGATTTTCAAATCATTCTATGGATATAACATGATTTTTTCAAACACTTATTCAATATCACGACTTATTTTTCACACATGTTTAGTAATTTTGATCATTTTAAATGATTTTTATTCAAATAAAAAATGTATTTTTCAATCAAATTAGGGTTTTAATCATTTTCACCCTCACAAACATTTTTCAATAAACTTTTGGGCCTCTTGATAGAGTGTAAGTCCCATCCCTTTGTAAATAAACCTTTTTGGACCTCAGTCATTGTATAAGTCCCGATACGATATTAAAAATCTCGGCGCGATCGTCGTTTTAAAAACAATTTTTATTTGGGCCTCTCCTGAGTTATAAGTCCCATTATCCCTTCTTTTCAAAAACTTTTGGGCCTCTAATAGAGTGTAAGTCCCAACCCCCATTGTACATAAACTTTTGGGCCTCAGTCATTGTATAAGTCCTTCTGCGATTTTCAAAACTACAACGCGGTCGTCGCCTTTTCAAAAAGATCATCTGGGCCTCTCCTTGAGTATAAGCCCCAAAATTCTTTTAAAAAACAACTTTCCTCTTTGATTCAAATTCAAATTCAAAGTTATTATCAAAACTTTCTTCAATTTCTTGAATAACTAACCATACAGTTGTGGTTACAATGCTTGGGTTTGCTCAACTGTAAGTTCCACTATCCTTCTCAATATATGCTTGTTTATATATTTTATCTGTATATACTTGTATATATTTGCTTAGATTTTTCCCCAGTAACTAGGTCTAGATTTAGATCAAGCCAGTGGTTACTCTTTCAAAACAGTCAAAACTAGTTCCCCGTAGGAAATTCCAGATACAATCTTGCCTCCTCTTGGGCTTATACAATATGGAACAGAGAAAGGCATTATTCTCGGTGAAACTTTTCTCAAGACTGTCACTACTTAGAAATTTGTACAAGAAATTCATTTCCCCAGAGAGGGTTAATTCCCGGTGAAACCTCTTTTGAACTTCTTCAAACCCTGGAACTGTTCACAAAAGAAAGGATTAATCCCGGTGAAAACTTTCTTGAACTTTTCTTAGGTTTGGACCCACATGCTTCCTAAAAGCATTCCCCAGCCTCCTCTTGGCCTTTGTACAAGGACCCACAAGCTTCTTAGAAGTTCTCAGCCTCCTCTTGGGCTTAGTACAAGGACCCGAAGACCTCCTACAGGTATAGGACAGAACCTAGTCATCTTTTGCTAGTTCAATCCTCCAGAGAGTCAGAATTCCAAAACATCATATCAGTTTAGGGTTGATTCTCATCCCTTAAAACATCAGCCTCCTCTTAGGCATCATACAAAGATCATTCTCCAACTAAGAGTCCACCTCATCATACCAGTAGACTTAGAAAGTCTCATATCCTCTTGGATCTTAAAGAAACCCTCAAATTTCCTAAAGAAAAAGGAGAAACCATGATCACTTCACCCATCTCCAGCAGAGTTAAAACCTCCATAGGTTTTCAAACTCAATCTTTAAGCCTTCTGTTTAAATTCCCCAGCTAGGGTCAAATTACCACCAATAAACCCTAAGGAAAAATCAGAACCTCAAGGCATCTGATATTTCAACTCTTTTTCACTCCTCAGTAAGAAATTATTCCCCAATTTGGACCTGTCTCTGGATCTCAAGAATCCTCAGCAAAAGCTAGCATCCTCTTAGGCTTTATATAAGAATTTCTCCTATCAGCCTCCTCTTAGGCTTTGTATAATGATCTTTCCTCAGCAAATTTAGCCTCAATCTTGGGCTTTGTACAAGACAGATCATATTCTCCAGCTGAGTCAATTCTTTTAGCCTCAATCTTGGGCTATGTACAAGAAACATATAAAACCTCCCCAGTGGAGCCAATTCTTTTAGCCTCAATCTTGGGCTTTGTACAAGACAGACAAAACTTTCCCCAAAAGAGTCAGTCTCTTTTTAGCCTCAATCTTGCGCTTTGTACAAGATAGATATAAAACTCCCTAAACTGAGTCAACTTTTTAGCTTCAACCTTGTGCTTTGATCAAGGAACACAAAAATTAACACCCCTCAGAGGAAATCAAGATTTCTTTGTAGGAAGATATTTCTCTGTACATCACACCTCAAAACAGACAATCAAACAAACCTAATCCCAGATAATTGTTGTAAGTGGCACACTTGTTGATTCAAAAATCCAAGTTGTGGTCCCTCTTTATCCTGGTAAATCCCTTCTTTCATCTAATTGTTGTAAGTGGTAAGCCTCGGGATTATTTACATCCAAGCCAATGTCCCTCTCTTAGCATAGAAAGACACCTAAGGAAAAATGGCATTGCTCAATACTGAGTTAAAGTTACTTCCTTTAGGACACTTCCCTTATAAAGGAAATTATGGCATTGTTGGATTCCATACATTCCAGTTAAAGTAATTCCCCTTTAGAACCAATCCCGACATCTTTGATGAATAAGTGAGATACCTCCCTTTAGAGATGACAAATTCTCTCTCAGTCAACGTTTAGCTTCAATCTTGAGCTTTGAACAAGACACAAATAACTTTTAGCTTCAATCTTGGGCTTTAAACAAGACACCAAACATTTTCCTCCCATATAATAGGAGGAACTACGATTGCTCTGATTTCCCTGTTATCTTTACGGGAATATGTAGGCATAAGATTGCGAAATCTTAGCGAGCACACAAATCAAAAACCTTAGGTACCTTACCTAAAACATCGAAAAAATCGAAAACAACAAAAAAAACTCTCTCAACACTCCCAACGGAGAAACTTTCCCAATTTAAACAGATAAACACCAGTAAGTAGATAATAGAGAAACATGCCAAAGAATCTATGGATAACCATATATACGTTGGGTAATTGACAAATTCCCTTTGTATAATCTGACCCTGGACCCCCAATCTCTTAGCATTTGTTAAAGAAAACATTTGCGTGCAAGGTTAGTTTTAGATATCTTCCCTTTCATTTCCAGCTTCACAGGATAAATAAGAAATCAGAAAGTAGCACCCAATTCCAAGCATTGCGGTAAGGTGGTCACGTCATCGACAAAAATCGCACGCTACAGAAAAATGGCGACTCTGCTGGGGAGTCTTTAGGATTAGAGTTCCTAAGAGGTCTAGGTTGTTTGGCATTTTCTATATATATATATATATATATATATATATATATATATATATATATATATATATATATATATATATATATATCATTTACTGTTATTACTACTTGATACCCGTGTTTAATTTTCTGTCAAATGGGAATGCGATTAATACGCATGTGGAAAGTTTGAGAGAACATTAAGATAAGTGGTGGCATATCCAGGAAACGCTTATAGGGAGTGAATCCCGACCAAGCTAACTTGGTAGTCCACCGAATCAGTCGAGGTACCTGTGCGGAAGTATCGATGTTGAACGACCGATTATCGTGAAAGCATTATCTTTCCCAGTGTGGTACCCATGACCCTGAGGATTTAGTAGACATTAACCATATGACCATTTGGTAGTGCAGTGACTATCGGGAATAGTTAATACGCGATACTACACTCAAATGAGATTCATCCTAGGATATTACAGTTCGCTCGAGTGAATCAGCTTGTTGTTGATATCTCTAGGAGTGGTCAATGACTTTGGGAGCCTTAGAACCCATTCTACAGGTACAAAAATTGACCAAAATAGTACAACCTTTGGGGATGGGTAGAGCCATGACTCCATTCTCGTGACGTTGAACCCTTGAACCCATGTTTTCAAATCTTTTTGTGTGCTGCATTCATGCATTCATTTAAAAAACTCTTTCAAATAAGGAAAAAAAACTTTTTTTATTTTTCAAAAAAAACTAAAACAATAATTGCAAATATCAAAGGTTGCGCTATGGATTTCGGTAGAAGAAAGACGCACAAGTACACCTTCAAGGCTCCGAAACTAGAAAACTTAAGGAAATTGGCAAGGATGATTACCAATCCCGAGGCTTTCAGAGCTAAGCACGGAGGACTGTTGTCTCTATCAAGGGTTAACATGGTTGAAGGAATCCTGTCTACGCTGATTTAGTTCTACGATCCGATTTACCACTGCTTCACTTTCTTGGATTACCAACTTGCACCAACACTGGAAGAGTACTCCCATCTGATTGATTTACCTATCACTGACCAAGCTCTATTTTCTGGACTGGAAGAAATTCCAAAGGAACAAACCATTGCAAGAGCAATCTCTTTGGATGATTAAGAAGTTAGGACTCACTTGACCACCAAAGGAGGAATCCAGGGTTTACCGCACTACTACAAAATGCCCAAACAACAACACCAGGTTTACAACAGCATCCTATACACCGTTGTTATAGAGCGTACTGGATGCGCGCACATTATTTTAATTAGGAATTTTAAGGGTATAATAACGGTTGTTGTGAACACCGTGGTGATACAATCAAGCTTTCATGAGTTCGAACCTCATCGCCCTCAAATAGTTTATTCCTTTGACGTAAATGCGCCCCTTTTAAGTTTTATTTATATTTAACTAAAAAATAATAAGGATATCACTACGGTTATTTCTTAAAACCGTTGTTACAAACTGAAGCTTCTTTTTATGTATTTTAAACACCAAGTATATATCAATTTATCCACTGAAAAAAGAAACAAGATGAAACAACCCTAACACCAACGCCGTCACCATTGTCAGGAAGAAGACAACAACAAAAAGATAGTGTTCTATTTTAAGGTGTTGCAATGTCGCATTTGAAGACAAAATCATCCAAAGGTGTTTCTATGTCTTCTTCCGCTGTAAAATCTAGATCTGGAAATTTTTGTGGTTGTGATGGTCGTATGGTTTTGTACCAATGCAAGAAGGGACAAAATAAAGGAAGTATTTTTTGAAGATGTCCATTTTGGAGGAGCGGTGAAACATGTAATTTGTTCATATGGGATGAAGACGTGGGAAAAAGAGATGGAAATGAAGATGAGAGCATTATGAAGTCAGAGTTGGAAGCCGTGGGCTATTTGAAGGTTATGTATGAGGATTTAAAGAAAAAGAACAAGAATTTGAAGAACAAACTGAAATCAGAGATATTTTTTGGAAATCTCAAGATGTTATGTTTTCTTGTCTCCTTTATGTTTAATGTTTACTTTGTTATGAAATGTAATAGTTGAATTAGGGTTTTAATTACATTGTCCATGTTTAAACTGCAGATGCATTGTGAATTACATTGTTGATGTTTGAATTACATTATGAAGACATGAATGCAACTAATAAAATTACAGAACCAACCGTTGTGATATACTCAAACTTTCGTCGGTTCGAACCTCAGCGCCATAAAATATTTTATTCCTTTAACGTTAAGGCGTACCTTTTCTTTTTTATTTATTTTAAAATTCACAAATAAAAGGGTTATCACTACGGTTCTTCTGGTTAACCGTAGTGATATATTTATAATAAATAAATACCTATCTATACGGTTTTTATTTATTTTAAAATCCGCAGATAAAAGGGTTATCACTACGGTTCTTCTGGTTAACCGTATTGATATATTTATAATAAATAAATACCTATCTATACGATTTTTATTTATTTTAAAATTCATAGATAAAAGGGTTATCACTATGGTTCTTCTGGTTAACCGTAGTGATATATTTATAATAAATAAATACCTATCTATACGGTTGGTATTGTTAACCGTTGTGAAATAGTTTATCCATATATAAGCGAAATAACTTTCACTTATTGACAGTAGCGCCGTTGCCTTCAAAGTGAAACCCTAGAACCCATTTTTTCTCTTCGTTTTCACCATTAGCCGTGAATCTTGTGCTTCATACATTACGGTATTCTTCTTCTTCCATCTATTGTTAGATATTTCCATTATCTCGTTTGTTGCATGTTGTTTTTGTTGATTGTTTTCATTTTTTCAAATTCGTTTTCACTACCTTAACAAAGACCATACTTTGGAAACTTCATAATGTTTGTGTAGCTATGGAAAAATGTATAAGAAGCATGAAGCTATGATGGAAACTTCATCCACCTTATACTTTTTTTTCATAGCTTCACAAACAAGATGTTAGTAAATGAAGAAACAACAGTGTAAGCAAACTTCATCTAGTTTTAGAAACAATGAAAAGAAATATAAGAAGTATGAAGCTTTTGTGTAAGCTTCTTCCTCCTTATATTTCTACTTCATTGATTCCCAAACTAGTTGAACATCATAATTGTTATTTCCTTGGTTTTAGTTTTATGGTTGGCATTATTTTGCTAAAACTCATGTAGCAGCAGATGTTGAATGAAGATGTCTAATAATATGTTTCTTTACTCTCTGTTCAACATGTCGAATGAAGATGTTCCATGGCAGCTCATAGGACATCGCGTTGTGAAGTCAGTTTTAATACAGATTCTGTTACTATGATTTGTAACTGAATATTCTGTGAATATTTGGTTATCCTATGTGGCATCCAAAGCATTTTTGGATTAGGGTTATTTGTTGGTTTTCAGATTTGCTGCTGTTTCTAATTATGGAGACATAATAGGAAACTTTGGATTGAAGACCTATTTTATCGGAGTTAATTTTGCAGAATTGTGAGCAGTCTAATTGCTGCGTTTTTGAAGCCCAATTCAGTCCAGATTACAAGCTATAAATAGACTAATGTAAACCTAGTTTTAGGTGTCGAACTTACATGTATTTTTAGGGTTGTGTGCTTGTGTTTTGTGAGCCTAACTGGTATCTTATGATAACAGTATAAGGACTGTAGTGTAAGTTGTGTAAGGTTGCTCATAAGCTTTTAAGCATTGAGTAGCTGTGTGTTAATTCTCATAAGCTGTGAAGTATTGAGAATTTGTGTTTTGACCATTGTTACTTGTCTTGTAAGGAACCAGTCACGGGTTGTGATTGAAGAGGGATTTGAGGAGGGCCTCATACCTAGGGGAGTCTTAGGTAGAAGTCATAGGAAGGGTAGTGATTAAGTGTGCTGATTGAACCGGGTGTGGTTATCAGTGAATTGATATTATCGAATATTGATTTTATCCCTGGCTTGGTAGCCCCCAGATGTAGGATAGTTAGATCCGAACTGGGTTAACAATTTCTGGTGTTCTTTACATTTTCTGCACACTTTTGTATTGAACTTGTTCATTGTTGTTGTATATCAGTGTCTCGACATCTCGATAGGACATCTGATATATAGGCCAGAATTTCAATTGGCATTAAGAGCAGGCACCCTTTGTTGTTTCTGGGTGAGATTCAGGGAAGGTACTTTCTGGTACAATGGACAAGGATGGAGGAGCTCTGAATAAACCACCTCTACTGGATGGTTTAAACTATGAGTATTGGAAACCTAGGATGATAGCTTTCATCAAATCCATGGATGATCAAACATGGAAAGCTGTCATCAAAGGATGGGAGCCTCCTAAGCTTAAAGATGACAAAGGTAACCCTACTGATGTGGTGAAGGAAGAGGAAGACTGGGATGATGCTGACTACAAAGGGTCTGTTGGAAATTCTAAAGCCATGAATGCATTGTTCAATGGTGTTAACAGAAATATCTTCAGGCTGATTAAGCATTGTACTATTGCCAAAGAGGCTTGGCAGGTCTTGAAAGTTGCTCATGAAGGGACTTCAAAGGTGAAAATGTCAAAGCTTCAGCTTCTCACTAGCAAGTTTGAGAGTTTGAAGATGAAAGAGGATGAGAGCATTCATGATTTTCATATGAACATTATTGAGATAGCTAATGCCTCTAGTGCCTTAGGAGAAAAGATGTCTGACAGCAAGCTGGTCAGGAAGATTCTTAGGTCTCTACCTAAGAGATTTGATATGAAGGTCACTGCTATAAAGGAAGCTCAGGACATTGACAAGATGAAGGTGGATGAGCTTATGGGATCACTCCAAACTTTTGAGTTAGGATTCAGTGAGAAAGCTGAAAAGAAGAAGAGTATAGCATTTGTGTCGAATGCTGATGACTCAGATGATGAAGGGGAACTGGTCAAAGATGAAGATGTGTCTAAAGATCTGGTATTACTTGGTAAACAATTTAACAAAGTGTTGAAAAGGATTGACTGGAAGTCGAGAGCAAATGCTCAGAACAAGTCACTCGACATCAGAAAGAACCAGGATGGAGGCAGAAGATCCAGAACTGAAGAAGACTCTAATCAAGGGAAGAGAGTTCAATGCTATGAATGTGAGGGATATGGGCACATAAAGACTGAGTGTCCCACGTATCTCAAAAGGCAGAAGAAGGGCCTATCCGTGTCTTGGTCAGAAGGAGAGTCTGAGAGTGATATTGAAGAATAATTAGCAAAATTAGTGACACCTTTGACTGGAGTCTATAAGGCTGATGGAGAAACTTCTTGTGAATCTGACTCTGACAAAGAATCTTATGTTGGAGAACTCACTAAGGAAGAAGTATTCTCAGGGTTTTCAGAATTGTGTATCAAGAATGAAGAAAGGTTCCAGATTATATTGGAGCAGAAGATCTTGATAGCTCAACTGGAAGCTGAGAAGGAAGAACATCTATCAACCATTGCTGATCTGAAGGAGGAGGTTGAATGGCAAAAGTCAAAACTTGACAATATGACCAAATCTATAAGAATGCTGAACAATGGTACCACGCAGCTGGATGAGATCCTTCAGAATGGGAAAGAAGCTGGAAATGTGCAAGGCCTTGGTTTTAACAATCAAGCAGAGACTTCCAAGAAGACTGTATTGAAGTTTGTTCCTCAGAAAATAAAGCAAGAAGTGGAAATGTCAAATCACATGTTTCAACATCAAATGAAGCATCAGAAAAGAGTTTGTAGATCAAAGTATAAACCATGGAGATGCCATTACTGTGGCAAGATTGGTCACTTAAAGTCCTTTTGCTACAAGCTGCACGGCTATCCCAAAACTGCTCAGCAACAAAATAAAGAACAGAGTTGGGGTAAAGTGAAGAGAAGATGGATTCCTAGGAAAATGATGGTTGGCCTCATAGCACATAATTCTCTTAGAGCATCTGCAAGAGAAGATTGGTACTTTGACAGTGGTTATTCAAGACACATGACTGGTGTGAAGAAGTTCTTGTCAAACATTAAGCCTCACTCCACCAATTATGTCACCTTTGGGGATGGATCAAAGGGTGAGATAAAAGGTGTTGGAAAGCTGGACTACACAGGACAACCAAATCTGGATTGTGTTCTCTTTGTCAAAGGACTGGCCGCAAACTTAATCAGTATAAGCCAATTGTGTGATGTAGGGCTCAAGGTAAATTTCACCAAATCTGAATGTCTGGTAACCAATGAGAAAGATGAAGTGGTTATGAAGGGTACCAGGTCTAAGGATAACTGCTATCTGTGGAATCCTCAAGAACCTGAAAATCTGTCTACTTGTTTGATGTCAAAGGAAGATGAAACCAAACTGTGGCATCAGAAATTGGGTCACTTACACCTGAAAGGGATGAAGAAAGTTATGTCAAGTGAAGCTGTTAGAGGTATTCCCAAGCTGAAGATTGATGAGGACAAAATATGTGGTGAATGTCAAGTTGGGAAGCAAACAAGGGTGTCACACAAGAAGGTTCAACATCTTACCACAACTTCTAGAGTTCTAGAACTTCTTCACATGGACTTAATGGGACCTATGCAGGTTGAAAGTCTTGGTGGGAAGAAGTATGCCTATGTTGTCGTAGATGACTACTCTAGATTCACTTGGATAAGTTTTATCAGAGAAAAGTCTAAAGTGTTTGCAGCCTTTAAAGAATTGTGTCAAAGAATTCAACGGGAAAAGGATTGTGGTGTTGTTCGAATCAGAAGTGACCATGGGAAAGAATTCGAAAATAGAAGGTTTGAAGAGTTCTGCTTATCTGAGGGAATCACTCATGAATTCTCATCACCAATCACTCCTCAGCAGAATGGTGTGGTGGAATGCAAGAACAGGACCATACAAGAATGTGCAAGAGTCATGATTCATGCCAAAAAGCTTCCATATCATTTTTGGGCTGAAGCCATGAATACTGCTTGCTATATACATAATAGGGTGACTATCAGATCAGGTACCTCTGTCACTCTTTATGAGCTATGGAAAGGTAGAAAGCCAAATGTGAAGTATTTCCATGTGTTTGGTAGTAAGTGCTATATCTTAGCGGATCGTGAGCAAAGGCGAAAGATGGATCCTAAGAGTGAGGAAGGAATATTTTTGGGTTACTCTACAAATAGTAAAGCATATAGGGTATTCAATTCCAGAACTCAAGTGATGATGGAATCCATAAATGTGGTGGTTGATGATTCTGGCAACGATGAAGATGTCCCAGATGATGTTGGAACATGTCTGCCCATGAACAATGAAAACTCTCCAGACATTGAGTCTGTAGAAGATAGCGCTCAAGAAATCAACACTAGACCTGAGAATGAAGAGGTAGAGGATGCTAACAGGGGACCCTCTATAAGGATTCAGAAGGATCACCCTGGGGAATTAATTATTGGAGATCTGAATGAAGGTGTAAGAACCAGAAGAAGGGAGACTGTGTCAAATGCTTGCTTTGTGTCAAAGATTGAACCAAAGAATGTCAAAGAAGCATTGATAGATGAGTTCTGGATAAGTGCCATGCAAGATGAACTGTGTCAGTTCAAGAGGAATGAAGTTTGGGAAGTGGTACCACGACCAGCAGGAACAAATGTAATTGGAACAAAATGGGTGTATAAGAATAAGTCTGATGAGCAAGGAGTTGTTACCAGGAACAAAGCCAGATTAGTAGCTCAAGGATACACACAGATTGAAGGAGTAGACTTCGATGAAACATTTGCGCCTGTGGCTCGGTTGGAATCCATCAGATTGTTGCTAGGAGTGGCATGTTTGTTGAAATTCAGATTGTTTCAAATGGATGTCAAAAGTGTTTTTCTAAATGGCTATCTTAATGAGGAAGTCTATGTTGAGCAGCCTAAAGGGTTTGTGGATCCAAATTTTCTTGATCATGTTTACAAGCTGAAGAAGGCTCTATATGGGCTGAAACAAGCTCCACGAGCTTGGTATGAAAGACTGACTGAGTTCTTAGTTAACAATGGGTACAGGAAGGGTGGTATTGATAAAACTCTTTTTGTCAAGGAGAAGGATGGGAAACTAATGATTGCTCAGATTTATGTAGATGATATTGTGTTTGGTGGGATGTCGGATGAAATGGTCCAACATTTTGTCACTCAAATGCAGTCTGAATTTGAGATGAGCTTGGTGGGTGAATTGACATACTTCCTTGGATTACAAGTCAAGCAGATGGAAGACTCCATTTTTATTTTTCTGAGAAAATATGCGAGGAACATTGTGAAAAAGTTTGGACTGGATAAAGCCAAGCATAAGAGGACTCCTGCTCCTACTCACTTGAAGTTATCCAAAGATGAAAAGGGAGTGGATGTTGAACAAAGTCTGTATAGAAGTATGATTGGCAGTCTGCTGTATCTTACAGCAAGTAGGCCAGACATCACTTTTGCTGTTGGTGTGTGTGCAAGATATCAAGCAGAACCCAAGGCCAGTCACATCAATCAAGTGAAAAGAATTCTAAAGTATGTGAGTGGTACATGTGATTATGGGTTACTTTACTCCCATGACTCAAGTCCCATTTTATTAGGATATTGTGATGCTGATTGGGCTGGAAGTGCTGACGATAAGAAGAGTACCTCTGGTGGATGCTTCTTTCTAGGAAATAATCTTATTTCATGGTTTAGCAAGAAGCAGAATTCAGTATCCCTTTCTACTGCTGAAGCTGAGTACATAGCAGCTGGTAGTAGTTGTGCGCAACTGGTATAGATGAAGCAGATGTTGTCAGAGTATAATGTCACACAAGATGTCATGACACTATTTTGTGACAACCTGAGTGCTATTAATATTTCCAAAAGTCCCATTCAACATAGCAGGACAAAGCACATTGACATCAGGCATCACTTCATCAGAGAACTTGTGGAGGACAAAGTCATAACTCTTGAGCATGTGAGCACAGAAAATCAGCTTGCTGACATATTTACCAAGGCTCTGGATGCAGTTCAGTTTGAAAACCTGAGGAGCAGACTTGGGGTGTGCATTCATGAAAACCTATAGCAATCAATGTGCTTTCTGGCTGCCAGACTGAAAAGACTAAAGGAGGTTCTGGTAGTGCAGTGTGTGAATGAAGGGAAAATGCTGAAGTTTGTGCATGACTTTTGGGCATGTAATATGGTGGGCATCTACCTTCTGATGCAGTTTACTCTGGATTATTTCTACTTTGACTGTTCTACTAGCCTTTGTCATATTTATGGCTAAAAAGGGGGAGTAGTAAGTGTGAGGGGGAGCAGCATTAGTAAGTGCTTGTGCTATTGAAGGGGAGTGTGTGTGCTGCAGGTGGATGGTGTGTTGCTTCAGGTGGATGGTGTGTTGCTGCTGTTGAGGGGGAGTTTTGCCAGTTTACTATGATGAGTGTTCTTGTGGTACTGTGTGTTTTATGCAGCTGAAGGGGAGTGCTGCTATGCTGGATTTGTTTGTGTTTTTTGTTGCTGATACTGATGGTGTTTGAGTGTTCTTTCCGCTGCTGATACTGATGGTGTTTGAGTGTGTGTGGAGTTTTAGCCAAAAATAAGCCAAAGGGGGAGATTGTTATTTCCTTGGTTTTAGTTTTATGGTTGGCATTATTTTGCTAAAACTCATGTAGCAGCAGATGTTGAATGAAGATGTCTAATAATATGTTTCTTTACTCTCTGTTCAACATGTCGAATGAAGATGTTCCATGGCAGCTCATAGGACATCGCGTTGTGAAGTCAGTTTTAATGCAGATTCTGTTACTATGATTTGTAACTGAATATTCTGTGAATATTTGGTTATCCTATGTGGCATCCAAAGCATTTTTGGATTAGGGTTATTTGTTGGTTTTCGGATTTGCTGTTGTTTCTAATTATGGAGACATAATAGGAAACTTTGGATTGAAGACCTATTTTATTGGAGTTAATTTTGCAGAATTGTGAGCAGTCTAATTGCTGCGTTTTTTAAGCCCAATTCAGTCCAGATTACAAGCTATAAATAGACTGATGTAAACCTAGTTTTAGGTGTCGAACTTACATGTATTTTTAGGGTTGTGTGCTTGTGTTTTGTGAGCCTAACTGGTATCTTATGATAACAGTATAAGGACTGTAGTGTAAGTTGTGTAAGGTTGCCCATAAGCTTTTAAGCATTGAGTAGCTGTGTGTTAATTCTCATAAGCTGTGAAGTATTGAGAATTTGTGTTTCGACCATTGTTACTTGTCTTGTAAGGAACCAGTCACGGGTTGTGATTGAAGAGGGATTTGAGGAAGGCCTCATACCTAGGGGAGTCTTAGGTAGAAGTCATAGGAAGGGTAGTGATTAAGTGAGCTGATTGAACCGGGTGAGGTTATCAGTGAATTGATACTATCGAATAATGATTTCATCCCTGGCTTGGTAGCCCCCAGATGTAGGATAGTTAAATCCGAACTGGGTTAACAATTTCTGGTGTTCTTTACATTTTCTGCACACTTTTGTATTGAACTTGTTCACTGTTGTTGTATATCAGTGTCTCGACATCTCGATAGGACATCTGATATATAGGCCAGAATTTCAATAATTGATTCCTGTTCCGCGATTAGTTTCATTAAAAGGCGCGTTATTCCTGTTCCTCTCTATACTCTTCATTGGATTATGGTTTTAGGGTTTGTTTTCAACTGAGGATGCTCATTTTTGAAGTTTGATGTGTTTCCTTACAGGTTAAGGGGATGATACAGGGTGATGATGCTGGTGGTAGCAAGCGTATTATATGAGCTTATAATATCTGGATCTGGTATAGAATGTTGTTTGAGTTTATTATATTCTATATAGATTGTTTGTTTCACTAACCCTCACTTAAAATACATTCATTTAATTTGACATAGATACTTATAATCCGCAAATTAAGTTGTATTTGAAAACCAACTTATATGAATCAATGTTTTCGAATTGCATCCCTCTCATTGTTCATCTCACGATGTTTAATATATATATATATATATATATATATATTATGGTATAATGATCTGGCTCCTTAGATGCATCGCCATCTTCCATTATAGTTAAATTTCATTAACAACAAATTATTAGTTAATCTGCCTCTCCATCAACACTTATAATCGTAAAACTTCCGATTATAAAAATTATGATGATAAGTGATGATGATGAGGCAGATTATCCAATGTCTTGTTCTTATAGAAATTTAATTATAATCAAAGATAGAGATATATCGAAGGAGTCAGATCAATAAACCACAATATATATGTAAAATAGCGTGAAATGCACGATGAGATGAATGTAATCAGAAAACATTGGTTTGTTTAAGTTGGTTTTCAAGAACAATTTAATTTGCAGATTATAGACTCCTTTATCAAATTGATTCCATGTATATTTCTTTAGTGAGGTGTTTGGAAAACAAGCAATCTACATTTAATATAATAAACTCAGGGTACTTACAACAACGGTTATCTATTGTAACCAAGATCATAGGTAATTTATGTTTTACATAATTCGCTGCTGATGGGTTTCAAAACCAGTACCTAAGTGTATGTATCACAACGGTTTATTATCATAACCGTTGTGATATATGGCACGCGTCCTGCCTTTCAATAACGGTTTCCAGACCATTGTAGAAACAACGAACTTACAACAACAATCTACATAACAACGCTTTCGCCCGCGTCATTATATGTCATTCCCAACCGTTGTTAAATGGGTTTTTCCTAGTAGTGCCGGCTAAATTTTTGATGGAGAAAGCTATATACTTTGCTAGTGTAGGAAACATAACTGCTTTTGAAACGTCTTTGTTCTGCTCATATATGGGTTATTCCTCTTTCCAAACATCGACAACTTCGTCGATACCAATGCTGTTAAGATATTCTTAATAGGAAACCCCGTACCAACCTTGCTTGCAGATGCTTATCATTCTGTACATTTAAGGAATTTGTATAGCGGAGGAATGATCACATGTTGTGTACCTTTGGGATCACAAGAGTACTCTACGTTGGTCACAAAGGATTATGTCTCTTACCAACTCTGACATAGATTGGTACAATAGGATTTACGAAGGGATGAAGATCATAGACAGATGTGGAAATTTCCCTAATGTATCCCTCATTGGAACTAAAGGAGGAATCAACTATCATCTAATTTTAGCTCGCCGTCAACTCAGATATCCGATGAAGAATATCCCACATAATGTTCATCTGGAAGGTCTTTTCTTCAAGGAAGGGGAAAATGACAGGGCACTAAAGAAGGAAATAGTGCATGCCTAGCAACATATTCATAAGAAAGGCAAAGAGTCTCTGGGAAGACCAAACTGTACCTCCATGGAACCTTATCTCCACTAGGTGCAAACTAGAGCCCTCAAGATAAGGGTGCCTTACCCTCGCCAAGAAGTTTTTCCATTAAAAGAATCTGTCCTTTATCTCATGTCTGATGTGGAAAAACTCCAGGTCGCTCTCAACAAATTTCAATGTGAAAAGAGCTCTTGGAAGAACAAATACCGAATCCTCAATTTGGAGTGTACCAAGATCCAGGAACCGTTAAAGGAGAAGGATGCTCTGATTGAGATATTAGAGCAGCATGCTATGGAAAGTCAGGAAGATTGAAGAAATTTACTCGCCCCTTTCACTTGGCAAAGGACTGACAACCTAACAACGGCTGAAGAGCCCCAATCAAAGAAAAGGAAAATACCAGAACCGACATCTGAGCTCTCCTCAGAGAGGACTCAGGATCCATGAGCTTAGACATTTTCCTTACAACACTTTGTAAAATACTGTACTTTTCTTTGTAAAATACTGCAATATTTCGAATTCAATAAATGGGGTCTCCCTCCCCCCCCCCCCCCCCCCACTTTGTCATATTTGCAATCTATTTGTTGAAGTATTTTTTTATTAAAACAAAAACTAAAAAATTATGTTTTTGCATATCATTCATCATTCTCACATAACGCATTTTTTATCTTTGAGTCTCACTTATGTGTCACAATCCTAGAGTTAAATTGTCTCACTCATACTCAGGCCAATCGACAAAATAAAATGGACAATCTCGAGGAAGAGAATAGAGAGCAGAGAGAAGAAATCTATGCTTTGAAGAAAAGTTTGGAAAAACTTCACAGTGACATGCAATCCCTGGCAGCAGCTCTGGAGCAGCGGCATCAAAAGTCTGTAATCTCAGAGATCACATTTACGCCCATAATGGAGACACATGAGAATCATCCTCGGTATAACATGCCTAAAGGTCTCCCCTGGGGCATGCCTCTCAACTTTATACCTGAAGGACATATCCCACCGGTCACTGCAGACCCAGAAGCCGTAGCAGGAATTGCTGGACCTGAAGGTTACAAGCTTTAGGAAAATGAAGATGCAAGGTTTATGACAACAACTCCTGAAGGTTACAAACTTCAGGGCATGGAAGCGCCAAGGGTCACCGCTGTAATGTCTATACCACAATCAGTGGTACACACTGTCCCGGAAGGATAGATTTCACAAGTGATTTCTGGTGGAAACAAAGACATGTATGAAAAGATGAATGAGTTCCAAGAACAATTCTTAGAGATGCAGAAGGAAATGCATGCCATTCGCGGTCAAGACTTATTCGGAAAGGACGCCGAAGACCTCTGTTTGGTCCCTAGTGTAAAGATACTGCACAAATTCAAGGTGACTGACTTTGAAAAATACAAAGGCAACTCTTGCCCTCAAAGTTATCTGGTGATGTACGCTCAAAAAATATCAACTCAGACAGAAAATCAACAGCTACTGATCCATTAGTTCCAAGACAGTTTAACTGTTGTCGCACTCAAATGGTACATGGGTTTAAACTGCACCAAAATTAGTACATTCAGAGATCTCGGTGCAACCTTCGTTCAACAATATAAATACAATTTAGATATGGCACCAGATAGGGATCAACTTAGGGAAATTTCACAAAAGGACAAAGAAAATTTTAAAGAATATGCTCAGAGATGGCATGAAATCGCCGTCTAGATCTGTCCCCCTCTTGAGGAAAAGGAGATGACCAAGATCTTTTTGAAAACCTTAAGCTCGTTCTATTATGACCGAATGGTCACCAGTGCGCCTAGTGAATTCACTAAAATGGTAAACATGGGAGTACGCCTTGAAGAAGCAGTCCGAGAAGGACGATTGGTCAAAGATGCAGAGCCATCTAGCAGTACCAAAAGATACGGTAGTGCTTTCAAAAAGAAGAAAGAACGGGAGATCAGTAATATCTCTCTAGGAAAGCAAAGGAAAAGGTATCAACCAGTAGCGGCGATAACTACCGCTATCAACCCAACGCCAGCTCCGAGTTATCAACCTCAGGTTGCTTAGAGCCAACCAAGTCAACAACAGTATCAACAAAGGCAACAACAACCTTTTCAGCAGCTCGCCTGCAGTACAATAGTAACAATAGTACTACACAGCCATCAGGGTTTGACCCTATACCAATGTTGTACGCAGAACTATTTCCACTTCTACTGGCCAAAGGGCACGTTCAAACCAGGACTCCTCTTACAATACCAGAAAATCCACCTTTTTGGTTCAAAGAAGATCAAACTTGCCCTTACCATCAAGGAGGATCAGGGCACAACATTGAGAATTGTCTCAGCTTCAAGTCTGATGTACAGAAGCTTGTCAGGAACAGGGTCTTATCTTTCAAAGATACTAATCCAAATGTTTAGATGAACCCATTGCCGCAACATGAGAAGACTACAATGAATTTTATAGAGGAAGAACTTAGCCGCAGTTATCAAATTCACGATGTACTCCTACTGCGAACCAATCTGGTGAAGATGTATTGCTGACAGAACGGGTACGGTCATGTGTCATTTCACAATTATCACCAGTGTGATATCTGCTCAAAAAATAATCAAGGGTGTTCCGTAGTGCAAGCAACTTTACGAGAATAAATGGATCTGGGCTGGATTCAGGATCACAGGATTCTTGAAGTAAACATGTCCCATGCACATCCTAATATTGTTCAGAACCACGACATCCGCGCAATGAATGTCAATCTTGTGACATTGCATTCAAGACAAAGTCAGTATTATAATCTGCCACAGCAAGATTACAACACTTGTCTAGTCTGCTTAGTAGATAATCAGGGATGCTCTTTTATACAAGAGGCCCTCCAGCATTAGATGGATCTCGGATGGATCCAAGACTACCGTGAAAGAAATGACCATCAAGTCAATATGGTTCAAATCTTTAACATACGCTTGATGAATACCAGTCTGGTAGAATTATATGCTAAACAAGCCAGACTCGGTTTTCTGGCTTCACATGATTATCAAGACTGTGAGGAATGCTGTAAAGACAATTATTGCGGTGAGAATCGGATAACAAGCTATTAATTAACTTGCATCACACATATTTTAAATTCACCACCGAGCTTTGATTTATCCAAAGGAAAGGGTAAAGAATGAAAACCCTAAAAAGAGAATCTAGGTTCGGGGTTGGTTATACAAAGGGAAGGTATTAGCACCCTAAGTATCCGTAGTACTCTACGGGAACCTCTTGTTTATTTGTGTTATGTTATGTTTGCTTGTTAAAGGAAAAAATGCTAAGGTAAAGGACCTAGGGTATGTAAACTAAGTATGCTCGCCAAGACGTCGCATCTTGTGCCTACGTATCTGACTAAAGAATCAGAGCAACCGTAGTTCACCTCAATGGGGGTGAGGAATTCATGACTGTGGCCAAAGTTCCAAGGGGAATGAGTATGAGCTCATATAGAGTTTAAGAAACTCTCTAAGTATAAGTTATGATGTAAATGGCTATGAGGCCAAGGGGAAGCAGGGTGAAAAGCTTGAAAGCAAAGCTTGTGAGGATTGATTAGTTAGGAGAAGAGATTAATGTCTATCTCTTGGGAAAGGATTGTGAAGGGTTATACCGTCTTGAAGGAGAAGAGATTAATGGCTATCTCTTGTGAAGGTTAAAGAAGGGTTAAGAGTTATAAGAGATTAATAGATATCTCTTGGGAAGGCTAGATTGAAAGGGAATGAAGTATTTACGGGAAAGTAGGGTGTGACAGCAAGACACCTACGTGGAGTGCGGCGACTCCAAGCCGAAGGCTAGGTTAAAAGGGTGATGAGCTATCTATGACCTTGCGGTCAATAGAGAGACTTTCTTTTGGATTTGGGAAGACAACCTATTGTAAAGACAATTTTTAAAGGGGGATGAAGGATGAAGGTTAAGAAGCTCACATAACTTGGGGATAAAGCTTATAGTACACATGAACAATATGGGTGATCATGGACAAAGATGATATTCAAGCATGATATCAATACATAAATGGTGAAGATGATAAATGATGCAAATATTGACCAAAGGTTTCTTCTGACAAATTTTAAAGGTAACTTCCACTAGTGGAAGATTAGTGCAAAAACTGACCAAAAGCATTTTTAGACAGATTTTAAAGGTAACTTCCACTGGTGGATGATTAGTGCAAAAACAGACCAAAAGCATTTTCAGACAGATTTTAAAGGTAACTTCCACTGGTGGAAGATTAGTGCAAAAACTGACCAAAAGCATTTTCAGACAGATTTTAAAGGTAACTTCCACTGGTGGAAGACTAGTGCAAAAACTGACCAAAAGCATTTTCAGACAGATTTTAAAGGAAACTTCCACTTCCAACATGAATAAGTACCTCAAAAATATTGATTTTCACCAATTCCTTTTTATGTTCAAAAATTAGACATAATAAAGATTAATTTGCAAAAAGAATGGGTAGAAAAGGGTAAGAAATGACCAAGTTATGAATTTTTGCAATTAAGGCATAAACCATAAAATACAAAGTGAACATGTGATAAAAATTAGGGGAAATGCTCCCCATGGGTGTTAAACCCGTGTCCTTGTGATTGCAGCCTAAAACACTTGCCACTTCACCCAGTGCGTACATATTGTAACACCCCGATTTTCGTAAGAATATTTATTTAAATATTATATTCGTGGATTTATGTGAATTTTGGTGTTTCGTGTCGGTGTCGGTGTTTTTATGAAGTTTTGGTTATTTTAATTAAATAATAGTATATAATATGAGTATATTAGTATTATTATTAATTTAAATAATATTAGAGGAATTAAGTGTAAGATGGACATTTGAGGAGTATTAGAGGGAGTATTATGGGAAAGCCCATATTTGAGGCCCAAGAGTTAAATTAACCAAAAAGGAGGAATTGAGGAGAATTATGATTCATTTGTGGAGATCGTGAAAGTAAGGAGAAAGTGCAGAGCTCTGAGGAAAAAGGGAAAAGGTGAGGATTTTCGTGAAGGTTTCCAAAGGCTCAAGAGAGAACTCATCGGATCGACAATTTAAGGTATGGGGAGTAATTACCTTTCATTATTTTCATTATAGGATTCAATGTGATTGAAGTGGATTTTAGGGATTTTGAGGTTTTTGAAGGGTTTATGAGTTATCGATGATTTTGAGGGTATTTTGAGAATCGATTAATAAGAGTTGAATTTAATCGGTAAAATAGACCTTTGGGGCAGATTTCCCCGTTGTTGTAGTTTTAACCTTGTGGCAAAGGATCTATAGAGTTTATATAAAGCTTGAGAGTTTTGAAGGTTTAGGGAAATTAAGGTTTACCTAACAGTCGTAGGTTTTAGGCCTTTAAATTCTGTGATATATTAGAACTGTTATGGGGATGTCTTTGGGTCAATTGGGACTGTAATTGCAGGTGCTTTCGAGGTTGTGGAGCTACTGATGCGTAGCAGCGATTTGCTGTAATCGCAGGTTTGCTAGGTGAACCGTTGCTTCGCTAGGCGAATGTTCGCCAGGGCTCGCTAAGCGAGCAACGCAGCGAATACGCGATAACGTGGGAGTGAGTACTGGGATGATTTTGGAGAGGAAAGGTGGGCTTCGCTGGGAGTCTCGCTAAGCGAAGGAATCAGCGAGTGGGTTCGCTAAGCGAATCAATCAGCGAGTATGACAGATGATTGTGTTTCTGGTGTTGAGTGGGGTGTCTGTGAGGTTCACCGGCCGCTTTGCTAAGTGAAGGTCACAGCGAACGGGTTCGCTTAGCGAACCCTGGAGCGAACTGCTGCTGTTTCGCGATTTTGGGTTATGTGTTATGCTGTTGCGATGTTTTGTTGCCGTGATTTTATGATGATTTTCCATGATGTTACTGATGATTATCTGATGATGTTTTGGTGATTATTTGACAAATATGTGATGACATGACGTATATGAGAATTGATGAATGATGATGCACATTATGATGTTTACTTTGATGATGATGATGATTAGTGATGTTGTGTATCATACATTCATATGCATACTCTGTGACGACGCTTCATTCCATTGTGCGGATATGAGGTAATTATGACGTGCTCCGGTTCCAAATGCGGGATCGATCCTATTGACGGGGATCTTTGGAGGGTTGATGGCCTAGTGTCCATCTATTATGACGATTGGTATCACATGCATGAGTCGTGTTATGCATTGCATTTTATGTGGCATTGATGAATTTGTGATATGGTGCTTCCTGATATTTTCCTTGATGATGGCCTTGATGATGTTGTTTATGAAGATAATGCCATTTTATGTATATCTTGTTTTATAATGATTATTATGAATTGTGATTACTCACCCTGCCTGTTTGAATCTGCCTCCACGTGGGTAACGTGCAGGTGATCAGGTTTAGTCGTGGATGCTTTCGAGGGCTTGAAGTTTATTTGCTTTTGCTCGATTTAGAGGGTCTTGCTCTGATAGTGTAACATCGGGTTGGGGTCCTTTGAGTCGAACTATGTTGTTTCCTTATTTTTGTTATCATTTGATGATATGGTTTTATTTTGATTATTATGACGTTTGTTGAAAACCTTTTATTTGAGAATTTTGAGTTCCGCTGCCATGTGAAGGCTTTTTGATTTATTTTGAGGAAAACCCTTTCTTTACAGGGTAATTGTGTTATTCTGATATTTGAGTTGTTTCTGCTGCAACATTATTTGGGGTAGAAAAGGGTGTTACACATATTAACCAAGAATGACTAAGGAAGAATATATGTGAAAAAGGCGTGTTTTTCAAAAAATAAAACAAAGGACTGGGGCGAGGGGAATTCGAACCCCAGTCCTTGTGTTTACGGCGCGCGCATTCTTACCACTGGGGTGGCCATACATCCAATGTATGAGCCCACCCCACAAATACTTAAACTCATCAGGCAAAGCAAATGAAGCTTTCAAAGGGAAAAACCAAAGTAGAACATATGGGCTCAGGATTTCACCAAAAACCAAAATACTCATGAAGCCAAATCAGACAACAAGTATTCATGTGATATCAAAATGCTATGCTTATAGTTATGGACAAAGAGAGCAAATGTGAGAACAAATACTAATTGCTTCAACTTGATTCTAAGCAAACACTCTAGGTCATTCCATCTACACAACTTGAGGGCAACAACAAACTATGAAATCAAACAACATTCTATTCATGCCTTGAAATCCAGAGCAGAACCAAAGACAACTTAACATAAACTTTAAATATGCAAATTTTAACAAGAATGTCATACCCCAAATTTTGACCACTAGGATTTCCCATCATTGTGAAAATCATCATCACAATATAGATGGGCCATCATACTTCATCAGTCTCCCCAAAGATGGGTGAGCATCCACTACAATCAAGAATTAGGGTTTCAAGCCCTCCCAGAGTTCTTAGACAAAGGATCAATCAAGGAATGACATGATATTCAACTTGTCTAACCTCTCAAATATCTACAATGGATCAAAAGGACTCCCACTTCAAGGATCAAGCACAAGGCTGCTCCCTTCTAGGTGGATCAAGTCTCAAGATCGATAGTGTCACCAAATTAGGGTTTTGGTCGACCAGGACCTCCAGATGGAAATTTTTCATCTGGGCACAAGCCAATGATCCAAAACTTAACCTAATATACTCCATGTAACCTCATGGACCCAATCATCAAGTCAATTTTGCCTCAGGGGATGCATTCATCAAAAATCAGGAATTAGGGTTTCTTGACCTAATTCACCCCTAAGTTGACTTTTAGGGCAAATCATGAGCCAAGACCTCAAGAGAGGGTTTGAGGGTCTCTAATGAACTATATTGATCCATTTGCAACAATGGATTAATCCAAGAAGCTTGAGCAACAAGTCTCAATTTCATCTGCACCACAGTTGGGGTTTTAAGGAAAAAGTCAACTGTAACTTTGACTTTTGACCAGGACATGCTCCCAAGCCCTATGACATGCATCAATATACCCTATGACACCCATGGAACATGTCTATAAAGTTTGATTTAGGTCAAGGACATGATTTCCTAAAGAATTGCACAGTTTGGAATTCATCTGATAAAAAGTCAACTGTGCACAAAAGTCAACTTTGACTTTTTGAGATTTTCCACCAAAATGGATTTTTAACCCTAAAATGATGTTAATGTATGATTTGAATCATCATTCATCAATAAAAATCAAGAAAAGTTGGGTATTGTAAAAGGGGTAACCATAAAAAACTTAGAAAATTTTCTAAGTTAAAAATACAGTGGCTAGGGTACTAACTTTAGAGGGTCATAACTCCTAAACCACAAAGCCATTTTCTCCCATCCAAGGCTTGATTTGTAGATCTCATTGCCCTCTACAAAAACTTCAACTAGACCTAATTCCAACTCCTCATGGATTTTGAGTTATGGAGTGATCAAAATCAAGAAAAGTCACTTTGTTCCAACACTTAGTGAAAATTTCACTAAGTCAGATTTTACCCTACTTTTTGCCAAATGTTGGGGGATTTTTCACTTGGATTCAAAAGAGATCAAAACCAAACATGTTCAAACAATTGTTGTATCATGTAAGGGCTTTCGAAAATGGCCAAGAACATTACCAAATTCCATTTCAGTCATGAGATATGACATTGGAAAGTTGCCTTGCTGAAATCTGCCAAGGCAAGGCAGAATTTGCATTTTTGCTCGATTTACCAAAATCAGCCAAATCCAAATGTTCCTATCCACTTGGACACCTCTGAGGATTGAATATAAAGGGGACAATCACTGAGCCAAGCCTCCAAAGTATTTGGAACAAGAAATAGCATGTTGAACCTAGAATGGCCAAAATAGGGACAATACTCCAATTTTGGATTGGAGCATTCAATGGAAGCATCAAGGTGGCATGGACTGAGCCATTCTCAATTGAATTCAGTCAAGACTTATCCAAGACCAAGGGAACCACAACCCTGTGCCCTAACCTCTAGTCAATGGCTAGAGGAGACTTGGATTTCCATTGGCCAACATTGAACAAATACCTGCTGCAGTTGCCATTCACTGTGGATCCCAAAACAAACTTGCTCTACTATAAATAGAGCTCAATTGTGATCAGCTTAAGTACACCAAAGGCCTACAACACTTGCCTTTCTCAAAAACAACTTCTCACTCTCAAAAATGCCTTTCTTAGCAAGTCACTATCGGGTTTTTCATTAGAGAGCAATTCCACTCAAACCAATCACACACACACACACCTCATATACATCATATGTGAGCTGATCAAACACTTAAACAACAACTGGAACACTGATTTCTCAGAATCACCAGTCAATTGCTCAAGGTTTTAACCAAAGTGCAGTTGAGATGCCATGAAGTGATCCAGCCATTCTCAGTCAAGTCCAAGCATTCAAACACACTCCATAGGGTGTAGGGAAGCTGTTCAGATCATCACAATCCATCTGTAACACCTCCTACTCAGAAATCAATTTGCTCTTGCTGTCACAACCTAGAGGTAAGCTTAAACTTGGTCATCTCTCAATCTATGCATATTTCCTCGCACAATACTTTTGCCAAATGTTCATAATCATGCATGGAATGTTTCCCCTCAAGTAATTGCTTTGTTTGAATCGTGTATTAAAAATCCCAGCCTTCATGCAAAAATTAGGGTTCATAAGGATTTATCGTGATTTCTTGTTTTATGCATAATTTAAATGAAATTAATTGTCATAAACATGATCGTGAGGTTGAGACGAGCATATTGATATGTGGATTGCATGATATAATTAAGTATTCAGTGAGATTGGATAGAAAATGCAAATCTGGGCAAGGCAGAAAACGCGCGTGTTCTTGGTCCATGTTCTTGGCGCCATTTTCATAAATTCAAATATTTGAATTTTGTGATTTTATTTAATTGATTCAAAAATTAATTTCTCTCTGAGTTTTAATGATTTTGAGTTGATTCTTTTTTTAATAATTCACAAAAATGTTGAAATATTTTATTTTCCCAAAAAATCCTAAAAATATTATTTATTTTGTATAATTGATATTTTTGCAAAGAATTAATGTTTTAATTGTTTTAACATTTAAAATATTTTTTCCACCTTGATTTTACAACTTTTAATGCTTTCTAATTATTTTGTAGGTCAATACTTAATTTTTGAAGCATTAATCCAATATTACAATTTTTTTTTCCTATGTTAAACAATTTTGATCATTTTAATTGAATTTTTATTCAATTAAAACACATTTTTAAAACAAATTAGGGTTTTTGGATTAATTCAACCCTCATAAATCATTTTCAAAACACTTTGGGCTTCTAATAGAGTGTAAGACCCAATCCTTTTTTACCAAATCATTTTTGGGCCTCAGTGTATTGTGTAAGTCCCGATACCGTCAAAAACAAACGGCGCGATCGTCGCCTTTTGAAAAATAACCTTTTGGGCCTCTTCTTGAGCTATAAGACCCATTTAAAACTTTCTGGGCCTCTAATAGAGTGTAAGACCCAACCCCCTTTTAACCAAAATCATTTGGGCCTCAGATATTGTATAAGCCCCTTCGCGTTAAAAGAAAACCTCGACGCGATCGTCATTTCAAACGAAAAGTCAAACTGGGCCTACCCTCGTGTTATAAGCCCCACTCTTTTTCTTTAAAACTTTTTGGGCCTCTTGAGAGAGTGTAAGACCCATCCCTTTGTACAGAAAACAATTTTTGGGCCACAATCACTTGTATAAGTCCCTCTGTACAAATTCAAACAATGCGCTCTGTAACACCCCACTTTTCCCACTTTTAAAATAAGCAAAATAATAAATGAAATAATCAGAGTTTTTTTTTCACCAAAATCAAGTAGGATGCCACATTTGCAAAAACAACAACAAAACTCCTTTATTAAATGAAATAAACAGCGGAAATATTTATTCATTTATTTAATTCACGGCCATCTGCCAAACACACCAAATATCCCACATAGAATCGTGGCCCACCAAAATAATCATAAAAAAATAAAGATACGTAACAAAAGAATAACAAATAACAAATGACTGAAATCCCCAAAATAGTCCCGTGTTACGTATCAGAGCACTCCTATAGACTCGATCGACAACACCAATAAGTACCTGGATTATCTGTACTTCCGAAGAAGCACAGACACAACAACGACAACAAAGGGGTGAGAAATCACGTTCAAATATTATAGGTGAATAATTACATGATAAACAGGTAGTCATCACATACAAGCATTATCAATCATCAAACACGGCCTACTGCCCAATATCATCATCAACACTAAATAAGAATGTAATGCGACACAACACCATACATGCGGTACCGACTCATTGGTTCATTCAATCGAACCCAGGATAGATCACATACACCTATCCTTGGCAATGATCTATCCCCACCATTCTCCACATAGGAGTACGGATGAATCGCATACACTCCTCCTGAGCAACGATCCATCCCACCAATCACCATGAATATGCAAGACTCAGAATGCACAACAAAACATGTATACAACATAAATACATGCACACGATCCTCCTGATCACACCATACATATCAATAACACTAACGTTACACCATTGACTTCAAATACACCAAATACTAAATTAATTAATTAATTGATTAAGAATTATTAAAATTAATATTTCCAACACCAATATCTTATTTCCCAGCACCTGGCACCTATTCCCAACCTCTCAAACCGAAGGAAACCGAATCGGACGCGAAAACGGGAAAGAACTCACGAAACGGTAAAATTCTGCAACTCTGCAGGCCATACGCGTATTGCCCCATGCCGTACGCGTATGCCAGCTCCCTCGCCCAACTCGTACGCGTATTGCCTCCTTTGGTACGCGTATTGCCTCACAATGTCCAATGTCATATGCGTAGGCCTTGTGCCGTACGCGTACGGACATATATGTTTTATCACTGAATTTCCCACTTTCCAATACCGTACGCGTATCACCCCCTATTACGCGTACTGCCTACTCTCTTACGCGTATGGCTCCTTTTCCTTTACTCCCATAAGCGTAAGACCTAGCCCCATACGCGTATGGCCAGATCCAATACGCATTTCACCAGAGACCTCCCTATTCTGCAGTCTGCTACGATTTTCACATGTTTCCACTTCTAATCAGTCCTATAGTCGTTTCTACATTGATTTTAGGTCCAATTTTCATCTTCATACTTGCATCTAGAATTACTACAGATATTACAAGCCTAAAACCTCAATTCATTTTCCCCCAAATCGAATTCAAAAATGACAGATCTGCAACAAGTGTTTACACAACAGCAACAACAACCAAAATTCATGAAAACATTCATTAATTCATGCACGATTCTCAGAATCACAACCAGCATATTCAACAATCAACAATTCAACAGTTTGCACATCAATTTCCTACGGGGTTAAGGACTCCCCACTACCCGATCATGAAATAAACACCAATATTAAACCCGTTTCTCCCCCTTACCTCGAATTCTTGCTCAATTCCTGCGAAAATTGACGAAGGTTCCTTGCCCTAGAGTTCCCTTGTTCTTCCTCTCCTTAGCCTTTTCTCTTTCTATCTCTAAAATTCTGATTATTCTAACTTTTACCAATCTTTCACTAATTAAGCTCCATTTACCAAATTACCCTCACTAATCTCATTAACCCAATATTCACTTAATTATTTAGGTCCTATTTACTAAATAATCTTAATAATAATAATAACAACCAAAACCATAATAATACTAATAGTAATAATAATAATATGAAATATACTAGTAAAATAATAATAATAATATTTTCATATTACTAATATCACCCCCTACGCACTCAAACACGCACCCAACCAAAGCCAACAATTAAAATAACACCGGACGATCAAATAATAAAAAAAAAAGGGGTGTTACACGCTCACTGATAAAACCCTGGGCCTCTCCTTGAGTTGTAAGCCCCAAATCTTTCTTTTTCAAAGCACTTTCTCCTTTGATTTTGAATATACTGTTGTTTTCAATCTTTCTTTGTTGAACAACTAACCAAACAGCATGGAAGGTCTACAACCGAGTAAGTGTTTATACGCTTTCATTTACCGCTTTCATATACATATAACTGCATTGTGGGGCTATTTCGCTGTAAGTCTTCTTTCATAAACTCATATCAACTGTGTAATAATAGTATAGACATTTAGAGTTTCCCCGGCAACTACGTCTAGAACTAGGTGACGCCGTTTCGTTTATTCGTAGAAATAGACAACTAGATCCCCAATAGGATCACCAGATACAGTCTTCTCTTCGGCTGTCCTCATTAGGAATTGTCAAGAAACTATACTCCTAGAGATGAATGTATTCTCCGTGAATGGCATCTTTGAGTTTCTTCCAAATTCTCGAACTTTCCTGACTTGATCTATTCCTTGTGAATAGCTTGCCTTGAATTTCTCGGGGTTTGGGGACCCACGGGCTTCTTAAAAGCATCGACCTCCTCTTGGGCATCGTACAAGGACCCACAGGCTTCCTAAAAGCAACCCTAGCCTCCTCTTGGGCTTAGTACAAGGACCCGCCGGCTTCTTAGAAGTATTCACAGCCTCCTCTTAGGCTTCGTATAATGATCTCTTCCTCCGGGAATGATAACCTCCTCTTGGGCATCGTACAAGGACCCGTCGGCTTCTTAAAAGTTTCCAGCCTCCTCTTGGGCTTCGTACAAATTGTCCCGACGACCTCCTAGAGGTATAGGAACAGAACTTAGTCATCTGCATAGAACAGTCCTTTCATAGAGTCTACTACTATTTCTCAAAGCATAGTACAAAAGATGACACTCTAGACACGGACAGTCTAATATCCTTGAGTCTCAAAGACATTCTCAAGTGACCCCTTCGTTAAATAGGAAGAAAACCCGTAGACTCGGACAGTCTCAATACCCTTCGGATATCCCACTTCCTTAAAGAACAGGAATAACCCATATCCTCGAATCAAATCCTCGAGTACGGTATTGCTCATATAAGAACTGATTTTCTCTTTAAAAATCAGTCTACTGGACCTGTCACTTAACTGAACAGTCGCCACACGCCTCCTCTTAGGCTTTGTATAAAGATCCTTCTCCCGTGAAGTTAGCCTCTCTCTTGGGCTTTATACAATGATTCTCCCCAGCGGAGTCAAACAACGTTTAGCCTCTCTCTCGGGCTTTGTACGAGACACATAAGAGACTCCCTCGTTGAGTCAATCACCCTTTCGCCTCCATCTTGGGCTTCGTACGAGATACAAAAAACTCTCTTGTTAAGTCAAATAGCTTCCATCTCGGGCTTTATACGAGATACCAAAAGATTCCCTCGTTGAGTCAAAACCTTTTAGCCTCTCTCTTAGGCTTTGTACGAGACACATATTAGCCTCCTCTTAGGCTTTGTATAAGAAAACCACTGGTTGATCCAATTAACCTTTTAGCATCAAAGTTGTGCCTCGTTCACAGTACACAAACATCAACAATTCTTTCCCCTTCATCTAACTGCTGTAAGCGGCAAGCCTCTGGATCATCTATATCCATGCCAATCTTCCTCTTTTAGCATGAGAAATTCCTAAGGAAAGATAGCATTTCTCTACACTGAGTTAAAGTCTTCACCTTCAGGTTAAAATCCCCTATAAAGGAAATTATGGCATTGCCGAATTCACAAATCCCGGTTAAAGTAATCCTCCTTTACAGTCAGTCACCCAACAGTTGTGACAAACATACCCCTTTAGAGATGACAAATTCTCTCTAAAGTCAACACCTTTAGCTTCACATCTTGGGCTTCAAACAAGATACAAATAGACTCTTTAGCTTCACATCTTGGGCTTTGAACAAGAAACAAACTACCTTTCGCTTCACGTCTTGGGCTTCGAACAAGACACCAAAACACTCATTTCCTCCCATAGAATAGGAGGAACTACGAACGCTATCATTTCCCTGTTTCGGTAAACGGGAATACGTAGGCATAAGATTGAAAGAAAAATCTTAGCGAGCACACTAAACAAAAACCCAAAATCCCATACTTTCATATACATTCGTCCTAACATCTCAACCGATAGCCTAAAACACCCCTCGTCAACAAAATAAACCTAGGAGAAACCCCGAATCTTTGTAGCATCTGTAAACCAACAGTTTCGAATGTTTAATCTCAGTATGCAAGCAGGGTTAATTGGAGACATCTATTTCCCTTCCTTCATCAGCTTTAATAGGATAAAAAATGAATCGAGCTGTAGTACTAGAGCGATCGTGCTTCGCAACCACATCCAAAAATCACTCGCTACAAAGAACACCCTTGGATTATGGCAATGCAACACATGTTGACATTTTAACTTCAATGCAGAAAAACACATTATGACTACAAGGATATTTATGCCATTTTGAACTTGGAGTTACAAGTTAAAGGGTAATGAAGCAAAACTTCATCTGTCAGTTGGCACACCACACATTGTCAAATTGAAAAATCATGAAGTGAGCAACATACAAGCTGCAGCAAGAGAATGTTGTATACTCAAGACAAATGGCACCAAAAGTCTCACACCCTAAGTGGTGTTATTCTCAAGATTATTATTTTAAGAGTGCTAAACAAAACATATAATGGCAGAAAGACCAAAACATGGTAAGCAGGGAGCAAAAGATGTCATACATTCAACACTTTCAATCACTCCAATACACCTAAGAACATCACTGCACATTCACCCTGAAATTCATGATTTTGGTTTAAAAAGATAACACAATTTTGCTAAACAGAACTGAGCATATGAACATAAAATTTCAATGTCAGACAAGCAAACTACATGGTAATAGCATGAGGACAAGGCCAACTCTGCATCATGACAACATATACTCAGGTATACTTGACATTCTAACATATGTGTGGTCCAAAGCAAACTAGATAAGAGCATTGCCATATTCACTAATTAGTGCAACACCAGTCTGCACTTTTCATGCTGTTTATAAAACAAGGGCTCAGAGCTTGGGAGGCTGATGTGAAGAAAAAGAAAGGTTTCCAAGGATTTTCATGTTAAGAACAAAGCATGGACATCAATAATACTATCCTTATGATTACTTGATCCAAATGTAGGAAAGTCAAACAATTATTATGGCAGCTGCATGATTTGGTAAGCATATGAACTAAGAGTTATCAGTGTAAAAAAAAAAACTTACCAAGACATTCATATCAATCAACCTATTCTAGCATGATATGATCATCTTTAAGAGCAGTAAGGCATACAAAACTCTATTATAAACACCTCTGAATCATGTGAATGTAGATTCAAACAAAATCAACAAGGTGCCAGGCTTATGCACATGGTCCAAGTTAGGGGAAACAAGAATGATACTACACTTATCCTGGCAACCTGAAAACCAAACTAAGCATCTCGTCTTGACTCCAACCAGAAAAAATCATCAAGGTAAAAAAGGGATTGGCAAGAGTGCAAGACAGAAATGAGCTAGAGCAATACAAATTCAAGCAGTGAACCATGCCAACTCATATGTTAAACTTCATAATCACCAAGTAATCCATACACATAGCAATAGGTGAATTTAGCACAATTGAGGCAAGTATGTGAATAAGCATCAAGACAGCATCAAAACAAGTATACTCATAAAAGTCTTTCACCAACAAATGCATGTTCAACAATCATGAATTTAGACAACATGAGTAGCTTTAAACACTCAAACTCATCATGAAAAGGCAAGACAGTACAAAGCTTTACAACAAGTCAGTAAGTAACACAAATGAGATTGGCTATGTGATCATTGAATTTCACACATGATGCTAGGTATTAGCAATATGAGAAAACAAGAGCCGGAATAGGAAGCTTGCCACTGAAATGATTCTGAACACAGACCTCATGCTATTTCAACCAAACCAAACTTTCAAATAGTCTAGCTACATCATAATGTTGTGAACAAAAGATCATTCTTCTGATTGTGTCAAGCATAATATAGGTGCAATGGAAACATGGCCATACAAGGTTTCCATATCACAGTCAAACAAGCAGGCCACATACTATTAACATAAATATGAGGTAAATCACTTAGGAGCAGATCAGTCTTTATCATAAAATGAAAAGATTAACACAAAATGCTTCACCATAACAGTCACCAATTTACAAACATTATACTATCACTTTCAAAGCCAACTCAAGGTTACTTGAATGCAAAGTAAGTATGATATCAATATGAATATGGAGTGTGAGAAAGAAAGTTACCTAGTGGAATATGTCCACTGCACCTTCAAGTATATGCTAACTCCTCCTCCTTGATGAACTAGCAAAGAACTCCCAAAGCAAGTTTCCTCCTTCTTCTCACTTGTAAAGCTCAAACTCAGAAATATTTAGAGTGTATTGTGGAAAGTGTTGATGTCAAATGAAGGAAAACAGCCTGCTATTTATAGGAGAGAATTGAGAATCCAAGGCATGGCCAAATTTGCAACAAATGCCAAATCTGCCCTTTTCATCGTGTGAGATGTGGTGTTTGCTGAACCAAAATATCCAAGTATCTCTGAACACTGAGCACAAGCTGGTGAGAAGTGATTGGTGACAAGCTCAATGAATAAACAATATTTGTTTCCCTTGAAAAGTTTCTCTCTCTTGCTACAAGTTGCACAAAGATGACATAAACCTCATTATTTTAATGCAAGCACTTGAAAATTCGTGGCACAGGTCCTGCTATCACTAAATCCACTTCAAGAACTCAGAAATGTGAAGCCTTGGTGAATAGGAGAGGTTTTGATCAATTATGCCAAAGTTGGTTGCTTGAAAATCAAGAAATGAAACCCCTATCTTTGAGGCTTCGAAACTCCCAGCTCACTCAATGGATTGAGGAGTTATAGTACTTTTTAGAAAGCCCTCAATGCCCTCTACAACTTTCATGTTCAAGGATTTTTTATTTGAGGCTTGGAACTGTATGGAAAATTAGGTTAAAGTCGTGTGCAAATAAGGGTGAAAAAGCTGAAATTTCACCAAGTCCCAAATGGTGATTTGTCTTCCAAGTCTTGTAACTTAAAAACCATGCACTTTTTGAAAGAGGGTCCTCTAATATGTTTTGTAGATCATGGAAAGAGCTTCCATTTGAGCTTTGATTCACTCAATTTGGATGTGTGGTTTGAAAGTTATGACTGTTTCAATATTTGCACAAGTAGTGAAATCTCCACATTTGAAAAGTTTCATAAACCAAACCTTGCTTCCTTTGCAACAAACTTCTTAAAACTTGATCTCTCATGTCTTAACTCATAAATGGGACATTTCATGATGGATTAAGGACTTGGATGCTTCCTTTTGGATCAAAATCTCAAGGATTAGGGTTTCAGTCAAATCCCTAATTTCAAACTGTGAATGCACTGGGATAATCTCTGATGATCTTGCTTCTTCCATCACATCCAAAGCTCACAGATGGTCCCTGAGGATGTCTTCTATCATGTGGAGTCAAGTCCTAGGGTTTGAGAACAACTCTTGATCCAAAATCAGAGCCATGATTGTCTTGTCATCACAAAACCCTAATTGGAGGCAGGGTGAACTTGTGGCTCGAGGCACTTGGTAATGAGAGCCAGTCACACTCGAATTCTTGTTGATTGAGACTTTTAGGATGTAGATGAGCTCAATAGTTGCATTTGGGGCCTTCTCTTCTTTAGGAGACTTTGTCCTCCTCTTGGTATATGTCCTGACTTTTTCACAGAAGAAACAAACTTGCAAAATGAAATGGTTAGTTAACAATGTATAGATGATTGAATCTAAATGTCAAGTGCAAAATGTTATGAGATCTAAGGGGGTAAAATTTGGGGTACAACAACAACCAAGGGTGTGCACTTGTACAAAGAACGCTTCAACATCTGTTGGACCACTGGTGGCTTCCAATTTACCTGGATGAAACCACACAACGGATTAGCATGACTGATGGGAATCCTAATAGACATCAAAGTTGTGATATCTGCTTAACAGAAACAGATCTAGTAAAGATGCACTGCATACAAAGTGGGTGTGGTTGGGTACCACCGCACAATTATGAGCGCTGTAGAGTATGCTCGGAGAACAACCTAGGATGCTATCTCATACGAGCGGCTCTCCAAAATCAGATGGACCGGAAAGCGATTCGACCATGTTCGAGTTCTGGGTCGATTAACATGATACAAGACTACCTACCTGATCAAAGCAAAAGCGCTGTCATAATCCCCGATCATGGAATAACTAAGAACATTTGCGCCATAATCCCTCTACTCAATGAATAAAAAATCCATCTTGATAGTAGACAAGTTCCCAATCAGGAACCGATCGAGGGTGCCTACAATGGTCAGAAAAACTGAAAATCTCCTGTGGTTATCTACCTGCCAGAATCAATACCGTACAAGTCGAATAAGGCTATCCCTTACAAGTTCGGTGCAACGACCATCGAAAATGGAAAGGAAACTCCATTACCCTCCGTCGTGAACATTGCCGACATCAGTCGAGTTACTCTGAGCGGTCGGATCTTCAACAGAGGAGTTGGAGAACCTGCCAAAGAAAAGGAACCTCAAACAGAAGTTCCTAACCAACAAGTCGGTCAATCCAGTAATCCAGAACTTGTAAAGAACAACGATGAGATGCTGAAGCTCATCCAGAAAAGCGAGTACAACATTGTGGACCAATTGTTGCAAACTCCGTCTAGAATCTCTGTACTATCTCTCCTACTTAGTTCCAAAGCTCACAGGGAAGCTCTGTAGAAAGTCTTAGAGCAAGCCTTCATGGAACAAGATGTGACCGTAGGACAATTTGACAACATCATCTCTAACATCACATCCTGCAACATCTTAGGGTTCAGTGATGAAGAACTACAGAAAAAAAGGCAAAACTCATAATATGGCGCTTAACATTACACTCAACTGCCGAGACGATGCTTTAGCCAGCGTACTGGTGGACACATGATCATCTTTGAATGTTATGCCAAAATCGACTTTGATATGACTATCATTTCAAGGAGCCCCGATAAGAGGTAGTGAGATCATTGTCAAGGCCTTTGACGGATCTAGAAAAACAGTTATTGGCGAAGTCGATCTTCCCATAACCATCGGTCCTCACACTTTCCAAGTCACTTTCTAGGTCATGGACATTCGGGCAGCATACAGCTGTTTATTAGGAAGACCTTGGATACACGAAGCTGTGGCAGTCACTTCGACACTTCACCAGAAGCTAAAGTTCGTCAAGAATGACAAGCTAGTCACAGTCTGCAGAGAGAAAGCTTTAATCGTGAGCAACTTATCATCATTCTCCTGTGTAGAACCAGAGGAGGTTGTTGGAACCCAGTTCCAAGCACTCTCGGTGAGCAATGAGAATCGACCAGAAAAGGGACATCGATTTCCTCATACAAGGACGCTCTCGAAGTGATCAAGAGTAATGACACAAAAGGATGGGGACAGATTGTAATTCCTGATGATAACAAGACAAAGAAAGGTTTTGGTTTCTCTTCAACCTATGCCTATACTACAAAGAAGGACGAAAGTTTTTGTCCCATTCAGGAAGAAACACACACGTCATTCTGTTTTCCAAAGCAGAGCCCGAGATATATACCGAGATCAGACGTCCGGATGATTTATGGAGATTGTGATCCTGAAGGATGTCGTGCTCCACCCAATTCATTAGAAGATAATCTAATGAAATATAACTTTGACCAAGATTATTATGATCCCCTGGATGACTTGCCTATCTGGAAGTCGTACACAGAGGACTTGGGGCAGAAGAGTCAGCCGAACGATGCGTATCAGTTGAGTAATATTGAAAAGAATACCCACGTCCCCACCGAGTCATGGGATCATTACTCAGGACATTCCGAAGATATCTAGCACCACGATGATGAATCTGCAAAGGTCGTAGGACAAGAGTTCATCAACTTTGCATTTTCGGAAGTCAACATCATTGAGAAAGATGACTCGTCCACTCCCACAGAAATATGGGACACTTTGGGACAACCAAGTGGAAAGTACGACTTCCTATTCAAATATACAGCTCCCGAAAGCTCTCGCATCCGATACGAGGACATCCAGCCAACTGAATGGGGAGATCCCATTGAAAGTGAAAACACTATGGAAAATACAATAGAAGAGTTCGTTTATGACAAGGAAGACTCCAATGATCCTACTCCGCCAGAAATCAACGTTATTTCTGAAGACGAACCAAGAAGAAAGTTACCAAACTTTGTGATTCACAGAGGAGTTCGTCGCCAATGGGTTACTATTGATGTCCCGAAAGTCGTCCATAAGTCTAAGTAATTACCATCTTTGTTTTAACCTTTCACCTTGCCCAGGTGAAACGGATTTTTTTATAGGGCTCACTTTTCTGTAAATGTCCCTCTTCGCTTCGCCCAGAGCGACATAGTTTTGTTTTATAAGGCTGTATTTCAAGAATCGACAAATCATAAATAAATAATGTCATTCTGTCATTCCCGCATTTATTGTTGTTTTTCACTTTTCATTTTTCAGAAAATGGTAATCCTTAAAAACAACCCAAAATCAAAACAAGCATGTTTCAGAAAATACACTGCACAACACTCTTGCATTCTCTCTGTCTTTACTAAAAAACAAATCATCACATCATGCAGATTGCTTGTTTTAAACCCCATTGAAACATACGATCCAATGCCTTCTCCCTACTTTGAATTCCCGGTATTTGAAGATGAAGAAGAAGAGAACGAAGAAATTCCAGAAGAGATCTCCCGACTATTCAGACAAGAGGAAATGTCTATTGAGCCTCACAAAGAGCCGTTGGAACAGTCAATTTGGGTTCAGAAGAAGAGAGGAAAGAAGTTAAGATTGGAGCACTGCTCAGTCCAACTGTCAGAAAGGACTTGATACAACTTCTCAAAGAATTTCCAGATGTATTTGCTTGGTCCTATCAGGACATGCCAGGGTTGGATACTAGCATTGTTGAACATCATTTATCGCTAAAGATAGAATGTACTCTGGTGAAACAAAGACTGAGACAGACTCATCTAGATATGGCCATCAAAATCAAGGAGGAAGTGCAGAAACAGATCGACGCAGGTTTCCTTGCCACCTCAGAATATCCTCAATGGCTAGCTAACATAGTGTCAATTTCGAAAAAGGACAGAAAAGTCAGAATGTGTGTAGACTACAGAGATCTGAACAAGGCAAGTCCAAAGGGTGACTTCCCCTACCGTACATTGACATGCTGGTTGACAGTACATCAAAATTCAAAGTCTTCTCCTTCATGTATGGATTCTAGGGCTATAATCAAATCAAGATGGCGTCGGAAGATATGGATAAAACTTCATTCATCACCCCATGGGGCACCTTTTGCTACAAGGTAATGTTGTTCGGTCTAAAGAATGCGGGGGAAACCTATCAAAGGGCTATGACAACTCTATTTCACGACATGATGCACAAAGAAATTGAAGTGTATGTCGATGACATGATTGCCAAATCTAGAACAGAAGAAGAGCATGTGACACACCTATCAAAGCTATTCGAGCGTCTGAGAAAATACAAACTCCTATTGAATCCCAATAAGTGCACGTTCGGTGTTCGCTCAAAAAAACTCTTAGGATTTTTCGTCAGCCAGAAAGGAATTGAGGTTGATCCTGTCAAGGTTAAGGCCATTCAAGAAATGCCTTCTCCAAAGACCGAAAAATAGGTCATAGGATTTTTGGGACATCTAAATTACATCTCCATATTCATATCCCTTATGACCGCGACATGTGCGCCAATCTTCAAACTACTCAGAAAGAATCAAAGCTGCGTATGAACAGAAGATTGCCAAAAGGCTTTTGACAGCATCAAAGAATATCTGTTGAATCCACCTATTCTATCTCCTCCATTTGAAGGAAGACCACTGATCATCTACCAAACAGTCTTGGAAGACTCTATGGGTTGTGTACTTGGCCAACAAGACGAGACAAAATGAAAAGAGTCTGCTATTTACTACTTAAGCAAGAAGTTCACTTACTGTGCAACTCGGTACACTATACTCGAGAAAACTTGTTGCGCTCTGGCTTGGGCAGCCAAACGTTTTCTCCAGTACATGATTTGTCACACTACTTAGTTAATCTTTGAAATGGATCCAATCAAGTACGTCTTTGAAAAACCTGCTCTCACGGGAAGGATTGCCCGTTGGCAAATGTTGTTATCGGAATACGACATTGAGTACCATGCCCAGAAAGCCTTCAAAGGGAGTATTTTAGCCGATCATTTGGCTCATCAACCGATTGACGATCAGGAATCAGTCGGATTTGACTTCCCAGATGAAGATGTCATGTACTTGAAAATGAAAGATTGCGATGAACGGCTACCCAGTGAAGGGCCAGAACCAGGATCCCAATGGGGACTAATATTCGACGGAGTTGTCAATACTTATGGAAACAGATTTGGGGCTATCATAATAACACCTCAGGGTACCTATATTCCTTTCACTGCCAGACTGACATTCAAGTGCACAAACAACGAGGCCGAATAAGAAGCTTGTATTTTGGGTCTCGAAGAAGCTATTGACTTAAGGATTAAGAACTTGGATGTGTATGGAGACTCAGCCCTGGTTATCAATCATATCAAAAGAGAGTGGAATACATATCAATCAGGATTGATTCCTTACAAAGACTACGCGAGAAGGTTGTTACCACTCTTCAACAGAATCGAGTTTCATCATATCCCTCATGAAGAAAATCACATGGTTGATGCACTAGCCACCCTCTCTTCCATGATTAGTGCAGGTCATTGGAATGACGTACCTAAGATTGACATAATGTGCCTTGAAAGGCCCGTTTACATCTTCACGGTTGAAGCAGTCATAGACGACAAACCATGGTATCATGATATCAAGTTCTTCCTTCAAAGACAAGAGTACCCACTAGGGGCATCGAGAAAAGATAGGAAGACTCTCAGAAGACTGACTGGAAACTTCTTCCTGAACGGTGATACACTCTACAAAAGAAACTTCAACATGGTTTTTCTCAGATGCGTAAACAGACTAGAAGCAAACATGTTGATGAAAGAGATTTAAGAAGGATTGTTTGGCACTCATGCCAATGGACATACAATGGTAAGAAAAATTATGAGAGTAGGATACTATTGGCTGACAATGGAATCTGATTGCTACAAGTACATGAGGAAGTGTCACAAGTGTCAGATATACGCTGACAAAATCCATGTACCGCCAACGCATCTCAAAGTTCTTTATTCTCCATGGCTTTTTTCTATATGGGGAATCGACATGATTGGCATGATCGAATCCAAGGCTTCGAATGGACATTAGTTCATCTTGGTAGCTATTGACTACTTCAGCAAGTGGGTCGATCCAGTGTCATACACCAATGTGACCCGATAAGTGGTGGTCCGATTTATCAAGAACAATCTCATCTGCCATTATGGTGTTCCAAGCCAGATCATTATGGATAATGGGTCTAACTTGAACAATAAGATGATGAATGAGTTGTGTGCTGAGTTCAAAATTGAACACCATAACTTATCTCCCTACCGATCTAAGATGGACGGAGCGGTAGAAGTGGCAAACAAGAACATTAAGAAAATCATTCAAAAGATGGTTGTAACCTACAAAGACTGGCATGAGATGCTACCCTTTGCCCTTCAAGGTTATCGTACATCTGTCCGCACTTCAACATGGGCAGCCCCTTACTCTCTAGTATATGGCATGGAGGCAGTGCTCCCCATAGAAGTAGAGATACCATCAATCAGGGTATTGATGGAAGCCAAGCTAACAGAGGTTGAATGGTGTCAAAGTCGACACGATGAGCTGAATCTGATCGAAGAAAAGAGAATAACAGCTTTGTGCCACGGTCAGCTATATCAGCAACAAATAAAGAAAGCGTTCGACAAAAAGGTCCGACCTCATGTCTTCAGAAAAGGGGAACTCGTGCTCAAGAAGATACAATCATTCCTCACTGATTCCCGGGGCAAATGGACTCTGAATTATGGCGGCCCCTATGTGGTCAAGAAATCCTTCTCAAGAGGCGCCTTGAGACTCGCAACCATTGATGGAGAGGAGTTTACCTACCCCACAAATGTTGATGTAGTCAAGAAATACTTCGCCTAAAAAAAAGAGACGTCTCGGTGGATTGAAAACCCGAAAGGGCGGTCCAGGCAAAATTTAGAGACATAAGCAAAAGTCATCCTGATGGATTGAAAACCTTAAAAGGTAATCCATGCAAAAGTTAGGGATTCATGGAAAGTAACTACGTCCGACAAGGTTAAGTCCCCAGCGGTAACACCATCCGTCGAAAGTCTTCAGTCAAGGTCATCTTCAACAGAAGCTCAGAATGTCCAGAATTCAAAGTTGGTGGGAGGATAGCGGTCGTTATGTTTCAATGTAGCCCCTTTCCCTTTAAATTACCATTTTCTAAACTTTGTAATGCTCTATGGGATCACGCGCTTGGATGATTACCATTCTATCAATAAAATTTGAGCCCTAGTGCTTTTGTTTGCAATTCTCATTTATCTCGCTTTACAGAATGACATTTTTAACATGATCAACGATTCTTGAAACAAAACAAAAATGAATTTAATTGTCAAATTTTTCTTCTGCTTTTAAAATAAAGATGGCAATTCCTTTTGACTTTGAACATCAAAAAAAGAACATCGATGGCTTCTCCGGAAGTGATTAAACCTCAAAATGCGGAATCAAAGTACTCCTTCTAAACCAGTACACCCTGAATGAAGGATCAACTGTGTCAGATATAATATCTCGTCTGATATTCCCAGAAGAGTTCTTACCTCTGAAGACCAATTAATGATTTTATCCCCCCACAGGGTCTACTTCTCCTAAGCAAGACAGGATTGCTATCTTGAACCGATGGTACTTTTCATCCCCCGCAGTGGCCGAGTATCCAATCGTGTTCATTCACTAGTCTGTATGTCGCGTCTGTTTTGTCAACATAAACATACATACATCATGCATAATTGATTCATATACATATTCATATTGCATTACTATCGCTTTGGTCATACTCATCCCCAAGTGATAAAAGTCCTCTCACCGAAAGTTGTCCGTTCTTTCCTCGTCTGGAAATGTATCGTCTGAGCAATCTCTCCCAGTTTATTTCAGGATTGGAGACTATCCTCGACCACTTTGATAACTTGAACCTCTGAGGGGTAAGAAGACATTCGACAGACACCTTTGGAATATCACTCTTCACCATTGGAGATGATTTGTTCGCTTTCTCGGATTAAGGAAAATCCCCAGAGAAAGCCTCTCAACAGAAGACTCTTGGCAAGACGGCGGTTTCTCCCCGAAAAAATTGTTTTCAATGGAGTCATCAGTACCAAAATTGGATCACATCACATGGCATTTCTCTGAAAAGATCTCGAAGAAAAGTAGGATGTAATATCCCCAAGCAAAAAGTAGTCTCTCAAGAGACTCGTTTTCCCCAGTAGAGTCAACAAATGACATCTCCAATAGAGAAGTTTACACACCTCTACAGCTCAGAAAAATGGGTGTCCCCAGCAAGTCTGACCTCAAACTTTTTCCATCAAATGATGCCTCCCCAGTGAAAACTCGGTGAGAAGTTTGATGAAGACCGCTATAAGCGTTCCTTGTCGAGGAAGGAACTCGACAAGAAGAAACTTAGCCCAGTTCAGTGGCACAAGACCAAGAACAAGGGGAAGTTTAAAAAAGACTGAGACCAGTTCCGGGCTGAAAACCAAGATCGAGGGGAAGTTTTACCCTTTTCTAAGTAACATTGCTTAGTAAAAGAAGATGGATGAGCAAACTGCTATTCATTACCATTGTCAAAATTTTGGGTATTCCGATATTTAATCCTCTTGTACCCTGAATGTCCGAATATCTTCGTCATTCACACCTTCGAGTCCAAGAAGATTAAATAGGGGCATCTGTCATACCCCAAATTTTGACCACAAGATTTCCCATCATTATAAGGATCATTACCACAATATGGATGTACCATCATACCTCATCAATCTCCTCAAGGATTGTTGGACATTCACTACAATCAAGAATTAGGGTTTCAAGCCCTCTCAGAGCACTCAAGCAAAAGATCAATCATGAAATGACATGATCTTCAACTTGTCTAATATATCAAACATCCATGAAGGACCAAGAGGTATCCCATATCAAGAATCAAGCACAAGGTTGAAACATTCTAAGTGGGTCAAGCCTCAAGATCGCCAGTGTCACCAAATTAGGGTTTTGGTCGACCAAAGCCTCTAGATAAAAATTTTCATCTGGGCATGAGCCAATACCTCAAAACATGATCCAATAAGCTCAAAGGGACCTCATGGATCCAATCATCAATTTAAAACAATCTCAGGGGGAGCATTCATCAAAAATCAAGAATTAGGGTTTCTTTACCTAATTCACCCCTAAGTTGACTTTTGAGACAAGGCATAAACCAAGACCTCAAGGCATGATTTTAGGGCCTCAAATACACCACATTAATCCATTTACAATCATGGATTGATCCAAGAAGCTTGATTCACAAGTTTCAATTTCATCTGGACCACAATTAGGGTTTTGAAGGAAAAGTCAATTGTATCTTTGACTTTTGACCTAGACATGTTACCAAGCCTTGGGACATGATTCAAGATACCCTAAAACTCCTATGGAGTCCATCCATTAGGTTTGAATTAGGTCAAGAACTTGATTTCATAGAGGATCACACAGTTTGGAATTCATCTGACAAAAAAGTCAACTGTGCCTAAAATCAAGTTTGAATTTTTGGAAATTTTCACAAATATGGCTTCCATAAGTTGAAAACAATGTTAATGTATGGTTTTGATCATCATTCATCAAGAAAAATCAAGAAAAGTGAGGTTTCTTGCAAAAGGGGCAACCATAAGAAACTTAAATTTTTCTAAGTTATGGAACAACAGTGATTTGGTACCAACTTGGCAAGGTCATAACTCCTAAACCACAAGGCCATTTGCTTCCATCTAAACCTCAAATGAAAGCTCTCATTACATACTTCAAATATGTCAACTACATCTCATTCCAAATCCTCATGGATTTTGAGTTATGGATTGATCAAAATCACAAAAAAATGAAAATGGACATTTTCATTCCAACACTTAGTGAAATTTTCATAGTCAGAATTTGTTTCACTATTTCCAAACTTTGGGGTCATTTTTCTCCATGATCCACATTGATCCAAGTCCAAATGTAAACACCAAAGTTGAAGCTCAATGTATCAACATTCCAAAGAGCTCACCAGCATGAAAAAACTCCACTTGAGCAAGGAGTTATGGAGTGTCCAACATGCCTTGTTGCAAACTGTTGTAAGACAGTTTTAGTGATTACTTGCCACACATGATTTTTCTTATTAAGAGCAATGATCAAAGCCTCTCACATTCATTACATAGCAGAGGGAATCAAGATAAAACCTGCAAAATTGAGTCAAGAAGCCAAGAAAGCTTTCAACTTGAAGTAATGATTTTTGTCTCATTATGCCTTGAATTCAAAGGCATTTATGTGCAATAGTGAACATTCAACAAAAGGACATCCCTCAGTCAAGATGCTCACATAAACAACAATAAAAATGACTGAGGAATGTGGAATTGGTCAATTGGTACCTGATCTATTTGGACACCTTGGTGTACCTTGCATTAGGGGTAATGATACCATTCCAAAACCATTGAACCAAAGCCTTATCTTCTAATCTGAATTTGTTCATCCAAGACAAACCTCCTTTACTATAAATAGAGGTCACATTGCTTCATTCGGATCACACCAAAACAATCCCAACATTGTTTTCTCTGAATTCCCTCTTGTGCATCAAAATTCCAAATTCTTGTGAAGTGACTATCAGGTTTTGAAATAGAAAGCAATGCAGCTTGAACCAATGATCCAAACACATCATATATACCTTATAGAAGTGATCTAAACCTCTAAATCACATCTGTAACATCCAAATCATCATCTCCATAGTTCACTTGATCAAGTTGCAGTTGGATTCGAGCTACTCAATTCAAAGGGATTCAAGCCATTCCAATCATTGCAACACAATCCTTGAGACCTAAGGAAGCTATCCAGATCATTGTTTCACTTCTGTAACACCTCTACAACAGAATTCGATTCCTTCTTGCAGAGGTAAGCCTTGAACTTTCAAACTCATTAATGCATGCATCATAGACATGTTTTCAAGTTACCAATGTGTTTCTGGATGTTCATAGATCATTTTCCCTCAATCAATTGCTATTTATCTTGCGTGTATAAGATTTCATATAGCTCTTGCATTTTTTAGGATTCATCTGATTATAACATGTTATCTCTTGATTCACTTAATTTAAATAAAATTGAAAAGAGCCATCATGTTCCTTGTTAAAAAACGAACAATTTTCATTTTTACATCTTTCAAAATGATTGAGAAACGAGAGAGATAGCATGTTTCATGCAAATCTGATGTTGGTCCAAGGAACAAGATGGCCATGGCGCCATTTTTTTAGGTTTTTAGAACCAAACATAGTATATATTATTCACTTGCCAATATATGTTTGAACTGGCATTACGCCCTAGAGGAAACACTAGTATTTGTGTGTGTGTGTGTGTGTGTGTGTGTGTAGCGAGTGAGAGGTCTGGGGTTCGAACCCCCCTCGACCTAGACCTTTTGGTTTTATTTTTTGAACCATTTTCAAAGGTTGTTTTCATATATTATCTACTCTTACCATTCTCTATCAGCCCACACACAAGGCCCAGATGGTAAAGTTTTAAACTCTTCACCCCAAGGGCGTGAGTTCAAACCTTGGGAGGACCATCCCATATTTTTTACTACTTAATTCCTTCATTTTTTTTACAACTTCTAAAATAACTTCAAAAATTAATTTCTCTTTCAATTTCAATCATTTTTGAATGATTCTTTTTAAATTCACAAATATGTTAAAGTATTTTATTCCACACAAAAAATCAAAAAGATGTTATTTATTTAATATATTTTGAATTTTTGAAAAGAATTCCTTTTTAATTGTTTTTAAACATTTTTAAATAAATTATTTCCCTTGATTTGTCAATTTCAAATGATTTTCAAATCATTCTATGGAGAAAACATGATTTTTTCAAACACTTATTCAAGAGCACAACTTATTTTTCACACATGTTTGGTAATTTTGATCATTTTAAATGATTTTTATTCAAATAAAAATGTATTTTTCAATAAAATTAGGGTTTAGATCATTTTCACCCTCACAAACATTTTTCAATAAACTTTTGGGCCTCTTGATAGAGTGTAAGTCCCATCCCTTTGTAAATAAACCTTTTTGGGCCTCAGTCATTGTATAAGTCCCGATACGATATTAAAAATCTCGGCGCGATTGTCGTTTTCAAAATAATTTTTATCTGGGGCTCTCCCTGAGTTATAAGTCCCATTCTCCCCTCTTTTCAAGACACTTTTGGGCCTCTAATAGAGTGTAAGACCCAACCCCCTTTGTACATAAACCTTTGGGCCTCAGTCATTGAATAAGTCCCTCTGTGATTTTCAAAACGCGATCGTCGCCTTTTTAAAAATATCATCTGGGCCTCTCCTTGAGTATAAGAGCCAAACTTCTTTTAAAAAATAACTTTCCTCTTTGATTCAAATTCAAATTCAAAGTTATTATCAAAACTTTCTTCAATTTCTTGAATAACTAACCATACAGCTGTGGTTACAATGCTTGGGCTTGCTCAACTAAAAGTTCCACTATCCTTCTCAATATATGCTTGTTTATATATTTTATTTGTATATACTTGTATATATTTGCTTAGAGTTTCCCCCAGCAACTAGGTCTAGATTTAGATCAAGCCAGTGGTTACTCTTTCAAAATAGTCAAAACTAGTTCCCCGTAGGAAATTCCAGATACAGTCTTGCCTCCTCTTGGGCTTATACAATATGGAACAAAAAAAGGCATTATTCCCAGCGAAACTTTTCTCAAGACTGTCACTACTTAGAAATTTGTACAAGAAATTCATTTCCCCAGAGAGGATTAATTCCCGGTGAAACCTCTTTTGAATTTCTTCAAACCCTGGAACTGTTCACTAAAGAAAGGATTATTCCCGATGAAACCTTTCTTGAAATTTTCTCAGGTTTGGACCCACAGGCTTCCTAAAAGCATTCCCCAGCCTCCTCTTGGGCTTTGTACAAGGACCCACAAGCTTCTTAGAAGTTCTCAGCCTCCTCTTGGGCTTAGTACAAGGACCCGAACACCTCCTACAGGTATAGGACAGAACCTAGTCATCTTTTGCTAGTTCAATCCTCTAGAGAGTCAGAAATCCAAAACATCAGATCAGTTTCAGGTTGATTCTAATCTCTTAAAACATCAGCCTCCTCTTGGGCATCATACAAAGATCATTCTCCAACTAAGAGTCCACCTCTTCATACCAGTAGAGTTGGAAAGTCTTATCTCCTCTTGGATCTCAAAGAAACCCTCAAATTTCCTAAAGAAAAAGGAGAAACCCTGATCACTTCACCCATCTCCAGCAGAGTTAAAACCTCCATAGGTTTTCAAACTCAATCTTTAAGCCTTCAGTTTAAACTCCCCAGCTAGGGTCAAATTACCACCAATAAACCCTTAGGAAAAATCAGAACCTCAAGGCATCTGATATTTCAACTCTTTTTCACTCCTCAGTAAGAGTTGATTCCCCAATTTGGACCTGTCTCTGGATCTCAAGAATCCTCAGCAAAAGCTAGCCTCCTCTTAGGCTTTATATAAGAATTTCCCCTATCAGCCTCCTCTTAGGCTTTGTATAAAGATCTTTCCTCAGCAAATTTAGCCTCAATCTTGAGCTTTGTACAAGACAGATCATATTCTCCAGCTGAGTCAATTCTTTTAGCCTCAATCTTGGGCTTTGTACAAGACACATATAAAACCTCCCCAGTGGAGTCAATTCTTTTAGCCTCAATCTTGGGCTTTGTACAAGACAGACAAAACTTTCCCAAAAAGAGTCAGTCTCTTTTTAGCCTCAATCTTGGGCTTTGTACAAGACAGATATAAAACTCCCTAAACAGAGTCAACTTTATAGCTTCAACCTTGGGCTTTGATCAAGGCACGCAAAAATCAACACCCCTCAGAGTAAATCAAGAATTCTCTGTAGGAAGATATTTCTCTGTACATCATACCTCAAACCATACAATCAAACAAACCTAATCCAAGATAATTGCTGTAAGTGGCACACTTGTTGATTCAAAAATCCAAGCTATAGTCCCTCTTTATCCTGGTAAATCCCTTCTTTTATCTAATTACTGTAAGTGGCAAGCCTCTGGATTATTTATATCCAAGCCAATGTCCCTCTCTTAGCATAGAAAGACTCCTAAGGAAAAATGGCATTGCTCAATACTGAGTTAAAGTTTCTTTATTTAGGACACTTCCCTTATAAAGGAAATTATGGAATTGATGGATTCCATACATTCCAAATAAAGTAATTCCCCTTTAGAACCAATCCCGACATCTGTGATGAATAGGTGAGATACCTCCCTTTAGAGATGATAAATTCTCTCTCAGTTAACCTTTAGCTTCAATCTTGAGCTTTGAACAAGACACAAATAACTTTTAGCTTCAATCTTGGGCTTTAAACAAGACACCAAAATACGTAGGCATAAGATTGTAAAATCTTAGTGAGCACACAAATCAAAAACCTTAGGTCCAGTACCTTACCTAAAACATAAAAAAAAAACGAAAATAACAAAATAATACTCTCTCAACACTCCCAAAGGAGAAACTTTCCCAATTTAAATAGATAAACACCAGTAAGTAGATAATAGAGAAACGTGCCAAAGAATCTATGGATAACCATATATACGCTGGGTAATTGACAACTTCCCTTTGTATAATCTGACCCCGGACCCCTCAATCTCTTAGCATTTGTTAAAGAAAACATTTGCGTGCAAGGTTAGTTTTAGATATCTTCCCTTTCCTTTCCAGCTTCACAGGATATATAAGAAATTAGAAAGTAGCACCCAATTCCAAGCATTGCGGTAAGGTGGTCGCGTCACTGACAAAAATCGCACGCTACAGTAGTCACGCGTGAGCCATGACTTAAAGCTCCTCCAACACATACCAGCATGACTTACCCACTTTTTTTTAAGTGCTTATCACCATTCGTAAACTCAAAAGTCAACTACATTTAAATCAAAAAGAATGTATTATAATTTATAGAAAGTCATATCGAAATGATGAAAATTAATATTAATACCTTAACTTCTATCCATATGCTATCTTTAACAACCTCTGGCGCTTGTTTCCAATCATCTATCAATATACCAACTTTGCTACATCCAAGGAACGTGACATAATTCTTAAAAAGCGAAGAGTATTCACCATCAATTACTCTATAATACGAATCAAACGCGATAGGCAATTTATTACTAGATTTGTGAACTTTTGTTACTTTGGTAAGCATTGTGGCACCTCTTTGTGATCTTTTCTTTTTGTTTTGAGTATCACTTGTCATAGTTTCTTCGCCACTAGATGAAGAATACGATGAAGACGACATCTATTTTCAAAAACAACAACAACCTCAACAACAACAACCACAACAACAACAAGAACAAACTCTTTCATCTATCATCACATACGCATTCAACAACAACAACCACAACAAAATACTAATCAAGTTTTATCACACACATTCAACAACAACCAGAAAAACAACAAGAGCAGCAATTATGGAAACTGAAGTTTACTGTAGATGCATGAGAAAAAAATTTATGTACCGTAAACGTGATGACAAAGTAAAAGTAAATATTTGGGTTGAAACAGATAGTGTTGTTGTTGTATTCCTCCTTGATGATGGCAATGATGTTAGGGTTCGCGTTGGTGTTAGGGTTGAAAAGGAACCGATGACTACGGGTTGAAAATGAACAACGAATGGAAAATGATGAACCAATGAAAAAATATGAACCATTGAACGACTGATGAAAAAATGAAGAATGATGATGATGAACGATGAATGTTAGGGTTGATATGGTGTTTCGTTTCTCAGTACTGAATGTTAGGGTTGAAATGGTGTTTGTATCGTTTCTCAACAAAGAATGGCTACTGAAGAGACAAGCTAGTTAGCTATGATAAAAATGAATAAATGATACCACCACGGTCAACAACAAAAACCGTGTGTCATACCCCAAATTTTGACCACTAAGATTTCCCATCATTGTGTAAATCATCACCATAATATGGATGTATCATTATGCCTCATCAGTCTCCCCAAAGATGGGTGAGCTTTCACTACGAACAAGAATTAGGGTTTTGAGCCATATCAGAGCACTTAGACAAAGGATTAATCAAGAATTGACATGATCTTCAACTTGTCTAAACTCTCCAACACCCATAAAAGATCAAGAGGACTCCCACATCAAGAACCAGGCACAAAGTTGCTACATTCCAAGTGGATCAAGCCTCAAGATCGCCAGTGTCGCCAAATTATGGTTTTGGTCGACAGGCCTCCAGATAAAATTTTCATCTGGTCATGAGCCAATGCATTAAAGCATAACCTAAGATACTACATGGTACCTCATGGACCCAATCATCAAGTCAATATAACCTCAGGGGATGCATTTATCAAAAATCAGGAATTAGGGTTTCTTGACCTAATTCACCCCTAAGTTGACTTTTGGGACAAAACATGAGCCAAGACCTCAATACATGATTTGAGGGTCTCTAATACACCATATTGATCCATTTGCAACAATGGATTGATCCAAGAAGCTTGATTCACAAGTTTCATTTTCATCTGGACCACAATTAGGGTTTTGGGGAAAAAACTCAATTGTACCTTTGACTTTTGACCAAGACATGCTCCCACACCTTGGTACATGATTCAATACACCCTATATCACCTATGGATCCATCCATTAGGTTTGATTTAGGTCAAGGACTTGATTTCACAAAGGATCGCACAGTTTGGATTCTGATAAAAAGTCAACTGTATAAAAAGTCAAAGTTTGACTTTTTGATTTTTTGGTCAACCAAGGTTCCTTAACCCTAAAACAATGTTAATATGTGATTTGAATAGTCATTCATCAAGAAAAACCAAAGAAATTGAGTTAACTTGTAAAAGGGGTAACCATAAAAAACTTAGAATTTTTCTAAGTTATGGAACAAAGTGGTTAGGGTACCAACTTCCCAGGATCATCACTTGAGATCCAAGCAACCATTTTTGATGATCCAAAGATGGATTTATAGCTCCCATGGCATACTTTAAAAGTGTCAACTACATCTCATTCCAATTCGTCATGGATTTTTAGTTATGGAGTGATCAAAATGGCTGAAAACATGAAATGTCACTTTTTCCAACACTTAGTGAAATTTTCACTAAGTCAGAATCTGCCTTGCTTTTTTTAAAAATGTATGGAGATTTTTCACTTGGATCCAAAAATTTTCAAGATAAACTATGATCACACATGTGTTGTATCATATGAGAGCTTTCCAAAATGACCAAGAACTCCATCAAACTTCACTTGAGCTAGGAGTTATGACAGCTGCAACATGCCTTGCTGCAAACTGTCTTGGCAAGGCAGATTTGTGCACAAGGGCTCGATTTGTCCAAATTGTGCAATAACAAGCATGGTTATCTATCTGCATACCTCAAGGGGGAACAACCAAGGGACAAACACTGATTCATCAGCCTCCAAAGTCCCAAAATCTACAAGTAGCATGCCAAACCTAAAAAGGCTAAAGATGCTTCAAGACTCCAATTTTGTTTTGGAACATTTAATGGATGCTTGGAGGTGGCATGTATCAGAGCAAGAATGAACACTTCAGTCAAGCCTTATCCTTGAATCAAAGAACCATAGGCCTGTGCTCTAATCTCAAGTCAATGGCTAGAGGAGACTTGAGATTCCATTTGATCACAATTGGCCACAGACATGTACTAGTTGCCATTCCCTATTCCTTGCAAAAAAAACCTGCTCTACTATAAATAGAACTCAATTGTCATCAGTTTGAGTACACCAAAGCACCCAAACTGATGCTTTCCTCAAAATCTCTTCTTTCACTCCAAATTTGCCTTCTAAAGCAAGTCACTATCGGGTTTTAAGTTTGAGAGTCGTTCCAACCAAACCAATGGTTCACACACCTCACATATAACATATAGAAGTGTTCCAAACTCTCACATAACATCTAGAACATCAAAATCACAAAATCACCAGCCATCTGCACAAGCTTTTGAAAGATTTGCAATTGAGGTTCCAAATCAAGTTCCAGCTCAATTCAATCAATTCCAAGCATTCAGACACACTCCATAGCACCTAGGGAAGCTGTCCGCATCATTGGAACCAAGCTGTAACACCTCCAACACAAAACACGATCACCAGCTGCAAGAGGTAAGCCTCAACTTGGCCATCTCATGATTCATGCATATTTCCTCGCACAATGATTTTGCCATATGTTCATAATCATGTATGGAGTGTTTTCCCTCCATTAATTGCTTTGTATGAGTCGTGCATCAAATTTCACTGCCTTCATGTAGAATTTAGGGTTCTTGAGGTTTCTCTTTGATTTCTTATTCCATGCTTAAAATAAATGAAATTAAAGACCATAGACATGATCGTGAGGTGAAAAAGAGTAGATTGATATGTGGTTTGTGTGATTTCATCAAGTATTCAATGAGATTGATGAGAAAATGCAAATCAACCAAGAACAGGGCACGCGGGCAAACCCAAGGTGTTCTTGGCGCCCTTTTTCAAACTTTCAAATATTTGAATTTTGTGATTTTATTTAATTGATTCAAAAATTAATTTCTCTCTGAATTTTAATGATTTTGAGTTGATTCTTTTTTTAATAATTCACAAAAATGTTAAAATAATTTATTTTACAAAAATTTCTCAAAGAATATTATTTATTTCATATATTTGATATTTTTTCAAAGAATTAATTTTTATTTGTTTTTTAACATTTACAATATTTTTTCCTTCTTGATTTTCTAAATTTAAATGATTTTCAATCATTTTATGGGTAGAAACATGATTTTTGAAACATTGATCCTAGATCACCGCTCATTTTTCACATTTTTTCAATAATTTTTATTAATATTTAAACAAAACTAATTCCATTTTAGACAAAATTAGGGTTTTGAATAATTCCACCCACATCAATCTTTTTCAAACACTCATGGGCCTCTAATAGAGTGTAAGACCCAATCCCTCTTTAAAACCAAAATAGTTTGGGCCTCAGTCATTGCATAAGTCCCAACACATTTTCAAAAATCTCGGCGCGATCGCCAGTTTAAAATAAAACCACATGGGCATCTACTCGAGTTGTAAGCCCCATTCTTTTTCTTAAAATTACTCTTGAGCCTCTAATAGAGTGTAAGACCCATTCCTTGTAAATAAGATACCTTTTTGGGCTTCAGATATTGTATAAGACCCACTGTGTTTTCAAAAACCTCGGCGCGATCGCTGTTTTCAAACAAACCATCTGGGCCTACCCTCGTGTTGTAAGTCCCACCTTTCTTTTTCAAAATAATCTTTGGGCCTCTAATAGAATGTAAGACCCAACCCTTTTGTAAATAAACCATTGTGGGCCTCACTTATTGTATAAGTCCCTCTGTATATTTTTAAAACAACGATGCGATCGTCGCCTTTTTAAAAATCATCTGGGCTTCTCCTTGAGCTGTAAGACCCATCTTTATCCATTTTCAAACTCTTTGGGCCTCTCCTTGAGTTGTAAGACCCATACCTTTGTACAGAAAACCTTTTGGGCCTCAGACGTTGTATAAGTCCCAGTACAATCTTTTCAAAACAACTTCCCTTTTGATTTAGATTCAAGTATACAGTTGTTATCAAAACTTTCTTTAATTTCTTTGAACAACTAACAATACAACATGGAAGCTTGCTCACCTGTAACTTTTATCCGCTTTCATTTACTTGCTTTAATATATATAATTGTATTGTGGGAAGCTGCGCATGTTTAGTCTTCTTTCATTTCTTTTAAATACATGTCAAATATATATATATATATATATATATATATATATATATATATATATATATATATAACAGTATTGTGGGAAGTTGCGCATGGTTAGTCTTCTTTCATACTCCTTTACATACTTGTCATATATCAACTGTATATATACTAGTATAGTTGTTTAGAGTTTCCCTGGTAACTAGGTCTAGAACTAGGTAAAGTCGTTTGATCACTCTTAAATACAGTCAAAACTAGATCCCCATAGGATTTCCAGATACAGTCTTCCCTTCTCTTGGGGTTAAACAATATGGAACAAAGAGAAAGGCAGTATTCCTCGTGAACCTTTTCTCAGACTATCACCTTAGAAATTGTCAAAGAAATTCTACTCCCCGGAGTTGATCTATTCTCAGTGAATAGCATCTCTTGAGTTTCTTCAAACCTTAGACCTTTCACTAAATGATCTATTCTCGGTGAATAGGATTTCTTGAACTTTTCTTGGTTTGGGACCCATAGGCTTCCTTAAAGCATCCCCGCCTCCTCTTGGGCTTTGTACAAGGACCCGTCGGCTTCTTAAAAGTTCTCATGCCTTCTCTTGGGCTTCGTACAAGGACCCTCACGACCTCTTAGAGGTATATGACAAAACTTAGTCATCCTTTGCTAGAGCTGTCTTTCTAAAAGGAGTCACAAAAGCCCTCAGACCAATTTTAGGGTTGATACTCATCCCTTAAATGAGCCGGCCTCCTCTTGGGCATTGTACAAAGATAGACCACACTAATAGACTTGGACAGTCTAAATCCCCCCTTGAGTCTCAAAGACATTCTCAAGTTCCCTACAAACATAGGGAGAAACCCTGGATTCTGGATTAATCTCCAGCAGAGTTAAAACTTGTAGGTTCTAAAACCCCGTCTCTCTCCTAAAATTCCCCAACCAGGGTCAGTTTATCATGAAATAACACTATCTCAAATCAGAACCTCCAGGGGTCTGATCCATCAACTCTTCTGTAACCCTCAGCAAGAGTTGATTCCCCACTTGGACCTGCCTTGGGATCTCAATAATTCCCAGCAGAAGATAGCCTCCTCTTGGGCTTCATACAATGATTCTCCCCAGCGAAGCTAACCTTTTCAGACTCTCTTGTTGAGTCAATCACCTTTTCGGACTCTCTTGTTGAGTCAACCACTTTTTAGACTCTCTTGTTGAGTCAATTACTTTTCAGACTCTCTTGTTGAGTTGATCACCTTTTTAGACTCTCTTGTTAAGTCAATCACTCTCATAGACTCTCTTGTTGAGTCAATCACCTTTTTGTACTCTCTTGTTGAGTCAACCCTTTTAGCCTCAGTCTCGGGCTTGGTACGAGATAGATAAAAATTACTCTCTTGTTGAGTCACCCCTTTTTTAGCCTTAATCTCGGGCTTCGTACGAGACAGATAAAAGCACTCTCTTGTTGAGTCAAACCCTTTTAGCCTCAATCTTGGGCTTTGTACAAGACAGATAGAACACTTTCCCCAAAAAAGTCACACTGTTAGCCTCCTCTTAGGCTTCATATAATGATATCCCCAAAGAGTCAGTCTCTTTTTTGCTTCCGTCTTGGACTTTGCACAAGACACCAATATATCCACTCTCTTGTTGAGTCGGTCTCATACAACCTCCTCTTAGGCTTTGTATAAGGACTTCCCTAGTGGAGTCAATCAACCTCTTAGCTTTAACCTTGGGCTTTGATCAAGGCACATAAAAATCAACAATCCCTCTTTAGAGATGACAAATTCTCTTTCAGTCAACCTTTTAGCTTCAATCTTGGGCTTTGAACAAGACACAAATAAACCTTTTAGCCTCAGTCTTGGGCTTTGAACAAAACACCAAAACATCTTTTTCCTCCCTTAGAATAGGAGGAACTACGATTGCTCTGATTTCCCTGTTTTGTTTAAACGGGAATACGTAGGCATAAGATTGCGAAATCTTAGTGAGCATACTAATCAAAAACTCTAGGTCCAGTACCTTCATACATCAATAAAAATTTAGGTCCAGAACCTTACCAAAAACATCAACAAAAAACTCACTCTCCCTGTCACATTTCCCAAGAAACTTTCCCAAACCCATTAACAGATAAACACCACCAAGTACAAAGCAAAACCTAAAGCTAATATCCTGTGGATAACCACATATAGGATAGGTAACTGACAACTACCCATCGTATAACCTGACCCCAGACCCCCCAATCTCTTTAAGCGTTTGTTTTGTTAGGCATTCGCGTGCAAGGTTAGTTTCAGATACCTTCCCTTTCCCTTCCAACTTCATGGGATAAATAAGAAATCAGAAAGTAGCACCCCCTCCTACCATTGCGGTGAGGAAAACCCGGCGATAAGGTGGTCGCGTCACCGACAAAAATCGCTCGCTACATCGTGGTGATATATTACTTGCTTAATTAAATTTCATAACGAAGTGCCAATATATTACAATTTAAAATATTTGAAATAAAATGAAAAATATGTCACAACGGTTCAGCTACGCAACCGTGATGGTATCACATTTATTTAAAAATTAAAAATAAATAAAAATAAAAAGGTGCAACTAAATGTTAAAGAAATAAAACATTTGAAGCGTCAGTACATTACAATTAAAAATATTTAAAACAAGTTATAACAGTTGAGTTACTCAACCGTGGTGACATTGAATTTATTTTGAAATTAAAAATAAATAAAAATACAAAGGCGCGACTAAATGTTAAAGAAATAAAACATTTGAGGGTGCTGAGATTCGAACCCATGAAAGAGTGATTATATAACCACGGTCGTATAATTCATCCATGATTATATTATATCAAAATTTTAATAAGTAAATAAATGAAAATGTTCGCGCTTTAAGTAAAAGATGTCATCACGGTCCTTCGTGGTACCGTGATAACCATGGCGTTTTTGTATATATATTTTGTAGTAGTGAGAAATAGTAAGTATTTGTTTAAGTAAAGAATAGAGGAACAAAGATGAAAAAGCTCAAATTCAGCGAGCAAAAGGAAAAAAAACTACTGGAAATTCGTGTACACTATGTAAGCCATTGTGTACACGATGAGACAAGAAAAGTAAATCGTGTGCACTATGAAAATCGCAGTTTGCATGATGCTTATGTGAAAAGTGTATCGTGTGCATGAATAAAGTGATAGTGTGCATGATGGTTGTTGGAAAAGTCACACATTTTGGCTGTTTAAAAGGATATAAGGTGTTGTTTTATGAAGTTACATATTTTGGAGACAGAAAGTGACGGGAAGAAAATTCTAGAGGAAGGAATTTAGATTTTTTCCATTGGAACCCATATTCTTCTTTTATTTTCATGTATTATTCTTCTAAATTCATGGTATTTACTTGTATTACAATGGGTAACTAATTTACTTTTGCTTAGGTCTTATGAGATGAACCTAATATTACTCTATTGGATCATATGACTATTTTTTGTGTTATTTGCATGATTTGATTATATACTTTCTATTCAATTAATTTTGTGTTTATTGCTCTTTGGGTGTTGATGAACTCACAAAGTGAATGTAAATGAGTATGGATTACTGGCCTTAACTCTACAATTCTAAAATAGAGTGGTTGTTCAACTTAGTGATTAACTAGGGATAGGGAATTATAAGTTGTGGCTAGGAAATTAACGAACTCATATCACCTCATTTTTCTATCCAAATCACCTAAGGAATTAAGGAATTGTAAGCTAAATTACTGATTTGTACACCAAGGGATTGAGTGCATCGATATTGTTAATTCACCGTAAATTTATAAATTCAATTCAAGATAAATAAGCATAATCATCAATAAGGAAAAATGAGTTAATTCACGTTTTTAATATACTCTCAAGCAAACCCCCAATTTGACTTTTCAAATAGCAGGAATTTCATCTTGTTCAAATAGTAATCCATGCAGATACTGTTAAATGCCAAACATGTCTTATTTTGATCCATATTTCTTGGCATTTTTCAACACATTTGTTATGTTTCAATGTATTTATTCCATGTTTCCATGTTATTCTTAAATTCTGTTGGAAATACCTTTGGTTGCTTTGATATGTGTCTTATTGTGCAGGATTTAGGCATAAAACATCAAAGATTAAGACACATGTGAATTGACAAGGAAACCAAAGAAGAGAAGAAGAATCAGCATGTTCGATGTGCAAACACCAGCGAGATGAAGCAAATATTCCCTGTGCGAGCTCCTGGCGAAGCCCTAATGAACAATCTCAGATCAAAGGCAGTAAGAAAAGGACCATAAGTTCGATGTTCGAACTTGTTGCGAAGAAGTGCTTACACTGCAAACTTAGATATTTCCTTAGGGGCGGTTTAACTATTCAGAGGCACTTCAGGTGCCATAAACGGGTCTTCGCTGTGCGAAGAAGGTGTTCGCTAGGCGAATTCGGCAGATTTTGGAAGTACTATATATGTACTTTTCACACTTTTTTGGGAGGATAACCCCATTTTCCACATAGAAACCCTATTTTATGCATTTCTTCACCAAAGAGTGATATTTTGCAAATTGAAGCTGGATTCGCATCCAAGATCGACTCTTCGACGTGGATGCTTATTCATCTTCTCTCATTACTTGTAAAGAAAGCCACCATGGTTATGGGTAGCTAATTTCCTTTGTATTAAAGGTAAAGGTAGTATACCTTAGCTTTATGTATTTCTTTTGATTGGCCTTGTATGTGAACAAGTGATGATTAATATATGATGAAAATATTTGTTCTTAATGATCCATTCTTATTTTGTAAAACTCTAGACATAGATTTTATGGAACTTGACCTAAAATATTCATCTATCAATTCATGGATTGGAGAGATTAGTCTATGGCTGATATTTGCTTTGTGTTGAACATAAAGCTTACTATATTAGTTTTTATATGGAGAAATCGTGTAGCGATGAATACAATATTTCTCACGACACCACTCTAGACATAGACGGTTTTGAGAGAATATGCGATGATATTAATCAGATTTGACTTCACATGCAAGATTAAAAGAATATGTATTAGTTAGGGTAGATGAAAACTACTTATGATATACTTTGTTAATCAAATAACTTTAGAATTTAAAGCTTTACTACTAAATCATGACAATTTATTAAACAAAATTTGAAAACCCTTTTCTTGAAACGGTAAATTATTGAACGACAAGCATCCCATATCAGAACAAACCTCTGTGGAGACGATAACACAAACTCCCCTTTAACTAGGATTCTAATAGATACGAACTTAGTAATATTATTAATTAGATACAATTAGTTCACTTGCTAATCAGTCATCAAACATTAGAATGTAATAGCCGTAATTCTTAGTGTCGTGCACTATGGGTAAGCAAGAAATAGGGAAGTTTCCTCCTGGGGCCATTACGGCCAGTAATGGCCATTATGGCCAGGCCGTAATGTCCCTAATTTTTAACTATTGAATATGCTTTTTGTTCAGTATTCAAGTGTCTTCTTGTTGTCTTTCTTGGCTCAACTCCTATTCACTTGATCACTTTCAAAGCTCCTAAAAACAAAGAAAATATGGAAACAGAAGTAAAATAGAAGTAAATCGAATAAAAAGTACTTAATAAATGATGAATTCTATCTATCATACAAACCAAGTAAATCAGTGTCCTCAACTCTGTTTTGGAAAATTTAGTTTTCAAAGAAATAATAGAAAAATATAGGCAATGTATTCTTTCAAAGCATATAGTTGTACCCTAAGTCACCAAACCCCTTATTTTCATGGTCTTGTTCAGTATCAGGACCCATTAAGATTTGTTATTTGCATTTGTATGTGCTTTCTTGATTAGGCTTAGATTATTTTCATGTGTAAGCCTATTCTTCTGTTTATTATTTTTGGATATCAACCTTAACCTTTCAGTCCATCAGTTGATATCTAAAATTGTATCCACTTCGAAGAGACATTTGTTAAGAACATAAATATCATCTTGCAAAATAAAGTTTGGTAAACAAAGCTTAGAGTCAATTTACTTTACTCATGTTAACTATTATTTTTCTATCTATTAATAGAATTAAAGCTTTGCATAAGTGAATAGACAAAAGTGACCATACCTCATTTCGACGATATATGATCTCGCCCGACACCAATGAATCACCTACTATCGTAACATGATTAATTCATTCAGTATTCCTTTAAGCAAAGCTATTTTAAATGGAGCTTTTTCGGTTGAACCATAAACACTTTTGTATCCTTGGTTAAACCATATTTTCTTTTGGCTCGAATACCATTCATACCCTTTCAGCATATGACTGATAACTAAGAATATCTCTTTGTTCATAGAGATATATGCGTTATTATGAAAAGACAGAGCAAAACGTCGGGTTCTCATTATAGATATCAATATGAAATATTACATGATGTATGCCATTTATGCAATCCTAATGGTCCTAAATATATAGTAAACTACTCACACATGTTCGAAGTATAAGCATGCATATTTATAAATAAAATCATAGACATAAACATAAGGTAAAACAGATCGATTATCAAGAATTAAGAAAGTTAGAAGTTGAATTAAATTGAGTGCTCTCTCCAATGGAATCTCTTACCAGAATTTGAAAAAACGCAACAAAAAAAATGTAAAGTAAACTTATACATAATTTAAGGGAATGTAAAGTGTGTAGTCTCCTAACTTTGAAGTTTACAAGGCCTTTTATGGCATAATTTCATATTTAGGAGGTATAAACATCAGGATGTAACAATAAACTAGTGAAAAATCAAAAAAGAAAATTGCCAAAACTAGGATCATATGTTGCCTGGGGCCATTCTACGGCCAATAATGGTCAATTACAGTAAATAATTGCCATTACGGCCAAGTTGTAATTCCCGCTGCCATGCACTACGGAAAATCTTGAATTTAGGAAGTTGTTTCCTAGGGCCAATGTCCCCTATTTTTCACTATTGAGAATGCTTTCTTCTGTAGTCTTCGGGTGTTTTTTTGTCGTCTTTTGTAGCTCAACTGCTATTAATTTGATCACATGGAAACATAAAAGTATTAGGTAAATGATGATTTCAAATGCGAAAAGAGATAAAAATATTACTTATCAAATTCTCACGTACTTGAATCATTTCTTGTCCTCAAGCTATTTAAATCACTTAGGAAAAATCAGGACAAAGCCATTTTTTCTTTAAAAACTTAAAGAAAAGTATGTGTCATACCCTAAATTTTGACCACTATTTTTCATCTGAGCGAGTCCTCTTTGAGTCCATACTCTGTATCAGTAGGCCACTGCACTTTAGGTCTCAGTTGATAGACCATTGTCATCTAAGACATAACTCATCTGAGCCCATCATGTGTAAGTCAAATGGTCAACTCCAATGATCCAAAAGTCAAAGGAGGACCATTTTGACATTTTTATCCCTTTTTTTTATTTTAGTTCATTTTTATTTTTCACTTTATATTTTGATTTCTATTTTTAGGGTTATTAGCATATTAGGACTATTATTTTTAATAATTTACTAATATTTGTTGCTTTTACTATTGCTGATATTATCTTCTTTTTAAAATTAGGATTATTATTATCATTTTCTTTTTACTGGTCCATTTACATTATTATTATTATTATTATTATTATTATTATTATTATTATTATTATTATTTTAGTCCATTATAATTATTATTTATTATTAATTTTATTTCCTTTTAGATTTTATTTATTAATATATTAGTTTCTTATTAGTTTTATTATTATTTCTATTTACTATTATTACTATTATATTTTTATTTTGAGTGAGTCTAATCAACAAGTTAACAGGTCAACACAAGTCGAAAGGTCTAAAAAGCAGAAAAAACACAAAAAAAAAACATGAAAGATGGATCAAAATGGATCAAACAAAGATTAAATATTTTCTTCATTATTCAATTTTGGTTACATTTCGGGACTTCCAAAAATATTACAAATCAAATCTAAACTTCCTAAACTAACAAATTTGACTTGAAATTCTAACCTAATTCTACACTATAAATAAAAACCCTAAAGTTTACAAATTTTTCATTCACGATTTACAGATCATAAACCTATAGTTGTTGTTCTTCACACTGAAGAACAACAACACTAACATAAAAAAAAAATTCTCCAGCCTCAACCTTGAATCTTCCATCCATTCCAGAAGCCAGTGTTACTTTGCATAAAACAAAAATAGAAAAAGTGAGAAGAAGAAAGAGTCATAGCTCAGAAGCGCAATAAAAAAGCAATAAAAAGAAGGATATAAAGGAGGTATCAAAGTTACCTTTTAGGTACCGGAGAAATCCTATTCTCCGTTGGTAAGTCATTTTTCTCCATGCCATGATTTGAACATACCATGCTTAGGATTGTTAAGATTCGCATATGGTTTATGTTCTGCATGTAGTTTATTGATGTTTGGGTTTGAGTTTGACTAGGTTAAGGTTGAAAAGAAGAGTTTTTCTTTTGTTTTTAGGGTTTGAAAGTTCTTGTTTGATGTTGTGTTTTGGAGGTATGATTGGTGTTTAGGGGGTAGGATCTAAGGTTTAGGAGGGGTTTGAGGTTGATCTGGGTGGCTTAACATTGTTTATGTGTTAAGTTAGGTTTAGGTTTCATACAAGGCAGGGTTAGGGTTTTGGAGAGAAGTTAGGGTTCATGGCTTAAGAACTTAGGGTTCATATTACCTATGGGTAGGGTTCATCACTTTCTGAATTTGGGGATGAATATGAGGGTTATGGTTCACGTTTTAGCCTAGTGTTCTTGGGTTATTTAGGTTTCTGATTGGGTGTTCATCATTGAATGAACACCAATGAAGGTTTGTGGTAAGGCTAGGGAGGAGCATTGGCGAAAGCGATATTTGGTCGTTGGTCAGTTGGGTTCAGGGTGGTAGTGTGTTAGAGAGAGATGGGAGAGTTTGAAAGAAGATATATATATATATATATATATATATAGAGAGAGAGAGAGAGAGAGAGAAAGAGAGAGAGGGAGAAATGGGAGATAGAGAGAGAAAACAAATGGAAAATGAATGAACTCTGAAGGATTTGACCTTAAATACTCCCTCCACACGTCCCTTGATCAGCCACACATGGCTTAGTGGCATTCGCTGATTTTTCCTACTTTGACCCATACCCTACACACACACGCATTATAATTGTTGTGCATCCTCATTTCAAACCCTCTAATCAGTTGACCCCCTAATGGTGAACTAATCCAACATTCCAAGTCAGATCTTGACCAACCTTAGTAATCATATAAAAAAGCCCTTGTTTTTTCACGCTTTTTATTTTATTTTTATTTGTTTATTTATTTTCTTTTTCTATTTTATTTTTTTTATTGGGCTAATGGACCTTGGGCCTAGCCCTGGCATTTTACCCACCCTTTGTTTTCCTAGTCAATATAAAATGCTCCCCCTAGTTTTCTTAGTTTCTTTTTTTTATATTATTAAATTTTAGTTGTTTAACTAAATCTTTTTAATTAACTCATTTTAGTTGTAATCTTTGAATTTAGACTTTTATTTATGCATTTAAATCTTCAATCTAACTTTAATTTACTTCTTTATTTAGTTTAGTTAATTATTTAATTTTAATCTTATTAGTTAATTACTTTAGTTTAATTTTTAACCTAGTCATTTTAAATATTTAATTTAGTATTTATTTGGTAGCTAATTTATTTAAGTTATTGAAAATAATAAAAAATACAAAAAAAAAAACTTCTTTCTTCTTTTAAGAATACAAAAACATTTCTTTTTTCATTAGAAAAATAAAAATATTCTCTTTTCCCCTTTAATTTTCAAAAATTCAAAAAACAACATGTTATTTCATTTTATTAAAAAAAAACAATTTAAGACTTCTTTTATCTTGTATGTAACTTGGGCATAAATCAAATTATTTTTAAAATAAAATTAATTCAGCTCCTTTTGTAAATAAAATGGATAGGTGGATGAACATCTACCACGTCCCTGAGTAATTGATTGGTTGACGCACGCCACATCGATCAGTTATTCAAATTCAAAGCAATTTAAACTCAACACACACTCATCAAATGTCTTTTGTGCCATTGTGGACTTATTCATACTTTTCATAAAAAGATATGTTAATTCATTTTGACGTGAAATACAAACGAGTGCTTAAGCTTCCATCGTACGGGCATACAAGCCAATGTTTAAACGCAAGAACTTAACTTAAACCCTATTCTATAAAATCAAACAACACACACTTTTTTTTTACAAACTACGAAGCTCTTAATTTCTCATTGCACCTGAGAATACGTAGGCACGGGGTTTTGAAACCCTGGCGAGTGCATTAATAAAAAAAATATTTTTTTCTTTGACTTTTGTAATTATATCTTTTTGTAAATATTTTAATAAATAAAATAAAACAATCCAAACATTCCTTTAGATAAACCCATAACCTTAGAAATATAGGAGGTTCCCGTTGAGAACAACGGATGTGAGGGGTGCAAATATCTTCCCCTCGCATAACTGACTCCTGAACCCATATTTGGTTCAGATAACCATCTTAACTTTTTCCCTTAGGGTTTTATTGTTATTTTCTTTTCCTTAGGAATAAATAAAATTAGGTGGAGACTTTGTTAGTCACCCGCAAGCGCGTGATGCACTTGTGAGGTTGTATTTTTCATGATGCGACAACATGCACATGTATTCACTCAAAACCTATGTTTTGTTTAGCCTATGTATAGATCAACCAATTCTCATTCAACTTAAATTTTTTTATAAAAAAAACACTTACTAATGTTTCTCTCAAATACAAAATCTCATTATGGACTTGATTCTAAAGCTACGCACTTACTGCTACTCCTTTAAAACATAAATATGATCAAATTAAAGCATTTAGGTACAATTTTGAAATAACGCGGTGCAATATTTTGAGTTGATTTTTTCTTATTTAGGGATATATTAACTTTTGGGAAGGACAATCAAGTGAGAGTTATCCGACTTACTCCGATTAAATGTTATGTTATTCATATATACATATAGTTTTTCTAAGCATCGGGGAAAATATGCCTTTTGACTGAATAACCGAGTGAGGGTGAAGTTGCATGTCTCTAATATATTTAAGGGGAGAACCCCTATAATTTTTTTCTTTTCTCTTAGGCTTCTGTTTCATTTTGTTATTATTGTTTTTTTATTTTCCTTCTTCTATTGCACATCTTTGGATTAAGATTTGAATCAAACCGTTTTGGCATGCATAATTCAATTGTTTGTATTTGTCAATTGTTGGAGTTAATGGAACAAGAAAAATATTTTATATTGTTTCAAGTTATGTGGGAAGTGAAATATCGACATGTTTTGAGAAATGTGAAAATTTGAGATTTATTGTGTGTGAGTCGTATCACTCACAATCCATGACTAGAATCAAATCAAACAGAGAAGAATAAGAATATTATGGTGTCTGTGACTCGAATCACAGTTTACATATAATTCAAATCATGTAACACTGTTACTCGACTCACAGGTTGCACATGATTCGAATTACACAAGTTCTATTAGCCACTTCCCAATTTAATTCGAATCACACTTTCTACATGACTCGAATCACAAAGTTTTTCACTTTTTTGTGTTTGTCTCTTCCCAAAATGATTTGAATCAGGATTTGTACATGACTCGAATCATGACCTTTAGTGACTCGAATCAGAGATACAACATGACTCGAATCATAGGAAATGGGTCACTTTTCTTTATGTTGATCCTGTTCCACTCTACTTGCTCATTGAATCAAATCTACAAATGTTCTTGATTCAAATCTAACAACCATTTTCACCTATTTTTTGTTTAATCTCCATCACATATAAATAAATTTGTCATCTCATTTCATAACAACAACAACTTCCAATTTCTGAAAAACTCAAACACTCTTTCATTCGAAATTTCTTTCATTTTCAACCTCAAGTTTGAATTCATATCTTGATTATAAAGATTTGTAATCATTGAGGGAGATATGTATTGAAACTAACATTTCTTAAAGATTTGGTAAATATTTTCAGGAGGTTTGGAAGATTGGTATTGTTGTGAAATATGGTGACAAATTTCAGTAAAAAGAAGGACGTTCTTCTCTCCAGGTTAACCTTGGTAGTGTTGTGTGGAAGCCTACGGACATGGTAGGAGTTCTTCTCAATCTTCAGATAGTTCATCGCTCAAGAAATTGGTGCAATTAAGGGGAATTTCCATATACAAATAGCGTGAGATGATTGGTGAAGCTGGAAGATTCATGTAATACCCCGTAAAATTCTGAACGTTTTGGATAATATTATTATGATCAACTGGGTTCCGGTGTACTCTGAGCAATTATTGGATAAAATAATTAGAGTAAACTGATGAACTCGGACGGATTAGATTAATACTATTTAACTTGGAATTTTATTAATTGGTGCAATTGAGATAATTTGGATAATTAGTAGTATTACCAATTAATGTTTCTCATGTCTATTTTCTTTTCCTTTTCCTTATTTGAAAAAGATAGAAAACTTGGAGAAAGAAAAGGAAAGGAAGGAAAAAGGAAGGGAAAAGAAGAGGAAAATTATCAAGAGCTCTAGGACTTGAATCATCAACCCATCTTCATCTTTTCATCTCAGCTTCATCGTCCTCATCTTGTATTCCAGGTGGGTTCTAGTTAGATACTTTAGAGTATAGTTTTTATTGAGTTTTGAGTTAGTTTTGATATTGTGAGAAATGAGTAATTTTGCAATAGAATCATAATCTAACTGCTGGAATTCGATATTTGACTATGTAGTATACTGGTTATTATGTTTATAACATGTTTTGGTGTGTTTTGATTTGGAAAAATGGAATTTTGGGGTTGAATTTGAGAAACCTGTAGCAGAACTATTCTGCAGGAAAAATTCTGGGTTTCCTCAGCCCATACGCATATGGCAATAAAGGATTTTAGGCGTTACGCGTATGGGAGGGGGCAATACGCGTATGGTTTGAGGTAATACGCGTATTGGAGTTTTAAATGGAATTTTGAAGGAAAATCAGTCTCTGCCCATACGTGTATGACTTTGGGCAATACGCGTATGGATGGGCGAGTGAGCAAGGCAATACGCGTATGGCTTAGGGCAATACACGTACGGCCAGGAGGGTGCAGAATTTTGTTTTTTCACGATTCCATTTCTCGTTATGTCCATAACTTTTGACTCGTTTACCCGTTTTTAACATTCTTGATATCGTTGGACAGCTAACAAAATGTACTTTCTTATTAAAATGGTTTTAATATTGTTGGCCGATTTAATTATGTCGGGATTTTGGAATAGTGTCGTTTTGGTCGACTTTTATCGTTTAATGGTGTGTAATTGTTGTTGAATATGTATGCATGTTAAAATACGAAATAGGTAGAGTGAGGAACATTACCATAAACAATGTTGGAAAGTGTGAAATGACATAGTGACAACGCTCGCGCATGAAAGGCCGAGGCGTGTGTCTAGTAATCATAACCAGTTTATCTTACGGTGTAGTTTCATGAGACTCGAGCACCTCCTCTGAAACGTATGCACAATTACTTGGCAGGTTTGATTCCCACGTGTAGTACGAATGGAACCTATATGGTAAAGAGACTTGTGATAGTTAACAGGCCATGAGAAGTGACGGTTCACGGCTAACAGGCTGATGACCCCGAATCCATTTCGTATGCCAAGTAACTTCAAGGATCCATGACTCGGGTCGTCTTCTAGATGTAGAAGCGGACGGGAAAAGGGGATGCCTTGGTACGGTTATTGATTAGTGAGATTCTTGAGTTAACAGACTCAGGACATACTTTGGTACTAGTGTGAGTTAACAGGCTCACGAGTGTGGATACATTTTAGTGTGTGTACTCATAGTCACTTCCCTTCCCTTTGACTTGAGTTAGGTTTATTAGAACCTTGTAAAGCCGAGAGGACTTTAAGATAGGGAACTCACTGAGATTTGAGGTATCTCACCCCACTGTTGTTGTTTACATCACAGGTGCTGCAGGTTCCGCGAAGGGTAAGGATAAGGTTGTGTGATTATCCTTACTTCTCTAATGGCTTTGTTTCCGTTGTGGAGTTTTTGAGATTATTATTTGATCTAGTTCTTAGTATTTGTCTTTGGAACATCTTGTAGATATACTATGCCGTAGTTTTTTTGTATTAGGCTTTTTTTGGGCATGTATATGTATAATGTATTTACTAGGAACTTATTGTATATTTCAGTACCAAAAGTGGAATTCATGTATAATATATGCTTTGATGTATGTATATATATGTGGGCTTTACAGTTGGTATCAGAGCAGGTCGTATCCTCGACCTAGCCATGAAATAGAATAAGTTTTCTTTCCGTTTCATATGCGGCGTGTCGCCATTGGTCTTGCGTGTTATATTTATGGTATTGAGTCTGATCAACTTAATCCTATATGAAATTCTGGTATCAGACGTGTGATGTTAAGGTGTGATGTCACAACAACACACTCTGCACAATGGACAACAATAACAGTAAAATAACACCAAGAATTATTGACCCAGTTCGGTTACAACCAACCTACTCTGGGGGCTACCAAGCTAGGGATGGAATTCACTGCTTGTAGATATAATTTACAGACTCAACAACCCATTGACAATCTCCTAAACTTATACTCTACTAATGACTTCCTACCTAAGACACCACTTAGGTATGAGAACACCACTCAATCCCTTACAAACTCTCAAAGAACCCACTTTGAGTACCCTTGATCTTACTTCACAGCTTCGATCAAGCAAACACTCTCTAATGCTTCACAGCTTCTAGAGAGGACAGAAACTCGACACCTATTCAAACCCTAGAATAGTGTAAATACAAGCACTCTAAACAAACTCTAGACACTAAGCCTCCAGCTCCTAATCTTCTGAATGTTTTCTGTACCTTTTTACTTTGGTCTTGTGCGCTTTATATAGCTCATTGAATTGGTCTTGGACTTGCTACAATATCTCCTAGATTTGTTATTTAAAACTGAATATCTAAAACAGATTTTCTCCTAAAATATTTTTAAATCTTCAACCTTTTAAATCTCCTACAAATCTGCAACAGATCTCCTATGCAGCAGCAAATATCTATCCCAAGATATTCGCATCCAACGAGACAGCTTTCTCTCCACAATTCCAGCTAATACGCAACCCTAACAACATCACAACCTGCTGTTGTTAATTCTGCAGATCTGATGTTACAACATCACCTGTGTGACATCAGACATCCAACTTCAGCAATTAATTACTTAACACAGCCCAATGTTAAGACTTCAATGTTGCAACATCAGCACCTTGACATCAACATTGAATATACTTTGTTTTACCAAAATTCCAGCCAATCCAGAAACTAACAATCTCCCCCTTTGGCTAATTTTGGCTAAAACAATCTCTGCATCTTCAGAGACTTCAGCAGCGGAATAATCTTTAAAAATTGAAACTCTCATCAGCAGCAGTTTGACAATACTCATAGTCTTCATCACTTGATCTGCTGCAGCACCATCTTCATTATTGACAACAGCCAATTGGTGCTCCTCCTTAAGGATATGAACCAGCATCACAGCTGTTCAGTAGCTCACAATGTGCAACAATTTACTCCCCCTAGATGTCTGCTTGGCTGCACTCTTCAAATGTCATGATATCTTCAAAACTCCCCCTTAATGCAGCAACAACTTTCAACAATGTTGCATTCAACAATGTTGCTCCCCCACCAGCATAGCAACTGTCAATAACTCCTACTCAATAACTGCATTACCACTTTTCATCTAAACACCTTTTAGCAGCATCAATTTATCTCCCCCTTAATATCTGCATCACATTAGCAGCATATGGCAATAATACTCTTGACTATCTTGGCTATTTTCTCCCCCTTTTTAGCCACAATTAGGCAAACTTCAGTTAGAAGCCCTATTAACTATAGTTAGTATACCCTAGCTCTCATTGTTAGCCTTTCAGTTAGTAAACAGGCAAAACAAAACATAGAAGGAAACTAAAAACATAACCAGTGCATAAAACAGCACAATATTCAAATTACAAAACCAGCATAGCAAAAAATACTAAACTAAAAACTAAAACTACTGAAGGCAAGAGAAAATAAGCTAGTCTTCTTCTGAGCTTGCTTCATCAGCACTATCTTGTCCTTCATCTTCAGAGTCAGCATGATCATCTTGTTCCAAACTTTGAATCATCTTCTCAATCTTTTCTTTTCTAGTCAGACTAGTATTAATCACAACATCCAAGTCTTTGCGGGTTGCCTTCAGCTCTGCTAGCAAATCAGCCTTGGAAGTTTTCTTCTTGATACCTGCATTTGATGTTGACACAATATCTGCAACATGGCTTCCCATAAACAATTTCTGATGCAAGGATAATGGAGACTTCCTATTGCATGCTTTATCTGCACAAGTCAATATTCCTGGTTGTTGACTCAGAATGACTCCACTAATGAGAGAAGGAAATGCTATGGGCATTTTAATAGCATTTGTTGTTGCATGTTTTACAGTCTGATCAAATATGTATGTGCCATAGTCAAACTTTTTCTGTGTACCAACAACATAGATAAGTCTTCCTAATCCCACAGCTAGGGTGGTTTTATGATTCGTGGGAACCCAGTTTGCAGCTCCAATCCTGTGTAGTATAGCATACTTCACACTCAGTTTGCTAGTTGGTAGCTTTTCTTTTAATGGCCATACTCTAACCTGTCCAGCAGTAATTACCTTGCACACTTCATTATCTGTATCCTCCAGTTCTTGATACTCTGCATCCTCTTTTCCTAAGTATCTGTTGACAATCTTATGAGAGAACTCAACACATTTTCCTCTGACAAAAACCTTCATATAATCTGGACTGCTCTGGTCAGAGATATTGATAGGAAGGTTTACTATGAATTCCTTTACCAGACCATCATAGCACCTTGAAAATCCACTCACAGTTTTCATTAACCCAGCTGATTTAATTCCTACCATCACTTCTTTAATCTCCATAGCTTCTTTGCCAATTTCTCTCTCAAGAGCAATTCTCCTTTGCCAAATGAACTTCCACATATATGCATTGCTTGCACGGTGGAAGGAGATGTTATCCACAGGCACATCTGGGACTTTGTCTGCAATCCTTTTTGCGATAGATTTTCTGACATGAGTGATGTTCTGAACATCATCCTCATCATCATGCTCAGACTCAGATTGTTCCACAATCTTCCTCTTTCTTGGAGTCACTTCGACCTTGCTCCAAGCTTTAGTTGGCCCAACAACAGCCTTCTTTGGATAAGATTCACCCTGCTTTTCCTTCCTTGTTCTTAGTCTCTTAGCCAAACCAGGCACTGCTCTTCCAATGACTTCATCATCGGATAAGTCATCAACATTAATCACATCAGTACTCTTTTCTCCTCTAGGAGTAGTCTCATCATCCCTAATAGGCGATGTTCTGACATCCCCTTCAACATGAGTATCTTCAGCTTCAGTATCACCCTCAACTTCCTTCTCAGCATCTTTGATTACGGAGACCGCCAATCTATGAAGATTTGTATCAGTAGATTGTATGTCACTCTTTTCTCTTGTAGTTTGTGGATGTGGGTTAGTAGTTCTAGGTTTGTCACCAAATAACACGCTAGTAACCACTTTCATTGTTTCAGGATTCTTAAAGATAGTAGCAGGTCTCTTGGGAGTTAGTTTAGTGGGTCTCGTGGTACCTGATTTAGGAAGAATGGTTGAGAGGGGCTCAATGTCCATAGGATTGAATGCTGAACCTTCGTCAGTGGAAACCCTAGCTCTTCCTTTTGTGGTACTCTGACACTCAGATTTCTTGGATGGAGATGCCATGACTCTTTTTAGTGGGAGTTGATTCTTGAAGTCGAAGGAGTTAATTCGTTGCGAGAACAGGGCCTTAAAAAAGTGGGATGTTGCACCACCGGGAAAGGGGAGTTTGAGGCAAGGATCTTGATTTGGAGTGTCAATGACTTTTTCCCTCCACAAATACTTTCCTTTTAAACAATTCACATCAGGACTCACTAACTCTGAGTGACCTTTCAGCCTCCTGATGTCATAGTCTGATGTTATAACATCAACTTGAACATCATTAGTTGAATTTCCTTCAAGAGAAATCCACTGATAGCAGTTGTCTTTGGTTCTGGTACCCTTCATAATAATCTCATTATGCTCATCAGAAACCACATACTCATGCTTAGTGTAGTTTACCTTGTAACCTTCATCACACAATTGGCTTATGCTGATCAAATTTTCATTTAACCCATTGACAAACATAACATTGTCAAGTTCAGGTCTACCATCACCTTGCACTTTCCCAACTCCTGCAACAATACCTTTTCCTCCATTGCCAAATATAACCTCGTGAGAGGGATAAGGTTTAAGTTCAGAAAACATGGATCTACATCCAGACATGTGTTTGGAACACCCACTGTCAAAATACCATGTTCCTTCTTTAAACTCTCTATCACCCATGTGAGCCAATAAGCACTTCACCTTCTCCTTAGGTACCCATTATTTAACAACTTTGGGCCTGTGCTCTCTCCATCTGTTTTGAGGTTGAGGGTATCCATGCAGCTTGTAGCAAGAGTACTGCATATGTCCAAACCTTCCACAATAATAGCATCTCACCCGTTCATCTCTGAATTGTCTGCCATGATGAGATTGCTTAGGCTGCCAACCATAATGTGGTCTTCTCCTACCATAACTGCCCTGCCATCTATTATGCTGGTATCTTCTCCCATAGGAAGGCTGAGAATGCTGTTTCCTTGATTGTATCCCATGATGGTGTGGCTTTCTTCTTCCATAGATATAAGGAACAACATTGGTGTATCCATATCCATAACCATACCAGTTGTGCTGATGTTTAGACATCTGATGAGACATGTGCTGTTTGAACTGAGCAGCTTGCATGCTCTCGTGGTATTGTGGGGGCATATACTGACTAGCTCCTTGTGGCTGCTTTCTCTTCTGATAGGGACCAGTCTTCTTCTCAATTTTCTTAGGTTGTGAAACATCAGCTTTCTTAGGGGTAGTATCCTGCTTCTTTGGCTAATGTTGAGATGAAAGTTGTGACACTTCCTTCTTTGAACCTGAAGTGCTTTCTTCTGAAGTTCCCTTATCCTCAGCCACATAACATATCCCAGCTTTGTCTCCAGCAGCTTTTTCTGACTGAAGAATCTTGTCAAGTGTGTCTGTACCACAGCTCAGCATCCTAACAGACTTGGTCATTTGATCAAGATGAGCTCTAACTAGCACCACTTCATTTTCCAGATCAGTCTTTTCATTCTCTACCTGAGCAATTTGTTGTTTGTGGCACTTGTTTTCTTGACAAATCTCAGCACTTTTTAAACACAGCTCTTGATAGGCAGAGGCTAACTCCTCATAAGTTACTTCTCCATCACTAGAATCATCATCAGAAACCACAGCTCCTGTTAAAGCTCTCACATGCTTTGCTGACTCGCCTTCACTTTCACTATCAGAGTCAGACCAGGAAACTGTCATGCCATTCTTCTGCTTTTTCAAGAAGGTGGGACATTCTTTCTTGACATGTCCATACCCTTCACACTCAAAGCACTGAACTCCTTTATCTTGGGTAGTTTTCTCTTCATCCTTCTTGCTGGTGTCAGAAGTCAAGTTCTTGACATTAGGCCTAGAGTTATTATTCATTCTCTTGAATACTTTGGTGAGCTGTCTTCCCAACATCACTATGGCCTGAGATAGATCCTCCTACGATTCAGAACTCTTTCCTTTTTCTTCTGCATCATTTGACACCAAGGCTATACTTTTTGGCTTCTTTTCTGGTTCTTCCTCATTCAACCCAAGCTCAAAAGTTTGAAGAGATCCAATGAGCTCATCTACTCTCATCTTGCTGATGTCTTGTGATTCTTCAATGGCAGTAACCTTCATCTTATACTTCTTAGGTAGGGACCTAAGGATCTTCCTCACAAGCATTCCATCTGACATCTTCTCTCCAAGAGCACTAGATGCATTGGTCAGCTCAAGAACACTCATGTGGAAATCATGAATAGTCTCATCTTCCTTCATCTTCAGGCTTTCAAATTTTGATGTTAAAATCTGAAGTCTTGACATCTTGACTCTAGATGTTCCTTCATGAGTAGCCTGCAAGATATCCCATGCTTGCTTAGCAACTTCACAGGTATTGATTAACCTGAAGATATTCTTATCCACTCCATTGAATATGGCATTTAGAGCTTTGGAATTTCCAAGGGCAAGCTCGTCTTCCTCCTTGGTCCACTCTTCTTCAGGCTTTGGCTTAGAGGTGCCTCCAGCATCATCCTTCTCACATACAACAGGTGCTTTCCACTCTTTAATAACAGCCTTCCAAGCCCTACTGTCCAAGGATTTTAAGAAGGTGGTCATCCTTGGCTTCCAATAGTCATAATTGGATCCATCCAAAATAGGGGATCTGTTGACGAATCCTCCAACTTCTTTGTCCATCTTTACACCAGAAAGTAACTTCCCTAGATCTCACCCAGAGACAGACAGGATGCTTGCTCTGATACCAATTGAAATTCTGGTATCAGACGTGTGATGTCACAACAACACACTTTGCACAATGGACAACAATAACAGTAAAATAACACCAAGAATTGTTGATCCAGTTCGGTTACAACCAACCTACTCTGGGGGCTACCAAGCCAGGGATGGAATTCACTACTTGTAGATATAATTTACAGACTCAACAACCCGTTGACAATCTCCTAAACTTATACTCTACTAATGACTTCCTACCTAAGACACCACTTAGGTATGAGAACACCACTCAATCCCTTACAAACTCTCAAAGAACCCACTTTGAGTACCCTTGATCTTACTTCACAGCTTCGATCAAGCAAACACTCTCTAATGCTTCACAGCTTCTAGAGAGGACAGAAACTCGACACCTATTCAAACCCTAGAATAGTGTAAATACAAGCACTCTAAACAAACTCTAGACACTAAGCCTCCAGCTCCTGATCTTCTGAATGTTTTCTGTACCTTTTTCCTTTGGTCTTGTGCGCTTTATATAGCTCATTGAATTGGTCTTGGACTTGCTACAATATCTCCCAGATTTGTTATTTAAAACTGAATATCTAAAACAGATTTTCTCCTAAAATCTTTTTAAATCTTCAACCTTTTAAATCTCCTACAAATCTGCAACAGATCTCCTATTCAGCAGCAAATATCTATCCCAAGATATTCGCATCCAATGAGACAGCTTGCTCTCCACAATTCCAGCTAATACGCAACCCTAACAACATCACAACCTGCTGTTGTTAATTCTGCAGATCTGATGTTACAACATCACCTGTGTGACATCAGACATCCAACTTCAGCAATTAATTACTTAACACAGCCCAGTGTTAAGACTTCAATGTTGCAACATCAGCACCTTGACATCAACATTGAATATACTTTGTTTTACCAAAATTCCAGCCAATCCAGGAACTAACACTATCTATATGAAATTCAGGAACATGGCTGACAGGCGCAGAAACAACCGTGGTAGACCGAGAACCACTCCAGCAGGGACTAATCCGCCGGGTGACGAGGGAAATGCCCCTTTATACCAATTTATGCAACAGATGCAGCAACAGCAGAATCAATTTATGCAACAAATGGTACAGCAAATGGCTGGTGGCGTGCATCCTCCAGTGGTGGTTCCTGAAGCTGCAGGGGGAACCTTTAGGGATTTCATTCGTATGAATCCTCCAGAATTTCAGGGAGGGTTAGATCCAGTAAAGGCTCGTGAATGGATACCAGGTATGGAATGGATTTTCTTAATAGTTCAGTGCAGTGAGGAAAATATGGTGGTCTTCGCTTCTCACCTGTTGAAGGGTCCTGCCATGAGGTGGTGGGAGAGCGCTTCAGCCTTAATGACAATTCAAGAGGTACCAAAGGTATGGGAGCAGTTTAAGATAACTTTTATGGAGAAATTTTTCCAAGTTCCTTGAGGTCTCAGAAGGAATTCGAGTTTCAATAATTGAGACAAGGCAACTTGAATGTGGCTTCTTATGCAGAAAAGTTTGAGGTTATGGCTGCTTATTCTAGACAAGCCATGTATGCTCCTGATAAGAGGTGGAAGATTGATCAGTTTCTGTTTGGTTTAAGGGATGAAATTTCACATAGCGTATCTCAGAGAGAATTCACTAGCTATGCCGAATTGTTAAGACAGTGTTATGTGGCGTAGCATAGTTTGAAGAAGGTACAAATGGAAGGATATTTGAGTAGTATGAATCAAAGTGATCGAGGGAGACCGAATCAACAAGTTATACCAAGGCAACAATCATTCAAAGGGAAGCAAGTTCAGAGTTCTAGGACTAGTGTGCCTCCGGTATGCCGTACTTGTGGAAAGAATCATTATGGTAGGTACAGTTTGGAAGGAATACGATGTTATCAGTGTAACAAGGTGGGCCATGTATCGAGGGATTGTCCTCAGGGTAGGAATCAGACACAAGGGAGGAATATCGGTCGAGTGTATACCTTGGATGCGAGGAAAGCAAAGAATGATAACTCCTTGATTTCGGGTACGTGTTTTGTAAATGGACATTCTTGTTTTGTTTTATTTGATTGTGGGGCAACACATTCTTTTGTGTCCACGCGATGCGTGAAGCGACTTGGGTTGCAAGCTGTTCCTTTGTTTCCTCCTATGGTGGTTACTACTGCCATGGATGAGATTGTTGAAACACCGTTGATGTGTGAAAATTGTGTATTATCGGTGAATGAAAGAGTTTTCCAGATTGATCTTATTTGTTTGCCGCTTAAGAAAGTGGATGTTGTTTTGGGAATGGATTGGCTTTCTGCTAATTCGGTGTTTATTGGGTGTGAGGAAAAGCTGATCATTATCCCATCTACCGAGGCCATTCCGAAGGATGTATTAACTACTATTTTAGAAGGTACGGTTTGAATGATTAATTTCTTGTTTGAGGAGGAAAAGTCTGTTCTTATGCTTCTTACTAAGGAGGAGAGTAGTAACATTCAAGTTTTGAGTATTTCGGTAGTTTGTGACTTTCCTGAAGTTTTCCCCGAGGATATCACTTCTCTTCCTCCGGAGCGGGAAGTGGAATTCTCTACTGGCCTAATACCGGGAACGGCTTCAATATCCGTTTCTCTGTATCGGATGGCACCACTTGAATTAAGGGAACTAAAGGATCAGTTGGAAGAATTGTTGGCTAAGTATTTCGTTCGACCCAGTGTTTCGCCCTGGGGAGCTCCAGTGTTATTGGTAAAGAAAAAGGACGGTGGAATGCGGTTGTGTATTGATTACCGTCAGTTGAATAAGGTCACCATCAAGAACAAATACCCATTACCAAGGATAGACGGCCTGTTAGATCAATTGAAAGGAGCCTGTGTGTTCTCGAAGATTGATTTACGGTCGGGTTATCATCAGATTCGTGTGAAGAGTTCAGATGTACCAAAGACTGCGTTTAGAACCCGTTATGGTCATTATGAATTTTTGGTGATGCCTTTCGGTGTGACGAATGCTCTGGAAGTTTTCATGGATTATATGAATCGGATATTCCAACCTTATTTGGACCAATTTGTGGTGATTTTCATTGATGTCATTCTTATTTATTCTCGTGATCCTCAAGAGCATGGAGAACATCTAAGAATTGTTTTATCTATCTTACAAGAGAAGCAACTTTTTACTAAGTTAAGTAAGCGTGAGTTTTGGATGTCTGAGGTTAATTTTCTCGGTCATGTCATATCCCAGGGAGGTGTAGCGGTCGATCCATCAAAAGTTGAAGCAGTGATTAATTGGGAGAGATCGAAGAATGCTTCTGAAGTTAGAAGTTTCTTGGGATTGGCAGGGTACTACAGAAGGTTTATCAAGGGATTTTCGCAATTGGCTTTACCATTGACAAGACTTAATCGGAAGGATTATTCGTATGAGTGGGATTCGGCTTGTGAAAGAAGTTTTAGGAGTTTGAAGGAGAGATTGATGACCGCTCCTGTTTTGGTTATTCCTGATTCTAGCAAGTCGTATGAGGTATATTGTGATGCATCGAAGAAGGGATTAGGCGGTGTGTTAATGCAAGAGGGACATGTAGTGGCTTATGCTTCACGACAGTTGAAAGTCCATGAAGAGAATTACCCAACGCATGATTTGGAATTGGCGGCAGTTGTATTTACTTTGAAAGTGTAGTGTCACTATTTGTATGGTGTACGTTTTGAGATGTTTAGCGACCACAAGAGCTTAAAGTACTTATTTGATCAGAAAGAGTTGAACATGCGTCAGAGGAGATGGATGGAATATTTGAAGGATTATGACTTGGAGTTAAAATACCATCCGGGTAAAGCAAATAAGGTGGCGGATGCATTGAGTAGAAAGGTGTTGCATAATGCCGAGTTGATGATGTTAGAGTATACTTTAATGGAAAAGTTTAGAGATCTAAATCTTCAATTTAATTGGACTCCAAATTGTGTAATTATGGGGAATTTGAATGTCTCTTCTACTCTTAGGGAAGAAATCCAACAAGGGAAAGGGCTAGACGAGAAGTTACAAGAAGTGTTATTGCAACCGGGTTTTGTGCGAGCTACCGACGGAACTATTTTGTTTAACTAAAGGATTTGTGTTCCGGATAGCACGGAGTTAAAACGAAGAATTTTGGAAGAAGCGTATAAGGGTGCTTTTACTATACATCCGGGGTCTTCAAAGATGTATCAAGATTTAAAGAGGGACTATTGGTGGCCCGGGATGAAAAAGGATATTGCGGTGTATGTGTCGGAATGTGTGGTGTTCCAACAAGTGAAGATTGAGCAGCAAAGGCCGGGTGGCTTGTTACAACCTTTAGAAATTCCGATGTGGAAATGGGATAGTATTTCGATGGACTTCGCAGTGGGATTACCCCGTGCGCAAGGTGGTTATGATTCGATTTGGGTAATTGTGGACCGGTTAACGAAATCCGCGCATTTCTTAGCTATGAAGACTACCTACAAGGCGAGTCATCTCGCAAGGTTGTTCATTTCAGAAATAGTGAGATTGCATGGTATTCCTACTAGTATCGTTTCGGATAGAGATCCAAAGTTTACTTCCAGATTTTGGAGAGCTTTTCAACAAGCCATGGGAACGAGGTTATGTTCGAGCACGTCGAATCATCCGCAAACGGACGGTCAGACGGAACGGACAATACAAACTATGGAGGACATGTTGAGAGCTTGTGTACTTGAAAGTGGAGGAAATTGGATAGAACTTTTGCCATTGATCGAATTCTCTTATAATAACAGTTATCGACGATATAATTTTGGCACCTTATGAGGCGTTATATGGAAGGAAGTGTAAAACGCCATTGTATTGGGCGGAGGTTGGCGACGATAGAATTTTGGGACCTGAGATTATTCACGAGACCACGGAAAAGATTAGAATGATTCGTGGAAAAGTTAAACAAGCCCAAGATCGTCAGAAAAGTTATGCGGACAACCGTAGGAGACCGTTGGAGTTTGATGAGGGGGATCATGTATTTTTGAAGGTTACTCCGAGATTGAGATTGAAAGGACCATTTAAATCGCGGAAGTTAAGTCCAAGATACGTGGGACCGTATCAAGTCTTAGAAAGAATTGGGGAAGTAGCTTACATATTAGCCTTACCGCCTTCTCTGTCAGAGATGCACGACGTTTTTCATGTGTCTCAGCTTCGGAAATTTGTCCCAGATCCTCTTCAGCCAATTTTACCAGATACAATTGAGATAGAAGCTGATTTGACGTTTGAGCCTCAACCGAGTCATATCACAGGAAGAGAAACTAAAGTGTTAAGAAATAAAGAGATTCCTTTTATTAAGGTCCAGTGGGATGAGACGCATCCGGGCGATGCAACTTGGGAATTGGAACCGAAAATGCAAGAGGTCTACCCTCATCTGTTCAGGTAATCTTTTATATTCGTGGGCGAGTTTCTATTTCAGGGGGGGGGGGGGAGGATGTAATACCCCGTAAAATTCTGAACGTTTTGGATAATATTATTATGATCAACTGGGTTCCAGTGTACTCTGAGCAATTATTGGATAAAATAATTAGAGTAAACTGATGAACTCGGACGGATTAGATTAATACTATTTAACTTGGAATTTTATTAATTGGTGCAATTGAGATAATTTGGATAATTAGTAGTATTACCAATTAATGTTTCTCATGTCTATTTTCTTTTCCTTTTCCTTATTTGAAAAAGATAGAAAACTTGGAGAAAGAAAAGGAAAGGAAGGAAAAAGGAAGGGAAAAGAAGAGGAAAATTCTCAAGAGCTCTAGGACTTGAATCATCAACCCATCTTCATCTTTTCATCTCAGCTTCATCGTCCTCATCTTGTATTCCAGGTGGGTTCTAGTTAGATACTTTAGAGTATAGTTTTTATTGAGTTTAGAGTTAGTTTTGATATTGTGAGAAATGAGTAATTTTGCAATTGAATCATAATCTAACTGTTGGAATTCGATATTTGACTGTGTAGTATACTGGTTATTATGTTTATAATATGTTTTGGTGTGTTTTGATTTGGAAAATGGAATTTTGGGGTTGAATTTGAGAAACCCGTAGCATAACTTCTCTGCAGGAAAAATTATGGGTTTCCTTAGCCCATACGCGTATCACGCAAGGCAATACGCGTATTGAGTTGGGCAATACGCGTATGGCAATGAAGGATTTTAGGCGTTACGCGTATGGGAGGGGGCAATACGCGTATGGTTTGAGGTAATACACGTATTGGAGTTTTAAATGGAATTTTGAAGGAAAATCAGTCTCTTCCCATACGCGTATGACTTTGGGCAATACGCGTATGGCTTAGGGCAATACGCGTACGGCCAGGAGGGTGCAGAATTATGTTTTTTCGCGATACCATTTCTCGTTATGTCCATAACTTTTGACTCGTTTACCCGTTTTTAACATTCTTGATATCGTTGGACAGCTAACAAAATGTACTTTCTTATTAAAATGGTTTTAAGATTGTTGGCCGATTTAATTATGTCGGGATTTTGGAATAGTGTCGTTTTGGTCGACTTTTATCGTTTAATGGTGTGTAATTGTTGTTGAATATGTATGCATGTTAAAATACGAAATAGGTAGAGTGAGGAACATTACCATAAACAATGTTGGAAAGTGTGAAATGACATAGTGACAACGCTCGCGCATGAAAGGCCGAGGCGTGTGTCTAGTAATCATAACCAGTTTATCTTACGATGTAGTTTCATGAGACTCGAGCACCTCCTCTGAAACGTATGCACAATTACTTGGCATGTTTGATTCCCGCGTGTAGTACGAATGGAACCTATATGGTAAAGAGACTTGTGATGGTTAACAGACCATGAGAAGTGACGATTCACGGCTAACAGGCCGATGATCTCGAATCCATTTCGTATGCCAAGTAACTTCAAGGATCCATGACTCGGGTCGTCTTCTAGACGTAGAAGCGGACGGGAAAAGGGGGTGCCTTGGTACGGTTGTTGATTAGTGAGATTCTTGAGTTAATAGACTCAGGACGTACTTTGGTACTAGTGTGAGTTAACAGGCTCACGAGTGTGGATACATTTTAGTGTGTGTACTCATAGTCACTTCCCTTCCCTTTGACTTGAGTTAGGTTTATTAGAACCTTGTAAAGCCGAGAGGACTTTAAGATAGGGAACACACTGAGATTTGATGTATCTCACCCCACTGTTGTTGTTTACATCACAGGTGCTGCAGGTTCCGCGAAGGGTAAGGATAAGGTTGTGTGATTATCCTTACTTCTCTAATGGCTTTGCTTCAGTTGTGGAGTTTTTGAGATCATTATTTGATCTAGTTCTTAGTATTTGTCTTTGGAACATCTTGTAGATATACTATGCCGTAGTTTTTTTGTATTAGGTTTTTTTTTGGGCATGTATATGTATAATGTGTTTACTAGGAACTTATTGTATATTTCAGTACCAAAAGTGGAATTCATGTATAATATATGCTTTGATGTATGTATATATATATGTGGGCTTTACAATTCAAGAAGTAAGAATTGAGTAAAGATTTTGCAGAGAGTTCAAACTAAAAGCTGTGTACAAGTCATGATCAATATAGGAGATTTATTTTTCTCAACATTATTGTGGATTAGTGATTGTTTGAACTCGTGTAAAATTTTCAAACCATAGTGGAAGAGAAACTTTCAATGGGAAACCATTAGAGAGTGGAGTAAGCTCCTACGAGGACAACGGTTCTGAACCACTATACATCCTAGTGTACTCTCTCTCTTTCTCTCTCTCTCTCTCTCTCTCTCTCTCTCTCTCTCTTGGATTTTAATTTTCATAGGCTATTACATGTTTAGGTATTTATTTCTCAGCATAATTTATCGTTAATTCCTATTGTTAGTGATTTATTACGTAAGTGTATATATTGTTAGAATCATAAGGTTTCTATGTTTTTGTGTTTATTAATTTCTACAAACAGTTGTATTAGAATCTCATAGATATTGAAATTTTTAGAGGACACACCTCGTGTAATCTACGAATTATCAATTGAATATAGCTTGCAACTTTTGTGTTTTTATCTTTGAACAATCTAAGGATAATTGTGAGCTATAGTATAATTACATTTGTGATTCCTTACAAAATAAGCATAACATCTCTATTTTCACAAATCTCTTTCCACAACACAAACTCTAATTTTTTTCATTTTGAAAATCGGTGAAATTGAAAAGGGTTTATTCACCCCCCTCTAGACCGTTTCTCTACTCCATATTGTTGAAATGTTGTTGCATGTCTATTAGGACATGTGTTGCATGTAGCATGTCTATCTTCGTGTTCTGTATCTGATATATGATGTTGTATACTCTTCTTAACTTTTTAGCTCATGTGTTCATCTAGAATGTATCTTTTGTTGTTGGTTATTTGGTGTTTAAACTCATTACGATATATATATTTTTTTAATCTTTTCAAAGGGGAAGAAATTTGAAATATGAGTCTAGATCTGTTTTATGCGTCTATGTTGTTGTGTATGCAATGTTTTAGAGGGAGCACGAGCATTTATTTTCTTTGGCTCAAAGTCGACCCTATTCCAAGTGAAATTTTGCCAAACATCAAAAAGGGGGAGACTGAAGTTGCATGTCTCTAATATATTCAGGGAGATAACCCTAATACGATTTTGTTGCTTGTGTCTTAAGCTTTTGTTTTGTTTCATTATTATTATTTATTGTGTCTCCTTCTTCTATTGCACATCTTTGGATTAAGATTTGAATCAAATCATTTAGGCATGCATAATTCAATTGTTTGTATTTGACCATGATCATTGTTTTAAGTCAACTGGTTGAGTTAATGGAACAAGAATCATATTTGATGTTGGTTCAAGTTATATGGGAAGTGAAATCTCAAACTATATTGAAAAACTTGAAAATTCGAGATTTATTGTGTGTGACTCGAATCAGTCACAATCTATTACTCGAATCAAATTAAATAGAGGAGAACAAGAAAAATGTGTGTGTCTATTACTCGAATCTTAGTTTACACATGATTCGAATCACAAGTTGCACATGATTCAAATCACACAAGTTCTATTAGCCACTGCCAGTTTGATTCAAGTTACACTTTCTACATAACTCGAATAAAAAGATTTTTCACTTTTTCCTATTTGGATCTGTCCAAAATGATTTGAATCAGGCTTTGTACATGAATCTAATCATGACCTCTCATGACTCGAATCACAGGAAATGGGTGACTTTTCTTTATGTTGATCTTGTTCCAATCTAATTGCTCATTTGACTCAAATAAACAAATGTTCTTCACTCGAATCAAACAACCATTTTCACCTATTTTTTTGTTTAATCTCCATCACATATAAATTATTTTGTCATCTCATTTCATAACAATAAATACATAACAATAACAACTTCCAAGTTTTGAAAACTCAAACACTTTTGCATTCGAAATTTCTTTCATCTTCAACCTCAATTTTTAATTCATATCTTGATTATAAAGATTTGTAATCGTTGAGGGAGACATGTCTTAAAACTAACATTTCTTCAAGATTTGGTAAAGATTTTCAGGAGGTTTGCAATATTGGTATTGTTGTGACTGGTGGTGAAAAATTTCAGTGAAGAAGAAGGAGGTTCTTCTCTCCACGTTAAGCTTGGTAGTGTTTTGTGGAAGCCTGTGAACACGGTAGGAGTTCTTGTCAATCTTCATACAGTTCATCACTCAAGAAATTGGTGCAATCAAGGGGAATTTCCACACACGAATAGTGTGAGAAGATTGGTGAAGCTGGAAGATTCAAGAAGTAAGAATCGAGTCAAGATTTTGAAGAGAGTTCAAGGAAAATGTTGTGTATAAGTCAAGATCAATATAGGAGATTAATTTTTCTCAGCATTATTATGGATTAGTGATTGTATGAACTCATGTAAATTTGTCACATCATAGTGGAAGAACAACTTTCAATGGGAAACCATTGAAGAGTGGAGTAGGCTCTTACGAAGACGATGGAGTCGAACCACTATACATTCTAGTGTACTCTCTCTCTCTCATATTAATTTTCATAGGCTATTGCATGTTTAGGTATTTGTTTTTTAGCATGACTTATCGTTAATTCCTGTTGATAGCAGTTTATTACATAAGTGTATGTTTTGTTATAATAGGAACCTTTTTGTGTTTAAGTGTTGATTAAATTTTGCAAACTATGGTTTTAGAATCTCATAGAGATTGAAATTTGTAAAGGACACGTCTTGTGTAATTTACGAATTGTCAATCGAATATAACTTGTAACTTTTTGTGTTAATGTATTTGAACAATCTAATGAAAATTGTAAATTGTAGTTAAATTACATTTGTGATTCCTTCCAAAATATGCTCAACATCCCTATTTTCGCAAATTGGTTTCCGCAACATAAATTGTAATTTTTTTCATTTTAAAAATCTGTCAAATTTTTGAAAAGGGTCTATTCACCCTCTTGACTGTTTATCTACTCCATATTGCTACCCAACAGAGGTTTATGCAACAACACATAATGCATACATATAATATAATAACATACCGTTAGTGTGTAAGATTCAGAAAATTGGTAAAGCAGTGAAAATCACAAGTCAAGTTAAAGCTAAATTTGGTTCTAATCAAGAGTCTTTAGGTGTTAATATTATAACAATCCTCTAAGTTTTCCTCAAAGTATCTATTAAACTTAGGCCTTACATCTCATGTATTTTTATTGCTTTTTGATACGACGCATAAATTCAAAATTTTAAAGTTTTCCACTTTTTTCAACATGATCCAATTAATAGGGAAAATAATCAGCAACATACACACAATCAAGAAATAAAAAATACTATAAAACCCCCATATACTTAAACTAAACACTATCCTTAATATAGATGGTAAAAGAAAAGGGAGAGAGAAAACTCACAATATTTTATGGCAGAAGTACTGGAAAATGGCTTTGACTCTCATACTCCACTCTTATGTTTTTACCACACTCCTAATTAGCAATTTTTTATGTGTATCGTCTGGTAGAAGAAGGTGGTGTTGAATAGACTCTTTATTGTGAAACTTTTTTATTTCTACAAAAATAAATAAACACGCCGGCAAATTAAATCACACAAATTTGTGGGTTTCCTCACACGAAGTGCTTCTTTAAGGTCACTAACTTGACCGTTTGACCCTCTTGATCAAGAGGACGCTTCCTTAAAACTTAAATCCTTAACATTGTTTCCATCTACTTTAGGGCGCCATTTGAACATATCCAACCATATTTTAGATGATTTACCCTTTTCTTTCTCTCTTTTGTGATTGGGTTCATACCTGAGGTTTGATGGTAAAGGTTTATTTTTCACCTTTGGGACTAACCCATGTGATAGTGTCAAGCCTCCTATTTTAAAGCTTTGGTCTTAAGTGGCGGGAATTTCATTCCATACCTTCTCGTAAGCCTTAGCTCCTTCATCTTTGCTTCCTTGGCTAGTAGAACTCACTTGGTCTAACTCCACTCTATCAAGAGGGGTTTATTCATATGAGGATTCATTGACATGTTTTTCAACTATGTCAAACCTGCAGTAAGAATCCTTAAAAGTCAGTATTTTTATAAGTTTGGACAACAAGCTCAATATTTTCACCCCATACTTCAAAAGTGATTTTCCCATGTTTAACATACATGACTGTCATAGTTGTGGCAGGGAAATGATTTCAAAATCTTTTTATATATCCATTATGACAAAATTCGTAGGAATTATTAGTTTCCTTATGCTTATTTGTACATCCTCCATAATTATTAGTTTCAGAGTCATGGCGTGTATCAACGCTCAGAAAGTGTTGCTTGGACCACATATGTTGTCTGAGGAAGCTGAGTACTGGTGAGAGAATACCTGCTAAAGGTTGGAAGCTGCTGACACTGCTATCACTTGGAATAATTTTAAGAATGAGTTTCTGGACAAGTATTTTCCAGCTGATGTTCGTAAACGTAAGGAGATTGAATTCTTAGAGATGAAGCATGGTGATATGCATGTGGATGACTATACAACCAAGTTTGAGGAGCTATCAAGGTACTGTCCTCACTATAATGGTGTAGATGTTGAAGGTTCCAAGTGTGTGAAATTTGAAAATGGGTTGCATCCAAAGATCAAGAAGTTTATTGGATATCAGAAGATTCCTAGTTTCTTAGTGATGGTTAACAAGTCTAGGATCTATGATGAAGACAGCAAAGCAAAACCTACTCACTATAAAAGTGTGAATGAGAATAAGTTTTCTAATCAGAACTGTGGCAAGCCATATGCAAACTCATGTGCCAAAGGAAATCAAAAACCTACAACCGGGAATGGAATTAGTGGGGGAGGTGTTTTGTTTCCTCTGAGATGTGGAAGGTGTGGTAAGCTAGGTCATCGTTTCCCTGATTTCAAGAATACAACTCCAACCTATTTCAATAGTGAAGAGCATGGTCACATCAACACCTATTATCAAAAACCAAAGAAAAAAAAGGCGTAGATTAGAATATTCGGGCCAAGGGGAAATTCTTTGCTCTTAGTGGTGTTGAAGTCTTAAGATCAGATAGTTTGATTTGAGGTATGTGTTTCATAAATGGTATCCCTTTTATTGTTATCATTGATACGGGTGTGACACATTTATTCATATCACACGATTACATTATCAAGTTAAACCTGGTAGTGTCTCCTATGAAAGGTAATATGGTCATTGATACTCCAACCAATGGTTTTTGTAACCACTTCGTTGTTTTTTTTGAATTGTCCTCTATCTTTTTATGGTAAATATTTTGGAGTTAACTTAATTTGTTTACCCCTGAGTCAACTAGATATTATTATGGAAATGAACTGGTTAGAGTTCAACCATGTTCACGTTAATTATTTTGATAAGACAGTGCTCTTTCCTGAGTCAGAAGAGAGTAAAGATTAGAGGTTTATATCCGCCAACCAAGTAGACATGTCCTTGAAACAGGATTCTCAAGTGCTCATGATGTTTGCATCCCTAATACTAGAGAGCGAAGCTGCGATTGTTAATCTTTCTGTTGTGTATGTATTCCTAGATGTTTTCCCTAATGACATTGGTGATTTACCTTCTGATCATGAAGTTGAATTCATAATATATTTAGTACCTGGTATTATACCTATATCTATGGCACCATATAAAATGTCTGCATCAGAGTTGAGTGAGTTGAAGAAGACACTAGAAGATCTGTTAGAGAAAAAGTTTGTCAAGCCTAGTGTATCGCCTTGGGAGCACCAGTGTTGTTAAGAAGAAAGATGGAAGTATGAGATTGTCTATGGATTATCGGCAGTTGAATAAGATTACTATTAAGAACCAATATCCTCTTCGCGCAAATTGACGATCTCATGGATCAGTTAGTAGGAGCTTGTGTGTTTAGTAAGATTGATCTGAGGTTAGGTTACCATCAGATTAGGTTGAAGACAAAGGATATCCCTAAGATGACATTCAGAACCCATTATGGTAATTAAGAGTATTCAGTTATGCATTTCTTTGTGTCTAATGCACCAGGAGTATTCATGGAGTATATGAATAGGATTTTTCACCCTAACTTGGATCAGTTCGTCGTGGTGCTTATAGATGATATTCTGGTATACTCCCAGTCAGACAAAGAGCATGCAGGATACCTGAGAGTTGTGTTAAAAAGTTTGCAGGACAATAAGTTGTATGTCAAGTTGTTCAAGTATGAGTTTTGGATAAAAGGGGTAAGTTTTCTTAGGCGTGTGATCTCCTGTGGTGGTGTAGCAGTGGATCCGTCTAAAGTAGTTGCAATATTGTAGTGGGAAACACCTAAGTCATTTACCAAAGTCACAAGTTTCCTAGGTTTAGCAGGTTATTATAAAAGGTTCATCGAAGGATTTTAGAAGTTGTTCTTGCCTTTGACCCAGTTAAATCGAAAAAGAAAAGTGTGTGTTTGGGATGTCAAGTGCGGGGAAATTTTCCAAGAGCTCGAGAAGAAGTTGGTGTTGGCGCGAGTCTTGATTTTTCTAGACCCAAGTGAATCTTATGTGGTATATTGTGATGCATCTAAGATGAGTTTAGGTGGGGTGCTTATGCAGAATGGTCAAGTTATAGCCAATGCTTCTAGACAACTCAAGATTCATGAGAGAGATTATCTTACCCGTGATTTAGAGTTAGCAGCATTGGTTTTCATGTTTAAAGTTTTGAGGCGTTATCTTTATGGGACGATATTTGAAGTTTTTAGTGATCATAAGAGTCTAAAGTATCTATTTGATCAGAAGGAGCTGAATATGAGGCAAATAAGGTGGATAAATTTTTTGAAGGATTATGACTTCGAGTAGAATTATCATCCAAGAAAATCTAATGTAGTAGAAAATGAATTTAGTAGGAAGTCCTTGCATATGTCATCACTAATGGTTAAAGATATGGAATTGCTGGAGAAATTCAGATATATAAGCTTGGTGTGTGAAGTCACGCCAGGAAGTGTGAAGCTGGGTATGTTGAAGTTAACTAGCAATGTGCTGGAAGAAATCAAAGAGGGTCATAAGTTGGATTTTAGATTGATTGATTAATTGGCACTGATTAACCAAGGGAAAGTAATGGATTTTAAAGTGGAAGAGAATGGGATCATCAAGTTTTGGGACAGATTTTGTGTGTCGGATTTGTCTGAGATTAAAAAGAGAATTCTAGAAGAAGGTCACATGAATAGTTTGAATATTTATCTAGGAGCCACGAAGATGTATCAAGATATTAAAAGGATGTTTTGGTGGCCATGCATGAATAAGGATGTTGTAGAATTTTTGTACTCTTGTTGGATTTGTCAGAAGTCGAAGATCGAATGCCAGAAGTCGTCTAGATTGATATAACCTTTAAGTGTTTCTAAGTGGAACTGGGATAGTATTTCCATGGATTTTATAGAGGTCTTGACTAAGACCACTAAAGAAAGTGATTCAATGCGGGTTTTAGTGGGCAGGTTGACTAAGTCAGCTCATTTTATTCTGATAAAGATCACTTACTCATTGTAGAAGCTAGTTGAGATTTACATTGACGAGATTGTTAGATTAAATGGAATACCCTCTATCATCATCTCAGATAGAGATCTGAGATTCACGTCAATATTTTGGGAATTTTTCTAAGAAGCCATGGGAACCAAGCTAAATTTGAGTTCTGTTTACCATCCGCAGATAGACGGTCGGACGAAAAGAACTATCTAATCCTTAGAAGATTTGTTGAGGGCTTATATCCTAGAGAAATGAGGTAATTAGGATAGTTATCTACCGCTGATTGAGTTTAGTTATAACAACAATTTCCATTCTAGTATCGGAATGACATCTTTTGAAGCCTTGTACGGAAGAAGGTTTAGAACACTCTTGTGTTAGTTTGAATCTAGTGAAGGAGTTGTAGTCAGACCTAAAATAGTACAACAGACTACCAAGAAGATTAAGATGATTAATGAAAAGATGAAAGCATCGTTGAGCAGACTGAAGAGTTATCATGATAAGCACAAAAAATCCTTGAATTTTGGGAAGGAGAGCATGTATTCATGAGAGTCATCCTGGTGGTTAGGTTTGGTTAAGCATTGAAGTATTGAAAGCTTACCCCTAATTTTATTGGTCCTTACAGAATTCTAAAAAGAGTCAACGTAGTTGCCTATCAAGTTGCATTACCACCATCTCTCTCAAACCTTTATAATTTCTTTAATATATCTCAACTTTGTAAGTATGTCCTAGACTCGTCTCATGTGATATACTCGGATGACGTGCAGATAAGAGATAACCTGACTTATGAGACATCGCCCTTGTGGAATGAGGATCGACATGTAAAGCAATTAAGGGGTAAAGAAATTTCATTGGTGAAAGTTGTGTGGGGAGGATTCGTAAATGGTAGCGTGACTTGGGAGATGGAGTGCTAGCTGAAGGAGTCTTATCCAGAGTTGTTTTTCTTCGGTAAATTTTGTAGGACGAAGATTCTATAAGTGAGGGAGAGCTGTAGCACTCCAAAAATTTTATTATATTTTATTGGTGTTTTTGATGTGCTTTGTGATTTATTGTGTTATTATTTAGAGTTTTAATAAAATAAAATAAGAGTTTATTAAAATGAAATATAATAATAATAATAATAGAAAATGGGAAGGGTTAGGATTATTTAAAAATTATGGGTTAAATAATGAGATTTATTAAATTAATGGAAATTAATAAGATTTAGTAAAATAAAAATAAAAACTATTTTTCTATTTAAGGTTGAGGGAAGTTTATAGAGCGTGTTAGTAGAGCAAAAAGAGAAAAGTTGAAGCAAACCCTAGAAGAGTAATTCTCAAGAATAGGAACTTCAATCACCAAGAGCTTGAAGACTTCGACTTAATCAAGGTAAGGGGGAGATTGTTTTTTAACGGATGTTAAAGCTTAGCGATAATAGGGATCCCTTTGCCACTTTTTCTCTATTATGATGTTTGATTGAATTATGTGAGGTTTGTGGAAAACCTCCATGATTATGTTAATGGTAGATTCTGGTTGTGTATTGTTGATAATGATTTCATTATCATTGATGTGAAATTCATGTAAATCTGTGTTAAAAGTTATTTATTGTTATTCATACGTTATGTGATGATATGATGAATAAAGCGTGAACAATTGATGTTATATGTGTTACTTTTATATTCTTGATGAGAAAAACTATTGTCGATTTGTGTATATCGAATTCTTGGCTATTATCTGACATAAATTTGAGGAAAGTCAAGATCTTGAGATGTTCAATGGTAGAAAATGTGTTTTGAAGTGATGACGGGTGTCATCCTAGATGACAGTCATCCCTATTGTTGACCGATTTTGATGTTTTGACCAATTTTTTTCAAAGGCTCCAATTCCTAGACTTAATACATTATGTTAAGTATTATTTTATTAATAAAAATGGCTATGATTGATTATTAATGATTGAATTATTAGTCGCCTAGTTGTTAGGCCGTGTTGAAAGTTGATGGTTTTATGTTCAAGGCGAACCAATGTTTAGCCCTAACAGACATTGATTAATGTGAATTATAATTAGGTTTGAATAAACAGTGTATAAGGTGTTTTTGGTTCGAAAGGACTAGTGTTATCCTTAACGAGCAGTGTTGATAATGGGAGTAGAAGGTTCTGATGGAGATTATTTACATTTTCGTTGGTCATGCATCATGTATATCAGAGATTAGATTAGGACTTAGGTCCAATGTTTAGGACTTCAGTCCAATGTGAAGGACCACTCAAAAAATAAATCTGTTATCCAGGACTTCGGTCCAGTGTTTAAGACTTCAGTCTAGTGTAAGGATTGGTACCACATGCATAGGAGTAGAGGAAGTACGCATTTCATAATGAAATTGTATATAGTATGTATGTATTTACTGAAAATGTTTGTTGTGAGCTACCTTTGCTATTTATACATAACTAATTTATGGAATGTATTCTCACCCTTTTCTTGTCTCTTTGTTTCAACCTTTGTACTTTTACGCAGATAATTCACAGGTTGATACTGAGGAGTGATAGTTGTGGTTTTACAAAGGATGGTGTATTTGGCATCTTCAGTAGTTTATTTCTACATTTTGATCGTCGTACCTTTTTTCGGCTTTGTAGTATTCATTCTAGTTTCGCTATGATTTTGTAACATTGGGGTGGGATACTTTTCTATGTCTTTAAGTGTTTTTTTTCAAATAATTACTTATGATATGTTATTTTTGAATTAAGTTTTCATTTGAAACTTGAAAGTTGGATGTTTTATCAATGTGACACCCTTGTTTTGTATTCATATTTTCCACAAGGTTTTAATAAATTATATTGGGGTTTAGGGTGTTACACCTACAACTATATTAAGATGGATCACATTGAGCCTTCTTGGGAAAAATTCATTTGGCATCCCTACATACCTCTTGCTAAGTCATTAGTGACTTGGGAGCTAATGCATAATGTTATTTAAATAGAAGACAACATTATTGAAATGGGATGCATATGGTTTTGAAGTGCTATCAGTGCAAACAAAATGTGGAAACTACAAACCACTTTTTTCTTCTATGTAGATATGCCTTATTTTTATTTCATTGGATGGAGCGATTGTTTGGAATAAACATTGATTGAACTGGTTATGAAAGCTTATTAAAACTTGTTGATATAAGTAGCTCTCAAATTCAAAATTTGATCATGACTCTCATCATAATAACTATTTGGAAAACTTGGCATACAAGAAATGATATCAAGTTTCAAAATGGTAAAATTCACTTCGATAGGGACATTCTTCATGATAAACAATTGGTTTATATGAAATCCACTTCTTTCAAGGGGAACTTGTACTCTTCAATTCATGAGTTTAAAATTATTAAATGTTTATAATCAAATGTTGACCTCCTCTTAAACCTAGAATCATACAAGTTAATTGGTGGTTTCCTATTTCCAATTGGATGAATTGCAACACGAATGGAGCTTCAAGCGGATACCCTAGAATATCAACTTGTGGTGGCATATTCAGAGATGATTTATGAACATTATTGGAAGTTTTTCAGCTAAAATTGGAGTTTGCACCACCTTTCAAGCTAAATTGTATGGAATCGTGATTGACATCGAATATGCTAACAGGAGGAATTTGAGAAATCTTTGGCTTGAAATTGGCTCAATGTTGGTCATTATCCACTTTATAATATGAATATTGTCCATTGGCATATTTTAAATAAATGGAAGAATACTTTACACATTATACGTTCATTTATATTCAAGATATCTCACAATTTCTTTTTGTTAATTATAACACTTGGTGAGATTCAATTCCTATTTGTGTTTTTGAAATTTGTTTGAAGAATAGGTTGGACATGTCCAACTATCGTTTTTGCTAATTGTTTGATGGGTTAGGTTTTATTTTTCCCATCCTTTTTTTCTTCTTTATTCAATTATTTGTCTTTGTAATACCCTAATTTTGTCCTGGCGGTTTAAATCAATTTTTCAATTTTTTATTGTTTGTTAAATTCATTCGATTAACCTCAAAACACAAAAATATCTCAATTTAGTCGCATTATAAAATCCATGTTTACCATTATTTTTAATCTCATTATAAAATCCAAAAAAAAATCAAGCAGCTAAGGTTTTAGTGTCTTCTAACAAAATACCATAATTTAAAATTTAAATTCAAATGTTAGAGACAAATTGACAAAACTTGTTTTACCATAGTCAAACACAAATCAATGATTTACCGAGGTTAATTTTTACCATCACCAAAGAAGCTTCCTCCGTGTTAGATTACTTAAGAAAAAAGTTTAAATACGTTTTTACCTCCCCCAAACCTGCATTTTTTATCTCTCATCACTATCTCAAAACCCTAGCAAGTTTTTTCTTCATCCCCACCCAAAACCCTAGTTTTTCACTATAAATAAAGGTTTTTTTGTGAGAAAAAATGATCTTTTTAAGAGTAAGGAAGTTCTGGAAATTTTGAGAGAGAAAGAGAGTTTCTTTTATTATGAGGGTTGCAAGAAGAAGCCATTGATTGGTCTTGTAAATAACACCAATATCCTCTATCTCCAAATGTTTCTTTTTGGTAACCATCATTCCACATCTTGCATTTTTTCTTTTTGGGTTTTGTAAAGCTTTATTATTTTGCTATAATATGTTATGTTGTTGCTATTTATGATGTTTTATATGTCAATAGATGTTATATAGAATGTAGTGTGTACTTTGTGTGGATTAAATGTATGCTATTATTGTGTGTATGTTGTATGTGTTCTACTATATTCGGACTAGCTATATTTTTTTGGTAGATTTCATTTGTCATTGGTCCCACCTCAATCGGAGTTATAAAACTTAATATATGATCAAATTACGGGACATGTGTCATGATCTAAAATATGCTAAAATTCACAGTTTTCTTCTTTGCCTTAAATACTAGCAAATTCATCTTCAAATCGTGTATTTCTCCGCTACAACTTGATTGTTTTGAATCTCATTTTTTCATAAACAAAATTTGATTAAAAATGATTCATTCGATGTATAACCCTTTTACCCTCGAATGTTCGGACACAAGTTGCACAACTTGCTTGTTATGACGCTTGTCTTCCTATATACGAAATCAATAACTTGATCATTTTAAGTCTTTTCTTTTTTCAGATATTAGTGGACTAATTGGATGTATATCCCTGAGTGTTCAGACACAAGTCATAAAGTTTGTTTGTTATAACACTTGTCTCCCGTTAAGATATTACAACTCAATTTCTGTTGAACAATTTCCTATGCCAACAAAAAAGGACTAACTGGATGTATGTCCCTTTTATCCTCGAGTGTTCAGGCACAAGTCTTATAACTTTTTGTTCTAAAACTTGTCTTCCTCCTAAAAGTAATCACAACAAACCAAAAAATAATTTTTTTCCGCTTTTACGTTATCAAAACTTTGTCTTTAAAATCAACCAACACTCAAGATTTTTTTTAGCAAGAACTGTGTAGCTTTAAATTCTCCATCACACTGGGTATTACGTAGGAGAAAGAATCAAATCTTGTCAAAAGCAATAATAACAAAAATCCCATTTTTCTTGTAAATAAGCCATAGTTTGTGTTTTAATAATTAGGAGAAAATTGATATAATAAGGTTAACGATATTCTTTTGTAAAATTAATTAGAACATTCCCTATGTATAATTGATTCCTGGACCTAAATTTGACTGCGAAGATTATCGTTTTGATCTTTAAATATTTTATCAATGTTTCCTCTATAAACAAAAATTTTGATGGTGACTTCATTGATTTCGAACACGACTCAAATATTTTTTGCTCTGTGACACTGTTTATTAAAAAAGAAAATATTCTCTTATACTTTAATTAATTTCAAGAGACAAAGTTCAAATGTCTTCATAATTGTAAACTAATAAAAAATATATTCATCCTCAAATAAGTTTAATAAAATAAATTTTATATAATTTAATTTTTTTTAATTATTCTATAATTTAAACTCAAACTCATAAACCTCTTTACTGTCAAATTAGTTTTTTCAATTACAAATTTCCATTGAGGACAACTATCTCTTTTTTTAAAACTTAATTATAGTTTTAGTCTCTATTTTATCTCATTTACAAAATTAATTTCTTCATTTAAATTTCAAATTATTTTTATCCGAAAAAGCAAAAGGGGAAATAGCACTAGACCATTCTTGGAAACATTGTTAACCTAGCTTTTTTGTCCCTTTTCCGTTTTTGTTTACCAAGATTCCCTCCTTCTTTCCTCACTTTCTCTTACTAGAAACCGTTGACAACAATGCAAACCCAAATTATGCTATGAAACAACACACTGAAACTTTGCAACCAACGGTAAACAAGACCTCCGTAAGTGTATTTGATAACATCTGCAACATCTCTCTAAGTCAACTTCCAGTTCCTTGTTTGAAAGGAGACTGCCTTATAATCTCAAAATCAGATGAAGGATGCAAATTAGGGCTTAAAGCTTGCAAATACAACCTTCATGGCAGGATCTTATGGCCCAAAGGATTAACACAAATAACAATTGCGGCTATAAGAACAAAACTAATCACTCAATGGCCTTCTATTGTAAAATTGGAAATAAATTCCTTAGGGAGACACTTTTATGAGTTCTCCTTCTGGATTCTTGATGATGTTTAATGTGTGAGATCTGCACACTCTTGGAATCTAAACCCAGACACTCTCAAACTCTTATCTTGGACTAAGGACTTTGTTCCTTCCAATGTCAACCAAACCTATGTGCAGGTTTGGGTCAAAATTCATGGTTTTTCCCAAGAATATTGGTGGCCAAAAATAATCTTTGTAATTGCTAGCAGCTTGGGATAACCAATATGCATCGACTCAACATCAATTAAGCCTATTCTTATCTCCTTTTCTCCCATTTTGTTAGGGTGTTAATAGAATGGACTTGCATACATACATAAGTTATAAGATTATAGTAAAGAGAGTTGTGTTTGCTTTCTTTGTAGAAATTGAAAACAAAAAATTACTTGAATTTTGCGACTACTATAAGGTGATTGGACACTCGGTTGGAGTATGTAGGAAATGAAGCATACCTCAGGAGATCAACAAAACCAAACCAAAGCTTGACACTACAAAGAAATTTGTGCGGGTTTTTAAAAGCATTAATGTGGACGGAACTGTGATTCTCAGAAACAGGAATGTCATAGGAGAGACAAGTAGTGTGCTGAAAGAAACTCTTATCCCTCAACATGGTAAGCATATAGGTGAAGACTTTGAGGCCCACGTGAAAATTCCCCATAATTAAACTAGTGAAATGACAAATAACCAAGACAAACACAAAAAAATTGGCAATTTTAGAAATCACAAGCTCTGATGACTCAGAATTTATGGATGCTACCAAAAATAATGAACTGAAAAATAGACTATCCATAATAAAAAGGGGGGGACAAAAGTAGGGGTGTTCATGGGTACGGGTCAAACTGTGAACCCACACACTCAACCTAACCTAACCCTTATTTTTACCCAACCCAATCATGTACGGGTACAACTCGAACCAACCCATTGATATTTTCTTCGGGTAACGGGTTTGAAGTTTTAAATCCACGAACCTGTGAACCCAACCCATTAATATGTCACACTATTTTTATTTTATTGTATTTATAAATTATCTAGCATAATTCTTACAATGCATATTTTTTTAATATTGTTATAGTTTTTATTAATTGTAAAAGCCTAAGTCTAAATCAAATTTGAGAGATCAACTCTATTTATTCAAAGAGAGATATATCTTACCTTTTAAATTATACTTTACACCATTTTTATATTTTCTAACTTTATATGAATCGTAAAAGAGTTTTTAGGTATTAGTCAATAAATTATATTCAAATTGAATACTAAAAGTTTATGAATTTTTAACATTTTTGTGATATAAATGTGTTAATTAAATTGATATATTTTATTTAGAATTTGAAAATAATATTTAGTGGATGAATCACGAATCGAACCCAACCCAACCCATTGATGAGCAGGTAGGTTTAGTTCAGGTTTAGTCTTAAAAGTACGGGTTGAACACTCAACCCAACCCAAAGAATATTGATCGGGTCAGGTATTTGATTTTAATCAAATTAGACCTAACCCGACCCACGAACACCCCTAGATGAAAGTTTCTTGATATAATCATGGGTTAATATGGTTGGCATGAAAGATGATGACCCTTATCCATGCCTAGATGAAGACATGGATAACCAACAGGAATTCCAACTAGCCATTTCTAAATCACAAAATTATAAATTGAGACAAAGAACCAAGGCCAATGAAGCTTACACAACCATGGCAAAGATTGTTTCTTACAAGCGTTCCTAATGAAGTGCTTATATTGGAATGTTATGGGTTTAGCCAATTCCCAATCAAGACTGGCCCTCAAAAACCACATCAAAACCCACAAGCCAAAATTTTGTTTTATAGCAGAACTTTGGATGAATCTCAATAACATCCCTTTCAAAAATTTTGAATCTATAAACCTCCAAGTTTTTGCTTGAAATCTTAGAATTTGATTACTTCTAAATGTGTGGTTTGTCTACACTAGTTTACTTAATCCACAAGTAATTTCAATTTTTGACTAACATGTCTCTTTTACTATCATTATTGAATCAATAAAGGTTGGCTTCTCTACAGTGTATGCCTCAACATGTCAGTTGAATAGAAGAAATCTCTAGATTAACTTATCCTTTTCTCTGACTAATCATAACATTCCATGGTGTCTTATTGGAGACTTCAATGCAATTGTTGGCTCTCATGAGCATGGATGGATGCATTCTCCCAACAAAATCCACATGGAAGACTTCTCTAATTGGTCTAATCAAAATAGTCTCATTGATATTCCTACCAAAGGCTCATTTCACTTGGTCCATTGGCAAGTTGGAAATGGGCTTGTTTAAAGAAATTAGATAGGGGTTGTTGTAACCACCTTGGCCTAACATCTAGTACCACTTTGAATGTTTCAACTCTTAAGAAACATATGTCAGATCATTATCCTTTGCTCCTTGAAATTATTTTCACTCATCAAAAGCTAGTCTCTGACTTTAGGTTCCTAGGAATGTGGACCTTGCATGAAAACTATAAAGAACTTATAGCAAAATGTTGGCATGTTCCTGTAATAGAATGCCCCGTGTACATTCTATCCAAAAAGTTGCAAATGCTCAAGTATAACCTTAAAGTTATGAATAAATAGGTTTTTGGAAACACACACAATTGGTCAAGGAAACTACTAAGAGATTGAAAAACTTTCAAAGACAATAATGGATGGTAATAATGTGAGCCTTAGATCTCAAAAAAATAGGTCAATAGGATCTAGACAAAGCCCTTTCAAAGGAGTAGATGCTTTGGTTTTAAAAAGCTAGAGTCAAATGGAATTTGGAGAGAGATCGAAATACTGCTTTCTTCCACGGATTTTCCAAAATTAAAAAAAAAAATCTACGAACACCATCAATCATTTGAAATGCAATGAGAACCTCATATGTGACCCTGAGGATATGGCAAAACTTGTAGTCTCTTATTTTACTAATATCTTGAAGGTGAGAAAATTACACAAGAAGGGGAATTAAATTGTGTTTTCCGTTTTCTTAATTTGCGTCTGATCAGAGTTGAGAATATAAACTAGGGTTCAGATTCTGATTATACTTAGCAGTGGATGTTAACAGAAGTAAATAAGTAATAGCAGAAGACACAAAGATTTATATTGGTTCCTCCCAACTAAGAGTAGCCCAGTCCCATTGCTTCACAAGAGGTTTTCAATATAACCAAATCATGATTACAATCGCTTATGCATTATGCATAAGTCTTTTACACTGCTCAAACCCAAGGTCCAAGACATCTTGCTCAAGTCCTACATACTTAAGACTTCTGTTTCAGGTTCCATGAAACGAGCCTTCCTGCTCAAACCCCTCAGGTTTAAGACTTCTACTCCAAGAACCACAAATCGAGCCATCCCGCTCAAGCTACACTGGCCCAAGGCTTCTACTCTAAGTTCCATGAAACGAGCCTCCTGCTTAAACCCATCGGGTTCAAGACTTTTGCTACAAGTTTCACGAACTAAGCCATCCTGCTTAATCAATCTACTTGATTAAGACTTTCATTTCTAAAGCACATAGCATGAGACTTACATGGCTCAAGCATCTTGGCGAGAGACTTCCTTGCTTGTATCCCAATGATACAAGACTTTTTCTTAATCAATCCACTTGATTAAGACTCTCATTGCACAAGCACATAGCATGCGATTTACATGGCTCAAGCATTTTGGCGAGAGACTTAATCTAAACTTCTAAATAAGTTCAGCAGAATATAGAACAAGGTGTACTTAATACTAATATTAGAGGTATGGGAAATCACCATAACAAAGACCTAAAGCTCCATAGATTTCTAATATATTCAATGTATAAGAAATTTTAAGGCTTTTACAATTACAACCTACAGCAGAAAATCGGCATACATGATAGAGTTGATAATTGTTGATCTTGTTACTCCTTCATCTGGTTAATCCTTGTTGAAGATTCAGTTTGAACCTTCAGTCGCTTATATAGTAGTTGTAGCAAACTAGCCGTTGGAAGAGATAACTTGATTAAGTGTCTTTTCTTTACTCCACAGTATAAGAGTCGTTGAAGATAGATACACCAAAATATCCTGATCCATTGTGTAACATGGTTAACCATTGAGTCTTCAAGAAGATCATGTATTATAGAACCATTGAGAGTAGATATCTGTAAAGCATGTCAGCCTTTCTTGAGCCTTGGGAACCCAGAATCCATCTGACAAACTGATTTGACAATGCAGCTTGCTTTATGCAGTACGGACATCTTCAGCTTTATCACCAACTCTGAATGATACCAGAAGCCAATTTACATTCACTAAGTGTAGAGACAATTATGTTTCTTCTTCTGATGTTGAGCCCTTCAGCTTCAGAGTCTCGTCAGACATCACTTAGCAAGTGTTCTTCAGATTCTAAACCACCTGAAGCTAGCAATTCAGCTTCTCTCAAGTGTGCCTTTGTATATCAGATTCTGTATATAAATATTTACACATATTAGAACCTGCATACAAGAAAAACACATCAAAGATAACCATTGTTCTTTAAATACTTTGTTATCATGAAAACCCAAGGAATATATGTCATGAACAAATCTTGTTCTAACATATCTTATGTTTTGCAGCTGAGAATCAGGACCTATCCATGATGAATAAAGTGATACCTCCAATTTTAGATTCTAGCATGACCCTGTTTGTCACTAGTATCCCATCCCTCAGTTAAATCAAGCTTACAATTTTTAGCCTGAAAAATGAAAGTTCCCCTGGTTGTGATGGATTTGGAGAGATGTTCTATCACAACTACTAGCATATAATTAAGGATGTTGTCTCCGATGTTGTTATTCAATTCTTCAAGAGTGGGCAGATATTGACAAAGTACAACTCCAACACAATTATATTGCTTCTAAATACCAATAATTCTAACACTGTGGATAAATTTAGACCAATTGCTCTAGCCAACTTCAAGTTCAAGATAATCAATAAGATAATTGCTGATAGAGTTGCCAAGTTTATGTCAACTATGATTTCTAATGAAAAAAGAAGTTTCATCAAGGGTGGGTGCATTAGAGTTTGCATCTGCTTAGAATCAAAGGCCATAAACCATCTTCATAATAAATCTTTTGGTGGGAATATAACTCTCAATGTGGATATATCAAAAGCTTTTGACACTATCAATTAGGGTTTCCTTCTGCATGTTCTCAAAAGATTTGGATTCAACAATACTTTCTGCAACTTGATACAAGCCATTTTAGATTCAACTTTTCTGTCAATTTCCATCAATGGTGCATCCCATGGTTTTTTCAAATGTACTAGAGGGGTCTGGCAGGGAGACCCTCTTTCTCATTTTCTATTTTGTCTTGCTGAAGAGGTTCTTAGTAGAAGCCTTGCCAAATTGTTTAATAATGGATCTTTGAAGCTGATCAAAAGCTCTAAGAAAAATTCATCCCTTCTCATGTCATGTATGCAGATGAAATTTTATTTTTTGCAAAGCAACAAGCACCAAAATCCAAGTTCTTATCAACCTTTTCCAGAATTACTTAGTTGCCTCTGGTCAACATGTCAACACAGCCAAATCCTTCATTTACTCAAGATCTTTATCTCAAAATAGGTTGCTTCACATCCTCAACGTGACTAGTTTTTCTTGGGGAACTTTTCCCCTTTTGTACTTAGGTGTTCCTATTTTCAAAGGTAAAGCAAAACTCACACATCTCAAATCTATTGTTGATAAGATCATTTCCAAATTAGCTTCTTGGAAAGGATTCACTCTCTCTATGGTGGGAAGAGTGCAACTGGTTAAACGAGCACTCAAAGTGAGATCACACACACTATTAATTTTTATTTTTATTCCATTGCTCAACTCAAAGAGACTAAGAAAGTTGCCATAAATTTTATTTGGAGTGGAGAAATTAACAAAAAGAAACTTGTTCTACTTTCTTGGAATAAAATGTGTAGGCTTATAATTCATGGAGAGCCAGGCTTAAGATCTATCACCAAGCTCAACGAAGCAGCCAACTTAAAGTTAGGTTATGACATATTATCCAGTAATGAAGATTGGGCCCTCATCCTCAAAACTAGAGCGTTTAAATCCTATGGCACCATCAAATATCACGTTTTCTCTTCCTTATGGTCATCCAAAAAAAAAAAAAGATCCACACTTTAAAAAGCCATTCAGTTTGGTCTGTTGGAAAATTTAACTCATTTCACTTATGATAGGATGCTTGGTGTGGCCCCTCTTTCATTTTAGAGACTAGTCAAGATATGCTCATAGTCCATGGTATCCCTCTCTTCTCAAAGATAGCATACTTTTTACTGATGGAGCTTAGTCTTTTCCTAATAATTGGACCTCTTTATTTCCCTTTCTGCAACAAAGAATTCACCAAGACCTATTGATTAACTTAGTCAAAGAGGATACCATCATCTAGCCTCACTCTCACTCAGGTGATATTACCATGAAGCATGCTTATCGATTTTTATCTCCTTTAATACCTTTAGATTGGGCTAAAACCATTTGGTGCAAGGACATACCTCCAGTTAAATCATTGTTCATCTGGAAGCTTATGTTGGACAAAATTCCAATGGATGAAAAGTTGAGACATATAGGTTGCCACAGTATTTCCAGATTCAATTTATGCATGAATAATGAAGAAAATTCCCAACATCTCTTCTTCGACTGCCCTTTCTCTGTGAAGATCTGGATTTGATTCTACAAATCCATCAACATCTTGAAGACTGATGGATAGCTTACAACACCAACATGTCAAAGTAGTGCTCTCTTATTGTCATACTCCAAATTTTACCTCCTTAGATATAATCATCATTTGCATGAGCATTTTAGGTCAATCATCTTTTCATAGCTAACCAAACTATCAAGCTTTGTGGTTTTGTCGTTCTTGTGGAATTAAAGTTTTGTACAAGAAAGGGAAAGCTCTGATTAATCGGGATTTGAGAGAGATCAACAAAACAAGTCCTCATACACTTCAAGGGTTCCTAATATGCCTTTTGGTTCAACACAACTCATTTCAAGGGCTTCCTAACTGAGTGGGAGAGGTTTTGAATTCATCTGATCAAAAAGTCAATTGGGCTGCAAAAAGTCAACCTTTGAGTTTTATGGTCAACCATGAACATTTCAAGTCATATTCTATGATCTCATGTGGTTAGATCAAGAAAAATCAAGGTGGAACAATAAAATCAGGAGATTGGGAAAATTAGGGTTTTAAATGAATTTTTCTAAGTGTGGAAATCATGATTTTTAGCCATCTTTCAAGGATCATATCTCACTCATTATTGATCCAAATGGAGCAAACTAGTACTCATTTTAAAGATGACATTCCATACTAAAAGTTTGGAGAAGGAATCAAGTTCAAAAAATGTAAGGATTTGAAGTTATGGAGAATCAAAGTTGGAAGAAATCATGATTGGTACCTATACTTAGAAATTTTTTTAAGTCCTAAAATTCAGGTTTTTGCACCAAGTTCACGGCAGGTTTTCATGAATTTCTTGACCTCAAATCAAAATTCTTCAAACATGAAAGTTATTCCTTGTTCTTCAAGCTTTCCAAGCATATGTAGAACTCTCCAATTGGATCAAGGAGTCAAAAGTTATGATGTCTCAAAGTTGGAGGTTTTTGGGCAAAAGTTAGGCAACTTGCCCAAGTTGCCAAGGCACCTCAAGTCATGTTTTTGCTCAACTTGCAAGCCATTTTTCTCATGTTTCCAAGCTTTAAATCAAATTTCCTTGAACGTGAAAGTTGTTCTCCTCCATCTCAGTTTTCCAAGCATGTGTAGAACTCTTCATTTGGATTTGTGTAGCTCAAGTTTTGATAGGCTGAATATGAGTGCCAAGCCATGTCAAGTATTTGCCAAGGCACGACCAAGTCATGCATGCCAGCCCTAGGCCATGGTTTTGGGTCAATTTTCATGAAGTTTTTCACCTTGTTCCAAGCCCTATCTCAATGATCATTGAACATGAAAGTTGCTCACTTCTATGCCCTTTTTCTAAAGGAGCAAAAATCATCTCAACTGGTCCACTAACCATGGAGTTATAACATGCCAAAGTTGTTATCATGACCATGTACATGTCTTGCCTTGCCTTGCCTTTCTTTGCCAGCATCGTGACTACCTTTCCAAGCAATTCTTATCAAATCTTTCCCAACATCCAAGACTGGTCTTATGCCTTTAAAATCTGCAAAATGTGAGCTACAACATTCCATATTTAGTCATTTGAATTGTGACATGTTAGGGCTTTTTTTTACATAACCTATGGACCACTTTGTAAAACTCCCCATGTAACAGGATCCTTTGGTTTTCCATCGTCCCTATGGTCCTTTGCTCTAAGCACAAGCAACCATCACACCATCCAACCAACAGAACCCTAACTAATGCTTATGCTACACCACCTTGGCTACTTTTTCTTTGATCTTGTGGCAAAAAGAAAAACTTTTCTTAACTTAAAAACAGACACTTTTGGCTTTTCAAAAAAGGGAAAAAAACATACATACAAAAAAGAGAGAAAGAGAGAGCAAGAGGCAGGGATAGAGGTTAGAACCAAAATTTCGTTTTTTTTCAAAATACTTAAAGGTTTCAAGTTTGATTTTATTGAAGAGTTCTTTGGGTATTCTGGGTTATATCATCCTTTTCGAGACACAAAGAAACATTGGCTTTAGTTCGGAGAAGCATTGGAGGCACCATTCAACCTAACAAGAGGCTCACGGTTTGGTAACTTTCTCTCAACCATTTCTTCTTGTTTTTATGTTTAAGCCTTCATGTTTCATGTGTATTTAAGTGTATGATGGGTATTAGAACATTTCTGGGTGGTTTTTTTAAGGTTCCATGAAGTTCCAATTTTGATACTAAATTTTCGTGGCCAGATTTTAGAGGGTTAGAGAGTTCAAATGATAAAGATAAGGGTGGGAATGTGATCTACGTGAAAAACCCTTCAAAATGATATAAGGTTTGGATCATTTTGATGAAGTCTTGACACTGGAACTCCGATGAGGGTGCCGGAGAAGACGACCGGAGCCCTAGCTCTGGCGTCTGCGTGTCATTTCCATTTTAACCCTCTGACCGTGCCTTGGTTGTGCCACCTCAACGCCAACTGTAAGCCATGTCACAAAAAAATCCAGGGCCTTGTTGGTGTGTCCCTTTTTTATGAACATGATCTTTCTTTTTTTCATTTAGGCCTAGACTTAGTAGTTTGTGCCTGAATTGCTGAACTGCTGAACATCCCCTTTGAGCCTGAATTGCAGAACATCCCCCCCCCCCCCCCAACCTTATTTTGTTTTTATTTTCTTTTCTGGTTTTTTCCTTTCAACTTCATATTTTAGTTTTTTATGATTTAAACATCCAAAAATCTCATAAAAATTATTTTTAGACTTTTTAATGTCTTAGATAATGTTTGATGATTTTTATTTTATTTATTTATTTATTTTCGTATTTTATTTAAATATTTTGTTTAAGTATGTTTACTAAAACACCCTTGAATTAGGGTTTGCCTTTTGAATGACTTTCTCAAATCTTTTTGACCTGTTTTTTTGTCAAGTTTCTACATATGATGTAAAGAGTCTAAAATATTTTTGGTGCCAATAAAAAAGTTTGTTAGGCTGACGTTTAGTTTGATTCTTGAGGCCTCGATTCTTTTAGTATCATTAGCTTGATAGTAACATTTGAGAGAGTTTTGATACCAATATTGTTGTGAGTTTTTGTACATATATTCTTGACTATTTTAACATAACTCAAAGCTTTGAGTTAGATTTTATTTGATCATTTTTCTATTTTTGACTTGGACTTCAAATTAGGGTTCATTTTGAGCATGTTTTGGTGTGTATTTTGACCTAGTTTCTAGGCTTGGCTCTTTGGGTGTTTGTCTTGGTGAATATGTGATTATGTGGGTTTTGAAATATATGTCTTAACTACTAACTTCATGTCCCCCAAAGTGTGTTTTCTTGCCCATTTACTTTCCCATACATGTTTTGTTTGTTTGAAGCCTTTCATAGATGTTTTGGCTGTTTCCTTTCACATAGATTTGTTTATGCCTTGATGAGGTTCTTACTTGTGTTTGTATTGACATCTTAATGTTGAATATGAGCTTTATGAAATATGTAATCTACTGCCTATGTGGACATTGAGTTGTAACCCCCATGTTTGGATCATTCTTTGCATTTCTTTTGCTTATTTAAAATTTGTAACAGGTATGCTTGTTGTTTTGGTGTGTGGTTGACATGATTCTTGATCATTTTCATATGTTGAACATAACATGATGTAACTACTGCCCTGGTGGGATTGTTATCTCATTTGAACCCCTTTGGTTGTGACACTTTGATTGTTATCATCCTTACCCTAAAGATTATTCTTTCAACACTTATTGTTACAAGTTGTTTGCTCCTCATTCCAAAGGAAAGGTTCTCTCTTTGACTTATAAGTCATATTACAAGATAGCTTATACCTTTCCCTATTTTACCTCTGGACCTTGTTAGGATCATCATCCCCTTAGCTTTGTTAGAGACATTTCCCTTTAAACCTAACCTTAGATTAGGGTTTGTAAACCCTAAGTAAGTATTATTATTTATAAGCACTTATTATTCCCTTCTTGGCCTTGTTAGAGCCATTGTCTCTTTATAACTTAGAATTAAGTATAGAGTTTATTAAATCTATGTGAGTATCATTGTTATGAGTATTCACTTTCCCCTTTGACTTTGTTAAAATTAACTCTTTAGTTAGTTTTTCAACTTAGACTTAGAGAGTTTGTTAACTCTATGTGAGTACCATAGTTATGGGTACTCATTTCCCTTTGGAAACTTGATCATTATCAAGAGTCCCTCACCCCTAGTTAGGCAAACTAAAGAGGCTCTGATTCCCCATTCCTAGTTAGGATACGTAGGCATAAGATGCGATATCTTGTCGAGCCCAATAACAACTAACAATTAACTCCCTTATCTCACGTCGTTGCGTGATTGAGACTAGGTTACTTTACCCTTTATCCTAGCCTTAGGATTGGATTCGTCGCATTCCATGTTGTCACAGCTGCGAAAATCAACCGGCAGAAAAGACAGAAGAGTCACCACCGAACATTATTTACCTCGACACGGGGAAAGGAAATGATCAAAGAAAACTGAAGAAAGGGAAATTCATGGTCATCGCAACCACAGCCCGAGTTCAGGAGTCAGTTACGCGAGAGGAAGGTATTAGCACCCCCTAGCGTCCATCGTACTTGATGAGATCCACGCTTGTTGTTCTGATCAAAGTGTGTAAGTATCTGAAGCTCTAATGCTAACTAGAAAGGAATGAGAAATAGAGAATGGGGGGAAAAGAAAAGGTGACTCGGTAGGACATCTCCGTCCTAGGCCTATGTATTCCCTCGGGAGTGGGAAAGTCAGAGTCAACGTAGTTCGAAGGACTACGGGATTGTGGGGGAAGGTTGCTCGCCAAGACATCGTCGTCTTGTGCCTATGTATCCTCAATCGTACGGGAGAGAGGAAGTCAGAGCAGCCGTAGTTCGACCTACAAGGTCTTTGTTTGTTTTGTGTTTTTTAAGTGGAAGACACTAACGTTCACGCTCTAGCAGTTAGGGTCGAAGCCTGTTTGCGGTAGAATGGAAATAGCTTATCCTTAAGATTCGTGTGAGTGAGATTAGAAGAGAATCCCGAAGGAAGATGATGGGTTTGTTTTTGTCTTTTAAAAGAAGTATTCTAATTTGTTTTGTTTGCGGTATGTATCGTGCTAAAGACTATGACATAGGATCGAATGTGTTGCAAATCGACCCAAGACGGGACGCATGCAAAACACCCTAGATAAGGTAATGAGGGACTCCCGCTTATCATTTCCCATGTGCTTAAGGCTCGTGTCGCACTCCACACACTATATTTATTAAGTGTTTTTGGCTTTTCTTTTAGAGAGATAAGAGAAACTCAAAGTTGAAAGAAAACTCAAAGGGGGAACTTCATCCTAGAAGTTGCCATGCATTGTGGCCCTATAGTTGAGGTTAAGGAGGAACTCTCTACCTATGTTATCATGCTTGGATTTATAACCTAATGTCTCTCCTACTTTGAATCTAATCCAAAATTAGATTCAAGCTAGGAATCCTAAGGGAACATGTGATCCTACACAAGTAAACATTAGATGATTCAATCATAAAAGAGAGAAGTAAAGGAGAAATGAGATGAAAGAGAAGTCATGTGAGTCTGAACAACAATTTAAAGTAACACAAGTACTTACCAACTCCAAGCCAAGCTCAACTATTGAGTAGTTGAACGCAACATGCAAAACTATGCAATTATGCCTATGCTAGGGTCCTAAGACTACACTAGGAGTAATGTCAAACAATAAGCAAAGTGAAGTGAGTCCTAAAGGTGTATGAACCTAAGAGGGGCAGTAACTAAACCTACTATATCCCATCTATGTTAATATCCTAAGAAAGTGTCAAAAGAAATCCAGTTATGTCCTATATCCTAACTCAAACAAATGTCATTACGAAATTCAAGTAAGTTGCACTTTAAAAGCTCAAACAAGTTAACTCAAAGGATGAAAACCAAATGTGGCTGTAGCATTTCATGTCATAATCAATGCAAAATGATGTTTGATGAAATGTCAAGGAATTATCCTTAAGTTCACATCAAGTCATGTTCACAAGATTTGAAAATTATACACAAAGATGGCATACTTATGGTACATCAATCATATATGAACATACAATGGTTAAGCAAGCATGAGATTGGAATTTGAATGACTTAGGTCAGAAGCTAAAGCATATGGTGAATGTCCATAAGTGTCCCAAATTGTCACAAAAGTTTATGTCAAATACATTCTAAAAAATTAAGGCAAGTAAGGAACAACACAATGTCTAAACATTTCCATAAAGGCATGGTAATTGTCAAGCAAGTAAAGGATGATTCAAGTCAAATAAAATAGGTATCCAAGCACACAAGGAAAATAGATGTCTCCAATTAACCCTGCTTGCATTTTGTGGTCCTGAGTCACGATCGCTTGGGCACTACAATTCGATTCATTTTTTATCCTATTGAGCTGATTATGGAAGGGAAATAGATGTCTCCAATTAACCCTTCTTGCATACTAAATTTGAACAGCGGTCTGTTAGGTTACAGATGCTATGTGGATGTGGGGCCCAATCTTCGGTTATTTTGTTAATAACATAGTGTTTGGATTATTTGTGAGGTTTTTGGTAATGTGTTTAGATTTGCTGCGTTTGGGTTGATTTGGTGGAGATACTGGGTTTTGGGTTTTTGATTAGTATGCTCGCTAAGATTTTTTCAATCTTATGCCTACGTATTCCTGTTTGATGAAACAGGGAAATCAGAGCGATCGTAGTTCCTTCTATTCTATGGGAGGAAAAAAGATTTTTTTGGTGTCTTGTTCAAAGCCCAAGACATGAAGCTAAAGGTGATTTGTATCTTGTTCAAAGCCCAAGATGTGAAGCTAAAGGGTTTATGGATGAGAGAGAATTTGTCGTCTCTAAAGGAGAATATTTGGTCTGTTTATCACAACTGTCGGGTGACTGATTATAAAGGAGAATTACTTTAACTGGGATATGTGAATCCAGCAATGCCATAATTTCCTTTATAGGGGGTTTTGTTTAACCTGAAGGATAAGACTTTAACTCAGTTTAGAGAAATGCCATCTTTCCTTAGGGAATTCTCATGCTAAAGGAGGGACAGTGGCGTGGATGTAAATAATCCAGAGGCTTGCCGCTTACAGCAATTATATGGGGGGAAAAGGAGTTGTTGATGTTTGTATGCTTAAAAGGTTAATTGACTCAACCGGGGTTTTCTTTATACAAAGCCTAAGAGGGGGCTAGTGACCCAACAAGATGGTGCTAACAAGTGACTGACTCAAAAAGAGGGTACTTTTATGTGTCTTGTACGAAGCCCAAGACGGAGACTAAAAGGGAAGTGACTCAACAAGAGAGTCTGTTTGACAGGTGATTGACTCAATAAGAGAGTCTTTTATACTCAACAAGAGAGTGTTTTGATGTCTCGTACGAAGCCCGAGATAGAGGCTGAAAGGAGATTGACTCAACAAGAGAATCTTTTATACTCAACAAGAGAGTGATTTCTATCTCGTATGAAGCCTGAGATGGAGGCTAAAAGTTGACTCAATAAGAGAGTCTGTTTGATAGGTGATTGACTCAACAAGAGAGTCTTTTATACTCAACAAGAGAGTGTTTTGCTGTCTCGTATGAAGCCCGAGATAGAGGCTGAAAGGAGATTGACTCAACAAGAGAATCTTTTATACTCAACAAGAGAGTGATTTCTATCTCGTACGAAGCCCGAGATGGAAGCTAAAAGTTGACTCAATAAGAGAGTCTAAAAAGGTTAGCTCCGCTAGGGAGAATCATTTGTACAAAGCCCAAGAGGAGGCTACTTATGCTGGTGACTGTTTCAATTTAGTGATAGGTCCAGTATATTTGATAAAAGAGAAAATCAGTTCTTATAAAAGGAAAGATTAAAGGTATGGTTGTGCCTTGGCACTGATTAGAGGATCAGGGCTATTTCATGTTCTTTAAGGAAATGGGAAATCCAAAGGGTATTGAGACTGTCCAAGTCTACTGGTGTTCTGAGAAATCGATTCTCAGATAGTGAATGATCTTTGTATGACGCCCAAGAGAAGGCTGGTATGTTAAGGGATGAAGATCAACCCATTAATTGGTCTGACACTTGACTCAGAAAGACAGCTCTAACAAATTGATGACTAGGTTCTGTTCCTATACCTGTAGAGGTCTCTGGGTCCTTGTACTAAGCCCAAGAGAAGGCATGAGAGCTTTTAAGAAGCCGAAGGGTCCTTGTACAACGCCCAAGAGAATGCGGGGATGCTTTAAGAAGCCTGTGGGTCTCCAAACCCTGAGAAGTTCAAGACATGCCATTCACCGAGAATAGATCAAGCCAGGAAAGTCCGAGAATTTGGAAGAAACTCAAGAGATGCCATTCACGGAGAAAAGATAATCTATGGGGAGTTAGATTTTCTTTGACAATGTCTAAGGGTGACAGTCTGAGAAAGGGTTCTGATAACACGAAAATGTATCGTATTTTGGCCTTGATTTACATTCAATTATTATATCATTTTCGTCTAATATCCGATTTTCTCGAGAATATTTAAGTGTTTTTGCAGGTATTTCTATTTCCAAGTTAAAAGTATGCAAAGTGGAGAAAAGAAGCAAAACAAGGAAGAAAAGATGCAGAAAACAGCAGAAAATAGCAGAATCCAAATTCTGCTGGTGTGACGACCGTGGCAGGTCCACCACGACCGTGGCAGACACAAAATTCATCACGAGCGTAACAGAAGCTTCACGATCGTCATGCGTCCAAAACAGATTTAATACGTTGTGCACAGACGTGGACACGAAGCATCAGAAGTTCAGATATTCACAGTTACACACGTTCAACCAGTTTCCCGGAGACTTCTCCAACTTCCCACTATTCCCACTTTCTCCACCACTCACTTATGCTCCATGGAAGTTATAGAACGAAATGTCCCTCTATATATAGTAGTTTTCTTTACATTAGAAATCATCCAAGTTTCTAGGCGCGAAAGCGCTGTTCATAGTTTTAGGCAGTAAATTACCTTTGTAAAAGTGGTAGTTATCTCACATTGAGGAACTACCACACCATTAGTATTTAGGCCTTTAATTTGTAACGCTTGGATCAAAGCTTGCCGTCATTATTAAAGTTAATTCAAGTTCTTTATTTCCACATTCTACTTCAAGTCTTTACAGGTTCTTTATCGCATTGCTTATTATTATTATTATTATTATTTATCGCTTTCATAAATTAATTATCGTGATGCTTTCAAATTCAATTACCATTTCTGTGTTGTTTTCATTTAATTCCATGTCCGGCTAAATGTTTAGAGTCCGGTGTATGAGGACCGTCGTTACCGACGGGACTCGGTAGAAAATAATAGGTGCGAACTTATGATTAAAAATCCTGTTTTGGTTTTAATTTCCAAGTATAATTTAAATAACTTTGTCACGAGAGTGAGAGGTTATTTAACACGATTTTGTCACGAGAGTGAGAAATTAATTAAGGTTAGAGCCGGCACTGCGAGAGCGTGGGGATCGAACCGGATAGTTGAAATTACGCAACAAGTCTAAATACAGCGAGAGCGCTTTAGATGCGTTTAGGATATTATTGGCTTTCAAAATATATTTCCTAGTTACCGGGCGAGCGAGAGCAAAATCTTGGGATTAGGGAACATGACTTTAGTTAATACCGCGAGAGCGTGAGGCGAAGTCTTTAAGTTGATATATTCTACGGAACTAAGTTATAGTCGTAATTAGTACCTGAATTCTACAAAGTCCTTTAGGAACGCGGAATCCATATTCTGGCCTCTCTTTATTATCGTATTCTCTTAGTTTTATTTTAGTTCTAGTCTTAGTTTCCCATTTATCAATTATCATTAGCCTCAGCTTTACAACGCAGCGATAGATAATGGTAGGTTGACATTGGTCTCTGTGGGTTCGACAATCTTTTATATTACTTCGATAAATCCGTGCGCTTGCGGAGCATCAAGTTTTTGGCGTCGTTGCCGGGGACCAACAGTCAATATTGTTATTCCGTTGTTGCACCGTATAGACTAAGGCACTCCTATAAAAAAAATATAATAATAAAAAAAAAATTAAAAACTATGTATCACCCAAATTTTCTCTATGATAACCACTCACAATATCTTGAGGAGCCGCACCCAAATTTTCTCTACAATTATCAAACGTAATACTCCCCATATTTTGAGGAACCGCAACCAAAATTTTCCTATGATTACCATTCCCAAAATTTTGAGGAACCCCAAGAATCGTACAATTCCAACCTTGAAATACTAAAGGAAGATTTCCACGCGACGCTATCTCATTTCCGCCCAAATCACCACTCTCAATATTTTGAAGAACCGCAAGAATTCGTTCAGTCCAACCTCAAAACATTAATGGAGGATTTCATTGAAACATCAACCAATGCTAGACTAGAATCTATGATGGAGCACTTTGTGGACGCACAAACTATCCAGAATGAAGAGCTTAAAAGACAACATCTCGATAATCATGAGACCCTTAGGCGGCTGAACACCGTGGTCGAGTCCCTTGTGACTCACACTGAGGCATTGGAGACCCAAACCTTACTGCTTGCACTGACACCTATAGGTCCCTCCCCTGAGGAGAATGCGTATGTTATAATAACCAGTAGTGAAGGACAACTCGAAAATCCTGAGGAGAGTGATAATGAGGTTGATGAGAGTTATGGTGAGAAAAGAGTTGAGATTGAGACAAATTCACCAACACCATCTATAAACGAGGTTATCGAAGAGGTAGAGAATGAAGCACGAATTGTTGATCACCCTCCATATACCCCACCATATCCTTTCCCGTATAAGTTTGCAGACTCCAAAACGTATGTGCATGTATGGAAAATTATCCACGCTCCCTTGTCTGGGGTCTTGCATAAAAAGAAAAAATTTGAAGACCAAACTAAGAAAAACATTACTGCTAAGAGGGTAAGGTTAAACTTTGAGGTGATGGATGAAATAACTAAACCCAAACTTGAAAAGCTAATACTTAGCATAGATCCAGAACCACCACCACAAGTTCAAAAGAATGAACTACCCCCCAGAATGAAGAAAAGAAAAGGTGAGGGATATGTGAGATGGCTTGATAAATGGCCATGGAAACCGAAAATTAACACTTCCATCCGTCGAGCTATCAACGTTAAACAAAGCTCTGCGTGGGAGGAAACCCACAAGTTTTTAATTTAAATGTTTTACTTTCATTGTTTGTGTTTGCAGAAAATAAAGAATTGTATCGCTTGTCACGTCTCAGCTACATTTAGGCGAACGATCTCTTGATGACAATCCCTTAAGATGAGTTGGTGCCCACGCACATTCCTACGAATGTCGCTGCTGGTGGTGACACCGATGATGAGTATGATAGGAGAAGGTACTTCCTTTGAAAACAAGCCATATAATGAGCGGCTTCAAGAAAGTGAAGTTTCAGCAAATTCAGATATCTCGTAGTACAAGACGCCGGAGTAGAAGTGGTCAGCAAAGACAAGGACAACAAGGGAAGAATCAGAGTGAATTTGGCTATGGTAGCACGCATTAGCAGTCATACAGGTTCTATCTTTTCTTTACCACCTTTTATCAAAACATTGAGGACAATGTTTGGTTTAAGTGTGAGGGAGGAACTCTACCGCTTTCATTTTAACAAATTTTAGTTAGATTTATTGCTTTCTAGCATGATTTTAAATTTTTTTCTATTTTCGTTGCGTCTTTGCATGTTCTGTCAAGTCTTTATATGCGATTTTGTGTTTATCGATTTCCCACTCCCTTGAGCCACACCAAATATTTTGAAAATTTTTGCGTTAAAAATAGGGTTTCTTTTGAAAATCTTAGGTTACAGACGAAATTAAGGTTAGATTGTGAGTCGTGGGAAAAATTCCGCAAAATCGATATCGTCTTAACACCGTGAGCCTCCCTATTATGGAAATCAATTTGAGTACTTGTTATGCCGTAGCCTTAAGTTCTCACCCCTTTAGTAGTCCCTAATTAGTTTATATAGTAGTCAGCACCATCCTAAGCACGCACTAAGTAGGAAGCCGATGCAAATAAGTGTATGATCTCATGTTTAAATGGTAAATTGAAAAGAAAAAAAATGAATGAAAAGAAATGCTCCTTCTAAGTTAGGTGATCCTCACCCGATCATTTAGCCCAACGGTGCAAACTTCTTTATTTTATTGATATTTAAGCCAATGTGCAAAAGAAAAAAAAATTGATAATAATAATGAGATCATAGTCACTAACAGGTTATCCTACCATGAGTGTGAAAGGATAACGGGCTTAATGTGATTGCGCCAGAATGAAAAGGGATGAAAGAAGGATGAGTTAGTTAGGTTTAGGTATAATGACATGATTCGGATTGGTTTGTATAGGAGGGAGGTTGATGACCGTAAAAGCGGAATTATGTTGTTACGATATCCTTAGTGTGTAAGCTAGTACCTATGACACAAACTCAACCGAAGAAGAGTTGGAAGCCTAGGATGAGTATCCGTATGCACTATTTTTCTTACGAGTCATGGTTTGCTTGAGGACAAGCAAAGGTTTAAGTGTGGGGGTGTTTGATAACACGAAAATGTATCGTATTTTGGCCTTGATTTACATTCAATTATTATTTCATTTTCGTCTAATATCTGATTTTCTCGAGAATATTTAAGTGTTTTTGCAGGTATTTCTATTTCCAAGTTAAAAGTATGCAAAGTGGAGAAAAGAAGCAAAACAAGGAAGAAAAGATGCAGAAAAGAGCAGAAAACAGCAGAATCCAAATTCTGCTGGTGTGACGACCGTGGCAGGTCCACCACGACCGTGGCAGACACAAAATTCATCACGAGCGTAACAGAAGCTTCGCGATCGTCATGCGTCCAAAACAGATTTAATACGTTGTGCACAGACGTGGACACGAAGCATCAGAAGTTCAGATTTTCACAGTTACACATGTTCAACCAGTTTCCCGGAGACTTCTCCAACTTCCCACTATTCCCACTTTCTCCACCACTCACTTATGCTCCATGGAAGTTACAGAACGAAATGTCCCTCTATATATAGTAGTTTTCTTTACATTAGAAATCATCCAAGTTTTTGGGCGCGAAAGCGCTGTTCATAGTTTTAGGCAGTAAATTACCTTTGTAAAAGTGGTAGTTATCTCACATTGAGGAACTACCACACCATTAGTATTTAGGCCTTTAATTTGTAACGCTTGGATCAAAGCTTGCCGTCATTATTAAAGTTAATTCAAGTTCTTTATTTCCACATTCTACTTCAAGTCTTTACAGGTTCTTTATCGCATTGCTTATTATTATTATTATTATTATTATTATTTATCGCTTTCATAAATTAATTATCGTGATGCTTTCAAATTCAATTACCATTTCTGTGTTGTTTTCATTTAATTCCATGTCCGGCTAAATGTTTAGAGTCCGGTGTATGAGGACCGTCGTTACCGACGGGACTCGGTAGAAAATAATAGGTGCGAACTTATGATTAAAAATCCTGTTTTGGTTTTAATTTCCAAGTATAATTTAAATAACTTTGTCACGAGAGTGAGAGGTTATTTAACACGATTTTGTCACGAGAGTGAGAAATTAATTAAGGTTAGAGCCGGCACTGCGAGAGCGTGGGGATCGAACCGGATAGTTGAAATTACGCAACAAGTCTAAATACAGCGAGAGCGCTTTAGATGCGTTTAGGATATTATTGGCTTTCAAAATATATTTCCTAGTTACCGGGCGAGCGAGAGAAAAATCTTGGGATTAGGGAACATGACTTTAGTTAATACCACGAGAGCGTGAGGCGAAGTCTTTAAGTTGATATATTCTACGGAACTAAGTTATAGTCGTAATTAGTACCCGAATTCTACAAAGTCCTTTAGGAACGTGGAATCCATATTCCGGCCTCTCTTTATTATCATATTCTCTTAGTTTTATTTTAGTTCTAGTCTTAGTTTCCCTTTTATCAATTATCATTAGCCTTAGCTTTACAACGCAGCGATAGATAACGGTAGGTTGACATTGGTCTCTGTGGGTTCGATAATCTTTTATATTACTTCGATAAATCCGTGTGCTTGCGGAGCATCAGGTTCACTGAAAATGTTGCCTTTCACGTCTCCATATTGTTTAACCCCAAGAGGAGGGAAGACTGTGTCTGCTAATCCTATGGGATCTAGTTTTTGACTGTATTTAAGAGTGACCAACAGGGCTTTACCTAGTGCTAGACGTAGTTGCCGGGGAAAACTCTAAATAACTATACTAGTATTACACAGTGGATATATAACAAGTATATAAAAGTTTGTGAAAGAAGACTTATAGTGAGCAGCCCCACAATACAGTTTTATATATATATATATATATATATATATATGAAAGCGGATAAAGAAAGTGGGTAAACACTTACTCGGTTGTAGAGCTTCCATGCTGTTTTGTTAGTTGTTCAACAAAGAAAGCTTTGATAACAATATTATATTCTAAATTAAAGGAGAAAGTGCTTTGAAATGATTGTTGGGGCTTACAGCTCAAGGAGAGACCCAAGGTTTTATCAGTGATTACACTGTTATTTTGTACAGGGACTTATACAAGTGACTAAGGCCTAAAAAGGGTTTTCTATACAAAGGGATGGGTCTTACACTCTCTCAAGAGGCCCAAAGGTGCTTAAAGAAAAGGAATGGGGCATATAACATGAGGGTAGGCCCAAAGGGTTTGATTTTTGAACTGGCGATCGCGCCGAGGTTTCTTTACCGTACTGGGTCTTATACAATGCATTGAGGCCCAAAAAAGTTTTGGCTACAAGGGATGGGTCTTACACTCTATTAAAGGCCCAAAGGTTTATTTTTGTACAAGTGGTGGGGCTTATAGCTCAAGAAGAGGCCCAAAGGTTTTCGTTAAAAAGGCGACGACCGCGCCGAACTTTTTGATGGTGTCGGGACTTATACAATACACTGAGGCCCAAAAAGTTTTGTATTTACAAATGATTGGGTCTTACACTCTACCAAGAGGCCCAAAGAGTTTTGAAAATGATTGATGAGGTTTGAAATCCAAGAAACCCTAATTTTCTTTCCCTTTAAAAGTAAATATTTAAAGAAAATCAATAAAAATGATAAAAATACCAAATGAGTTTGAATAAACCACTTGTGATTTTTGTTTAAGGTTTTAAAAATGAGGTTTTAATCACAAGATGAACTAAAACTCATTTGGTTTTGATTTTCAAGGTAAATATTCACTTTAAAAATGTTTAAAAACAATTAAAAAGGAATTTATTCACAAAAATACTAATTATATTAAATAAATAATATAAAATTGAATTTTTTGTGGAATAAAATATTTCAACATTTTTTTGATTTTTTGCAAAAAGAACCAATCAAAAATAATTAAAATTGAGAGAGTTATTAATTTTCCAAACTGTTAAAAATAATATGAAAAATAGTAGAAAAGTGGAAAAAAAAGCAAAAAGAGGGTCTGGGGCGAGGGGGATTCGAACCCCAGACCTCTTGTGTATAGGGCGAGCACCTTACCATTGGGGTGGTGATACATCCGTTGATTGAAACACAACCACAAATATACAAGGCTTGCCTTGTTTTTGGCTTGGCCCAAGGCAAGACAAGGCAAGATTTTGGTTAGAAACGTGAAGGCCATAACTTTCTCATTTCTCCATGGATTGAGACAAAATTTAGGTCTATCCTGCCTAGAATTTCACAAGGAATCCAATGGTGGTGGTGTTTTTTTCAGATCATGCTCCTATTGAAAAACCCGATAGTGGTTTTGAAATAGGCCATGATTTGCATTTTCTGTGCTATCTCTCTTTTTGGAGCTTTCGTGCAATCTGCCAAGTGCTTTGTTCTAGAAATGATTTAATGCTTTGGACACCCTCAAATGACCTCTTAGAAGCTTTTAGGATGGTTGGAATCAGCTGGAAACCTCAGGAACAAGTTTAAGCCCTTTCTTGCAAAAGGGGCAAAAGTGGCCAAAATAACAACTCTCTCAAATGGTGTTCCAGATGGGAGGAACCATTTGGGATAGCTCAAGGATGATATTTGGAGTGTGTTTGAGGTTTTATCTGGTTTGAAAAGTGACTGAATCAAGACATGGCTTAAAAAATGCACAAAAGTCCAATTTTGAGGTTTTGAGAGGTGACTTTGTGATTTTGGTGTTACAGGTCACTTGTGAGTGTTTGGATCACCTCTATATGATATTTATGAGGTGTGTGTATGATTGGTTTGGTTGGAATTGCTCTCAAACTCAAAACCTGATGGTGACTTGCTTTGGAAGGAAAATTTGGAAGTGAGAAGGTGATTTTGAGGAAAGCATCAGTTTGATGGCTTTGGTGTACTCAAACTGATCACAAATGAGCTCTATTTATAGTAGAGCAAGTTTTTTTTGGGAGCAATAGTGATTGGAAACTGCAGTAGAGGTTTGGCCAATGTTGATCAATGAGAATCCAAGTCTCCTCCAGCCATTGACTAGAGGTTAGGGCACAGGCTACTGGTTCCCTTGGTCTTGGATATATCTTGAATGAATTTAGTTGGAAATGGCTCAGTCCATGCCACCTTGGTGCATCCATTAAATGCTCCAAACCAAAATTGGAGTCTTGTCCCTCTTTTAGGCATTTCTAGGTTTGGCATGCTACTTTTGGTTCCAAAGACTTGGGAGGCTTATGGATCAGTGTTTGTCCCTCCTTGGCCTCCCCCTAAGGTGTTCAGATGGATAAGTGTGTTTGTCATTTGCACAAATTTGGCAAATCGAGCAAAACGCACAAATTTGCCTTGCTTTGACAGTTTTCAGCAAGGCATGTTGCCATTGTCATATCTCATGGCTCAAGTGGAATTTGATGGAGTTCTTGGCCATTTTGGAAAGCCCTCATATGATACAACAATTGTTTGATCATAATTGGTTTTGATACTTTTTGGATCCAAGTGAAAAATGCCCCTGCATTTGGAAAAAAGTGAAGGCAGATTCTGACTTAGTGAAAATTTCACTAAGTGTTGGAAAAAGTGACATTTTCACTTTTTGCGATTTTGATCATTCCATAACTTAAAATCCATGAGGAATTGGAATGAGTTGTGTTTGAAGCTTTTGTAGGGGGCCATGAGAGCTACAAATCCAGCTTTGGATGCGGAAAAATGGCCTTGTGATTTAAGAGTTATGATCCTCCAAAGTTGGCACCCTAGCCACTTTGTTCCATAACTTAGAAAAATTTCTATGTTTTTATGGTTAACCCTTTTACAAGTTATCCCACTTTTCTTGATTTTTCTTGATGAATGATGATTCCAACCACACATTAACATCATTTTAGGGTCAAAGAACCAAAATTGTGAAAAATCTCAAAAAGACAAAGTTGACTTTTGTGCATAGTTGACTTTTTGTCAGATGAACTCCAAACTGTGTGGTCCTCTATGAAATCAAGTCCTTGACCTAAATCAAACTTGATGGATGGATTTCATAGGTGTTATAGGGTGTATTGAATCATGTCCTAAGGTTTGGGAGCATGCCTGGGTCAAAAGTCAAAGGCACTGTTGACTTTTCCCGCGAAACCCTAATTGTGGTTCTGATGAAATTGAAACTTGTTGCTCAAGCTTCTTAGACCAATCCATTGTTGCAAATGGATCAATGTGGTATATTAGAGAGCCTAAAATAGTCCTTTGAGGTCTTGGCTCATGTTTTGTCCCAAAAGTCAACTTAGGGGTGAATTAGGTCAAGAAACCCTAATTCCTGATTTTTTTTATGAATGCATCCCCTGAGGCAAAAATTGACTTGATGATTGGGTTCATGATGTCCCTTGGAGCATCATAGGTTATGCTTTGAAGCATTGGCTCATGCCCAGAGGAAAATTTTCATCTAGAGGCCCTGGTCGACCAAAACCCTAATTTGGTGACACTGTTGATTTTGAGGCTTGATCCACTCAGAATGCTGCAACCTTGTGCTTGATTCTTCCTGTGGGAGTCCTCTTGATCCATTGGGGATGTTTAAGAGGCTAGACAAGTTGAAGATCATGTCATTCCTTGATTGATCTTTTGTCTAAGAACACTAAGAGGGCTTGAAACCCTAAGTTTGATAGTAGTGAATGCTCACCCATCTTTGGGGAGACTGATGAGGTATGATGATTTGCACAATGATGGGAAATCTAGGTGGTCAAAATTTGGAGTATCACCGATGCCCCTATTTAATCTTCTTGGACCCGAAGGTGTGAATGGCGAAGGTATTCGGGCATCGGGGTGCAAGAGGATTAAATATCGGAATACCCGAAATTTTGATGGTGGTTATGAATGGCAGTTTGCACATCCTTATTCTTTTGCTAAGCAATGATGCTTAGAAAAGGTAAACTTCCCCTCGATCCTGGTCTTTGTACCAATGAACTGGTCTCATATTCTGAACTAAACTCCCCCTCGATCATGGTTTCCTACCAAGGATCTGGTCTCAGTTTCCGAACTAAACTTCCCCTTGATCCTGGTTTCCAACCAAGGAACTGGTCTTAGCTTATTTTGTAAACTTCCCCTCGATCCTGGTTTCCTACCAAGGAACTGGTCGTAGTTTCTTTTGTCAATAAACTCCTTGACAAGGGACGCTGTTCGTAGCGGTTTTCCTCAAACTTCTCGCCGAATTTTCCTGGGGAGATGCCATTTGATGGGAAAAACTTTTGATGTCAGACTTGCTGGGGAACCCATTCGTCTGAGTCGTAGAGGTGCAAAAACTTCTCTGTTGGAGACACCATTTGTCGACTCTATCGGGGAAAATGAGTCTCTTGAGAGTCTGTCTCCACTTGGGGTATTACATCATACTTTTCTCAGGACCTTCTCAGAGAAATGCCATATGATGTGATCCAATTTTGAGGTGCTGATAACCTTTCCGTCAGCGGATTTTTCAGAGAAAAACTGCTGTATTGTCGAATCTCTGATTAAGAGGCTTTCTATGGGGATTTTCCTTAATGCGGGAAAGCGAGGATATCATCTTCAATGGCGAAGAGTGATGTTTGTCGATGGTCTTCTTGCTTTTCAGAGGTTCAAGTTATCAAAGTGGCCAAGGACCAACTTTAATCCAGAAATAAACTGGACGAGAGTGTTCAGACGCAACATTTCCTGACGAGGAACGAACTGACAACTCGATTGAGAGGACTTTTATCACTAGGGGACAAGACCGACTAGAGTGATAATGATACAATAAGATCATGCATGTAAATCAATAATGCATGATGTATGTATGTTTATGCTGACAAAACTGACACGACATACAGACTAATGGATGAACACGACTGGATACTCGGCCACTGTAGGGGACGAAGAAGTTTCATTGGTTCAAAATAGCAATTCTGCCTTGCTTAGGAGAGATAGTCCCTGTGGGGGACAACCGTTGGTCGGGCTTAGGAGATAAGAACTCTGTCGGGGGTGCCAGATGAGACATGGTCTCTGACACAGTTGATCCTTTACTCAGGTGCACTGGTTTAGAAGGAGTACTTTGATTCTGCACTTTGAAGTTCAATTACTTCTGGAGAAGTGACCAGTGTTCTTTCGATGTTCAATAGTCAAAAGAAATTGCCGTCTTTATTTTAAAAGCAGAAAAAAGTTTGACAAGTAAATTCATTTTTTTTTATTTCAAGAATCGTTAATCATGTTAAAACGTTGTTCTATAAAGCTAAAACAAATAAGAATTGTAAACAAAAGCACAAGGGCTCAAATTTTATTGATAGGATGGAAATCAGCCAAACGCGTGATTCCATGGAGTATTTACAAAGTTTAGAAACTGTTAATTTAAGGGAAAAGGGTTACATTGAAACATGGCGACCGCTATCCTTCTAGCAACTTTGAATTCTGGGCATCCTGAGCTTCTGTCGAAGATGACCTGGGCTGGAGTTTTTCTTGGATGGTGTAACTGCTGCGGAGCTGAACTGATCAGACGTAGTTACTTGCCATTATTCCCTAATTTTTTTCTGGATTGTACTTTGAGATTTCCAATCCATCGGGATGATTTTCGATTATGTCTCTAATTTTTTCCTGGACCACCCTTTCGGGTTTTCAATCCACCGAGACGTTTTTTTAGTTTAGGCGAAGTATTCCTTGACTACATCAACATTTGTGCAGTAGGAAAATTCCTCTCCATCTGTAACACCCCAAAATTTGCTCTTTTGTTTTGAAGCTAACTGGCTTATGTTTCTTTGCATTTCTTGCATTAGCATTTGTGCATAGCATTGGTTCTTAGCATGGGATCAAGGTACTTGGTTCATCTCAAAGGAGTCTCAAGCCTCAAGGTGTTTTGTGGAGGTCATCATATCTTCATAAGATCAAGAATGGCAAAGGATTTCAAGTGAATCTTTCCCTCCTAACCAGAGGGGCCAAATTAGGGTTCTTGGGTTCAAAGAGCCTCTTGAGAAAACTTTATGGATTCAAGCATGCTCTCATAGGTTCCATATGCTCCCAAACACTCATAGAGGAAGGCTTGACTAGTGGTTCATTGTGGAAGATGTTCAGTGGATCAGTTTCTTGTGAACCAAGAAAAGTCAACTGTAAGGAGGAAAGTCAACCATGGAATTTTGAGGTCCTCTTAATGATTTTTAAGGTATTATGCCCTCATATGGTCCTCAAAGGCTAGGATTCATACCATTCATCAAAAGTCAAGAGTTTGTGCAAAAGTTACTATTTTAGGAAAATTACCTATAATGTGAAACTTCCATTTTTGGCAACTTTTCAAACCATCTTCAACTTGACTTTTCATCATCAAAGAAGCTTCAAATGAATTTTCCTCAAACATGAAAGTTTAAGATCTCTCTCTGCCCTTTCCAAAAAGTACTAGATTATCTCCATACCATTTGTGAAACTCAAGATATGACCAAAATAAGGCAAGGTGCTTTTTAGGGTTTTCACATGTATCCATTTTTCCATCTTTTGCATTTTGGTTCAAAATGACTTGTAATTGTTTCTAATGACTCAAGTCACATTTCCATATTCAAGTACACTCCATGAGGACCAGAGTTGGCCTTTGAATCAATTCATTTCATGCCAAATACCTCACTTTTTCACAATGTGCAAATGGCAAGATGGATCATATCTCATAAATCAAGTCATTACAAAGCCCAAGTCCATTCTATTTGTGATCAGCAGAAGAAATGTGAGTGAATCATGCTTTTACCATGACCTTGGCACGTGTGATTAAGTGTGTACATCACAACTTGCAATTTTAGAAAACACTTTTAATAGCCTTAATCAAGGGTTTAACAAAGCTTTAATCATGATCAGAGGGCTAACCAAGTCTATATAAGAAGATTCACACGTTCATTCACACCTCATGCACTCTCATTTGTTCAGATTTCAAATTTTCACTCAAACTTTCTCTCCTTCGAAACTCTCTCCTCACAAGGTTTCCTTGAGAATTCTCTGCATATTCTTGATCAGTGAAGAGAATAGAGTAAGAATCCACCATTGATTCAAGCTTAGAGTGAGGTTTTCACCAGATTCGAGTTTGAGTTGCTCATCATCAAATCTCAAGATCCAGCCTGATTGAAGCTTCTATTTGCATTTATTTTGTAAATAGAGCTCAAAAGAGGAAGATCTGCACTCTTACACTGGGTTTCTAGGAGTATTTTGCTTGTTTCAAGTTTCAGGTTAGTGTGAATTTCATGATCTTATAACTTGATTTTCTTGTGTGCATAATGTTCCTTATGCTTTGCTGATCATCCTGATGTGATTTGTTTTGATTTTGGACGTGTATTATGGCTGAATCGTGGATCTGAAGTTTTTGAGTTCAAACTTTTTGTCTTCGATTTGTTTAATCTATGCATGATCTGTTGATTTGAGTGTGATATTCATGATCCTTGTTGAATTCTGAGTTACATGGTGGTGGAGTTATGAATTTCTGAGAAATTTTGATGTTGAGGTCGCCGGAGAAGACGACCGGAGCTAGGGCTCCGAAGTCTGGTCATGTTTCAGGCCGGTGAGGGTTTAAAGGAAGAAGATGAAATCTGGACCGTTGGTGGTCCAGATCTGATGGTTCACGTTCAGCCAGATCATTTAAAATCCTCACGTGTTTTATTGATTGTGTGTGTGTATATTCCATGGTTGTTATTATGCACACACAGATCTGACCACTCATCTTGCTTGATTTTGTGATTTGTTGACTCATTTGTACACGTTGATTGGATCTGATGGTGTTGATTTTGCCAACTCATTAAAAAACATGTGATGTTCACGTGACTTTCTATGGAGGCCAGGTTAATCATCATGCTTGCTTGCTCATCATTGTTAACGTGTGTGCATAGATCTGAGCCTTTCATCATGTGTACTTTTGGATTATTGACTACGTGTGGATCTTTGGATCAATCCTGTGGCAATGATTGAGTCAATATTGTTGACTCAGAGCCTATGATAGGAAGCGCTTTGGGCTTCTTTCTATTCACACTCCCTCCTTTGGTCCAGCCCAGTTTTTAACATGATTTTCTTGCTTGTGGCACCCCTCTGCTTATTTTCATTTTATTTTCATTTTATTTGATTGATACATTTTGCATTTTAATTTTTAAAATTAGTTTAATGCATCAGAAAATTATGAAAAAATTCATGGATCATCTTTAGAATTTTATAAAATTTTGTCAAATTTTATTTTCCATTTTTCTTCTATTTTTCGCACCTGAATTAATTGTTTGATGAATTTCTTTGTGAATTTCTTCACTTGTGCACACTTGATCTTGTTGATTTTGTTTCTCATCATTGGTACATAGTTTGCATCCCATTATTTTTGCATACTTCATAGGACACTTTGAGGTTCCTAAAAACATTTTTCTCATATTTTTAAACTCATTTCATATTGCATTTTAGTCCCTCTATTTGTGCATTGTTCTTCTTTGTTCTTATGCAACTTTGAAGCATTGTTTGAGGTACTTAACCTGTGAATTTTGTGTGATCTTTTGGCATGTTGCTAGATTCTGACTTAGGTCACTTGGGTTTTAATTCCACAATTTTTGAATGTCATTTGATATATGTTTAATTATTTGTGCTTAAGTGAATTATGCATGATCATCTCTTGACATCTCTTAACCCTAATTGCTTTGCCATGCTTGTTTGATTGAGTTTCTTTGTGATTCTTTGCATGAGTATTGGATATGATGTTTACCCCTAGTTGAGGTCCCTTATGACCAAATTTTGCAATTTGTGGATCATGTTTGGGTATGCTTTAAGTGCTTGTACTTTGACTTCCTTTTGTGGACTTTCTTTGGTGCATACTGTTTCATGTTTTGATCTTCTATTGCATATGAGAATTGTTGATGATGGTATGATATTGATTCTGAATTGCTTTCATCTTCATCTTATTTTTCTCATTTCATCTTGATATGAAGTTCATTGGTGCTTAATTGTGCATTTCATATAAGTATGCTTGCATTCTTTCATGATTACCTTTGCATGCTTACTTGAGATGTTTTGCATGATCTTTGAGACTTGTTTATTGATGTAAGTTGGATATACTTGATATGATGTGCTTGCTGCCCTATCTTGTTTCTTATCTCATCCTTCTCTTTCTCATTCTTCTCTTTCACTTTCTTTCTCCCATGAATCTCAAGACTTGTTTAAGTCTTGGATTCTCTCCCTTTAGAGCTACCTAGTCCAACTTAATTTTTGATTAAGCTTGGAGTAGGATTAGCATTAGGTTTTAGGTAGTTGTCCCTCCTAAGCCTCACTAACCATAGGTCACCCATGCATGATAACATTAGGACTCTTAGTTTCCCTTTAGAGTTTCCTTTGGGTCTTCTCTCTTCTCATCTCAAAACTTCTTGAAAAAACTTAATAAAGATAAAGTGTATTGCGCACGAGCCTTAAGCGTGGGGAATGAGAAATGAGGGGCCTCCTCTCATCTTTCTAGAGTGCTTAGCGGGCGTCCTGTCTTAGGAAGATTCGTTAAGTATTCGTCCCTGTGCCCTAGACTTTGGTGCAATGCAAGTTATGAACTAACTTAAAAAGAAAACACTTCTGTCTAAAAAACACAAAAACAAATTCAAATCTTTTTATCCTTCGGGATTGTTGGGTTTCAAATTTCATTTTCAGAAAAGAGCTCGTCGCTCACGTAAAAAACACTTACCCATCCGTGGTCGTACCCACGAACTACATTAGCTCTGATTCCTCTCTCTCGTCCGATTGAGGATATGTAGGCACAAGACAACGATTGTCTTGGCGAGCAACCTTCCCCCACAGTTCCTGTCCTAACTACGTTGACTCAGACTTTCCCATTGCACTGAGGGAGTACGTAGGCCTAGGGCATCGAATATGTCCTACCGAGTTCGTCTTAGTCACCCCGATCCCTGTTTTCTTTTGCACATCCATAGATAGTAGGACAGCTCACCCTCCGTTTAGACAACAAGCATGGATCCCATCGAGTACGATGGATGCGTGGGGTGCTAACACCTTCCCCTCGCATAACCGACTCCCAAACCCTGACAATGGTTGCGATGACCATGTCTTTCCCCCTTTCTCTTCAGGTTTATGCATTGTTTCCTTTCCCTCTCTCGGGATAAATACACATTACTGGCGACTCTGTGTTTTCTGCGCCACTCTCGCGTTTGTACCGTTGGATGCGAATCTTTCGGGAGCGACACCATCCATGGTTGCGAGTCTCAAGGCACCGCCTGAGAAGGCTTTCTTGACCACATAGGGGCCGTCATAATTCGGAGTCCATTTGCCCCAGGAATCAGTGAGAAATGATTGTATCTTTTTGAGCACAAGGTCTCCTTTCCTGAAGACGCGAGGTCGGACCTTTTTGTCAAACGCCTTCTTCATTCTCTGTTAATACAACTGACCATGTCATAGTGCCGTCATTCGTTTCTCTTCGATCAGATTCAGTTCGTCGTGTCGAATTTGACACCATTCAGCTTCTGTTAGCTTAGCTTCCATCAGTACCCTGATTGATGAGATCTCTACTTCTATAGGGAGCACTGCCTCCATGCCATATACTAGAGAGAAGGGGGTTGCCCTTGTTGAAGTGCGGACAGATGTGCGATAACCGTGAAGAGCAAAGGGTAGCATCTCGTGCCAATCTTTGTAGGTTACAACCATCTTTTGAACAATCTTCTTGATATTCTTGTTAGCCACTTCTACCGCTCCGTTCATCTTGGGCTGGTAGGGAGATGAGTTATGGTGTTCGATCTTGAACTCAACGCACAACTCTTTCATCATCTTGTTATTCAAGTTGGATCCATTATTAGTAATGATCTGGCTTGGAACACCATAACGGCAAATGATATTATTTTTGATAAATCGGACCACCACTGGTCGGGTTACATTGGCGTATGACGATGCTTCGACCCATTTGGTGAAGTAATCAATGGCTGCCAGGATGAGCCGATGTCCGTTCGAAGCCTTGGGTTTAATCATGACAATCATGTCGATTCCCCATATGGAAAAAGGCCACGGGGAAGAGAGAACTTTGAGATGCGTTGGCGGTACATGGATTTTGTTGGAGTATATCTGACGCTTGTGACACTTCCTCATGTACTTGTAGCAATCGAATTCCATTGTCAACCAATAGTACCTCGCTCTTAGAATTATTCTCGCCATTGTGAGTCCGTTGGCATGGGTGCCAAAGGATCCTTCGTGAATTTCTTTTATCAGCATGTCTGCTTCTGGTCTGTCTATGCATCGAAGCAAGACCATGTAGAAATTTCTCTTATAGAGGGTATCACCGCTCACGAAAAAACTGCCAGCCAGCCTTCTGAGGGTCTTTCTGTCATTTCTTAGTGCCCCAGGTGGGTACTCTTATTTTTGAAGGAAGCATTTGATATCGTGATACCAAGGTTTGTTGTCTATGACTGCTTCAATCGTGAAGATGTAAGCGGGCCGTTCAAGGTGCATTATGTCAATCTTAGGTAAGTCGTTCCATTGACCTACACTAATCATGGAAGAGAGAGTGGCTAATACATCAGCCATGTGATTCTCTTCACGAGGGATATGATGAAACTCGACTCTGTTGAAGAAGGGTAACAACCTTCTTGCGTAGTTTTTGTAAGGAATTAGTCCTGATTGGTATGTGTTCCAATCTTCTTTGATCTGATTGATAACCAGGGCTGAGTCGCCATACACATCCAAGTTCTTGATCCTCAAATCAATTGCTTCCTCAAGATCCATAATACAAGCTTCATATTCGGCCTCGTTGTTTGTACACTTAAATGTAAGTCTGGCAGTGAAAGGAATGTAGGTACCCTGAGGTGTTATGATAATTGCCCCAATTCCGTTTCCGTAATGATTGACAGCTCCGTCAAAGATTAGTCCCCATTGGGAACCTGGTTCTGGCCCTTCAATGGGTAGCGGTTCATCGCAATCTTTCATTTTTAGATACATGACATCTTCGTCTGGGAAGTCAAATCCGATTGATTCTTGATCTTAAATCGGTTGATGAGCCAAATGATCGGCTAAAATACTCCCCTTAACAGCTTTTTAGGCGTGGTATTCTATGTCATATTCTGATAACAACATCTGCCAATGGGCAATCCTTCCCGTGAGATCAAGCTTTTCAAAGACGTACTTGATTAGATCCATTTCGAAGATTAACCAAGTAGTGTGATGAATCATATACTGGCGAAGACGTTTGGCTGCCCAAGCCAGAGCACAGCAAGTTTTCTCGAGCATAGTGTACCGAGTCTCGCAGTCGGTGAATTTCTGGCTCAAATAGTAAATGGCAGACTCTTTCCTTTTGGTTTCATCTTGTTGGCCAAGTACACAACCCATCGAGTCTTCCAAGACTGTTAGATAGATGATCAGTGGTCTTCCTTCCACTGGAGGTGATCGAATCGGTGGGTTCAATAGGTATTCCTTAATAGTGTTGAAGGCAATTTGACAGTCTTCTGTCCAAACACAGTCCTGATTCCTTTTAAGTAATTTGAAAATTGGCACACATGTCGAGGTCATGAGGAATATAAATCTGGAAATGTAATTCAAACGTCCTAGGAATCCCCTGACTTGTTTTTTAGTTTTCGGAGAAGGCATTTCTTGAATGGCCTTGACCTTGTCAGGGTCAACCTCAATTCCTTTCTGGCTGACGATGAACCCTAAAAGTGTCCCTGAAAGGACCCCGAATGTGCATTTGTTGGGATTCAAGCGGAGTTTATACTTTCTCAACCGCTCAAATAGTGTTGACAGGTGGGTCACATGGTCCTCCTCTGTTCTAGATTTGGCAATCATGTCATCGACATATACCTTGATTTCCTTATGTATCATGTCATGAAACAGAGTAGTCATGCCCGACATTCTTCAAGCCGAACGGCATTACCTTGTAACAAAAAGTACCCCATGGAGTAATGAACGAAGTTTTCTCCATGTCTTTTGGCGCCATTTTGATTTGATTATAGCCCGAGAATCCATCCATGAAGGAGAAAACTTTGAACTTTGATGTACTGTCTACCAGAATGTCAATGTGTGGTAAAGGGAAGTTATCCTTTGGACTAGCCTAGTTTAGATCTCTGTAATCGACACACATTTTGACTTTTTCGTCCTTTTTCAAAATGGGTACGATATTGGCTAACCATTGAGGATATTCAGATGTGGCGAGGAAACCCGCATCAATCTGTTTCTGTACCTCCTCTTTGATTTTGATGGCCATGTCCGGATGAGTTCATCTCAACCTTTGTTTTACTGGCGGACATTCTGACCTTAACGGTAGATGATGTTCCACGATGTTGGTATCCAACCCTAGCATATCCTGGTAGGACCAAGCGAATACATCAGGAAACTCTTTGAGAAGCTTTGTCAAACTCTTTTTGGCAGTTGGACTGAGCAGTGCCCCAATCCTGATCTCTTTTCTCTCTTCTTTTGAACCCAAGTTGACCGTTTCCAACGGCTCTTTGTGAGGTTCAATGGACCCTTCCTCCTGTTTGAGTAGTCGGGAGATCTCTTCTGGAATTTCATCGTCAACTTCTTCTTCAGCCCCAAATACCGAAAATTCAAAGTTAGGAGAAGGCATCGGATCGTATGTTTCAACGGGGTTGAAAACAAGCAATCTGCATGACATGATGATTTGTTTTAGAAGAGATAGAGGGAATGCAAGAGTGTGTGCAGTGTATTTTCTGAAAACTGCTTGTTATTATTATTTGAATTGTTTTTTAGGATTACCATTTTCTGAAAAGCGAAAAGAGAAAACAACAATAAATGCATAAATTATAGAATGACGTTATTTTATTTATGAACGGTCGATTCTTGAAACTACAGCCCTATAAAACAAAACTCTGTCGCTTTAGGCGAAGCGAAGAGGGATATTTACAGAAAGTGAGCCCTATCAAAACATCTGTTTCACCTGGGCAGGGTGAAAGGTTAAAGACGGCAATTACTTTGACTTATGAATAATCTTCAGAACATCGACAGCAACCCATTGGCGGCAAACTCCTCGATGAATCACAAAGTCTGGTACCTTCCTTGATTTATCTTCAGAAATAACGCTGATTTTTGGCAGAACAGGATCATTGGAATCTATCTCCCAGGCAGAATTGTCGTAGGAGGATTCCTCTGTTGTATGTTGCATAGTATTTGTGCTCTCAGGTGGATCTCCCCACCCAGTTGGCTGAATGTCTTCGAGCCTGATGCGAGAGCTTTCAGGAGCGGTGTATTTGACCATGAAGTCGTATTTTCTACTCGGTTCTCCCAAGGTGTCCCACACGTCTTTGGAACTGGAGGAGTAATCTCTTTCGATGACGTTGACCTCTGGAAAAGCATAGTTGATGAATTCAAGTCCTACAAACTTTGCGAATTCATCGTCGTGCTGGATATTTTCTGAATGACCTGAGTGTTAATCCCATGACATGGTGGGGACGCAGGTATTCCTTTCAACGATGCTCAGCTGATTTTCATTGTTCGATTGATTTTCTTGCCCCAAGTCTCCTGGGTACGGCTGCCAGATAGGCAGGCCATCCATTGGGCTATAATAGTCGTGGTCAAAGTTATCTTTCATCATAGTGTACTCCTCTAATGAGTTTGGTGGAGCACGACATCCTTCAGGATCACAATCTCCGTATATTGTTCTGAAATTTGACCTGGGTATAAATTTCAGACTCTGTGCGGGATAGCAAAATGGCGTAATCACCTCTTCCTGAGAGATATAACCGTCCTCGTTAAGATAGGACTTCCACTCTTCATCTGTATCAAAGGGATCTTCCTCGTTGATAGTATGGACTACTTGAGGCACTCGGTGAAGGAAACCTCCACTGTGGAAGAAGTCCTGAATGGGATTAAGACTTTCATCATTAGCAGCTGTCTGGGTGTAGGTTGCAGAAAAACCAAGACTCTTCTTTGTTTTATTGTCAGTAGGAATGACAAACTGTCCCCATCCCTTTGCATTGTTACTTTTGATCACTTCGAGAGCATCTCTGTATGTGGAAATCGAGGTTCCTTTCTCTGATTGATTCTTATTGCTCACTGAAAGTGCTTGGAACTGAGTCCCAACAACCTCCTCGGGTTCTATACAAGTAGATAATGACAAGTTACTCACGAGCAAGGTTTGTTCTCCACAGACCGTGACGAGTTGATCGTTCTTGACGAACTTCAGTTTCTGGTGCAGCGTTGAAGTGACTGCCCCAGCCTAGTGTATCCAAGGCCTTCCTAATAAACAGTTTTACGCTGCTCGGACGTCCATGACCAGGAAAGTGATTAGGATAGTGTGAGGACCAATAGTTATGGGAAGGTCGACTTCGTCGATAACAACTTTCCGAGATCCGTCAAAGGCTTTGATGATAGCCTCACTGCCCCTCATCGAGGACCCTTTGAATGATAGTCGCATTAAAGTGGACCTCGGCATAACGTTGATGGCCGGTCTTGTGTCTGCCAGTACGCTGGCTAAAGCATCGTCCTGGCAGTTGACCATAATATTGAGCGCCAAGTTGTGGCTTTTGCCCTCCTCTGGCAAATCCTCATCACTTAACCCTAAGTTGTTGCAGGAAGTGATGTTAGAAACGATGCTATAGAACTGTTTTATTGTTACATCCTGTTCCACAAAGGCCTACTCTAGGACTTTCTGTAGAGCCTCTCTGTGGGCTTCGGAACTGAGTAAAAGTGATAGCACAGAGATCTTTGAAGGAGTTTGTAACAGTTGATCAACAATGTTGTCTTCACTCCTTTGTATGAGCTTCAGCATCTCATCATTATTCTTTGAAAGGTCGGGATTACTGGATTGACTGACTGGTGGATCAGGAGCTTTTGTCTGAAGTTCCTTTTCTTTGTTAGGTTTTCCAACCCCTCGGTTAAAGATTCGACCACTCCGTGTTACTTGACTGATGTCTGCAATATTCACGACGGAGGGTAATGGAAGTTCCTTTCCATTCTCAATTACTGTTGCACCGTATTTGTAAGGGATCGCCTTAGCTGAATCATACGGTAATGGTCCTGGCAAATAAATAACTACATGAGCCTTCTGATTTTTCTGACTGTTGTAAATAACTTCAATTAGTTCTTGGCTAAGAACCTTTGATTCGTCCAGTAGAGGGATGATGTTACAAACATCCTTGTTCCGTTGATGATCAGAGATTATGACAACGTCTTTGATTTGATCAGCGGAGTAGTCCGGCGTCCAGTTGATATACCCCGAAACTGAATATTGTTGGATTTCTTTGCGGTCTAGCTGACTCTGAAGGGCTGCTCGCACGAGGTAACATCCTTGATTATTTTTTGAGCAGACTCTACAGCGCTCGTAATTATGTGGTGGCACCTGGCCACTTCCGCTTTGAATGCAGTGTAACCTCACTAGATTTGTTTCTGTAGATCGGACATCCTGACTTGGATGCCGAGTAGGGTTCCCGTCAACCCACTGATTTGTTGCGTGTCTTCATCCATATAGTTGGAAGCCACCAGTGGTTTAACAAGTGTTGTAAAGTTCTTTGAATGAGAGTGCACCCTTGGTTACTCTCACAACATCCTTTACAATTCTGATAATTATGCGAAGTGAGAAAACCGAGTTGGACTTGCCTGGTGTGTAACTCCACCAAGCTGGTATTCATCAAATGAATATCGAAGATTTGAATCATGTTGATCTGATAAGGATTTCTATCATGGTAGTCCTGGATCCATCCAAGATCCATCTGACGCTGGAAGGCCTCTTGTATAAAAGAGCATCCCTGTTTGTTTACCGAGCAAGTCAGACAGGAATTGTAATCGTGTCGGCAGATTATGATACTTGCTTCTCCTTGAGTGCATTGCCACCAAGTTGGCATTCATCGCACAGATGTCGTGGTTCTAAATGACGTTGGAATTCGTGTAGGTCATGTTGACTCCACGAACTCGATGCTCTTGGATCCACCTGAGATCCAATTGTTCTTGTAGAGCCGATTGCACCACAGAACATCCCTGATTATTTTTAGAGCAGAAATCACACTGGTGATAGTTATGAGGTGGCACATGGCCGTATCCGCTCTGTCTACAATGCATCTTGACCAAATTGGCCCTTAATAAGAGTACATCATGAATTTGATAGATGTTGTTAGACTCTCGCTCTATCAAATTGATTGTAGCTTTCTCGTGTTGAGGCAGCGGGTTTGTGAGAACATTCAGATTCGTATCTTTGAAAGATAAGACCCCGCTGTTAACAAGTTTTTGCATATCGGCTTTGAAACTGAGACAGTTTTCTATGTTATGCCCCGGTCCTCCTTGATGGTAAGGACAAGTCTGATTCGTTTTGAACCAAAAAGGCAGATTTTCTGGTACTGTAAGAGGAGACTTAGTTTGGACGTGCCCCTTGACCAGTAATAATGGAAGCAGTTCTGCGTACAACGTGGGTATAGGGTCGAACCCTGACTGCCACGTTGTATGATTGTTGTTGTACGGAGGACGAGCCTGCTGAAGAGGCTGTTGTGTCCTTTGCTGATATTGCTGTGGAATCGGTTGGCTCTGCGCAACCTGAGGTTGATACGTAGGAACAGGCGCGGGTTTGATAGCAGGAGTTACAGCTACTGCTGGTTGTTATCGTCACCTTTGATTTCCGAGAGAGATATTCCCAATATCCTGCTCTTTTTTCTTAGGGAGAGCACTACCGTATCATTTTGTACTACTTGATGATCCAGCGTCTTTAACTAAACGTCCTTCTCGGACTGCTTCCTCAAGACGAACTCCCATGCCCACCATCTCGGTGAAGTCACTGGGCGCACTGGCGACCATTCTGTCATAGTAAAATGAGCTCAAGGTCTTTAAGAAGATCTTTGTCATCTCTTTTTCCTCCAGAGGTCTTTAAGAAGATCACGCCATCTCTGAGCGTACTCCTTAAAGGTTTCCTTGTCCTTTTGTGACATCGATCTGAGTTGATCTCTATCCGGTGCCATGTCCAAATTGTATTTATATTGTTGAATGAAGGCAGAGCCAAGATCTCTGAACGTGCCGATCGTAGCGCGGTTTAAAGCCATGTACCATTTTAATGCGGCACTGGTTAAACTATCCTGAAAGTAATGAATTAGTAGCTCCTGGTTCTTTGTCTGAGCTGACATTCGCCGAGCGTACATCACCAAATGGCTTTGAGGGCAAGAGTTACACTTGTACTTTTCAAAGTCGGGTACCTGGAACTTGTGCGGAACTTTCACATTAGGGACCAAACAAAGGTCTGCGGCGTCCTTTCCAAATAGATCCTGACCGCGAAGGGCTTGCAATTCTTTCTGTATCTCTAGGAATTGTTCCTGGAATTCATTCATTCTGTCGAACATACTTTCATTTCCACCAGAAGGTATCTGTGGAATCTGTCCTTCCGGGACAGTGTGTACCACGGGCGGTGGTATAGTCATCATGGTCGAGACTCTCGGTGTCTCCCGAAGTTTGTAACCTTCAGGAGTTGCTGTCTTGCCCCTGGAATCTTTGCTTTCCCAAAGTTTGTAACCTTCAGGCCCAGCGGCTTCTGCTGCGGTTCCTTGATCCTCATTGATCGACGGAACATATCCTTCTGGGATATAGTTGATAGGCATGCCCCAGGGACGATCTTTCGGCATTTTATACCTAGGATCATACTTCTCCACTATGGGCGTAGATGTGATCTTTGAGATCATAGTCCTTTGTTGTTGCATCTGAGCCTCTACTAGAGCTTGCATGTCGTTATGAAGCTTTCTCATATCCTCTTTTAGAGTGTCAATCTCTTCCCTTAACTCTCTGTTCTCTTCCTCGAGATCATCCATCTTTTTCTGATGATTGGCCCGAGTATTGTACGAATGAGACATTTTAACTCTAGGATCGAGACCCAAATGTGAGATTCGTAGGTAAGAAGAATGCGTGAAGTGAGAATCATGAATGATAAGCAATGATTATATTAATTGTATATATTTTTATTTATTCAAAGTAAACTTCGACAATTAGATTGCAAATATCAATCTGTGGGGAAAATCCCATTTTATGGAATTCAAAGGATTGCAGAAATGGAAATACAGTAATTTACATAGTGATGCGAAAGGAAATCTAAGCTAATGGATCCTGAGTCCTCTATGAGGAGAGCTCAGGTGCTGGTTCTGGTATTTTCCTTTTCTTTGACCGGGGCTCTTGGGCCGTTGTCGGGTTGTCATTCCTTTGCCAATTGAAAAGAGCGAGCAAATTCCTTTGGTCTTCTTAATTCTCTACAGCGTGTTGCTCTAAAATCTCAATCAGAGCATCCTTTTCTTTTAACAGTTGCTGTATTTTCTAACACTCCACATTGAGAATATGGTACTTGTTCCTCCAAAACCTCTTCTCCTGCTGAACTTTGCTGAGAGTAACCTGAAGTTTTTCCGTCTCAGACATAAAATAAAGGGCAGAGTCCCTTAATGGAAGAACTTCCTGGCGAGGGTAAAGCATCCTCAGCTTGAGAGCTCTAGTTTGTACCCAGTGGAGATAAGGCTCCACCGAGACACAATATGGTTTTCCTAGAGACTCTCTTCCTTTTCTGTGAATGTGTTTCCAGGCATGCACTATTTCCATCTTTAGTGCCCTGTCATTTTCTCCTTCCATGAAGAAAAGACCTTCCAGATGAGCATTACGCAGGACATGCCTCATCGGGTATCCAAATTGACGACGAACGAGAATTGGATAATAGTTGATTCCTCCCTTAGTTCCTATAAGGGGTACATTTGGGAAATTTCCACAACGGTCAATGATTCTGATCCCATCATAGATTCGATTGTACCAATCGATGTCAGAGTTGGTAAGAGACATGATTCTCTACGACCAACGTAAAGTATTCTTTTGATCCCAAAATGCAGCAGACTTGGGCAAATGAGAAGTGAACTATTTGTACAGCAGGGGTACACAACAGGTGATCATTCCTCCACTATACAAATTCCTTAAGTGTACCAAATGATACGCATCTGCGAGTAAGGTTGGTACAGGGTTTCCAATCAAGAAAATCTTAATGGCGTTGATGTCTACGAAGTTATCGATGTTGGGAAACAAAAATAACACGTAGGTGAGCAAAACAAAGATGCTCTCGAAAGCGGCCATGTTCCCTATACTAGCAAAGTATAGAGCTTTCTTTATCAAGAATTGGGCTGGCAAACCTTGGATGCCACCCTTAGTGGTCATGTGAGTCCTGACTTCTGACTCGTTCAGATAAATTGCTCTTGCAATGGTTTGATCCTTTGGAATTTCTTCCAGTCCAAAAAAGGGAGCTTGATCAGTAATATGCAAACCAGTCAGGTGGGAGTACTCCTCCAGTGTTGGTGCTAGCTAATAATCTGGGAATGTGAAACAGTGATAGACTGGATCGTAGAACTAGATTAGTGTGGACAGGATTCCTTCGATTACATAAACCCTTAACAAGGACAACAATCCTCCATACTTGGATCTGAAAGCCTCGTGGTTGGTGATCATTCTCGCCAGACCTCTTAAATCCTCTAGTTTTCGAACCTTGAAGGTGTACTTATGAGTTTTCCTTCTACCGAAATCCATTAGTGCAATCTCCTTTCTCTGACATTTAGAATCATTGTCTTAGTTTATTTTTGAAAAAGAGAGACTAGAAGAGAAGATTTTTTTAAAATGTTTTTTAAATGAATGTATGAATGCAGCACACAAAAACATAGAAAAAACATGGGGTCAAAGGGTCTGTGTCATGAAGTCAAGGCTCTACCCCCCCCCCCCCCAAAGGTTTATACTGGTGTTTTTTTGTACCTGTCCGCAAAATCATTGATCCCTCTTGGGATAACAACAGAAAGCGGATCGCCATCGAGCTGATGCATCTTAGAGTGATCTCAGATAAGGGTAGTATCGCGTGACAACTATTTACGATAGCTTCCTCACTACAAAATGGCTTAAGTCTACTAAAAACCTCAGCTTCTCAGATAACCCAGTCGACCACACTACTTTCAACAACCGAAATCGTATAGGCAATGCATCTGCAAAGGGAGTCTCCACTGAGTTTGATGGTCGATCGGGGACTCTTAACTAGGATTCACTCCCCGCAAGATTACCCGCATTGGCATCACCTATCTTAAGTGTATACTCAATCTTTCCACATGCGGCATCACACGCATTCCCATTAGCAGAAAAATAAACACATATATAAATTAGGAAAAGCAGTATATATATTTGTCTTAATCATCCTAGACCTCTAGTCTTATGATCCTATACAGACAATGACTCCCCAGCAAAGTCATCATTTCTGTGATATTTTGGTGAACTCAAGGTTTTCACTGAAGATTGTAAGAAAGAGAAGACAAGCCCCACGGTGGGCGCCATTTTTTCTGTAGCGCAATTTTTGTGGTCCTGAGTCACGATCGCTTGGGCACTACAGTTCGATTCATTTTTTATCCTATTGAGTTGATTACGGAAGGGAAATAAAAGTCTCCAATTAACCCTGCTTGCATACTGAATTTGAACAGCGGTCTGTTAGGTTACAGATGTTATGTGGATGTGGGGCCCAATCTTTGATTATTTTGTTAAGAACACAGTGTCTGGATTATTTGTGATGTTTTTGGTAACGTGTTTAGATTTGCTGCTTTTGGGTTGATTTGGTGGAGATACTGGGTTTTGGGTTTTTGATTAGTATGCTCGCTAAGATTTTTTCAATTTTATGCCTACGTATTCCCGTTTGATGAAACAGGGAAATCATAGCGATCGTATTTCCTCCTATTCTATGGGAGGAAAAGAGATTATTTTGGTGTCTTGTTCAAAACCCAAGACATGAAGCTAAAGGTGATTTGTATCTTGTTCAAAGCCCAAGATGTGAAGCTAAAGGGTTTATGGATAAGAGAGAATTTGTCGTCTCTAAAGGAGGATATTTGGTATGTTTATCACAACTGTCGGGTGATTGATTATAAAGGAGAATTACTTTAACTGGGATATGTGACTCCAGCAATGCCATAATTTCCTTTATAAGGGGTTTTTTTAACCTGAAGGATAAGACTTTAACTCAGTTTAAAGCAATTCCATCTTTCCTTAGGAATTTCTCATGCTAAAGGAGGGACAGTGGCGTGGATGTAAATAATCCAGAGGCTTGCCGCTTACAGCAATTAGATGGGGGAAAAAGGAGTTGTTGATGTTTGTACTCTTAAAAGGTTGATTGACTCAACCGGGGTTTTCTTTATACAAAGCCTAAGAGGAGGCTAGTGACCCAAAAAGAGGGTGCTAACAAGTGACTGACTCAAAAAGAGGGTGCTTTTATGCGTCTTGTACGAAGCCCAAGACGGAGACTAAAAGGGAAGTGACTCAACAAGAGAGTCTGTTTGACAGGTGATTGACTCAACAAGAGAGTCTTTTATACTCAACAAGAGAGTGTTTTACTGTCTCGTACGAAGCCCGAGATAGAGGCTGAAAGGAGATTGACTCAACAAGAAAATCTTTTATACTCAACAAGAGAGTGATTTCTATCTCGTACGAAGCCCGAGATGGAGGCTAAAAGTTGACTCAACAAGAGAGTCTGTTTGACAGGTGATTGACACAACAAGAGAGTCTTTTATACTCAACAAAAGAGTGTTTTGATGTCTTATACGAAGCCCGAGATAGAGGCTGAAAGGAGATTGACTCAACAAGAGAATCTTTTATACTCAACAAGTGAGTGATTTCTATCTCGTACGAAGCCCGAGATGGAGGCTAAAAGTTGACTCAACAAGAGAGTCTAAAAAGGTTAGCTCCGCTGGGGAGAATTATTTGTACAAAGACCAAGAGGAGGCTACTTATGCTGGTGACTGTTTCAGTTTAGTAACAGGTCCGGTATATTGGATAAAAGAGAAAATCAGTTCTTATAAAAGGAAAGATTAAAGGTATGGTTGTGCCTTGGCACTGATCAGAGGATTAGGGTTATTTCCTGTTCTTTAAGGAAATGGGAAATCCAAAGGGTATTGAGACTGTCCAAGTCTACTGGTGTTCTGAGAAATCGATTCTCAAATAGTGAATGATCTTTGTATGACGCCCAAGAGAAGGCTGGTATGTTAAGGGATGAAGGTCAACCCATTAACTGGTCTGACACTTGACTCAGAAAGACAACTATAGCAAATTGATGACTAGGTTCTGTTCCTATACCTGTAGAGGTCTCTGGGTCCTTGTACTAAGCCCAAGAGAAGGCATGAGAGCTTTTAAGAAGCCGAAGGGTCCTTGTACAACGCCCAAGAGAAGGCGGGGATGCTTTTAAGAAGCCTGTGGGTCCCCAAACCTCGAGAAGTTCAAGACATGCCATTCACCGAGAATAGATCAAGCCAGGAAAGTCCGAGAATTTGGAAGAAACTCAAGTGATGCCATTCACGGAGAAAAGATCATCTCTTGGGAGTTAGAGTTTCTTTGACAATGTCTAAGGGTGACAGTCTGAGAAAGGGTTCACTGAGAATGTTGCCTTTCACGTCTCCATATTGTTTAACCCCAAGAGGAGGGAAGACTGTGTCTGGTAATCCTATAGGGATCCATTTTGACTGTATTTAAGAGTGACCAACAGGGATTTACCTAGTGATAGACGTAGTTGCCGGGGGAAACTCTAAATAACTATACTAGTATTACACAGTGGATATATAGCAAGTATATAAAAGTTTGTGAAAGAAGACTTACAGTGAGCAGCCCCACAATACAGTTATATATATATATATATATATATATATATATATATATATATATATATATATATATATATATATATATATATATATATATATATATATATGAAAGCGGATAAAGAAAGCGGGTAAAAACTTACTCGGTTGTAGAGCTTCCATGTTGTTTTGTTAGTTTTTCAACAAAGAAAGATTTGATAACAATATTATATTCTAAATAAAAGGAGAAAGTGCTTTGAAAAGATTGTTGGGGCTTACAGCTCAAGGAGAGGCCCAAGGTTTTATCAGTGATTGCACTGTTGTTTTGTACAGGGACTTATACAAGTGACTGAGGCCCAAAAAGGGTTTTATATACAAAGGGATGTGTCTTACACTCTCTCAAGAGGCCCAAAGGTGTTTAAAGAAAAGTAATGGGGCTTATAACACGAGGGTAGGCCCAAAGGGTTTGATTTTTGAACTGGCGATCGCGCCGAGGTTTCTTTACCGTACTGGGTCTTATACAATGCATTGAGGCCCAAAAAAGTTTTGGCTACAAGGGATGGGTCTTACACTCTATTAGGGGCCCAAAGGTTTATTTTTGTACAAGTGGTGGGGCTTACAGCTCAAGGAGAGGCCCAAAGGTTTTCGTTAAAAAGGCGACGATCGGCCGAACTTTTTGATGGTGTCGGGACTTATACAATACACTGAGGCCCAAAAAGGTTTGTATTTACAACGAATTGGGTCTTACACTCTACCCAGAGGCCTAAAGAGTTTTGAAAATGATTGATGAGGTTTGAAATCAAAGAAACCCTAATTTTCTTTCCCTTTAAAAGTCAATATTTAAAGAAAATCAATAAAAATGATAAAAATACCAAATGAGTTTGAATAAACCACTTGTGATTTTTGTTTAAGGTTTGAAAAATGAGGTTTTAATCACAAGATGAATTAAAACTCATTTGGTTTTGATTTTCAAGGTAAATATTCACTTTTAAAATGTTTAAAAATAATTAAAAAGGAATTTATTCACAAAAATAATAATTATATTAAATAAATAATATAAACTTGATTTTTTTGTGGAATAAAATATTTCAACATTTTTGTGATTTTTTGCAAAAAGAACCAATAAAAAATTAATTAAAATTGAGAGAGTTATTAATTTTCCAAACTATTAAAAATAATATGAAAAATAGTAGAAAAGTGGAAAAAAAGCAAACAGAGGGTATGGGGCGAGGGAGATTCGAACCCCAGACCTCTTGTGTATAGGCCACGCGCCTTACCACTGGGGTGGTGATACATCCGTTGATTGAAACACAACCACAAATATACAAGGCTTGCCTTGTTTTTGGCCTGTCCCAAGGCAAGGCAAGGCAAGATTTTGGTTAGAAACGTGAACGCCATATCTTTCTCATTTCTCCATGGATTGGGACAAAATTTAGGTCTATCCTGCCTAGAATTTCACAAGGAATACAATGATGGTGGTGTTTTTTTCAGATCATGCTCCTATTGAAAAAACCTGATAGTGGTTTTGAAATAGGCCATGATTTGCATTTTCTGTGCTATCTCTCTTTTTGGAGCTTTTGTGCAATCTGCCAAGTGCTTTGTTCTAGAAATGATTTGATGCTTTGGACACCCTTAAATGATCTCTTAGAAGCTTTTAGGATGGTTGGAATCAGCTGGAAACCTCAGGAACAAGTTTGAGCCCTTTCATGCAAAAGGGGCAAAAGTGGCCAAAATACCAACTCTCTCAAATGGTGTTCCAGATGGGGCGAACCATTTGGGACAGTTCAAGGATGATATTTGGAGTGTTTTTGAGGTTTTATCTGGTTTGGAAAGTGAATGAATCAAGACATGGCTTAAAAAATGCACAAAAGTCCAATTTTGGGGTTTTGAGAGATGACTTTGTGATTTTGGTGTTACAGGTCACTTGTGAGTGTTTGGATCACCTCTATATGATATTTATGAGGTGTGTGTATGATTGGTTTTGTTGGAATTGCTCTCAAACTCAAAACCCGATGGTGACTTGCTTTGGAAGGAAAATTTGGAAGTGAGAAGGTGATTTTGAGGAAAGCATCAGTTTGATGGCTTTGGTGTACTCAAACTAATCAAAAATGAGCTCTATTTATAGTAGAGCAAGCTTGTTTTAGGAGCAACAGTGATTGGCAACTGCAGCAGAGGTTTGGCCAATGTTGATCATTGAGAATCCAAGTCTCCTCTAGCCTTTGACTAGAGGTTAGGGCACAGGCAGCTGGTTCCCTTGGTCTTGGATATGTCTTGACTGAATTCAGTTGGAAATGGCTCAGTCCATGCCACCTCGGTGCATCCATTAAATGCTCCAAACTAAAATTGGAGTCTTGTCCCTCTTTTAGGCAATTCTAGATTTTGGCATGCTTCTTTTGGTTCCAAAGACTTGGGAGGTATATGGATCAGTGTTTGTCCCTCCTTGGTCTCCCCCTGAGGTGTTCAGATAGATAAGTGTGTTTTTCATTTGCACAAATTTGGCAAATCGAGCAAAACGCACAAATCTGCCTTGCTTTGACAGTTTTCAGCAAGGCATGTTGCCATTGTCATATCTCATGGCTCAAGTGGAATTTGATGGATTTCTTGGCCATTTTGGAAAGTCCTCATATGATACAACAACTGTTTGATCATAATTGGTTTTAATACTTTTTGGATCCAAGTGAAAAATGCCCCTACATTTGGAAAAAAGTGAAAGCAGATTCTGACTTAGTGAAAATTTCACTAAGTGTTGGAAAAAAGTGACATTTTCACTTTTTGTGATTTTAATCATTCCATGACTTAAAATCCACGAGGAATTGGAATGAGTTGTGTTTGAGGCTTTTGTAGAGGGCCATGAGAGCTACAAATCCATCTTTGGATGGGTAAAATGGCCTTGTGGTTTAGGAGTTATGATCCTCCAAAGTTGGTACCCTAGCCACTTTGTTCCATAACTTAGAAAAATTTCTAAGTTTTTATGGTTACCCCTTTTACAAGTTATCCCACTTTTTTTTTATTTTTCTTGACAAATGATGATTCCAACCACACATTAACATCATTTTAGGGTCAAAGAACCAAAATTATGAAAAATCTCAAAAAGTCAAAGTTGACTTTTGTGCATAGTTGACTTTTTGTCAGATGGACTCCAAACTGTGTGGTCCTCTATGAAATAAAGTCCTTGACCTAAGTAAAACTTTATGGATGGATTTCATAGGTGTTATAGGGTGTATTGAATCATGTCCCAAGGTTTGGGAGCATGCCTGGGTCAAAAGTCAAAGGCACAGTTGACTTTTCCCGCGAAACCCTAATTGTGGTTCTGATGAAATTGAAACTTGTTACTCAAGCTTATTAGACCAATCCATTGTTGCAAATGGATCAATATGGTATATTAGAGACCCTCAAATCCTCCTTTGATGTCTTGGCTCATGTTTTGTCCCAAAAGTCAACATAGGGGTGAATTAGGTCAAGAAACCCTAATTCCTGATTTCTTTATGAATGCATCCCCTGAGGCAAAAATTGACTTGATGATTGGGTTCATAATGTCCCTTGGAGCATCATAGGTTATGCTTTGAATCATTGGCTCATTCCCAGAGGAAAATTTCCATCTGGAGGCCCTGGTCTACCAAAACCCTAATTTGGTGACACTGTTGATTTTGAGGCTTGATTCACTCAGAATGCTGCAACCTTGTGCTTGATTCTTGTTGTGGAAGTCCTCTTGATCCATTGGGTATGTTTGAGAGGCTAGACAAGTTGAAGATCATGTCATTCCTTGATTGATCCTTTGTCTAAGAACACTAAGAGGGCTTGAAACCCTAAGTTTGATAGTTGTGAATGCTCACCCATCTTTGGGGAGACTGATGAGGTATGATGGTTCATCCATATTGTGATGATGATTTGCACAATGATGGGAAATCTTGGTGGTCAAAATTTGGGGTATGACAACAAGGAAGTATAAAATTACATTTAATATCTTACATTTGAGTCATGCAAACATAAACTAAAAATGGCATACAAAAGCATTCAAAGAAATTGTCAAAGTTACCAAGAGAGTGTGCACAAATGTAACTTCAATTAGGAGCATGTAAAAGATCTATAAAATAAGATGAGAAGATCTTGATTCAAGTCTAAACCAATGCACACATGTGATTAGTACAACACCCTATTTTATTTATTTAATTGTCGTGTGTTATTGTATTTGTTTGGCCTTACTTAGGGTGGGTGTAGTTGAGCGCGTAGGCGTAATGTCCTTAACGAAACGGGGAAAATAGAGATGTTGGGATAATAATAAGGTAGTAATGAATAATGTGGGGACATATTTAGTAATAGAAGAAGGAGGTATATTATTATTATTATGTCCAACATTATCAACATTATTATTATTATTATAATGGGTAGTATTATTATTATTTTTAGTATTACTATGAAGTATTATTATTATTAAATAAAATCAGATTTAATTAATAATAATGTTAGTGGGAGGGAAATAAGGAATTAAGTCATTAATCAGGTTTAGGGACAGAATTAATAATAACTGTATTTTCACCAAGAAAGGGTTTAGAGAAGGAAGAACAAGAGGAAGAACTAGGGCTTTTGCATCATCAATTTTTGCAGGATTTTTGATCAAGAATTCGAGGTAAGGGGGAGAATGGGCTCAATATAGGTGTTAATAACATGAGAGGGTAGTGAGGGGTCCTTTCCCTCATAGGATTTTCGTATATATGTGTTGTTGATGAATTTTGAATCTGATATGGATGTTTTGTTGTTGATATGTACGAATTTATGGATGATAGTATCAATTTCGTGTATAATTTGTACTGTTGTGGCTGTATGAATGAATTGTGTTGCAGATCTGATTTTGTTGCAGGTTGACAGTGACGAATTTAGATTTAGGAAATAATGAATTGATTAGTAATAATAGGAGAATGAGGTAATGTGAAGTTATGGGTTTTAAAATCAAGGTAGAAATGATTTTTAGGACAAATCTGGATGTTAGAAGTGAAATCATAGTGGTAGAATTTGGACTGATATGAAAAGTTGGGATTTTCACAGTCTCTACCCATACGCGTAACAGAGGAAGCGTTACGCGTATGGCATTGCGTGCTAGAGGGCCATTACGCGTATTGGCAAGGCGATACGTGTATGGCAAGGGTGGTTATGTGGGCAATACGCGTAATAGGCTAGTGATACGCGTAGGAGATCTGGGAAGAGAATTTGTTAAAGAAATCAGTCTTTGCTCATACGCGTAACAGGTAGGGTAATACGCGTATGGCAAGTTGTAGAGTGGGCAGTACGCGTCTAGTACGCAGTAGGATGGGCGAGCGAGCTGGGAATTACGCGTATGAGCATGGGAAATACGCGTATGACCAGCGAGAGTGCAAAATTTCACTGTTTTCGCGATTTCTTTCCCGATTTTGCGTCCGATGCAGTTCCTTTTGGTCTGAGAGGTTGGGATGGGTGTCAGAACTTATTGAACCTAGGAATGGTAGTGGAAATAATTAAAAATTGAATTTAGGTGGACTAATTAGACTATTAGCTAATGTAGGCCATGTGAGGTATTTTCCTTGATTGTGTATGTTATGCTGAATCGATTGGATATGTGTGGTAATAATATTGTGTATTACGGTGAGTATGTATCTCACGTGTGATCAGGAGGATCGTGAAGATGTATAATTGTTATTATACATGTGTTTTGTGCATAATCAGTGTCAGGCATTTCATGATGTGTCTGGTGGAGACAACTAGGTGGGAATCCATGATGGGTGCCTAGTATTGTCCGGACTCCAACGTGGAGTTGTGATGGAGATAAATCATTGCTCAATGGGAGTGTATGTGATTTATCCGGATTCTATTAGGAATTGGGTTCGATTGAATGAACCATGGTGTATTGGTACCACATGCATTGTGTCATGTCATTGAGTCGCATTGCATTATTACGTGTTTGGTGAATCATAAATGAAGGTGACAAGTATGTCGTGATTGTGTGTTGTTTATGTGTGAATGTGTGATTACTACTCCTTAACATGTATTATACACCATTAATTATTGAATGTAGTTCTCACCCCTTTGTTGTTTCTTGTGTCTGTGCTTCTTGGGAAGTACAGATAATCCAGGTACTTGAGTAGTGCATGGAGTGCGTGTTGCCTGATCGAGTCCTAGGAGTCGCTATGATACGTAACACGAGGATTGGGAATTTTCTTTATTTGTTATTATTTCATTTGATTTTGTTACGTATCATTATTCTTTTGAAAAATTTGTGGACCACGAGTTTATGTGGAGTATTATTATGTAGGCATTGGTGTCGTGGCTTTTGAATAAAAATCTATTTCCGCTGTTCAATTTATATATGAGAAAAGAAGTAATGAAGTAATTGAGACTTCATGTTATGTTTGAATGATGTGACATCCTACTTGTAAGGAAACTCTGATTATTTTCGTATTATTTATTTATTTTTCTAAAATGGGAAAGTGGGGTGTTACAATTGGTATCAGAGCAGGTCGGTCCATCCGGCCATATGTGGTAATAGAGTATGTCCTTAGAATAGGAGTAGATTTGTGTGTTCTTCTAACCGTGTTTCGATTGTTGAACAGTATGGCAGGGAGGAATGACATTGCTCTTGCTGCTGTGCTGCAGGCTATGGCACAGGCAGTGCAGAACAATAATCAAATTGTTGGGGATGCGCAATTCCGTAACTTAGAGAGGTTCCAGAGCAATAAGCCGCCTACATATGAGGGTGGTATTCTTGATCCTGATGCTGCACATAAATGGTTGAAGGCTATTGAGAGGATCTTCAGGAGGTACAGTTTGGCACTCATATGCTGGAAGGAGAAGCTGAAGCCTGGTGGAATAATAGTCGTCAGAGGTTAGAAGCTGCAGGTACTGACATTACTTGGGCAGTGCGAGGGAAATTGAGTTTCTGGAACTGAAACAGGATTGCATGACTGTTGCTGAATATGCAGCTCGGTTTGAAGAATTGGTGCAGTATTGTGCTCACTACAATACTGATGAGGCTATGAATTTGAAATGCTTGAAGTTTGATAATGGGTTGCGTCCTGAGATCAAACAGGGCATTGCTTGTCAGAAGATAAGGAATTACTAAGAACTGGTAAGTAGAAGTCGGATCTATGATAATGATAACAAGGCCCGAATTGCTCATTATAAGGCCTTGAGTGACCGAAAGGGTAAGCAGAGGTATGGGAGTACGCCTTATAGTGCTTCAGCTGAAAAAGGAAAAGAGAAAGCTACTGTGGGAAAGAAGCGAAAAGAGGGGGTGGTTCCCGATACTACCAAGTGTTTCAGATGTGGTGGCACTGGTCACCGTGCTAACAATTGTCCGAATGAGGTGAAGAAGTGCTTTAAGTGTGGACGACCAGGTCAAGTTGTGGCAGATTGTAGGACTAATATACCCACCTGTTACAACTGTGGAGAACAGGGTCATATCAGCACTCACTGTCAAGAGCCAAAGAAATCTCAGAAGAGTGGAAAGGTGTTCGCATTGGCGGGAGCCCAGTCTACCAATGAGGAGCGTTCCATTAAAGGTACTTGTTTTATTAATGACATTCTGTTGATTGCTATCATTGACATGGGTGCAATCCACTTGTTCATTTCTATTGATTGTGTGAAGAAATCAGGAATTGTGTCATCTACTCTAGACCAGAGGATGACTATTGAGACTCCATCTATTGGGTCTTTGGTTACTTCTTTAGCATGCTTGAATTGTCCGTTGACTATTTTTGGTAGAGAATTCAGAGTGGACTTGATTTTTTTTACCACTTAGTAATCTAGATATCATTTTGGGAATGAACTGGTTAGAATTCAACCGAGTTTACATTGATTGCTTTAGGAAGAGGTTGTTGTTCCTTACTTCTGAAGAGGAAGCGTTGACTAATTCCTTGTCATCCAAAGAGTTGAGAACCTTGTTAGAAGAAGAAGCTAAGATGTTTGTTGTGTTTGCCTCATTATCTATTGAAGGCAAGACATCAGTTAATGAGTTACCGGTGGTGAGTGAATTTCCTGAAGTGTTTCCGGATGATATTATAGAATTACCTCCGACGAGAGAAGTTGAATTTACTATTGATCTTGTTCCTGGTACCAGACCTATATCTATGGCTCCGTACAGAGTGTCTGCATCAGAATTGGAAGAATTGAAATCTCAGATTAGAGAATTGCTTGATAAGAAGTTTATTAGGCCGAGTGTGTCGCCGTGGGGAGCTCCAGTGTTGTTAGTGAAAAAGAAGGATGGTAGTATGCGTCTGTGCATTGATTACTGTCAGTTTAATAAAGTGACCATTAAGAATAAGTATCCACTTCCGAGGATTGATGACTTAATGGATCAGCTGGTGGGGGCTCGGGTTTTCAGCAAAATTGATTTGAGGTCGGGTTACCATCAGATTAGAGTGAAGGAAGATGATATTCAGAAGACTGCGTTCAGAACTCGCTATGGGCATTACGAATATGCAGTGATGCCTTTCGGGGTGTCTAATGCGCCGGGTGTGTTTATGGAATATATGAACCGTATCTTTCATTCTTATCTGGATCAGTTTATTGTGGTATTCATTGATGATATACTAATTTATTCTAAGTCTTAAGAGGATCATGCAGAACACTTGAGGATTGCATTGCAGGTGTTGAAGGATAATAAATTATTTGTGAAGTTTTCAAAATGTGAATTTTGGTTAAAGACTGTGAGTTTCTTGGGTCATGTTATTTCTGGTGATGGCATAGTAGTGGATCCATCTAAAGTAAGTGTGGTGCTTCAGTGGGAACCTTCGAAGACAGTAACAGAAATTAGAAGTTTCTTGGGTTTGGCAGGTTATTACCGAAGGTTTATCGAAGGGTTTTCTAATTTAGCGTTATTGTTGACTCAGTTAACTAGAAAGAATCAAGTTTTTATTTGAGATGCGGCGTGTGAGAAAAGTTTCGAAGAGTTGAAAAGGAAATTGACTACAACACTAGTATTAATTCTACCAAGTCCAAGTGAACCTTTTGTGGTGTATTGTGATGCGTCTAAGATGGGATTAGGCGGAGTGCTAATGCAAGATGGCAAGGTGGTGGCATATGCTTTGCGACAATTGAGGGTGCATCAGAGGAATTATCCCACTCATGATCTTGAATTAGCTGTGGTGGTTTTTGTATTGAAAATTTAGAGGCATTATTTGTATGGATCGAGATTCAAAGTATTCAGTGATCACAAGAGTCTGAAGTATTTGTTCGATCAGAAGGAACTGAATATGAGGCAGAGGAGATGGTTAGAGTTCTTGAAAGACTATGATTTTAATTTGAGTTACCATCAGGGGGAAGCTAATGTTGTAGCAGATGCTCTGAGTCGGAAGATAATTCATATGTCGACATTAATGGTAAAAGAAATGGAATTAATTGAACAGTTCAGAGACTTGAGTATGGTTTGTGAAGCTACACTTGACAGTGTTAGATTGGGTATGCTTAAAGTGAATAATGACTTTTTGGATGTAATTAAGGAAAATCAGAGACTTGATGTGAAGCTAGTGGACTTGATGCCTATAAGAGGAGATAATACTGATAGTGATTTTAAAGTGGATAAGGTTGGTGTATTGCGATTCCAGGGCAGGATTTGCGTACCGGATAATGTGGAATTGAGAAAAGCAATCTTAGAGGAGAGTCACCGGAGCAACTTGAGTATTCATCCGGGAGCCACGAAAATGTATCATGACTTGAAGAAGTTATTTTGGTGGTCTGGTATGAAGAGAGATGTAGCTCAGTTTGTTTATGCCTGTTTGACATGTCAGAAGTCAAAAGTAGAGCATCAGAAACCTTCAGGGTTGATGCAACCGTTGGAGATTCCGGAATGGAAGTAGGGTAGTATTACTATGGAATTTGTTACTGGTTTGCCGAATACGGCGAGAGGCTTTGATGCTATTTGGGTAGTTGTGGATCGGCTTACAAAATACGCACGTTTTATACCAATTATTATCAGCTCTCCAATGTTAAAGCTGGCAGAGATTTATATAAGAATAATTGTGAAGCTGCATGGTGTTCCGTTGAGCATAGTGTCGGATAGAGATTCGAGGTTTACTTCATAATTTTGGAAGAGTTTGCAAGAGGCTTTAGGCTCTAAACTAAAGTTGAGTTCGGCTTATCATCCACAGACCGATGGTCAGTCTGAGAGGACTATTCAGTCGTTAGAGGATTTGTTGAGAGCCTGTGTGTTGGAGAAAGATGGTGCGTGGGATACTCAATTGTCATTGATTGAGTTCACGTATTACAATAGTTACCATTCTAGTATTGGAATGGCACTTTTTGAAGATTTGTATGGTAGGAGGTGTAGGACGCCTCTGTGTTGGTATGAAACGGGTGAGAATGTTGTGCTTGGACCGGAAATTATGCAACAGACTACTGAGACAATTCAGATGATCCGTGAGAAGATGAAAGTGTCTCAGAGTAGACAGAAAAGTTATCATGATAATCAGAGGAAAGACTTGGAATTCAGCGAAGGTGACCATGTATTCTTGAGAGTCAACCCTGTGACCGGCGTTGGACGTACATTGAAATCAAAGAAGTTGGATCCTAAATTCATTGGACCGTACCAAATCTTGCAAAGAATGGGTACAGTTGCTTACAGGGTAGCGTTGCCGCCTGAAATTTCAAACTTGCATGACGTGTTTCATCTGTCACAACTTCGGAAGTATGTGCCTGATCCATCTCATGTTATCCAGAGGGATGAAGTGCAGGTTCGAGATAATCTTACTGTGGAAGCGATGCCGATAAGGATCGAGGATCGCAAGATGAAGCAACTCAGAGGAAAAGAGATTCCTCTGGTGAGAGTAGATTGGGGATGAGCTGCTGGAGGAAATGTGACCTGGGAATTGGAAAGCAAGATGCGGGAGTCGTATCTAGAACTATTTCCATCAGGTACATTTTCGAGGACGAAAATATTTTAAGTGGGGGAGAGTTATAACACCCCATTTTAATTTATTTAATCGTCGTGTGTTATTGTATTTGTTTGGCCTTGTTTAGGGTGGGTGTAGTTGAGCGTGTAGGCGTAGTGCCCTTAACGGAACGGGGAAAATAGTGATGTCGGGATAATAATAAGGTAGTAATGAATAATGCGGGGACATGTTTAGTAATAGTAGAAGGAGGTATATTATTATTATTATTATTATTATTATTATTATTATTATTATGTCCAATATTATTAACATAATTATTATTATTATTATTATTATTATGGGTAGTATTATTATTATTTTTAGTATTACTATCATATATTATTATTATTAAATAAAATCAGATTTAATTAATAATAATGTTAGTGGGAGGGAAATAAGGAATTAAGTCATTAATCAAGTTTAGGGACAGAATTAATCATAACTATATTTTCACCAAGAAAGGGTTTAGAGAAGGAAGAACAAGAGGAAGAACTAGGGCTTTTGCATCATCAATTTTCTCAGAATTTTTGATCAAGACTTCGAGGTAAGGGGGGAGAATGGGCTCAATATATGTGTTAATAACATGAGAGGGTAGTGAGGGGTCCTTTCCCTCATAGGATTTTCGTATATATGTGGTGTTGATGAATTTTGAATCTGATATGGATGTTTTGTTGTTGATCTGTACGAATTTGTGGATGATAGTATCAATTCCGTGTATAATTTGTACTGTTGTGGCTGTATGAATGAACTGTGTTGCAGATCTAATTTTGTTGCAGGTTGACAGTGACGAATTTAGATCTAGGAAATAATGAATTGATTAGTAATAATAGGAGAATGAGGTAATGTGAAGTTATGGGTCTTAAAATCAAGGTAGAAATGATTTTTAGGACAGATCTGGATGTTAGAAGTGAAATCATAGTGGTAGAATTCGGACTGATATGGAAAGTTGGGATTTTTCACAGTCTTTGCCTATACGCGTAACAGAGGAGGCGTTAAGTGTATGGTATTGTGTGCCATAGGGCCATTACGCGTATTGGCAAGGCGATACGCGTATGGCAAGGGTGGTTATGTGGGCAATACACGTAATAGGCTAGTGATACGCGTAGGAGATCTGGAAAGGGAATTTTTTTAGAGAAATCAGTCTCTGCTCATACGCGTAACACATAGGGCAATACGCGTAGGACAAGTTGTAGAGTGGGAAGTACGCATCTAGTACGCAGGAGGATGGGCGAGCGAGCTGGGCATTACGCGTATGACCATGGGCAATACGCTTATGACCAGCGAGTGTGCAGAATTTCACTGTTTTCGCGATTTCTTTTCCGGTTTCGCGTCCGATGCAGTTCATTTTGGTCTGAGAGGTTGGGATGGGTGTCAGAACTTGTTGAACCTAGGAATGGTAGTGGAAATAATTAAAAATTGAATTTAGGTGGACTAATTAGACAATTAGCTAATGTAGGCCATGTGAGGTATTTTCCTTGATTGTGTGTGTTATGCTGAATTGATTGGATATGTCTGGTAATAATATTGTGTATTACGGTGAGTATGTATCTCACGTGTGATCAGGAAGATCGTGAAGATGTATAATTCTTATTATACATGTGTTTTGTGCATAATTTGTGTCAGGCATTTCATGATGTGTCTGGTGGAGACAACTAGGTGGGAATCCATGATGGGTGTCTAGTATTGTCCGGACTCCAATGTGGAGTTGTGATGGAGATAAATCATTGCTCAGTAGGAGTGTATGTGATTTATCCGGATTCTATTAGGAATCGGGTTCAATTGAATAAACCATGGTGTATTGGCACCACATGCATTGTGTCATGTGATTCAGTCGCATTGCATTATTACGTGTTTGGTGAATCATAAATGAAAGTGACAAGTATGTCGTGATTGTGTGTTGTTTATGTGTGAATGTGTGATTACTACTCCTTAACATGTATTATACACTGTTAATTATTGAATGTAGTTCTCACCCCTTTGTTGTTTCTTGTGTTTGTGCTTCTTGGGAAGTACAGCTAATCCAGGTACTTGAGTTGTGCATGGCGTGCGTGTTGCCTGATCGAGTCCTAGGAGTCGCTCTGATACGTAACACGGGGATTGGGCATTTTCTTTATTTGTTATTATTTCATTTGATTTTGTTACGTATCACTATTCTTTTGAAAACATTGTGGACCACGAGTTTATGTGGAGTATTATTATGTAGGCATTGGTACCATGACTTTTGAATAAAAATCTATTTCCGTTGTTCAATTTATTTATGAGAAAAGAAATAATGAAGTAAGTGAGACTTCATGTTATGATTGAATGATGTGACGTCCTACTTGTAAGGAAACTCTGATTATTTTCGTATTATTTATTTATTTTTCTAAAATGGGAAAGTGGGGTGTTACAGTTAGCATTTTAAAATGAACATTAAGACCTTACAAAGTTGTCATGGCAACACATTTCCAAAGATTAGTGCAAGTAGGGAACAAGACCTATCTTAAGCATCCTCTAAAAGCATGTGAACTTCAATCATGTGAAGGAGGGATCAAATTCATGTCAAGTAAGTGTCAAACCATATAAGGAAGTGCCAAATGACCTCTAATATATTACAATTAAGTCACAAGAACATTGATCAAAATTAGAATACAAAGGCTCAAGCAAAAAGTGGGCAAAGTGGACAAGTTAGCATGTACAAGTTCACATAAAAGTAGCACCAATTAGAGTTCATCCAAAGGGCCTATAAAGTGACATGGATAATATTTACATCATGTTATAACAAGTACAAACGAAATATTAAAATATCTTAAATGGATTTCATAAATGCATCCTCAAACATCCTAAGGATTCACACCAAAAACTTAAGTGGGAAGGCATGTAATTATGATTCAAACTAAGCTTCCAAATCATAATCTAAAACCAATGTCAAAACCTCACAAATGTATACAAAATTTCATCATGAATTTTCTTAAACAGGTCAAGAAAATTAGCTCAAGAGAGATCACATATGGTCATTAAGTTTAACCCTAATTCTAGCATACATCAAAATGTTAGGCATGAAATGGAATATTCATTAAAAATGGATGACAACTTTGGAAAATTATGGAAAATTAGTCATGTAATGGTAAGGTCAGTAGCTAATCATGTTCAAAATAATGGCTCAAAAATATGCAGCAAAGGTGTTCAAACAATTGCAAATATGTGGCAAGGTATCCAACAATTATCATTCAAAACAAGCATAAAAAAGGCTTTCAAAGATGAACCAAAAATCATGGAAAAAATCCAAAATGGGGATCAATATGTCATACAATCATGTGATTAATGGCATGCAAAAATTCAGATCAAGATCCATTGGATAAAATTCGTTTTGAGTCATTATGTGAGAATTAGGTCCATTTGAACTCATTTACACAAAAATTCCAAGACAAATATCAAGAATATTGAAAATTGAAATTAAAAATTACCAAAAATTAATTAAAATGTCTAGGATCATTCAGAAATTAATTGGGATTTTTTTGAAGAAAGAAACTATTTTTAAAAAAAATGATTTGTAAATGTGTGTCAAAAAAGAATTCACAAAACCACACACATGAGAGGGGGTGCCAGATTAGTAACTCTTTAGTTCAATTTATAGCATGGGCTAGGAGGACAGGGTGCTAATATCAAGCATTTTAGGCCCGCCTCCCAAGTCATATTCACCTAAAATGTTTATTTCATTTATAGTAAATATTAAAAGAAAAAAGAAAAAAAAAACGTAACACTATAACATATCATCAATTGGTCACGGTAACTTAAAAATGAATAAGACAAAAAATACAACCGCGGCCTCTTAGAAGACGACACATGGTCGTCTTATTCCCCACCGCATGTAATTCACAAATATCCCTAGCTCCACGAAAAGAACACGACGCAACAAAGGGTGAATTTCACACACTTCACCATCATATTTCAACACCAATTCTCAATCATTTTGAGCGAAATAATATACCAAATTGAAGCCCCAAATGAGTAGATCGTCGCTGTGCCATTAATTTTCACATACAAAATCACAGAGAAAAATAATCACGAACATGAAGATCCAAGTATGTAAACCAATACACATTCAAGATTAACATGAAATATTTGAGCCTAGCTCCAATGCCTTCTTGAAAAGGACTTCAGATGCAAGATGTGGATGCTTCTACCATACATTTAAACCCTAAAATGAGAGAGATAAAGATGAAGAAACTTACCAAATGGAGAATTTGTTCACTTCCTCTTGTGGTGCTTAGAGATTAAGAAACCCAGAAAACTTCAGTGCAACACCTTGAGATCTCCCTCAAGCAAAATAAATGCTTAACCTCTTCAAATCTTGAATGAATTGCAAGTTGGTGATGGAAGAAGATGAACTCGTAGGTGATGGTACAATGGTTCCAGGTGAAAATAGATTCAAACAGAAACTTCTACTCCATGAGGTGATGAAGATGGTGAAAGAATTCCAGAAAAAAAAAACCCCAAGATAAGAGAGATTTGGATGATTGGAGTTGTGGGTGTGAAACTCATTTTTGGATCTTTGTGAGTTGTGTTGATTGTAACTGAATTAGTTAGTGTGTTTTAGGTGCTTTTATATCAATGGTTAGTGTGTAGTTAGTGCATTAATCATGATTAAAAGTTTGTTGAAGCTTGGTTCAGTGAAAATGAAGGAAGGAGGGTTATGTGTGTTGGCACGGTTTTACTATGTGGATGGTGTATGTGTAGCGAGCGATTTTGGACGCGGTTCTTAAGCGCTGGTCGCTCTCTGCGGTTTGAGCTTTAAACTACAGGTCGATTCATTTTTTATCCTATAGTGAGCTGAATAAGGAAGGGAAATAGATGTCTCCAATTAACCCTGCTTTGCATACTGAGTTTAAACAGCGGTCTGTTAGGTTACGGATGCTATCAATGTGGGGGGGCCTTTGTACTGGTTATTCGTATTTCGCCAATACAGGTTTCTTTCTTTCGATCTGGGCAGAAGGTTTCTGGCGGGGAATAAGGATTAGGCTGTTAGGACTGGTGCTTTTGAATTACTGCTTTTGATTGACTGAGATATGGGATTTGGGTTTTTTGTTGATTGCGCTCGCTAAGATCTTTTCTTTCGATCTTATGCCTACGTATTCCTGTTTACCGAAACAGGGAAATCAGAGCGTTCATAGTTCCTCCTATTCTATGGGAGGAAATTGGTTTTTGGTGTCTTGTTCAAAGCCCAAGATATGAAGTGAAAGGTGATTTGTATCTTGTTCAAAGCCAAAGACGTGAAGCTGGAAGGTCTATTTGTGTCTTGTTCAAAGCCCAAGACGTGAAGCTGAAAGACCTCGGCTTTAGAGAGAATTTGTCATCTCTAAAGAGGGGAGAAGGAGAATTACTATAACTGGGATACGCGGATCCGAGCAATGCCATAATTTCCTAAGAAAGGGTTTTAACCTGAAGGAGAAGACTTTAACTCAGTGTAGAGCAATGCCATCTTTCCTTAGGAATTTCTCATGCTAAAAGATGGACAATGGCATGGATATAGATGATCCAGAGGCTTGCCGCTTACAGCGATTAGATGAAGGGAAAGGAGTTGTTGATGTTTGTGTACTGTGAACGAGGCACAGCTTTGATGCTAAAAGGTCGATTGGATCAACCAGTGGTTTTCTTATACAAAGCCTAAGAGGAGGCTAATTTCCGCTAGGAAAATCATTATACAAAGCCTAAGAGGAGGCTATTTTGTGTCTCGTACAAATCCCGAGAGAGAGGCTAAAAGTTTTTGACCCAGTGGGGCATATCGTTATACAAAGCCTAAGAGGAGGCTAGCAAAGAGTTGACTCAGTTGGAGAATCTTTTATACTCAGTAAGAGAGTGTTTTTGTATCTCGTACAAAGCCCGAGAGAGAGGCGAAAAGGTTGTTTTGACTCCACTGGGGAGAATTTTGGTATCTCGTACGAAGCCCGAGATGGAGGCTATTGTAACTGTTTCAGTTGAGTGACAGATCCAATATACTGATTTAAAAGAGAAAATCAGTTCTTATATGAGCAACATTGTACTCAGGGATTTAATTTGAGGATCAGGGATATTTCCTTCTCTTTGAGGAAACGGGCAATCCAAAGGGTATCGAGACTATCCGAGTCTGTGAGTTTCCTTCCTATTTAACGAAGGGTGCTTGAGAATGTCTTTGAGACTCAAGGAAGTTAGATTGTCCGTGTCTAGAGTTTTATCTTTTGTACTATGCTTTGAGAAATAGTAGTAGACTCTATGAAAGGACTGTTCTATGAGGATGACTAGGTTCTGTTCCTATACCTCTAGGAGGTCGTCGGGACAATTTGTACGAAGCCCAAGAGGAGGCTGGAATCTTTTAAGAAGCCGACGGGTCCTTGTACGAAGCCCAAGAGGAGGCTATCATTCCCGGAGGAAGAGATCATTATACGAAGCCTAAGAGGAGGTTGGAATCTTTTAAGAAGCCGATGGGTCCTTGAATATTGTCCAAGAGGAGGCCGATGCTTTTAAGAAGCCCGTGGGTCTTATTATCTCCTTTCCATTAGGAGAGATAACTCTTTTAAAGATAAAAACCACTGGTAAACGTGCGAGGTTTACTATCCAGCGACTTTTAACTTTTAAAGAGGGTTCCTTAGTTAAGGTCCAAGATTATGACCGTAGTGGGTACCCAAACCCCGAGACATTCAAGGCAAGCTATCCACAAGGAATAGATCAAGTCAGGAAAGTTCGAGAATTGGGAAGAAACTCAAAGATGCCATTCACGGAGAATACATTCATCTTGGGGAGTAGAGCTTCTTGACGATTCCTAAGGAGGACAGCCGAAGAGAAGACTGTATCTGGTGCTCCTATTGGGGATCTAGGCGTCTATTTCTACGAATAAATGAAATGGCGTCACTTAGTTCTAGACGTAGTTACCGGGGAAACTCGAAATATCTATACTATTATTACACAGTAGATATGAGTTTATGAAAGGAGACTTACAGTGAGCAGCCCCACAATACAGTTTATAATATGAAAGCAGTAAATGAAAGCGATAACCACTTACTCGGTTGTAGTGCTTCCATGCTGTTTGGTTAGTTGTTCAACAAAGAAAGATTAAAAACAACAGTATATTCAAAATCAAAGGAGAAAGTGCTTTGAAAAAGAAAGATTTGGGGCTTACAGCTCAAGGAGAGGCCCAGGGTTTTATCAGTGAGCGCACTGTTTGACTTTGTACAGCGGGACTTATACAAGTGATTGAGGCCCAAAATGGTTTTCTGTACAAAGGGATGGGTCTTACACTCTCTCAAGAGGCCCAAAAAAGGTTTAAAGAAAAGAGATGGGCTTATAACACGAGGGTAGGCCCAGATGGTTTTCCATTTTTAAACGGGCGACGATCGCGCCGTTTACTTGTACAGAGGGACTTATACACTGAGTGAGGCCCAAAAAGTTTTTGTACAAGGAGGGATGGGTCTTACACTCTCTCAAGAGGCCCAAAAAGGTTTTGAAGAAAAATAAATGGGTCTTACTACTCGAGGGTAGGCCCAAAAAGTTTTTGTAAAGGCGACGATCGCGCCGTTTGTTTTTTGACGGTATCGGGACTTATACAATAAGTGAGGCCCAAAGATGATTTGGTCAAAAAAAGGATTGGGTCTTACACTCTAATAGAGGCCCAAAGTGTTTTGAAAATGATTTATGAGGGTTGAATTAATCCAAAACCCTAATTTGTTTCCAAAAAATGTATTTAATTGAATAAAAATTCAATTAAATTGATCAAAAATTGTTTTACACATGGGAAACAAATTGTGATCTTGGATTAATGCTTCAAAAATTAAGTATTGACCTACAAAACAAATAGAAAGCATTAAAAGTTGCAAAATCATTGTGGAAATAATATTTCAAATGTTAAAAACAATTAAAATATTAATTCTTTGCAAAAATATCAATTATATAAAATAAATAATATTTTTGGGATTTTTTGGTAAAATAAAATATTTTAACATTTTTGTGAATTATTGCAAAAAGAACCAATCAAAAATGATAAAAATTGAAGGAGTTATTAATTTTTCAAATCATTAAAAATAATAGTATGAAAAATAATAAAATAAAAAAGTGATAAAAAGAAGTCTGGGGCGAGGGGGATTCGAACCCCAGACCTCTCGCTTGCTAATACTCACAAAACCAGCTGATGAACCGCTGGGGCGCAATGCCAATTCATTAAATATATGGCAAGTGAAAATTATATAGAGAACTTGGTTGGTTTTCTGAAAATGGCGCCATGGCCATCTCCTTCCCCGAGCTCGTGCATGAAGCACCCTATCTCACTCATCTCTCAACCATTGGACATGATTCAAACACCAAACTCATGCGTTTTTTCACAAGGAACAAGATGGCAATACCCAATTTTATTCATTTTCAGTGTGGAGTGAAATAATCATGATGAACACAGATGAACCCTAATTTGCAAAAGCAATCGTGCAAGCATGGTTATGAGGTCTATGATCAAATTTATTGAGGCAAAACAACCAGCATATGATGGTAATCAAATGGCAAAATTATCATGCGAGGAAATATGCATGGATCATGGGGTTTGAGTTTGAAGCTCACCTTGATGCAAGCTGAAATGGAACTTTGCCCAGATGGTGTTCCAGTCGTGAATTGATGATCCCTACAGCTTCAATGGATGTTATGGAGTGTGTTGCAAGCTTTGGAAAACTTTGAAATTCTCTGGATCAAGCTGGAGACCTCCACCTGCAAAACTGAAGCAAAACGGCTTGGTTGAAGAGTGATTTTGAGCTGGGAGTGTTACAGATGTTGTTTAAGCACTTGGACACCTCAAATACATCATATGTGATGTGTTTGAGTAATTGGAATTGATTGCTTATGGCTGCAACTCAAAACCCGATAGTGGTTACTCAAAAACAAGAAAACTTGAAGTTCAAGAAAGAATGAGAGAAAGCAGTGCTGTAATTGGCTTTGGTGTGAGTTGAATGATCCATTGAGACCTCTATTTATAGGTGATCAACTCTTGTCTTGGAGGAATAGTGAATGGCAGCTGGATCAGATCACATTTGCATGGATTGGCTTGGCATAAATGCCTCTTGAACTAGGCATAACAGCTGCTCCAAATAGATCAGCTATGCCTTGACTGAAATCACATTCTTCAGATGTTTTTAATGTTGTTTAATCAGAGAACTTGACTGAGGAGAGTGAGAATCTTGACAATGCACTATTCCACATAAATGCATTTTGAATTCAAGGCAAAAAGTGCCAAAGTGGATGAATTTCAAGTTGGAAGGTTCTTTGGCTTTTTGACTCAGATTTATCAGTTGGATTAGATGCAATGTGATTGGTTTGAAAACAAGTGGCATGCTGATCCTCAGTCTTTGGCTCAAAATCGTGTGAGATAAGCAAACATGCAAACTGATTTTTCCAAAACAGCTTGCAGCAGCATGACTTTGGGCATGGATTTTTCTTGGCTCAAGTTGATTCAATTCATGCTGTTAAGCTCTTTGAATTCTTAGCAACATATGCAACAACATTGATGTTTAACTTTGGGACTGATTTAGCTTGCATCTATGTGCAAAAATCCCACAAGTTTTAGTGTTTCAACAAAATTCTGTTTTAGGCAGAATTTTTCTAAGTGTTGGAAAATGGTATTCTTTCACATTTTCAGCCACTTTGGCTCACTCATAGCTCAAAATCCATAAGGAATTGGAGTTAGGCCTAGTTGAAGTTTTTGTAGAGGGCAGTGAGATCTACAAATCAAGCTTTGGATGGAAAAAATTGGCCTTGTGGTTTAGGAGTTATGGTCTTCCAAAGTTGGTACCTTTGCCACTTTATTTTTAACTTAGAAAAATTTCTAAGTTTTATGGTTACCCCTTTTACAAGTTATCTCACTTTTCTTGATTTTTCTTGATGAATGATGATTCAAATCATACATTAACATCATTTTAGGGTTAAAAATCCATTTTGGTGAAAAATCTCAAAAAGTCAAAGTTGACTTTTGTGCACAGTTGACTTTTTATCAGATGAATTCCAAACTGTGCAATTCTTCAGGAAATCGTGTCCTTGACCTAAATCAAACTTGATGGACATGTTCCATGGGTGTCATAGGGTATATTCAATCATGTATTAGGGTTTGGGAGCATGTCCTGGTCAAAAGTCAAAGTTACAGTTGACTTTTCCCTTAAAACCCTAATTGTGGTGCAGATGAAAATGAGACTTGTTGCTCAAGCTTCTTGGATCAATCCATTGTTCCAAATGGATCAATATGGTGTATTAGAGACCCTCAAATCATCTCTTGAGGTCTTGGCTCATGGTTTGTCCCAAAAGTCAACTTAGGGGTAAATTAGGTCAAGAAACCCTAATTCCTGATTTTTGATGAATGCATCCCCTGAGGCAAAATTGACTTGATGCATGGGTTCATGAGGTTCCATGAAGCATATTAGGTCATGTTTTGGATCATTGCCTTGTGCCCAGATGAAAATTTCCATCTGGAGGCCCTGGTCGACCAAAACCCTAATTTGGTGACACTGTCGATCTTGAGACTTGGTCCACCTAGAAGGGAGCAGCCTTGTGCTTAATCCTTGAAGTGGGAGTCATTTTTGATCCATTGTGGATGTTTGAGAGATTATACAAGTTGAAGATCATGTCATTTCTTGATTGATCCTTTGTCTAAGCACTCAGAGAGGGCTTGAAACCCTAATTTTGATTCTAGTGGATGCTCACCCATCTTTGGGGAGACTGATGAAGCATGATGGTTCATCCACATTGTGATGATGATTTTCACAATGATGGGAAATCTAAGTGGTCAAAATTTGGGGTATTACAGATGCCCCTATTTAATCTTCTTGGACCCGAAGGTGTGAATGACGAAGGGATTCGGGCATTCGGGGTGCAAGAGGATTAAATATCGGAATATCCGAAATTTTGATGGTGGTTATGAATGGTAGCTTACGCATTCATCTTCTTTAGCTAAGCGATGATGCTTAGAAAAGGTAAACTTCCCCTCGATCCTGGTTTCCTACCAAGGAACTGGTCTCAGTCTCTGATTTAAACTTCCCCTCGATCCTGGTTTCCTACCAAGAACTGGTCTTAGTTTCTGATTTAAACTTCCCCTTGATCCTGGTTTCCTACCAAGAACTGGTCTTAGTTTCTGATTTAAACTTCCCCTCAATCCTGGTTTCCTACCAAGAACTGGTCTTAGTTTCTGATTTAAACTTCCCCTCGATCCTGGTTTCCTACCAAGAACTGGTCTTAGTTTCTTTTGTCAATAAACTTTCTTGACAAGGGACGCTATTCATAGCGGCTTTCCTCAAACTTCTCGCCGAATTTTCCTGGGGAGATGCCATTTGAGTGGAGAAAGTTTTGATGTCAGACTTGCTGGGGGACCCATTCGTCTGAGTTGTAGAGGTGTACAAACTTCTCTGTTTTGGAGACGCCATTTGTCGATTCTAATGGGGAAAGCGAGTCTCTTGAGAGACTGTTTTCATTTGGGATCTTTCATCATACTTTTCTCGGGATCTTCCCGAAGAAACGCCATATGATGGGGTCCAATTTTGTGGTGCCGATGACCTTTTCATCAGCGGTCTTTCGGAGAAAGGCAGCTGTGTAGCGCCGAATCTCTGTTTAAGAGGCTTTCTCTATGGATTTTCCTTAATCCGGGAAAGCAAGGATATGATCTTCAATGGCGAAGAGTGACATCTGTTGAAAGTTTTCTCTGGCTTTTTAGAGGTTCAAGTTATCAAAGTGGCCAAGTGCCGACTCTGATCTAAAGATACACTGGTGGCGAGATTGTGCAGACGCAACACTTCCTGATGAGGAAAGAACTGACAAACTCGATTGAGAAAATTGTTTATCACTAGGGGACAAGGCCGGCTAGAGTGATAAAGATGCAATATGAAATGTAAATGCAAATAAAAAATGCACGAAGTACGTATATATGCTGACAAAATAGACGCGACATACAGACTAATGGATGAACACAATTGGATACTCGGCCATCGCGGGGTGAAGAAGTACCGTTGGTTCAAAATAGCAATTCCACCTTACTTAGGAGAGATAGTCCCGTTGGGAGCTATGTTGATCGGGCTTAGGAGATGAGAACTCGGCCGAGGCGTGTCAGACGAAACAAGGTCTCTGACACAGTTGATCCCTTCATTCAGGCATAATGGCTTAGAAGGAGTACTTTGATTCTGCACTTTGAAGTTCGCTTACTTCGGGAGAAGCGATCGATGTTCTTCTGATGTTCAACAGTCAAAAGAAATTGCCATCTTTATTTTAAAAGCAGAAAAAGTTTTAACAAGTAAATTCATTTTTGTTTTATTTCAAGAATCGCTGATTAAGTTTAAACAACGTCGTTCTGTAAAGCTAAAACAAGCAAGAATTACAAACAAAAGCACAAGGGCTCAAATTTTATTGATAAGATGGAGATCAGCCAAACGCGTGATTCCAAAGAGTATATACAAAGTTAGAAAACGGTAATTTACAGGGAAAAGGGCTACGTTGAAACATAACGACCACTATCCTTCTACCAACTTTGAATTCGGGGCATCTTGAGCTTCTGTCGAAGATGACCTTGACTGGAGTTTTCCTCCGATGGATGGTGTAACTGTTGCTGAGGGACTTGCCTCTGTTGGACATAGTTACTTGCCATTATCCCTAACTTTTGCCTGGATTGTACTATGAGATTTCCAATCCATCGGGATGATTCTTTTTTTTCATGTCTCTAATTTTTGCCTGGACCGCCCTTTCGGGTTTTCAATCCACCAAGACGTTTTTTTTTATTTATTTTTAGGCGAAGTATTTCTTGACTACATCAACATTCGTGGGGTAGGCAAATTCCTCTCCGTCCATGGTTGCAAGTCTCAAGGCGCCGCCCGAGAAAGCTTTCGTGACCACATAGGGGCCATCATAATTTGGGGTCCATTTGCCCCGAGAATCAAAGAGAAATGATTGTATCTTCTTGAGCACGAGGTCTCCTTTTCTGAAAATACGAGGTCGGACCTTTTTGTCGAACGCCCTCTTCATTCTCTGTTGATACAACTGACCATGGCATAGTGCCGTGATTCGCTTCTCTTCGATCAGGTTCAGTTCGTCGTGTCGACTTTGACACCATTCAGCTTCGGTGAGCTTAGCTTCCATCAATACCCTGATTGACGGGATCTCTACTTCTATGGGAAGCACTGCCTCCATGCCATATACTAGAGAGAAAGGGGTAGCCCCTGTTGAAGTGCGCACAGATGCACGATAACCGTGAAGAGCAAAGGGTAGCATCTCGTGCCAATCTTTATAGGTTACAACCATCTTTTGAACGATCTTCTTGATGTTCTTGTTAGCCGCTTCTACCGCTCCGTTCATCTTGGGTCGGTAGGGAGATGAGTTATGGTGTTTAATCTTGAACTCTGCACACAACTCTTTCATCATCTTATTGTTCAAGTTAGATCCATTATCAGTAATGATCTCGCTTGGAACACCATAACGGCAGATGATATTGTTTTTGATAAATCGGACCACCACTTGTCGGGTTACATTGGCGAATGACGCTGCTTCGACCCACTTGGTGAAATAGTCAATGGCTACCAGGATGAACCGATGTCCGTTTGAAGCCTTGGGCTCAATCATACCAATCATATCGATTCCCCATATGGAAAATGGCCACGGGGAAGAAAGAACTTTGAGATGTGATGGCGGTACATGAATTTTGTCGGAGTATATCTGACACTTGTGACACCTCCTCATGTACTTGTAGCAGTCGGATTCCATTGTCAACCAATAGTACCCGGCCCTGAGAATTTTTCTCGCCATTGTGTGTCCGTTGGCATGAGTGCCAAAGGATCCTTCATGAATTTCTTTCATGAGCATGTCTGCTTCTGGTCTGTCGACGCATCGGAGCAAAACCATGTCAAAATTTCTCTTATAGAGAGTGTCACCGCTCAGGAAGAAGTTTCCAGCCAATCTTCTGAGGGTTTTCCTGTCTTTTCTGAGTGCCCCAGATGGGTACTCTTGTTTCTGAAGGAAGCATTTGATATCGTGATACCAAGGTCTGTCGTCTATGACTGCTTCGATCGTGAAGATGTAAGCGGGCCGTTCAAGGCGCATGATGTCAATCTTAGGTAAGTCATTCCATCGACCTACGCTAATCATGGAAGAGAGAGTGGCTAAAGCATCAGCCATGTGATTCTCATCACGAGGGATGTGATGAAAGTCAACTCTGTCGAAGAAAGGTAACAACCTTCGTGCATAGTCTTTGTAAGGAATCAATCCTGATTGGTATGTGTTCCAATCTCCTTTTATCTGGTTAATAACCAGGGCTGAATCGTCGTATACGTCCAAGTTTTTTATCCTTAAATCCATTGCTTCTTCGAGACCCATAATACAAGCTTCGTATTCGGCCTCGTTGTTCGTACATTTGAACGTAAGTCTGGCAGTGAAAGGAATGTGGGAACCCTGAGGGGTAACAATGATTGCCCCAATTCCATTTCCATAATGATTGACTGCTCTGTCAAAGATAAGTCCCCACTGGGAACCTGGTTCTGGCCCTTCACTGGGTAGCGGTTCATCGCAATCTTTCATCTTTAGATACATGACATCTTTGTCTGGGAAGTCAAACCCGGTTGATTCTTGATCGTCAATCGGTTGATGAGCCAAATGATCGGCTAAAATACTTCCCTTAACGGCTTTCTGAGCATGGTACTCTATGTCATATTCTGATAGTAACATCTGCCAACGGGCAATCCTTCCCGTGAGAGCAGGTTTTTCGAAAACTTACTTGATTGGATCCATTTCGGAGACCAACCAAGTAGTATGACAAATCATGTACTGGCGAAGACGTTTGGCTGCCCAAGCCAAAGCGCAACAAGTTTTTTCAAGCATTGTGTACCGAGTCTCGCAATCGCTGAATTTCTTGCTTAGATAGTAAATGGCAGACTCTTTCCTTTTAGTTTCGTCTTGTTGGCCAAGTACACATCCCATTGAGTCCTCTAGGACTGTGAGGTAAATGATCAGTGGTCTTCCTTCCACTGGAGGTGATAGAATCGGAGGATTCAACAAATATTCCTTAATACTGTCGAAGGCAGTTTGGCAGTCCTCTGACCAAACGCAATCCTGGTTCTTTTTCAATAACTTGAAAATCGGCGCACAAGTGGCGGTCATAAGGAATATGAATCTGGAGATGTAGTTCAAACGTCCCAGGAATCCTCTGACTTGTTTTTCAGTTTTCGGAGAAGGCATTTCTTGAATGGCCTTGACCTTGTCAGGATCAACTTCAATTCCTTTCTGGATGACGATGAACCCTAGTAGTTTCCCTGAACGGACATCGAAGGTGCACTTGTTGGGATTCAAGCGGAGCTTGAATTTTCTTAGATGTTCGAACAATTTTGACAGATTTTCAACGTGCTCATCCTCTGTTCTTGATTTTGCAATCAAATCATCGACATATACCTCGATTTCTTTGTGTATCATGTCATGAAACAGAGTAGTCATGGCCCTTTGATAGGTTGCCCCGGCATTCTTCAAACCGAACGGCATTACCTTGTAACAAAAGGTACCCCATGGGGTAATGAACGAAGTTTTCTCCATGTCTTTCGGCGCCATTTTGATCTGATTATAGCCCGAGAATCCATCCATGAAGGAGAATACTTTAAACTTTGCTGTGCTGTCAACCAGCATGTCAATGTGTGGTAAAGGAAAGTCGTCCTTTGGACTTGCCTTGTTTAGATCTCTGTAATCAACACACATTCTGACCTTTCCTTCCTTTTTGGGAACGGGTACGATGTTGGCTAACCATTGAGGATATTCAGATGTAGCGAGGAAACCCGCGTCGATCTGTTTCCGTACCTCCTCTTTGATTTTGATGGCCATGTCCGGGTGAGTGCGTCTCAACCTTTGCTTTACTGGCGGACATTCCGATCTTAGCGGTAAGTGATGTTCCACGATGCTGGTATCCAACCCTGGCATATCCTGATAGGACCAAGCGAATACATCGGGGAATTCTTTGAGAAGCTTTATCAAACCCTCTCTGGCAGTTGGACTGAGCAATGCTCCGATCCTGATTTCTTTTCTCTCTTTTTCTGAACCCAAGTTTACCGTTTCCAACGGCTCTTTGTGAGGTTCAATGGACCTTTCCTCTTGTCTGAGTAGTCGGGAGATCTCTTCTGGAATTTCGTCGTCATTTTCTTCTTCAGCCTCGAATACCGGGAGCTCAAAGTTGGGAGAAGGCATCGGATCGTATGTTTCAACGGGGTATAAAACAAGCAATCTGCATGACGTGATGATTCGTGTTTAGAAGAGATAGAGAAAATGTAAGTGTGTGCAGTGTTTTGATTTTACTGCTTGTTTTTATTATTGAATGTTTTTTAGGATTACCATTTTCTGAAAAAGCAAAAAGAGAAAACAGCAATTAATGCGGAAATTACAGAACGACGTTATTTTATTAATGAACAAGTCGAATCTTGAAACTACAGCCCTATAAAACAAAACTCACTCGCTTTGGGCAAAGCGAAGAGGGAAATTTACAAAAAGCGAGCCCTATCAAAACATCCGTTTCACCTGGGCAGGGTGAAAGGTTAAAGATGGCAATTACTTTGACTGACGAACGACCTTCGGAACCTCGACGGTAACCCATTGGCGGCGAACTCCTCGGTGAATCACAAAGTATGGCACCTTCCTTGATTTGTCTTCAGAAATGACGCTGATTTCTGGTGGAGTAGGATCATTGGAATCTGTCTCCCAGGCAGAGTTGTCGTAGGAGAATTCCTCTGTTGCATTTCGCATATCATTGGTGCTCTCAGCTGTATCTCCCCATCCAGTTGACTGGATGTCTTCGAGCCTGATACGAGAGCTTTCGGGAGCGGTGTACTTGACCATATAGTCGTATTTTCCACTTGGTTGTCCCAAAGTGTCCCAAACTTCTTTGGAACTGGAGAAGTCATCCCTCTCGATGACGTTGACCTCAGGAAAAACATAGTTGATGAATTATAGTCCTGCAAACGTTGCGAATTCATCTTCATGTTGAGTAGTTTCTGAATGACCTGAGTGTTGATCCCATGACATGGCGGGGACACAGGTATTTTGTTCAATGACGCTCAGCTGAATTTCATTACTCGGCTGACTTTCTTGCCCCAAGTTTCCTGGGTAAGGCTGCCACATTGGCAGACCATCCATCGGGCCATAGTAATTGTGATCAAAGTTTTCTTTCATCAGAGTGTCTTCCTCTAATGAATTTGGCGGAGCACGGCATCCTTCCGGATCAAAATCTCCGTAGATCATTTCGACATCTGATCTTGGTATAAATCTCAGACTTTCTGTAGGAAAGCAAAAAGGCATAGGCATCTCTTCCTGAGACATATAGCCATCCTTGTTAAGGTAGAACTTCCATTCTTCATCTGTGTCAGAGGGATCTTCCTCATTGATAGCATGAACTGTCTGAGACACTTGGTGAAGAAAACCTCCACTGTGAAAGAAGTTTTGAAGGGGATGAAGACTTTCATCGTTGGCGGCTGTCTGGGTACAGGTTGCAGAAAAACCAAGACCCTTCTTTGTTTTATTGTCAATAGGAATGACAAGCCGTCCCCATCCTGTCGTATCGGTACTCTCGACCGCTTTGATAGCATCTTTGTATGAAGAAATTGAAGTTCCTTCTTCGGATTGATCGTTCTTGCTCACCGATAGTGCCTGGAACTAAGTTCCAATAACCTCCTCGGGTTCCACACAAGTAGATGATGATAAATTGCTTACAAGCAAGGCTTGTTCCCCACAAACCGTGACAAGTTGATCGTTCTTGATGAACTTTAGCTTTTGGTGGAGGGTTGAAGTAACCGCTCCAGCCTGATGTATCCAAGGTCTTCCTAATAAACAATTGTATGTTGCCCGGATGTCCATGACCTGGAAAGTGATTTGGAAAGTGTGAGGACTAATAGTTATGGGAAGATCAACTTCGCCGATAACTGTTTTTCTGGATCCGTCGAATGCTTTGACGATGACCTCGCTGACTCTCATCGGAGGGCCCTTAAATGATAATTGCGTCAAAGTGGACTTCGGCATAACATTCAGGGTTGACCCTGTGTCTACCAGTACGTTGGCTAAAGCATCGCCCAGGCAGTTAACTGTGATATTGAGCGCCATGTTATGACGGCGACCCTCTTCAGGTAATTCCTCATCACTAAATCCCAAATTATTGCAGGAAGTGATGTTAGAGACAATACTATCGAGCTGTCTGATTGTTACATCCTGTTCCACAAAGACTTGCCCCAAGACTTTCTGTAGAGCCTCTCTGTGTGCTTCTGAACTGAGTAACAGTGATAATACTGAGATCTTTGAAGGAGTCTGTAACAGTTGATCAACAATGTTATATTCACTCCTTTGGATGAGCTTTAGCATCTCATCTTTGTCTTTTGAAAAGTCAGGATTACTAGATTGACCGACTGGTGGATCAGGAATTTCCGCCTGAAGTTCCTTTTCTTTGTTGGATTCTCCAACCCCTCGGTTGAAGATTCGACCGCTCCGTGTTACACGACTGATGTCTACAATATTCACGACGGAGGGTAATGGAATTTCCTTTCCATTCTCAATTGTTGTTGCACCGTATTTGTAAGGGATTGCCTTAGCTGATTCATACGGTAATGGCCCCGGTAGATAGATGACTATGGGAACCTTCTGATTTTTCTGACCGTCATAAGTAACCTCGATCCGTTCCCGGTTGGGAACTTTAGATTCGTCAAGTAGAGGAACGATGGCAAAAACATCCCTGGTCCTGTGATGACCAGAGATCGTGACAACATCCTCAACCTGATCGGCAAGGTAGTTCGGCGACCAAATGATGGGTCCAGAACCTGGATATGGACGAATTTCTCCATGATCGATCTGACCCTGAAGAGCTGCTCTCACAAGGTAACACCCTTGGTTACTTTCCGAACAGACGCTACAACTGTCATAGTTGTGTGGTGGCACCTGGCCACGCCCACTTTGAATACAATGTAACCTCACTAGGTTACCTTCCATTGATCGGACATCCTGACTTTGACGACGAGTAGGATTCCTGTTATTGATACTAATCTGCTGAGTATCTTCGTCCATATAGATTGGCATCCACCAGTGATTTAACAAGTGCTGAAGTGCCTCCCGGACAAGGGTACAACCTCGATCGTTTTCGCAACCTGCTTTACAGCTTTGATAGTCATGTGATATTAAGAATCTGAGTCGGACCTGCTCAGCATGTAACTCTACCAGGTTGGTATCCATTACGCGGATATCGAAGATCTGAACCATGTTGATTTGATAGGAGTTCCTATCATGGTAGTCTTGGATCCATCCAAGATCCATCTGACGCTGGAGGGCCTCTTGTATGAAAGAGCATCCCTGTTTGTTTTTAGATCAGATCAGACAGGAACTGTAATCGTGCCGCGGCAGATTATGATATTGGCTTTGCCTTGAGTGCATCGCCACCAAGTTGACATTCATCACACGGATGTCGTGGTTTTGAATGACGTTGGAATTTGTGTAAACCATGTTAACTCCACGAACTCGGTGCTCTTGGATCCATCCAAGATCCATTTGTTCCTGTAGAGCTGCTTGCACCACAGAACATCCCTGGTTGTCTTTAGAGCAGATATCACACTGGTGATAATTATGAGGTGGCACATGGCCATATCCACTCTGTCTACAATGCATCTTGACCAGATTGGTCTTTAACAAGAGTACATCCTGAATTTGATAGACATTGTTAGTCTCTTTCTCAATCAGATTGACTGCAGCTTTCTCATGTTGAGGCAGCGGGTTCGTAAGAACATTAGGATTCGTATCTTTGAAAGATAAGAGCCCGCTCCTAACAAGCTTTTGCATGTCGGATTTGAAATTGAGGCAAGCCTCAATGTTATGCCCTGAACCCCCTTGATGATAAGGGCATGTTTGATCCGCTTTAAACCAAAAAGGCGGATTTTCCGGAACTGAAAGGGGAGACTTAGTCTGGATGTGCCCCTTAGCCAGCAGTAACGGAAACAGCTCTGCGTACGTTACGGGTATAGGATCAAACCCTGCTGGCCGTATTGTACGGTTGTTGTTATATGGAGGAAGAGCCTGCTGAAGAGGCTGTTGTGTCCTTTGTTGGTCAGGTTGGCTCTGCGCAACCTGAGGTTGATACATAGGAACAGGCGCGGGGCCGATAGCAGGAGTAACAGCTGCTACTGGCTGATAACGTCGCCTTTGCTTTTCGAGAGAGATATTCCCAATATCTTGCTTTTTTTTCTTAGGGAGAGCACTACCGTATTTTTTAGTACCGCTCGTTGATCCAGTGTCTTTTACCAAACGTCCTTCTCGGACGGCTTCCTCAAGACGTACACCCATACCGACCATCTCGGTGAAATCACTGGGCGCACTGGCGACCATTCGGTCATAGTAAAATGAGCTTAAGGTCTTTAAGAAGATCTTTGTCATCTCTTTTTCCTCAAGAGGTGGACAAATTTGAGCGGCAATTTCACGCCACCTTTGAGCATACTCCTTAAAGGTTTCCTTTTCCTTTTGCGACATTGATCTGAGTTGATCTCTGTCGGGTGCCATGTCCAAATTGTATTTGTATTGTTGGACGAAGGCAGTACCAAGATCTCTGAATGTACTGATCGTAGTACGGTTAAAACCATGTACCATTTGAGTGCGGCACCGGTTAAACTATCCTGGAAGTAGTGAATTAGCAGGTCCTGATTCTCCGTCTGAGCTGACATCCGCCGAGCGTACATCACCAGATGGCTCTGAGGGCAAGAGTTACCCTTGTATTTTTCAAAGTCGGGCACTTGGAACTTGTGCGGGACTTTCACATTGGGGACCAAGCAGAGGTCTGCGGCGTCCTTTCCAAATAGATCCTGACCGCGAATGGCTTGCAGCTCCTTCTGCATTTCCAAGAACTGCTCCTGGAATTCATCCATTCTGTCAAACATAGTTTCCTTCTTACCAGAAGGTGTTGGTGGAATCTGTCCTTCCGGGATAGTGTGCACCACAGGGGGTGGTACCGTGACTACGGCAGTAAGTCTTGGTGCCTCCCGAAGTTTGTAACCTTCAGGAGTCTTCAGTATGTCCCTTGCATCTTCGCTTTCCCGAAGTTTGTAACCTTCAGGCCCAGCGGCTTCTGTTGCGATTCCCTGATCTTCAGTGATCGGCGGAACATATCCTTCCGGGATATAGTTAACAGGCATGCCCCAAGGACGATCTTTCGGCATCTGATACCTAGGATCATACTTTTCTATGATGGGCGTTGAGGTGATCTCTGAGATCACAGTTCTTTGTAGCTGAGCTTCTGCCATGGCTTGCATGTCGTTACGAAGATTTCTCATATCCTCTCTCAGAGTGTCGATCTCTTCTTTTAACTCTCTGTTTTCTTCCTCAAGATCATCCATCTTTTTCTGACGATTGGCCCGAGTATTATATGAATGAGACAGTTTGACTCTAGAATCGAGACACAAACGTGAGATTCGTAGGTAAGGAGAATACGCGATGTGAGAATGATGAATGCAATGATTATATTAATTGTTGTTTTTTTTGGTTTAATCAAAATAAACTTCAAAAATTAGATTGCAAATATCAAACAGTGGGGACACCCCTTTTTATTGAATTCCAAAGGATTATAGAAATGGAAATACAGTAGATTACAAAGTGCAGAAACAGAAACCTAAACGAATGGGTCCCGAGTCCTCTCTGAAGAGAAGTCGGGTGCTGATTCTGGTATCTTCCTTTTCTTTGACCGGGGCTCTTGGGCCGTTGTCGGGTTGCCATTCCTTTGCCAAGTGAAAGGAGTGAGCAAATTCCTTTGGTCATCTTGATTCTCTACAGCATGCCGCTCCAAAATTTTAATCAGAGCATCTTTCTCTTTTAGTAGTTGCTGTATTTGGATACACTCTACGTCAAGGGTGCGGTACTTGTTCTTCCAAGACCTTCTCTCCTTCTGAACTTTGTTGAGAGTAACCTGAAGCCTTTTAGTTTCCGTCATGAAGTACATGACAATTTCCCTCGGCGGAAGAATTCCGTAACGAGGATAAGGCATTTTTATCTTGAGAGCTCTAGTTTGTACCCAATGGAGATAAGGCTCCACCGAGACACAGTCCGGTTTTCCCAGAGACTCTCGTCCTTTCTTATGAACATGTTTCCAAGCTTGCATTATTTCCATCTTTAGTGCTCTGTCACTTTCTCATTCTTTGAAGAAAAGACCTTCCAGATGAACACCCAGTGGGATGTGTCTCATCGGGTATCCAAATTGACGAAGAACTAATATCGGATGATAGTTGATTCCTCCCTTAGTTCCTATGAGGGGTACGCTGGGGAAGTTTCCACAACGGTCAATGATTCTGATTCCCTCATAAATCCTATTACACCAATCTATATCGGAATTGGTGAGAGACATGATCTTCTGCGACCAACGTAAGACACTCTTGCAATCCCAAAAAGCGGCAGACTTGGGCAAGTGAGAGATAAACAATTTGTAGAGCAAAGGTACACAGCATGTGATCTCCCCTCCGCTGTACAAATTCCCTAAGTGTACAAAATGATACGCATCTGCGAGCAAAGTCGGCACAGGGTTTCCAATGAGAAAAACCTTAATAGCGTTGATATCGACGAAGTTATTGATGTTGGGAAGCAAAAATAACCCGTAGGTGAGCAAGACAAAGATGATTTCAAAAGCAGTCTCGTTCCCTATACTAACAAAGTATAGAGTCTTTTTTGTCAAGAACTGGGCTGGAAAACCTTGGATGCCACCCTTAGTGGTCATGTGAGTCCTGACCTCAGACTCGTCCAAATGAATTGCTATTGCAATAGTCTGATTCTTTGGAATTTATTCCAGTCCAGAAAATGGAGCTCGATCTGTGATATGTAAATCAGCCAGATGAGAATACTCCTCCAGCGTTGGTGCTAGCTGGTAATCCAGGAATGTGAAACAGTGATAAACCGGATCGTAGAACTGAATGAGCGCATCCATGATTCCCTCAATCACATGGACTCTTAACAGTGGTAGCAGACCACCGTGCTTGGCTCTAAAAGCCTCTGGGTTAACGATCATCCTTGCTAACCTTCTCAAATCCCCTAGTTTTGGAACCTTGAAGGTATACTGGTGAGTTCTCCTTCTACCGAAATCCATTAATGCAATCTTTTTCTCTGATATTTGCAATCACAGTCTTAGTTTAATTTGAAAAACAGAGAGACTAGAAGAGAAGTTTTTTGAATGTTTTAATGTTTTTTAAATGAATGCATGAATGCAGCACACAAAAACATAGAAAAAACATGGGGTCAAAGGGTCGTTGTCATGAAGTCAAGGCTCTACCCATCCCCAAAGGTTTATACTAGGGTGATTTTTGTACCTGTACTCATTATCATCAGCTCCTCCCAGGAAGGCAGACAACAAGCGGATCGCCAGCGAGTTGTGTGCAATCTTAGAGTAAGTGCCATTCACCGAGAATAGATCACCAGCCTCAAATGAGGGTAGTATCGCGTAACAGCTATTTCCGATAGCTTCCGCACTACAAAAAAGGTTGGCTTTTAAGTGTATACTCAATCTCACCACATGCGGCATCACACGCATTCCCAGTAGCAGAAAAATAAACACGTATAGCAATTAGGAAAAGCAGTATATATATTTGTCCTAATCATCCTAGACTTATAAAGCTACGATTCTTAAGTTCTTGACAGAAATGGGTTCCCCGGCGGAAGCCCCAATCTGTGGTTCCCTGCCTAAGAGATGGACCAGCATAGGTCAATCTTTCTCTTCGGTAGAGTTCCCATTTTCCGTAGAAAACGGGGATGATGCCCTAAGGCAGAAAAGGAGACTCCCCAGCAGAGTCGCCATTTGTGTAATTTTTCACACAAGAGAAGTAGAAAGAAAGGTTCGGGCCCCACGGTGGACGCCACTTTTCTGTAGCGAGCGATTTTGGACGCGGTTCTTAAGCGCTGGTCGCTCTCTGCGGTTTGAGCTTTAAACTACAGGTCGATTCATTTTTTATCCTATTGTGAGCTGAATAAGGAAGGGAAATAGATGTCTCCAATTAACCCTGCTTTGCATACTGAGTTTAAACAGTGGTCTGTTAGGTTACGGATGCTATCAATGTGGGGGGGCCTTTGTACTGGTTATTCGTATTTCGCCAATACAGGTTTCTTTCTTTCGATCTGGGCAGAAGGTTTCTGGCGGGGAATAAGGATTAGGATGTTAGGACTGGTGCTTTTGAATTACTGCTTTTGATTGACTGAGATATGGGATTTGGGTTTTTTGTTGATTACGCTCGCTAAGATCTTTTCTTTCGATCTTATGCCTACGTATTCCCGTTTACCGAAACAGGGAAATCAGAGCGTTTGTAGTTCCTCCTATTCTATGGGAGGAAATTGGTTTTTGGTGTCTTGTTCAAAGCCCAAGACATGAAGTGAAAGGTGACTTGTATCTTGTTCAAAGCCCAAGACGTGAAGCTGAAAGGTCTATTTGTGTCTTGTTCAAAGCCCAAGACGTGAAGCTGAAAGACCTCGGCTTTAGAGAGAATTTGTCATCTCTAAAGAGGGGAGAAGGAGAATTACTATAACTGGGATACGCGGATCCGAGCAATGCCATAATTTCCTAAGAAAGGGTTTTAACCTGAAGGAGAAGACTTTAACTCAGTGTAGAGCAATGCCATCTTTCCTTAGGAATTTCTCATGCTAAAAGAGGGACAATGGCATGGATATAGATGATCCAGAGGCTTGCCGCTTACAGCGATTAGATGAAGGGAAAGGAGTTGTTGATGTTTGTGTACTGTGAACGAGGCACAGCTTTGATGCTAAAAGGTCGATTGGATCAACCAGTGGTTTTCTTATACAAAGCCTGAGAGGAGGCTAATTTCCGCTAGGAAAATCATTATACAAAGCCTAAGAGGAGGCTATTTTGTGTCTCGTACAAAGCCCGAGAGAGAGGCTAAAAGTTTTTGACCCAGTGGGGCATATCGTTATACAAAGCCTAAGAGGAGGCTAGCAAAGAGTTGACTCAGTTGGAGAATCTTTTATACTCAGTAAGAGAGTGTTTTTGTATCTCGTACAAAGCCCGAGAGAGAGGCGAAAAGGTTGTTTTGACTCCACTGGGGAGAATTTTGGTATCTCGTACGAAGCCCGAGATGGAGGCTATTGTAACTGTTTCAGTTGAGTGACAGATCCAATATACTGATTTAAAAGAGAAAATCAGTTCTTATATGAGCAACACTGTACTCAGGGATTTAATTTGAGGATCAGGGATATTTCCTTCTCTTTGAGGAAACGGGCAATCCAAAGGGTATCGAGACTATCCGAGTCTGCGGGTTTCCTTCCTATTTAACGAAGGGTGCTTGAGAATGTCTTTGAGACTCAAGGAAGTTAGACTGTCCGTGTCTAGAGTTTTATCTTTTGTACTATGCTTTGAGAAACAGTAGTAGACTCTATGAAAGGACTGTTCTATGAGGATGACTAGGTTCTGTTCCTATACCTCTAGGAGGTCGTCGGGACAATTTGTACGAAGCCCAAGAGGAGGCTGGAATCTTTTAAGAAGCTGACGGGTCCTTGTACGAAGCCCAACAGGAGGCTATCATTCCCGGAGGAAGAGATCATTATACGAAGCCTAAGAGGAGGCTGGAATCTTTTAAGAAGCCGATGGGTCCTTGAATAATGCCCAAGAGGAGGCCGATGCTTTTAAGAAGCCCGTGGGTCTTATCATCTCCTTTCCATTAGGAGAGATAACTCTTTTAAAGATAAAAACCACTAGTAAACGTGCGAGGTTTACTATCCAGCGACTTTTAACTTTTAAAGAGGGTTTCTTAGTTAAGGTCTAAGATTATGACCGTAGTGGGTACCCAAACCCCGAGACATTCAAGGCAAGCTATCCACAAGGAATAGATCAAGTCAGGAAAGTTCGAGAATTGGGAAGAAACTCAAAAATGCCATTCACGGAGAATACATTCATCTTGGGGAGTAGAGCTTCTTGACGATTCCTAAGGAGGACAGCCGAAGAGAAGACTGTATCTGGTGCTCCTATTGGGGATCTAGGCGTCTATTTCTACGAATAAATGAAACGACGTCACTTAGTTCTAGACGTAGTTGCCGGGGAAACTCAAAATATCTATACTATTATTACACAGTAGATATGAGTTTATGAAAGGAGACTTACAGTGAGCAGCCCCACAATACCGTTTATAATATGAAAGCAGTAAATGAAAGCGATAACCACTTACTCGGTTGTAGTGCTTCCATGCTGTTTGGTTAGTTGTTCAACAAAGAAAGATTAAAAACAACAGTATATTCAAAATCAAAGGAGAAAGTGCTTTGAAAAAGAAAGATTTGGGGCTTACAGCTCAAGGAGAGGCCCAGGGTTTTATCAGTGAGCGCACTGTTTGACTTTGTACAGCGGGACTTATACAAGTGACTGAGGCCCAAAATGGTTTTCTGTACAAAGGGATGGGTCTTACACTCTCTCAAGAGGCCCAAAAAAGGTTTAAAGAAAAGAGAGGGGCTTATAACACGAGGGTAGGCCCAGATGGTTTTCCATTTTTAAACGGGCGACGATCGCGCCGTTTACTTGTACAGAGGGACTTATACAATGAGTGAGGCCCAAAAAGTTTTTGTACAAGGAGGGATGGGTCTTACACTCTCTCAAGAGGCCCAAAAAGGTTTTGAAGAAAAATAAATGGGTCTTACTACTCGAGGGTATGCCCAAAAAGTTTTTGTAAAGGCGACGATCGCGCCGTTTGTTTTTTGACGGTATCGGGACTTATACAATAAGTGAGGCCCAAAGATGATTTGGTCAAAAAAAGGATTGGGTCTTACACTCTAATAGAGGCCCAAAGTGTTTTGAAAATGATTTATGAGGGTTGAATTAATCCAAAACCCTAATTTGTTTCCAAAAAATGTATTTAATTGAATAAAAATTCAATTAAATTGATCAAAAATTGTTTTACACATGGGAAACAAATTGTGATCTTGGATTAATGCTTCAAAAATTAAGTATTGACCTACAAAACAAATAGAAATCATTAAAAGTTGCAAAATCATTGTGGAAATAATATTTCAAATGTTAAAAACAATTAAAATATTAATTCTTTGCAAAAATATCAATTATATAAAATAAATAATATTTTTGGGATTTTTTGGTAAAATAAAATATTTTAACATTTTTGTGAATTATTGCAAAAAGAACCAATCAATAATGATAAAAATTGAAGGAGTTATTAATTTTTCAAATCATTAAAAATAATAGTATGAAAAATAATAAAATAAAAAAGTGATAAAAAGAAGTCTGGGGCGAGGGGGATTCGAACCCCAGACCTCTCGCTTGCTAATACTCACAAAACTAGCTGATGAACCGCTGGGGCGCAATGCCAATTCATTAAATATATGGCAAGTGAAAATTATATAGAGAACTTGGTTGGTTTTCTGAAAATGGCGCCATGGCCATCTCCTTCCCCGAGCTCGTGCATGAAGCACCCTATCTCACTCATCTCTCAACCATTGGACATGATTCAAACACCAAACTTATGTGTTTTTTCACAAGGAACAAGATGGCAATACCCAATTTTATTCATTTTCAGTGTGGAGTGAAATAATCATGATGAACACAGATGAACCCTAATTTGCAAAAGCAATCGTGCAAGCATGGTTATGAGGTATATGATCAAATTTATTGAGGCAAAACAACCAGCATATGATGGTAATCAAATGGCAAAATTATCATGCGAGGAAATATGCATGGATCATAGAGTTTGAGTTTGAAGCTCACCTTGATGCAAGCTGAAATGGAACTTTGCCCAAATGGTGTTCCAGTCGTGAATTGATGATCCCTACAGCTTCAATGGATGTTATGGAGTGTGTTGCAAGCTTTGGAAAACTTTGAAATTCTCTGGATCAAGCTGGAGACATCCACCTGCAAAACTGAAGCAAAACGGCTTGGTTGAAGAGTGATTTTGAGCTGGGAGTGTTACAGATGTTGTTTAAGCACTTGGACACCTCAAATACATCATATGTGATGTGTTTGAGCAATTGGAATTGATTGCTTATGGCTGCAACTCAAAACCCGATAGTGGTTACTCAAAAACAAGAAAACTTGAAGTTCAAGAAAGAATGAGAGAAAGCAGTGCTGTAACTGGCTTTGGTGTGAGTTGAATGATCCATTGAGACCTCTATTTATAGGTGATCAACTCTTGTCTTGGAGGAATAGTGAATGGCAGCTGGATCAGATCACATTTGCATGGATTGGCTTGGCATAAATGCCTCTTGAACTAGGCATAACAGCTGCTCCAAATAGATCAGCTATGCCTTGACTGAAATCACATTCTTCAGATGTTTTTAATGTTGTTTAATTAGAGAACTTGACTGAGGAGAGTGAGAATCTTGACAATACACTATTCCACATAAATGCATTTTGAATTCAAGGCAAAAAGTGCCAAAGTGGATGAATTTCAAGTTGGAAGGTTCTTTGGCTTTTTGACTCAGATTTATCAGTTGGATTAGATGCAATGTGATTGGTTTGAACACAAGTGGCATACTGATCCTCAGCCTTTGGCTCAAAATCGTGTGAGATAAGCAAACATGCAAACTGATTTTTCCAAAACAGCTTGCAGCAGCATGACTTTGGGCATGGATTTTTCTTGGCTCAAGTTGATTCAATTCATGCTGTTAAGCTCTTTGAATTCTTAGCAACATATGCAACAACATTGGTGTTTAACTTTGGGATTGATTCAGCTTGCATCTATGTGCAAAAATCCCACAAGTTTTGGTGTTTCAACAAAATTCTGTTTTAGGCAGAATTTTTCTAAGTGTTGGAAAATGGTATTCTTTCACATTTTCAGCCACTTTGGCTCACTCATAGCTCAAAATCCATAAGGAATTGGAGTTAGGCCTAGTTGAAGTTTTTGTAGAGGGCAGTGAGATCTAAAAATCAAGCTTTGGATGGAAAAAATTGGCCTTGTGGTTTAGGAGTTATGGTCTTCCAAAGTTGGTACCTTTGCCACTTTATTTTTAACTTAGAAAAATTTCTAAGTTTTATGGTTACCCCTTTTACAAGTTATCTCACTTTTCTTGATTTTTCTTGATGAATGATGATTCAAATCATACATTAACATCATTTTAGGGTTAAAAATCCATTTTGGTGAAAAATCTCAAAAAGTCAAAGTTGACTTTTGTGCACAGTTGACTTTTTATCAGATGAATTCCAAACTGTGCAATTCTTCAGGAAATCATGTCCTTGACCTAAATCAAACTTGATGGACATGTTCCATGGGTGTCATAGGGTATATTCAATCATGTATTAGGGTTTGGGAGCATGTCCTGGTCAAAAGTCAAAGTTACAGTTGACTTTTCCCTTAAAACCCTAATTGTGGTGCAGATGAAAATGAGACTTGTTGCTCAAGCTTCTTGGATCAATCCATTGTTCCAAATGGATCAATATGGTGTATTAGAGACCCTCAAATCATCTCTTGAGGTCTTGGCTCATGGTTTGTCCCAAAAGTCAACTTAGGGGTGAATTAGGTCAAGAAACCCTAATTCCTGATTTTTGATGAATGCATCCCCTGAGGCAAAATTGACTTGATGCATGGGTTCATGAGGTTCCATGAAGCATATTAGGTCATGTTTTGGATCATTGCCTTGTGCCCAGATGAAAATTTCCATCTGGAGGCCCTGGTCGACCAAAACCCTAATTTGGTGACACTGTCGATCTTGAGACTTGGTCCACCTAGAAGGGAGCAGCCTTGTGCTTAATCCTTGAAGTGGGAGTCCTTTTTGATCCATTGTGGATGTTTGAGAGATTAGACAAGTTGAAGATCATGTTATTTCTTGATTGATCCTTTGTCTAAGCACTCAGAGAGGGCTTGAAACCCTAATTTTGATTCTAGTGGATGCTCACCCATCTTTGGGGAGACTGATGAAGCATGATGGTTCATCCACATTGTGATGATGATTTTCACAATGATGGGAAATCTAAGTGGTCAAAATTTGGGGTATTACAGTATGGAGTGTGGTATTATGTGTACACGATGATAGTGATGTGTGGTGATGGATAACATATTGGTACAAGTCAGAATTTACCATGCTTGTCCACTAAGTTTTGGTCATTTCTTTTTCCTGGCATATGAGGTAAAGTGTAAGGTGGCATGACATTGTGTAAGTTTATGCATGGGCTTGAAGTGGTAAAATGTGGTAAAGACAAGGTGACATATGCGCATGGTTTGTTGTAACAAAGAAAGGGCGTGAGTTGTTGTTGAACTTGGAATGAAATGGAATAGTATGACATGAGAACCAAATTTCATGGTGATGACTTTGGAAGCTTATAACTTGGTGAATAATGGACCAAATGACAAGGTTTTTGTTGCTTTGGAAAGGTGACATTTGATACAACATGTTTGATGTGAAAAAGAATTGGAATTGAAGTCTAAAATCTCATGGAAAATGGAATTGAATTCGTGGGCACCAAAGCTGCCATAAGCTAAAAAATTTCTAAGTATTTTTGCTCACTTGAACCACTTAATGATCATGACTTTGAAGCATCATATCTCCTTGGATTTTGATCCAATTTCCATGTTCTTGGTACCAAATTAAAGAGGGCACTTGATACTACAACTTTCAATGCATCATAACTTTTGATCTAGAAATCCAAATGAAGCATTCTTTATATGGTTGGAAATCTTGAAATCCATAATACAACTTTCATGCTTAACAAAAGTTGAAATGAAGCTTGTATCATGCTGAAAAATGGTTTGGAAGATGGCTGCATAACATGAAGAACTTTCCATAAATGGAAAGTTTCTAAAACCCTAATTTTCCAAAAATGGTAACTTTCCACAACTCTGGATTTTTCATGATTCCTTTGATATTTCTTAATCACATCTCACCCATTGATCATATTTGACATGATGAACATAAGTTTGACCTCAAAAAGTCAAGAGTTGACTTTTTCACTGATCAGTTGACTTTATCCCCAATTTGACTAATTCTCAATCATCTGGCCAATTGAAACTCTTCTAAATGGAATTGATGGTCCATATTCCACTCCTAGATACTTGAGAACATATAGAGAGCCATGGAATCAAGTCTTGCCCAAAAAATCATAAATAAACTGATTTTAAACAAAACCCTAGTTTTGACCTTGAAAGTTAGAAGATGTTGACCGATGTCCAAAACCCTAATTCCTCTGGAGTGAGTGAAGATCCTCTTAAACTAAGATGTTCTATATGATGGGATGATGTTAAAGCTTCAAGATCCTTGCTCATGATGATGCCACATGCACAGATAACCAAACCCCTAATTGGAGGATCAAGATATAGGAGTGGGTGATTCTCTTCAAGTTTCTTGTGAATCTCAATCTTCTGATGGAATGGTGGATCAAATGAGATGTCTTGGGTCTTGAGGATCCTTTGTGGCTTGAGTGATTGAGTATGTCTTATTCTCCTTGCTTTACACAGCTAATGATAGAAACCTCTGATCCCATGCCTTGGGAAGACCGATGATGTATGCATAATGCTTATGACCTAAATGCATATGAAATGTGAAGCATAAGCCATTATTAATGATATAAATAGGAGGGAAAATTTTGGGGTGTAACAGCTGCCCCTATTCAACCGACTTGGACATGAAGGAGTGATAGCAATGGCTTTCAGATATTCGAGAGACATGGCGATTGAATACCAAAAGGACCCGGAAATTTGTACTCTGTGGGGAGATATATAATAAAGTGTTTGCCCACCGAAGGTGGACTCAAAGTAAAGATGCCACTCGAAAGCGGCCTTGAAAGAGGTGTCGGCCGGAGGCGGACTCACAATCAAAGGGTAAAAGAAGGAATATCGGCCGGAGGCGATCTAACATCAAAACGAAGGTGAACTGGAACATGAACTCTCAACAAGGAATGCCGGCCGGGGGCAGTCTCACATCCAAACATAAAGGTAGGCCAGCACGAAGGCGGTCTCACAACCAAAGGTTACCATCACAAGATTGATTTCAAAAGGAAATCCGGCACGAAGGCGGTCTCACATCCAAACACAAAGGTATGCTGGCACGAAGACGATCTCAGAACCAAAGGTATCATCACAAGATGGATTTGAAAAGGAAAGTCGGCATGAAGGCGGTCTCACATCCAAACACAAAGGTATGCTGGAACGAAGGGGGTCTCCCAACCAAATGTTATCTTCACAAGATGGATTTGAAAAGGAAAGCCGGCACGAAGGCGGTCTCACATATAAACACAAAGGTATGCCGACACGAAGGCAGTCTCACAACCAAAGGTTACCATCACAAGATGGATTTGAAAAGGAAATTTGGCACGAAGGCAGCCTTACATCCAAACACAAAGGTATGTCAGCACGAAGGCGGTCTCATAATTAAAGGTTACCATCACAAGATGGATTTGAAAAGGAAAGTTAGCACGAAGGCGGTCTCACATCCAAACACAAAGGTAGGCCGGCACGAAGGCGGTCTCACAACCAAAGGTTACCATCACAAGATGGATTTGAAAAGGAAATCCAACACTAAGGTGGTCTCACGTCCAAAAACAAAGGTATGCTGACACGAAGGCGGTCTCACAACCAAAGGTTACCATCACAAGATGGATTTGAAAAGGAAAGCTGGCACGAAGGAGGTCTCACATCCAAACACAAAGGTAGGCCAGCACGAAGGCGGTCTCACAACCAAAGGTTACTATCACAAGATGGATTTGAAAAGGAAAGCCGGCGCGAAGGCGGTCTCACGTTCAAACACAAAGGTAGGCCAGCACGAAGGCAGTCTCATAACCAAAGGTTACCATCACAAGATGAATTTGAAAAGGAAAGCTGGCACGAAGGCGGTCTCACATCCAAACACAAAGGTAGGCCGGCACGAAGACGGTCTCACAACCAAAGGTTACCATCACAAGATGGATTTGAAAAGGAAAGTCGATGCGAAGGCGGTCTCACATCCAAACATAAAGGTAGGCCAGCACGAAGGCGGTCTCACAACCAAAGGTTAGTAGAATCAATAGATCTACAAAGATGACCCCGCTTGGGACAAGAGAAGCTTAAACAGACAACTCTATAGGGGGTACAAGCAAGATGAACGAATTCATCATCAATTTCACCGGGGATAAGGTAAGATATGATCTCTTGAAATATGCCATTCCCTGCTGAGAAAAAGTCTGGCAAAGATAATATCAAACCTGGCTTATGCTTCGAATGCATATGTTTGAATTTTTCTATGGCGTAATGCTCCATACGAGATAGAAATGCTACGCATTTGAGGGATGCGATGAAAAGATACTTATGCTATGCAAAAAGGACCGCTCAGCAAAATAAATGCTGAGGATACGAAGGCAACTCCACTAGGGATGACAAACTAAATTGTCCTCAGAGTCACAAACCGTGCTGAGGAAGACAAATTGAACGGCCTTCCTGATCCAAACCTCTGCTGAAGATGAAACCCGAAGAGAACCTCCACTCCATTGGGGATTAAGAATGACAACTACTGAAGATGGAACCCAATAATGATACGAAAAAGGAGCCAATAACCATTGGACTTGGAATCTACCGGGGATGTCAACCACTATTAATCAAACCGTTGAGAGGATTAACACCACACTCTGCTTGGGGATCGAAGTCAATTATACCATACCGACTGGGGAATAACATTGAACTTAACCTGCTGCTGAGGAAACGACTTTAACCTTACCCTGCTAGGGATAATAGCCGATGGATGCAGATGCAATTATATGCAAATGAATGCAATATAGATAGCCAGGATCCAGGATAACGCAAGTAACTTCCCAACCCTCCTAATAGGTAGGTCTTATAGGGACAGTTCTAGATTCTTTACCCATAAACCCACTCACAGGATAGCTCTTATGTTGATGGATAGGGTTCCCAGGGTCTCGGACACTAATCACATCAATATCACGCAACAGGCTAGCTGCCTTGCAATGGGGATACAAAAAGGTCTATCCTGAGTGTAGCCTTCATGTTAGGCCCACGAGAAGTGAGTCCTCGGAGACTGACACTAACAACTACCAAGATGGAACTGGTGCTAAGAGTGGGTCCCAGAGTCACGGACCCTTCATGAATAAGTCGTGCAACAGGCTAGCTGTTTTACAACAAGATCTACGAAAAGGCCTACTCTAGGGGAAGCTTTCATGCTAGGCACACAAGGAGCGGGTCCTTGGGGACTAACACTAATGACTTCCAAAATCTAACTAAGTGTTCTCTCTTCTTTTTCCAAGACTCGGGTATACAGTCTTACTTGTGATATCAACCCAAATCCAACAGGTAAATATGACATAAAGCACGTAATAAAAAGAAAGTAACACAAAGCAAATAAAGAAATAATAGGAGAAACCAAACAAGAAATCCAACAAGCGAATCTAACACTCTCGAATCGAGTCAAGCTAGGCTTGACTCTCTCTAGCATAGGGCAATGCAAGTCCCCAGCAGAGTCGCCATCTGTCGTACCTCGAAAAATACGATCCTCGTGATGGACGCGGAAAAAAAAACTGTTCGAAACAGAGTCGCCACCGAACTTTATTCATTCCAAGGAAGGAAAGGAAAATATCGAGAAAACCTTTGAAAGGATAAGAAAATGGTCATCGCAACCAAATTCGGGTTCGGGAGTCGGTTACACAAGAGGGAAGGTATTAGCACCCTCTACGTCCGTTGTACTCAACGGGAACCTCTTGATTCGATTCAGGAGATATGTTAGCTTGGTTTGTTTGTTTTCTTCTAAGGTAGTATTGCTTTCTAAGGGGAAATGGGTGGTTTTTTATTAGTGTGCTCGGCAAGGATTAAGATCCTCGGGCCTACGTATTCCCTCGTGCAATGGGAAAGTCAGAGCATTCGTAGTTCGTGGGACTACGGTTTGTTGGTGTTTTTTAGGCGAACGAGTGTTTAATTCGTATTCTAACTGCTAAACGTTGGCTTGTTTGCTCGTCAAGGAGGCTGAAGCACTAGTTCATATGCGCGGAAGAATGGATTAAACAATGTTCTTTTTTGTGAAAGTTGTTTGAGTATGAATTAAGCGTTTTAGAGATTTGATTGAGAAAAAGGTTTGATTTGGGCATATTTTAGGCGAACGAGAGTTTAGGTTGCATTCTAACTGCTAAACGTGGCTTGTCTGCTCGCTAGGGGAGGCTGAAGCACGAGTTCATATGCGCGAAAGAATGACTTAAACAATGGTATTTGGGAAAGGTGCTTGAGTTGTGGATTAAGTGTGTTAAAGATTTGATTTGAAAAAAAAAGTTCGATTTGCGTATGTTTTAGGGTTTTGGTTGCGTAAGAAGCGTTTAGTTTATTAAGTGTTTTGAGTGAGAATGACGATTATTCGATAAACGAGACGTCGGCCTCGCAACCAATTAATCAGGGCATGAGTGAAATGCTAGATCTCAATAACACCTTTTTCATTCCATTAATTATGAAATTGTATTTTTTGGACAATGGGTTTCTTTGTCCATGTAATTTAGGGCGAGTGTTTTAGAAACGAAAGATCGAAACGAACACAACCCAAAGCGTGCGCCTCAAGAGCGTTCATTTAAGGGCTCAAGAAGTGCTAGACCTCAAGAGTCCACTACTTTCGTAATTTGATTAGGAAAATGATTTTGATTTGATTAGAGTATTTTAATTTGACGCGTTAATTGAATTTTAAGTTGTTAAGATTTTAAAGAAGATTAAGTATTTTGATTGGGTTGAGAGTTTTTAAGTCTTGAAATGAAAGACCGAAACGAACACAACCCAAGGCGTGCGCCCCAAGAGCGATCGTTTCAAGACCCAAAGAGTGCTAGACTCTAAAAGCCCATTACTTCCAATAATTAATTATGAGAATGGTTTAAGAAGCTTGACTTAAATATTCTATGAGAATATTTTAAGTATTAAAACGTTGATTATGATCTTAAGAAAGTATTTTTAAAAGATTGAATGTTTTAGTTAGGTTAAAGTATTTTAAGTATTTAAGGAATGGAAGACGGAACGATCACAACCCAAGGCGTGCGCCCCAAGAGCAATCGTTCAAGGACCCAAGGAGTGCTAGACTCCAAAAGCCCACTACTTCCATAATTTTAATAGGAAAATAGATTTTAGAATATTAACCCAAATATTTTATGATTTGACTTAAGAAAATAGTTAATGATTAGGAAAAGTTTTATGATTTAATTTGATTTAAGAAAATCATTAGGAGTTTAATTGGATTAAGTATTATAATTCAAGAAAAAAAAAAGTATCTTAAAGGTTAAGTATTTTAAATTGGTTAAGATATACTTTTGGTTAAAAGAATATTTGTAAAAAAAAGATTAAGTAGTTTTTTAATTTGAATTATGATTGTTGAATTAAGAAAGTGTTTTAAAGATTAAGTGCTTAATTAAGGCAATTTTTTAATTAATTAGAAATGGAAGATGGAACGATCACAACCCAAGGTGTGCGCCGTAAGAGCGATCGTTCAAGGACCCAAGGAGTGCAAGACTCCAAAAGCCCACTTTTCCATTATTGATTAGAAAATAAATCAAATAAAATATTTTATGATTTGATTAAGAAATTAATTAATAATTAGGCAAAACGGACTATGATTTAATTTGATTTGAAAAAAAAAAGATATTTTAAAAAGTTAAGAAGTTAAGCATTAAATAGAAAAATCATTTTATGGATTTTTTAGAATTAAAACTAAATTACTAATTAAACAAATTAGAGTTCAATACTTAAAAAATTAACTATATATAGATTAACTAATATTAAAATTTTAATAAAGTTAACTAAATGAAAATATTTTCTAAAGTTTTATTTTTAGAAGGAAATAAAATAAAAATGTTTTTAGATTAATTGAAAAAACAAATAACAAAAAAAAAAAGAATGGGCCTGAACAGAAATTATGGGGGTGCTGAAGAGTTATCCTAGGCCCAGATACTGGAGGCCCACGCAGGGAGAAGAGGTCCACCATGGACTTCAGTCAACCATTGACTAACCAGGCGAGATCAGGAGCGTTGGAACATCAGGAGAGTCTAAGATCAAACGGTTTAGAAAGGAAGAAAACACCGTAAGTGGAAAGGAACGCGTGCACATGATCATGGAAGGGAACAACCGGTGACACTTGTCACCGGCGGGGAGGTCTACTGCACCAACTCACAACATTTACTAAATAACACTAAAACAAGTAAAGGAATAGGAATAAAAACCATTTCCTCTGATTTCCTCTCTCTCTATCTTTTCTCTATTATTCGTCTTCCAAAACGCACGACCGGAAAGGCATGGCAACCAACGGCGGCTCATTGTCTTCCCCTGTGGGCCACTACCACTAAACAACAACCACAAAATGCCAACCCCTAACTTTGGTTGGATATTTCAAATCTCAACCCTATTTTCACAAATATCATCTTAAACCCCCAAATCGTGTGTTACAGTAAAAACCCTAGAGTTCTAATTCACGTTTCAACCACCATAGAGCAACATGTGAAGCAATTAAATCAAGGATTTCTATCAATACAACAAGGCGAGCAGAAAATCAAGCGGAAAAGAGGGAGCTTACAAGATCGGAGCTAGTCCAATGATAAAATCCGGCGAGGTAAGATTTGCGTCTTGTTCTCCACTTCTTTCTCCTTCTTCTCGTAGTTTTGTTGTTTCTTACTCTTTCCTCTTTTATTTGCTTCTTCTTCCTCTATCATGAGTTCTGGTTAAAACGTTTCTGAGAGTATGAGACGGTGGGTAAGCTCACCTTGTTCAGAGTTCTAATATGAACTCTGAGAAGGTTTTGAGAGAAGAGCTTTAGAGAAGGTTAGGGTTGGTTTTAGCAGAGCTTCGCTAGGGTTTTCTGGGTGTTCTTCTTCTAAAGGTGAATGAATAGTGTGAGTTTATATAGGGCAGAGGAAATTTAGGTACGTGTGAGGGAATTCGTGTGAGAATGATGAGGTGTGATGAGTGAGGATGAAAACCGTTAGAGGTAGTGGGAATAAACGCTGATCTTGTGGGATTGTGATTGTACCATTTTTGTCTGTTCTGTGAGCTGGATTTCTTCTAGAATCATGATTTATTTGATTTTCACTGCATGTAAATATCTGGACTGCTATTGACCTTTTGCTGATGTGGCTTTGTTGACTTAAGTTGACTCTTTGATGTTGTTGAATGATTTTGATATTTTTGAATTTTTTGATGACCTATGAATGTGATAAACTTCCTGAATTTTGTTTGAAATTGAATGGCATTGATTTTCAGGATTTTCATTTTGTCAAGAACCACGTCATTTTCTTGTTGTTTGAGTAATTCACATTATCAAAATCATTAACATAAATTGCTTATTCTTCTGCAGGTTAAATAGCGAGAACACCGCTAATCTCCCACTTTTCTGAATCTCAACGGGAGATCCAATTGAGCTAATCAATTTAGAACAGAAGAGTCGGGGTGGTGAGCATAATGAAAATAGGGTATGTGTTAAGGTGAGGAAATCATAATCAGGATGCCTCTTTTTGCTGTCCTTTAACCATGATTGTCACACTTGAGACCTTGATTGTGTGTATCTTACAACCTTTGCATTGTATCTAACTCTGCTTCATTAGTTTCAGGTAGGTGGACTTGGGATAGGTGGCGGTATAGTTGATGAAATGTTGGACAGTGGAGCTTTTGTTGCTCCAATGTTTCGTTTAAGGTGCATCTCAAACTCACCGACCTTTAATTCCAGTTCAGCGATTTCAGTCTCATCACATACCTCCAATAACAAAGCCTCAAATCCATTAGGAAAAGTAGCAGTTTGCAATGGCTTTTTCTCTAATGAGTTTTGCAGAGTGCTGTCTGAAGAAGCTACAACATCATAACATCAGACTTGGTTGTGTTGATAGGTTCAACTATTTTTTGCACATGAAACCAGTGTCTTCCTACCCCTGCTGTGAGAGTTCCGTCTGACTTTATAGTAGGAAACTGCAGCTGCCCTATCAATTGAGGATCGCACATGGGATATAATTCCTATGGGATCTCTTTACAGTTAGGAGGAAGCTTCCGCCCTTTAATTATTCTACCTCTTTGGAATAGACCAATCATAGGAGCTGATACTAACTCGTATGTATTGGTACCAGAAGCCTCCAATGCTGTCAACTTTGATGACTTTTGTGGTGAAACATTTGCAAATGGATTGGTGTTTTCCAGAGATGATGTTAGAAGTGTTAAAGGAAAGAATTCTATACATATTTCATATTCATCTGCCGTGAGAAATTTGAATTGGAACTTGTTCTCAATTTTTGAAATGAAATTGTTATGCATTCTTTTTTTTACTGCTGTACATTTCTTTTCTGATATGTATTTCTTCATCTCATCAATACGTCATCTTTCTCTCCCTGTACCATCCCTGATATATGATTACTAAATCAAATCTTAAACTCTGGGTGTGACTGGAAAACATGGGGCATCAAGGAATGCATGAGACCACAGTTATATGAGCTCATTCTGTAGCGGTGTACCAGTCAACATAATTTCTCGTTTTTTTAAATTGAAATTCAACAGTGTATGCCACCTTTGTGATTCCTAGTTTACTATTAGGTGAGCTTCATCACTATCAATCAAGGTGTTGGGTAGAGGAATTCTTATTAAAGTCCACTCCACACTTAGTAGCAATTTCCTTAATTAAATCAGACGCATTGTTATCAATATCAATAGATAAAAAAACGTTTAATTGTTGGGGAAAACATAACTAATCCATCATAGAGGTACTGTTCGTGTCCATGTCTCTGAAGTGTGGTTTTGGGATATTGAATGGGAATGATATTGGATTTTAGAAAGGTGGATGAAATGGATTTTGGACTTGAATATGGGTCAAAAATGGATATGGTTTATTTTGGAAAAATGGGTTTATATGGATATGAAAATATGGATTACAAAACAATAGTTAACATGGATATTGAAAAGGATTTTGGTTAAAGAATGGATATTGGATTATAAAAGCTGGATAAAATAAAAACTACTAAAAAAAAGTAACACAAGTAAATGGTTATTAGATAGACTTTTTTGGATAAATGGCCTTGCTGGATCAAGAAATTGAGAAATGGATTTTGGATTAGAAATGGATCGGATTGGAACTAATAAGATAATAAAAATAGATATTGAAATGAAAATAGTTAGAAAATGGAATTGGGATTATGGTTTTTTGGTTAATGATTATGGATCAAAAGTAAAAGTAGATTTTAAATGGATGTTAACAAAAGAAATGGTTATTTGGACTATTTTAGTAAAAGGGATAACGAAAATGGATAGTTGAATGAAAAATTGGGTTGAAAAATGGGTAAATAACAAAATGGTTGCGGGAATGGTTATTTATAAAATGAATGGATATTTATATTGGATAATGAGATGAAATCACAATGGATATGGAAGTGGTTCAAAAACGGATATTTGGATTCAAAAGTGGTTTAGAAGAAAAAGGATGTACATAGGTCGTTCATACACAGGTAGGACAAATTTGGGGTATGACAGATGCCCCTATCTAATTGTCTTGAACCCGAGAAAATGAACTGCTGTATGACGTTCATTTTAAGGGTAGAAGTCAATTAGATACAAGAAGACCCCAAAATTTGTCCGACAAAAGGTAAAGTGTTATAGAGTGAGAGTGGACAGAATGAAGCAGCGGGATTCAAACTGAACAAAATAACTTGAGATCCTTTGGGTCGTCGAAGCAGACCCTTATCCATTAAGGTTCTCCGATAATACCAAAGTAGTATTTCTGAAGGCATGAGATTCTTCGGGTGGTTGAAGCAGTCCCTTATCCACTAAGGTTCTCCGATGATGGAGATGTATCTCTGAAAGGCAGATGATTCTCTGGGTCGTCGAAGCAGTCCCTTATCCATTAAGGTTCCTCGATGATACCAAAGCAGTATCTCTGAAAGGCAGACGATTCTCTGGGTCGTCGAAGTAGTCCCTTATCCATTAAGGTTCCTCGATGATACCAAAGCAGTATCCCTGAAAGGCAGACGATTCTCTGGGTCGTCAAAGAAGTCCCTTATCCATTAAGGTTCCTCGATGATACCAAAGCAGTATCTCTGTAGGCAGACGATTCTCTGGGTCTTCGAAGCAGTCCCTTATCCATTAAGATCCCTCGATGATACCAAAGCAGTATCTCTGAAGGCATACGATTCTCTGGGTCGTCGAAGCAGTCCCTTATCTATTAAGGTTCCTCGATGATACCAAAGTAGTATCTCTGAAAGGCAGACGATTCTCTGGGTCGTCGAAGCAGTCCCTTATCCATTAAGGTTCCTCGATGATACCAAAGCAGTATCTCTGAAGGCAGACGATTCTCTGGAGCATTGAAGTAGTACCTTATCCGTTAAGGTTCCTCGATGATACCAAAGCAGTATCTCTGAAAGGCAGACGATTCTCTGGGTCGTCGAAGCAGTACCTTATCCATTAAGGTTCCTCAATGATACCAAAGCAGTATCTCTGAAAGGCAGACGATTCTCTGGGTCGTCGAAGCAGTCCCTTATCCATTAAGGTTCCTTGATGATACCAAAGCAGTATCTCTGAAAGGCAGACGATTCTCTGGGTCGTCGAAGCAGTCCCTTATCCATTAAGGTTCCTCGATGATACCAAAGCAGTATCTCTGAAAGGCAGACAATTCTCTGGGTCGTCGAAGCAGTCCCTTATCCATTAAGGTTCTTCAACGATACCAAAGCAGTATCTTTGCGGTAAACTTGTTGAAGGATGGTCGAGCAAGATCCTTATCAGCGGAAATGTGTTGGCTTTGTAGGGGAAGACTCACAAGAAACTTTCTAGGATATCCTCTGTTTGGGGAGTAAGAATAACAATAGCTGCTGGAGATTGTCATTATTAATTGCCTGGTTGAAGAACGACTTGCTGGGGAATAAAATTCCTTGAGTATGGGTGGAGTAAAAACTTTTTTCAGAATACTGTCGACTTTGATGGAGGACTGGCCAAGATGCTTATGAACTGATCCTGGATCCTGTTATGCTATGTTGTTGGGGATGGATATGCCATGCACTACATGACGCACTGAAACATATACAAAAATGCAACTGCTAGGGAATCTAATGCACGTACGAATGCACAAGACTAATATGCTAATGCCAGATATGATTATGATTCTAGCATGCCATGCATATGACAATGTAAATGATCGGATGCCCTGGGGATAAGTTTCCTTGTAGAGGGTATCACCAGGGATTGAATTTGGTAATTGCCAAATGAAATTGGACTTTGGTATTTGGTGTTTTGCCAATAAATTGTACTTTCAGGTGTTATGAGGATGCCAATGACGGTGTACTTTTAATGGTTGCCAATGAAAAATGGGCTTTAAGGGGTAGATTTGAAGATGCCAACAAGTGTGGACTTTTGAGTAGTTGCCAATAAAGGATTAGACTTTGGGTTTTATGGGGTTTGATTTCCCGACAGTTGGATTTTGACTATTTGATTGTCACCAAATAGATGTGGATGAGCTTGGTGCCCCAAGTTTGATACTTTTTTGACAAGATGTGTATTCATTCTTGAGAGGGCCTCAATCGTGGTGGCTTTCTATAAGCGTAGCGACGTGATCAATGCATGTTGACCGTATGAGCGTAGTGACTTAACCAATACATGTTGATTGTGCTTTTGCTCTGCCCCAAGGCTTTTGACACTTGTCGACTCAACCATTGCTATCATTATGCACAGTCTGCTTGATGTACTTGAAAGCATGAAGGGAAGCTTCCCATCTGCAACTCGTTTGCCCCAGTCCATAGGGTCTTTGTAGGAATACTCCTTGAAAGTGATCATATCAGAATACGATTGGAGACGATTTTCCCCATTATTTGAATCTTACAGTTATTTGTCCTTCATCAAGCTTTAGAGGGATTTGCCCCAGATGAACTCGACGTACTGAGTACAGGGGTTTGCCCCAGACGGGCTGAACACTGAAGTGGTCTTTCCTCCTTGATCTAATGATACTTGGAGATTTCTTTCATCCTGACCAGTTCCATCATAGTCATCGGACGCCGTGCCCCTGTCCCATAGGGTTATGAAGTGAACTGAATTTGGGTCAACATTGTTGAATGATCAAGTTCCTCTGACTATTGTTTGGAATTTCCTTGATGCCAAGTACTGACTTGCAGTCAAAATTGTTCGTTGACAAATGGTAATTTTAATGCGATGCTCATGCAAGTTTTGAAAATCAGTCATTATTAGAATGATGTGATAGTGTGTGACGGGTGAACCATTAGTCCAAACGTGGTGCTGATTTAGCTGGTGTGAAAGATATAGCCAGAATATGACACCAATTCAGAAGATTAGCAAATCTCTAGGAGTCAGTTTACGCAACCTTGCTGTAGTATGCTTTCAGAATAAACCCCGCCTCAATTAGGTCTTTTGAGGGTTATAACGTGGTCTGGTTCATGGTTATAGAAACAAAGGATATAAGGCTCAAAGTGTGTTTTGTACCCACCCTTTCTTCGTAATGCTCTCCAGTCCTACGTTCAGTTAAGTTGATACACACATTCATCTCCTAAGAGATCTTGACGGTATAATAGTGAAGATGAGGATTCAAGGTCTTCTTGAAATGGCAGTCACTTTATTTGCTTTTGGTGGATGTCAGCGACCTTTTGGTTTTTGATATGGTGTCACTGAATCTTATTTTGTTTTTGCTGAGGATTTGAGGACCTCTTTTGCTTTTTTGATCCCTATCTTTTGCATGGACTGATTTTGCTTTTCGAGTCCATCAGGGTTGCCTTGATTTTTGCCTAAGTCTCCTTTGAGGTGCTTGACTTAGTAGGCTTTTGTTTTTTTTTTGTCAGAGGATTGTGACTGCCAAGTCATGGGTAAGTGATGAACAACCATCATGCTTTTGGATTTTGCTTTTGTGAACTGAGTGCGTAATTAGGTTAACTGAACACTACCCTGCCCCAGGTTGAGTGTAAGGGTTTGAATATCTGAAGGAAACTGCTACTTCTAGGCTCGAAGTGGTTAACTGGGGGTTAGCTCCTTATCTCTCCAGTGTTGGGGAATTTGAAACAATGCCTGTACATCCTTGGCAGGATTTTATCCGAAAGCATACCATCGGCAATTATGGGTATTTCGTTTTCGTCATCCTCCCTCCAATATTTACTAAACAACAACTTGGTAAAGAAAGTGGACGAGAGGTATATGGATGAATATTTCTATATAAGTGAAGAAAAATGAGCGAATGCGACATGATTAATTCATAAAATGCATGATCACTTCATTAACATTACCATTCAAAACAACAATGTTCAAAAACAAGTAGCATTTAACATAAGGAAATTACAAATGCAAATAATAAAAATGTCCAAGGATTGCCAGCTCTGAGGATGTTTTCCTATCTAAACCACTGGCTTGAGGAAATGCCTCTTGGAATCTTCAAACTCATTTAGGCGAGATGCTGATACGCACAACCAAATTCCCATCTTGAAAGGATATGCACTTCTTGTAAATCAAGTGTTGCACCTTGGCTTGGAAAGCTTTGCAATCTTCAGTTGAGTGCCCCATTGATCCAGCATGATATCCACAATGCGCATTGAGATCGTACCCAGGCGGGTATGGTTTTGGCAAAGGCTTGATAGCTTTGGGCTCTACCAGCGAGCTTCGGACCAGATGCGGCAGAAGTTGACTATACGACATAGGAACTGGATGAAGAGGAGCATTCCTTCTTTCCAGGTTATTACGAGGCCTTATCTGATTCTGGCGTGGATTCTGATTTCCTTGGTTATGAGCTCGTTGATCTGCATTAGGAGCAGCCCTAGGTTTTTGGTACGGTGCCCTAGGCACCGTTGATTTCCTTTTTGGGACCCAAAGGTTGATGTCATCATCGTCATCAATACCACTGGAATGCTCTCCAAAGTCCCTTTTCAGATCCCCCTCAGATAATACAACATCTTTGGACTTCTCTACTAGCTTTCCTCTTTTTGAGGTTTCATCCCAGACCATGGTTTCAACGTGATTAAAAGACGTTTCATCTTCCATAAACTCGGCCTTTTCCTTGTGGTATATGATTCTGAGTGGTCCACAAGACTCTTGTATCTTCTCTTTGCCAGATCTTTGGGTTAAACCATTCATGCTAGGGTCTTCCTTTCTGGTTAGTTTTTGCAGTTTGTTTCGGAAGCTTTCACATTCTTTGACAGCATGCCCTATGGCTCCAGTGTGGTACTCACATTCTACCCCTGAGTTGTCTTCCTCAAAGACTAGACGTTTCTTGTTAATAAGTTCTTGAACTTTGTTCTTGAATGACCAACATCCTTCAATAAAGTGCCCTGGCGCCCCTTTATGGTATTCACACTGTGCATTAGGATCATATCCAGGTGGAGGAAGGGTACGAACCGGCCCGAGGGTTGTGGGTACCACTAAAGAATTCTGAATCAGGTATGATAGTAGTTGTCCACATGGTATAGGAATAGGGTCGAGAATAGGGCGTGGCTTAGGCTTCTTATGGCTTTTCTGGTTTAGATTCTCATGCCATTGGGACAGAATGAGTGCTAACCACTGATTCAGAGGTTGTGCACGGATTGGTCGGGGACAAGACCTAGGAGGGACAACACCCAACGGGTTATTCAGTGCAGCTTGTGGAGTAGAAGGAACTGTGGGAGCAACACTCCTAGTTGTGGAGCCTTCTTGAATCCTTTCTTTTCTTCTCCCCATAGCTGTCGTCTGCTTCATCTTGCCTTTCAAGCTGTTCTCGTCTTTTCTCAACTCAACTTGATTCTGCCTTAAGCGTTCCATGGTTCTCCCAGAGCAATCTTAAGTCCAATACACGTGTCGGGAAATCAACTGCGGGTTACAGACAAAGGATGAATGAGTTTGTGTTTTTTTTTTGTTTTGAAAGATGATATGCAATGCCGATGGATGCAGATGCAATTGTATGCAAATGAATGCAATATAGATAGCCAGGATCCAGGATAACGCAAGTAACTTCCCAACCCTCCTAATAGGTAGGTCTTATAGGGACAGTTCTAGATTCTTTACCCATAAACCCACTCACGGGATAGCTCTTATGTTGATGGATAGGGTTCCCAGGGTCTCGGACACTAATCGCATCAACATCACGCAACAGGCTAGCTGCCTTGCAATGGGGATACAAAAAGGTCTATCCTGAGTGTAGCCTTCATGCTAGGCCCACGAGAAGTGAGTCCTCGGAGACTGACACTAACAACTACCAAGATGGAACTGGTGCTAAGAGTGGGTCCCAGAGTCACGGACCCTTCATGAATCAAGTCGCGCAAAAGGCTAGCTGTTTTACAACAAGATCTACGAAAAGGCCTACTCTAGGGGAAGCTTTCATGCTAGGCACACAAGGAGCGGGTCCTTGGGGACTAACACTAATGACTTCCAAAATCTAACTAAGTGTTCTCTCTTCTTTTTCCAAGACTCGGGTATAGAGCCTTACTTGTGATATCAACCCAAATCCAACAGGTAAATATGACATAAAGCACGTAATAAAAAGAAAGTAACACAAAGCAAATAAAGAAATAATAGGAGAAACCAAACAAGAAATCCAACAAGGGAATCTAACACTCTCGAATCGAGTTAAGTTAGGCTTGACTCTCTCTAGCATTGGGCAATGCAAGTCCCCAGCAGAGTCGTCATCTGTCGTACCTCAAAAAATACAATCCTCGTGATGGACGCGGAAAAAAAACTGTTCGAAACAGAGTCGCCACCAAACTTTATTCATTCCAAGGAAGGAAAGGAAAATATCGACAAAACCTTTGAAAGGATAAGAAAATGGTCATCGCAACCAAATTCGGGTTCGGGAGTCGGTTACGCAAGAGGGAAGGTATTAGCACCCTCTACGTCCGTTCTACTCAACGGGAACCTCTTGATTCAATTCGAGAGATATGTTAGCTTGGTTTGTTTGTTTTCTTCTAAGGTAGTATTGCTTTCTAAGGGGAAATGGGTGGTTTTTTATTAGTGTGCTCGGCAAGGATTAAGATCCTCGGGCCTACGTATTCCCTCGTGCAATGGGAAAGTCAGAGCATTCCTAGTTCGTGGGACTACGGTTTGTTGGTGTTTTTTAGGTGAACGAGTGTTTAATTCGCATTCTAACTGCTAAACATTGGCTTGTTTGCTCGTCAAGGAGGCTGAAGCACTAGTTCATATGCGCGGAAGAATAGATTAAACAATGTTCTTTTTTGTGAAAGTTGTTTGAGTATGAATTAAGCGTTTTAGAGATTTGATTGAGAAAAAGGTTTGATTTGGGCGTATTTTAGGAGAACGAGAGTTTAGGTTGCATTCTAACTGCTAAACGTTGGCTTGTCTGCTCACTAGGGGAGGCTGAAGCACGAGTTCATATGCGCGAAAGAATGACTTAAACAATGTTCTTTGGGAAAGGTGCTTGAGTTGTGGATTAAGTGTGTTAAAGATTTGATTTGAAAAAAAAAGTTCGATTTGCGTATGTTTTAGGGTTTTGGTTGCGTAAGAAGCGTTTAGTTTATTAAGTGTTTTGAGCGAGAATGACGATTATTCAATAAACGAGACGTCGGCCTCGCAACCAATTAATCGGGGCATGACTGAAATGCTAGATCTCAATAACACCTTTTTCATTCCATTAATTATGAAATTGTATTTGTTGGACAATGGGTTTCTTTGTCCATGTAATTTAGGGCGAGTGTTTTAGAAACGAACACAACCCAAAGCGTGCGCCTCAAGAGCGTTCATTTAAGGGCCCAAGAAGTGCTAGCCTCAAGAGTCCACTAATTTCGTAATTTGATTAGGAAAATGATTTTGATTTGATTAGAGTATTTTAATTAGACGCGTTAATTGAATTTGAAGTTGTTAAGATTTTAAAGAAGATTAAGTATTTTGATTGGGTTGAGAGTTTTTAAGTCTTGAAATGAAAGACCGAAACGAACACAACCCAAGGCGTGCGCCCCAAGAGCGATCGTTTCAAGACCCAAACAGTGCTAGACTCTAAAAGCCCATTACTTCCAATAATTAATTATGAGAATGGTTTAAGAAGCTTGACTTAAATATTCTATGAGAATATTTGAAGTATTAAAACGTTGATTATGATCTTAAGAAAGTATTTTTAAAAGATTGAATGTTTTAGTTAGGTTGAAATATTTTAAGTATTTTAGGAATGGAAGACGGAACGATCACAACCCAAGGCGTGCGCCCCAAGAGCAATCGTTCAAGGACCCAAGGAGTGCTATACTCCAAAAGCCCACTACTTCCATAATTTTAATAGGAAAATAGATTTTAGAATATTAACCCAAATATTTTATGATTTGACTTAAGAAAATAGTTAATGATTAGGAAAAGTTTTATGATTTAATTTGATTTAAGAAAATCATTAGGAGTTTAATTGGATTAAATATTATAATTCGTGAAAAAAAAGTATCTTAAAGGTTAAGTATTTTAAAGTGGTTAAGATATACATTTGGTTAAAAGAATATTTGTAAAAAAAAGATTAAGTAGTTTTTTATTATGATTGTTGAATTAAGAAAGTGTTTTAAAGATTAAGTGCTTAATTAAGGCAATTTTTTAATTAATTAGAAATGGAAGATGGAACGATCACAACTCAAGGCGTGCGCCCTAAGAGCGATCGTTCAAGGACCCAAGGAGTACAAGACTCCAAAAGCCCACTTTTCCATTATTGATTAGAAAATAAATCAAATAAAATATTTTATGATTTGATTAAGAAATTAATTAATAATTAGGCAAAACGGACTATGATTTAATTTGATTTGAAAAAAAATATATTTTAAAAAGTTAAGAAGTTAAGCATTAAATAGAAAAATCATTTTATGGATTTTTTAGAATTAAAACTAAATTACTAATTAAACAAATTAGAGTTCAATACTTAAAAAATTAACTATACGTAGATTAACTAATATTAAAATTTTAATAAAGTTAACTAAATGAAAATATTTTCTAAAGTTTTATTTTTAGAAGGAAATAAAATAAAAAAGTTTTTAGATTAATTGAAAAAACAAATAACAAAAAAAAAGAATGGGCCTGAACAGAAATTATGGGGGGTGCTGAAGAGTTATCCTAGGCCCAGATACTGGAGGCCCACGCAGGGAGAAGAGGTCCACCATGGACTTCAGTCAACCGTTGACTAACCAGGCGAGATCAGGAGCGTTGGATCATCAGGAGAGTCTAAGATCAAACGGTTTAGAAAGGAAGAAAACACCGTAAGGGGAAAGGAACGCGTGCACAGGATCATGGAAGGGAACAACCGGTGACACTTGTCACCGGCGGGGAGGTCTACTGCACTAACTCACAACATTTACTAAATAACACTAAAACAAGGAAAGGAATAGGAATAAAAATCATTTCCTCTGATTTCCTCTCTCTCTATCTTTTCTCTATTATTCGTCTTCCAAAACGCATGACCGGAAAGGCATGGCGACCAACGGCGGCGCATTGTCTTCCACTGCGGGCCGCTACCACCAAACAACAATCACAAAATGCCAACCCCTAACTTTGGTTGGATATTTCAAATCTCAACCCTATTTTCACAAATATCATCTTAAACCCCCAAATCATGTGTTACAGTAAAAACCGTAGAGTTCTAATTCACGTTTCAACCACCATAGAGCAACATGTGAAGCAATTAAATCAAGGATTTCTATCAATACAACAAGGCGAGCAGAAAATCAAGCGGAAAAGAGGGAGCTTACAAGATCGGAGCTAGTCCAATGATAAAATCCGGCGAGGTAAGATTTGCGTCTTGTTCTCCACTTCTTTCTCCTTCTTCTCGCAGTTTTGTTGTTTCTTACTCTTTCCTCTTCGACTTGCTTCTTCTTCCTCTATCACGAGTTCTGGTTAAAACGTTTCTGAGAGTATGAGATGGTGGGTAAGCTCACCTTGTTCAGAGTTCTAATGTGAACTCTGAGAAGGTTTTGAGAGAAGAGCTTTAGAGAAGGTTAGGGTTGGTTTTAGCAGAGCTTCGCTAGGGTTTTCTGGGTGTTCTTCTTCTCCAGGTGAATGAATAGTGTGAGTTTATATAGGGCAGAGGAAATTTAGGTACGTGTGAGAATGATGAGGTGTGATGAGTGAGGATGAAAACCGTTAGAGGTAGTGGGAATAAACGCTGATCTTGTGGGATTGTGATTGTACCATTTTTGTCTGTTCTGTGAGCTGGATTTCTTCTAGAATCATGATTTATTTGATTTTCACTGCATGTAAATATCTGGACTACTATTGACCTTTTGCTGATGTGGCTTTGTTGACTTAAGTTGACTCTTTGATGTTGTTGAATGATTTTGATATTTTTGAATTTTCTGATGACCTATGAATGTGATAAACTTCCTGAATTTTGTTTGAATTTGAATGGCATTGATTTTCAGGATTTTCATTTTGTCAAGAACCACGTCATTTTCTTGTTGTTTGAGTAATACACATTATCAAAATCATTAACATAAATTGCTTATTCTTCTGCAGGTTAAATAGCGAGAACACCGCTAATCTCCCACTTTTCTGAATCTCAACGGGAGATCCAATTGAGCTAATCAATTTAGAACAGAAGAGTCGGGGTGGTGAACATAATGAAAATAGGGTATGTGTTAAGGTGAGGAAATCATAATTAGGATGCCTCTTTTTGCTGTCCTTTAACCTTGATTGTCACACTTGAGACCTTGATGAAATGTTGGACAGTGTAGCTTTTGTTGCTCCAATGTTTCGCTTAAGGTGCATCTCAAACTCACCGACCTTTAATTTCAGTTCAGCGATTTCAGTCTCATCACATACCTCCAATAACAAAGCCTCAAATCCATTAGGAAAAGTAGCAGTTTGCAATGGCTTTTTCTCTAATGAGTTTTACAGAGTGCTGTCTGAAGAAGCTGCAACATCATAACATCAGACTTGGTTGTGTTGATAGGTTCAACTATTTTTTGCACATGAAACCAGTGTCTTCCTACCCCTGCTGTGAGAGTTCCGTCTGACTTTATGGTAGGAAACTGCAGCTGCCCTATCAATTAAGGATCGCACATGGGATACCTATGGGATCTCTTTACAGTTAGGAGGAAGCTTTCGCCCTTTAATTATTCTACCTCTTTGGAATAGACCAACCATAGGAGCTGATACTAACTCGTATGTATTGGTACCAGAAGCCTCCAATGCTGTTAACTTTGATGACTTTTGTGGTGAAACATTTGCAAATGGATTGGTGTTTTCCGGAGATGATGTTAGAAGTGTTAAAGGAAAGAATTCTATACATGCTTCATATTCATCTGCCGTGAGAAATTTGAATTGGAACTTGTTCTCAATTTTTGGAATGAAATTGTTATGCATTCTTTTTTTTACTGTTGTGCATTTCTTTTCTGATATGTATTTCTTCATCTCATCAATACGTCATCTTTCTCTCCCTATACCATCCCTGATATATGATTACTAAATCAAATCTTAAACTCTGGGTGTGACTGGAAAACATGGGGCATCAAGGAATGCATGAGACCACAGTTATATGAGCTCATTCTGTAGCGGTGTACCAGTCAACATAATTTCTCATTTTTTTTAATTGAAATTCAACAGTGTATGCCACCTTTGTGATTCCTAGTTTACTATTAGGTGAGCTTCATCACTATCAATCAAGGTGTTGGGTAAAGGAATTCTTATCAAAGTCCACTCCACACTTAGTAGCAATTTCCTTAATTAAATCAGACGCATTGTTATCAATATCAATAGATCAAAAAACATTTAATTGTTGGGGAAAACAGAACTAATCCATCATAGAGGTACTGTTCGTGTCCATGTCTCTGAAGTGTGGTTTTGAGATATTGAATGGGAATGATATTGGATTTTAGAAAGGTGGATGAAATGGATTTTGGACTTGAATATGGGTCAAAAATGGATATGGTTTATTTTGGAAAAATGGGTTTATATGGATATGAAAATATGGATTACAAAACAATAGTTAACATGGATATTGAAAAGGATTTTGGTTAAAGAATGGATATTGGATTATAAAAGTTGGATTAAATAAAAACTACTAAAAAAAGGTAACACAAGTAAATGGTTATTAGATAGACTTTTTTGGATAAATGGCCTTGCTGGATCAAGAAATTGAGAAATGGATTTTGGATTAGAAATGGATCGAATTGGAACTAATAAGATAAAAAAAATAGATATTGAAATGAAAATAGTTAGAAAATGGAATTGGGATTATGGTTTTTTGGTTAATGATTATGGATCAAAAGTAAAAGTAGATTTTAAATGGATGTTAACAAAAGAAATGGTTATTTGGACTATTTTAGTAAAAGGGATAACGAAAATGGATAGTTGAATGAAAAATTGGGTTGAAAAATGGGTAAATAACAAAATGGTTGCGGGAATGGTTATTTATAAAATGAATGGATATTTATATTGGATAATGAGATGAAATCACAATGGATATAGAAGTGGTTCAAAAATGGATATTTGGATTCAAAAGTGGTTTAGAAGAAAAAGGATGTACATAGGTCGTTCATACACAGGTAGGACAAATTTGGGGTATGACACATACCCAACACTACTCAACAACCTGGCTAGGGGAGGAAAACATCTGAACTCTTGATGGGGAAGATAATCATAATTTTCATGATGTTCTGCCATGAATGATAAAACTTCAGTCATCTCTGGTGGGGGCGAATGGCGATTCTAACACCTCGCTGGGAAAAGATACCTTCTGGTGCCTTGTTATGGAATAGAAACCCCATACTAGGAACTACTTTGGCGCTTCACGCTTCTGCTGATCAACTGCATGATGATTCTCATATGGGACCAACGGCCCTTTGAACTCTCCACTTTCCCCAGACCACAGGGTCTAATGGAAGAAATCGTCTCAAGAGGATTTTACAGAAAACTGGGTTTTCAACATGCCCCAGGGTCTTCAAACTCTTGGAGGGATTTATCGGATTTTGACATAACTGCCCCAGACTGCATAATCTATGAAGTCATTTGCCTTTAGAGGATTCGTAATGACCTGAAATATTCTGCCCCAGTATTTTGAATCTTGAAGAGGTGCTATTGATTGACCGTCTTCTGGAGAGTATAACTTCTCATGAACCTGAGGCGGCCTGCCTTGATACGAGCCTTGAAGTGAATTTTCCCCTGACCGACTGATCTTCGAGAGATTTGTCGAATCTCGACGTGATTTCCCTCAATTTCCTGAATTTTAGAGAGATTTCTCGATGCTTCTGCCCCAGATTGGCTACATCATATCACGATTTATTGGAAAAGCCCATGTTACACAATTTCTCTTAGAAACATGCCCCTTGACATGACTGTCCTTCGGAGTTTCCAGCCTCTCAACATGGCAGGATTAAGCTTCTCGACTGACGTTCATTATGTAAGCTTCCTTGATGCTTAAGCACATGTATGCAAGCAGAAAATATTTCTCATAAAAACGGTAATTCTAATGCAACACACGTGTTAAACTTGAAGTTTTTATTGAAAAGATATCGCCAAACCTTGTGACCGAGTCACTAGCTAGGATGCGACCTTGATTTTTGAATGGAAAACAAAATGCACATGCAAAACCAACAAAATCTTATTAGCACAACTCATGGGAGTCAGGAACGCTATCTCATTGAAGTACGCCTTCAGAATAACCCTGCTTCAATTAGGATTTTTTAGGGTTATAATGTGGCCTAGTTCGCGGTTTGAGAAAGAAGGATTTATGGCTCAAAATTCGTTTGTACCCACCCATTCTCCTTGATGTCCTCTAGTCCTACACTAAGTTAATTTGGCTTAAGCGCTCTCCTTTCAAAAGGTTATTGCACCTCGTCAGCGATGGTTAAGGAGCCCACAATGCTTTCGGAGTGGCAGTCGCTCCTTTCGTCTTCGGCGTCTGTAGTCACACGAATTGGTTTTGCTCGAGGATTTTTCGTTTGTAAACATTTTCGTTCTTTTTTCTTTATTTCTCTGATTTTTCCTGGACTGAATTCTTTTGAGTTCTTTTTCGATTTTGAGGTCCAGCGGGATGCCCTAACTTTTGCTTAAGTCATTTGCTTCCCAGCTTTTGACTTAGCGGGCTTTATTTCTCCTTTTTATTTTCTTTCCCTTTTTTTTCCTTTTTTTTCTTTTGAGCAAAATCATGTGACACTGGCTGTCTTGATTTTCATGAAAGGATTGTGACTGCTTCACTCATTCTGGTGAGGGGTAACCATTGTGGTTTCACGCCCCTTGACCTCCTGATATGTGAGGAATAAAAGGTAATGGATTATTAGATGCGCACACCTTTTGAAATTTGAACACTTGGTCAAATCAACTGACAACTACCCTACCCCTGGGTTAGATGCGAGGGTTTTTTCAAATGAAAAGAAACTCATACTTCGAGGCTCGAGGGGGTTGACAAAGGTATATCTCGCTTATATCTCCGGTGTTTGGGGATTTGAAGCAATGCCTGTACATCATCAACGGGGTTTTATCCAAAAGCATACAACCAAAGATTTTGCGTTTTCATTTCATCATCCTTCCTCCAAGAGTTTAAGCAAGAAATTTGGTATTGCCATGCATAGAAACATTTATGAATGAATAAGAATATAACACTTAAAGAAAAACATATTCATTGCATAAGATCGTCATTAAAAAACAAACAAGTTTTTACATGCAAACACGGTATTAACAAACAATGAAAAATTACAAATGAAAAGGCAGTAAAGAAGCCAAAGATTGCCATTGTGTCATACCCCAAATTTTGACCACAAGATTTCCCATCATTGTGCAAGTCATCACCATAATATGGATGCACCTTCATGCCTCATCAAAGATGGTTGAGCATTCACTATAATCAAGAATTAGGGTTTCCATCCCTCTCTGAGCATTTGGGCAAAAGATCAATCAAGAAGTGACATGATCTTCAACTTGTACTAACTCTCAAACACCCATAAGGGATCAAGAGGACTCCCACATCAAGAATCAAGCACAAGAGTGCAACATTCCAAGTGGATCAAGCCTCAAGATCGACAATGTCACCAAATTAGAGTTTTGGTTAACCAAGGCCTCGAGATGAAAATTTTCATCTGTGCATGAGCCAACGCTTCAAAGCATAACCCAAGATACTCAAAGGGACCTTATGGACCCAATCATAAAGTCAAAACAACCTCAAGAGAAGCATTCATCAAAAATCAAGAATTAGGGTTTCTTGACCTAATTCACCCCTGAGTTGACTTTTGAGGCAAGACATGAGCCAAGACCTCAAGACATGATTTGAGGGCCTCAAATACACTACATTTATCCATTTATAATAATGGATTGATCCAAAAAGCTTGATTCACAAGTTTCAATCTCATCTGGAACACAATTAGGGTTTTGAAGAAAAAGTCAATTGTGCCTTTGACTTTTGACCAAGACATGCTCCCAAACCTTGGGACATGATTCAAGATACCCTAAAACACTTATGGAATCAATAAATTAGGTTTGAATTGGGTCAAGAACTTGATTGCACAAAGGATCACACAGTTTGGATTTCATCTGACAAAAAGTCAACTGTGTCCAAAATCAAGTTTGACTTTTTGGAATTTTTCACAAATATGGTTCCCCTAAGTAAAAAAAAATGTTAATGTATGGTATTGATCATCATTCATTAGGAAAAATCAAGAAAAGTGAGGTTTCTTGCAAAAGGGGCAACCATGAGAAACCAAAAATTTTCTAAGTTATGGAACAAAAGTGATTTTGTACCAACTTTGCAAGGTCATAACTCCTAAACCACAAGGCCTTTTTCTCCCATTCAAAGCTCAAATGAAAGTTCATCTTACATACTTCAAATATGTCAACTACAAAAGATTCCAAATCCTCATGGATTTTGAGTTATGGATTGATCAAAATCACAAAAAATGGAAATGGCCACTTTTTCCAACACTTAGTGAAATTTTCAAAGAAGTCAGAATCTGTTTCACTTTTTCCAAACTTTGAGGTCATTTTTCACCTTGATCCAAGTTGAACCAAGACCAACCTTGAACATCAAAGTTAAAGTATGTCATGAGAGCTTTCCAAAATGTACAAGAACTCATCCTAATTCAACTTGAGTAGGGAGTTACAAGCATAGACACATGATACCTCCAAAACTGTTTTTCACAAGACAACTTTGTACATGCCACACAATTTTGGCATTTTCATGACTTGGCAAGCCTTGTCACCATACAAGACAAGTTTCTAAAGTTCAATGAACATAATCTCTACAGAGCTATTACACCATAGAGCCTTGCAAGTCAAAAACCTCATCATTTGGCAAGTAGCATTCAAAGTTCAAAATCCAAAAATTTCAAATTTGTCATGGAGCATTTAAAGGATGCATAGAGCTGGCATGTATCAGTCCATGATCAACCAAATGAGTCAAGATAAACTCATGCAATAGAGGACCATAGGCCTGCTCCCTAATCTCAAGTCAATGGCTAGAGGAGACTTGAGATTCCATTTGATCACCATTGGATAAAGGCATGTACCAACTGCCATTCACTATTCCTTGTAAAACAAACTTGCTCTACTATAAATAGAGCTCATTTGTGATCAGTTTAGACACACCAAAGCACAACAACACTTGATTTCCTTAAAATCTCTCTCATTATGCAGAAATGCCTTCTTTTGCAAGTCACCACTGAATTTTCGAGTTAGAGAGCAATTCCACCACAACTCATAATCCAAACACATCCAATATATCATATATAAGTTGGTCAAAGACTCATCCTTGATCTGAAACACCAAAATCAGAAAGTCAATCTCCAAAACCTCAAATTTTGACTTTTTTGCATTTTTCAAGCCATGTCTTGATTCAGTCACTTTCAAAACCAAATAACACCTCAAACACTCTTCAAATATCAACCTTAAACTGTTTCAACAAGTTTCCCTCAACTGTAACATCATTTGAGTGAGATACCATTTTGGTCACTTTTGCCACTTTTGCTAGAAAGAGCCAATTCTTGTTACTAAGGATTCCAGCTGGTTCTGGTCATTCTAAAAGCTTCTAAGGGATCAATCAAATGTGTCTAAAGCATTGGATCACTTCTGGCATAAGCATCTGGAAAGATAGCACAAGGAGCTTCAAGAGGTAAGTACATGACAACTTGAACTCTTTAAATTATGCATTGCTTTAATGTCCATTGATCATAGACATCTCATACATATCATATGTGTTGTGTGTGAACCAATTTACCATGCTATTATTGCTTGTATGATGTGATAGCATATAACTTGTAAATATTGACCTATTTTGAAATCACTATCGGGTTTTAAGATAGAAGCATTTTCAGAAAATTCCAAAAGCACCATTGGATTCCTCATGAAATTCTAGGCAGTATCCATCTAAATTTTGTCCAAATCCATGGAGAATTGAGGAAGTTATGGCCTTCTTGCAAATCAACCAAAATCTGGTTTTTGCCTTGGCCAGGCCTAGAATTTAGGCCCCCATATATGCACATGGGGTGGTTTTGATACACGGATGTATCACAACCCTAGTGGTAGCACGCATGTGTGTTTGGTTGGGAGGTCGTGGGTTCAAGACTAGGGGTGGTAAACGGGCATGCCCGCCCCGTTTAGGCCCGCCCAGCAAATGCCCGCAAAAAAAGGGGGCGGGGCGGGGTGGTCATAGTTGAGGATGCGGGCGTAAAACTTATGCCCACCCTGCAAAAAAGTGAGGGCGGGGCGGAGAAAACCCGCGAGCACTGCACCTTTTAAGCTTAAAAATGCAAAATTTTATGCAAATGCTCGTGCCCGCAAAAGCCCGCAAAGAAAACGGGGCGGGGCGGGGCAGACACATTAGAGGGCGAGGGCCTAAATCCTTGGTCCACCCCGCACTAAAGTGCGGGTAAAACGGGCATGCCCAACGAGTCGGGCCCGTTTTGCCACCCCTATTCAAGACCCACCCAGACCATTTTGCCATTTTCCCCTATTTTCCTATTTTTTTTCATATTTTTATGGTTTTTATTAATTAATTTCAAAATTAATTTCTCTCTCAATTTTAATTATTTTGATTGGTTCTTTTTTACAAAATCCACAAAAATATTGAAATATTTTATTCCACAAAAAATTTGAATTTATATTATTTATTTAATATAGTTTGAATTTTTGTAATTAATTTCATTTTATTTGTTTTCAAACATTTTAAATGAAATTCTCACCTTGATTTTTCAACTTCAAATGAATTTCAAGCTTTCATGTGATTAAACATGATTTTTCAAAGTTGATAACTTGTTTTTGAATATATTTGATATTTTATATCATTTTTTATTTAATTTCCTTTGAAAATTATGTCTTTTGAATTCAAAATTAGGGTTTCCTCTAAATTTTGTTTTTTTAAACTTCACATAAACACTTTTGGGTCTCTAATAGAGAGTAAGACCCGTCTCTTGTCACACAAAAACCTTTTTGGGCCTCAGTTATTGTATACGTCCTGATACAATTTTCAAAATAACGGTGTGACCACTGTTTTCATCTGGGCCTCTCCTTGAGCTGTAAGTCCCATATCTTGTATAAAAATAAACTTTGGGCCTCTTGATAGAGTATAAGACCCAATCTCTTTTGTAAATATAATAAATTTGGGCCTCAGTCATTGTATAAGTCCCTCTTTGGTTTTCAAAACTACGACGCGATCGTCGCCTTATCAAAAGAATTCATATGGGCCTCTCCTTGAGTATAAGCCCCAATCTTATTTTTAAAAACAACTTCCTTTTTTATTTAGATTCAAATTCACAGTTGTTATCAAAACTTTCTTTAATTTCTTGAATAACTAACCATACAGCTGTAACACTGGAAGCTTGCTCACCCAAGTTCTACCAGCTTACTTTTACATACTTGTTTATATATTTCATCTGTATATATATACCTGTATATCTGCTAATAGTTTTCCCCGGCAATTAGGTCTAGGATTAGATCAAACCAGTGGTCACTCTTTCAACATAGTCAAGACTAGTTCCCCATAGGAAATTCCAGATACAGTCTTGCCTCCTCTTGGGCTTATACAATATGGAACAGAGAAAGGCATTATTCCCGATGAAACTTTTCTCAAGAATGTCACTATTTATAAATTTGTCTAAGAAATTCATTTCCTCCAGAGAGGATTAATTCCCGGTGAAACCTCTCTTGAATTTCTTCAAACCCTAGATTGGTTCACTGAAGAAAGGATTATTTCCGGTGAAACCTTTCTTGAACTTTTCTCAGGTTTGGACCCACAGGCTTCCTAAAGCATCCCCAACCTCCTCTTGGGCTTTGTAAAAGGACCCTCAGGCTTCTTATAAGTTCTCATGCCTCCTTTTGGGCTTAGTACAAGGACCCAAAGACCTCCTACAGGTATAGAACAGAACTTAGTCATCCTTTGATAGTTCAATACTCCAGAGAGTCAGAAAGTCAAAACATCAGACCAGTTTAGGGTTGATTATCATCCCTTAAAACATCAGCCTCCTCTTGGGCATCATACAAAGATAAACCTCTTCATACCAGTAGACTTGGACAGTCTCATCTCCTATTGGATCTCAAAGAAACCCTCGAGTATCTTAAAAGCACAGGAAAAACCCTGATTATTTCATCAATTTCCAACAGAGTTAAAACCTCCATAGGTTTCAAAACTCAATCTTTAAACTCTCACTTTCTAAATCCCCAGCTAGGGTCAAATTACTATCAATAAACCCTCTATCAGAACCTCATGGTCTCTGATGTCTCAACTCTTCTATAATCCTTAGCAAGAGTTAATTCCCCAATTTGGACCTGTCTCTGGATCTAAATAATCCTCAGCAGAAGTTAGCCTCCTCTTAGGCTTTATATAAGGAATTCCCTAACCAGCCTCCTCTTAGGCTTTGTATAATGATCATCCCTCAACACCTTTCAACCTCAATCTTGGGTTTTGTACAAGACACCTATAAATATTCTCCAGCTGAGTCAGTCAATAATTTTTAGCCTCAATCTTGGGCTTTGTACAAGACACATATAAAACCTCTCCCCAGTAGAGTCAATCCCTTTTAGTCTTAATCTTGGGCTTTGTACAAGATAGACAAAATATTCCCCGGAAGAGTCAATTCCTTCCAGCCTCTTCTTAGGCTTTGTATACTGATCTCCCCAAAAGAGCCAGTCTCTTTTTCAGCCTCAATCTTGGGCTTTGTACAAGGCAGATATAAAACTCTCTAAACAGAGTCAACCTTTTAGCTTCAACCTTGGGCTTTGATCAAGGCACATAAAACCAAAAATCCCCTTAGAGAAAATCAAAAATCTCTCTGCAGGAAGACATTTCTCTGTACAATCACAGATCAAAACAGACAAATCAGACAAACTTAATCTCAGATAATTGTTGTAAGTGGCACACTTGTTGATACAAAAATCTAAGTTGTAGTCCATCTCTTATCTTGGTAAACCCCTTTCTTTCATCTAATTGCTATAAGTGGCAAGCCTCGAGATTATTTACATCTAAGCCAATGTCCCTCTCTTAGCATGAAAGACTCCTAAGGAAAAATGACATTGCTCTACACTGAGTTAAAGTTTTATCCTTTAGGACAAATCCCTTATAAAGGAAATTATGGCATTACTGGATTCCATATATTCCAGTTAAAGTAATTACCCTTTATAATCAGTTACCCAACAACTGTGATAAATAGATGAGGTGTCTCCCTTAAAAGATGACAAATTCTCTCTCAGTAAAAACTTTTAGCTTCAATCTTGGACTTTGAACAAGACACGGATATCCTTTTAGCTTCAATCTTGGGCTTTGAACAAGACACCAAAACATTATCCTCTCATAGAATAGGAGCTCCCATAGAATAGGAGGAACTACGATTGCTCTGATTTCCCTATTTTCTTTAATGGGAATACGCAGGCATACGATTGTGAAATCTTAGCAAGCACACTAATAAAAAACCCTAGGTCCAACACCTTACCAAAAACATCGAAAAACCTAAAAAACAACAAAAATACTCTCTCAAACATTCCCAAAGGAGAAACTTTCCCAACCCACGACAGACAAGCACCAGTAAGTAGATAACAGTAGAATTTGCTAAAAGATCTATGGATAACCATATATAGGATAGGTAATTGACAACTCCCCATTGTATAACCTGACCCCATACCCCCCAATCTCTTAGCATTTGTTAAAGAAAACATTTACGTGCAAGGTTAGTTTTAGATAACTTCCCTTTCCTTTCCAGCTTCATAGGATAAATAAGAAATCAAAAAGTAGCACCCAATTCCAACAAATACGGTAAGGTGGTCACGTCACCGAAAAAAATCGCACGCTACACATTGTTGAGGAGGCTTGACTCCGTCTGGATTTATTGCTTCTGATGATGTACTTGCAGTCTAAGTGCCCCTTCGGGAGGCTTCAATTGATCTGCAAACCATCTTCCATGAAATTAATGACCCCAACACAAATCAGATATTGTACCTTGTGCGAGAGCACCTTACAATCTTCAGTTGAATGCCCCCGTGCCCCAGCATGGTAGCCACATCGAGCATTGACATTAAACCCTAGTGGATATGGAGGAATGAGTGGATCTGGTTTCTTTGGCACTATCAACCCTCTTTTGACTAGGTCTAGCAATACCTAACTGTACGACATTGGTAGCACAGCAAAATGTCTCTTTCTTGCCCTCTGTCGACTCTTTTGGGAGCTATTCTGTTGCTGATTCCAATTTGGGTGTTCCTCTGGCTCGGGCATTTTCTTCCTCAGACCTAGTCGAGGAGTAGGCAACAATTGCGGATGTGGCGATTCTAAAACCAAGGACTACAAAACATGCCCCTGACTTGATGTAGCTTCAGGAAAGAAAACAGGGATGTTCACTTCTTTTGTAGCAGCAGGAATAAGACCACCTTGTACACTCACGCCACTCGACGTGAACTCAATTACCTTTGAGTCAATTAGATCCTGGATAGCTTGCTGAAAGGCCTTGCATTTTTCAAAACTGTGCCCCGGTGCTCCTGAATGAAAATCACAATAGATATTTGCATCGTAGCCTGGTGTGGGAATGCCAATAAGCGGAGCCAGCGTCCGAAGTTCAATCAATTGAAGCCAGAGAAGATGTCTCAACAACTGAGCATAAGGCATAGGAGGTGGATCAAAGATCCTCTCAGACCTCTTCGGCTTCTGTGGGTAATTCTTGATCTTGGGATTCTCTTAGGAAACAAGAGATAGCTGCTATCGTCGGGGAACATCTGGAACCACGGGTTGTGCAAAAAATCCGCGAGGTAAATCACACTTTGGGAGAGATCCCACGGGAAAGAGAGGAATGACCATTTCTGTTGTAGTCTCAAGTGTAGGATTGCCTTCCTTTCATAGCATGTTTCTCACGACTTCCATAATCAATTCTATCTAAGTCTTCAGTTGATGGGCTTCTTCCTTCAGCATTTCTTGTCCCTGGAACAAAGCTTGCATGTCCACCATAAACTGCCCCATCTAACTGCGGACTACTGCCAACTCAACTTGAATTTGTTCCATATCTTTCTGTTGGTTCCGGCGAGTGGAATAACGGTGAAGATAAGAGTCAGCAATCGTGCCTATGAATCAAACAAGGTTAGGAAATCCAGAGATAAGCACCTATTATGCAAAATTAAATGTATGAATGCATGCATATGTCATGTTTAATAATTTCCAAGGTACATATATACTTTGATTCCAGTTTTAATCGGGTGAGGGATCAGATACGTTATTGAGAAAATATAGCCGAAACAGATAGATACTGCAGAGAAAATACAGCTGGAACAATATTGTTGAGAATACCACTAAAACAATATAGCTGAAACAAATATCTCATCATATAACACTTCAGAAAGTCACAGAAATATGTATGAATAACCAAGGGTGAGTCCATCAACAAGCCTGATGGTAATCACGATAGCCAACTGTAGCACCCCAAAATTTGCTCTCCTTACTTTAAGTACTAGATGGCTTATGTTTCATTTCATTTTTGCATTATCATGTGTGCATATCATTGGTTCTTAGCATGGGGTCAAGGTGCTTGAGGCAGTTCAAGAGGAGAAGATGTTCTTCAAAAGGTCAAGCAAGAGTCCTTATATTGTCCAAGAGATCTCAAGTGGCTCACTCTCTCCTAACCAGTGCAGAAATTAGGGTTTTGAGATTCTTGGGTTTATTGCTCCAATGGGCAAGCTTCTTGGGTTGTTATCATCACCAAATGGCATATCTTATCTTTGTTGGAGAGGATACACATCATATTCAGAGGAATTGGGATTTGGAGACTGTGTTATTTCCTCCTAGATTGAGGGTACCAAAATTAGGGTTTGCTATAAAGTCAGTTCATTTCTGATTTTTTGGGCAAGACTTGATTCCATGGTATTCCTTGGGTCCCTAAGTATCTAGGAATGGAAGTTTGTCCATCAGTTTGGTTCATGAGAGATTCAATTGGCCAATGGATTGCAAATCAGGAGAATTAGGAAAAAGTCAACAGTGAGAGGGGAAGTCAACTGTGAAATTTTGAGGTTCTCTTCAAGGTTTTCAAGGTCTCACATCCTAATATGGTCTTCAAGGGTCAAGTTTCATACCATTTATCAAGAATCAAGGGTTGGTACAAAAGTTACTAAATATGGAAATGACCTATAATTTGAAAGTTTCCATTTTGGGCAAGTTTTACACTACATTCAACTTGACTTTTCATCATCAAGGAAGCTTCAAATGAATTTTTCTCAAACATAAAAGTTGAAGATCTTTTTCTCCCCTTTCTAACAAGTACTAGATGGTCTCCGTATCATTTGTGAAACTCAAGTTATGATCAAAAGAAGGCAAGTTGGTTTTTAGGGTTTTCTCATGGTTCCATTTTCACAACTTTTGCATTTTGGGACATATGGACCTATAATTGGTTCCATTGCTTCAAGGCACATTCTAACATCAAAGAAAATTCCATAAGGACCATTTTTAGCCTTTGAATCAAGTTGATCCATGGCTTATTCATCATTTATTTCCCATTATGCAAAATTGCAAGATCATTGAAAATTCATAAACCAAGACATCTCAAGGCCCAAATTCCATACATGTGTGATTAGAAATTGAAATGTGAATGATCCATAATCAAAGGCTTGGGTGTGATGCATGGAGGAGGGTGTATTTCACATTATGCAAATTTCCAAAATCACCCAAAACTCATTAAGTGAGGAATTAACAAGGCCCAAATGCTAATCAGTGGAATAACCTAATATATTTAAGCTTACTCATGCACTGGGCAAGGGAGGAGGCACGTTATTTTTGTGAGATTTCAAGTATGAACCCTAAAACTTCTCTTCATCGAATCTCATCATCCACTAGGTTTTTTTCAAAAAACTTCTTTCACAACCTTCTTCCTGGGGATCCATAGAGCACAAACCACCCATCGATTGAAGCTAACAGCAAGGATACGGATTGCTTGATCTCAGGTTAGTGATAATTTTCATGCTCTCTAAACTCAAATTTTTGACATGCATAATGATCTGTGGTTGTCACTGATGATGCCTATGTATTTTGTTTTGAGTTTGGACGTATGATTTGGTTGTTTCGTGAGTTTGAAAGTTTTGGACCTAACTTTGTTTCATTCTAATCTCCTTATTGATGCATTGTTTGTGATTTTTGATGGCATATTATTGATCCTGGTGAAATTCTGGCCAAGAAGGTATATTCGTTTGCGTGTTCTGGTTACTTTTTGGTTGCAGGTGGCCGGAAGGGACGACCGGAACCCTAGTTCCGGCGTCTGGTAAGGTTTTCGGCGAGATTAGGGTTTGGGCGAAGAAGATGAAATCCTGGCCGTCCATTAGCCAGATCCAACGGTCTACACTTTGCCACGCTTTTAAAAATATGTTTTAATTTTATTAATTGTGTGTATGCCATTCCATGATTAGTTTCGTACACCTTCAATCTGCTTCGCTCATCATGTGTATTTATGGTTTTGTATTGACTGATCTGAGACGTTGACCTGATCTAGTGGCTATTATTATGCCAGCACATTAAGTTACTCACGTGCCTATCACGTTTTATTTTTATTTTCTGATTAATCATGGTGTATGCGCGTGCATGTTATTTATGGTGTGCCTTATGATCTGAGCCCCTCATCATGAGTACATGTTGGTTTGGTTGACTAAGTGTGAGGCGTTAGATTGATCCAACGGTGAGTGTGGAGTCAATTGGTTGACTGGGTTGCATGTTTCCTTTCTTGTTTTTTTTTTTTATTTTCGCTGATGGGTTTTGGTGTGTGGGCTTGATATCCACACCCCCTCCTTTGGGCCCATGTTCATTTCCAACGTGGTTGGACTACTATTCATACCCCCATGCTCATTTCAATTCATTTTATTTTAATTTTTTTTTAAATAGTTAAGTGCATCCAAAAAAATCCCAAATAATTCATGAATCATGTTTAGCATTTTATAAAATTTTACCAAATTATATTTTATTATTTTATTTTATTTTTAGCATCTGAATTAATTATTTGAATAATTTCTTTTTGAATTTGTTTCATTTTGCACACTTTACATTGTAGAATTTATTTCTCATCACCCATAAAACATTTTAAGTCCATTCTTTTTTCATTATTTCCTCAACATATTGAAGTTCATTAAAAATATTTTCTCTCATTTTTAAAATCATTTCATATTTCATTTTAGTCCCTTTCTTTTGCATGTTAGTTCATATTTCTCATTTGAATTTGCATAATTGTTTGAGTGACCTATCTTGGGAATTTTGGCATGAGCTTTTGACATGATGTTTTCCACTAGTTGAGGTGTGTTAAGTTTTAATTTGGTAATTTTAGAAGATGTTTTGCTAATTATATGATTGCTCTTTGTTTGAGGTCTTTTTTATGCACATCTTTGATCATGTCTGATTACTTGTTTGAGGAGGCACTTGTGCCATCATTTGGGTTTGCTTCTTTGACTTCATAAACCATGTTTGAATTGTTATAGGTCATTTGATTGCAATTATATGTCATTGGTGTGAGGTTGTTGCACATTGTATGCACATGTTCAATGCTTGGTTTACATACCTTTTCTTTGACTTATCTTCTCACCTCATCTCATCTATGCTTACTCATGACTTATGTTTGGTTTATGTATGCCATGCCATATCATTCATTTACATTTCATTTGATGTATGTTTCTGACCTTGGAGCTTTTCATTCATTCATGTCATATGTCATTCATGTTTCATCTTGCATACTTGAACATGTTTCACTTATATGCTCCCTTCTTCTGCTATTGATGTTTGATGCTTGGATATCTGTTTGCACGTCTCATGTGACACTTGCATAACATATTTAGGCATATGTTTAGGTCATCCACATTCTGACTTGGATGAGTTTCATTTGGTTTGTGACCTTTTCTCTTTGGTTTGTGACTTGCTTAGGTTTCATTTGTCTTATAGTTACTTATGTCTGTTTTGTACTAACCTTTTATGCAGAAGCTGAGGTAAGTTATTTAAGGGTGTGGATAGTTATCCATGTCCACCCTCACTCTTTCTTTCTCTCATCTTTTCTTTTATTTAGGCTTAGGTTGTTGTCAAACCTCTCCTTAGGGCCACCTTTGCATGATAACATTAGGACTAAATTCCATAAGATAGTCTCCCTCCAAACCTCCCCTTAGGGCCATCTTTGCATGATAACATTAGGATAGATTCTCCCCGTAGTGTTTTTATTTTCTCTTGAGTCCCTCTTCTCATCTCAAAACATCTCTAAGATACTTAATAAGGTCAACTCGCCTTGTACACAAGCCTTAAACATAGGAATAGAAGATTGAGGGGTCCCCCTTCTCTCTTCTAGAGTGTTGAGCATACGTCCCATTGGGGACGACCATGCGACGCATTCGTTCCCGTGTCATAGACTTTGGTTCAAGTTGAGTTATGAACTAACTCAAGTCACTTCTGTCCTAAAAAATACAAACAAACTTCAAACCTTTTTATCCTTCGGGATCGTCAAACTAAAGGCTATTTTCAAAAAGGGCACGTTACTTTCCGTCTGAGTCGGAAACAGGCATCGACCCTAACTGCCGGATGCGAGCTTAACGTCGCTCATAAAAAAAACAAAAAGAACTTGGTCCGAACTACGTTGACTCTGAATTCCCCATTGCACAAAAGGGGTACGTAGGCCTAGGACGTCGACGTCCTACCGAGTCTGTCTTTGTTTTCCCCTTCCCCGTGTCAGTACAGCCATAGATTTTAGGATAACTCACCCTTAGATTAGACAACAAGCATGGATCCCATCGAGTACGATGGACGCGTGGGGTGCTAACACGTTCCCCTCGCGTAACCGACTCCCGAACCCAGGCTATGGTTGCGATGACCATTCCTTTCCCTCTTCCTCAAGTTTATGCGGTGTTCTCTTTCCCTCTCTTGGGATAAATATACATTGCTGGCGACTCTGTGTTCCGCGCCACTTTCGCGTTTGTGCCTGGATGAAAATCCTGGGAGCGACAGCTGGCGACTCTGCTGGGGACTCTGGTTGACCTATGCTGGTCCATCCCCTTTAGCGAGTCTGTCCTAGCGCTTGTTTGTTTTTGTTCTCTTTGGATGTTTTTGTTTTTGTTCTGCTTTATTTGTCGTATTTTATTTTTACCGCATTTACTGCATTGCATATTATTATCGGCTGCTGCACTGTTTTTCTGTTTGGCGGGTTGAGAGTTCTGAGAGAGAAGCCCAATACCCAGGCTTGAGCGTACACGTAGGATTAGCGTGGAAAGTAGTGTGACTTGTGTGGCATTTGGCCAGACGTAGTATACATGAAAATCCCACATCCATACGAGGTTTTCTTTGGTAATATTCTATCCTGGGCATTGGTGCAGATGATTGAATGTAACTTGGAAAACTGTCGACTCTGGCGGCCATTCCCGAGGACTCAGTAATGGCATTCCTCCCGAGACGTGATAATGGCAGACCAGAAATGGCAAACCCATTACACATGTCTATCCGAGGACCCAATGCTGGGAACTTGCTATAGGGTTTCCTTTTGGAAAAGAATCAGTGAAAGCACTCCTCGATTGGCGATAGTACTGTACCCCGAGGGATGAATGTACTATTACTTCTCGACCTCAGTGCCGAAACTGAGGACTTGCCATGGGATGTTTTCTTTTAAAGGGAATCAGTTGAGGCCTCCTCGATTGGTGATGATGCCAAACCAGAAATGGTGAACGTATCATCATTTCTCGACCTGAGAGCCCGTGATATTGAGGATCCTCGGCTTTCTAGTACCCACATGTGAGAGGGCAGAGTGTTTACAGGTTTGCAGGTAACCTTGACATTCAACATACCCGGTTTTCTGGTCAGCAGATTTATCAGTGTGGTACTATGGTTATTTTGGTATTCTGGGTATTTGGGCAGACCTTTGAGATTATACAATTGTTCAGTGCAGCAGTTTTCCAGTCTGTGTGGTATCCTTGATCCCATGTGTGCATTTGCATCATCATTTTGCATCCTAACATGTTTATTCATTTGCAGGGCTGCATCCTAACTTTGATTCTGGTTTTTGAAGACTATTAAGGATGAGTACTGAGAAGAGAAAGAACATCCTAGTGTACAAGTTCCCATCACATTTTCTAGATACTGTTCACAAGATTGTGTCTATGGTAGAACCTGGGGTATTGGCAGACTTTAGAGGAGAGTATGGAAGAATTCTGAATTTTGCTCGCAACATCACTAAATACGAGTATAGGGCTTTGTACACTCTGGTGCAATTCTATGACCCTCACCTGCATTGTTTTCTATTCACTGATTATCTTTTGGCTCCGACATTGGAGGAATTTTCTCTCATTCTGGATGTTGCCATTATAGAAGAAGCTCCTGTCTATCCTTCTGAGGAACTTCCTGATTTGGGAAAGGTTTCCGAGGCTTTGCATTTGGATCCATCTTTGTTGAAAAACAACATTGCCAGTAAAGGAGGGTGTAAAGGCTTTCATGTGAAATTTTTGGTAGAATAGGTTGTTGTGTATGCTAAGGCTAGATGTTGGTCAGTTTTCAACGCCATCTTGGCTATGTGTGTCTATGGAACGGTGTTGTTTCCAAATATGAAGGATTTTGTGGACATGCACACTGTCCGGATATTTACCATGTAGAATCCGGTACCTACTTTGCTTGGAGATCTGTATTATTCAGTGCATTATAAGAACGAGAAGAGGAAGGGAGGACCCCTTTATTTTTGTGCGCCAGTCTTCTACAAATGGTTTGCTGATCGTCTTCCCAAATCTGGGGCATTTGTAGATACTCAAGGAACATTGGAATGGTCCAAAAGATTGATGGGCTTGAGGGCAGATAATCTAATTTGGGTTAACCGTGACTTGTTGGGCCAAGATATCATGATTATTTGTGGAGGTCTCCCAAATGTGCCTCTAATAGGAAGGAAAGGGGGAATTAACTACAACCCTATTCTTGCTATTAGGCAATTCGGGTATGCCTTAAAAGAGCCACCAAGAGACGAGGAGGTCCAAGAATCTTTATATCTGAGTGGGGAAATCAATCCAGAACTGTTAAAAGAAGCTGCGAATACTTGGGAAGATCGTCATCAGAAGGGGAAGATTTCTTTTGGGAAGAGCAACAACAGAACATTTCCTGCGTATGAAGATTGGATTCAGAAAAGGGTAGAGATGGAGCTTTTGCCATTCTCCAAAGAACCACCATCTTACCCCTTGCTGATTGAGCCTCCTACCATAGTTGAAATAGAGACGTTTAACAAGTTGTGGGCTGAAAAGGAAAAGCTGCGAGAAGAAAATAGTGAGCTACAAAGAGAGATTTACCAGTTGAAACATGAGCGGGGTGAAGCTGTTCATATCGCCAAGTTGAAGACAGAGCTTCTCGCTAAGGCAGAAAAGGAGCTAGCTGACAAGGTCACAGCCAGACAAAGGATGAAGCAAGCTCTAGAGGGTATCAGTAAGGTTCTCGAGTCTAAGAAGGAGGAATTGGACAAGGCTTTGTTAAAAATTCACAGGTTTAATGCTCACCGAGACACTGCAATGGCTGATAATAAGCGAAAGGAAGACGATTATCTAGCTCAAATTGATCAATTAAAGTCGAAGCTCAAGAAAAAAGACGCTGAGATCCTATCAGGGGTATTCCAGAGACAAGCAGTCGAGGGTCGACTCAATGAAGCCATAGCCTCCATAGAGGAACTAAAGATCTAAGCTGAGGTGAAGAGACCTAGAAATGAGGGTCCTAGCATGGATGGTGTTTTTGAAGGAGACGCTTGGGAGTTGCATTGCCGATAATTGAAAGGGATCATGCATAGGAGAGATGTTCTCATTCAAGAGCTAATTCAGAGACCGAAGCATCCCGACACCAAAAAGCTGTTCAAGGAAATTCAATACTGGAGCAAAGACCATGACGGATGGGGGGGATTGGCACTGGTGGACTTTGATGAAATGCCGTAGTTTTCTTTCATTGTATTTGGATCACCGCCAGGCTTGTTGGTTAGGATCTATGATTATTATGTTCAGACTTGTTATCTTGGATTGTGATTGTTGACATTTGGTTTTCCTCTGGTTTTCTTAATACATGAGCTGAAGTTCCGTTCTATCTTGTTGTTAAACTGGAATCAAGGGGTGGATCGCCCTGCGAATTTTCTAAACATGTTCATTTGCATTTGCATATTCATAATCATTCGGCATAATAATTTTGCATAACAGGTGTTTATCTCTGGCGTTCTTATCTTGTTCTGATCTCAGCGTGGGATTACGGATCAGCACATTCACCGGTATTCTACCAGACAAAATCAGAAGAGACTCATGGATCAGCTACAAAATGAGATGACTGAGATGCGGACTCGCATGAACCAATTCATGGATTTAATGCAAGGGGTTGCTCAAGGCCAAGAGTAGTTGAGGACTCTCGTTCAGCCACTGATTGCGAGAATTGATGAAGAGGGTGTCCTTCATGGAGGAATTCATACAGGTGTTACTGGTAATAATGTTCAGAATGGCCTTCCGGGCGGAGGCATTCCTGTTGCTGGTGTTGTGGTCCCTCCGGGCGGAGGAGAAAATGTTGTGGTTCCCACTTTAGTGGGGGAGGTAACAGTGTCTGCGCAATTCATGGCCGTCAGTATGATGATCTTCACGAAGATGCATTCTCTATGCCAGGTGGGGATGCTGGTCCCCAGATTGACAATGATCAGAGGTTCAGGTTGATTGAGGAACAACTGAGGGGTGTTGTAAATCAGGATTTTGTGGGTATGGATCTAGAGGATTTGGGGCTGGTTCCAGACGTTGTTATCCCGCACAAGTTTCAGACTCCCACTTTCGAGAAGTATAATGGTATGTCTTGCCCAAGGACTCACGTCAGGGCATACACGAGTAAAATGGCTGCGCATGCGAAGAGTGAAAAATTGATGATGCATTGCTTCTAGGATAGCCTATCTGGGGCATCTCTGGAGTGGTATATGTAACTAGAAAGGAAAGATGTGCATAGTTGGAGAGATCTGGCCGGGGTATTTATTAGACACTATCAATACAACACTGACATGGCTCCTAACAGAACAGAGCTGTAGAACTTATCACAGAAGAACAATGAGAGTTTCAAGGAGTACGCCCAGAGGTGGCGTGAATTGGCAGCAAGGGTTCAGGCTCCCATGTTGGAACGTGAAATGATAGGTATGTTTATGGCCACCTTGCAGGGTCATTACTATGAAAAGCTGGTACCGTGTATGACTGGAAAGTTTGTTGATTTGATCTTAGTAGGAGAAATGGTGGAAAGCGGAATTAAGGCGGGAAAAATATCAGGCGGTGAAGGGTCCTTATCTGGAGGAGGTAAGAAGCCGTATGCTAGTGATTACAAGAAGAAAGAGGGAGACACAAATTCTGTGTTTTCATATCGTGGTAGAGAAGGACCTCGTCAGAACTTCAATCAGCAGGTGGCTTCTGTAACCATCCCAGCAGCACCTCAGCAACCAGCAGTGTCTCAACAACAAAATCAGGCTCCTCGTAGACCACAGCCTGCGTCTAGGCGGGATAGGCATCTTGACACCCCGCCTATTCCCTACTCTCAATTATTTCAGCACTTGTTAAAGCTACAGTTAATTCAGAAGAGAACATTAGCTCCACCTACTGGCAATCCACCTCCTGGCTATGACGCCAACGCCCACTGTGAATTCCATTCTGGAGCACTCGGACATCATACTGAGAACTGTAGAGCTTTTAAGCATCTGGTTCAAGATTTAGTGGATTCCAAAGCCATCAATTTCTCCAATGATGTTCCAAATGTGAATCAGAACCCGATGCCGAATCACGGTGGGCCGAGGGTCAATGCTATTATTAAAGACTGTGAAGACTTGAGTTTGATTTCAGATGTGAATGAAGCCCAAACTCCCTTGGGTGTGGTGAAGGAAAGACTGTTGAAGGGAGGGGTATTTCCTGGCTGTGATGAAGGTTGTGTAGGATGTGTGGCGCAGCCCGGCGGTTATGATTTATTGAAAGCAGGTGTTCAGAAAATGATCAGTGAAGGGATATTACAGTTTGACAAGGGTTGCAGGCAGATTTAAGTTACTGACAGAAAGATTGATGTTGCCACGATAACAATTCCATTCAAGACAATAACTATATCAGCGCCGACGAGACCAGCGCCGGTCATTATCACTGTTCCTGGACCAGTCCCGTATGAGAGTACCAAGGCCATCCCATGGAACTATGGGGCCGAGGTATTTGTTAATGGTGAGAAGCAGGAATTGGTAGAGACATCAGCTGTGAATACAGGGGTTGAAAATCTTGTTGAAGCAGGGGTTATCACTAGGAGTGGTAGAGTCTTTATTCCGCCTGAGGATCAAGTTGGCAGTTCAAAACAAGACAAAGGTAAACAGGCGATGGATGAGTCTGTACAGAGGCAAGAAGCAAATAATTCTATGACAAAGTAGGTTGGGGATACTTTCTCAGAAGACGTAGAAGAGTTTATGAGGTTGATCAGGAAAAGTGATTACAAGATTGTTGATCAACTTCACCAAACTCCATCAAATATTTCCATTCTATCCTTACTGTTGTGCTCTGAGGCACACCGAAATGCATTACTGAAGGTTCTGAACATGGCTTATGTACCGCAGGAAATATCTGTCGACCAGTTAGAAGGGGTTGTGGCTCATGTGAATGCTGGTAATGGTTTGGGTTTCACCGATTTAGATCTGACTCCGGCTGGGAGGAATCACAACAACGCTCTGCATATTTCAGTGGAATGCCGTGGTTCCTTAATGTCGCATGTGTTAGTTGATACTGGGTCGTCTTTGAATGTGTTACCGAAGAAGGCTTTGATGAAATTGGATACTCGTGGGTTGATTTGTACACCAAGTGACTTGGTGGTACGTGCTTTTGATGGCTCCAAGAGGTCAGTTTTTGGAGAGTTAGTTCTGCCGATCAAGGTGGGTCCTGAGATTTTCAACACCACCTTTTACATAATGGATATTCAGCCTGCCTATAGTTGTTTGTTGGGTCGCCCTTGGATCCATGGTGCTGGAGCAGTAACATCTACGCTGCACCAGAAGTTGAAGTATATGGTGGATGGCCACGTTGTGACAGTTTGTGGTGAGGAAGAGATCATGCTGAGTCACCTATCGACCTTCAAGTATGTAGAGGTAGATGGTGAAGTATAGGAAACTTTGTGCCAAGCCTTTGAAGCTGTGAAAATTCCCGAGGGACCCCCAAAGGCAGTTAGTCAGCCTGAGGTGGTTGCCCAACCTGAAGTTGTCAGACAACCAGAGGTTCCGATGTCCTCTTTCAAAGAGGCGCGCACTATAGTTGAAGCTGGTGGTTCTCAGAAGTGGGGCAGTGTCATTGATGTTCAAAGAAAGCAGGATACCCATGGACTAGGGTACAAGCCACCCCGACGAGCTCAAGAGCCTCCCAAGTATGCTGGCCCAATTCGGTTCACAAGTGCTGGGGTTTTCTTTAATCAAGTTAATGCTATTAAGGATGAAGGAGATAATGACTGCGACATGGATGAATGGATCCGTCCCTGCACCCCTGGTCAGAGTTTAGGCAACTGGTCTTCCGAGAAAGTCATCCAAGTGACTCGCCCGGAGTAATTTACTTTTGTTTTCTGTTATGTTAAATCCTACGTTCTGCCCAAGACATAATGATATTTATTTGTAGGGCTTGGATGTTTTATTTGCTACTTTTATCATCAATAAAGGATGTTTTTTTCATTCAAATATTTTGATCCCTGTTTTTCTGTTTTTTTACTTTTTTGCATTAACCCACATCAAAATGGCAATGTGTTTTCTTGTTTGTTGCACTCATAATAAACATAAAACATCCATCATGCAGGTTTCTTTGTTCAGATTCCACCCATCATGACTTAGCTATGGCTCGATATGACTTTGACAATCCCATCTATCAGGCCGAAGAAGAGACTGACGAAGACTGTGACTTACCAGAAGAATTAGCCAGGCTACTGAAACAAGAGGAAAAGGTCATTCTACCTTTTCAGGAGGAAGTTGAGACTGTTAATCTGGGAACCGAGGATGTTAAACGAGAAGTAAGGGTTGTGACTGCCTTGGAAGACACTGTTAAAGGAAGATTGGTTGAGTTGCTTCGAGAGTATGTGGATATCTTCGCCTGGTCTTACCAAGACATGCCCGGGCTTGACACTGACATTGTTGCACACCGGTTGCCGCTTAAAGAGGGTTGTACTCCAGTCAAGCAGAAATTGAGAAGGACGAAACCAGATATGGCTGTCAAGATCAAGGAAGAGGTTCAGAAACAGTTGGACGCCGGATTTCTTGCTGTGACAAATTATCCTCCGTGGGTTGCTAATATCGTACCTGTACCTAAAAAGGATGGGAAGGTCAGGATGTATGTTGATTACCGAGATTTGAATAGGGTGAGCCCGAAGGATGATTTCCCACTCCCCCACATTGACGTGTTAGTAGGCAATACTGCTCAATATTCTGTGTTTTCCTTCATGGATGGCTTCTCTGGGTATAACCAAATCAAAATGGCCCCAGAGGACATGGAGAAAACAACGTTTATAACACCGTGGGGAACATTTTGCTACAAGGTAATGCCCTTTGGACTGAAGAATGTTGGGGCAACCTATCAGCGGGCAATGGTGACTCTCTTTCATGATATGATTCACAAGGAGATTGAAGTCTATGTTGATGACATGATAGCGAAGTCACAGACAGAGGAAGAACATTTGGTAAACCTCCAGAAGCTGTTTGAAAGGTTGAGGAAGTTCAGACTGAGATTGAATCCGAACAAGTGCACTTTCGGCGTGAGGTCTGGTAAATTGCTGGGGTTCATTGTTAGTGAAAGAGGTATCGAGGTTGATCCTGCCAAGATAAGAGCCATACAAGAGATGCCTGAGCCAAGAACAGAGAAAGAGGTTCGTGGTTTCTTGGGGAGGTTGAATTAAATTGCTAGGTTCATCTCTCATCTGACAGCCACGTGTGAACCAATTTTCAAGTTGTTAAGAAAGGATCAAGAGGTCAGGTGGAATGAAAATTGTCGAGAGGCGTTTGAAAGGATAAAGAAGTATTTGCAGGAACCTCCAGGCCTTATGCCACCGGTGTCCGGGAGACCGTTAATTATGTACCTTACGGTTATTGAGAACTCAATGGGCTGTGTGCTCGGTCAACACGACGAGACAGGTAGGAAAGGGCACGCCATTTACTACCTGAGTAAGAAGTTCACGGATTATGAATCAAGATACTCTATGTTGGAAAAGACATGTTGTGCACTCGCTTGGGCAGCCAAGCGCCTGAGGCAGTATATGTTAAACCACACAACCTTGTTGATTTCGAAGATGGATCCGATTAAGTACGTGTTTGAGAAGCAAGCACTTTCTGGAAGGATAGCCCGTTGGCAGATGGTTTTGACAGAATACGATATTTAGTATGTTTCCCAGAAGGCCATTAAGGGAAGTGTTCTGTCGGAATATCTTGCTGAACAGCCGGTCGAGGATTATCAGCCTATGAAGTTTGAGTTTCCAGACGAGCATGTTATGTTTCTGAAAATGAAAGATTGTAAAGAGCCTCTGCCTGATGAAGGACCTGAGATTGGGTCTCAATGGAAGATGATTTTTGATGGGGCTGTCGACTCATATGGTAATGGAATTGGGGCAATCATTACAACCCCAAAGGGTTCTCATATACCTTTCACTGCTCGGTTAGCGTTCGTGTGTACCAACAACGAGGCGGAGTATGAAGCATGCATCATGGGGTTAGAAGAAGCAATTGATTTGAGAATTAAAAACCTCGATGTCTATGGTGATTCCGCGTTGGTAATTAATCAGATTATAGGAGAATGGGAGACTCGTCAGGCAAATTTGGTGCCTTATAACAACTATGCCAGAAGGTTGTTACCTTTCTTTGATAGGGTGGATTTTCATCATGTGCCCCGAGCTGAGAATCAGATGGCTGATGCGTTGGCGACATTGGCATCCATGTATAAGGTGAACCATTGGAATGAAACTCCGTCGATTAGAATCATGCGTCTGGATAGACTAGCTTTTGTGTTTTCAATTGAAGATGTGTCTGATGGAAAACCGTGGTATCATGATATTAAGGTTTTTCTGAAGAGACAGGAGTATCCAGAAGGTGCCTCCACCAAGGATAAGAAGGCTCTGAGAAGGTTGGCAAGAAACTTCTTTCTGAACAAGGATGATGTGTTATATAAGAGGAACTTCGATATGGTCTTACTTCGTTGTGTTGATGAACACGAGGCAGGTTTGTTGATGGAGGAAGTTCACGAGGGTTCTTTTGGTACTCATTCCAGTGGATACACCATGGCTAGAAAGTTGTTGAGGGTAGGATAGTATTGGATGACTATGGAGTCTGATTGTTTCAAGTACGCCCGAAAGTACCATAAATGCCATATTTATGCAGATAAGATGCATGTACCACCTACGCCTCTAAACGTGTTATCAACTCCTTGGCCTTTTGCAATGTGGGACATAGATATGATTCGGAAGATTGAGCCCACTGCTTCCAATGGGCATCGTTTCATTTTGGTTGCCATTGACTATTTCACAAAGTGGGTGGAGGCAGCCTCGTACGCCAACGTCACCAAGCAAGTGGTAGCCCGGTTTATAAAGAAGGGCATCATCTGTCATTATGGGGTCCCGGAGAGAATCATCACTAATAATGGCTCAAATTTGAACAATAAGATGATGAAGGAACTATGTCAGAGTTTCAAGATCGAACATCATAATTCCTCTCCATATCGTCCGAAGATGAATGGTGTTGTTGAGGCGGCGAATAAGAATATCAAGAAGATTGTGCAGAAGATGGTGGTAACGTATAAAGACTGGCATGAGATGCTACCTTATGCCCTACATGGGTACCGTACTTCGGTACGTACGTCAACTGGGGCAACCCCTTTCTCATTGGTATATGGTATGGAAGCAGTTTTACCCTTAGAGGTCGAGATTCCGTCTTTGAGAATTCTGGCAGATGTGAAGCTTGATGAAGCTGAATGGGTGCGTTCCAGGTTAGATTAGTTGAACCTGATTGAAGAAAAGAGATTGGCAGCCATCGCACATGGTCGGTTGTATCAGAGAAGGATGAAGCACGCCTTTGACCAGAAAGTGCGTCCTCGGAATTTTCAGACAGGTGAATTAGTTTTGAAAAGGATCCTTCCTCCTCAGACAGATCACAGGGGCCGTATGTAGTTAGAAAGGTTTTCTCTGGTGGAGACTTACTACTTTCAACTATGGATGCCGAAGATTTTACGTCCCCTGTGAACGCAGACGTAGTCAAAAAATACTTTGCATAAAAGAGACCCGCTAGACATAAAAAGGAGGTCCAGGCAAAAAAGGGGCATCCCGGCGAACCATAAAAAGGAAAAGGTTTGGGCAAAAATTAGGGATAAAATGTAAAAGAGAAACGTGTAAACCCGCAAAGTTGAAAACCGGAAAAGGCAACTTTGGCAAAAAATGGGTATCCCGATGGATTGAAAACCCGAAAAGGGCGATCCAGGCAAAAGTTAGGGATTTATAAGCGAAAGGCTGGTCTGCGTTCGATCTGTGAGCGTTTTCGATACTTGGAAATTCTGAAAGAAAGGAATCAATATAGTTAGTCTCTTCAAAGGTCATGATATTTGTGGATAAGCAAGACATATGGGTCATAGCTGAGTCGAATCATGGTGGATATCTGTTCCCGCATTGCCGACATGTGTATTTTCTTTTTGCTTTTGCGCAATTACCTCTTTTTAGGAATTGCTTCCAATTGTAAACGCTTATTTACAGGCCACTTTTCTAAATAAAATTTTCATATCACTCAGAGAGCTTCCCATTGTTTGTTTTACTTTTACTGTTTTGTTTGCAAAAACGTCCGATATTTTTTATAAACATTGCATATAAAAATTCGAGCTTTGCGGAGCATAACGAAAAGCAGTAGAAATTACTTAGGCGTTAATGGTGATAGTCATGTTGTGGCATATTCTATATGTTGTTATTTGACTTGCAGGGCAACAGCATTGTACTCCCCCAGCAGGGTTGCTCTCCCCAGCATTGAGATTGCACCTTTCCTCAGCAGAACAGACCTTCCCTAGCAGGAGACTTGGGAAGTATCTTCTCTGGATCAAGACGTTATTTCCCCACAGAATCAGGGTGTTCACTTCCCCCATCCAGTCAGGGAGCATGCTTTTGCCGACAATGTCATATTCTAATCACCAGCAAGGTAGGAGTAAAGTCATCCTCCCCATCAGCAGGCTAAGTTCAGCAGTATCCCCAGACAGGATAGTATTATGGACTGTTTTCCCCAAGCAGGATGGTATTATGGGCTGGCATCCCCCAGCAGGTCCTAAGCCCATCTGTTATTGGCAATCCTCAGTAACAGACTTCCGGTTCCGTTATTGGCATTCATTCTCAACCCACCCAGCAGAGGGGGAATCTCAGGTTCGATGTCACCTTCAGTAAAGGACATGTGTAATCCCCGGTAGAGTGTATATGCTTCTGGATTTCATCCCTGGCAGAAGTTGTGGATCCAAAGATTCGGTCAGTGTGATCCTTCTCAGCAGAGTTCTTGGATTTAGAGGACAATTTATTTTTGTCATCCCCAGCTGAATTGGTCTTTTCTCTCCAGCATTTATTTTGTTGGGGGACCCTTTCTGCATATCATAAGCATTTGCATTGCATCCTCAAATGCGTAGCATTTCCACTTCGTGTGGAGCATTACGGCAAAATTCAAACATAGGCATCCGAAGCATAAGCCAGGTTTGAGTCTTCCTTCGTCGGGAGAAAAGCAGATTTCGAAGAATATCATTCGACTTTACTCCATAGGTGTTGGGTTTAGTCATTCAAAGCAATATTTGGCATTCCCTTGCAGAGTTGTTTGCCAGGAGCGTTAATCCATGATTTCATTTTTACCCCTTCGTCCAGGTGGTCCTTTAGTTTATTCCCTCGAGGGTTTTTACCGTCAGACACTCGTCCGTGTTCTTTCAGCACCCGTCCGTGTTTGAACCTTTCATTTCAATGCCCGTCCGTATTGACATTTGGCACCCGTCCGTGTTCCTTTCAGCACTCGTCCGTGTTTGAACCTTTGTTTCAATGCCAGCCCGTATTGACTTCTGACGCCCGTCCGTGTCCTTTCAGCACCCATCCGTGTTTGAACCTTTTAAGCCAATGCCCGTCCGTATTAACTTTTGACACCCGTCCGTGTCCTTTCAGCACCCGTCCGTGTTTGAACCTTTTAATCCAATGCCCATCTGTATTGACTTCTGACGCCCGTCTGTGTCCTTTCAGCACCCGTCCGTGTTTAAACCTTTTAAGTCAATGCCCATCTGCATTGACATTTGACGCCCGTCCGTGTCTTTTCAGCACCCGTCCGTATTTGAACCTTTGATTTTGATACCCGTCCGTATTGACCTTTGGATGACACCCGTCCGTGTTGCCTTCCATTCACTAGCGAGATTAATCCCCAGTAAATTGAACCTTTTTACACCCGTCCCTGTACCTTTTTGATACCCGTCCGTATTAAACCTTTTTGCACTCGTCCGTGTACCTTTTCGATACCCGTCCATATTGAACCCTTTTACACCCGTCCGTGTATCTTTTCGATACCCGTCCGTATTGAACCTTTTTACACCCGTCCGTGTATCTTTTCGGTACCCTGTTCGTATCTGATATCTTTGACTCCTTGACACCCGTCCGTGTTTATCCCCAGCATAGTTAACACTCGTTTGTGTTTATTGACATTCCAAATACATTATTCGTATTGGTTTCCAACACTCGTACGTGTTGTGACAAGTGCAGCATTTATTGCTTGTTCCCCAGTGGAGTCGTCCCTCCTTTGAGGATTGCAAATTTCAGGTTTTTTTTGGTATTCAATCCCCGTGAATCCTATGAATGCATGACATCCGTCACTATCATACCCTCAGGACCATGTTGATTGAATAGGGTCAGCTGTAGCACCCCAAAATTTGCTCTCCTTACTTTAAGTACTAACTGGCTTATGTTTCATTTCATTTTTGCATTATCATGTGTGCATATCATTGGTTCTTAGCATGGGGACAAGGTGCATGAGGCAGTTCAAGAGGAGAAGATGTTCTTCAAAGGGTCAAGCAAGAGTCCTTATATTGTCCAAGAAATCTCAAGTGGCTCACTCTCTCCTAACCAGTGCAGAAATTAGGGTTTTGAGATTCTTGGGTTTATTGCTCCAATGAGCAAGCTTCTTGGGTTGTTATCATCACCAAATGGCATATCTTATCTTTGTTGGAGAGGATACACATCATATTCAGAGGAATTGGGATTTGGAGACTGTGCTACTTCCTCCTAGACTGAGGGTACCAAAATTAGGGTTTGCTATAAAGTCAGTTTATTTCTGATTTTTTGGGCAATACTTGATTCCATGGTATTCCTTGGGTGCCTAAGTATCTAGGAATGGAAGTTTGTCCATCAGTTTGGTTCATGAGAGATTCAATTGGCTAATGGATTGCAAATCAGGAGAATTGGGAAAAAGTCAACAGTGAGAGGGGAAGTCAACTGTGAAATTTTGAGGTTCTCTTCAAGGTTTTCAAGGTCTCACATCCTCATATGGTCTTCAAGGGTCAATTTTCATACCATTTATCAAGAATCAAGGGTTGGTACAAAAGTTACTAAATATGGAAATGACCTATAATTTGAAAGTTTCCATTTTGGGCAAGTTTTACACTACATTCAACTTGACTTTTCATCATCAAGGAAGCTTCAAAAGAATTTTTCTCAAACATGAAAGTTGAAGATCTTTTTCTCCCCTTTCCAACAAGTACTAGATGGTCTCCATATCATTTTTGAAACTCAAGTTATGATCAAAGGAAGGCAAGTTGGTTTTTAGGGTTTTCTCATGGTTCCATTTTCACAACTTTTGCATTTTGGGACATATGGACCTATAATTGGTTCCATTGCTTCAAGGCACATTCTAACATCAAAGAATATTCCATAAGGACCATTTTTGGCCTTTGAATCAAGTGGATCCATGGCTTATTCATCATTTATTTCCCATTATGCAAAATTGCAAGATCATTGAAAATTCATAAACCAAGGCATCTTAAGGCCCAAATTCCTTACAGGTGTGATTAGCAATTGAAATGTGAATGATCCATCATCAAAGGCTTGGGTGTGATGCATGGAGGAGGGTGTATTTCACATTATGCAAATTTCCAAAATCACCCAAAACTCATTAAGTGAGGAATTAGCAAGGCCCAAATGCTAATCAGTGGAATAACCTAATATATTTAAGCTTACTCATGCACTGGGCAAGGGAGGAGGCACGTTATTTTTGTGAGATTTCAAGTGTGAACCCTAAAAATTCTCTTCATCGAATCTCATCATCCACTAGGTTTTCTTCAAAAAACTTCTTTCACAATCTTCTTCCTGGGGATCCATAGAGCACAAACCACCCATCGATTGAAGCTAACAGCAAGGATACGGATTGCTTGATCTCAGGTTAGTGATAATTTGCATGCTCTATAAACTCAATTTTTTAACATGCATAATGATCTGTAGTTGTCACTGATGATGCCTATGTATTTTGTTTTGAGTTTGGACGTATGATTTGGTTGTTTCGTGAGTTTGAAAGTTTTGGACCTAACTTTGTTTCATTCGAATCTCCTTATTGATGCATTGTTTGTGATTTTTGATGGCATATTATTGATCCTGGTGAAATTCTGGCCAAGAAGGTGTATTTGTTTGCATGTTCTGGTGACTTTTTGGTTGCAGGTGGCCGGAAGGGACGACCGGAACCCTAGTTCCGGCGTTTGGTAAGGTTTCCGGCGAGATTAGGGTTTGGGCGAAGAAGATGAAATCCTGGCCGTCCATTAGCCAGATCCAACGGTCTACACTTTTCCACGCTTTTAAAAATCTGTTTTAATTTTATTAATTGTGTGTATGCCATTCCATGATTAGTTTCGTACACCTTCAATCTGCTTCGCTCATCATGCGTATTTGTGGTTTTGTATTGACTGATCTGAGACGTTGACCTGATCTAGTGGCTATTATTATGCCAGCACATTAAGTTACTCACGTGCCTATCACGTTTTATTTTTATTTTCTGATTAATCATGGTGTATGCGCGTGCATGTTATTTATGGCGTGCCTTATGATCTGAGCCCTTCATCATGAGTACATGTTGGTTTGGTTGACTAAGTGTGAGGCGTTAGATTTATCCAATGGTGAGTGTGGAGTCAATTGGTTGACTGGGTTGCATGTTTCCTTTCTTATTTTTTTTATTTTCGCTGATGGGTTTTGGTGTGTGGGCTTGATATCCACACCCCCTCCTTTGGGCCCATGTTCATTTCCAACGTGGTTGGACTGCTATTCATAACCCCATGCTCATTTCAATTCATTTTATTTTATTTAATTATTGCATTTCATTTTAATATTTTTTAAAATAGTTAAGTGCATCCAAAAAATCCCAAAAAATTCATGAATCATGTTTAGCATTTTATAAAATTTTACCAAATTTTATTTTATTATTTTATTTTATTTTTAGCATCTGAATTAATTATTTGAATAATTTCTTTTTGAATTTGTTTCATTTTGCACACTTTGCATTGTAGAATTTATTTCTCATCACCCATAAAACATTTTAAGTCCATTCTTTTTTCATTATTTCCTCAACATATTGAAGTTCATTAAAAATATTTTCTCTCATTTTTAAAATCATTTCATATTGCATTTTAGTCCCTTTCTTTTGCATGTTAGTTCATATTTCTCATTTGAATTTGCATAATTGTTTGAGTGACCTATCTTGGGAATTTTGGTATGAGCTTTTGACATGATGTTTTCCACTGGTTGAGGTGTGTTAAGTTTTAATTTGGTAATTTTAGAATATTTTTTGCTAATTATATGATTGCTCTTTGTTTGAGGTCTTTTTTATGCACATCTTTGATCATGTCTGATTACTTGTTTGAGGAGGCACTTGTGCCATCATTTGGGTTTGCTTATTTTACTTCATAAACCATGTTTGAATTGTTATAGGTCATTTGATTGCAATTATATGTCATTGGTGTGAGGTTGTTGCACATTGTATGCACATGTTCAATGCTTGGTTTACATACCTTTTCTTTGACTTATCTTCTCACCTCATCTCATCTATGCTTACTCATGACTTATGTTTGGTTTATGTATGCCATGCCATATCATTCATTTGCATTTCATTTGATGAATGTTTCTGACCTTGGACCTTTGCATTCATTCATGTCATATGTCATTCATGTTTCATCTTGCATACTTGAACATGTTTCACTTATATGCTCCCTTCTTCTGCTATTGATGTTTGATGCTTGGATATTTGTTTGCACGTCTCATGTGACACTTGCATAACATGTTTAGGCACATGTTTAGGTCATCCAAATTCTGACTTGGATGAGTTTCATTTGGTTTGTGACCTTTTCTCTTTGGTTTGTGACTTGCTTGGATTTCATTTGTCTTATAGTTACTTATGTCTGTTTTGTACTAACCTTTTATGCAGAGGCTGAGGTAAGTTATTTAAGGGTGTGGATAGTTATCCATGTCCACCCTCACTCTTTCTTTCTCTCATCTTTTCTTTTCTTTAGGCTTAGGTTGTTGTCAAACCTCCCCTTAGGGCCACCTTTGTATGATAACATTAGGACTAAATTCCATAGGATAGTCTCCCTCCAAACCTCCCCTTAGGGCCATCTTTGCATGATAACATTAGGATAGATTCTCCCCGTAGTGTTTTTCTTTTCTCTTAAGTCCCTCTTCTCATCTCAAAACATCTCTAAGATACCTAATAAGGTCAACTCGCCTTGTACACAAGCCTTAAACATAGGAAATGAAGATTGAGGGGTCCCCCTTCTCTCTTCTAAAGTGTTGAGCATACGTCCCATTGGGGACGACCATGCGACGCATTCGTTCCCGTGTCATAGACTTTGGTTCAAGTTGATTTATGAACTAACTCAAGTCACTTCTGTCCTAAAAAATACAAACAAACTTCAATCCTTTTTATCCTTTGGGATCGTCAAACTAAAGGCTATTTTCAAAAAGGGCACGTTACTTTTCGTCTGAGTCGCAAACAGGCATCGATCCTAACTACCGGACGCGAGCTTAACGTCGCTCATAAAAAACACAAAAAGAACTTGGTCCGAACTACGTTGACTCTGAATTCCCCATTGCACAAAGGGGGTACGTAGGCCTAGGACGTCGACGTCCTACCGAGTCTGTCTTTGTTTTCCCCTTCCCCGTGTCACTACAGCCATAGATTTTAGGATAACTCACCCTTAGATTAGACAACAAGGGTGGATCCCATCGAGTACGATGAACGCGTGGGGTGCTAACACCTTCCCCTCGCGTAACCGACTCCCGAACCCAGGCTATGGTTGCGATGAACATTCCTTTCCCTCTTCCTTAGGTTTATGCAGTGTTCCCTTTCCCTCTCTTAGGATAAATATACATTGCTGGCGACTCTGTGTTCCGCGACACTTTCGCGTTTGTACCTGGATGAAAATCCTGGGAGCGACACCAACATACAGAAACACAAAGACAAATCAATCCCAAACCCCTAGTCCATACAAACTGGTCTTGACTTCTTCGAGAAGGGCTTCGGTGTCAGGATGAGTTGGTCGCTCTATCAGCCCTTTAATCAGATTGTTTCTCTTCCCAATATCTTGATTCAGCTTAACAATATGCTCTGCGCTATCGTCATCTCTAAAGACATCTCTGAGTTTTGCCTTCTTGATCCTGGCTTAAACTTTGAGCTCTTCAATTTCCTTCAGTTTGTCATAGAAGTGCTTTTTGCCTCTTTTCGCCTTCTGGAGCTCTTCCTTTAGTTCCTCATTTTCATCCTTGATTTCATCCGACATTTTCCGAGAGTCGGCAAGCTTGACATTTGCCTCGACCAAGAGCTGCTTAGTTTGCTTGTGATCCTTGGCGGAGGATTCTACGGCCAATTTAGATTTCCGATAAAACTGAGCCCTATCTGCAAAGTCTATCTTCTTCTCTGCTAGTAGCTTCGTTGCATCCTGAGCCTTACATTTCAATCCCATGTTGATATGAAAAGCATCTTGAAGACGGCTACTCAAGTCGGAGTTCTCTACACATAGCTCACTCACAAGAGCTTGCAGCTTATTGAATTCTTCAATAGCAATAGTGGTGGTTTGCTCTATCATTAATGGGTACAACGGTGGCGCCCTTGAGAAAGGCAAGAGCACCTCTTCCACTTTCCTCTGGATCTACTCAACATAAGAATAGTAAGCTCTGCAGTCACTCTTCCCAAGAATAGTCTTCCCTTTCTTGTGAGTATGTGCCCAAGCATTCACAGCTCTCCTCAGCATCTACTGGTCTTCAGTACCATTAAAGAATAAAGATTCTGTAACATCTAGGTCTTCGGGAGGAGTACTCAAAGCATACCCAAACTGTCTGACGGCGAGAATAGGATTGTATTTGATTCCACCTTTCCTACCCATCAAAGGCACATTTGGAAAGTTTCTGCAACTGGAAATTATCTCTGCACCCAACAACTGATGATCAAACCAGACGATGTTATCCGCAATCAGACCCATTATCCTCTTAGATCACTTCAGAGAATCCTTTGTATCAACAAAGACACCGGTCTAAAGAAGATGATTCAGAAACCAATTGGACAAGAGTGGCGTGCAACAACTTACCAACCCTCATCTTCTCTTCTCGTTCTTGAAGTGCACAGAATGATAGAAATCACCAAGAAGAGTAGGTATTGGATATTTCAAGACGAAGATCCTAACGGCGTGCACGTCCACAAAATCATGTACGTTGGGAAACAAGACAATCTCGTAGATGCATAGAGCCAAGATAGCGTTGAAAACAATCCAACTTTTGGCATCGGCATACTTGCAAGCTTGGCCAACCAAAAACTCCAACTGAAAACCATTAAAACCTCCTTTATCGGCAACATTATCACTCAGAATAGGCTGGCCCACATGAAGGGCAGCTGCAACTTCTTCTAACTTTGGACACTCCTCAAAAAAGAACAGTACTCTTAGCTTGATAGGGATCCCCAGGACGAAAGAGAATTCTTCCAGTGTCGAAGCCACAATATAATCTGGAAAGAAGAAACAACGCAACGGAGACTCATAGAACTGTAAGAGTGTATGAATAGCGTCGTGCTCATACTTCGTGATATTATGGACAACATTCAATAACCCCCCATATTCCTTTCTGAAATCAGTAAGAACACCAGGATCAGCCATATCAACCACTTTATGAAGTGAGTCTAGAGTCAGCTTCGGAAACTTGTATGCCACATTGTTCTTTCTCTTGGTGTCCATCCCTATAGAAACCCACTGATCAGAATCAATAGTAAGATATAAACCTAGAAATGAAAAAACATGAATGTTAGGGTATGAAATGATGCAATGCATATGCATGGTATCAGAAGTGCCATATATATCTGGCTGTGTCTGTGATGAACTGTGTGAATAGTGTCTATGCAGAACAACGTGAATAACAATTAACTAAATATAATAGGATCAACTGTCCACTTCTGTAAGAATACCACAAAACCGGGTAGGTTGGAAGTCAAATTTACCTGCAAACCTGTAAACAACCAGCCCCTCTCACATGTGGGTTCTAAGACAGAGGATCCTCAGCATCACGGACTCTCAGGTCGAGAAATGATGATATGTTCACCATTCCTGTTTTGGCATCATCATCAATCGAGGAGGCCTCAACTGATTCCCCTCAAAAAGGTCATCCTATAGCAAGTTCCCAGTTTCGGGTCCTCGGATCAAGAAGCTTAATGTGTTTGCCATTTCTAGTCTGACATTATCGCCCCTTGGGAGGAGTGCCTCAACTGAGTCCTTGGAAATGGTCACCTGAGTCGACAACTTTCTAAGTTAACACCCCGAAATGCACAAGACGCGCAAATCAGAATATCTCCGAAGAAAACCTCGTTTGGGTGTGGGTTTCGTGAAAACCAAACGTACCAAGATGCTAGGCAGGCCACACTACTTTCCACTCTAGTCCTATGTGTACACTCAAGCCTGGGTATTGGGCTTATCTCTCAGATCACCCTGCCCACCAAGGAAAATAGCAGTCCAGCACAGTCCAGTATATATGGCAGTAATGAATGTAATAAAGCAGATAAATGCAATAAAACAAAAACCATGCAATAATGCCATAAATAAAGCAAATAAAGTATACAGATAAACACCCAATAACCAAAAACAAACAAGCGTTGGGATTGACTCGCTTAGGGATGGGAAAGTCCCCAGCAGAGTTGTCAGTTATCGTAACTGCAAAAATTAACCGGCGGAAAAGACAGAAGAGTCGCCACCGAACGTTATTTATCCTGACACAAGGAAAGGAAACGATCAAAGAAAACTTGAAGAAAGGGAAAGACATGTTCATCGCAACCATAGCCCAAGTTCGGGAGTCGGTTACGCGAGAGGAATGTATTAGCACCCCCTCGCGTCTATCGTACTCGATGGGATCCACGCTTGTTGTTCTGATCAAAGGGTGTAAGTATTTGAAGCGCTAGTGCTAACTAGAAAGGAATGAGAAACATAGAACTGGGGGAAAAGAAAAGGTGACTCGATAGGACATCGCTGTCCTGGGCCTACGTATTCCCTTAGGAGTGGGAAAGTCAGAGTCAACGTAGTTCGGAGGATTACGAGATTGTTGGGGAAGTTTGCTCACCAAGACATCGTCGTCTTGTGCCTACATATCCTTAATCGTATGGGAGAGAGAAAGTCAAAGCAGTCGTAGTTCGACCTACAAGGTCTTTGTTTAGTGTTTTTTAAGTGGAAGACGCTAACGTCCGCGCTCTAGCAGTTAGGGTCGAAGCCTGTTTGCGGTAGAATGGAAATAAATTATCCTTATGATTCGAGTAAGTGAGATGAGAAGAGAATCCTGAAGGAAGACGATGGGTTTGTTTTTTCTTTTAAAAGAAGTATTTTGATTTGTTTTGTTTGCGGTATGTATCGTGCTAAAGACTATGACATAGGATCGAATGCGTTGCAAATCGACCCAAGACGGGACGCATGCAAAACACCCTAGATAAGGTAAGGAAGGACTCCCGTTTATCACTTCCCATGTGCTTAAGGCTCTTGGCACACTCCACACACTATATTTATTAAGTGTTTTTGGCTTTTCTTTTAGAGAGAGAAGAGAAACTTAAAGTTGAAAGAAAACTCAAAGGGGGAACTTCATCCTAGAAGTTGTCATGCATTGTGGCCCTATAGTTGAGGTTAAGGGGGGGAACTCTCTACCTATGTTAGCATGCTTCGATTGATAACCTAATGTCTCTTCTACTTTGAATCTAATCCAAAACTAGATTCAAGCTAGGAATCCTAAGGGAACATGTGATCCTATACAAGTAAACATTAGATTATTCAATCACAAAAGAGAGAAATAAAGGAGAAATGAGATGAAAGAGAAGTCATGTGAGTGTGAACAACAAGTTAAAGTAACACAAGTACTTACCAACTCCAAGTCAAGCTCAACTATTGAGTAGTTGAAAGCAACATGCAAAACTATGCAATTATGCCTATGCTAGGGTCCTAAGACTACACTAGGAGTAATGTCAAACAATAAGCAAAGTGAAGTGAGTCCTAAAGGTGTATGAACCTAATAGGGGAAGTAGCTAAACCTACTATATCCCATCTATGTTAATTGTTCTAAGAAAGTGTCAAAAGAAATCAAGTTATGTCCTATATCCTAACTCAAACAAAGGGCATTACAAAATTCAAGTAAGTTGCACTTTAAAAGCTCAAACAAGTTAACTCAAAGGATGAAAACCACAAGGGGCAGTAGCATTTCATGTTATAATCAATGCAAAATGATGTTTTAAATGTCAAGGAATGATCCTTAAGTTCACATCAAGTCATGTTCACAAGATTTGAAAATTATACACAAAGATGTCATACTTATGGTACATCAATCATATATGAACATACAATGGTTAAGCAAGCATGAGATTGGCATTTGAATGACTTAGGTCAGAAGCTAAAGCATATGGTGAATGTCCACAAGTGTCTCAAGTTGTCACAAAATTTCATGTCAAACACATTCTCAAAAATTAAGGCAAGTAAGGAACAAAACAATGTCTAAACATTTCCATAAAGACATGTTAATTGCCAAGCAAGTAAAGGATGATTCAAGTCAAATCAAATGGGTATCCAAGCATACAAGTCAGTATCAAATGACATGTAATATCTTACATTTGAGTCATGTAAACATAAACCAAATATGGAATACAAAAGCATTCAAAGAAATTGTCAAAGTTACCAAGTGAGCATGCACAAATGTAACTTCAATTAGGAGCATGTAAAAGATCTATAAAATAGGATGAGAAGATCTTGATTCAAGTATAAACCAATGTAAACATGTGGTTAGCATTTAAAAATGAAAATTGAGACCTTACAAAGTTGTCATGGCAACACATTTCCAAGATTAGTGCAAGTAGGGAACAAGACCTATCTTAAGCATCCTCTAAAAGCATGTGAACTTCAATCATGTGAAGGATGGATCAAATTCATGTCAAGTAAGTTTCAAACTATATAAGGAAGTACCAAATTACCTCTAATATATTACAATTAAGTCACAAAAACATTGAGCAAAATTATCATACAAAGCCTCAAGCAAAAAGTGGGCAAAGTGGACAAGTTAGCATGTACAAGTTCACATAAAAGTAGCACCAATTAGAGGTCATCCAAAGGACCTATAAAGTGACATGGACAAACTTTACATCATGATATAAAACCAATGTCAAAACATCACAAATGTATACAAAATTTCATCATGAATGTGCTTAAACAAGTCAAGAAAAGTAGCTCAAGAGAGGTCACATATGGTCATTAAGTTTAACCTTAATTCTAGCATACATCAAAATGTTAAGCATGGAATGGAATATTCATGAAAAATGGATGAAATATTTGGAAAATTATGGAAAATTAGACATGTAGTGGTAAGGTCATATCTAATCATGTTAAAAAGATTGGCTCAAAAATATGCACCAAAGGTGTTCAAACAATTACAAATATGTGGCAAGGTATCCAACAATTATCATTCAAAACAAGTATCAAAAAGGCTTTCAAAGATAAACCAAAAATCATGTAAAAAATCCAAAATGGGGATCAATATGTCATACAATCATGTGATTAATGGCATGCAAAAATTTAGATCAAGATCCATTGGAAAAAAATTAGTTTTGAGTCATTATGTGAGAACTAGGTCCATTTGAACTCATTTATACAAAAATTCCAAGACAAATATCAAGAATATTGAAAATTGGAATTAAAAATTACCAAAAATTAATTAAAATGTCTAGGATCATTAAGGAATTAATTGGAATTTTTTTGAAGAAAGAAACTATTTTAAAAAAAAAATATTTTAAAACGTGTGTCAAAAAAGAATTCACAAAACCACACACATGAGAAGGGGTGCCAGATTAGTAACTCTTTAGTTCAATTTACAGCATGGGCCAGGAGGACAGGGTGCGAATATCAAGCGTGTTAGGCCCACCTCCCAAATCATATTCACCTAAATGTTTATTTCATTTACAGTAAATATTAAAAGAAAAAAGAAAAAAATGTAACACTATGACATATCATCAATTCGTCGCGGTAACTTAAAAATGAATAAGACAAAAAATACAACTGTGGCCTCTCAGAAGACGACACGTGGTCGTCTTCTTCCCCACCCCATGAAATTCACAAATAACCCTAGCTCCACGAAAATAACACGACGCAACAAAGGGTGAATTTCACACACTTCACCATCAGATTTCAACACCAATTCTCAACCATTTTGAGCGAAATAATAGACCAAATTAAAGCCCCAAATGAGTAGATCATCTATGTGCCATTAATTTTCACAAACAAATGTTTAATCTTAGAGAAAAATGCTCACGAACATGAAGATACAAGTATGTAAACCAACACACATTCAAGATTAACATGAAATATTTGAGCATAGCTTCAATGCCTTCTTCAAAAGGACTTCAGATGCAAGATGTGGATGCTTCTACCATACATTTAAACCCTAAAATAATAGAGATAAAGATGAAGCAACTTACCAAATGGAGAATTTGTTCACTTCCTCTTGTGGTGCTTAGAGATTAAGAAACCCAGAAAACTTTAATGCAACACCTTGAGATCTCCCTCAAGCAAAATAAATGCTTAACCTCTTCAAATCTTGAATGAATTGCAAGTTGGTGATGGAAGAAGATGAACTCGTAGGTGATGGTACAATGGTTCCAGGTGAAAATAGATGCAAACAGAAACTTCTACTCCATGAGGTGATGAAGATGGTGAAAGAATTCCAGAGAAAAACCCCAAGATGAGAGAGATTTGGATGATTGAAGTTGTGGGTTTGAAACTCGTTTTTGGATCTTTGTGAGTTGTGTTGATTGTAACTGAATTAGTTAGTGTGTTTAGGAGCTTTTATATCAATTGTTAGTGTGTACTTAATGCATTAATCATGATTAAAAGTTTGTTGAAGCTTGGTTAAGTGAAAATAAAGGAAGGAGGGTTATGTGTGTTGGCACGATTTTACTATGTGGATGGTGTATGGAGTATGGTATTATGTGTACATGATGATAGTGATGTGTGGTGATGGATAACATGTTGGTATAATTCAGAATTTACCATGCTTGTATACTAAGTTTTGGTTATTTCTTTTTCATGGCATATGAGGTAAAGTGTAAGGTGGCATGACATTGTGTAAGTTTATGCATGGGCTTGAAGTGGTAAAATGTGGTAAAGACAAGGTGACATATGCGCATGGTTTGTTGTAACAAAGAAAGGGCATGAGTTGTTATTGTTGCCATGGTGGTGACTTTGGAAGCTTATAACTTGGTGAATAATGGACCAAATGACAAGGTTTTTGTTGCTTTGGAAAGGTGACCTTTGATACAACATGTTTGATGTGAAAAAGAATTGGAATTGAAGTCTAAAATCTCATGGAAAATGGAATTGAATTCGTGGGCACCAAAGCTGCCATGAGCTGAACATTTTCTAAGTCTTTTTGCTCACTTGAACCACTTAATGATCATGACTTTGAAGCATCATATCTCCTTGGATTTTGATCCAATTTCCATGTTCTTGGTACCAAATTAAATAGGGCACATGATACTACAACTTTCTTGCAAAAATCAAATTGAATAGAGGTCTAAAACATGATGAAAAATGGCATTGAAATCATGGTCACCAAAGTGATTTTTAGGACTTAGAAAAATTCTAAGTTTTTTCATTTGAATAACTTGATGATCCTAACTTCAATGCATCATAACTTTTGATTTAGAAATCCAAATGAAGCATTCTTTATATGGTTGGAAAGCTTGGAATCCATACTACAACTTTCATGTTTAACAAAATTTGAAATGAAGCTTGTATCATGCTGAAAAATGGCTTGGAAGATGGCTGCATAACATGAAGAACTTTCCATAAATGGAAAGTTTCTAAAACCCTAATTTTCCAAAAATGGTAACTTTCCACAACTCTTGATTTTTCATGATTCCTTTGATATTTCTTGATCAAATCTCACCCATTAATCATATTTGACATGATGAACATAAGCTTGACCTCAAAAAGTCAAGAGTTGGCTTTTTCACTGAACAGTTGACTTTATCCCCAATTTGACTGATTCTCAATCATCTGGCCAATTGAAACTCTTCTGAATGGAATTGATGGTCCATATTCCACTCCTAGATACTTGATAACATATAGAGAGCCATGGAATCAAGTCTTGCCCAAAAAATCATAAATAAACTGATTTTAGGCAAAACCCTAGTTTTGACCTTGAAAGTTAGGAGATGTTGACTGATGTCCAAAACCCTAATTCCTCTGGAGTGAGTGAAGATCCTCTTAAACCAAGATGTTTTATATGATGGGATGATGTTAAAGCTTCAAGATCCTTTCTCATGATGATGCTACATGCACAGATAACCAAAACCCTAATTGGAGGATCAAGATATAGGAGAGGGTGATTCTCTTCAAGTTTCTTGTGAATCTCAATCTTCTGATGGAATGGTGGATCAAATAAGATGTCTTGGGTCTTGAGGAGCCTTTGTGGCTTGAGTGATTGAGTATATCTTATTCTCCTTGCTTTACACAACTAATGATAGAAACCTCTGATCTCATGCCTTGGGAAAACCAATGATGCATGCATGATGCTTATGACCTAAATGCATATGAAATGTGAAGCATAAGCCATTTATTGATGGTATAAATAGGAGGGAGAATTTTGGGGTGTAAGACATGTAAATGTCATGGTGATGAACAACTACTTTTCCCCTTGGAACTTGGATTACTATCAAGAGTTCCTCATCCCTAGTTAGGTGAACTACGAATGCTCTGATTCTATCCTAGTTAGGATACGTAGGCACGAGATGCGATGTCTTGGCGAGCATACTTAGAAATAAACCCCTAGGTCTTTACCTTAGCATATTTCCTTAGCAAGCAAACTATAACTTCACACAAATACTAACAAGAGGTTCCTGTAGAGTACTACAGATACTTAGGATGCTAACACCTTCCCTAGGTATAACCAACCCCCGAACCTTAGATCTCTAGATTTATTGTTACATAGCGCACTTAGGGTTTTCTTTGATATTTAACCTTTCCTTTGGATAAATGAAAGCTTGGTGGTGAACTTCATGATTTTTTATTCAAGTTAACTAATAGCTTGATATCTGATTCTAACCGCAACACTTATCCTTAAGGCAGCAATAACTTACATCCTAATAAACCTTTGGAAAGCTAGGAATTTTGATAGGTTTAAATACATATCTCCTTGTGTCACTCAAATTATAAATAAAAAATCAAAGCACAACTCTTACTTGTTGGAAACAACTCCAGAACCACTTCCTTCTCTTCTTTGGAAGACTTTAACATTCTTAGAGCTTTTGGTATTTATGTTAAACCTCCTAGAGCTCCTTAAATTAAAGAAGTATTTTGGCACCCCCTCTTCATAGCTGGTAGAAGTGCAATTGTGATGGGGGTTACAACCATGACCTTCTCCCAGCTGGTTGTGGTGGAAACTTTCGTAACAACCGCGGAAGTTTTCTTCTTGATTTCGCATATAAGAAGCTTTGGTATTCCTTCTACCTTGAATAGTTCACAACGATCATCAAGGCCATGGAGATTGAAAAGGATAGAGGTTGGTCCAAGATTTGGATTGAAAAAAATTCGGCCATTATTGCTCAAGCTTTTCACAAGAATTCTTTGTTGCCTTAGAAAATCAAACAACAATGATTTAGTTGTATATATTACTTTGCACATAAACATCTTTTCAAATCACACATCTATAAACAAGGGAACTCTTATGCTGATTTCATGACTAACATGGATCTCACTTGTATCTCCCTCGCCATTTTTTAATCCATTATACGAGCATAAGGAAGCACCTTATACAAAATAGGGTAGGAATGCCTTCTTTTAGATTTGTCTCTTTTTAATGGGCCTTAATTGTATATATGTGTATTTGTGAGTATCTGTGTGTGTGTGTGTGTATATATATATATATATATATATATATATATATATATATATATGTTTGTGCTTGGGTTTTCTATATGCAGGGTGGTTACTTTGAGTGGTGAGGATAAGTCCTATACCCGGACTTGAGAGTACACTTATGATAGGATGGTGGTATATTCAAGGAGACTTTGAGGGAGTTGATTTCTAAAAAAGTTGACTTGAGAAACCACCGCTCAGTGGAGGCCCTCTTGGGAGTAGTTTTTGTTGATCGAGTATTCGTGAAAACATTACTACTTTCGACCTAGGAGCCCGTGACACTGAGGACCTTTAGTTACCTTTTCATCTCACCTTAACCTCTTAGGACGTAGTGCGATGACTATGAGGGAGTAGTCCCAAAATAGTTGATACGAGATACTACACTCAGACGAGACTCTCTTGAGAATATTATCAACTACCGAGTGATTCGGGAAATTGATAATATCCGAAAGATGGGTTGTTGACTCTAGGAACTTCTTAGAACCCTGTTCTGCAGATATGAGAACCTTTAGTACACACCTCTTAGGATGGGTAGACCATGGCTCCACGCCCGTGTCCTGTGTACCTAGGCCTTTGTCTGTTTATCTAAATATATGTGCATATATGTGAACCTGTGTTTTCCTATGTTTTTGCATACATGCATTCATGAGCATCATTTCATAAAAAACTTCGTGGGACTTAGAATTTTTTTTTGTAAACATCATAGGATTATCATGGACAGTGAAAGGAAGAAAACCTTGAAGTACACTTACCAGAGTCCTGATTTAGACGACCTAAGGAGGTTGGCAACCTTGGTGATAGATCCAGAAGGGTTCAAGAGCAAATATGGGAAACTGTTGTCATTATTAAAAACGAAGATGGATAAGGGACTCTTTTCCACCGTACTTCAGTTCTATAATCCAGTTTAACATTGTTTTACTTTCCCTAACTACAAGCCTGTACCTACACTAGAAGAATACTCCCATCTAGTTGGTTTGCCTATTCTCGACAAGTCTCCTTTTCCTAACTTCGAGAAAAACCCTAAGGAGGAGGATATTTCTAAGGCCACACATTTAGGTTTGGTTGATATTCGGAATAATATGACTACAAAAGAGGGAGTTTTTGGGTTGACTGCAGAGTTTTTAGTTGGGAAAGCTCAGTATTACGCCGATCATTTAAGCATGGATGCATTCGAGGCTATTCGTGCCTTGCTCATCTATGGTATCTTTCTGTTCCCTAGCTTTGAAGACTTTGTAGACCTTAATGCCATCAAAATCTTCTTGAAGAAAAACCTTGTACCTACCATGTTGGCGGATGCCTACCATACTGTTCATCTGAGGAGTTTCTTCAATGGCGGAATGATCACTTGATGTGTTCCTTTATTATACAAGTGGTTTATTTCGCACTTGCCTAAGGGTAACACTTTTTGGGATCCTAAGAAAGGGTGGTGGTCGTAGAAGATCATGGATCTCACCCACTCTGACATTGATTGGTACAATTATATCTACAATGGGGTGATGATTATCGACAATTGTGGAGACTTTTGTAATGTGCCTCTTCTTGGAACCAAAAAGGGGGAATTAGCTATAGCCTAGTCCTAACTCGCCGACAGTTAGGATATCCTTTGAGGGACAGGCCCAACAGTGTTCACATGGAAGGTATTTTCTTCAAGGAGGATGGAGATAATAAGGAGCTAAAGGAGAAGATTTTGAGTGCTTGGAGCCGCTTGCATAAGAAGGGGAATAAGGACATAGGAAAGCCTAATTGTGTCTCTTTGGAACCCTATCTCCAGTGGGTTCGAAAAAGGGCTATTGAGTTAAAGATGCCCTATTCCCGACAAGATCCTATGGTCCTAAAAGAGGAACCCATCTTGATTTTCATGTCTGAAGCGGAGGAGCTAAGAATCGCTTTGGACAAAGCACAACAAATAGGAGATGCTTGGAAGCATAAGTACCAAGTGGTTGTTGAGGAGAATGTAGAACTCCAAAGGCAACTACAGGCGAAAAGTGAAGAAGTACTCTCTTGTAAGAAGAGGAAAGCGTCGGAGGATCCACGTTCCTCTAACACTAAGCTAACTCCGTGGAAGCTTATTTTAGACAAGCTTATTCTTGAAAAGGCTCGGATGGAAGAAGAAATCAAGAAGCTCAACATGAGGTTGTTGGGAGAACATCCTTTGGTCTTTTGTTAGTTTTTATTTAGCTTTTTGTTAAGACTCTTGTAAGAGGTGTTGATGATTGTAATCTATTTTGTTAACTAATGAGAATGAGTCTTTGGTATCTCTTGATGTTTACAAATATTCAAGTTCCACGAAGCTTTTGCATGGCATTTTTGCATTTCATTTTTCTAACCCTTCAAGGAACTGAAAATTGTTTTGCAGATATTATAAAATGGATTTTGGAAGGAAGGAAACCCAATAGTACACCTTCGTGAGTCTGAAACTGGAAAGTCTAAAGGAACTAGGAGGTTTAATAGAGGATCCCCTGACGTTTTCAGACAAGTATGGGAGGATTCTTCCATTGTTGAGACTCCAAATGGTTGATGGACTGCTAGCTACACTCGTCCAGTTCTACGATCCTGTGTATCATGATTTCACATTTCCAGATTACCAACTAATGCCTACTCTGGAGGAGTATTCTGCCTTGATGGGGCTTTGTGTCACTTCTCAGCCCCCGTTCTCAGGAGTAGAAGACACGCCAAGTGAGAAGGATATTGTTAAAGCTATGTGCCTAAGTTTGTCTGATATTCGAGCTCATATGACCATCAAAGGAAGACTTCTTGAACTACCGGCCAAGTTCTTTTTTGAGAAAGCTCAGTATCTCGCTGATAGGAAGAATACTTAGGTTTTTTATGCTACCTTTGTATTCTTGGTTTATGGGCTATGCATGTTTCCTAATATTGACGATTTTGTCAATATTAATGCCATCAAGATCTTCATGCTCAAGAATCCAGTTCCCACTTTGTTGGCCGACACTTATCACTCTATTCACTCAAGAGTTCTTCAAGAGGGTGGCCAGATAACTTGTTGCATTGCTCTCCATTATAGGTGGTTTATTTCACACCTACTCAGGTCTGCAACTTTCTGGGACTTGAATGATGGGCTCACATGGTACAAGAAAATCGTGTCACTCACTCATTCAGATATTGAGTGGTATAATCCAATATATGGGGGAATTATCATGATCCATAGCTGTGGGGGTTTCCCTAACATGCCTCTTCTTGGCACTAAAGGATGTATCAACTACAACCTTGTCCTTGCCCGTCGTCAACTTGGATACCCGATGGAGGAGGAGCCCAACCCTATCAATTTGGAGAGACGTTTCCTAGAGGATGGAGAAAACCCTAGGCTCAAGGCCAAAATCGTGTACGCCTGGCGTCACATAAATAGAAAGGGGATGACCGTGTTGGGATATCCTGATTGCACTGTTTCGGAATCTTATCTACTGAGGGTGCGAGAAAGAGCTCTCAAAATGAGGATACCCTATCCTCGTCATGAGACTATGTCTTTGGCTTCGACTGAAGAAGGAAAGCTGAAGATGGCGTCGGAAGAGCTTACTTTTGAGAAAGCAGGGATGCAGGAGTGGAATGATAAGCTTGAAAAGGAGCTACATGGAGGAGAAGGGCCATCATCGCAAGGATTAGACTCTTAGTTTCCTTTACTCTGTATTTTGTATTTGACTATGTTGTAATGACTCTTGAAGGTGTACTGTTTGTTTGTAAAACTTTAAGTCTTTAATTAATGGAATGGAATTTTTTGGTTATTTCAAAAGTTGTACTCTCCATTATGATAATGTTTGTAAATACGATTTTGGGTTCCTTGATTGTTGTTTTGCATCTGCATTGCATCCCATACATTCATATCATTGCATGTGCATTCCTTTTGTCGTGACTCATCTCGTCGTCTTGTCTCCATCTTGTCACACTGAATTCCCAGCATCAGTACAACACTCGAGCCCGAGCTCGTCAAAGAATGGTTGAACAGAACAAGGAGTTTGACAGAGTCAACAATGAATTGGAAGATCTGCGCAGAAGTGTGGGGCAGATAATGGAAGTGTTGCATGTGATCAAAGTAAAAATGGACACTCAAGCCACCGTAGTTTCTGAGATTAACAATGCGACCGTGGAACCACCACTAACAACTGTTAATGCTGCAAATGTGCCACCTTTTGGGTTACCTTCAGGTTTTATTCCTCCACCTTCCACAGTGGCAACTACTCAACAAGATATTCCCTTGGGATCAGTAATTCCTCAAGTCATTCCAACTTTTGTGCCAACTACCGTACAAGCTCAAGTACATCCTTATTTTCATAACCCACAGCAAGTGTATGACATCCCGAATATGTCTGAAGAAGGGGATGAACGTCACGAAAGGTTGAAGGAGAGTGTAGAGACTATTGAGAGAAAGGTAAGAGCTATGGAAGGAAACAACATCTTTGGTGATGGTGCCAGAGATATGTGCTTAGTATCTGGACTGGTGATCCCCCCAAAATTCAAAACTCCCAGTTTTGATCAGTACTCAGGTGCAACTTGTCCAAGATCACACTTCATTATGTATTACAGGAGGATGGCTGCATATGTGGACAATGATAAGTTAATGATCCACTACTTCCAGGACAGTTTAAAAGGGGCCTCAGCCATGTGGTACCTAAGTCTGGACCAATCCCACATTCACAGTTTCCAGGATTCATCAGATACTTTTGTTAAGCACTATAAACACAATATGGATTTGGCTTCGGATAGAAGGCAACTCTTAAGTATGTCGCAGAAGAGCTCAGAATATTTCAAAGAATATGCATATCGCTGGAGAGAAGCTGCATCCCAGGTGGAACCTCCATTGGATGAGAAAGTGCTGGCTGATTGGTTTGTGGACACAGTGAGACCGAAATTTTATGAAAGAATGATAAGTTGTATATCAGCCAACTTTGCAGATATTGTGGCCGTAGGTGTAAAGGTGGAGTCAGGTTTGAAAACGGTAATAGTGACTAGCACTTCTGGTAGCTCAAGCAGTAACAATGCTAAGAAGCCTTCTAGTAACTTTCACAAGAAGAAGGAGGGATAGACAAATGTTGTTATGATAGGAAGGAAGAGAAATCAGTCATGAAAACAACCTTACCAACAACATCAACAACCTCAACAAGGTTATGGTCAGCAGCTAGTGTATCCTGTGCAGTATTGTCATGCCCCAAATTTTGACCACCAAGATTTCCCATCATTGTGAATATCATTGCCACAATATGGATGTGCCATCATGCCTCATCAATTTCCTCAAGGATTGTTGAGCTTTCACTACAACCAAGAATTAGGGTTTTGAGCCCTCTCAGAGCACTTAGACAAAAGATCAATCAAGAAATGACATGATTTTCAACTTGTCTAACCTCTCAAACACCCATAAGGGATCAAGAGGACTCCCACATCAAGAATCAAGCACAAGGTTTCTACATTCCAAGTGGATCAAGCCTCAAGATCGTCGGTGTCACCAAATTAGGGTTTTGGTCGACCAAGGCCTCCTGATGAAAATTTTCCTCTGGGCATGAGCCAATGCTTCAAAGCATAACCCAAGATACCCCAAGGGACCTCATGGACCTACTCATCAAGTCAATATAACCTCAGGGGAAGCATCCATCAAAAATCAGGAATTAAGGTTTCTTAACCTAATTCACCCCTAAGTTGACTTTTGAGGTAAAGCATGGGCCAAGACCTCAAGACATGATTTGAGGGCCTCAAATACACTATATTGATCCATTTATAACAATGGATTGATCCAAGAAGCTTGATTCACAAGTTTCAATTTCATTCGGGCCACGATTAGGGTTTTAAGGAAAAAGTCAACTGTATCTGACTTTTGACCAAGACATGCTTCCAAACCTTGGGACATGATTCAAGACACCCTAAAACACCTATGGAATCCATCCATTAGGTTTGAATTAGGTCAAGGACTTGATTACACAAAGGATCCCACAATTTGGATTTCATTTGATAAAAAGTCAACTGTGCACAAAATCAAGTTTGACTTTTTGGAATTTTTCACAAATATGGTTCCCCTAAGTAAAAAATAATGTTAATGTATGGAATTGATCATCATTCATTAAGAAAAATCAAGAAAAGTTAGGTTTCTTGCAAAAGGGGCAACCATAAGAAACCAAATTTTTTCTAAGTTATGGAACAAAAGTGATTTTGTACCAACTTTGCAAGGTCATAACTCCTAAATCACAAGGCCTTTTTCTCCCATTCAAAACTCAAATAAAAGTCCATATGACATACTTTAAAAGTGTCAACTACAAGAGATTCTAAATCCTCATGGATTTTGAGTTATGGATTGATCAAAATCACTAAAACATGAAACTAACACTTTTTCCAACACTTAGTGAAAATCTGCCTAAAGTTAAAAACAGTCCAAAATCCAAAATGTAGAGGCATTTTTCACTATGATCCAAGGGGATTCAGAACCTTATGTAAACATCAAAGTTGAAGTATGTTATCCCAGCTTTCCAAAGAGTACAAGAACACTCAAAGATTCCATGTGAGCAAGGAGATATTATCCTCCCAAGTTGCCCTGCTGCAACTATCTTCAAGACAGATTTTAAGACCTTTTCTTGCACCACACGATTTGCACTTACAAGTTTGACATCTTGCCAACTTTTTCATCTTCCCAAATCAATGAGGATCATATTGAATCATATCAAACCTGCAAAATTAGGCCAAGATGCTTCAAAATTCATCCTTTGGCTTGATGAGTCTTTGAACAAAGAATTAGAATTCAAAGTGCATTTATGTGCAATAGTGCATATTCAACAAATATGTTCTTCTTAGTCAAGATTCATGCTTAAACAACATTAAAAACATCTGAGGAATGTGGAATTGGTCAAAGCATATCCTTGTTGCTTGGAGGGGCCAATTTGCCTTGCATAAGAAGAAATGCCATCAAGCCAAAGCCATTGAATGTGATCTAATCTTGCAGCCATTCACTATTTCTCCGAGACAAAACTTGATCACCTATAAATAGAGGTCACATTGCCTCATTCAGATCACACAAAAATAATACTACACTTGTTTTCACTCTCTTCTTGCTCTTGCTCCAAATTTTCACATTTTCAAAAGTGAGAATCATGAATTTCAAAACCAGAGCATTTCTGTCCAAACCAATGATGTAAACACCTCACATACATCATGTGTAAGTGATTCAAACAGTAAAACAACATCTGTAACATCAGAAACACAAAGTGGTACCCCATTTGCACAAAATCCACCATCTGCTGCAGAAGGCTTCGAGCTGATCAAACCAAAGGGCTTCCAACCACTCTAAGCATTCAAACACATTCCTTGAGATATAAGGAAGTTGTCCAGATCATCATTACACATCTGTAACACCTCCATCATCAAGCTCGGCCACCAGCTACAAGAGGTAAGTTCCTTTCAAACTACTACTCTTTGAAATATGATGATTTTTGATGTGCACTGAGTATGGATAGCTTAAATGTGATGTTTAGGACATGTTTGATCCATTAAAGTTGCTTAGCATAAACTATTTTTTTCTGCAACTGTCCTGTTTCGCTATGCGAAGCACAGTGAGCTTCAAGCGAACCTTTCGCTTCCTTTTGCTTCAAGCAAAGTTTGACCATTTTTGGTTCTATTTCTAATCGCCTCGCCTCGCTTCAGTTTGCATAGCGATCACTCGCGTAGCGAAGCATCTGGCCACGATGCGAAGGTGTCAAATCTTTGTTTTTTTTTATCAACTATTTTTCTTCATGCTTAGAATATTTAAACATCCTCCCTTTCTTAAAAGTGGACTCTAACTTTCCCCTTGGTAGGTCACCACCTACTTGTAAGATGTTTGAACTTATATCATGCTTGAATGCTTACATGATACTTGTGTGCTTCTTTAAGATGTTTACTTTGAATGTCATCACATTCATCCTCCTTATTCATGTGTTATATCCATGTACTTTTGCTATATGAATATCATTTTCCAACTTCATTTAGTTACCCCCCTTGAGTGAGGTTAGCTTGTTAGCCCTCCTCCTTAACTCTCTCATTCCCCTCCTTCCAAAGGAAAGCCTCCCCATTGATTTCAATATCATGGATAGCTCATTACCATCTTGGCCTCATTAGAGCCATCTCTCCTCTTGGGCCTCTAATAATGTGTAAGACCCAACCCCCCTTTGTACATAAATAATTTGGGCCTCAGTCATTGTATAAGTCCCAGTACAGTTTTCAAAATGATGGTGCGATCACTGTCTTTTCATGAGCCTCTCCTTGAGTTATAGGCCCCATCCCTTGTACAAAAAATAAACCTTTGGGCCTCTAATAGAGTGTAAGACCCAATCCTCTTTATACAAAACTATTTGGGTCTCAGTCATTGTATAAGTCCCACTGCGATTTCAAAAATCCCAGCGCGATCGCCATTTCAAAACAAAATCATATGGGCCTACCCTTTGTGTTGTAATTCCCATTTATTTTCTTTTTCAAACACTTTGGGCCTCTTAATATAGTGTAAGACCCGTCTCTTTGTACAGAAAATCTTTTTTGGGCCTCAGTCATTGTATAAGTCCCGTTAAATTTTCAGATCAACGGTATGATTATTGTTATTTCTGGGCCTCTCCTTGAGTATAAGCCCCCAATAATATTTTCAAAACAACTTTACCTTTTGATTTAGGTTCAAATTCATAGTTGTTATCAAAACTTTCTTTAATTTCTTGAACAATTAACCATACAGCTGTTACAATGGAAGCTTGCTCGCCTGTAAGTTTTAAACAGTTTTCTTTTACATACTTGCACATATATATATATATATATATATCTGTTTGTGCTGGAAGCTTGCTCACCTGTAAGTCCTCCTACCCTCTTTTACATACAGTCTTTATTTAATCTTTATATATATGCATGTATATTATCTGTATAGAGTTTTCCCCGGCAATTAGGTCTAGGATTAGATAATGCCAGTGGTCACTCTTTCAATAGTCAAAACTAGTTCCCCAGAGGAATTCTAGATACAGTTTTGCCTTATCTTGGGCTTATACAATATGGAACAACTAGAAAGGCATTATTCCCATTGAAAATTTTCTCAGACTGTCACTATTAGAAAATTGTCAAAGAAGTTCATTTCCCCAGAGAGGATTAATTCCGGGTGAAACCTCTCTTGAATTTCTTCAAACCCTAGAACTATTCACTAAAGAAAAGATTATTCCTGGTGAAACTTTTCTTGAACTTTTCTTAGGTTTGGACCCACAGGCTTCCTAAAAGCATCCCCAGCCTCCTCTTGGGCTTTGTACAAGGACCCTCTGGCTTTTTAGAAGTTCTCATGCCTTCTCTTGGGCATAATACAAGGACCCTGAAGACCTCTTAAAGGTATAGGACAGAACCTAGTCATCCTTTGCTAGAGCATTCTTTTCGAAGAGTCAAAATCTCAGACCAATCTTTAGGGTTGACACTCATCCCTTAAAACCCCAACCTCCTCTTGGGCATCATACAAAGATAAACTCTTCCATACCAGTAGACTTGGACAGTCTAATCTCCTCTTGGATCTCAAAGACATTCTCAAGTTCCCTACAAACACAGAAAAAACCCTGATCATTTAATCAACCTCCAGTAGAGTTAAAACACTTATGGGATCTAAAACTCAGTCTTTCATCCTAAGTTTCCCCAGCTAGGGTCAGCTTATCACCAGTATAACACTATCCCAAATCAGAACCTCAAGGCATCTGATATCTCAACTCTTCTGTAATCCTCAGCAAGAGTTGATTCCCCATTTTGGACCTGCCTCTGGATCTCAATAATCCTCAGCAGATCATAGCCTCCTCTTAGGCTTTGTATAATGATTCTCCTTAGCAGAGTTAGCTTCAAAAACACTTTTTTGCTGAGTTAACCTCTTTCAGCCTCAATCTTGGGCTTTGTACAAGACAGATAAAAAGTACTCTCCAGCGGAGTCAATCATCTTTTAGCCTCAATCTTGGGCTTTGTACAAGACAGATAAAATATCTTCCCAGTGGAATCAATCCCTCCCAGCCTTCTTTTAGACTTTGGGAATTAATCTCCCTAAGTAGAGTCAATCCCTTTTTAGCCTCAATCTTGGGCTTTGTACAAGACATACAAAATATTCCCCGGAAAAATCTCCTTTCAGCCTCCTCTTAGGCTTTGTATAATGATATCCTTAAATGGGTCAAAACTCTTTCAGCCTCAATCTTGGGCTTTGTAAAAGACAAATAAACACTCTCTTGTTGAGACAATCTTTTCCAGCCTCCTCTTAGGCTTTGTATAAAGATCTCTCCAGTGGAGTCAATCAATCTCTTAGCTTCAACCTTGGGCTTTAATCAAGGCACACAATAAAAATATATCATCCCCTCAGAGGAAATCAAAATCTCTCTGTAGGAAGATACTGTAAGAGCAAGAGTTATCTCTGCATGTCATCTCTGTAATACCCCATATTATTTAAATACTCAATTGGATATCAGAAGAGCTTTCGTGTGCTCTATCCTTGGTAACTTGGATTAATGGAATCCTTTAAGTGTTTTAAGTATTGTCAATTGGAACTAATAGAGCAACTACTGAACTCTAAAGAGATCAATTATTTTATGAAAGAGGCAGATCAATAATTATTAGTTCAAGGGAGTATATTAAGGTAACTCTAATAATTGATCAATTGGGGTAAGACGATAAAATATCAATTGGAGATATTTTACTCTATTGGATTATATTATATATATATATATATATATATATATATATATATATGTGTGTGTGTGTGTGTGTGTGTGTGTGTGTGTGTGTGTGTGTGTTATAAGAAAGAGAAAGGAAAAGTTGGTAAGAAGAAGAAAAGAAGAAAGTGGGAGAAAGAGAAAGAGAAGAGAAGAGGGAAAGAGAGGAAAAGCTCAAGGAAGAAGAAGAAGCCATGGATCATCATCATCTTCTTCAACCTCCTCTTCGATTAGCAGGTGGGTTCTAGTTAGACACTTTAAGTTCTAGAAATAAGTTGTTTTAGAACTTAGGTTAAATTGAGAGAAAATGCTTAAATTGCTAATCAATGGAATCTAACGGTTGAAATGTGATATAAATCGTGTAGCATGATCATTATACATGTAGAAACATCTATTGATAATTGTTATGAAGTTTGGATTGGTTTGAAATTATTGGAAATCTTAAGGTTTGTGTAGAAACTATGTGTTTATGTTGGAAATCATGTTTTAGGAAGTTTGATGGATAAACCATGATAGAAACATGATAATATACCTCTATTGGTTGTTTGGGTATGGTGTTATGAATGAATTGGGGGTTGGAATTTTGCTGTCAAAAGGGGTATTTTTCTGCATAACGCAGAGCGCGCTTAGCGCGGGTATGCCCGCTTAGCGCGGTCTTAAGAATTTTCGCCTCCATCAGGCCGAGAGTAGTGCGCTTAGCGCGGGGTGGGGCCCGCTTAGCGCGACCTGGAACAAAAGAAAAACTATTTTCTTTTCTAAAATCCATAACTTTTGATCCGTAACTCGGATCGAGACGTTCTTGGTACCGTTAGAAAGCCACGATGACCCTCTACCCAATAAAAAGTGAAAATATTGAGTATGATGTGGGATTAATTATTTTAGTGGAAAATGAATGAAATAATAGTTATATGATACGTTGAAATCCATATCTTTTGGATCGGGAATCCGATCGAGGAATAGTTATAGCCGTTAGAAAGCTGTGAAAATATCCTACGGGATGAGAGTGAGAAGATTGATTTCGATACCCGAATAAATGAATCGGAGGGAACCCGAAAGTGATGTTTTATGTGAAGAATCATTATATGTGATTCCATTGTGCCATTGTAGTATGTTTTTGTATAACTTGTGATGAAATTATGTCATGTAATTCAAATGTATGGTAAAATATGCTTTGCCTAATATCGTTGTTAAACATTATCAAGAGAATATGTATGGTAAAATATGAATTAGGTAGGGTGAGGAAACTTTACCCCAAAATAAATGGTATAGTTTAAGATATTGGAACCTAGTAATGAGCTAGGAAATTGATGAATGACTAGATGACAACGCTCGTGTATGAGAGGCCGAGGCGTGTGTCCATTACCTAATGATATAGAAAGAATATGACACTAGTATAGAACATGTGTAATTGTTATGTTTTATTTGGAGAAAAGACAAAAGAGGTCTTAAGGAAAATGTGGCCTTGTGATTGTCGAATACAATCGCGTTGGGTATATGATCACGTAATCGTAACCATTTATCTTGAGGTGTAGTTTCATGAGACTCGAGCTCCTCCTCTGAAACGTATGCACAATTACTTGGCAGGTTTGATTCCCGCGTGTAGTACGAATGTAGCCTATATGGTAAAGAGACTTGTGATGGTTAACAGGCCATGAGAAGTGACGGTTCACGGTTAACAGGTCGATGATCCCGAATCCATTTCGTATGCCAAGTAACTACAAGGATCCATGACTCGGGTCGACTTCTAGACGTAGAAGCGGACGGGAAAAAGGGATTCCTTGGTACAGGTTATCGATTAGTAAGATTCTTGAGTTAACAGGCTCAGGACATATTTCCATTCGTAAGGATTCTTGAGTTAACAGGCTCAAGACATTTTTCCTTTCGTGTGAATTTATGAGTTAACAGACTCATGACATGTTTCCATATAGTGTGAGATTGTGAGATTGAGAACTCAAGGTCATTTTCCCTTCCCCTTGACTTGAGTTAGGATCGGTTAGAACCTTGTACAGCCGAGAGAATCCATAAGATAGGGAACTCACTGAGATTTTATATATCTCACCCCACTATTGTTGTTATATTACAGGTGTGGGTTGCAGGTTTGATTTACAAGTGGAGCTATGCTTGGATGTTTCAAGAGAAGCTTGGCTTTAGTATTTCCGTTGTGTATCTATTATATACAATTGAGGATATTGTATATTGATCTTAGTTTTTATTGTTTTGGCTAGTTTCCATATCTTGCACCATAGATTGTATTATGTTCTTAGAATGGTGAAGTATGTGAATTACGCCATTAGGCACTTATGATGGTGTCAGTACCAAATAAAACACTTGTATGGTATTATTCTAGATGTATATTATACAGGGCGTTACAATCTCTATGTTTTGATGATAACAATGAGTATTTGTGAAAGAACCATTTTATGTTCTAATGTGTGTTGTGTGCAGATCATAATCATAGAAGATATCAGATCCAACAAACACCAGCAAGATGTGCGTAAATGATCATATGTGAGTTACTATGTGTAACACAAGTCGCAAGAAGCAAGTATGCTTCTGTATCTGATCATAATCAGATAGATCCAAGGATGTCGATATTGTTGTTGCAATGCTCTTGTGGATGCTACTCTGAAAGTGGTTATGATTCTGAAGATAGTGAAGCTTCTGAAGAAATAATCTTGTGGAGAACCGAAGTGCTGAAGATTCTCAAGACTTGAAGTTCTGAAGGCTGAAAGCTCTGAAGACCAAGTGCAGAAACACTCTAAAGACTAAAGTGTTCTGAAGATTATGGTTCTAAAAGTCAAGTGCTGAAGACTCTGAAGACAACGTTCTGAGTGAACAAGGTTCTGAAGATTCTAAAGACTTGAAGCAATGAAGATAACGAGTTTCAAGGCAAGTGCTGAAGCTCTGAAGACAGATTCCTAATGGAAAAGTTCTGAAGACGAAAGACTTGAAGTTTTTGAAGACCCAGTTATAAAGTCTCTACCCATGCTTCAATTAATTACCATCAGAAGCCTCTGAAGATTTAAAGACAAATGTTACTGTTAGGAATGACTGTACACCGTGCTAAAAAGATATATCCCATCACTTCATCTATAGTAAAAAGAAGATATGGCAGTACAACTTTCATCATTGCACAAGACTCTTTTCAAACAGCCAACAGCTCTTCAACGGCTATAATTTACTTGGCTATTTAAAGTGAAGGAGTATTCGCTTCTGAAGGTGTCGATGTGATGATAGTCGCAACGATCTGTTATCGTTGTTACACTAAACATTTAATGCTATCACCATTAATACACGACCATTGTTGTTGAAGCTTAAAGACCATCATTCAACACAACAACAATTAATTGGAACAGAAGCTATTGCTGAACAAGAAAACATTGAAAATCAATCAAGTCATCAACCAACTTCATCATCTGAGCTATATTGAATATCTGAAGCAAGGAGTTGTTGCTCGAAGCTTGCTCAACAAAGAAGATGAAGAAGATCTACAAGATGTCATCAACTGTCAAATCAACATACATCTTTGTAGAATCAGAAAATAGCAAGGAGCTGCTGCTCATATCTTACTAGAACGCTGAGTGTTCATTTGTACTTAAAATTAGGAATTATCTGCTTGTTAATAAGCATCTTTGTAATCTCCGAAACAACTAATTCTATGTGAATTAGGATTCCTCAAGTGATCAGTGTGATCGGAGACTTGAGAAGACAATGACTTGGTGTCATTGTGGAAATCCTGAAATATGGTCAATGATAGTCATATCTCAAAGAGGACCAATTGTGGGTCAGACTCTTGTGAGACCACTGATGGAACTCATTGAAAATCCTGGAAGAATGGTCAGTAAACGTTATATCCGTTGAATCAGATCCCTGAACATTTAGCTGTGAAATCCTGATAGTAGATCTTGCGAGATTGGAACCTATTGGGTCAATGTTAGTTATATCCATTAACTTGGATCCCTGAACGGTTCATTGTGGGTTTGCGGTTATGCAGGATGTTAGTCACCGGCTGTTACCCATGCATCTGTAATCTGTGTTGATTATAGTGGATTAAGTCCTTGTGTTCAAGGTGAAATCACCTTAGAAGGGTGGACTGGACTAGCTTGGGAATGGCTCAAGTGAACCGGGATATATCGTGTTTTCTTTGCTCTTGTTTATGCTTTGTTTGATTGTTTATGTTTCTGTATCAATTATCAGAACCTTTCATAGCAAGTCAGAACCTTGCAATCAAACTCTGATGAGCTTCCGCATTGCAAGTCTGATTCAAGCATTGCTAATTCAGATTCTCCTTATCGCTTATGCTTCATGCATAGCACAATCTGAATGATGCTTCGCAAGTCAAAGTCTCTCAAGCAACTCTGATAAGTCTCTTGCACTTTAATGATAAGAGGCGAAAATTTAGTAAGAGTTAAAACACAATTCAAACCCCTCCCCCCCCCCATCTTTCTTGTGTTTTTCTCACACCTTCAATTAGTATCAGAGCTCCGGTTCTGCTATTGATGGATATCAAACACTTAACAGTATCAGAAAAAGATCCAGATATGGTGTGTAGAAATACTTTGGGTAATATTTCAATCCACTTACAATTTCAGTATCAGTTTAGAAGATGACTATGTACTAAATTGTAATCAAACAGATTACCGGAGCAAGTCACTGATTCTTGAAGTTTTTGTTGTTGTCAATAACGGAATCTTCCTCTCTAAAAGTTAAGAAAAGATTGAAGAATCAGCTGACAAGATAGATTCATCAGATAAGTAGTAGTATATGTTGAATGCTTATCTTAGAAGATACTTTTGAATAAACAACGTATTTGCTCAAGATTGAATCATCAGAAAACAAGAAATCTTGTTTGCTGAAGATTATCTCTTTATGAGTTTTTGAGATGTTTTCAAGAAATGGATTAGTCCACCCTTGACTTTCTCATTTAGAGCTCATTAAGAATTTCTTCATGTAAAGAAGAAAGATTGTTGTTCTGTGATTTTGAACTTCAGAATTAAGTCTACAGAAGAAACCTTGCAGAAAACTGAAGAACCTTTAGAAAGAGGAAATCTAGAGATTCATCTGGAATCTGATTAAGAACAATGTTTAAGTCTTGGTTAAAATGACATAGATGAGTGAGTTCTGCTCTATCTCAGTTGAACTAACTGTAATTGGTCAGAATGTTATCTGATATTTCTATCAAAAGTTCATGTTGCATAAATTCTGGAATCAGAAGATGCTCGACTAGATGCAGAGATAGAAGTCATCTACTCGAAGCCAAAAAGGATCCAAGTCACTGATGTTGTTCAGAATGAATAAATCAGCTGACACTCTTTTCAGAAGCAGATATACTGTAAATCCTTTGATGAACTAAATCTAAACAAGTGAGATCAGCATTGCTAGAACAAGATTGTCATGCAAACTATGTCATGTGTTACACACATGTTTGATGATACTTGTTTCTGAACAAGCTCTGCATCCGTTCGAAGAAATAGAGTCAGAATATGTTATGAAATGAAAGCTTGGTGAATGATAGACGTTCTGATAATAAAGATCAGAATCTCCGAAGGTTGCTCCCAGAAGTCAGATGAATGGCTCTAAACGGAAAAAGGAAAAGATCATCTGAAGAGAAGATTGAGTCTAGTTCTCAGACTAGAGATCCGAGTTCAGAGGACATCGATATTCTTTAACAACAGATTACAACATCAGATCACTCTGAAGGAAGCAAAAGCAGAAGATGATGATCAGAAGCTTAGAGTCGGAATGGAAAGCACTTCGATATAGAATCGCTGTAGAAAGATTTCAGAATCTCTAAGGTACGTTTTTCCTCATTCATGATCATCCTTGTTCTCTGAATTTAAAACAGTAGCAGTATTTTGAATCTCGTCATAACCACTGACACATTAGGTTTCGTAAGATTCATTGAAAATATAATAAGATTCTCACGTATTTATGATTCGACGAATATTAAGAGTAAAATAAGCAGTTACGATTACCTTGTGTCAGCCACTCCCTTACGACTCATAAGTACACATCTATTAGTATCATTTTTAATGATATGCTCTGACAACCTCTATATAGAGTCTATAACGTGTCTTGTCAAAGCTGACCTATAGCTACTCATAGCTATTCTCGAAATAATGAACCCTGTCTGTTCCAATTCATTAAATAGCTATTGATACTAAGCCATTCCCATATCATTTCCTCTATTCTAAGAAGAATCACTCTTTAACTATCTCATAGGTTAATTTCTTTCTCTCTCAAACAAAATCACTCCTGTTCAATATGACTTCCCACAGCATCAGAGGTGAAATTTCTGATCTTGAACTCCTGAAGGAATACACTCTGAATTTAAACCTTCTGCCTCAACTCAACAAAACAAGTATTCTCTCTGGAATTAAATTTCAGAACTGGGAAAACTACTTCAACGTGCTTGTTGGACTTGTCTTTCCTGTGCTTGTAACTGAGTTTTGGGCAAATGCTCGAGTACTAGAGTATGACTATGGCAAAAATGCTATTTTATCTGTGGTTACTGGCTGTCCAGTCTTGATCAACCCTACCATCATAACTAAAGCCATTAGGTGTGTTGAAGATGGGGTGACTGTGGAAAGAAACATCAACAGTCATAGCTTCGACAGGAATATGCATGTCATTTTTGAGACTGAAGGTCATCCCACTCAACCATGTACCCTCACTCCCATAGCTAAAGATTGGTACAAGCTAATGGTAACTAATTTAAGACCAAGAGAAAGAGGAGCAGGATGGTTATCTGACAAAGAAAGATTGTTTATTTTCTTCTTAGTTTCTAGGATCAAAATAAACCTACCCCAATCCATGTATAATCATATAAAGGAAGAAATTAATCTGTCTAGGGAAGACACAGTCTACCAAGTTCCCTATTGCAGAGTTATCTCCCACATTTTTGATCTTCAAGGAATAATTAGTCATTGCAGGAGAAATGGAATGACTGAGAAGATTCTTCCTGAGTTCTGTCAACCTATGACTTTCCTAGTCTAAAATAGGAAGTTAGATTTCATAGATTCATAGTTTTTCAAAGTCTTTGCTTGTCTGACTTTTTGTTCTGAATTCGACTTGTATCTCCTCGATCATTTAATGAAGTAACTCTGATGGTGAACTGTTTATCTTTAGGAATGATTAATTTTATGTTCATCTTATCACGATGCATTGTTTAAATCTACATTCCATGAATTTATCATAATTTAGAATAAAATAATTATGCATTATAATCAATTACATGCATCTATTATGCGTCACACGAAAAGCCTTAAGATTATCAAGAAACTGTAATATCTCCTTAAGACATAAATATGCGACGGTTACTCTCACCACTCATAAGAGAACAGTTATGATTCATGATCGGTTAATTTTCCCTCATTAAAGAAACCAATCATCCACCTTCTTTTCCCATGTCCCTTACCAACCTAGGAAAAATCAATAGTTACCCTTTCAAATTCTTAAGCCTTACTCTCCTCATTACTCTATAAATAAGATCAACCTTAAATTACTCTTCCCAACATCTAAATCTTGAGTAAACTCGGTTAGTGTGTTTCTCCTTCAACAATGGCCTCCTTCTGTCAAAATGTATTATGTCTCATTACTACAAAAGCACCAGTTGAAAAACTCATTGTCAAGTCTGAAACAATTGTGAATTTCAAGATTTTGAAAGCCAACGGATGTGATATGACTCACTCCATGAATAATCAAGGGTGAAGAATTACTTCAAAAGGTTGGAAGGACCAACCTACGCTTGTCTGGTCAAAGACTCCTGGATTCATGCTACTGCGTGCACAACTGTCATTGTATCTTCGGTGTTTGGAAGGAAAATAATTATATCTGAAAAGACTCTTTCAGATTTACTGATGCATGACAATACCGGATTAAAGATCACCAAGGATCAACTAAGCACGGAAAGAGAAACAAAAGTCTTGGCTTCTATTTTCAAAGAAGTAATTGTGGTCAATACGGGAGATCCAATATTCTCAAGTCTGAAGAATTCCCTACAAGTGTGGTTCAGAATCTTGCAAGGAAATTTGTTTCATAATCTTCCGACAGATCAACTCAATGAGACTCAAAAATGTGTCCTATTCCTTCTTCTAAAAGGAATCAAGATACATCTTCCAGCAATTCTTTTCAAACTTCTGAAAGAATCTATAAGAGACTCCAGAATGGGTTCTGGCATGGAAATCAGACATGTTCCGTATGGGAGACTCATTTTTTATATTCTTGTGGAATCAGGAATAGTTGATGACATCCTGGTCAATGAAGGAGAATCGAGCAAACTTCTAAAAAACGCAAGAAAAATTCTCAGATTTAAGGATCTAAGGAAAAAGAAAGAAGACGTTGATCTTGATGATACGTCACTAAGGCAAGTGACGATGGCTATAAGAGTTCATGTTAAAGGATTTCCTAACTTCAAAGAAACACATGATCAAGTAGAAGTGGCAAACTATCTGCGAAAATTCAAAGATGAAGACATTGGTGTATGGATTGATCTGGAAAACATTACAGATGTGCTTCAAGAGCTCTCAGAATGGAAGAAAAACGGAAAGAAGCGGAAAAGAGCTGTTAGCAAAGAACCTTCTTCGAAAAGGTCAAAGACTGTTAATGAATTATTATCATCCTTCAAGGATAATACTATCAACAGAATCCAAAATTTAATAGATATATCAGGTTCCAGCATGAATCCCACTGTGATGGGAATTATCTGGACTGAATTTCATGGATGGATGCTGAAGAAATTATGAAGAATAAGCAGTTGACAATCACACAAGCTAATAATAAATAGTTGAATGTTTCAAGAACCGATGAGTCTAGAAATTCGTCTTCCACCTCCTCCCTATCCTTAGGCACCTCCTAGGCTATCCCCTATAAATCGGTTTTCATAAGCCTATGTTTTGATCGCTCCAAACTACTTAGGGTTAAGAATAATCTATATTTTGTTAAATGAAATATCCTTTGAAACTATTCAAAATTAACATATTTTATGATATACTATTCATTATCATATTGATTTTGTTTAAAATGCTATAACTTTTTTATGATGTCAAAAAGGGGGAGAAATAGAACATGATTTTGATATAATGATATATGTTCTACATCAACTCTGATATTAATACGTTTACCACTAATGATTGTTTGATGTTGAACCGAGGAACTCTGAACAAGTTCACTAGGCATTCTTAGAACAGGTTAAATTAAAAGAACTCTGTTTAAAGTTCTTATGAAATGTTTGTTCATATTCTCGAAGTTGTACACTTTGTGAACATTTGTTCAGAATCAGATTTACCTAGTACTGTTCAGAAGTTGAGAACTTTCTGAAAGTCAAAGTTATCGTGATTCTTGTTTCACTTTGTTCAGAAGTTGTAAGCTGTCTGAAAATATGAGATTCAGAACATAAGAATCAGAAGAAGAAATCTTCCTGAAAGCAGTCAAAACAAAGTCTACAATCCAAGATGCTTTTCAGAAGAACTGAGCAAATCAGAAGTCAAAGACTGTCTGAAGATCTGGACAAAAGATCCAAGAAGAAGAAATTCTGATAAACCAAGATTTCAACTCAGAAGAAAATTATGTGGCATCAGACTAAATCTATAATTGATCAAGAATCAAGCTTTGATGAACCAATGAGTTGTGACAAGTAACAAGGTTCTGAGATGAAGGCCTGTGTTCAAGTCAAACTTTGAAATGTCAAGATCTTAAATGATGATCAGAATCGGTATGGCCAAATCAAGAATATGAAGATCATCGAGTCTGAAACTCGGGGGGAGTTTCTTTCGTCAAAAGACAAGTTCAATTCTGATCAATAGCGTGGCTAAGTTATTAGAAGAGAATTGTTCTATCTCTGTGCTAAAATGATTCTGCTAAAAAGTAGAAATTGCTACAGAAGACTCTGAAGATTATGAGCTCTGATACGACGACCAAAGGAACTAAGTTCTAAAGATCTGAAGACAGAGGTTCTGATGAACAAGTCCAGATGCTGAAGACTTTTGTCTCCTTAAGACAGATAGGGAAGTAGCCCTTCTTTATTCTATGTTCTAACAACTTAAATTGTTATTTTGTGAGTCTTTGGATCAGATAAAATTCTAGACGATCACAAATAAAATTTTGGGGTTAACACATTCAGGTGGAGTTGTCGTTCCGGACTCTGAATATGTTATGTTTGGTGATTACCTTGTATAAAATGTTCAATCAAAATACATGGTTTTGTCATCATCAAAAAGAGGGATATTGTAAGAGCAAGAGTTGTCTCTGCATGTCATCTCTATGTTTTAATGATAATAATGAGTATTTGTGAAAGAAACGTTTTATGTTCTAATGTGTGTTGTGTGCAGATCATAATCATAGAAGATATCAGATCCAACAAACACCAGCAAGATGTACGTAAATGATCATATGTGAGTTACTATGTGTAACACAAGTCGCAAGAAGCAAGTATGCTTCTGTATCTGATCATAATCAGATAGATCCAAGGATGCCGATATTACTGTTACAATGCTCTTGTGGATGCTACTCTGAAAGTGGTTATGATTCTGAAGATAGTGAAGCTTCTGAAGAAATAATCTTATGGAGAACCGAAGTGCTGAAGATTCTCATGACTTAAAATTTTGAAGGCTGAAAGCTCTGAAAACCAAGTGCAGAAAGACTCTAAAGACTGAAGTGTTCTAAAGATTATGGTTCTAAAAGTCAAGTGTTGAAGACTCTGAAGACAGCATTCTGAGTGAACAAGGTTCTAAAGATTCTGAAGACTTGAAGCAATGAAGATAACGGGTTTCAAGACAAGTGCTGAAGCTCTGAAGACAGATTCCTAATGGACAAGTTCTGAAGACAGAAGACTTGAAGTTTCTGAAGACCCAGTTATAAAGTCTCTACTCATGCTTCAATTAATTACCATCAGAAGCCTCTGAAGATTTGAAGACAAATGTTACCGTTAGCAATGATTATACACCGTGCTAAAAAGATATATCCCATCACTTCATCTACAGTAAAAAGAAGATATGGCAGTACAACTTTCATCATTCCATAACAACTCTTTTCAAATAGCCAACATCTCTTTAACGACTATAATTTACTTGGCTATTTAAAGGGAATGAGTATGCGCTTCTGAAGGTGTCGATGTGATGATAATCGCAACGATCAGTTATCATTGTTACACTAAACATTTAATGTTATCACCATTAATACACGGCCATTGTTGTTGAAGCTCAAAGATCATCATTCAACACAACAACAATTAATTAGAACAGAAGCTGTTAAGGAACAAGACAACATTGAAAATCAATCAAGTCATCAACCAACTTCATCCTCTGAGCTATATTGAAGATCTGAAGCAAGGAGTTATTGCTCGAAGCTTGCTCAACAAAGAAGATGAAGAAGATCTACAAGATGTCATCAACTGTCAAATCAACATACATCTTTGTAGAATCAGAAAATAGCAAGGAGATGCTGCTCATATCATGCTAGAACACTGAGTGTTCATTTGTACTTAAAATTAGGAATTATCTGCTTGTTAAGAAGCATCTTTGTGATCTCCAAAACAACTAATTCTATGTGAATTAGGATTCCTCAAGTGATCAGTGTGATCGGAGACTTGAGAAGACAATGACTTGGTGTCGTTGTGGAAATCTTGAAATATGGTCAATGATAGTCATATCTCAAAGAGGACCAATTGTGGGTCAGACTCTTGTGAGATCACTGATGGAACTCATTGAAAATCCTGGAAGAATGGTCAGTAAACGTTATATCCGTTGAATCGGATCCTTGAATGTTTAGCTGTAAAATCTTGATAGTAGATCTTGCGAGTTGGAACCTATTAGGTCAATGTTCGTTATATCCATTAACTTGGATCTCTGAATGGTTCATTGTGGGTTAGTCATAGCTCCGGTTGTGTAGGATGTTAGTCACCGACTGTTTCCCGTGCATTTGTAATCGGTGTTGATTATAGTGGATTAAGTCCTTGTGTTCAAGGCGAAATCACCATGGAAGGGTGGACTGGACTAGCTTGGGAATGGCTCAAGTGAACCAGGATATATTGTGTGTTCTTTACTCTTGTTTATGCTTTGTTTGATTGTTTATGTTTCTGTATCAATTATCAGAACCTTTCATAGCAAGTCAGAACCTTGCAATCAAACTCTGATGAGCTTTCGAATTGCAAGTCTGATTCAATCATCACTAATTCAGATTCTCCTTATCGCTTACGCTTCATGCATAGCACAATCTGAATGACGCTTCGCAAGTCAAAGTCTCTCAAGCAACTCTGATAAGTCTCTTGCACGTTAATGATAAGAGGTGAAAATTTAGTAAGAGTTAAAACATAATTCAAACCCCCCTTTCTTGTGTTTTTCTCACACCTTCAGATACTTCTTTGTATATCACACAATAAAACAAACAATCAAACAAACCCTAATTCCAGATAACTATTGTAAGTGGCACACTTGTTGATTCAAAAATCCAAGCTGCAGTCCATCTCTTATCCTGGTAAACTCCCTCTTTCATCTAAATGCTGTAAGTGGCAAGCCTTTGGATTATTTACATCCAAGCCAATGTCCCTCTCTTAGCATGGAAGATTCCTAAGGAAAATGGCATTGCTTAACACTGAGTTAAAGTTTTCTCCTTCATGACAAATCCCTTATAAAGGAAATTATGGCATTGCTGGATTCCATACATTCCAGTTAAAGTAATTCTCCTTTATAATCAATTACCCAACAATTGTGATAAACAGATGAGATATCTCCTTTAGAGATGACAAATTCTATCTCAGTCAAAACCTTTTAGCTTCAATCTTGGGCTTTGAACAAGACATAAATACTCATTTAGCTTCAATCTTTGGCTTTCAACAAGACACCAAAACATCTTTTTTTACTCCCATAGAATAAGAGGAACTACGATTGCTCTGATTTCCCTATTTTCTTTAACGGGAATACGTAGGCATAAGATTGTGAAATCTTAGCGAGCACACCAATCAAAAACTTCAGGTCCAGTACCTTCACACACCAATTAAAAACTTTAGGTCCAGTACCTTCACTCATCAAAAACATCGGAAAACTTGAAATCAACAAAAACTCTCTCTCAAACACTCCCAAAGGAGAAACTTTCCCAACCCACAACAGGTAAACACCATCAAGTAGAAAGCAGAACCTAATGCTAATCAACTTGTGGATAACCACATATAGGATGGGTAATTGACAACTCCCCATTGTATAACCTGACCCCGAACTCCCCGAATCTCTTTAAGCATTTGTTCAGTTAAACATTTGCGTGCAAGGTTAGTTTTAGATAACTTCCCTTTTCTTTCCAGCTTCACAGGATAAATAAGAAATCAGAAAGTAGCACCCCACTCCTACCATTGCGGTGAGGAGAAACCCATGGCGATAAGGTGGTCACGTCACCGACAAAAATCCCACACTACAAGTATGCCCAACAACCATATGTGGCAGGTGTCATGCCCACATTCAACAATCAGGTCCCAGTTTATCCACCAATGCAACAGGCACCGGTCTACCAACCAGTTCAACAACAACGGAATTATCAACAAGCGCCCACCGCTCCAACATATCAGCAATAACAGAGGAACTAACTTCTTTGTTCGAATGCTCCTTACAGAAGACAGGGTGTGAAACCTCCAATTCCCCCCATCCCGATGACGTATACAGAGTTGTATCCTTCTTAGGTACAACAAGGTTTGATAACGACCCGACCATTGGGCCCACCTTCAGATAAACTTTTACCCTATCACAACCCAAACGCTCACTGTGCGTTTCATGAAGGTGCTCTCGGTCATGATTTGGAAGGGTGCCTTGCATTGAAACATATTGTGAGGGAATTAATGGAGAACAAAATTTTGTCCTTTGGAGACTCGCAGCCGAATGTTAAAAGTAATCCTCTGCCTACCCATGGGGCAGTAAATGCCATTGAAGGTGGATCTGAAGAGGTGTTGATTATGGATGTTACTGAGATCAAGACTCCGCTATGAGATTTTCATGCTAAATTAGTAGAGTCTGGTTTGGTTGCAGATTGCCATTCTGAATGCAAAGAGTGTGTTGACAACCCAAAGGGCTGCTTGTTAGTTCAGAAAGATGTGCAGAATTTGATTGACAGTGGTTTCTTACAAGTGGGCAGTAAAGTGAAGAAAGAGGAGGTATTAGTGATTGAACCGATATTTAATCTGCCACAGCCAAGTGAAAAGGTACCATTGTTTAACTTACCAGAGTCAAGCTCCACAACTCCAGTTTTCAATAAACCGAAGCCAATTTTCAACACTACAAAGCCTGTGGACCCACCAGTTGGTCGATCTAGACCGGTGTTCATTCAGAAACCTAGTTCATTTAGTTTCCAAGATAATACATTTGTGCCATGGAAGTATGACGTAACAGTGGTTGATAAGGAATTGGGAAAAGCTATCCCAAAGAAAGATGAGAAAAGTGTTCAGAAAGATGTGATGAATATTGCTGGAACCAACAAAATGACCTGGAGTGGTCGTGTTTATCAACTTGTGGTGAATGTAGTTCCCCTCAAAGAAAATGTTGTTATGCCTACCAAGGTTAAAGAAGTGGTTTTGAATGAAGAAGACGCAGAATTCTTGATAATCAGAAAAAGAGACTACAAAGTTATTGACCAGCTTCACCAGACACCATCAAATATATCTATCTTATCTCTCTTGATGAGCTCCCCTGATCACAGAGTTGCTTTACAGAAGTTGCTAGCTCAGGATCGTGTTGTTCAAGGTATTACAGTTGGTCAGTTTGATTCCGTGATTGTGAATATTACTGCATGTAATACGCTTAGTTTCAGCAATGAGGAGTTGCCCATAGAAGGTAAAAATCACAACCGTGTGTTGCACGTGTCGGTGAAATATGAGGAGGATGCTTTGGATCGTGTGCTTGTCGATACAGGTTCTTCATTGAATTTTCTACCTAAAAGGACCCTTGCTAAACTTGCTTATAAAGGGGCGGAGATGAAGGCCACTTCATTGATTGTCAAGGCCTTTGATGGTTCTTGTAGGATGGTGATTGGAGAGGTAGAGCTACCGATTTTAATTGGTCCACATGTCTTTGATGTCACATTTTAGGTGATGGACATTAACCCGGCTTACAGTTGTTTATTAGGCAGACCATGGATTCATGTAACTGGCGCAGTGACCTCCACGTTACACCAGAAAATGAAGTTTGTTGTTAATGACAAGCTGGTAATTTTTCACGATGAAGAGGATTTGATGGTAAGCAATCTGTCTTCATTTAGGTACATAGAAGCTGATGAGGATGCACTGGAAACCTCTTTCCAGGCTCTTGAAATTGCTAATGTTATAGTGTTGGACATTAAGGAACCAGTGGTCAAGAGTAGTCCATCATTTGCTTATGTTCAGAGCATAAAAGCGACTATGGAAGAAGGTACTCCTGTAGGATGGAGAGAGGTCATTTAAGTGAAGAAGAAGCTGAACCGCCATGGGCTGGGTTACAAACTAACTCGTGGTAAATCTACAATAGGACGTCCAAAGACAATCCAGGAGGTATTTATCAATAAGGGCTTTCAGGTCAATGTTGTGATTAAAGACCAAGAGGATGAAGACATCAGTCATTTAGTATATCAGTGTAGTGTCTCCTTGAACAATTGGGAAACAGTGGAAATACCTGCGTTGATCCCTTCGCTAGAGTAATTTGTTTGTCTTTTGTTTTGTTGTTTTCAAAGTCCATAGTTGTGCCCAAAGCTATCGGATTACTTTGTATGGGCCACCGCGCTTTCAAATTGTTATAATCAATGAAGATGTTTTGTTAAATTCTCATTGTTTCATTTACTGTTTTTTGCTTTCACTTTTAAAAGAAAATGGCAATCTTTTGTAAACCACCAAAAACATTTTCTTTCTTTGCATTTGTCTTTGCATTTTTAATAAAATAAACCATTCCAAACGAGTAGAACTATCCAGAAACTGTTGAATCCGATGACCCTACTTTCACTTTTAACTTCAATTCTCCCATCTACCAAGCTGAAGATGAGGATGAAGAAGAATATGAGGTTCCTGACGAGCTGGAAAAGATGTGCGAGTATGAGTACATGGAACTTCAGCCACATGAATAGTAGGCTGATACCATTAATCTTGGCACTGACGAAGATAAGAAAGAGGTCAAGATTGGGGCTACACTTGGGGAATAGGTCAGAAAGAGATTGGTAAAGCTTCTAGAAGAGTACATTGATGTGTTCACTTGGTCGTATCAGGATATGCCTGGTTTGGATACAGATATAGTTGTTCACAAGCTACCGCTTAAACCCGAGTTCCCACCGGTAAAGCAAAAGCTTCGAAGAAGTAGACCTGGCTCTGAAGATCAGGGACGAGGTTAAAAGACAACTTGATGCAGGTTTTTTGGCAATTTCAAAGTACCCTGAATGGGTAGCCAATATCGTGCCGGTGATCAAAAAGAACGGTAAAGTTAGGATGTGTGTAGATTATAGGGATCTCAACAAAGCAAGTCTGAAGGACGATTTCCCTCTACCTCATATCGACACTCTTGTGGACAAGACTGTTCATTTCGTAGTCTTCTAATTTATGGATGGTTTCTCTGGTTATAATCAGATCAGAATGGACCCTGCTGACATGGACAAGACTACATTCATCACTCCTTGGGGGACTTATTGTTATAAGGTCGTGCCCTTTGGTTTAAAGAACGCAGGGGAAACATATCAAAGAGCGATGGTCACTCCTTTTCACGATATGATGCACAAGGAAATTGAGTTATACATCGACGACGTGATTGCCAAGTCACAAAATGAAGAGAACCATTTAGATCATCTGTTGAAGCTGTTCAAGCGACTTTGGAAGTACCAGTTGAGGCTGAACCCTGCCAAGTGTACCTTTGGAGTAAGATCTGGAAAACTCCTTGCTTTCATCGTTAGTCAACGAGGAATCAAGGTGGACCCTGATAAAGTTTGAGATATCCAAGAGATGCCAGTTCCACAAACCGAAACACAAGTCAGGTGTTTTCTTGGACACTTGAACTATATTTCCAGGTTTATATCCAATATGACCCTTACTTGTGAACCAATCTTCAAGTTGCTCCAAAAGGATCGGACTATTGAGTGGGATTCAGACTATCAATAAGCTTTTGATAAGATCAAAGGTTATCTACAAAGAGCCTCTTATCTTAGTCCCATTTGTCCCAGGCCGACCACTCTTTATGTATTTGACTGTACTGGAAAGATCTATGGGTTGCGTGTTAGGCCAACACGATGAAACCGGACACAAGGAGCACGCCATTTATTACTTGAGCAAGAAGTTCACTAATTGTGAAAGTCGGTATTCATTCTTAGAAAAGACTTGTTGCACTTTGGCATGTGTCGCTAGATGTCTGAGGCAATACATGATTTGTCATACTACTTTGTTGATCTTGAAAATGGATCCAATAAAGTATATCTTTGAGAAGCCTGCTCAGACAGGGAGACTTGCCCGTTGGCATATGCTGTTGTCCGAATATGACATCCAATATGTCACCCAGAAATCTATAAAAGGGAGTGTCTTGTCATATTATCTCGTCGATCAACCTGTGGAAGATTATGAACCTCTTAAGTTTGAATTTCCAGATGAAGATATCATGGTGGTGAAAGACTGTGAAGAGCCTGGCCCAGATAAAGGTCCCAAACCAGGTTCCCTTTGGAAAATGATGTTTGATGGCTCTTCTAACTACAGTGGGCATGGCGTAGGTGTCGTGTTGATGAATCCTGATGGTGGGTACACTCCATTTATAACAAGACTTTGCTTTGAATGTACGAACAATATCGTTGAATATGAAGCGTGCATTCTAGGCCTTGAAGCAGCTATTGATCTCCGAATCAAAATATTAGAGGTCAGTGGGGATTCGACTTTGGTTATCTATTAAGTTAAGGGCGAATGGGAAACTCGAGATGAGAAGTTGGTTCCATATCGTGCCTATATTGTGGAGATGATCTAATACTTTGATGAGATCATGTTCTGTCATGTTCCAAGGTCGGAGAACCATATAGTTGATGCTTTGGCCATGTTAGCCTCAATGTGGAAGGATAATTTTGTTAATGAAGCACTACTCATCAGTATTGAGCGCAAGATTGAGCCTGATTATTGCCAATTAGTTGAAGAAGAAGTAGATGGGAAGCCGTGGTTTCATAATATCAGGAATTATCTGAAGAATCAGGAATATCCAAATAATGTTACCGCTCTTGATAAGAAGACTTTAAGGAGATTGGCGTCCAAGTTCTTTCTCAGCAATGATGTGATTTACAAGAGCAATCATGACATGGTCTTACTCAGATGTGTTAACAGACGAGAAGTAGACCTGTTGATTCGAGATATTCATGAAGGACCATTTGGCACTCACGCCAATGCACATGCCATGTCTAAGAATATTTTGAGGGCTGGATATTACTGGTTGATAATGGAGATTAATTACATCCAATATGCCAAAAAGTGCCACAAGTGCCAAATTTATGCTGACAAGGTGCATGTACCTTCAACATTGTTGAATGTGTTGTCATCACCTTGGCCTTTTTTACGTGGGGCATCGACGTGATTGGGGAAATAGAGCTAAAAGCTTCCAATGGTCATCGTTTCATTTTGGTGGCTATTGATTATTTCACAAAGTGGGTCGAAGCCGCATCTTATACCAATGTAACCAAGCAAGTGGTCGCCCGTTTCATCGAAAAAGAGATTATCTGTCGTCATGGAATTCCAAGCAGAATCATAATAGATAATGGGACAAATTTGAATAATAAGACGATGAAAGAGTTGTGTGAGAGCTTTAAGATCGAGCACCATAATTCTTCCCCCTATCGTCATAAGATGAATGAAGCCGTCAAAGCTACAAATAAAAACATTAAGAAGATTCTGCAAAAAATGGTGAAGACCTATAAGGATTAGCATGAGATGCTTCCATTTGCCTTACATGGATACAGAACTTTCGTTCGAACTTCAACAGGGGCAACCCCTTTCTCTTTGGTGTGCGGGATGGATGTCATTCTTCCCGTTGAAGTTGAAATACCATCTCTGAGGGTTCTGATAAAAACCAAGCTTGATGAAGTAGAGTGGGTTCAAGAAAGACTTGATCAGCTGAACCTTATTGATGAGAATCGCATGACTGGGATGTGTCACAGTCAGTTGTATCAAAGGAGGATCAAGAGAGCATTTGACAAGAAGGTTCGTGTCCGTGAGTTCCGAGAAGGAAAACTTGTACTCAAGTAAATCCTGCCAGCTCAGAAGGATATGCACGGAAAATGGGTGCCCAACTACAAAGGCCCATTTGTGGTGAAAACAGTTTTCTTAGGAGGCTCACTTATTCTCACAACAATGGATGGTGAACAGCTCACACACCCTGTGAACTCTGATGTAGTAAGAAAATATTATGCCTAAAGAACCCACTATGTCGAAAACCTGGAAAGGCGACTTAGGCAAAAAAAAATGGGTATCCTGGTGGATCATAACCTATGAAGGAGATCCAGCCAAAAGTTAGGGATAAAAAAAATAAGAGCTCGCTAAATTGAAAACCCGAAAGGGCGACTTAGGCAAAAATGAGCGTCCCGGTGGATTGAAAACCCGAAAGGGCAATCCAGGCAAAAGTTAGGGGCAAAAGGCATTTCACTGCATCATATGGGTCGTCACCAATGCAGAAGAATTCAAGCAGAAGTTCAAGCTCGCTGCTCTCGTCAGAAGCAAAGTTTTGGCAGATTCTTAGTTACTAGGGCTAGTATTGGTCATTGGGTTCAATGTAACCTTTTCCTTTTGCCATTTTCCTTCAAGTATTTGATTCCATGCATAGATTAATTTCACAATCCATCCCAATCTGAACCCAAACATATAAGAATGATTTCAAACATATATTACCATCATAGGAACACATTTCCATCCATTGATTAAGCATGCAATGATTAAATCACATTCTAAACTCTTGACATGTATCATTCCCAATTCCTACCCCAAGTTCCTAACTAATGCAACTCACCTTGCATCAATGGAGGTTAGGATGATAATCATGCTGCAATTGAACTCCCATCTTGGTCAAAACTCCACCTCCAACACCATCAAACTCGTAGTCTCATCTTACCCATTTCCAACAAGAATTGCTTAACTTCAAACACGTTTATCTCCTTCAATACAGACCTTCCTGACACGAAATTATATACCAAAATGAAGGGAATTTCGTGTAGATTCCAGAAATTCAAGAATCGCTTAAATCCGAGTTACAAGTAAAAAGTATTGTAATGTTCCATGGAGCTTTGTAATTAGCAAGTTACCATTCTTGAATAAAATCAAATTTTTGACCATTCGATTTTTTTTTTGTTATTTACCATTCCTTTATTTTTCCTTGTTATGCAAAATGTTGTTTATTTGTTAATAATGATTTTGAAAACGAAAGGTTTTGAAATGAAAACAGTTTTTGAAAACAAAATGAAAACACAATTTTCTTTGGCTTGTGGAATGATTTAGTGAAATCACATGTCCCCCGAGAGGTCTTATCGTGGCAGAAGCACTGTTAGACCATTTTCATGAAATTCCCATTGAAGCATGAATTAATTGATAATACCTCTTTGGATTAATCCTTTGGATGTTGTGATTATCAATATTAAAGATTTTTATCTCCCAAGCCAGCTACCATAGCTTCCAACCTCCCCAAGTAAAGTGGATGTGCTTCCCAATGGATTTTTGGAATTTTTATTTCCCGAATTCAGTGTGACTCTTTATTTCCCCGGCAGAACAGATGTTTATCCATTTCCTCTTGGGTCTATGTTCTCCTTACCTCTCCTTAGAGTCGGGTTGCATACGTTAAGCATTTGCATCATACCATATCATGTTCCTCTAGCATCTCTCCAAGTCATTGTTGTTGGCTGTAGCGCTCTGACCCCAAGACCAGTTGTAACCGACACCTCTTTTGAGACTGTTGGTCATCACCAAATCCTTGCTTATATTTGTTTGTTATCAGCATTTTGTTGAATATTGGGTGTGTCACCTATATCCCTTTGAAGTCTAGTCGTCACTAACATTTCTGCTTTGAATCTAATCGTCCTTGGTATGGTTGAATCTGGTTGTTACCACATATTTTAAAGTCTGGTCATTACTAGCAATCTTAGATGAAAGTCCAACTGTTATTGACACCCTTTGCAAAATCCAATCGTTATTGGTACTGTACTATTTTGATTATCACCAGTCTCCCCTTTGAATTCTAGTTATTACTAACTCCCTGTTGATTTTGCTTGTCGTCAATAGCTTCCCCATGAAATTCAGTTGTTACTAACATCGTTGTCTGCAAGCCTAATTGTCATTGGCATTTTCAAGATCATTGTCATCAAATTCTTGTTTGTATGGTCGTTACCAATATCCTTGTGAAGTTCAGTTGTTGCCGACTTTGTTTAAAATCCAATCATTCTTGGTATCTGAAGTCCATTTGTTATCGACTTTGTTTAAAATTCAATCATTATTGGTACCTGAAGTCCAGTTGTTACCAAATTTGTTTAAAATCCAATCATTATTGGTACCTTAAGTCCAGTTGTTACCGACTTTGTTTAAAATCCAATCATTATTGGTACCTGAAGTCCAGTTGTTACCGACTTTGTTTAAAATCCAATCATTATTGGTACCTGAAGTCCAGTTATCACCGACTTTGTTTAAAATCCAATCATTATTGGTACCTAGAGTCCAGTTGTTACCGACTTTGTTTAAAATCCAATCATTATTGATATCTGAAGTCTAATTCCTACCGACATTGTTCAGAATCCAATTGTTATTGTTGACTAAAGTCCAATTGTTATTGGCACTCTTTTCTAACGTGGATTGATATCAGAAGTTTTGGTTGTCACCGATGCCCCCTTTGAAAGTCTAGTTAGTTGTTGGCATCGATCTATCAGAAGTCGGTTGTTACTTTTGCTGGTGATCTAAGTCCAATTCATTTGACATGTACAGAGTTTGTTTTTTTTCCTGTCTTTCTCTGGTGTTTCTTGAAGATCCCGTTTGAACTCTTCATTTTAAAGAAATTTCCAGAAAGTCTCTTTTTGTTTCCCAATGTTTTCCTGATCTCTTATTAGAGGATCATTTCTCAGCTTCTTTGATCTCTTGTTAGAAGATCATCTTTTTCTTGTTTGTTTGATTTTCTTGTCAGAAAGTTAACTCCTTGTTTAACTTGATCCCCAGTGGAGATCATACTTCTTTCTGGTTTTATCCTCAGTAAAGAGTCTGTCGTTTTACCTTTTATTCCAGCATGTCATCCGGTCACGTCTGAACCTGTTGATTAATTGCTCTTGATATTCCCCAGTAGAAACCATTTGTCTTGGTTCTATCTCCAGTGAGGATCTTTTCTTCTAAAGTGTCATAGGTCATGCCTGAACCTATTACCTGATCACTTTAGACTTTCCCAGTTTGTCTCTGTTCCCTAGTGTTTCCCTAGTCATCCCTAGTGAGTTGTTACCCTTTGGTTATTGACCTCTATCCTTTTGTTTCTTGTTTTTGTTTGCATCTTGCATCAACATAGCATCATATCATCATGCTAGAGTTCATGGCATGTCAGCATTTGCATATTCTCTATCATCCTTAGCATAGCATTGCATCTAAGGGAAAAATTTTCGGTTTGCTATATTTAAATACCTTTCACCTTGATTTTATGAGGATAGTCATCGCTCATGTTATTCGGTAAAGATATTTAAATAGGGGCAACTGTCATACCCCAAATTTTACCCCCTTAGATGTCATCATTATTTGCATGAGCATTGTAGGTTAATCATCTTTGCATAGCTAACCAAACTATCAAGCTTTGTGATTTTGTTATTCTTGTGGAATTCGGGTTTTGTACAAGAAAGGGAAAGCTCTGATTAATCAGGATTTGAGAGAGAGATCAACAAAATAAGTCCTCATACACTTCAAGGGTTCCTAATATGCCTTTTGGTTCAACACAACTCATTTCAAGGGTTTCCTAAGTGAGTGGGAGTGGTTTTAAATTCATCTGATCAAAAAGTCAATTAGGGCTCCAAAAAGTCAACCTTTGAGTTTTATGGTCAACCATGAACATTTCAAGTCATATTCTATAATCTCATGTGGTTAGATCAACATAAATCAAGGTGGAACAATAAAATCAGGATATTTGGAAAATTAGGGTTTTGAATGAGTTTTTCTAAGTGTGGAAATCATGATTTTTAGCCATCTTTCAAGGATTATATCTCACTCATTATTGATCCAAATGGAGCAAACTAGTACTCATTTTAAAGATGACATTCCATACTACAAGTTTGTAGAAGGAATCAAGTTCAAAAAATGTAAGGATTTGAAGTTATGGAGGATCAAAGTTGGAAGAAATCATGATTGGTACCTATACTTAGAAATTTTTCTAAGTCCTAAAATTCAGGTTTTTGCACCAAGTTCAAGCTAGGTTTTCATGAATTTCTTGACCTTAAATCAAAATTCTTCAAACATGAAAGTTATTCCTTGTTCTTCATGATTTCCATGCATATGTAGAACTCTCCAATTGGATCAAGGAGTCAAAAGTTATGATGTCTCAAAGTTGGAGGTTTTTGGGCAAAAGTTAGGCAACTTGCCCAAGTTGCCAAGGCACCTCAAGTCATGTTTTTGCTCAACTTACAAGCCATTTTTCTCATGTTTCCAAGCTTCAAATCAAATTTCCTTGAACATGAAAGTTGTTCTCCTCCATCTCAGCTTTCCAAGCATGTGTAGAACTCTTCATTTGGATTTGTGTTGCTCAAGTTATAATAGGTTGAATATGAGTGCCAAGCCATGTCAAGTATTTGCCAAGGCACGACCAAGTCATGCAGGCCAGCCCTAGGCCATGGTTTTGGGTCAGTTTTCATGAAGTTTTTCACCTTGTTCCAAGCCCTATCTCAATGATCATTGAACATGAAAGTTGCTCACTTCCATGCCCTTTTTCCAAAGGAGCAAAAATCATCTCAACTGGTCCACTAACCATGGAGTTATAACATGCTAAAGTTGATATCATGACCATATACATGTCTTGCCTTGCCTTTCCTTGCCAGCATCGTGACTACCTTTCCAAATAATTCTTACTAGATATTTCCCAACATCTAAGACTGATCTTATGCCCTTAAAACCTGCAAAATGTGAGCTACAACATTCCATATTTAGTCATTTGAATTGTGACATGTTCGGGCTTGATTTTACATAAACTATGGACCACTTTGCAAAACTCCCTATGTAACAGGATCCTTTGGTTTTCCATCGTCCCCATGGTCATTTGCCCTAAGCACAAGCAACCATCACACCATCCAACCAACAGAACCCTAGCTAATACATATGCTACACCACCTTGGCTACTTTTTCTTTGATCTTGTGAACAAAAGAAAAACTTTTCTTAACTTAAAAACAGACACTTCTGGCTTTTCAAAAAAGAGAAAAAACATACATACAAAAAAGAGAGAAAGAGAGAGCAAGAGGCAGGGATAGAGGTTAGACCCAAAATCTCATTTTTTTTCAAAATACTCAAAGGTTTCGAGTTTGATTTTCTTGAAGAGGTCTCTGGGTATTCTGGGTTATATCTTTCTTTTAGAGACATAAAGAAACATCAGATTTAGTTTAGAGAAGCATTGGAGGCACCATTAAACCTAACAAGAGGCTTACGGTTTGGTAACTTTCTCTCAACCATTTCTTCTTGTTTTTACGTTTAAGCCTTCATGTTTCATGTGTATTTGAATGTATGATGGGTATTAGATCATTTCTGGGTGGTTTGTTTAAGGTTCCATGAAGTTCCAGTTTTGATACTAAATTTTCGTGGCCATATTTTAGAGGGTTAGAGAGTTCAAATGACAAATATAAGGGTGGGAATGTGATCTACGTGAAAAACCCTTTAAAATGATATAAGGTTTGGATCATTTTGATTAAATCTTGACACTGCAACTCCGACGAGGGTGCCAGAGAAGATGACCGGAACCCTAGCTTCGGCGTCTGCGCGTCATTTCCATCTTAACCCTCTGACCGTGCCACCTCAGCACCAACTGTAAGCCATGTCACAAAAAAATCCACGGCCTTGCTCGCATGTCCCTTTTTTCTGCATCTGATCTTTCTTTTTTTCATTTGGGCCTGGACTTAGTAGTTTGTACTAATCACACCCCTTGTTTAGAGGCCCACACGCGGTCATAAACATTTCCCTTTGAGCCTGAATTACTGAACATCCCCCCCAGCCTTACTTTGCTTTTATTTTCTTTTCTTTTTTTTCCTTTCAACTTCATATTTTATTTTTTTATGATTTAAACATTCAAAAATCCCATAAAAATTATTTCTAGACTTTTTCATGTCTTAGTTGATTTTTGATAATTTTTATTTATTTATTTATTTATTTTTATATTTTATTTAAATATTTTGTTTAAGTATGTTTACTAAAACACCCTTGAACTAGGGTTTGCCTTTTGACTGACTTTCTCAAATCTTTTTTACCTGATTTTTTTTCAAGTTTCTACATTTGATGTAAAGAGTCTAAAATATTTTTGGTGGCCACAAATAAGTTTGTTAGGTTGACTTTTGGTTTGATTCTTGAAGCCTCGATTCTTTTAGTATCATGAGCTTGTTAGTAACATTTGAGAGAGTTTTGATACCAATCTTGTTGTGAGTTTTTGTACATATATTCTTGACTATTTTAACATAACTCAAAGCTTTAAGTTAGATTTTATTTGACGATTTTTCTATTTTTGACTTGGACTTCAAATTAGGGTTTATTTTGAGCATGTTTTGGTGTGCATATCTTGTGAGAATACTACTTTTATATGAAAATAGTAAGAATAATTATTAGCTCTTAGATTACAATATTCATTTAATGAACATGTGTATCTCTTTTATCATTTATTGAACATGGCATAAATGATGAAAGTAATACACATATCTGAACCATTTATTTTTAAACTAAGACTAATAATTATTTCTATCATTTTCACATAAAAGTAATATTCTCAATATATATATATATATAGGGAATATATCATATGAGAATGTCATTTTTATTTGAGAACATGAGAATGAATCTGAACCATTAGATTTTAAAATAAATGGTTGAGATTATGTGTTAGTTTTTTTCTCTCTCCTCCATCATTTATTTTAATAATGGAGGAGAGAGAAAAAAAAAATCACACATAATCTCCACCATTTATTTTAAAATCTAATGATTCAGATTCATTCTCATGTTCTCACATAAAAATGTCATTCTCATAGGATATGAACTCATATATATATATATATATATATATATATATATATATATATATATATATATATATATATATATTTGTGTTTTCACGAGTTCATTGCTAGTGAATAAAAAAAATATTATTTATTTAAAGTTTATCCATTTAGTTACTCTAATTATAGTCTTAATATAAGTATATAATCTTAACACACTATTATTTTTTATTATAAAATATACATAATTAATATTTTTTAAATCTTGTATCTTTTTTTATATAAAAATATGTACATTATATAAAATCATGTATTTTTTTAATATAAAAATATTGATTATATTATTCTTTGTTATTTAAAATAAATTTAAAAATACTAAATATTAAATTATTGTGCATTATGAGTGAAGAGTTACACGGCCAGCAAGTCATAATCATTTATTTGTGAGACTTTCAAAATGATTGTAATTAAAATAAAATATTTTAGTTCATAAATTTTAATTCAATTCGAAAAAAATAGATATTATTAGATTAGACACCAACACTTAAATTTAAACCTTTAGTAATTATTACTACCTCCGTTTTTTTTTATAAGTCGTTTTGGAAAAAAAAATTGTACCACAATATAAGTCGTTTTATAATACCAATGAATCATTAATGTTATTTTTCCTACTATACCCTTAAATATTTATTATTCTCTCTCCTTTCAATTATGTAAATTTGTCTTTCCAATATCATTAATAGAGGACAATTTTGTAAAACCATTCATAATTTCTATTTTCCATACTATATTTATTACATTTCTTAATATGTGTGAAAAGTCAAAAACGACTTATAAAAAAAACGGAGGGAGTATTACTTCGTCTATATATTAAAAACAAATATTTTTGGGCCTTTGGCCCTCCCTCTAATAAAAAAAAACAAATATTTTCAATCATTCAACTATTCTAATTCAATGTAAAAATACTTTATAGTAACCATTTATATAAATTAAATTTTATTGTAATAAAAAATAAATTTTAAAATAAGCAGCGAGACATGTTGAAAAATTATTTTGCAGATTGGTGTCACGGACAGAAAATTGTCATGAAATTGGATTGGTCTCTTCGTGATTAGTAATGTCTACGATGGAGTAACCTATGAATTATTAAATATGAAATACAAAGAGTTTAATAGAACCATCAATAAAAAATATCTAAAAGAGTACTAACTTACCATATGAGAGATTATTGAAAGTTCATATAAAAATTCAATTGATGTTTTAAAAGGGTAGCCACAAAGGCCGACTACCTAGCCAACCTACGAGAAAAATGTTATAAAATAAGTTATTACGACCTTCATAGTCTTAAAAGGGGCATTCGCGTCCTAGTGTCAGCTGTAGATTATGTTGTTCATGCCCCCCTTTATTTCTAGAAAAACTATGAGTGGTTAATCCTGGAATCCCAAGTGCCAGTGTGGTGTCCACGACACCATTGATTGCTGATGACGATGGTTGATCCACTACTTGGAGATCAACATCGATAGGATTTAACATCGATTCCCCACCAAGAATAGGTGAGGTCGATGAAGACATAGCATGTCGATTTTCTTCCATGGTAGCATGATCAAACCGTATCACAGCTTGAAGGACAGGGCTCAACTTTTCCTGGTAAAAAGAAGAAAAATGGTATATTAGCTAAAAAGAATCAATCAAACTTTTTCTCTTAAACTGTATAGATAGATAGATAGATAGATAGATAGAGAGAGAGAGAGAGGGAGAGAGAGAGAGATAGATAGATAGATAAAGAGAGAGAGGGAGAGAGAGAGAGAGAGAGATGAACTACATAATTTGGAATCAGATTTCTACGCTTCCTAGAAGTAGAAGCCTTTGAGGCTCTTCTTGGAGCCAGAGACTGCGATCCAACTCGTTGACTCCTACTGAGACCTTCGCCTATTGAAATAGGAAGAGCTAAGGTGAGGACACAACTTAGATCGGGGGTTACTGGAAAGAGGGAAAGTTCCTTAATAGTAGTAGTATTTTGTTTTCGGACATTAGGTCGAAAGGTTGAAAGATGTTCCATTATGATGGAGACAACCCTATACGGATGGGGAATACGTAATAGCTTGCACATCTAGTTCATAAATATTTATAGGAGAGAATACCCAATAATTAAGTAGGATAAACAATAAGTGGAATTAGGGAAACAAAAGCACAATTGGGTGAAATGGGTCGAAGATGCATTCAACAATTTCTAGATTGAGACGAAATTTGTAACGTTAGTCCATTGTTTTAAGACAGAATGATGATATTGTTCACATGTATTTTACCATTGATTACGTCGCATCATCTCATGTTTTAAGGTTAACCAATAATGCAATGTATTAGGATATTTATTTAAATTTAAAAATTATTTAAAAAAATTTGTCAAAATCAACAAACAAGTAATTTTAGAGTTAGACAATTATAATCACAAGCGTAAATCGTAAGTCAGTTGAATCTTTATCAATTATTCTAGAAATCACGCGATAACTTTTAATTTGAAGATTTAAATTAAATTATTATTCCAAATATAATTGTAATTAGTTTATGCTATTATATGCGATAAAAAATTATATTTTTATTGGAAAAAAGTTTATTTATTTATTTAAACAAAGAAAAATATCTTTATTAATAAATATTTTTCTGATGATATTTTAATAATATTTAAACCAAAGTCTTATCTTTTACATAATTTTAATTATTATGTAACTTAAATTATTATTTTAAAAAAGGGAAATAACATAACTTCCTTTATTTTAATGTAGTGTACTTTTTTTCAAAAAGTCAAGTAATATTTTTAAATGTATAACTTTTTTATTATATATAACAATATACCATTTACTATGTGCTTTTTTAAAAAATTAAAAGATATTTTTGTTAAAAACTTTATATTATTTGACTTCAAAATATAACTCTGATGTGAGCTACAATACTTAATAATTCATTATTTGGATGAGCAGGCACACAAATTTGCATATAAATTTAAAATATGTTGATTTTAACCATAGTTATCTTTTTTTTATTACAGTTTTGATACTTTTATTTTAGTTCATTCATGAAAATAGTTCATGTTTAAATTTAAACAATTTTAAACACTAAATATTTTAAAAGGGAATAAAAGAATTAAAATTTAAAATGGAAGATTAATTTTATAAATGAAATAAAAATAAGAGAACCAAAATTATAATAAAAAATACATAGCTTTATATAAATTAAAAATAAAAAAAAAAGAAATGCACTGATAGTGTAAACACAACCATATATTAGAATAAAACACATTTTTTATTTTAAAAATACTGATATTACATAGCAATTGTAAACATTTTGATTGATTGTATGTGTAGTACTATCTTACACTAATAGTGCACTACCATTAAACTCATCAAAAATATATTTTAAAAAATGAAAAGGAATTGAGAGGATATTAATCTAACCTAAAAATAAAACAAAATAAAATAAAAGTAAAGTAAATAACGGGTTATATTACATTATATTTTTACCATTTAAACGGATATCATGTAATTGAAATTTCTTTAATATATTTTTTCCTTGCCGTAGATACACTTAAAATAATATTTTTCAATTTTTAATTTTTAATAACGCTTAAAAGACATTCTTACCTTTCTTCATATTTTAATCATGTAATTTAAATTATAATTTTAACAGAGAGAAGTGCATAACTTTCTTTCTTTTAGTCTAATATATATATTTTTAAATTAAAATAATATTTTTTAAATGTATATATATTTTATATTATGTGATAACAATATTTGAAAGTCGATTTTTTTATAAAAACTTAAAGTGTATAAAGTTTATTTCAAAGTGAGTAATAAAACAATATCTTTATTTATTTAAAGTCTATCCATATGATTAGTCCAATAATATACTTTCAACTTAGGATGGCAAGATAACTCATACTAGTAGGTATTCATTTGAACATGTCTTAAAGTTAACGAGGAAAATCTACTTTGATTGAATTTGGGTTTAGATTTGGGTTTTTTCAGATTAAAAAATATAAGGACAGATCGAGTAATTGAGACATTAGTATGCATCCTGAACCCGTCCAGCTTATTTTATTGTGTACATTATTATTTAGTTGTGATAAATTGGAATATTAAATTTGTGATCAATGTTTTGATGTTTTAATTTATATTAATTATTTAAAATATTTGAAATGTATGCATGAAATTTTTTGAGATTATTTTATTTAATTATTTGTAATGTAATTTGGTTTTGAAAAATAAATAAATATTTCTATTAAAATTATTTATTTTACTAAATGAATGGTGGTGGAGCGGGGATACTTAAACCCGTTTGAAACGGATTAGCGTTTTAATTATTCTTTTCTGGTGGGGTTTGGGGCAGGGAACAGGGATTGTTTGAGAATTCGAATTTGAGTTTGGGAGAGGTAAAATCTGTTCCCGATCTGCCACGTTGCCATGCCTACTTCAACCTCTCTAATTAATGGGATAGATTATTTTTCAAAAAGAAAATCTAAATATATTTTTTTTTTAAATCAACATAATTATTATTTTTTAATGAAGTATTTCTTTTATTTGGTAAAAAAATTATGTATTACATCGTTTTCGGTAGAAAATATGTATTATTTTAAATCCCACTTATAAGTATTAGGATACTATTATAAATAAATAAATAAATAATTTAAATAATCCTTTTTGTTGGTACACAAGAATGAAGAAGATGAATATAATATAAGAGAGAGAATTCTAGTTAACTTTCTCTTTCAACTAAAAACGGTTTTAAAATGAATTAGTTACAAATTGAAACTTGAGTTTAGTATTAATACCATCATAACAAGTAAATGAAACTCAAATGAAATGCTAGCTTAAATGAGAATTTGGATTACACTTCAACACCATTCCTTAATCCACATTCAAGATTAAAATCAACAACACAAATTATATCCCTCAAATGGATAAAGTGTTCAGTCTTGATAGCTTTAGTCAACATATCTGCAAGTTGCTTCTGAGTGCTACAACGAACAACTTCAAGAACTCCATTTTGAACTTGATTGTGCAAAAAATGGAACTTCATGTTAATGTGTTTGCTTCTTCCATGCAGTACTAGACTATTGGAAAGGGTTATAGCTGATTTGTTGTCAATCATCAACCTCACAGGCTTGCTCACCTTAATCTTCAGATCCTGCAATAAGTTCATAATCTAAACAGCTTGACGCGCAAAGAAAGCACCTGCAATGTACTCAGCTTCACAATACAACCAATGGTTGCTTCTTGGAGCACCAAGAAATGAGACCTCTCAGATACTTGAAGAAATATTCAAAATTACTTCTTTTGTCAACTTTGTCTCCACACAAATCAAAGTCTTAATAGCATATCAGCTCTGAATCAGATTTAGCACCAGAAGGTAACAAAACTCTATACCTCAAAGTCCCTTTAATATACCTCAGTATCCTAACAGCAACTTGGTAATGTGACCACTTTGGTTTGTTTATAAACCTACTCACAATTCTAATTACGTAGCAGATGTCAGGTTTGGTGTTACAAAGATATCTTAGTGAGCCCACCAACTGTTTAAAAGTTGTATCAACTACATCATCACCCTCAACATCAGAATCTAGCTTGCGATTTGTTTCAGCAGGTATGGCTGCAGAGTTGCAATTTATTAGCTCAAATCTCTTCAAAAGCTCAAGTTCATACTTTAGCTAATGTAGAATCATACCCTTATTAGAGTACAGAATCTCAATCCCTAGAAAATATATCATATTTCCTAGATCGGTCATCTCAAACTCATTTATCAGCACCTTCTTGAACTTGACTATCTCATATGAACAAATCCATGTTAGAAATATGTCATAAACATAGAGACACACCATAATCATATTGCTATCAGATGTATGTTGAACATAAACACCATACTCCATCTCACACTTTTTGAATGCTTGAAGCTTGAAAAATGAATCAATTTTCAGATTCCAAGCTCTAGGAGCTTGTTTCAGTCCATAAAAGGTTTTATGCAACTTGTACGTCATCCCTTCCTGATTCTTTTTCACAAATCCAGGAGGTTGTGACACATAAACTTTTTCTTGTAAAGGACCATTCAGAAATGCAGATTTTACATTTAAATGCATCAAAGGCCAATTTCTATTAGCAACTATAGCAATCACCAATATGATTGTTTCATGCCTAGCTACAGGCGCAAACACCTCAAAGTAATATAATCCAAACTTCTGTAGAAATCCTCTAGCTACTAACCTTGATTTTTGTTTGCCAATTCATCCATCTGGCTTCAATTTCAACTTGTAAACCCATCCCACGCTGATGGCTTTCTTCATCTTTGGAAGCTCAATCAACTTCCAAGTCTTGTTTCTTTCTAGCCTCAAGCTTTTCTTTCATGGTCTTCATCCACACTTTCTTCTTGAGAGCTTCTTCGGTACTAATTGGATCAGAGTCTACCAACATGGCACATTGAATGATTTCCCCTTCAGAGTCTATCTCAGTATCTTGCAACATGCCAAACTCTGCAAATATTCTTGGTATTTGTATGATTCTTTGTGGCCTCTGAACTTATTTAGAATCTTTTTCAGATACTGTAATAGTATCAAATGTTAGACTACCTTCAGAGCCTAGACCACCTTCAAAAGAATGACCACCTTCATAAGCATGACCACCTTCAGAGGCATGATTGCCACCATAGTCTGGTCATCATCAAAATCTGGATCAGAATCATATTCACCTTTAGAGTTTTTTTCACTCTCATCTTCAAAGCAGAATCTCCTTCAGAGTCTTCTTCAGACTCATCTTTAGAGGAAAAATCTCCTCTAGAGTCTGAAATATCTTCAGAAGTTAACTCAGGTGTTAACACTGCACCAGAGTTGGATTGAGACTTGTTCCAATCCCATGCTTCTATTTCCTTCACAATAACATCTCTGCTGACTTACACCTTGCTAGTGACTGGACAATATAGCTTATAAGCACTTATATTATGGTACCCAATTAGTAACATTACTTTGCTTCTATCATCCAGGTTCTTTCTAGTAGCATCTAGAATGTGTTTGTAACAAAAAGAACCAAATACTCTGAAATGACTCACACTTTGCTTATCTCCAGTCCACTACTCAAAAGGAACAGTTTCCTTCAACTTCTTGGTTGGACACCTGTTGAACACATATGTTGCAGTGGCAACAACTTCCCCTCACAAGGTGTGAGGGAGCTTCTTCTTCTTCAGCGTACTCCTTGTCATATCAAGCAAAGTCATGTTTCTTATTTCAGCAAGACCATTGTGTAGTGGAGTATATGGAGCTGTCACCTCATGTTCAACTTCATTCTCTTCATAGAACCTTCAGAACTCTAATGAGTTGTACTCACCTCCACCATCAGTTTTGAGAACTTTCAACATCTGGCCAATTTGTTTTTCAGCCTTCGCCTTGAGCTTCTGAAACTTAGCAAACACCTCATGCTTAAACTTGATGAGTGCTATCCATATCATTCTTGTGAACTCATCCACAAATTATACAGAGTATTTGTTTCCTCCAAGCAAAGGTACTTCAAATGGTCCACATACATCAGAATGCACTACTCCCAAAGCATGTTTTGCTATTGGAGCCACTTTTGATGCAAATGGAAATCTAGGTTGCTTGCCTTTCATGTATATCTCACATTACTTCTCAGGATTCACAATCTTAGGAATTCCATGTACCAGCTTCTTAGAACTCATATACCCTAAGCTTTTGAAGTTCAAATGCCCCAATCTCTTGTGCCACATCTCACTGTCACCTTCATCACCTTCTGCACTAACGCATTTAGTTTCAGCTGGTTCCATATTCACCTTGAATGTTTTGTTGCTACCCTATTCAGATTGCATAATCAGCTTGTGATCAGAATCATACAACTTCAAGAGATTGTCCTTCATAGTAATTGAGAAACCTTTCTCAATTAACTGACCCACACTCATCAGATTGCTCTTTGTGCCAAGAACTTATGAAATATCCTTGATCAGAACATTTTTTCTATTCTTCACTCTGACTTTGACATTTCCCATTCCTTCAACATTAAGGTACTTATCATCAACACATCTTATACTTGTCCTCTTTCTAGAGACAAAACCAATCAGTCATTATTTTTTTCCAGTTAGGTGATTTGAACAGCCAGCGTCCATATACCACCAGTCTACCAAATATCCACCATCAGATTCAGAAGTCATCAATAGCATAAGTTCATCATCAGACTCTCTTCTAGCTATGTTTACTTCTTATGATTTTCTTTCTTTGTTTGACCAACAGTCAGCAACAAAGTGGCCAAACGTCTTACAACAGTAGCATCAAACCTTCTTCTCGTCAAATTATCATTTCCCTTCTGATGTTTCTTCTTATCATATTTGGCGGCTTTTGACTTATGATAACCACCACCATGTCTCTTCTTGGCCTCTGACCAAGACTACTTCTGATTCTTCTTACCAGAAGACGCTTTCAGAGCCTGCTCTACCTCTCTTTCAGAGTTTCTCTCTGTCAGACGCAACTCTTGTGCCTGTATACTTCTCTGCAACTCTTCAATTCTCTTGGTGTTGAGGTCCTTAGAGTGTTCAATTGCTACAACAATCTAATCAAACTGAGTAGTAAGTTATCTCAATACCTTTTCAATGATTACTGGTTCAGATAGAGTTTCTCCACAAGATTTCATTTCATTTGTGATCAAAATCATTCTGGAGATGTAATCAGGTACCTTCTCATTGTTCTTTGTGTTGAATTTCTCATACTTCTTACGTAGAGACTGAAGCTTCACCTTCTTCACTAATGCATCACCTTCTAGCATCGTACTAGTGTATCCCATGCAGCCTTCATTGTTGTTGAATCAATTATCTTCTTAAACACATTTGTATCCACACATTGATGGATATAGAATAACGTTTTATAATCCTTCTTCCTTGTTTCTCTTTGCGTGTTTCTCTATGCTTCTGTTGCATCTGTTGCAACCGCCGTGTAACCGTCATTGATGAGATCAAGAACATCTTGAGCGCCAAATAACACACGCGTCTGAATCATCCACCGATTCCAATTCTTTCCATAAAATTATAGAAGCTTTGTGTTCAAGCTACATTTTCTGTCGTTCAAGCTACCTTTTCTGTCATTCATGTTCAAGCTACCGTTGTTAGTGTTGTTACCAACCATTCTCAAAGAATAAACAATAAACTTAACGCAATTTTCCAATGAATTTCGACATCCTCATATTTGTTCTTGTTCATTGCCTCCAAATTTCTGAAAAACTGAACATGAACCCAGTTCTTATGAATACCTTACATTGAGGAGATCATCCCCTGTCAATGCTCCTCCAAAAATCCAAGAGCCTAGATATTTTGAAAACCAAAAATAGAATGTTTTAGAACCAATTCTAAATGAAATAAGCAAACTTGTAGTTGAAGAACAAATTATCATAAGATTCAGCATTCAAATGGTACATAGTGCACATTCAGAAGGAAATTGTAAGCCTCTAATATAAAGGTTCTATTCATTGTGAAGGTGTATGTAGTTACTAGAATCATACCAACAATAATTCCTTCATTGGAACTTTGGAAAAAAAGATGAGAGTCATGGTATTCATTATCTCCAATAATTGCATTGAAGTTACCAATGAAGCACCAAGGAATGTTATGGATGGCATGAACAAGATTTTTCCACAAACTTCTTCTAAGAATATAATTGGTAGAAGCATATATAGAAGAGAAGCCAAAAATGTTGTTATGACTAGTGGTGGTGAATGAGACTTTTTAATCATCACAATTTAGGATTGTTGGGTTAAGATCTTCTTTACAAAAGCACCCAAGGTTAGGAAGGGGGAAATTTCTATCATTCAATGAAAACAACTTGAGATTGAGATTCTTAATCCATTTTTTAGGATTTTTTTTTAAATTCATCCAAGGAACAACAAACAGAACCAGGTCATGCTTGTTGACAAAAATGAGCCTTTTCAAGCCATGTCGGGAAAAGGCATTTGTAATTCCTCTTATATTCCAAAAGATACACTTCATAAGGAAAGGTTAGCAGGACTAGGTGAGGACCTAGTAATGGATTTGTCTTTTGAGTATTGTTTTTTAGTTTTCTTCCTTGATGTCACCACTTTGAAACTCCCCATTATCTTGGTCTTTTTCTTGACCTGTTAAATTGTTCCAGGAGTTTTTTTAGAAATTCTTGAACCATGACAGGTTGCAAATCCATCTAAGTTTCTAAAAATCTTTCATTCTGATGTGTAGCATCAAAAAATTCATAATTATAACTACTAAAGGAATCCAATACCTCATTTCCTTGAATGTGTGTTATGAGTTTTTTAACCACCCCACAAGATTGCCTTGTAAAATCTCCTATTAGTTTCTTGCTTGACAAGTCAACTACCTCAATGCAAAATCCTTTCTACTTTTCCACATATACTTTTTTCAATTCCTCTTTTTATTTGGATTTTTCCTTAACCTGATCCTGAACTTTTCTTCTCTTACAATTTTCTAAAGAATGACCTATACAAATAGAGAAGTTGCAAAAGTATGGAAATATCTCGTATTTTATCTCAACAAAGAAGGCAAAGCCAAGTCTTTCCACTAATATTTTGTACCATAACTCTTTTTATAAGTATAGATCCACCAACACTCTTACATGATGTCCAAATTCCCTATCAAAAAGTGTTTATTAGACGCAAAATCAATACTTGTTGGAGTATCAATTCTACTAGCAATAACAAACAAGATCTTAGGTCTTCAATATTCCTGAGACAAAACATAAATTTGAATCCAGATCTGAGCTAATGTTTGGTTTATGGTTGATGGGACACAATCCCTAGTCCAAGGAAATAATTTCAAAATCTAAGGATTTACATTCCATTTGTTTACTGGCATAACCCTTCTAACATCTTCAAAGGGGAAAACGAGAACTCAAAGAAACCCTTGCCTAACGAAGTTATGCTTCATTTACCAAGCAGGTCCAAAGTTCTAGTAGCTTGGCAGGCAAGTTAACTATAGTGTTGCGAGTGGAACTATTGGGCTAGATAGTTTTTCCATGTAATTGTGTTTGCAAGCTTCCAGACTAATCAAATATTCGTCTTCGGGTATGGAGATGGCTATTATATCACCCTAAGTGCACGGAACCGGTAACTGACTCAATGGAATTTTACAAATGTTATTTACCAATTGAGTAAATGATTTGGCAATTTTGGGTTTTTGTCCATCGTTGTAGTTGATTATCAGTGGAATAGTATTTGTTTTGGGGAATAAATCTTGAAAAAAGGAATCAGACATGTTGGGAAGACAAGGAAGAAGATGGTGAATAGTGTAGGTCAACAGTGTCTACATTGGAGCAATTTCATTTGACAGAGCATTTTTCATTTTCAACTATTAATATACATGCTATTAATTTTTATTTGCATTTAATACATAATTGTTTTATTTTAAATTAAAATAAATTATAAAAGGTAAAATGTGTTTTAGTTAAAATAATAAGGATAAAAATGGAAGAAAAAATGATAATCTATAAGGAATAAGCTAAAATGCTATTTGAAATAGTGTCTCAAAAATAAAATATAAACTAGTAAAATAAACTATGTTATGAATAATTTTAATATAGATGTGGGTGCCCAGTTATCTAATCTTTCTATATTCCTTAACTCATATTATTTAACTGTTTAATCTCTCTATATTCCTTAACTCCTATAAGTTAATTGTTGTTATTGGTCATGTACTATAAATATGATCCATGCTGCAATGTTAATTAGATTTGAGAAGAAGAATACAATATTACTTTCTCTCATTGCTTCCTCTTACTCATTTCTACTCTCATATTATAATATTCCTAATTAATTTTATAATACATTATCAGCACGAAGCTCTCAGAATTAATATTGGCACTAGCACCACTAATAAAGATATGTGCCTCGCTGACAGAGTAATTACTCACACAATTCTTAAGAATAAAAAGTATTTCTCGTATTTAGTGAAGTGAAAGACTGATGTCAGTATTAAATTTGGAACCTTAAAAATAATTGAAGGCTCTAGAAGAGCTAATGTGTTGTTATGTGGAGGAACATAATAAAAAGTTTACAAATAATAACAAATTTTTAATTTGGCATGACCGGTTGGGTCATCCCAGTTATATAATGATGTGAAAAATAATTGAAAATTCATGTGGTCATCAATTAAAGAATCGGGAAATTATTCAATCAAATAAGTTCTCATGCAGCTCTTGCTCGCAAGGGAAGTTGATAATTCAGCTATTACCAATGGAAATTAGAAATGAATCTATCAATTTTTATAGCGTATACATGGTGATATTTGTGGGCAATACACCCATCATGTGGACCATTTAGATATTTTATGGTTTTAATTGATGCATCAACTAGATGGTCACATGTTTGTTTGCTGTCAACTCACAACCAGGTGTTTGCGAGATTTCTAGCTCAACTAATTCAAATAAGAGCTCATTTCCCCGATTATCGTGTCAAGAAAATACGTCTTGATAATGCTGCAAAATTTTCATCTCAGACATTTAATGAGTATTGTATGTCTATTGGAATTGACATTGAACATCCAGTAGCACATGTTCATACACAAAATAGACTTGCAAAATCATTTATTAAACGTAAATTATTTTCATGACCACTTATCATGAGATGGAAACTCCCAAATTCTACTTGGGGACATGCAATTTTGCATGCCGCAACATTGATTTGCACCAGGCCAACAAGTTATCACACCTCTTCCCCTTTACAATTAGTTTTTAGTAAAGCGCCTAATATTTCTCATCTAAAATTTTTTTGATGTGCGGTTTATGTTCCAATTTTTCTACCACGTCGCACCAAGATGGGCCCTCAAAGGAGAATGAGAATATATGTTGGATATGAATCTCCATCTATCATAAAGTACCTTAAAACAACAACAGGGGATTTATTCACTGCTCGATTTGCTTATTGTCATTTTGATGAATCAAATTTTCTAGCATTAGGGGGAGAATAAGAAGCTAGAAAAAGAGGTCAGTTGTAATGAATTATCATTGTCTCATCTTAATCCTCGAACAAAACAATGTGAACTAGAAATTTAAAAGATGATTCACTTGCAAACTTTAGCAAATCAATTACTAAATGCATTCACTGATCCAAAAAGTGTGCCTCGAACAAGAAAGGGAGCTAAGAATAAAGATGACCTGAGCGAGGATATAGAAAACCTATGAGAATCTTCAGGTATAATAAACATTTCAGCTCTAGAATAGGTTGATCTGGTACCTGAAATTCACGAAAATAAAGAGATCTCGATAAATTATGTCCATAATGGAATACAATGGAACCAACACGAAGTCGACATTGATGATATTTTTGCATACAATATAATGCTAAATGTGATAAATGACAACGAGGATCATGAGCCAACGTCTATTAAAAATTGTAGACAAAATGAGGATTGGCTAAAATGAAATGATGTAATTAAGCCGAATTAAACTCTCTTTACAAGAAACAAGTTTTTGGACATGTAGTCCGATCACCTCAAGGCATGAATACAAATGGGTTTTCGTGAGAAAACGGAATGAAAATAATGAAATCGTGAGATACAAAGCTCAACTTGTAGCTCAAGTATTTTCACAAAGACTTGAAATTGATTTTGATGAGACATATTCGCCTATAATGGATGCATGTGCGTTTTGATATTTAATAAGTCCTGTAGCACGTGAAGGACTTAATTTGTACATGATGGATGTTGTAATAGCTTAATTATATGGCTCACTTGACACTGAAATTTACATTAAACTATCTAAAGGGTTCAATATACCAGATGCATATAATTCTAGATCTCGAGAAAGCTAATCTATCAAATTAAACAAGTCTCTCTATGGGCTAAAACAATATAGACACGTGTGGTATAATCATCTCAGTGACTATTTGATAAGGGAGGGATATACAAATAACTCCATCTATCCTTGTATTTTTATGAAAAGATCTATAAAAGAATTTGTTATAATAGTTGTCTATGTGGATGGCATAAATATTATTGGAACTCACAAGAGCTTCTGAAAGTTATAAATTTCTTAAAGAAAGAGTTTGAGATGAAGGACCTAGGAAAGAAAAAATTGTGTTTAGGTTTACAAATTGAGAATTTGGGCAATGAAATATTTGTACATCAAGAAGGTTATATAGCAAAAGTGTTAAAATGCTTATATATGGACAAGTTTCATCCATTCTCTACTCAAATGGTTGTTAGATCATTGGATATGGGGAGACCTCGATAAAAGGATAAAGAATTACTTGGTCCTAAAGTTCCATATCTCGGTGCGATTTGAGCACTGATGTACCTTGATAATTATACGCATCCTGACATATCATTTGTTGTCAATCTATTAGCAAGATATAGTTCTTCGCCTACACGAAGACATTGGAACGGAGTCAAACATATACTTCATTATCTTAGAGGTACCATGGACATGGGTTTGTTTTATTCCAAAGTATTCAAATTAGAATTAACAAGTTATGCTGATGCAGGTTACTTGTCAGATCCTCATAATGGCATATCAGAGTCAGGTTCACTACTAGAAAAATCACATTTAACGTCAGATGCAAAATGCATTTAACCCCGACTACAAGGGCGGGGTAACGAAGGTTGTCATGAAAAGTTCACATTTTACCTCTTGGTTTTAGAATAAACTGACGGGTATGTAAAATGGTCATGGGTTTAATCCACTGGGATACCTTTTTAGAATTCTGAAATGGCGAAAACACATGTCCCCCCGATTTTGTCATTTCCCTGACAGATATACCACATTTTCACCTCGGTTATCTAATATAACTGAAGGGTAAAACAATTTTGAGTTTTGTTAAATCTAATGTGGATTGTTTATTTCACTAAACCCGATACTGAACATATAACTTCTAAAAATTGGTTAGGAAAATAATTATATGAATAATTGTGTTATATTTGAAGAACAACTTACATTGATTATGATTTTGAAGCATTTTGTAACTCATCATTCTTCTCAAACTATTTTATGGTTGAAATCTCTCCAATGTTTCAAGTTCTTTATTCAACACTTCCTTTTCTACTAATTCATTTTTGAAAGCATAAAATTTGATGCTTTGAAAAATGAACAAATATGGAAGAAATTTGAACAAACACTAGAAGTATTGAAGAGATTTTAACAATAAAACAGCGTGAGATGAACGATGAGTTACAAGATGCTAGAAAATCATTAATGAGTGTAAGATAAGTTTCAGATACAACATAAGTTTGTATATGATTATTTCCAAACTCAATTTACTAGATTATATGTTCAAAGAGGGGTTAGTGAAACAAACAATCGACATTAGATATAATAAACTCAACTAGACAGAACAAGAAAACAACAACAACATCAAACACAACATCAAGAACAACAATGTCAATAAACAACAATATCAATAACAACAACATCAATAATAACCTCTAGAGGTTAACGTCTCAACAACGAGAACAACAACATCGACAAAAACAACATCAATAACAACAACAAAAACTTTAGGCTTTCGGATCTCAACAACAACAACAATCTCAACAGCAATAACAACAACAACAACAACGGTAACAACAACAACAACAGCAACATCATCAACAACAACAACAACAATAGAATCATCAACAACAACAACAGTAGCAACAACAACAACAATAACAATAACAATAACAACAACAACAACAACAATAACAACAACAACAACACAAACAATATGACAAAAATATTAGTATTGTTGTTTGACCTACCAGAAAATGATTTGGATCTCTGAATAAGAAAAGAGAGTCCTAAACACATAACATCTTCGTATTGAAGATGGTATGTGTTTATGTCCCTTTGTTAGGGTTCTGTTTGTGTTGTTTAGACAAATTAAACTTAGTTTACTTTTAAATTAAAAATAAAATATTCAAGAATGCGCCATCGGTTTTCTAAATAGCTGACGAAAAATATTGTATATTAAAAAAAAAGATGCGTCTAGGTATTTGACCTCGGTTTTTCATTTCTTGAGGTGAAATCGTCGTCATGAAATGTATTATTTGTAGTAGTGGTTATTTGTTTACATGTGGCAGAACAGCTGTTGCTTTGAGATCTGTGAAACAAACCATATCAGCAACTTCATCTAATCATGCAGAATTTTTAGCACTACATGAAACAAGTGGAGAATGTGTTTGATTGAGATCCCTAATTCAACGTGTACAAGAGACTTGTGTTTGGATTCTGTAAAAATGAATGCAACAATCATATATGAAGAAAATACTGCATGTATTGCTCAATTGAAAGACAGTTACATTAAAAGAGATTGAACAAAACACATTTCTCTAAAGTTCTTTTTCATTCATGATTTTCAAAAGAGTGGTGATATAAACATCAAACAAATTCGTTCATGTGATAATCTTGCAGATATTTTTACAAAGTCACTCCCTAATAGAACTTTTAATCAACTAGTGCAAAAGATTGGTCTTCATCGTCAAAGAAGTAATCATTTAGCTTAGGGGAAGAAATAAATTCATCTTAAAAGGATATTGTACTTTTTTTTCTTCACTGGATTTTTTTTTACTAGGTTTTTTCTGGTAATGTTTTAACGAGACATATTTTCAATAGACATCAAAAGGGGAGTGTTATGAATAATATTCATATAAGCATGAAGGCCCATTTATCTAATTTTTCTATATTCCTTAACTTCAATGAGTTAATTGTTTAATCTTTCTATATTTCATATCTCCTATGAATTAATTGTTGTTATTAGTCATTTATTATAAATATGATTCATGTTGCAATGTTAATTTTGAGAATAAAAATAGAATATTACTTTTTCTTATTCATCTATACTCTTATAATGTATTATTTTCTATTAATTTTATAACAACTATAAATTTATGATGAAAGATCATTATCAAATAAATCTCTTATTAGTATATGAGTTTATAAACTATAAATTAAAAGAAGCGTATTGATTTCAACATTGTTTCCATAGAATCTAATTATATTTATTATGTAATGCCAATCTTTATGACATTTCAACATTTTTTAAAAGCAAAATACATAGAATCCAATTATATTTATTATGATATTATATTTTAATATTATTCTTAAAATACTCATAGTACATGATTTTCTTATTGCTTTCTTTCTTTTTCCTTTTGTTCTTTTAACTTTACCAACAAAAAAAATCTAATTTAAAATATAATATTGATTATACTTTTCCTTTTCTATATAAAATAAATTTGAAATTATCTTTAAAAAAAAATTTTATGACCTATATCAAATAAAAATATTAGTCTTTCACTTTCTAAAAAAATGGTAAAAAAAAAACCACATTACTAAAACTTTGTAAGGAACGTTGGTCACGTGACTTTGTTACATAGATGAAAAGGTAGGATGGTAACATTTTTGAAAATGTTAAGAATGTGGTAAAATGATGACAGACACATACGTAGACGCGTTTGTCTGATTCACGTTTTTGGAACAGTAACTGACACTCAAAAAGTTGACCCTTTTGATTCTATGTTGTGATAAGAATAACATATATGTTCCATTTCCATGTGAAAAAAGTTACAACCTTTAGAACATTTGGCAAACTTTGAGATAGGGAAAGACTCTTTAAAACCCTTCTGAATTTCATGTGATTTCAATCATTGCAACAGAAAACATCTCTCAAGGTTCAATTTTTTTGTTTTTGTTGAAATTCTTGTTTGATTTTGTAGATGACCCAGTTGATAATTCTAATTTCTATATGATTTTGTGATTTAATTGATGTTCATTTCAATGTTGTTGTGTTGGTTTTGGATTTTAGATATAGCTTTGTAAGATTCCTTCTGTGAGTTTGTTGATTGAATTGTGTGATTCTGTCATCATGTTTTTTTTGGATCATTACTTGTTGTTTGTTGGATTTCAATCATTTTATTCATACACCAGGTGTTAGCTTAGTGATTTGAATTTCACTCTGTCATTTCGACAGACGAAATTCGAATCCGTTCGGAGCGATCGACCTTTGTAGAATTGTCATTAGTATTGCTTCTTATTTGGTAGTTTTCTTACTTGTTTGTTTTGCTGTTTCAGATTTTGCATCTTGTTTTGGTGTTGAATGTGATTGAATTGAGAGGACTCAACCTTGTGTGTTTGCGTCAAATTTTGCATAATAATTGAAGTTGATACTATGGCTGGGAAACAAGGTCAATTAGAGATTAAGTTTCGATTGAGTGATGGATCGGACATTGGCCCGAAAAGTTTTCCTGCTGCTACTAGCATTGCAACGCTGAAAGAAAGTATTCTTAGCCAATGGCCCAAAGGTTAGTTTTGTGATCTTAGTTAGAGTTTTTTGGTTTGGATTGATTTATTTGAGCTCATTGCTGATATAAGTACTTGTGAGTTATGAGACCGTTGATTTGAGCTTATGGAAACAGTTTATCACATGTACATAAGCTAATAAGCTGTTTTCAGCTTATTTTTATGAGCTCTTCAAAATAGCTTAGGAAAAAAGTGTATACATAAGCACTTATATGATAAATGATTTTTCACCGTTTTGTTTGTCTTCTCATGAACTAAGATACCAATTTGTTTCTGTTGTAATGAATGATGTATTGCAAATAAAGAAGAACAGGTAGTTACATGAATTGAATAACATGGAAACTTAGAACTATTGATTAATAGAAAGGATATAATTAGGTATAGTAGAAGTTAAGATGATTCCGTTTCAGTGTATAGTTTTTCATTCAATGTGTTTGCGTCGCTTTCAACGCAACAACCAAGTGGTTGTGCTCAAGTGGTTAATGAGTTTCCGTTAAAATCTAATCAACCAGAGTATCTAAGTTCGAACTTTTGAAAAATGAAGAGCATCTTTATGATGCTGCTTAGTTTTATATATGTGAAAATTCTAAACTTGTGATTGTTTTTATGAAGATAAAGAGTATCGACCGAGAACTATAAAAGATGTGAAGTTAATTTGTGCTGGAAAAATATTGGAGAACAACAAAACAGTAGAGGAATGTCAGAGTCCATTGTGCAATCTTCCTGGCGGAGTTACAACAATGCTTGTGGTGGTTCAACCACCAAATTCGGAAAAAGGTTTGCTATTTATTTCTTAAACATATCTTCAAAGCTATTATTAATGTGTTCGTCCTATTAGACCAACTTAGTTGATAGCTGTGCAGAGACATCAATTTGCAAAGACGCAGAATCCGAATCTGCGACACTAATTTTTTATATGTTTTCTCTTGGAACAGATAAGAAAGGAGCAAGTGAAGCAATGCAAAGCAAATGTGTTTGTGTTATATTATAAGAATGAATGGAAGATGTCATCTTTTTTACTTGGTCAAAAGTCAGATTTATATTCATTTTTAGCATAATTTATGGCTTGCAAATGTTTCAAGATACACATAAGTTCTTTGGTTGTGAGCCTTACTATATTACTACATGTAAAAAGTTTTTGAGTTTGTGAAGATTGTGAACTCAAGTCAGTTAACTAGTACAAAATTATTGAGTCATTGTGTTTTAAATTGCCTAAATATTTTTCTGATGTGCTATTGTAAATATCTGAGCTATTGGTAGTAATGGTTGTGTCTAGAGTTAATTTTAATGTAATTAATAAACTTCAAGTATTATATAGATTAACAAGTATTACTATAATTGTATTGTCTCTAATTTGATGGGAGAAAATGCATTAATTGGATTCGGATTTAGGTTTGGATATTTATAAATTTCAAAAAATAAAGACGAAACAAGTAATAAGAATATTGGTAATCACCCCAAACTCGTTCCATTTATATCAATATTGACTTGTCTTAGCAATCTCAATGATGCAAAATATTCTTGGTTATATATGAGGTTGTTTTGATGGTAACTTGAAATATAGAATACTTGATTATGTGGTTGATTGGATGTTAGTTTAGAATAATGGGTTGAACTTTATAATTTGATTTATGTTATGATTAGAAGAAAGAGTCAATGATTAGAGAATACAGAATATAATTTTATATTGTCTTAGTTGTTAAGTGTAACTATACAATATAAGATATGTACTATTTATAAGACATAATTTTGTATTTAGTAGGAAGAGAATATGCTATAGCTAGATTAGATGTTATAAGGATGCTATTAGGTTTCTCGTGCATTTTGAATTTAAAATTCTTTTAAATGGATGTAAAAAATGTGTTTATAGTGTATGTTGATTAACTTTCCAATTTTCTATACTCTTTTTTTTTTTTTCCTAATCATGTCTTCAAGCTGAGAATGGGTCTAACAAGTCCATCGGACTTGGTACAAACGTTTGAGCAAATTTCTTCTTGAAAATAATTTTCAAAGATGGAAGGTTAATGCAACTCTTTTTTAAGAAAATCGAGCATAACATTTTACTTGTGCAAGTTTTTTGTGAGTGATATCATCTCCAATGCTACTAATGAATCATTGTGTAATGAGTTTTCGGATATGATGTAGAATGTCTATAATGGGGAAGCTTCAATATTGTTGGGTTTAGGCTCACTTCCTATGTGAAGAATGACTCAAATATGATTAGCTCATTTCTCTCACTTATTTAAGTGGAGATGATCAATTTAGGGTTGAGAGAGATAGAGAAAAAATAAGAATTCAAAAGAGAGAAAAGAGGAGAGAAACTCATTCTCGTTTTTCTGCAACCAGTCTCACTAAATCGACGATCCCCGATTCGTTAACCGTTGGATCGAGCTCAAATTTGGTGGGCATGTTCGTAACACATATATATAACTTTTGACCATTCAGAGTTTAAAAACAACGTCTGAGGTGAAAGTTATTTACTTCGCATTGAAGCTACAAATTTGGAAGAAAAAAAATTAGCTTTTTTATTTTTATTTGTAAGCTAGTTTGCTTTGTGATTTGCGCTTATTAGCACTAGTTTATGAATCAGTTTAAGACTTTTTGTACCCTTAATTGATTATAGTGGAATTATTTCTTTAGTCTGGACGATTCGTGGTTTTTACACTAATATTGAGGGATTTTCCACTTTAAAAATATCGGTGTTCTTTTGTGCCTTTATTTGTTCAATTTTCCGTCTTATATTTGTTGTTGATCCTCAAGGTTCCTACAAGTTTGGGTCATCATGAGGAGCATCCACACTGGGTCAAGAGCAACACACAAGTGAGAGAGACACCATATATTCACCTAAAACCTTAAGGTGATAGGTGTATGGGTCCTCTCACTTATAAAGTGCTCAACCTTCACTTTTCTAAGCAATGTGAGACTTCTAACTCAAATTTATACACAACAATCTCCCCCTCTAGTGTGAGTTTATCAACTATGCTCCTCCTCAAGCGGAAGCTCTTTCATCCACATACACTTGTACCGTCGTTGCGGACACTACAATAGAACACGTCGCCTAACCACCACATTGTTAGGAAGACTTTCGATACAAGGAGTTGGTCCCTTAATTCAACCATCGGCTCTGATACCACTGTTGGGTCATCATGAGGAGCATTCACACTGGGTCAAGAGCAACACACAAGTGAGAGAGACACCATATATTCACCCAAAACCTTAAGGTGATAGGTGTATGGGTCCTCTCACTTATAAAGTGTTCAACCTCCACTTTTCTAAGCAATGTGAGACTTCTAACTCACATTTATACACAACAATCTCTCCCTCAAGTGTGAGTCCATCAACTATGCTCCTACGCAAATGGAAGCTCTTTCATCCACATACACTTATACCGCCGTTGCGGACACTACAACAGAACACGCCGCTTGACCACCACATTGTCAGGAAGACTTTTGATACAAGGAATCGGTCCCTTAATTGAACCATCGACTCTGATACCACTGTTTGGTCATCATGAGGAGCGTCCACACTAGGTCAAGAGCAACACACAAGTGAGAGAGACACCACATATTCACCCAAAACCTTAAGGTGATAGGTGTATGGGTTCTTTCACTTATAAAGTGTCAAACCTCCACTTTTCTAAGCAATGTGGGACTTTTAACTCACACTTGTACACAAAAATACTTCTTTGTTTTATAATTTTTTTCAATTAGATAAAGGCATACTTAATCAGATTAATCAAGAATGTGAAAAGAAATCTGCATCAATAAAGATGTATGATGAATACTTTGCAACATCAAAGGCAAATCATCAAATTAGAATACATTGTCCAAAAAAATTCTAAGGAGAAATAATTTCATGTCTAAAGAAAGAATCTCATCAAGAAAGGAATAGATTGAAAAATTGTATCTCGAGTTAGAAAGCATTAATAAAACAAATTGAGTTTGGTTCAAGACAGAATCAATCAGAAGAAGTTCTCTAAAGCTTACCTACTATTTTGTAAGAGTTCTTTTTTAGAAAAGGGAAGGTTAGCAAAAATTCTTCCGCTAAAAATTAGACCTCAAAGTTGGATGTTGTCATCCATGGGAAGAAGTATAGTCTTATGTTCTTCTTAATTTTCTCTTTCTTTGTTCTTAACTTTCACCTCTTTATCATAGTAGAGTATACTCTCTGTATTTGTGAGGGGGGTTTAACCATTTCAATATTTTATCCATATATCTTTTTTGTTTCTACCACCTTCTTGATAGAAACGTTGTCATCATAAAAAAGAGGGAGAATATGGATCTATGTGTTGTGCAGGTACAAGTGATTTTGACTGTTAGATAATCTTATTTGTTTTTATGATGACAGCACTTTATGCCAAACAACATTCAGTGAAGTTTTCTATATATTAACTATCCAACAATCTATGTTGATTGTTAGAAGAGTAATAGTGTGAGTTGTTTTTAATCGTATCCACAGGGATTGTTTGATATTTGATGCATGCCTTTCAATAGTTGCGATATTCTAAGTTAACGGTTTCAAAAGTTTCTCACTTGTTTTTAACATTCACTTGTAGCAAACATTAATTGGTCACAAAGATTTTGTAAAAGGTTTTATAAAAGCATGTTAAGGTTAGGTTTTGTTAATCCTTTCATGTATAAACGATTAATCAAGCATATGAACTCAGTTTCCGACCAATATAACCGCGTATCCTCCCGACTAAGTTTATATCTAAAGCGAAGTCGTGAGTATCGTTGTTTAAACCGTTAGATGATGTCTCACGCTAACAATCTAAACAACGATCATTAAGCTCAACACAATGCGAATAGCAAATCCCAAATATATGTCTAGAGTTTGGTTTTTAAGAGATGAAATTGTTAGGTCAAGATTTGTGGAATCTATGTCTAGAGTAAAACAAATCAAACATAAAGCATTAAGAGAAAACAACTTCATCTATATTGATCAAAGACTTTGTTCATATACAATAGATCAAAAGCAATACATAAAAATAGAATCAACTACCTTTAACCTCAACATTGAGTGTTTAGCTACCACTTCTCATGGTAGATTGGATAACAAGTAAAGAGAGGAGATGAGTAAACATCCACGCCGAATAATCGAGAATGGATGCAAAATCAGCTTCTCCAAGTGAAAATACAAGCTCCAATGGTAAAAAGACTGAAAACTATGATTTTGGATCAAAATGAACAAAAGATCCCTAAAACATAAAGTGAAATTCTATTTATACATAGCAGAATTCTGCAGTATTCGCACTGCGAGCAATTCATTCGCACTGCGAATGAGGAAAAATGGCACTTTAAGTGCCTCTGAGACTTAAACCGCCCCAAGCAGAAATCGTGGGTTCGCACTGCGAACCCTTCATTCGCACTGCGAATCATTCGCACTGCGAATAAACTAGCGAGCCAGAATTCTCAGACCCAGAACTTACTGCCTCCCTTCGCCAGCACATTCGCACTGCGAATAAACTAGCGAGCCAGAATTCTCAAACCCAGAACTTACTGCCTCCCTTCGGCAGCACATTCGCACTGCGAACCAACCAGCGAACCTTCGCTGGACCCTCGCCAGGAGTTCGCAGTGCGAACACATGGTAATCTCAAAGTTGGAACTCTCTGCCTCTGCTCGCTGGCGCCTTCGCTGGTCCTTCGCAGTGCAAACCTTCGTTGGGCCTTCGCCAGATTGTTCGCACTGCGAACACCCTGTTGCAGGTAAAAACTCAGTGGAAACTTGCATTGGTTCCATGTGTTCTCAATTTTGCTCCTTTCATGCCTATACCTGCACATTAACACACAAATTACAAGCTCCACACATATATTCCAATGTACGCATTACAACACAATTTACCGCGTAAATTCACAATTAACCGTTAGAAAGAAATGAAAAATGCCAAGTATTTCATACAAATATATAACATGTTTGACATCTAACAAACTCTCCCCAACTAACTCTTTGTTTGTCCTCAAGCAAAGTATGCCTCTCACGAGGATTTGCTCGAGCACGCAATTCATCCAAGATGTGAAAAATGGCTCAACTAAACAATGATCACAACAACGCAACAATTACACAACTCAAGAACCTACAATGTAAAAGAACTTGACTCTTAAACAACTTCAAATAATGTTTCAAGAAACAACTAACTCATCACACACATGCCATTCTACACTCTTCTTCGAAAAAGGATTGAAGATAAACGTGCATACAAGCACGGGGCAATTACACTCAAATGATAAATGATGCAATACTAAGCAATTCATACCATATCTCAATGATCATACAGAAATCAAGGAAGTAAAAGATCACAAAGGACTTCAAGGATGTAGCTTGGCCAGGTCAACAAAAAAGGGTCATTTCTAATGGTCATTGAAACGAAATTGCCGATGCAAAAGAGCATTCACTAATCAACATATTCACACATCTCAACTTCATTTCACCAATTTTTCATCACACCTTCACAAACTACCGCACAATTATTGAATCTCTTTTTTTCATCCAAGCAAGCATTTTCGTATTTGTAACAACATATTCACACTCTTTTCTTTACATGCTTGCTTGAAATAATTTTTTTTTCAAAATTTGGAGTAACACACCCTTCCTCTTTTTTTATTCTCCCCAACTCATTTTCAACTCAACCTAAAGTGAATGCTCCTTGCTTTTTAAGGCAAGGAAACCGAAGTATACAATTTTCAAAGGTTAAAATAGAAAATGCTAGAAACTCACCAAATTCAATGATGAACCAAACTTGCAAATTATGTACATAAAACAAGTTCATCATTCAATTGAGTTCTAAACTGTTTAGGCTCAAAGGGGCTACCAAATGCTCTCTCCTCACGGGTGAATTACTATATGGATATAGTTGTGCTCAAATTCAAACAAGTGCCTTGATCACTTCTCATACTTCCACAAAATCACATGGTCACAAGATAAGGCATGAATTAAAAGTAACGACAACATTCATCACAATCCGTAGCATATAGTAATACTTTGGAGGCTACTCACTTTAATGGTTTTTTATCCTAAAATGACACATGCATTCAAAGGAAGTTGTAACACGAAACAACATTTTCCATCGCACCAAGACACAAAGTCCTAAAACATACAAAATTCTCGAGCTAAGTAACAATGTACCTTGTCGCAACACAATGCTTATGGTACTATCATAGCCCTCACATCTTGGAGGAATCTACCTTTAAAATCAAGAAACACACTTAAGTGTTGAGCATTCGTAAACTGAAGAACTCAACACTTAATACTATAATTAAAAACCAATAATTTATTAGAAAAGCGAAACAAAAAATTTTACTGCAAACCATAATCATTACTAATAATAATCATAAAGTGCCTGGTGTATAAAACACCTACATAATCCAAAAAGTACCACACGAGTACGAGTACATCAATAAAAGACTAGTAAAAGCTGGAAAAAAAAACAAAATACAAGAAACTTCACTTTGATGACCAAAGGAAGTGTACAAGTCTAAGATCCAAAAAAAATCAGTCCTCCTCGGACTCAGTCTCGAGCACGTCTATCCCTGGCTCATCCTCAGGCTCAGTCCCTAGTACATCCGTCCTCTGCCCATCATCATCATCATCAGAAATCACAATAGCATCGCCATCTCCCCCCTCCTCAGCATCATCAACAGCAGGCTCAAATACATCCTCTCCCCCTCCGAAAACAGGCCTGGCCTCAGGCCATCCAGCATGCGCGAGGAACTGCTCCCTCGACATCATAGTGTGCTGCGTAGAAGGGTCACGGATCTGCAATTGGAGAACCTGCAAAGAATCATGAATATCAGTCATGGCACGCTGCTGGGCAGCCATCCAATCCCAATTATATTGGCAGATCTCCTGCTGATAAGGATAGAAGTTGTGAGATCCAGAAGCAACACCCTGGCTTGTACCGGCCTCAGCACCAGTACCAGCCCCAGAAGATTCAGCTCTAACACCTTTCGGTTTGCAAAATTTGTTGACATATCGATCATCGATAGTCGACGTCACAGTAACTTGACGACACGAAGGCAAAGTCACTCCAGCATCAGCACATAAGGTCATAATCAAACAAGGGAAAGCAAGAGGGGCATTCTTCCTCGAAGCATTCCCACCTAAACCACTCTCGACGATGGCCCTTATTTCATCAGCAATGATCCTTGCGACGTCAATTTCTACGTTAGTAAGGATACTGTGGACAAGGTGAGCCAAACGAATCGGAACTGTAGAGGAATGTGACTTTGGCGTAATGTTGGTCACAACCAAAAGTAATACAAGTTGAGCCAAAGGCACCATATCCTCTCGATGATATCGAACAGCCACTCCTGAATGATTAAACTTCACATTTTTACCTGGGCGTAGGAGATCACGAGTCATTGTGGCAATATCACGATAATTACTCAGCGTCTTATGATACCTATCCTCTTCGCTAGCACGCAGTGGAAGGGGGTCTCCAAGAACTCGGTTAATAGTTTTTCTGTCAAACCTTACCGTTTTTCCGCCAACAACCGTAGTCCAAGTAAACAGATCGCCCTCATCAGGAAGGGCGTTGGCGTAAAACTCACGAACCATTTCCACATTGTATGAATCAATAGGAGTTATCAGCGTATCCCACTTTTTTGCAGTTAACAGGGCAGCAATGGCACGATAACTTCCCTGCTCATTCAGAACAAACCTCCTCTCTGCAAGGATGGTCCTTGCTTCTAACACCTCATACCTATGAGCTTGTCTAATTCCTCTGAATCGAGTCTTATCAAAGCGGACCGGTGCTTGTCTTGATGTGGATGCTTTTCTTTTCCTGATCATGATTTTAGGACCCATCTGCACAAATGACAAACAAATCCACACAAAAACACCAAGACAGATCATTAGAATTAAGGACAGACGTGCATCAGAATGAATTATCAGAAAAACAAAAATCTGGGTTGCTCGCTAGATCACTCGCACTGCGAAGCCTGGCGAACGCTCGCCCTAGGTTCGTAGTGCGAACAAGCCAGCAAATGCACGAAAATTTTTAAAAAAATTTGCAGACCCGAATTTCACACTTAACCTCATTCTACAGGTATTCTCAACTTAAAATCCAGCAAAAAATTAGACATGCATTGAACAACCAAACCCAGAATTCTAACCCACAACTTCCTACACATTCTCATGCATAATTCACAAATAAACTCAATTAATCAGAAAGTTCAGAGAAAAGGAATTCAAACCTGTTTGGCAATGGAGATTGAGAGACAAAAACTTGAGAGAAATAGACAGAAAATTGCACGTGAGAGGGAAAGAGAATTTGATAGGGTTTTCCTTTTTTTTCTTGGTTTTGGTTGAAAGTGAGAGGAAAAGGACTAGGGTTTGGTTCCCCCCCAAGTCAATCAGACTTCAACATGGGTCTTGGGCCTACGTGTAGGCCCACCCATAAAACCCTCTTTTTTTTTCTGATGTGGCAGCAAAACCACCAAGTCTGGTGCGCTGACATTCGCAGTGCGAATGTCTGGCGAATGCTCGCCCCAGCTTCGCAGTGCAAATGGCTGGCGAATGCTCGCCCCAGATTCACAGTGCGAATGAGCCAGGGAACAAGACAGTTTTTTTCAAAATTACAGGTCTGCCTTGCTGCCACACTTCCAAATGTCCAAAATGTTAAAATGACTAAAAACAGCAAATTAAAGCAAAAATACTTACAATGTTGGGGTGCCTCCCAACAAGCGCTTGTTTAACGTCGGCTAAGCTCGACAGTCCATCGCGACCTCACGGATCGCGGAAAGGCACAATTGCGGGATTCCGCTCGAAACCTCCTCCAAGATACACTTTTAATCTCTGGCCGTTAACTGTCCAATTTTCCTTTGACGTTGTGTCCTCAATTACGATTGCTCCATAGGGCTTCATTTCCACAATCCGAAACGGACCGGACCATTTAGATCTTAATTTTCCGGGAAACAATTTTAACCGAGAATTGAACAATAGAACCAGCTGTCCGACCTCAAACTGTTTGATGACAATTTTTCTGTCATGGTAAGACTTTACACGCTCCTTATACAATTTATTGGAATCGTACGCCTGAAGGCGCAATTCATCCAACTCGTGTAATTGCACTATTCTTTTTTCGCCACTAAGAGTTGGATCAAAATTCAAAAATTTTAAGGCCCAAAACGCCTTGTGTTCCAACTCTACCGGTAAGTGGCAATTCTTACCATAAACCATTTTAAACGGTGTGAGACCAATCGGAGCCTTGATAGCGGTCCGATAAGCCCACAACGCATCATCCAGTTTGTTGGCCCAATCCTTTCTCGAGGCCGAAACAGTTTTCTCTAAAATACGTTTTATCTCACGATTGGATACCTCCGCTTGACCATTAGCTTGCGGATGATATGGTGTGGCAACCTTGTGCTTCAAACCATATTGCTCAAGAGCTTTGTCAAGCTGAGTGTTACAGAAGTGAGATCCTCCATCACTTATTAACACTCGAGGTGTACCAAAACGCGCAAAAATATTTCTTTTCAAAAACTTCACCACTGTTTTTCCGTCGGCTTTAGCACATGCTATCGCCTCAACCCACTTGGAAACGTAATCCACAGCGACCAAAATATATTCATTAGAAAATGAAGATGGGAATGGACCGACAAAGTCGATCCCCCAACAGTCAAAAACTTCGATTTCTAACATATTTTGTAATGGCATTTCTTGCCGCCGTGAAATACCTCCACTTCTCTGGCATCTATCACAACTTAGGGCATGCGCATGTGCATCTTTGAATAATGACGGCCAATAGAAGCCTGATTGAAGGACTTTAGTGGTCGTTCTTAACCCATTGAAGTGACCTCCGTAAAGAGAGTTATGACAATGCCACAGAATTTTCGTGGCTTCCTCCACTGACACACACCTTTTGAGGAGGTTGTCGACACCAAGTTTAAATAAATGGGGTTCATCCCATACAAATGACTTGCCATCAGACAAAAATTTCCGTTTTTGGTGGTGCGTTAGACCGTCCGGTATCAATCTGGTGGCTTTGTGGTTAGCCATGTCGGCGAACCACGGTCTAACCTGCACTCTAAACAGTTTTTCATCCGGGAACTCCTCTTTTACCTCAAATTCATTTTTGGTCACGTCAATGTTGACCAGGCGGGATAAGTGATCCGCCACCAAATTCTCGGAACCCCTTTTGTCACGAATTTCAAGATCAAATTCCTGTAACAAAAGGATCCACCGAATCAGCCTCTGTTTTGAATCAGGCTTGGTGAGCAGATACCTTATAGCCGAATGGTCCGTGTAAACGATGACTCGTGAACCAATCAAATAGGCACAAAATTTCTCCAACGCATACACTATGGCAAGCAACTCTTTCTCAGTTGTTGGATAGTTAATCTGAGCCTCGTTTAAAACTTTGCTCGCATAATGTATAGCGTGGAAAACTTTCATTTTCCTCTGACCCAAAACAGCCCCAACCGCATAATCGCTTGCATCGCACATTAATTCAAAATCCAATTTCCAGTTAGGTGCAACGATTATCGGTGAGGTAGTTAAACTTTTTTTCAAAAAATTAAACGCGAAAAGACAAGATTCATCAAAGTCAAAAACCTTACCTTGGACAAGCAAGTTGCTCAATGGCTTCGCGACCTTTGCGAAGTCCTTGATGAATCTACGGTAAAACCCCGCGTGTCCAAGAAAGCTCCTTATACCTTTGACATTCATCGGCGGTGGTAATTTCTCGATCACATCCACTTTGGCTTTATCAACTTCAAGGCCTTTTGCAGAAACCTTGTGACCGAGCACAATTCCCTCGTTCACCATGAAGTTGCATTTTTCCCAATTAAGCACCAAATTAGTTTCCACACACCGTATCCAAATTTTTCAAGCACAAATCAAACGATTGCCCAAAAACGGAGAAATCATCCATAAAGACCTCAATTGTCTTTTCGATCAAATTCGAGAAGATAGCTTGCATACACCGTTGAAAAGTCGTCGGTGCATTACATAATCCAAATGGCATCCTCCTATAAGCGAAGATTCCGAAAGGACATGTGAAAGCAGTTTTTTCATGATCATCCGGGTTCACAATAATTTGGTTGTAACCCGAATATCCATCCAAAAAACCGTAAAATTGTTGACCGGAAAGCCTCTTGAGCATTTGATCCATAAAAGGTAGAGGAAAATGATCTTTTCTCGTAGCTTTGTTCAACCTACGGTAGTCGATACACATTCTCCACCAGGTAACGGTTTTTGTTGGAATGAGCTCATTTTTCTCGTTTCGGACCACCGCTAATCCGCCTTTTTTCGGTACCACATGCACCGGACTAACCCACGGGCTGTCAGAAATAGGATAAATCATTCCAGCATCTAACATTTTCACCACTTCCTTCCTAACCACTTCTTTCATAATAGGATTTAAGCGGCATTGAGGTTGAGCAACCGGTTTAAAGTCTTCCTCCATGAATATCCTATGCATGCAATACGAAGGGCTTATGCCTTTGAGATCGAACAATGTCCATCCCATTGCATCTTGATTTTTTCTCAACACTTGAATTAACCGGCTTTCCTCCACTTCAGATAAAACACTGCTTATGATCACCGGTTTATTACCACCGTCATCGAGAAAAGCATACTTCAAGGTTGACGGTAACACTTTCAGCTCAAGTTTGGAAGGCTCATCATTAACCACTTTTTTTAGAATTTCCTCTTCATAATCCCAAGGTTGCAATTCTTCCAAAGCTTCAAGCTCTAACAAACACTCTTCAAGAGCTTGCTCTTCTTCAACCGAGAATATTTCCAAGAAATCATCCAAAGCTCTTTGTAACGGATCAATGACATGAATGTGCTTTATAACTTCAAAACTTGCTTTCTCCGTTGCATCGATTCGAAAACAATTACCTTTATCTTTCTTGTGCTTCATGGCATCATAAAGATTGAAACACACCTCTTCATCTTGGACTCTCACTTTCATGAGACCATCGTCCATGTCAATTGCCATACTGGCAGTTTTCATGAAAGGCCTTCCAAGAATCAAAGTTGCATCCTCATCCTCCTCCATTTCAATTACAACAAAGTCGATCGGAAACAAAAATTTATCCACTTTGACTAACACGTCTTCCGCTACACCGTGAGGACGGGTAGTGGATTTATCGGCAAGTTGCAATGTCATTTGCGTGGACCTCAATTCCATGTGGCCTAGCCGTTTCACAATCGACAATGGTATCAAGTTGATGCTAGAACCCAAATCAATAAACCCATGTCCCACATACATGTTTCCTATCGTAACCGGCAATGTAACTCGTCCCGGATCACATTCTTTTCGCGGGAGAGTTCGTTGAATGATGGCACTACAGCTTGCATCCACCATAATCGTCTCCTGATCTGTATACCTTTTCTTCTTCGTGAGGATATCTTTCATGAATTTCGCATATTTAGGCATCTGCTCCAAAGCCTCGGAAAATGGAATATTTATTTGTAATTGCTTGAAGATATCCATAAATCGAGAATAGTGTCGTGCACTATCTTTCTTTGTAGGAGCATGCGGATATGGTAGATGTTGAATCGGAATATTGTTCATCGGCTCCTTTCCCTTCTTAGTTCTCTTCACTCTTTCTTCACTCTCTAATTTTTTCTCTTCCTCATTTTTTTCTTTCTCATTTTTTTCTATCTCATTTTCAACTAACACACCCTCAACATTTTTTTCTACTTCAATCTCTTCCCTATCTTTTTCTTTTTCAACTACAACCTCCTCCTCCACTCTCTTTTTACCTACACCCATGTCAATCTCTCTTCCACTTCTTGTGAGAATTGCTTTACAATCCTTAGGATTCAGAAGCGTATTTTCCGTAAAGGGCCCTTTTTGTTGATTGGCCAATTGTTTTGATAATTGCCCGACTTGTGTTTCAAGATACCTTATGGCGGCATCAGTGTTCTTTTGGTTGGAAATTTCCATTTGCATAAATTGTGTGAGAGTGTCTTCCATCTTTGTATTTCCAACGGGAGCTTGCGGAGGTTGAGTGTAATTTTGGTATTGTTGACGGTTTGATGGTCCGGCTTCTTGCGGTCTCCATTGTTGTTGATAACCTTGGTTAGGCCTTTGTTGTTGGTAACCTTGGTTGGCTTGTTAATACGGAGGTCGGGGTTGGTATCCTTGATTTCCCGCATAGTTTGCTTCCTCCACAACAGGAGGACAATAACCGGTCGGATGGTCACCTCGACATAATTCACACACTAACACTTGCATATTTTTACTTGAAGATTCATGCATCTCTTTGAATTGTTGCGGCAGCTTAGACATTTGCTTCGTTAACAACTCAACCTGTTGTGATAACAATTTGTTCTGCGCAAGGATAGCATCGCTTGTTCCTAATTCCAACACTCCCGGAGTTCGTTGAGAAGGTCCACGGTTGTGACTACCTTGATGATCGTTCAAGGCCATCTTATCAATGATAGTTGTGGCTTCCGTTGTAGTTTTGCTTAACAAGGATCCACCGGCGGTTGCATCCAACAAGGTTTTGTGTACAAGTTGCAGCCCATTTCTAAATATATGAATTTGTGACAATTCATCAAAACCGTGGCCTTTTCACTTTCGTAACATTGATTTGAACCTCTCCCAAGCTTCGTTGAGAGATTCATTGGCTCCTTGTGTGAACACCGCGATGGCGGTCTTTGCTTCCATAAACCGAGTGTGAGGGAAAAATCTCTCCAAAAATTTCTCTTCCAATTGATTTCAATCCGTCATTATGGCAGTTGACTGATCAAGATACCATTCCTTTGCCTTCCCAATGAGGGAATGCGGGAATAATCTCTTGAACAGAGACTCCTCTTCTGCTTCAGGTACACCAGTCGCTCCCGCTATTTCATAGAATTTTGTAAGATGGGTGAAAGGATCTTCATGGTCCATACCCGTAAATGGACTTTGATATAACAGTTGGAGAATACCGGTCTTCATCTCAGAATGCCGACCGTTGTGTGCATGGCGAGCGAACTGAGCATTGTGTCTCGGGCTATTTGTACATGGCCTAGAAGCAGGTGGTGGTGGTGGTGGTGGATCTGCCTCTATAACTGGAAGTATTTGTGGGACAGGTGGTGGTGTAGAAGTACTTTCTTCTTGTTCTCGCTTCTGTCTCGCTAGCTGCCTCCTTCGTCTAGTACTGCTATTGATTCTATGAGCGGCTCTATCAATCTCAGGATCGAAAAGAAGTTGGTCCGCCGGTAGTTTCCCTCGCATAAACTAAGTCTGCACACTAAACAAAATAGATTAACAAGCTCAAGGTAAAGTGGTAACAGCTTAAAATAGCTCAACTATCGCAATGCTTGCAATATCACTTAACAATCCCCGGCAACGGCGCCATTTTGTTAGAAGAGTAATAGTGTGGGTTGTTTTTAATCGTATCCACAGGGATTGTTTGATATTTGATGCGTTCCTTTCAATAGTTGCGATATTCTAAGTTAACGGTTTCAAAAGTTTCTCAATTGTTTTTAACATTCACTTGTAGCAAAGATTAATTGGTCACAAAGATTTTGTAAAAGGTTTTATAAAAGCATGTTAAGGTTAGGTTTCGCTAATTCTTTCATGTATAAACGATTAATCAAGCATATGAACTCAGTTTCCGACCAATATAACCGCGTATCCTCCCGACTAAGTTTATGTCTAAAGCGAAGTCGTGAGTATCTTTGTTTAAACCGTTAGATGATGTCTCACGCTAACAATCTAAACAACGATCATTAAGCTCAACACAATGAGAATAGAAAATCCCAAATCTATGTCTAGAGTTTGGTTTTTAAGAGATGAAATTGTTAGGTCAAGATTTGTGGAATCTATGTCTAGAGTAAAACAAATCAAACATAAAGCATTAAGAGAAAACAACTTTATCTATATTGATCAAAGACTTTGTTCATATACAATAGATCAAAAGCAATACATAAAAACAGAATCAACTACCTCTAACCTCAACATTGAGTGTTTAGCTACCACTTCTCATGGTAGATTGGATAACAAGTAAAGAGAGGAGATGAGTAAACATCCACGCCGAATAATTAAGAATGGATGCAAAATCAGCTTCTCCAAGTGAAAATACAAGCTCCAATGGTAAAAAGACTGAAAACTATGATTTTGGATCAAAATGAACAAAAGATCCCTAAAACATAAAGTGAAATTCTATTTATACATAGCAGAATTCTGCAGTATTCGCACTGCGAGCAATTCATTCGCACTGCGAATGAGGAAAAATGGCACTTTAAGTGCCTCTGAGACTTAAACCGCCCCAAGCAGAAATCGTGGGTTCGCACTGCGAACCCTTCATTTGCACTGCGAGTCATTCGCACTGCGAATAAACTAGCGAGCCAGAATTCTCAAACCCAGAACTTACTGCCTCCCTTCGCCAGCACATTCGCACTGCGAATAAACTAGCGAGCCAGAATTCTCAAACCCAGAACTTACTGCCTCCCTTCGGCAGCACATTCGCACTGCGAACCAACCAGCGAACCTTCGTTGGACCCTCGCCAGGAGTTCGCAGTGCGAACACATGGTAATCTCAAAGTTGGAACTCTCTGCCTCTGCTCGCTGGCGCCTTCGCTGGTCCTTCGCAGTGCGAACCTTCGCTGGGCCTTCGCCAGATTGTTCGCACTGCGAACACCCTGTTGCAGTTAAAAACTCAGTGGAAACTTGCATTGGTTCCATGTGTTCTCAATTTTGCTCCTTTCATGCCTATACCTGCACATTAACACACAAATTACAAGCTCCACACATATATTCCAATGTACGCATTACAACACAATTTACCGCGTAAATTCACAATTAACCGTTAGAAAGAAATGAAAAATGCCAAGTATTTCATTCAAATATATAACATGTTTGACATCTAACATTGATGGCATCCAATCAAGAAGATATCTCAAGTATCGTCAATCTGAGGACTCAAATTCCATATGAAGTGTTAAGTTAATGTTGAGTATGGAAAGGGACTTGAAGTTGTGAAAGAGATGAAGTGAGAAAATTCTTCTGGTCATGCACTTAATGTTTGTTTGAGTGATCAATTTTATGTAAAAGGTAGTAGAGTAATTTCTGAAATATTAAGGCAATCACACACATACACAGAGAAAAGTATCTTAAACACTCTCTTATTTCTCAAAATCTCTTTAAAAAACTTATCAAACTTGTGTGGAATTGATTAAGAATTATTTCTAATCAATTAGAAAATTATTTTACAATGTCTAATTGAATAAGGACATGTAGTCGTTTTATGGTTTCCTTTTTCTAGATTAGGTTTGCCGCCTTTTTTAGTACCTTAATCGATCGAATTGTGACTTAATCAATTAAATCATTTAAGTTTATCTATGGATCATTTTGTTTTTTAGCCAAACTTTTTTCTATATAAAGGAGGTTTTTCCTAATTTCATTATACACAAGTTCTCATAATAAAACTCTCTTTGTATTATTTTCGCCTATATTTCTATTTTAATTAAAGTTGCCTTGATGACTGGAGAGTGAAAAATACTTGTGAGAGTTTGGTTGTACTAGTGTTGTGTTGCAATTGTTCTTTTTCAAGGGTGTGATTCTCTTGATCACAATCATTTTTTGGTTCTTGAGATTAGCCATTGAAAATCTTTGTTTAGCTCTTGAAATTAGCTAGTTAAAATCTCTATTTGTTTAGTGAGTTTAGTATGTTCAAAACTTTGTTTGATTTTGGGACCATTCCATGTAAAAGCTCTCATTTGTTATAAAAATGTTCGTGGACATATACTTAAAAGCTCAAGTTTTATTATCAATGGAACTTTCAAGAGGAAATTCTTGGAAATGAAGTAGTTCAATTGGTAAGTCGAATATGTATAAATCTCTAGTGCAATATCTCTAACTCTATCTCTTTACTCTGTCATTTATTTTTTCTTTCCTCTTTAATTTCTTCTTTTCCTCTGCTTTATCTCTATTGGAATAATATAAATTTATTTTTAATAAAATTCTTTATATTCTCTTCTCCTCTATTTTCAATTTTCACTAAAGTTGCCTTAATGTCTTGAGAGTGAAAAATACTGGTGAGAGTTTGGTTGTACTGGTGATGTGTTGCATTTGTTCTTGTTCAAGGGTGTGATTCTCTTTATTAATATCTTTTATTTGTTCTTGATATTAGCCCGTGAAAATATCTATTTAGTTCTTGATATTAACCGATTAAACTCTCGGTTTGGTTAGTGAATTTACCTTGTTAAAAGTTTCATTTGATTTTGGGATCAACCGGTGTAAAATCTCTCATTTGTTGTAAGAAGGTTTGTGGGCATATCCATGAAAGTTTAAGATTTATTATTAATGGAGCTCTAAAGGGGTAACTCTTAAAGACAGATGTTATACCCCAAATTTTACCCCCTTAGATGTCATAACATCTTGCACTGGCATTTAGACTTCAGTCATCTATGCATTGTTAACTAACCTATACCTTTGCTAGTTTGTTTCTTTTGTTGTGAAAATCAGGATTGACACCAGAAAAAGGGCAGGGGCTCCTAAGCCAGGCTCTCACATTATTCAAGGTCCCCTAAGACTCCTCTTGGCTCCATACCTCCATCATCAGTGCTCATCAGTCAATTGGATTTAGTGTGAAGTCGCCTATGCAAGAAGCCAACTGTGGCTCTAAAGTTTCAACCAATTATTCTTAGAGTCTATTCTCCAGTCATGTGCCATGATCTCAAGACATTGGATCAAGACAAGTCAACAAGAGACCATCAGACCAAAGTTGAAGAATTAGGGTTTTAACCTGAAGAATCACTGAAGAGATTTGTCATTATAAGTCAAAGTTTGATTGGTTCATCAACCAATTGAACTTACCTACATTCAAAAGGTCTTACTCAACAAGAAATCAAGATCATATGGCTTTCATTACAAGTACAAGGAGTCACAAGTTCATCTTGTCCCCAAATTAGGGTTTTGTCAGGGAAGTCAACCTTGTTTTTGATTTTGATCAAGACATGTTCCCAAGCTTTGAGACATGGCTCCATATGTTCCTAAACATCTTTGGAGGCCATCCATTGGCATTCTAAGAGATTGAAAAAAGTAAAGTCCTCAGAGATCATCCAGTGGGATTCCTGAGGAAATTTGGGTTTTGACTGACAAGGCCAAGCCTCTGACTTTTATGTTATTGGCCCAGAATGATGTATTCAAATCACACTCCATCTTAACATGTTCAATCAATGAGTTAGAGCATGAGAGGTTACCATTTGAAATATTTCTTACAAGAAGGGCAAGGTTGTGTTCTTAAAATTTTCTAAGTAAGGAAGAATTCACTTCTTGTGCAAGATTGGAAAAGTCATAACTTTCAAACCACACATCCAAATTTTGTGATCCAAAGCTCAAATTGAAGCTCTCATCATGAACTTCAAAATATATTAGAGGACCCTTTTCAAGTTAAGGCATGGTTCTTAAGTTACAAGGCTTGGAAGTTCAAAGCACTTAATGACTTAGTGAAGTTTCACTACATTTTGCCTAAAAAAACCAGCTGACTTCATCTCCACTTTTCATCAAGATCTCTTGTGATTCAGAACTTGGGCCATACATGAAAGATTTAGAGGACATTTGGGGCTTTCCAAAAAGTACAATAACTCCTCAATCCATTGAGTGAGCTGAGAGATTCGATTAAATGAAGTTTGAGGTCTATTTCTTGAAGTTTGCCTTCTATTTCTCATTGAAACTTGGAACCTGAACCAATCCAATCAGCCCACATTGCAACAGAACCTATGCCCTTAGCTTTGAAGACTTTTGGTTCAGCAAAACTAGCTCACACGATGGAAGTTTCTCAAGAGGGCAAACTTGGCATTTTTCCATTTCTGGCCATGCTTCAAACCCTCGGCCTTTCCTATAAATAGAGCCTTGTTCTACTCTCAAAAACACACCAGAATCACCCCACAAAGAGGTTGATTGCTCACTCTATCCTCTCACTCACAAGTTCTTGCAAATCTGTAAGAACTCCCCAAACACAAGTTCTACTCGTGCACTTTCTCTATAACTCCACAGATCTTCTCTAAACATTGAATAGAGAAGCTTTAAACACCTAAACACTAACTGTAACACACCCATCATCACCTGCCATTTTTGAACTTTAGTTTGCATAAAGGGTTAGGTTCCATATTCCAAGCATTTTCCAAAGCTTCTAGGCATCTGCATCTGCTCTCAAAGGTCCAACTAGTTCCCAGAAGGTGGTGTTTCTTATTTACAAGTGCTATAGAATAGGCCTTGGACTGTCTCCAAGAGGTAGTTTTTTAGCTCTGAAACTCACATATTCATGCATGATATTGCTGTTGTTTGAATGTTAAAATGTAATGTGTTGTTTGCTTTATGGTTCTGAACAAGAGCTTGCCATGTTTGTTTGAACCTAGCATGATATAATATGTTGGAATCTCATGATGTTGCACTGTTGTGTGTGGATTTTTGAATCATGCAATGATTATTAATGAGAACTAAAAACATGTTTATGTTCCTGGGAGTTTTTACTCCAACTTTGGTTTTTGTTTCACTTGATTTGGTGGAAAAACAAGAGAGATCCATGGGCTGGAAGGTTTGGCCATGATTATATTTGCTAGGGCACGAAAGAGGAGAGTGAGAACGAAGAAGAAGTGGGAGCCCCCAGTCTGTCCCATGTGGCGCTGAGGTGGCCATTTAGGTTGAGTTTTAAAATAAAAACAATTTGTATCATGTTATGTTTGGATGAGAGCGTAGCACCGCTGGTCCATGGAAGAGGTTATAAGTATTGGCAAGCGAAGGGTCTGGGGTTCGAATCCCCCTTGCCCCAGACCTTTTCCTTTTTTATTTTCCAATCTGTTTCACTTGTTTTAAAATATTATTGAATGCTTGCACACTATATTCACACTGCGCGCGCAGCCCAGTTGGCAAGGGTTTTGTGCACTGAGCCTTAGGACGTGGGTTCAACACCCATGTGATACATTTCCATCATTTTTATCACTTGTTCCATTTTAATTTTTATGGTTTGTACCTTATTTTCCAACTTTCATAACTTGCTCATTTTTTCACTCTTTTTGATCCATTATTTTAGCAAAATGTTCCTTAACATGTCTATTTTCTGATTGTGGAAAAAAATTGGTAAAAATAATTATTTTGGAAACATTTATTAATGTTGGAAGTGAAAGACTTTTTAGGGTTTCCATAAAGAACATCTTGTTTTTCTCTTGATTTCTTTGCCATGTTCCCTTGTTTATATTGACCAAATGAGACCTAATGCATGTTGTTCAAACCTTGTATGATGTTAAGACATTGTATGTTTTGTTTCACCTTATTTCTTTAATGTGTTAATGTGTTTTTACATGAAAATATTCTTTGAAATACAATGAGATCTCTTTAGATCATTTGCTTTGTAACATGAGTTTGTTTGATAAAATATGTGACATGTTGATGTCTTGGACTTGAATGCCATGTTTGAACCACTTTTAATTGCTAAATGTCTTAAGTCTGTCACCTTTGAACCTTGAACTTTAAGATGTTATCACATTCCCTTTTTATCTATACCACTTATGCTTGTTAAAACATTTTCACATGTTATCCCCTTGAAGTGTTTTGGTCTCTACCATGCTCTTATTTTCATCTTGTTCTTGATATTTGTTATCTCATAACTCTATTAAGACTTCCCCAATTGAGGCAAACTTTTTAGCTTCTCCTCCTTAACCCTCATTATTCCCCTCCTTCCAAAGGAAATACTCTATATTGACTTTTAAGTCATAGATAGCTCAATACCACCTTGACCTTCTTAGAGCCTCTTCTCCTTTTAACCTCATTAGGTTCCCTTCTTGTGAGCACTATCCTCATAGTTGCTCACTTTTCCTTTTGGCCTCCTTAGGGCCACTTACCTCATGACTTAGGTTTCACCCAGGGTTCCTCAACTCTATGTGAACATCATTATTATGATGTTCCTTTCCCTTTGGCCTCCTTAGAGCCATTTACCTTCAAACTTAGAATTAAGTTAGAGTTCCTCAACTCTATGTGATTCTCATCCTCATGAGCATTCACTGACCCTTACAACTTAGACTTAGAGAGTTCTTTAACTCTATATGAGCTCATACCCATCCTCCCTTGGAACTTTGGCCATAGTCAATGGTTCCTCCAATCCACCCTTAGTTATGTGAACTACGGTTGCTCTAATTCTTTAGTCAGGATACGTAGGCACAAGATGCGACGTCTTGGCGACCAAACTTAGTATATACCCCCTAGGTCCTTACCTTTAGCATTTTAGGTCTTTACCTTAACCTTAGCATATTTCCTTAGCAAGCAAACATAACATTACACGCATACAAACAAGAGGCTCCTGTAGAGTACTACAGATACTTAGGGTGTTAATATATTCCCTTAGTATAACCAACCCCCGAACCTAGGTTCTCTTATTAGGGTTTTCGTTCTTTACCCTTTCCTTTGGATAAATCAAAGCTCGTGGTGAATTTCAAAGTCTTGTGATGCAAGTTAATTAATAGCTTGTTATCTGATTCTCACCGCAACAATAAGAGTATACCAAGTGGTAAGCCGAACGTGTATAAATATCTTGTGCAAACTATTTAATTCTATCTCTTTTCTTTTTTTCATTTATTTCTCTTTTCTCTCTAGTTCCTTCTTCTCTAATGTTTTATCTATGTTAGACTAATATAAATTGATTTTTAATAAAAAATTCTAAAAATTAATTTTTAAATATCACAATTTACTCTCTCCCTCTCTCTCGTACGATACAATGTATTTTTTAAGGTCATTTTTTTATGTATTAGGTTGTATTTTGTGTATGACGTTATCATGTGTTTTTTTTTCATGCTACGTTATATATTATTTCAAAATTTTTTATTAAATTATTTTTTTAATCTCATTTTATGTTATTGCTTATAAAGATGTTATTTAAAAAACATGGATTCTGATGTTGTAAAAGACAATTTTAAATTATAGAATTTGAGATTATTCTGATAGGTGTCATTTGGATTCAAATTATATAACAAACCATACTAAAAATTTTTTTACATGTTTTAGTTTCTGTAGTCTCAAAGTTGTCAATCCATTAAATTCTATTATATTGTCTAGATTTCACTTTCTATGGACTAGAATGTACATAAACATGTATAAAATCATGTTTTTGACTCATTTCGGGATCACATTAAAAATACAAAGAACTCTTCTTACATATATCTAGACATAATGAATTCTAACATCACCGCAATTTACTGGAACAAAGAAACTCCTCCACATTTGTTTAGGATCAATCGATGCTATATTGCATGATCTGAATGACCAAGTGAATCTCCAGCTCCCCACCATGACATAATAAGGGTGGTTAGTGTTGAGTATTAGTGTTTTTCAATTGACGATGATGAATGTATTTAGTTTGCAAACATGCAACTTCAAAATGACGATGATGTGCGAAATTATGTTTTCAATATTTTGTTAGTATACCGGTTGAGTTAGTTGCTACTTTGATTAGATTCGTTTGTGCTATTTATTGAAGTTTGATTCATTCCATAACATTTGATGAAATTGCAAATGAAACAAGTAACAAGTTTGTTCAATATATGATCCGGAAAAAATTTAGGTAGACACAAACCTAACACTTGGTTATAGAAACAACCAATCATATTTTTTTAATTAATTAAAAATTAAAAAAATAATATTTTCTCTCCTCCATAATCACAGCCATCCATGAATCTAAATTAAAAATAAATTAAATTTTAAATAAATTTAATATTTTTTCTCTTTCTTATTGGTTGTTTGTAACACTAAAGGTTTAAGTTCGCTCCTACGCAAGTTTTTCTCGATCCGAAAAAAAATTTCTCCTATGATCTAGTTTATATTTAATTAATGTTTTTAATTATGCCCAATTTATTGTTTATATTTATTTATATTTATTTTATTTGTCCTTGAATTTAACAATTTCAAATTTCAAATTCTAGAATCCAAAAGTTTGAAAAACATGTTTTAGATAATCCGATAAGTATTTTTATCAAGATGAATAATTTCTAGAAAAATTTAAAAGATGAGAAAAGAAATGTCTATCTAATTCTAGAATTAGAAAGTTTCAAAACACATGCGTTGGATTTTAAAATCTATTATCAAACAAAAAAGAATTGAAAATTTTAAAAGATGAGAAAAGAAGTCAACTAATTCTTAACATGTAAAAGAGCCTTATATTTGATGATATAAGGTTCAAAAATAAATTTATAAGTTGGAGACATCCCTTACATTATAAACAGAATTCATAAGCTTACTTGTAACCATATCAACTACATTAGTTATTATACCAGTATGTTTTAAACAAAATTGTTGATATCTAAATTCAAACGTGAAATATTGAGACGATTCATAGTGTATGCTGATCAACCTTCCAATTTTCTAAACTCTTTTTTACCTAATCTTATCTACAAGCTAAAAATGGATCTAACAAGTACATCAATCTTGGTACAAACGTTTGAGCAAGTTTTTTTCTTGAAAAGAGTTTTCAAATATAGAAGGTTAATGCAACACATTTTTAAAAAAATCGAGCATGACATTTTACTTATGTAATTTTTTTGTCGATGATATCCTTTTCAATGCTACTAATGAATTATTGTGCAATGAATTTTCAGATATGATGGAGAATGTCTATAATGGGGAAGTTTCGATACTTCATTGGTTTATAATGTTTTCAATTAGATAAAGGCTTACATAATTCGATAAATTTAAGGAATGTGAAAAGAAATCTACATCAATAGAGATGAAGCGGAAATGCTTTGCGACATCAAAGAAAAATTGTCGAATAAAAAAACATTGTCCAAAGATTTTCTAAGGAGAAAAGATTGCATGTCTGAAGAAAGTATCCCAACAAGAAAGGAATAGATTGCAAAATTGTATCTCGAGTTAGAGAGCTTCAAAAAATAAATTGATTTTGCTTCGAGAAAGAATCAATTGGAAAAAATACTTTAAAGCTTACCTACTATTTTGTAAGAGTTCTTTTAGACAAAAGGAAAGGTTCACAAAAATTCTTTAAAAGATCAAATTTCAAAGTTGGATGTTGTCATCCGTGGAGAGAAGTATGGTCTTATGTCCTACTTAATTTTCTCTCTCTTTGTTCTTACTTTTCACCTCTTTATCAGGTAACTCATTTCTTTTATATGAGTTACTTTCTGATCTATGTACTTGTGCTACTTACTTTTATAGTGACTTTTTTATTATGTCAAAGGGGGAGAAGTATACTTTCATAGAGAGTAGATGTATACTCTATGTATTTGTGAGGAGGAGTTTAACCATTTCAATCATTTATCCATATATCTTTTTTGTTTCTACCACCTTCTTGATATAAACATTGCCATCATCAAAAAGGGAAAGAATATGGATCTATGTATCGTGCAGGTAAAGGTGATTTTGACCGTTAGATAATCCTATTGGTTTTGATGATGACAACACTTTATGCCAAACAATATTCGGTGAAGTCTTCTATATATTGTCTATCCACCAATCTATAATGATGACATCCAATCAAGAAGATATCTCAAGTATCGTCAATTAGAGGACTCAAATTACAGATGAAGTGTGAAGTCAATATTGAATTTAGAAAGGGACTTCAAGTTGTGAAAGAGATTAAGTGTGAAAACTCTTCTGGTCCTACACTTAATGCTTGTTTGAGTGATTAGTTTTATGTAAAAAGTATTATAGTAATTTCTGAAATACTAAAGCAATCACAAACACAGAGAAAAAAAGTATCTTAAACACTCTTTTATTTCTCAAAATCTCTTAAAGTAACCTATAAAGCTTGTGTGGAATTAATTAAGAATTATTTCTAATCACTTAGGAAATTATTTACATTACCTAATTGATTAATGACAGGGTTTAATCAATTAGAGCAAGGTAAATGACTTCTTAATTGATTAGAAATTTTTTTAAACAATTAACCATGTAGTCATTTTATTGTTTACTTTTTTAGATTAGGTTTGTCGTCTTTTTTAGTACCTTAATCGATTAAATGGTGACTTAAATGATTAAATTATTTAATTTGGTATATGGATCATTTCTTTTTTTAGCAAAACTTTTTCCTATATAAAGGATATTTTTCCTCATTTCATTATACACCAGTTCTCAGAATAAAACTCTTTCTATCATTCTTTCTATTCGTTTCGCCTCTATTTCTATTTTAATTAAAGTTTCCTTAGTGTCTTGAGAGTGAAAAATATTTGTGAGAGTTTGGTTATATTGGTGGTGCATGTATTGCATTCGTTCTTGTTCAAGGGTGTATTCTCTTTATCACTATCTTTGTTTGGTTCTTGAGACTAATAAGTGAAAATCTTTGATTCTTGAGATTAACTAGTTAAAATCTATATTTGTTTAATAAGTTTAGGTTGTTAAAATCTCTATTTGGTTTGGGGATCAATCCATGTAAAATCTCTCATTTGATGTAAAAATGTTTGTGGGCATATCCTTAAAAGCTCAAGTTTTATTATTAGTGGAACTCTCAAGAGGAAATTCTTGGGAATGGAGTAGTTCAAGGGGTAGGTCAAATATGTATAAATCTTTAGTGAAATGTCTCTAACTCTATGTCTTTATTAGTATCATTTATTTTTCTTTCCTCTTTAATTTCTTCTCCTCCTTTGCTTTATCTCTGTTGGACTAATATAAATTGATTTTTGATAGAATTCTTTTTATTCTATTCTCTTCTATTTTCAATTTTCATTAAAGTTGCCTTAGTGTCTCAAGAGTGAAAAATACTTATGAGAGTTTGGACCTACTGGTGATGTGTTGCATTTGTTCTTATTCAAGGGTGTCGATCTTTATCAATATCATTGTTTGATTCTTGAGATTAGCCCGTGAAAATATCTATTTAGTTTTTAATATTAATCAATTAAAATCTAGGTTTGATTAGTGAATTTAGCATGTTAAAAACTCTATTTGATTTGGAGATCAAATTGTGTAAAATCTCTCATTTGTTGTAAGAAGGTTCATGGACATATCTGTAAAAGTTCAAGACTTATTATTAATTGAACCCTAAAGAGGTAACTCTTAAAGATATGAGTAGGTCAAATGATAGGTCGAACATGTATAAATATTTGGTGCAATCTATTTAATTCTATCTTTTTACTTTTGTCATTTATTTTTCTTTCCTTTCTAGTTCCTTCTTATCTACTGCTTTATCTTTGTTAGACTAATATAAATCGATTTTTAATAAAGAATTTTAAAAATTAATTTTTAAATATCACAATTGACTCTTCTTCTTTTTTTGTTTGAAGTCACTTGGTCAATTAATAGGTATTGTGCAACAGAAAAGAATATTTTTTATGTATTAGGTTGGATCTGGTGCATGTCATTATCACGTGTTCTTTTTGACATGCTACACTATATATTATTTCAAATAATTTTTATTAAATTATTTTTTAATCTCATTTTATGTTATTGCTTATGTTAGTGTAATTTAAAGATGTTATTAAAAAAATATGGATTAAAAAAGACAATTTTGAATTATACAATTTGAAACTATTGTGATAGGTGTCAATTGGAATATTAAAGAAGATTTTGCATGTTTTAGATTCTACAAAGAAGATTTTGTATGTTTTAGATTCTATATTCTAAAAGTTGTTAATCTATGTGATTTTGGGTCCGTTTGTCTTTGTTTTTTTTTTTTAATAATTTTTATAGTGTAACATATTTTAGCGTAAAAAAATTTACAAAAAAACTTTTCATAAAAATTTTAAATGAAAATTTTGTTTGAATAGTTATTCTTAAAATGTTATTTTTATATATTTTATTATTTTATCGAAAAAAAATTTGAATATCAAAATTTCAAAAAATCAATTAATTTTGAAACTATTTCAAATAGCTTTTCATAAAAATCATTTTTGAGATACAACTTTTTAAAAAAACTATAATTTTGATTATGTTTTGATCTTCAATAATGTATGTTTATGTTATAGTATTTAAAATTAATCGTTTAATTTATAAAAAATAAATTAGTTTTTCATAAAAATCATTTTAGAGATACAATTTTTTAAAAAAACTATAATTTTGATTATGTTTTGATCTTCAATAATGTATGTTTATGTTATAGTATTTAAAATTAATCTTTTAATTTATAAAAAATAAATTTAAAAAAACTTATAATATTTTGAAAAACGTTTTTATAAAATCTATTTTCAAAAATACAAAGAAAAAATTTATTCTTTTAAAGTTAAAACAAACTCACTCTCTATTGTATTATCAAGATTTTTTGGCACTTTACTATAATGTATATAAACATGTAAAATTTAGAAATCACATTAGAAAAACAAACAACTCTTTTTTACATATATCTAGACTTAATGAACTCTATCGTAGCTGCAATTTATTAGAACAAGGGGATTCTTCATCATTTGTTTATGATCAATCAATGTTATATTGTGTGATTTGAATGACCAAGTGAATCTCCGGCTCCCCACTATGACATATTAGTGTTGAGTATCAACGCTTTTTAGTCGATGATGATAGATATTTTTTATTTTACAAACATGCAACTTCAAAACGATGTTGATGTAAGAAATCATATTTTGGATAGTACTAAGAACGGTCGAGTTAGTTCCTACTTTGCTCATATTTGTTTGTGTTATCTATTAAACTTTGACTCATTATATGACATTTGATGAAATTCCAAATGAATAAGTAACAAATTTGTTCTATCTATCTATGATCTGGTTTATATATAATTAATGTTTTTAATTATTCTCAATTTATTGTTGGTGCTTGAGATAATGTTTATATTTATTTTATTTGTTTTTGAATTCAACAATTTTGAATTTCGGATTCTAGAATCCAAAAGTTTCAATTATGAAGAACTTCTAAAAAATTCAAAAGACGAAAAGAGAAATGTTTATCTAATTCTAGATTTCAAAAGTTTCTAATTTGCGATTCTAGAATCCAAAAGCTTCAAAAACATGTTTTAGATTCTAGAATTGATAAGAATTTTTATCAAAATGAAGAATTTCTAAAAAAAAATCAAAAGACAAGAAAAGAAAAGTCTATCTAATTCTAGAATTCGAAAGTTTCAAAACATATGTGTTGGATTTTAAAATCTACTAAGCATTTTATCAAAACAAAAGAATTGAAAATTTTAAAAGATGAGGAAAGAAGTCAACTTATTCTTAACATGTGAAAGAGCCTTATATTTGAAGATATAAGGTTCAAAAATAAATTTATAAGTTGGAGACATCCCTTACACTATAAACAGAATTTATAAGCTTACTTGTAACCATATCAACTAGTACATAGGTTATAATACCAGTATGTTTTAAACAAAATTGTTAATATCTAAATTCAAATGTGAAATATTGAGACGAGCATTTTCGTAGTCCGATCAAGATCAAACGATTTGATTTCCTACCTGCAACAAATCCAGAGGTTCCTGCTAATTTACAAAATAGTTTTCTGCAGAATTTGAATTCGTGCAATTTAGTTTTTTCTCAAAATAGCCTAATTGGATACTAACTAGTTAGTAGTTACAATATCAAACTTTCTACTCGGTTTCTTCTTCATCGGCTCCAAAGTCTAACCCAAATAGGCGTCAAGTGTATGATGGATGGAAGGATGGATAGTAAAAGATAAACATCATGAATGTCACAGTTGCTACATTGAAATCTGTGATTGTCAGTTTGACGAGGCGATAGTCTTCCCCCTTACTGCATTCCCTTTCGCATTCCAATTCTTTCACCATGAAAAAAGATTGAAAGGAAAACATACATAAGTATTAAGCTTTTAACGAGTGCTAAGGCATAAACATCAATAATATGTTGTCAAATTCTATATATTAATCTCCATTAGTACAATCGTTGTGTGAACCATATAAAATACATAATCTCATGTGCTTATAGCTCTATGACCTTCTAAAGCTCTTCCGTCAAATATTTCCCTTAAATGTCATCCAAAGAAAGTGGCTCAAACCAAAAGCCATGTCTTGAAATCAAATCACACACAGACTTAAATTCATCACTCTTTATCGCATTAAGCGGTATGGCATTGTTGTAGAAAAAGCTTGCAATCGCTCGACATGCTTCCTCTCTCAAAGTCTTAACCTCATTATTGACGATGGCTTGTGAACCAACTCTCCTCCTCTTGAAATTATCTCCACAAGTCTTCTCAATCATGTTAAGTAGTTTGCACAATGTCTGCAACCTATTTCATCTTCTTCACCAAGTGTAACACCATGTTCTAAAATCACATCAGCGACATTCTTTGGCACTGTTATCTTTAGAATCCACACTAGCATTTCTATAGAAGGAACCGAACCGCTAAGGTTAGAAGCAACAGAGGTTGGCTTTAACCTCATGTTTAAGGCAAAAATCTCCAACATTTCCTTCTTCACCTCTTCACCAACATCCTCAAAATCTTGAACATCATTTTGATTTCCAACCAAGTGACCTAAACATTTGGTTTTTTTTTAACCTAAAAAATTGGATTTTTAAAACCTAATTTTTTTTTAAATCCCCAATATTTAGGGTTCTATTTAAACCTAAAAATTGGATAAAACAGGAAATTAAAAAAAAAATTGAATAAAAAGAGTTATGAATAGGTGAATTACCAGTGCCATGAAGACCATAACAAGTGTTGTGAGGACGATGAATGAAGTGTCCTGAGATTGAACCATTTGGAAGCAATGCAATTGATGCTACTCCTTCCATTCTTATCATTTTCCGTTCTTCTTCTTCTCTTTCATCGGCTATAAAATTTTACGCAAAAATATATGAAATGAAAAATGGGTTAGTAGCAAATTCAGACTCAAAAAGTTGGATTTTTAACATTGTAATGTAATTGCGAAAAAACAAAACTGACCCATGTTTTTGTTGTATGAATTGTGTTTTTTTACAATGCCAATTTGCTAATGAGAATAAATTTACTATAATGCCGTTTTGCATATTCCTTTTCCTTTTAGAATTAATTTTAAACTAGTGGAAACCCGTGCGTCCGCACGGGTTCTGGTGTGGACTGCGCACACGTCATCAGTTAAATTATGAAAAAAAAAACGAAAAATAAAAAAATTAGTTTTAAATTAAAAAAGAATTAAAATACTTCATCTATAATTAAAATGATTCATCTAATAGATGAAGTATTTTATCCCGTACATAGATATTATTTTTGTTTTGACAATATATATAAATATATTTGAATCAATGATAAACTTGTTTCCACTTATAAAAATATTTAAAAAAAAAAAATTTATGTTTTGACATTAATTATAAATATATATGAATAAAAAAGTAAAGTTTTTTCCGTTTATGAAAAAAGTTTTTAAAAATAATATTAAATTTAAGTTTAAATAGTAATAAATGTAGTAAATGAAAAGTAAACCAAAATATCATAAATAATAAGATTTTAAAATAAGACAATAATGTTATAAGAGAGAATACAATTTTAAAATATAAAGTCAATATATTTTGATAGTAATCATATCCCCGTTAATATTCAATATTTTGATAAGTAATCTACCCGTTAATATTCAATATTTTAATGAATAACTTTGTTTTCCCGTTAATATTCAAATTTTGCATCAATAACTTTAAATTCCCGTTAATATTCAACATTTTGCTCAGTTTGTTAATGCTTATGTTAATATTCAATATTTTAATCAATAACTTTGTTTTCCCTTTAATATTCACATTTGTTATCAATAAGTTCAAATTCCCGTTAATATTCAACATTTTCCTCAGTTTGTTAATGCTTATGTTAATATTCAATGTTTTTATCTCTAAGTTAATGTTTCTGTAAATATATAAATCTATAGTAAACTTAGTCAGGTTTCTAAAAAGAACACTATGTAATATAATTGATTAAAATCAATTTACAAAATTAAGAGTATATTTAATGTATGAAGCATTCTTAAAGATAAAGTTGAAAACAACATATATTAACTTTAGAAAGAGGTCAGTACAAACACTAATGTGCATTACATTAAGAAGACAAAAAACATATTAAATTAGGCAAGAAGAATTCGGTTTATGTTCCGACAAACTTAATCACTAAATCTAAAACTCCTCACTGTCAAATAGTTGTCCCAGGTGTAGTCTTGCTCATCGTCATCATCAGAATCAACAATTTCGTAGTCCGGCTCTTGACCATCATCTGAATCAAATTCTTGAACCCTTCTACCCATTATTCCTGATGTCCTGATTCTTCTCCTCTTTCGTGTTTGTCGCACAGCAGGGGCCTGAGGAACCTGTTGGAAAATAACCAGTAAATGAACATAAACATAATATGTCATGTGACATGAAGAGGAAATAGAACAGACAATGGCATGAAATTTCATTAAGGTGTATTACCATGAACATATGCAAATAAGGTTGATGCAGTAAAAAAACGGGAAACAGAACCAGGATGAAACAGAGTCGTACCGGCTGGGCGTGCTGATGTTGTTGTACTTGGGGAGTTTGTTGGTGCGGTATAGGGCGGTGGTAGTCGGTTTGTGGTTGAAGGCCCGAAAGTGGTTGGTTGTCAGCAACCCGTGTTATCTGGACAGCAGGTTCGACGTTGTGTTGCGTCTGTCGATGTAAAAAAAATTATTGAAAGAGGAAGAAAGAAAAAATGGAGACATGTATGTAGTTATTGAAAAATGAAGTATGTAATGTAGGATCCGAACCTGTTGATGTTGTTCGACCTGACATGGGTGTTGCAAAGCCGTAACAGTTTGTATCTTAGCCACCGTGAGACCCTCAGAGGGCTGTGCAACCTTGAGTACGTTGTTGGTCGACATAGAAATAATGATAGGTTTCTGTTGATTTGTTTGTTTTGGTGAGAAAAGCAGGAGGTTTATATAGTTTGGCAAAGGCCTCCTTAGCTTCTCCGTGATGTTGGTAATGCAAATGCATTTATTTTCTTGAAACTGTAATAGTGGAAAATATAAAGGTAAAATAATAAATATTGATGATGGTCAAGATTACCACTAATTTGCAAATTATTGTGTGTGATATGACTGCACATTAAAGGCAGAGGGAACTGACCTTGGAAAACCGAAAAACCAAAACAACAATGAATTGAACAACTTCATAATTGTGAAACCAGGTTGATGAATACTTAGTGTTATACTTCTCCCCTATTTTCAGCCATAAGCTTGAGCATATCAATAATTTGCAAAGCTTAAGTACTGTAAAGCCCAGAAGTTGGTTCCTCAATAATCAAAACTTTTGGATGATGTACGATTTCAACACCAATAGAAACTCTGCGCCTTTCCTCTGCGCCTTCTCCAGTCTTTGCGCAACTTCTTCTACATTTTGTAAAACCTCAAAATTCAATTTCACTTCAATTCCAATTCAACCCATTTAAGTCTCAATGCAAGTTCAAATTCAAATTTCATTTCAAACTAACTTTATTCAAGCAAACCAGATTTCAAATCCATTACAATTCCATTCAAGCTACATACACATAACACAATTCATTCAAGTTTCATTTCCAATCAAAATTCATGTTCCATCCAATTTTAAACTCAAAGTTTAGTTTCAAGTCTCACGTTTCAAGCACTCCTATCCAATTGAAATGTCAATTCCTAAAGTCAAGTTTCCAATTTTTATTCTAACCATTTTGAATCCAAGGCAGTATGTTCATCATGTTGAATTTCAACACATTCCATCTCAAAACAACCCAGACTCAAAACTACACTTTAATTTAGAGGAGCAAGGAATTTCTGAACAAACCTGATCTTGCACGAACTACGTTGATTCTACCAGCCTCGTCACACACTGCCGTGACGCACCTGCTGAAATCTAATCAACCATACCTGCACAATAATTCATTTCAGTCCATTTTTGTTTCAAATTCAAGTTTCATTGCCCAAGAAATTTTCAATTCATTCACATAGCATGTCATTCAACTATTCCATCAAATTCAATTCATCATATCATTCCTATCAACCATCTCAAGTCGTCATACACATCATCACTCAAACATATGTATTAAATCATGTTTTTGAATTATAGTTCATAATTGATATCATATTTAAAAGAAATTAAAGTTTCATTAAATAAACAGCTTATAACAACACTAATAAAGATGGATCTCATGAAACCACTAATAGAATCTTATCACAAGAAGGGTATATGTAAAAGGAAATACATAATTAAGATTGAAGAAGTGATTTTTATCAAAGTTTTATATTTGGATAATATTTTGGTGTAAATATACCAACCTTACTCCATCCAGAGAAATAAATAAGTAAAGATTTAAGAATAGTAAAGAAGCAGGAGCTAAGATAATTTCCTCTCTGTCATGAAGTACATGTATTTTATAATAATGTTGAAAATGAGTATTTTTATCATAAGCTCTAGTCTATTTATGTGGACTTGTGGCATTGTAGGAACAAAACATGCATGCAAGTCCTTAGACTTGGCAGCTGTAATTATACCATACCTTAATTTGATACATTCCAAGCAACTTTGCCAAAGGAGCAAATACCTATAATGTCTCCATCGCAATGCTAGCCTGTACACAGGATACGAAAGTTAGAAAACGAATTTAGTAGCAAGGCCCATGACAAAGTCAACCCAAGTTATATACACAACATGTTAAAATGGCAACACTAAGAGATTCAACAAATACCCAAAAAAGGCTCATTGAGTACTTTTGACATTGTCACTTTTTTTTACAAAATTCGTGATATTAACAAAAACCAATCAAAGCTGCTAAGAGAGATGGACAACTATTCGTAAAAGAAATGCAATTGACTTCTAGTTTAAAGGCATTGAAGATTAATGGCAAGTAACCTAAATGGATATATGAATGGTAGTTTAAAGGATAGTGATAACAGATGTTGCTCATATGCAACATTTCTATGAAAATCCTTAATTTGTGTGTCTGTAAGGCTCATATTGCTCATATTGCTTAGGAATATATTCATTTTTGTCAAACACAATGAGTCTTGATTTGAGCTAAAAAACTAACCTTTGCGCCACTGCGTTTTATCAATAAAGAACAACTCACACCTATATTCATGAATTATTCAGAATTTCATGAATTTATTCGACTGGTATGAAAAGACAGAACTTCATGAATTTCCTCAGAAGCTGTTTTGGCTAGGATCAGCTCCTTGTCCATCTTTTGCACAGGAAATCACTGTTCTCCGTAGTCTACTCGATCCTGTTTGATGGACCTTGAGAAATGAAATCAATTATTATTGCACATGAGTCTCATGACTTGATTAAGAAGTCTATTAATTTATAACATATTATTATTAACTTGTTTCGCATTATATCTTTGTAAACTGAAAGTGTTTATATACTGTAATAATGAAATAGATGTGACATGTCCTCTTTACATATAGTTTCTGTCTCCTTACTTTACTTTTTCTTACCAAAATTCGTGTCTCATACATTTTTCCAAAACAGAACCTCCCCAGTTTTTTAATTCTCTGTTTCCCTCCTTCTATCTAAACCGTAGATTTCCCACTCTAACCTCATTAACATAATTAAATAAACACCACCACACAAATTTCAGAACTGTATCATATATATTAATTCTGCTACATATGATATAGTAAAAAAAATAATAACATTACTGTTAATTTTTCAAAGTCTTTCATCTCTTGTCACATACACAGTTTTGTCTCAGTTACAGAACTTGTGTTAATAGTTTTTCTACAAAGGGATGAATACTAACATACGCCATACGAACTGTTAGTTATTATTCACTACTAATATTCGTTGCTGCACATTTTCTTTCTTTCTATGTTAGTTATTATTCAAAAAGGCACATGCTTCAACATTCAAATTCAATTTCAATACAAATTAAAAGAGAGGTTAAAAAAGATACATAAAAAATTCAAAGGTGAAACAAAAGAAGGAAGGATGAATACGGCATATAACATGATGAAGACAAAAGAATAATACACACTACTATTAATATATTCAGATCTAGCAGTTGAATACAATGTAATAAAAATGACAACTTGAAATTGCAATCATGGAGAAATTCAATCACATATACTTCTCTATTCCTGTCGGAAACGCCACCGCCATCTTCCCCTTTCCCAGTTTCTCTTTGAAAACTACACTACCACTAATCTAATTGGATCATACTTACAGTCACAACCAAAATTATTATTAACAATAGGAACCAGAAGTATTATGAACCAACCTTTGGGCAGTGATATCTGTGCCTTCATTGAAACAAATCATCAAACACCTAATATGCAAGACGAAAATAGTCACATTAACAAATCCACCATATGTTATCGAAAGCCACTTCTATTACTTCCAATTCATCAAAAGCTCGATATCTACAATAGAAAACATGAAACATTCCTCATAATGACAAGAATAGAAGAAAATATATGGCCGAGTTTAACTGTTTTTGTGTTCCAAAAATAACAAAAAACACAAATTTAGATTCAAAATTGAAACTAATAAACATATACCTCGGAAGGCTTTTTCTCAGAACCACCGGATAAACAACACTACCATCATCATCATCATCATCGAGACCTAATAGAACCTAAAAGAAAATGCAGAACACAAAGTCATTGAACCTAAAATCAAAGAGAAAAATCAAATAAAAATTGTAAGCTCTTTTAAATTCGTCCATGAAATCAAACAGTATTGAAATTCGTCCATGAAATCAAACCCTATTGAAACCCAAAACAAAACGAATCAACACGGATCCAGCTTATTCCTTGTGTTCTTCCTGGTGAGACACCGTCGGCAACACCACGAGCATCTCTTCCATCGCGACGTCATCTCGCTTGCTCACCATAATCCAGCTTATGATTTCATTGAGAAAGAGAAAGAGAAAGAGACGAAGTGGAAGAAAAAGAGAAAGAAAAAGAGATTGAAGAAAAACAGAAGAAGAGTGGGAAGACAGAGAAAAAGAGAAAGAAAAAAAGGACGAGGAGAGAGAAATTAAAGGTCATCAACCATTTGAAATTCAAATTACCAAAAATAAGAAAGTTGCAAGTTGTGGTGGTGTTGTAAGCATGACATGTGTCCCAAAGGGCAAAAATGTCTTTATGGTGGGATAGTTCTTTCTTATATGGTAGATTGTACTAGCAATTACATCTAAGAAAAAAATTATTAATTGCAATTATAATCCTTCTATTTTGTAGTATTTTTTTTAGCTTTGATTCTCTTATTTTGATAATTACTATTTTAGTCATTTTTAAGTTTTGAGTTTGATTTTAGTTCTCTCTCCAATTTTAGAATTTTTTTTAATGATGTGGCACTATTCAAGATGACGTGGCAATCTCAGATCATTTTAAAATTAATTTGAGATTTTTTATTAATGAGTAGGATAATTAATTTATTAATATTATTTTAATTAATACGTAAATTAATTATTAATATTTTATTATTAATTTTTATAATTAATTAATTAATCAAATTTTTAAATAAAACACTTTGGACTTAATCTTTTTGGCCCATATCAATGTTCCATCTTTCTAACCGACAATTGACTTGTTGTGTTTGTGTAAGATATATAAATACTAAAAACATTTATAATAAAAATAATGTGAGACTATTATGAAACACCATTTATTACTATGTTATGTTACACATCTCATCTTATTCATATTTTTCCTTTATCATTTCTACTCAGCAATCACAACTCCCATTAAAAAATTCCAACTATTTTTTTATTTAATCTTCTCTGTGAGTGCAACTTCTCTGTTAGATGTTTTGCATGATGTCAAAACTATAAGAAAAATTAGTATTTCTGCGTGTCGGACGGTATCTCTGAGTTTGTGTGGCACCCTTGCATTAGAGGTCTTAGGAATCATCAAAAACCACTTCAAAATTGTCCACAATCATGAAATACAATTTTTTATACAAAAATGCACTACATGTGTCGGCACATACGCTTTTCAAGTCGGCACATGTAACTCAATAATGAAGCTTGTAGTCTCAGTTAAAGTCAGGTCGGCATATAAGCCTTTCAGGCCGGCACTCAATTGTCCTAAATAAGGTTGCAGTCTATGTTTGATTTGGGTCGGCACATAGGTCTTTTCAGGTCGACACATGTTGTTATTTTTTACTTTATGTGTCTGCACATCCAACCTTCAGGCGGGCACATACTGTTTAAGTTGGTCAATTTTTTAATTCCTTTTATTTCGAAAATTACCTCTTTGCCACCAATCTTCCAAAACTATAAATGCATCATTCATGCTTCATTCTAAATTGGTGATACCATAAAATTAGCTTACATTTGCTCATCATCTTTAATCTCCGTCCTATGTCTACACATTGACAAATCACACATAATAATCTTTTGTTGGGGTGCCAGCTAGGCGAAGGCTTGATAAGGTCCAATTAGGTTCTTGTGTAGCCGATATATTGGGTTGAGATTTGTAGGGGTCTTCATCCGAAAAAATCGCGGGTTTGTCCTCCAAGATCGTGTATAGATTTGGGGATTTCGTGCAAGACGTTCAAGAGAGGATTGCAACGTTGTGAAAGCCTTTGGAGATAAAGTACGCAAAAAGGATCCTTTGGAGATAAAGAACGAAAAGTAAGTAAGGGAGAACGACGAATCAAATTGAAGTCTTGTGGAACAATCGGTGCAATTGATCGTGCACAAAAACTTTAGACATAAAGAACGCAAAGGACTAGCAATATCGACAAGTCAATTGACATCCATTGTTGTCTTGGTCTTACTCAAGATCAAAAAAAGAAAAAGGGTTGAATCAACATCAGAACCTGTAGTGTTTTATTGGTTGCTATTGAACACTTTTCTTGTACATCGAATTTTTGTATGGTAAGAAAGTATCCTAATTCCACATTGGAAATTAGGCGTAGACGTACCCACACGCGAGGACGAAGTGAGGAACTACGTAAACAAATCCTCGTGTCTATCTCTCTATTATCTCTTTACTCGCTTTATTTTTCATTATGCAATTTGTCAAATAGCATTGGTCAATCGATCGACTCGTAAGAATTTTCCTGTGAGCTTTTTGTTTTAACTTGATCGTTGATTAGCCTATACTCACTTTTGATTATAAGTGGTTTTCATATCAACAACACAAAGGAAATTCTGAAAATTCGTTCGCACACCAAGTGTTTGATAAATTGCATAGTTCAATATTTTTGCTTATTATCATTGAAAATAGCATTACTATGTCAATTAGTTTAAACGATTAATAACGTTATACTCGATTAAAGGTTAAATTCGATTATTGTGTTTGTCATTCCATAATTGGCTTTGCATATCCGAGTTCCAATAACTAGGTTCGTATAGACGACTTTTGTCGATCCATACCAAAACCTTCCGCACACACTCTTTTTAAAATAACTTTAAAATCCAAATTTTATTTGGTGATTTTGGCTTGGGTGTCTATTCACCCCCTCTAGACAAGTAGTCATTGTCTAACAAGTGGCATCAAGGGCCCGATTGATTCCATGCTTTGAAACGCTTATTAGAAAATGGCTCACGAACCTAAAGGGGATTATAAAAGAGCTCCAATATTTACGGGAGAAAACTATGGTTATTGGAAAGCTTGTATGCAAATTCATGAGAACTCTTAGGATAAATCTGTTTGGGAGGTCATTCAAAATGGACCTACACCATTCATACATGTTGTGGATGGTGTTACCTTGCGTAAGCCCGAAGCACTATAGAATGAGGAAGATAATAAGAAGTGGTCACATGGTTGGAAAGCGAAAAACGTCTTGATATCCGCTCTCGGTGTCGATGAGTTTTATCGGGTTTCTCATTGTGCGATCGCTAAGGTGATGTGGAATGCTCTACAAGTTGCCCATGAGGGAACTAATGAGGTCAAACAAGCCCGAATTAACACACTTAATCAAGAATATGAACTCTTTCACATGAAGCATGGTGAAACCATTGCTCAAATGCAAAAGCGGTTCTCACATCTTATTAATCGTTTAAACTTGCTGGGAAATCCTATTTCCAATGTTGTTGCTACTAACAAGGTTTTGAGATGTCTTACTAGGAATTAGAAACTGGAGGTTCGACCATCAAGGAAGCAAACGATCTTACAATACTTGATCTCACCACCTTGTTCGAAAAGTTAAAAGAACGCAAGCAAGAACTAAATTGCTTAGATAAACATGAAAAAAGCTTGAGAAGAAGAAGAAGAAAGAGAAAGACACTGATAAGGAAGTAGGAATGAAGTCCAAAGCTCTCACGACTCCAAGATCCAAGTCCTCAAAGGATGAGCATCTTTATGACAATGATGGTAGCAACAAATATGTTTCGGATGACGAAGAGATGAGTTTGTTTGTTAAAAAGTATCTTAAATACTTGCAAAAGAAAGGTGAAAAGGACTTCAATAAAGGGGGTACTAAGTCTAAAGGACAATCTAAATCCTCAAGGGAAGATAAGTCCAAAGGAAGAAATACAATACCTTCATACTCCAACAAAAATGAGAAGAGAAATCAACGTAAACAACATGTCACACCTAGGAAGGCCTATGTGGCTTGGGGAAGCGACATTAAATCCTTGAGTGATGAAGAATTATCCAACTTCTGTATTTCGACTCACATAAAAAATAGAAAGAAGAAGGAGCAGAAACCATCAAAGTATGATGATGTCTACTTCTCCGGTTATTATTGTGAAGACAAGAAAAAGGACTATGAATCATCGAGACGTGATGAGATATGTCCCTATAGTCATCATCAAGGAGTTAAGAAAATTAAGGTAAACTCTTCTCAAAATAAATATGTTGATAAATTGGCTCATTTAGAGTTACTTAATGCTTTTGAAGTCTTACACAAAGAAGCTATTGAAGCATTCAAAAAGTTGGCCTCAAATAGAAAAATCTTTTCATACTTGGAGGCAAAAATTTGAGAAACGGAAAAGAAAATGGAAGCGTTAAAGGACTCTTTAGTAGATGATCAAAAAGTCAATAATAAAGAAGATGACAGTCCATTTAACTTTGGATGTGATACTTGCTATATTTGGCAAAAAGAGGTTAGGACTCTTAAGGCCAAGTTAATCAAGGCTCAACAACCAAAGATCACCTATGCTATAGATACAACAAAGTTTAACAAACCTTTGAATCCACTGTATAGTAAGTACAAATTTGTTGAAAAGAAATTGAATAGGAAACATGATATTTCTCGAAATATAACTTGTTACTACTGTTGTATGAAAGGTCATACTATTTCCAAATGCAAACTTATGAGATTTTCAATCCCTAATGACATTTCTCAGTGGTCACCTAAGTGCAACAATTGTGTTACTCACCCTTAAAGACCCAACAAAGATTGGGTACCTAGTTTATCTTATTGACTTTGCAGGAAGAAGTGTCTTGATTCTATGAAGAAGTTGTGGGGCTTCATTTATAGTAACATCAAGACATTTCCTAGATAACATATTCAAATCAAATTGACTTGGTGTCAAGAAGAAGGAATATGTTTTCTAGAAGCATCAACAAGAAAAAGCCCTTTGGTAAAAGATATTGAGACAACTTAGAAAGGTGAAGATGAATGAAGATGCGTTGAAAAGATTTTGTTGACGGTGCGGTTAACATTTGTTAAAGCTCTTGTTCTAGAGCTTCTCGTGAAATGCTCGTGCCTACACTGTTTTTACGGTGAGGTTGTATCATTTCATTTTTTTTCTAAAAGTAAGCTATGTCTTTTATCTTATTTTATTTAAAGGTATTTCAAATACATGTTGGATGTTATTCGTTCTTGTGTTTACTTCCAAAAATTTCTATTGAATATGTGATTATTTCAATTTACATGCTTATAGTGACCTAGATCAAATTATGCAAATATGTATGTTTTTGCCTTTTATTCCTTATCTATGCATGCTTGTTTTTCTAAATTGTTCAAATACATAGCCTTAACAAATATTATTGTCTTGGCTATGTTATTTGAATAATATGTGCAACCTTGCTTGGTTTATGTATTATTGGATAATCTGTTTTGATATTATCCCTATCTATTATTATTTCTCATAGCATGATAATTGCTTTCTATTATTCTTGTTGTGGATGTGTTATGTGTTATGTCAGACTTTCACGTTGGATTGAATAGTGTCATATTCTTGTCGCTATGATAAGCACATGCGTGTGCGGCATCGAAAGTTCCATTGTGTTGTGTTACATATATGTGACGCTATTAGAAGTAACTTGAACAATTTGATCTTTGTTGCTGGTTATCTATCAATTTCGTTTCATTACATATATATGGGGATATGTGATTGTTGCTCTTCTGTGCAAAACCGCCTCTGAGTGATATATTACTATTTGTATTGGAATATGATATTTCTCACGATTTTCTTTTCTTCTTTTTGATGTTGTCAAAGGGGGAGAAGAATATGCGAGATGAAGAATGAAGAAGGAAAACACAAAGTCAGGGGGAGCCTTTGATATCAACATGAAATGTCTTTTCGCAAGTTTTGCCATCATAAAAAATAGGGAGTATGTGAGTGCAACTTCTTTGTTAGATATTTTACATGATGTCAAAACTATAAGAAAACTTAATATTTATGCGTGTCGGACGGTATCTCTAAGTTTGTGTGGAACCCTTGCATTATAGGTCTTAGAAATTATCAAAAACCACTTCAAAATTGTCCACAATCATGAAGTACAGATTTCTGTACAAAAATGCACTACATGTGTCGGCACATACGCTTTTCAGGACGACACATGTAACTCAATATTGAAGCTTGTAGCCTCTGTCAAAGTCAGTTTGTCACATAAGTCTTTCAGGCCGGCACATCTACTGTCCTAAATAAGGTTGTAGTCTCTATTTGATTTGGGTCAGCACATAAGTCCTTTCAGGTCGACACATGCTGTTATTTTTTACATTATGTGTCGGCACATACTGTTTAAGTTGGTCAATTTTTTAATTCCTTTTATTCTGAAAATGACCTCTTTGCCATCAATCTTCCAAAACTATAAATACATCATTCATGCTTCATTCCAAATTGGTGATACTATAAAATTAGCCTGCATTTGCTCATCATCTTCAACCTCGTCCTATGTCTACACACTGACAAATCACACATAATAATCTTTTATTGGGGTGCCAGCTAGGTGAAGGCCTAATAAGGTCCAATTTGGTTCATGTGTAGCAGAGATATTGGGTTGAGATTTGTAGGGGTCTTCATCCGGAAAAATCGCGGGTTTGTCCTCTAAGATCATGTATAGAGTGAGGGTTTTCGTGCAAGACGTTCAAGAGAGGATTGCGATGTTGTGAAAGCCTTTGGAGATAATGTACGCAAAGGATCCTTTGGATATAAAGAACGCAAAGGAAGTAACGGAGAACAGCGTATCAAATTGAAGTCTTGTGTAACAATCGGTGCAATTGATCGTGCGCGAAACCTTTGGAGGTAAATAACGCAAAGGAGTAGCAATATCAACAAGTCAATTGGCATCCATTGTTATCTTGATCTTACTCAAGATCAAAAGAAGAAAAGGGGTTGAATCAACATCAGAACCAGTAGTGTTTGTATGGTTGCTATTGAACACTTTTCTTGTACATCGACTTTTTGCATAGTAAGAAAGTATCCTAATTCCAAAATGGAAATTAGGCACAGACGTACCCACACGCGAGGACAAAAGTGAGGAACCGCGTAAACAAATCCTCGTTTCTATCTCTCTTATCTCTTTACTCGCTTTATTTTTCATTACGCAATTTGTCAAATAACATTGATCAATCGATCGACTCGTAAGAATTTTTCTATGATATTTTTGTTTTAACTTGATTGTTGATTAGTTTATAATCAATTTTGATTATAAGTGGTTTTCATATCAATAACAACACAAAGGAAATTCTGAAAATTCGTTCGCACACCAAGTGTTTGATAAATTGCATAGTTCAATATTTTTGCTTATTATCATTGGAAATAGCATTACTAGGTCAATTATTTTAAACAAGTAATAACGTGATACTCGATTAAAGGTTAAATTTGATTATTGTGTTTGTCATTCCATAATTGGTGTCATACCCCAAATTTTAACCACCAAGATTTCCCATCATTGTGCAAATAATTTCCACAATATGGATGTACCTTCATGCCTCATCAATCTCCTCAAAGATGGTTGAGCATTCACCACAATCAAGAATTAGGGTTTCCATCCCTCTCAGAGCACTTAGGCAAAGGATCAATCAAGAATTGACATGATCTTCAACTTTTCTAACCTCTCCAACACCCATAAGGGATCAAAAGGACTCCCATATCAAGAATCAAGCACAAAGTTGCCACATTCCAAGTGGATCAAGCTTTAAGATCGCCAGTGTCACCAAATTAGAGTTTTGGTCGACCAAGGCCTCCAGATGGAAATTTTCCTCTGGGAATGAGCCAATGCTTCAAAGCACAATCCAAGATACTCCAAGGGACCTCATGGACCTAATCATCAAGTCAATTTAGCCTCAGGGGAAGCATTCATCAAAAAAATCAAGAATTAGGGTTTCTTGACCTAATTCACCCCTAATTTGACTTTTAAGACAAACTATGAAACAAGACCTTAAGACATGATTTGAGGGCCTCAAATACACTATATTGATCCATTTTCAACAATGGATTGATCCAAGAAGCTTGATTCACAAGTTTCAATTTCATCTGGACCACAATTAGGGTTTTGAAGAAAAAGTCAACTATACCTTTGACTTTTGATCAAGACATGCTCCCAAACCTTGGGACATGATTCAATACACCCTATAACAGCTATGGAACCCATCCATTAGGTTTGAATTAGGTCAATGACTTGATTTCACAAAGGATCACACAGTTTGGATTTCATCTGATAAAAAGTCAATTGTGCACAAAATCAAGTTTGACTTTCTGGAATTTTTCACAAATATGGTTCCCTAAGTAAAAAAACAATGTTAATGTATGGTATTGATCATCATTCATTGAGAAAAATCAAGAAAATTAAGGTTTCTTGTAAAAGGGGCAACCATAAGAAACCAAATTTTTTCTAAGTTATGGAACCAAAGTGATTTTGTACCAACTTTGCAAGGTCATAACTCCTAAACCACAAGGCCTTTTTCTCCCATTCAAAGATCAATTGAAAGTCCATCTGACATACTTCAAATATGTCAACTACATCTCATTCCAAATCCTCATGGATTTTGAGGTACAGATTGATCAAAATCACTAAAACATGAAAATATCCTTTTTCCAACACTTAGTGAAAATCTGCCTAAGTTAAAAAACAGTCCAAAATCCAAAATGTAGAAACATTTTTCACTATGATCCAAGGGGATTCAGAACCATTTATGAACATCAAAGTTAAAGATGAGAGCTTTCCAAAATGTCCAAGAACTCAATCAAACTCCATTTGAGCTAGGAGTTATGGATCTCCCAAGTTGCCTTGCTGCAACTGTTTTCAAGACAGATTTTGGTGCAAACTTGCACCCCACGATTCCTTAGACTGATTTTGAACACTTCGATCATTCAAATTTTGTCCAATTATAACACAAATGAATGAATAATCTGATCCATAACACAAAATTCCAAGAATCTAGCCTTCCATGTGCAAAATCATCATGAAAGGAACCTTGAAATTCAAATTTGGCATCAAGCATTAAAGTGATGCATTGAGGTGGCATGAATGAGCCACAAACCATTCTAAATGAGTCAAGACATATCCAAATATCATAGGACCTAAACTTGCAAAGTTTGGCACAAGTCAATGGCTAGAGGAGACCCTTGACCAAGGAACCTAAGCATTCAATGCAATCTGATCCAAGCTGCCATTCACTATTGATGCCAAAACAAACTTGTTGCACTATAAATAGACCTCAATTCTGATCAGTTTGAGTACACCAAAGCACCCAAACTGATGCTTTCCTCAAATTCTCTCTTTCACTCCAAAAAACACCTTCTCTTGTAAGTCACTATCAGGTTTTGCATTTGAGAACATGTCTATCCAAACCAATGATGCAAACACCTCACATACATTATATGTAGGTGATCTAAACACATAAACAACATCTTGAACATCAGAATTCAAAAGTAGTACCCCATTTGCACAAGCTTTTAGTAGATTTGCAGTTGAGGTGCCACATCAAGTTCCAGCTCATTTCAATCCACTCCAAGCATTCAAACACACTCCTTGGCACTTAAGGAAGTTGTCCAGATCATTGGAACACACATGTAACATCTCCATCATCAAGCTCGATCACCAGCTGCAAGAGGTAATCTTGACACCTTCAAACTCTATATTTCATGCATCATAAATGTCATTTTAAGTTACCAATATGATTCTGCATGTATGTAGAGTAATAACCCTCAATCAATTGCCATGAATCAATTATGTATGGAATTTCATTGTGTTCATGCTGAAACTAGGGTTCTTGAGGTTATCCTTTGATTTCTCACTCCATACTTAATATAAATGCAATTAATCTATATGGTTGTGATCCTTGGTAAAAAAACGAACAAGATCGGTGTTTGAATCGTGCAAAACCATTGAGTAATCAGAAAGAAAAGTGAGAAAACGCAAATCACCCATGGCGCGGTCACGAGGAAGAAGAAAGTGACCATTGGCGCCATAATTCAAATTTTCAAATATTTGAATTTTTGATATTTTATTTAATTGATTTCAAAAATTAATTTCTCTCTCATTTTTTATCATTTTTTATTGGTTCTATTTTCAAAAAGTCACAAAAATGTTAAATTATTTTATTTTACAAAAAAAATCAATTTATATTATTTATTTAATATAGTTAGAACTTTTGTAAATAATTTCATTTTTATTATTTTTTAACAATTTTAAATGAAATTCTCACCTTGATTTTTCAAAACCAATTGGATTTCAAGCTTTCATGTGACTAAACATGATTTTTCAAAACATTTTTCAAAGTTCACAACTTGTTTTTTTTTAATATTTTTGATATTTTATATCATTTTATATTTAATTTCCTTTGAAAAAATATATTTTTGATTAAAATTAGGGTTTCTCTTAATTTTAATTTTTCAAACTTCTTTTTAAACTCTTTGGGCCTCTTTGTAGAGTGTAAGTCCCATCCTTTTGTAAATAAAATAATTTGGGCCTCAGTCGTTGTATAAGTCCCGATACGATTTTAAAAATCTCGGCGCGATCGCCATTTTCAAAACACAATAATCTGTGCCTCTCCCTGAGTTATAAGTCCCCTTCTCTTTTCTTAAAATACACTTTGGGCCTCTAATAGAGTGTAAGACCCATCCATTGTAAATATAAAACATTTTTGGGCCTCAGTCATTGCATAAGTTCCAGTACGTTAAAAAATCTCGGCGCGATCGTCGTTTTCAAAACATTTTCATTTGGGCCTTTCCTTGTGTGGTAAGTCCCATTTTTCTTCTTTTTTCAAACACTTTGGGCCTCTAATAGAGTGTAAGACCCAACCTCCTTTTGTACATAAATATTTTTGGGCATCAGTTATTGTATAAGCCCCAGTACAATTTCAAAATAACGACGCGATCGTCGCCTTTTCAAAAGAATTCATCTGGGCCTCTCCTTAAGTATAAGCCCCAATCTTCTTTTCAAAACAACTTTCCTTTTTAATTTAGATTCAAATTCATAGTTGTTATCAAAACTTTCTTTAATTTCTTGAATAACTAACCATAGAGCTGTAACAATGGAAGCTTCCTCACTTGTAAGTTTTATCAGCTTTCTTTTACATACTTGTTTATATATACTTGTTTATAATGCTAGAAGCTTTCTCACCTGTAAGTCCTATCACCCTCTTTTACATACTTGTATATATTTCATTTGTATATATATGCCTGTCTATTATCTGCTTAGAGTTTTCCCCGGCAATTAGGTCTAGGATTAGATCAAACCAGTGGTCACTCTTTCAACACGGTCAAAACTAGTTCCCCATAGGAAATTCTAGATACAGTCTTGCCTCCTCTTGGGCTTATACAATATGGAACAGAGAAAGGCATTATTCCAGATGAAACTTTTCTCAAGACTGTCACTACTAGAAATTTATCTAAGAAATTCATTTCCCCCAGAGAGGATTAATTTCCGGTGAAACCTCTCTTGAATTTCTTCAAACCCTAGAACTGTTCACTAAAGAAAGGATTATTCCCGGTGAAACCTTTCTTGAACTTTTCTTAGTTTTGGACCTACAGGCTTCCTAAAAGCATCCCCAACCTCCTCTTGGGCTTTGTACAAGGACCATCAGGCTTCTTAAAAGTTCTCATGCCTCCTCTTGGGCTTAGTACAAGGGCCCAAAGACCTCCTACAGGTATAGGACAGAACCTAGTCATCCTTTGTTAGAGCAGTCTTCCAAAGAGTCAAAGCATCAGACCAATTTAGGGTTGATTCTCATCCCTTAAAACACCAGCCTCCTCTTGGGCTTCATACAAGCAGACTTGGACACTCTCAGCCTCCTCTTGGGCATCATACAAAGATCATCCTCCAGTTAAGAGTTAACCTCTTCATACCAGTAGACTTGGACAGTCTCACCTCTTTTTGGATCTCAAAGAAACCCACAAGTTTCCAAAAAACCCACAGGATAAACCATGATCATCTCATCAATTTCCAACAGAGTTAAAACCTCTATAGGTTTTTGAAACTCAATCTCTAAAATCCTCACTTTAAATTTCCCCAGCTAGGGTCAAATCACTATCAATAAACCTCAATCAGAACCTCAAGGCATATGATATTTCAACTCTGCAACCCTCAGCAAGAGTTGATTCCCCAATTTAGACCTGCTCTGGATCTCAATAATCCTCAGCAGAAGCTAGCCTCCTCTTAGGCTTTATATAAGGAATTCCCCAACCAGCCTCCTCTTAGGCTTTGTATAATGATCTTCCCTCAACACTTTTTTAGCCTCAAACTTGGGCTTTGTACAAGACACTGATTGTGAAGGCTGGATCAGATCCTGTTGAAGTGTACCACCAAGTACGTCTGAGATGCTGGTCGGTTGAAGAGGAGGAGGAGGTGTACCTGCAAGGCACTCCGACGCTCAAGTAAGAAAGGGTCAGAGAAAAGGGGCAAGTACAAAGTATGAGTTTCAAGGGTGATTATTGGATACCTGACCCTCTTGAGTGAGAGGGTTTATATAGTGCCCCCAACGTGTGGCCAACGGTCCTATTTTCGGGGCGAAATAACCATTTTCACAAAGAATAGGTAACTGCCCAAACTAGCCATTATTTTGGGCAGGGTGCCCAAAACTAGCCGTTATGTTGGGTATAGGCATGGTTTTGGGTACATGCTCTTAGCTGTTCGGGGAGTGAAGACGTCGTGCGAAACAGGTAGCATTTCCGGGGAGGAGCTGTGCAGTCCTTGCCCGGTTTGAAGGGCATAAAGGTCAATTTTTCCCTTTTATGGATTGGACTTAGGAAATTGGGCCGTTCTGGGAGCAGAAGTGGATTGGGCCATGTCTGGCCATTGGTCCAGTCCAGAACAGGAGCCCCTCAAGTCGCTGCTCCCGAGCATGGGAGTGATGACTTAAGGATAGCTCGTGGCTCCGGGGAGCTAGCGTAAAGTCGTCGTTCGATGACGGAGAAAGTTGCCTCGTGGTTCTCGTGGCTCCCTGGTGTTCGTGATATTCATGTCCGTGTCTGGAGTGCCCGTCGTGCGGGGAGACTAACGGTTAGGAGGAATTGAAACGTTAGGGCGCCACGTGTGTCTTCGAGCCTTGTGCAGCAGTGACTAGGCAATGATGGCTAGTTAATAGCCATCATGGCCTATGAGGGCGTGCCTACGCACGTGCCCCTCAGTATAAAAGGGGGAGACCCGTTTCATTTTGAACTTTCTGCTCTCGTTTCTCTTTGTCTTCTTCAGAGTTCTTGTCCATTCACGCCGTCAGCTGTTCCGGCCACCGTATCAACTCCAAGCAACCAGTTTTCGTCTTCTTAGTCCAAGTAAGTTTTCTGATTTTGTGCTTTTTTCATCCCTTTTTGATGATTACTAGTGGATTGCATGCGGTTAGGACTAGGTTTAGAGGACGATTTGCTCTGTTTCCGGTGGTTGTTGGTGGTGGGCGGTGGTTATGCCATTTTCCGCCGCTGATGTGCCGCTGGGCTCCTAGGGCATTCTGGTGAGAAGGGTTGTTCCCTGGGTCGTTGCGATGATGATGCATGTGCAGCCGCCGTGGCCGTTCATATTCTGGCGTGACGATGAATTTTCCGGTTGAGTATTTGCAGTTTTCGGTGAAGCTTTGCAGTTTTCGGCGGAGCTTTAAACGGAAACTGGGAATAGGCTCGGGGAAGTTCCTCGTCCGGTGAAGTAATTTAACTCCTTCTGCCTCGCCGAATGCTGGACGAAGACGGGGTCCCCGATCTTCGAGGAGGATGGTAGCAAGAGGGTTGAATATTGCTTCATTAACACCAAGGCACTCCTGGAGTGCAAGACCTCTGCGGAAGTTCACAAGCTTCTCGGTAGTTTTAGTTGTTTTAATTATCCAACTTATGTTTCCTTCCTCGTCTAACATGTTCGTATTTTGTTTGTGCAGGTGAGATACCTCTTGCTCACGAAAGGATGGTTAAGAACACTCTCGCGAGGAACAAATTCGGGGTGGCCGCTCCCTGTAGCGACCGATTTTGGACGCGGTTCTTAAGCGATGTCGCTCTCTGGGGTTAGTTTACTACAGGTCGATTCATTTTTTATCCTATTAAAGCTGGTGAAGGAAGGGAAATAGATGTCTCCAATTAACCCTACTTGCATACTGAGTTTAAACAGCGGTCTGTTAGGTTACAGATGTAATCAATGTGGTGGGGTATTTCTTGTGCTATTTTGACAGAATGACAGGTTTCTGGCGGGGAACAAGGATTAGGATGTTAGGACTGATGCTTTTTGATGAGAGTATGGGATTTAGGGTTTTTGTTTAGTGTGCTCGCTAAGATCTTTTCTTTCGATCTTATGCCTACGTATTCCCGTTTACTGAAACAGGGAAATCAGAGCGTTCGTAGTTCCTCCTATTCTATGGGAGGAAATGGTATTTGGTGTCTTGTTCAAAGCCCAAGACGTGAAGCGAAAGGTAGTTTGTATCTTGTTCAAAGCCCAAGATATGAAGCTAAAAGGGTTTGTCTTTAGAGAGAACTTGTCATCTCTAAAGAGGGTCTGTTTGTCACAACTGTTGGGCGACTGGTTATAAAGGAGGATTACTTTAACCGGGATGTGTGAATCCGGCAATGCCATAATTTCCTTTATATGGGTTTTTTAACCTGAAGGAGAAGACTTTAACTCAGTGTAGAGCAATGCTATCTTTCCTTAGGAATTTCTCATGCTAAAAGAGGGACAGTGGCATGGATGTAGATGATCCAGAGGCTTGCCGCTTACAGCAATTAGATGAAGGGGAAGAAGTTGTTGATGTTTGTGTACTGTGAACGAGGCACAACTTTGAGGCTAAAAGGTTGATTGGATCAACCAGTGGTTTTCTTATACAAAGCCTAAGAGGAGGCTATTATGTGTCTCGTACAAAGCCCGAGAGAGAGGCTAAAAGGTTTTTAACTCGACGATAGAGTCTTTTGGTATCTCGTATAAAGCCCGAGATGGAGGCTATTTGACTCAACAATAGAGTTTTTGTATCTCGTACAAAGCCCGAGATGGAGGCTAAAATTTGTTTGGCTCAATAAGAACCTTTTTGTATCTCGTATAAAGCCCGAGATAGAGGCAAAAGGGGTGATTGACTCAACGAGGGAGTCTCTTATGTGTCTCGTACAAAGCTCGAGAGAGAGGCTAAACGTTGTTTGACTCCGCTGGGGAGAATCATTGTACAAAGCCCAAGAGGAGGCTATTGTAACTGTTTCAGTTGAGTGACAGGTCCAGTATACTGATTTTGAAAGAGAAAATCAGTTCTTATATGAGCAACACTGTACTCAAGGATTTGATTCGAGGATCCGGGTTATTCCTGTTCTTTAAGGAAGTGGGAAATCCGAAGGGTATTGAGACTGTCCGAGTCTACGGGTTTTCTTCCTATTTAACGAAGGGGTCACTTGAGAATGTCTTTGAGACTCAAGGATATTAGATTGTCTGTGTCTAGAGTATTATCTTTTGTACTATGCTTTGAGAAACAGTAGGAGACTCTTTGAAAGGACTGTTCTATGCAGATGACTAAGTTCTGTTCCTATACCTCTAGGAGGTCATCGGGACAATTTGTACGAAGCCCAAGAGGAGGCTGGAAGCTTTTAAGAAGCCGACGGGTCCTTGTACGAAGCCCAAGAGGAGGCTATCATTCCCGAAGGAAGAGATTATTATACGAAGCCTAAGAGGAGGCTGTGAATACTTCTAAGAAGCCGAGAGGTCCTTGTACTAAGCCCAAGAGGAGGCGGGGTTACTTTTAGGAAGCCTGTGGGTCCTTGTACGATGCCCAAAAGGAGGCTGATGCTTTTAAGAAGCCCGTGGGTCTCCAAACCCCGAGAAATTCAAGACAGGCTATCCACGAGGAATAGATCAAGCCAGGAAAGTTCGAGAATTTGGAAGAAACTCAAAGATGCCATTCACGGAGAATACATTCATCTCTGGGAGTAGAATTTCTTGACAATTCCTAATGAGGATAGCCGAAGAGAAGACTGTATCTGGTGATCCTATTGGGGATCTAGGTGTCTATTTCTACGTATAAATGAAACGGCTTCACCTAGTACTAGACGTAGTTGCCGGGGAAACTCTAAATATCTATACTATTATTACACAGTTGATATGAGTTTATGAAAGAAGACTTATAGCGAAACAGCCCCACAATACAGTTATATGTATATGAAAGCAGTAAACGAAAGCGTGTAAACACTTACTCGGTTGTAGAGCTTCCATGCTGTTTGGTTAGTTGTTTAACAAAGAAAGATTGAAAACAATAGTATATTTCAAAATCAAAGGAGAAAGTGCTTTGAAAAAGAAAGATTTGGGGCTTACAGCTCAAGGAGAGGCCCAGGGTTTTACCAGTGAGCGCACTGTTGTATTTGTACAGAGGGACTTATACAAGTGACTGAGGCCCAAAAAATGTTTTCTGTACAAAGGGATGGGTCTTACACTCTCTCAAGAGGCCCAAAAAGTTTTAAAGAAAAAGAGTGGGGCTTATAACACGAGGGTAGGCCCAAAGTTTGTTTTTCCGTTTGAAATGGCGATCACGCCGAGATTTTCTTTTAACGCGAAGGGGCTTATACAATATCTGAGGCCCAAAATGTTTTGGTTAAAAGGGGATTGGGTCTTACACTCTAATAGAGGCCCAAAAGTTTTTAATGGGTCTTATAGCTCGAGGAGAGGCCCAAAAGTTTTGAATGAGTCTTATAGCTCAAGGAGAGGCCCGGAAGGTTATTTTTCAAAAGGCGACGATCGCGCCGTTTGTTTTTGACGGTATCGGGACTTATACAATACACTGAGGCCCAAAAATGATTTGGTCAAAAAAGGATTGGGTCTTACACTCTATTAGAGGCCCAAAAGGTTTAAAGAAAATGATTTATGAGGGTTGAATTAATCCAAAAACCCTAATTTGTTTTCAAAATGTGTTTTAATTGAATAAAAATTCAATTAAAATGATCAAAATTCTTTAACATATGAAAAACAAATTGTGATCTTGGATTAATGCTTCAAAAATTAAGTATTGACCTACAAAATAATTAGAAGGCATTAAAAGTTGCAAAATCAAGGTGGAAAAAATATTTTAAATGTCAAAAACAATTAAAACATTAATTCTTTGCAAAAATATCATTTATATAAAATAAACAATATTTTTGGGAGTTTTTGGGAAAATAAAATATTTTAACATTTTTTTGAATTATTAAAAAAAGAATCAACTCAAAATCATTAAAACTCAGAGAGAAATTAATTTTTGAATCAATTAAATAAAATCACAAAATTCAAATATTTGAATTTTCAAAAAATAGCGCCAAGAACACGCGTGTGTTATGGGTTTGTCCAGATTTGCATTTTATCTTCAATCTTACTGAATACTTGATCATATCATGTAATCCACATACCAATCAACTCGTTTCAACCTCACGATCATGTCTATGGCAATTAATTTCATTTAAATTAAGCATAAAACAAGAAATTACGAAAAATCCTCAAGAACCCTAGATTCTGCATGAAGGCTGGGATTTTTGATACACGATTCAAACAATGCAATTAATTGAGGGGAAACATTCCATGCATGATTATGAACATATGGCCAAATTATTGTGCAGCAAAAATTGCATGGATCATAGAGTTAGAAGAGCTCATGCTTACCTCTTGCAGCTGGTGATCGTGTTTTGTGTTGGAGGTGTTACAGCTAGGTTCCAATGATCTGGATAGCTTCCCTAGGTGCTATGGAGTGTATCTGGATGCTTGGAATGGATTGAAATGGTTTGGAGATGAAGATGGTACCTCAACTGCCAAACTGTCAAGAACTTGAGCAACTGGCTAGTGATTTTATTAAATCAGTGTTCCAGATGTTATGTGAGTGTTTGGATCACTTCTATATGATGTATGTGAGGTGTGTGAGTGATTGGTTTGATTGGAAAAGCTCTCAAACTCAAAACCCGATAATGACTTGCCTTGGAAGGCAAAATTGGAGTGAAAGAAGAGATTTTGAGAAAGCATCTGTTTGATGGCTTTGGTGTACTCAAACTGATCACAATTGAGCTCTATTTATAGTAGAGCAAGTTTGTTTTGCAAGGAATAGTGAATGGCAACTGCTGAGTAGGTTTGACCAATGTTGGCAACTGAAAATCCAAGTCTCCTCTAGCCATTGACTAGAGGTTAGGGCACAGGCTGCTGGTCCCCTTGGTCTTGGATAAGTCTTGACCGAATTCAGTTGCTAAGAGCTCAGTTCATGCCACCTTGATGCTTCCATTGAATGCTCTAATCCAAAATTGGAGTCTTGTCCCTATTTTGACAATTCTAGGTTCAACATGCTATTTCTTGTTCCAAAGACTTTGGAGGCTTGGCTCAGTGATTGTCCCCTTTAGATTCAATCCTCAGAGGTGTCCAAGTGGATAGGACCATTTGGATTTGGCTGATTTTGGCAAATCGACCAAAAGTGTAAAAATCTGCCTTGCCTTGGCAGATTTCAGCAAGGCAACTTGCCAATGTCATATCTCATGGCTCAAGTTGAATTTGGTAATGTTCTTGGTCATTTTGGAAAGCCCTTACATGATACAACAACTGTTTGAACATGTTTGGTTTTGATCTCTTTTGAATCCAAGTAAAAAATCCCCCTACATTTGGAAAAAAGTAAAGGCAGATTCTAACTTAGTGAAATTTTCACTAAGTGTTGGAACAAAGTGACTTTTCTTGATTTTGATCACTCCATAACTCAAAATCCATGAGGAATTTGGACATAGGTCAGTATGAAGCTTTTGTAGAGGGAAATGTGATCTACAAATCAAGCTTTGAATGGGGAGCAATGGCCTTGTGGTTTAGGAGTTATGGTCCTCCAAAGTTGGCACATTAGTGTCACTTTTTCCATAACTTAGAAATTTTTCTAAGTTCTTATGGTTACCCCTTTTACAAGTTATCCCACCTTCTTTGATTTTTCTTGATGAATGATGATTCAAATCATACATTAACATCATTTTAGGGTTAAAAATCCATTTTGGTGAAAAATCTCAAAAAGTCAAAGTTGACTTTTGTGCACAATTGACTTTTTACCAGATGAATTCCAAACTGTGCAATTCTTCAGGAAATCATGTCCTTGACCTAAATCAAACTTGATGGACATGTTCCATGGGTGTCATAGGGTATATTGAATCATGTCTTAGGGTTTGGGAGCATGTCCTGGTCAAAAGTCAAAGTTACAGTTGACTTTCCTCACGAAACCCTAATTGTGGTGCAGATGAAATTGAAACTTGTTGCTCAAGCTTCTTGGATTAATCCATTGTTGCAAATGGATCAATATGGTATATTAAAGACCCTTAAATCATGTATTGAGGTCTTGGCTCATGATTTGTCCCAAAAGTTAACTTAGGGGTGAATTAGGTCAAGAAACCCTAACTCCTGATTTTTGAAGAATGCATCCCCTGAGGCAAAATTGACTTGATGCTTGGGTCCATGAGGTTCCATGGAGTATATTAGGTTATGTTTTGAAGCATTGGCTTGTGCCCAGATGAAAATTTTCCATCTGGAGGCCCTGGTCGACCAAAACCCTAATTTGGTGACACTATCGATCTTGAGACTTAATCCACCTAGAAGGGAGCAGCCTTGTGCTTAATCCTTGAAGTGGGAGTCCTTTTGATCCATTATGGATATGTTAGAGGCTAGATAAGTTGAAGATCAAGTCAATCTTTGATTGATCCTTTGTCTAAGGCTCTGAGAGGGCTTAAAACCCTAATTTTGATTGTAGTGAATGCTCAACAACCCTTGAGGCATTTGATGAGGCATGATGGTTCATCCATATTGTGATGATGATTTGCACAATGATGGGAAATCTTAGTGGTCAAAATTTGGGGTATGACAGATGCCCCTATTTAATCTTCTTGGACCCGAAGGTGTGAATGACGAAGGTATTCGGGCATTCGGGGTGCAAGAGGATTAAATATCGGAATACCTGAAATTTTGATGGTGGTTATGAATGGCAGCTTACGCATTCATCTTCTTTAGCTAAGTGATGATGCTTAGAAAAGGTAAACTTCCCCTCGATCCTGGTCTTCAGCCAAGGAGCTGGTCTCAGTTTTCTTTTGAAATAAACCTCCCCTCTATCCTGGTTTCCTACCAAGGAACTGGTCTTAGTTTCTTTTGTCAACTTCTCCTCGATCCTGGTTTCCTACCAAGGAACTGGTCTAAGTTGTTGTTGTAAACTTCCCTTCGATCCTGGTTTCCTACCAAGGAACTGGTCTAAGTTTCTTTTGTCAATAAACTTTCTTGACAAGGGACTCTATACGTAGCGATTTTCCTCAAACTTCTCGCCGGATTTTCCTGGGGAGATACCATTTGATGGGAAAAAGTTTGACGTTAGACTCACCGGGGAGCCCAATCGTCTGAATTGTAGAGGTACACAAACTTCTCTGTTGGAGACGCCATTTGTCGACTCTATCTGGGGAAAATGAGTCTCTTGAGAGACTGCTTCTGCTTGGGGTCTTACATCATACTTTTCTTGGGATCTTCTCGGAGAAATGCCATATGATGGGCTCCAATTTTGAGGTGCCGATGACCTTTTCATCAGCGGTTCTTTCGGAGAAAAACTGCCGTATTGCCGAAGTTCCGATTAAGGGGCTTTCTCTAGGGATCTTCCTTAATCCGGGAAAGCAAAGATATCATCTTCAATGGAGAAGAGTGACATTTGTCGAGAGTTCTCTAGTTCTTCAGAGGTTCAAGTTATCAAAGTGGTCGAGGACCGACTCTAATCCAGAGATACACTGGAAGCGAGATTGTTCAAACACAGCATTTCCTGACGAGGCAAGAGCTAACAACTCGATTGATAGGACTGTCATCACTAGGGGACAAGACCGACTAGAGTGATAGTGGTGCAATATGAATATGAATGCAAATCAAATGCATGATGTATGTATGTTTATGCTGACAAAACTGACGCGACATACAAACTGACAGGCGAACACGACTGGATACTCGGCCATCGCGGGGCGAAGAAGTACTGTTGGTTCAGAATAGCAATTCCACCTTGCTTAGGAGAGATAGTCCCTGTTGGGAGCTACGTTGGTCGGGCTTAGGAGATAAGAACTCGGCCGAAGAGGTCAGATGGAATAGTAGCATCCGACACTGTTGATCCTTCATTCAGGCGCACTGGCGTAGAATGAGTACTTTGATTCTGCACTTTGAAGTTCGCCTACTTCTGGAGAAGCGGTTGATGTTCTTTTGATGTTCAACAGTCAAAAGAAATTGCCATCTTTACTTTAAAAGCAGAAAAAGTTTTAACAAGTAAATTCATTTTGGTTTCATTTCAAGAATCGCTAATCATGTTAAAACGCCATTCTGTAAAGCTAAAACAAATAAGAATTACAAACAAAAGCACAAGGGCTCAAATTTTATTGATAAGATGGAGATCAGCCAAACGCGTGATTCCAAAGAGTATATACAAAGTTTGAAAATGGTAATTTACAGGGAAAAGGGCTACGTTGACACATAACGACCACTATCCTTCTACCAACTTTGAATTCTGGGCATCCTGAGCTTCTGTCGAAGTTGAGGGACTTGCCTCTGTTGAACATAGTTACTTGCCATTATCCCTAATTTTTGCCTGGATTGTACTTTGAGATTTCCAATCCATCGGGATGATTTTTTTTCATGTCTCTAACTTTTGCCTGGACCGCCCTTTCGTGTTTTCAATCCACCAAGACGTTTTTTTTTTAGTTTAGGCGAAGTATTTCTTGACTACATCAACATTCGTGGGGTAGGCAAATTCCTCTCTGTCCATGGTTGCAAGTCTCAAGGCACCGCCTGAGAAAGCTTTCGTGACCACATAGGGGCCATCATAATTAGGAGTCTATTTGCCCCGAGAATCAGTGAGAAATGATTGTATCTTCTTGAGCACAAGGTCTCCTTTCCTGAAGATGCGAGGTCGAACCTTTTTGTCGAACGCCTTCTTCATTCTCTGTTGATACAACTGACCGTGGCATAGTGTCGTGATTCGCTTCTCTTCGATCAGGTTTAATTTATCGTGTCGACTTTGACACCATTCAGCTTCTGAAAGCTTAGCTTCCATCAATACCCGGATTGATGGGATCTCTACTTCTATGGGGAGAACTGCCTCCATGCCATATACTAGAGAGAAAGGGGTTGCCCCTGTTGAAGTGCGAACAGATGTTCGATAACCATGAAGAGCAAAGGGTAGCATTTCGTGCCAATCTTTGTAGGTTACAACCATCTTCTGAACAATCCTCTTGATGTTCTTGTTAGCTGCTTCTACCGCCCCGTTCATCTTGGGTCGGTAGGGAGATGAGTTATGGTGTTCGATCTTGAACTCAGCGTATAACTCTTTCATCATGTTATTGTTCAAGTTAGATCCATTATCTGTAATGATCTGGCTCGGAACACCGTAACGGCAGATGAGATTGTTTTTGATAAAGCGGACCACCACTTGTCGGGTTACATTAACGTACGACGCTGCTTCGACCCACTTGGTGAAATAGTCAATGGCTACCAGGATGAACCGATGTCCGTTTGAAGCCTTAGGTTCGATCAAGCCAATCATGTCGATTCCTCATATGGAAAAAGGCCACGGGGAAGAGAGAACTTTGAGATACGATGGCGGTACATGAATTTTGTCGGAGTATATCTGACACTTGTGACACCTCCTCATGTACTTGTAGCAGTCGGATTCCATGGTCAACCAGTAATACCCTGCTCTCAGAATTTTTCTCGCCATTGTGTGTCCGTTGGCATGAGTGCCAAAGGATCCTTCATGAATTTCTTTCATAAGCATGTCTGCTTCTGGTCTGCCCACGCATCGGAGCAAGACCAAGTCAAAATTCCTCTTATTAAGAGTGTCACCGCTCAGGAAGAAGCTGCTTGCTAGTCTTCTGAGGGTTTTCCTGTCTTTTCTGAGTGCCCCAGATGGGTACTCTTGTTTCTGAAGGAAGCATTTGATATCGTGATACCAAGGTTTGTCATCTATGACTGCTTCGATCGTGTAGACGTAGGCGAGCCGTTCAAGGCGCATTATGTCGATCTTAGGTAAGTCGTTCCATTGACCTACACTAATCATGGAAGAGAGAGAGGCTAAAGCGTCAGCCATGTGATTCTCATTACGAGGGACGTGATGAAACTCGACTCTGTTAAAGAAAGGTAACAACCTTCTTGCATAGTCTTTGTAAGGAATCAGCCCTGATTGGTATGTGTTCCAATCTCCTTTTATCTGATTGATAACCAGGGCTGAGTCGTCGTATACGTCCAAGTTTTTGATCCTTAAATCAATCGCTTCTTCGAGACCCATAATACAAGCTTCGTATTCGGCCTCGTTGTTCGTACATTTGAACGTAAGTCTGGCAGTGAAAGGAATGTGGGTACCCTGAGGGGTAACAATGATTGCCCCAATTCTGTTTCCATAATGATTAACTGCTCCGTCAAAGATAAGTCCCCATTGGGAACCTGGTTCTGGCCCTTCACTGGGAAACGGTTCATCGCAATCTTTCATTTTTAGATACATGACATCTTCGTCTGGGAAGTCAAACTCAGTTGATTCTTGATCGTCAATCAGTTGATGAGCTAAATGATCGGCTAAAATACTCCCCTTAACGGCTTTCTGAGCGTGGTACTCTATGTCATATTCTGATAACAACATCTGCCAACGGGCAATTCTTCCCGTGAGAGCAGGATTTTCGAAGACATACTTGATTGGATCCATCTCGGAAACCAACCAAGTAGTATGACGAATCATGTATTGGCGAAGACGTTTGGCTGCCCAAGCCAAAGCGCAACAAATTTTCTCAAGCATCGTGTACCGAGTCTCACAGTCGGTGAACTTCTTGCTCAGATAGTAGATGGTAGTCTCCTTCCTTTTGGTTTTGTCCTGTTGGCCAAGTACACATCCCATTGAGTCTTCCAAGACTGTGAGGTAAATGATCAGTGGTCTTCCTTCCACTGAAGGTGATAGAATCGGCGGATTCAACAGGTATTCCTTAATAATGTCGAAGGCGGTTTGACAATCTTCTGACCAAACGCAATCCTGGTTCTTCTTGAGTAATTTGAAAATCGGCGCACATGTGGCGGTCATGAGGGATATGAATCTGGAGATGTAGTTTAAACGTCCCAAGAATCCTCTGACTTGTTTTTCAGTTATCGAAGAAGGCATTTCTCGAATGGCCTTGACCTTGTCAGGATCAACCTCAATTCCTTTCTGGCTGACGATGAACCCTAAAAGTTTCCCTGAACGGACACCGAAGGTGCACTTGTTGGGATTCAAGCAGAGTTTGTACTTCCTCAAACGCTTGAATAGTTTCGACAGGTGGGTCACATGCTCCTCTTCTATCTTAGATTTTGCAATCATATCATCGACATATACCTCGATTTCTTTGTGTATCATGTCATGAAAAAGAGTAGTCATGGCCCTTTGATAGGTTGCCCCGGCGTTCTTCAAACCGAACAGCATTACCTTGTAACAAAAGGTACCCCATGGGGTAATGAATGAAGTTTTCTCCATGTCTTTCGGCACCATTTTGATCTAGTTATAGCCCGAGAATCCATCCATGAAGGAGAAAATTTTGAACTTTGTTGTGCTGTCTACCAGCATGTCAATGTGTGGTAAAGGAAAGTCGTCCTTTGGACTAGCCTTGTTCAGATCCCTGTAATCAACACACATTCTGACCTTTTCGTCCTTTTTGGGAACGGGTACGATGTTGGCTAACCATTGAGGATATTCAGATGTAGCGAGGAAACCCGCGTCAATCTGTTTCTGTACCTCCTCCTTGATTTTGATGGCCATGTCCGGGTGAGTCCGTCTTAACCTCTGCTTTACTGGAGGACATTTCGATCTTAATGGTAAGTGATGTTCCACGATGCTGGTATCCAACCCTGGCATATCCTGATAGGACCAAGCGAATACATCGGGAAATTCTCTGAGAAGCTTTATCAAACCCTCTCTGGCAGTTGGACTGAGCAGTGCCCCAATCCTAATTTCTTTTCTCTCTTTTTCCAAACCCACATTGATCGTTTCCAACGGCTCTTTGTGAGGTTCAATGGACCTTTCCTCTTGTCTGAGTAGTCGGGAGATCTCTTATGGAATTTCGTTGTCAACTTCTTCTTCAGCCCAAAATATCGGGAACTCAAAGTTGGGAGAAGGCATCGGATCGTATGTTTCAACTAGGTTTAAAACAAGCAATCTGCATGACGTGATGATTCGTGTTTAGAAGAGATAGAGAAAATGCAAAAGTGTGTGCAGTGTATATTTTTTTACTGCTTGTTTTTATTATTGAATTGTTTTTTAGGATTACCATTTTCTGAAAAACGAAAAGAGAAAACAACAATTAATACGGAAATTACAGAACGACGTTATTTTATTAATGAACAAGTCGATTCTTGAAACTACAGCCCTATAAAACAAAACTCTGTCGCTTTGGGCGAAGCGAAGAGGGAAAATTTACAGAAATCGGGCCCTATCAAAACATCCGTTTCACCTGGGCAGGGTGAAAGGTTAAAGATGGCAATTACTTTGATTGGCGAACGACCTTCGGAGCATCAACAGCGACCCACTGGCGGCGAACTCCTCGGTGAATCACAAAGCCTGGTAACTTCCTTGATTTGTCTTCAGAAATGACGCTGATTTCTGGTGGAGCAGGATCATTGGAATCTGTCTCCCAGGCAGAGTTGTCGTAGGAGAATTCCTCTGTTGCATTTTGCATAACATTTGTGCTCTCAGCTGTATCTCCCCATCCAGTTGGCTGGATATCTTCGAGCTTGATACGAGAGCTTTCAGGAGCGATGTACTTGACCATATAGTTGTATTTTCCACTCGGTTGTCCTAAGGTGTCCCACACTTCTTTCGAACTGGAGGAGTCATCTCTCTCGATGACGTTGACCTCGGGAAAAGCATAGTTGATGAATTCAAGCCCTGCAAACGTTGCAAATTCATCGTCATGTTGAGTAGTTTCTGAATGACCTGAGTGTTGATCCCATGATATGGTGGGGACACAAGTATTCTGTTCAATGATGCTCAGCGGAGTTTCATTACTTGGCTGACTTTCTGGCCCCAAGTCTCCTGGGTAAGGCTGCCACATTGGCAGGCCATCCATCGGGCCATAGTAATTGTGGTCAAAATTGTCTTTCATCGGAGTGTCTTCCTCTAATGAATTTGGCGGAGCACGACATCCTTCCGTATCACAATCCCCGTATATCATTTCGATGTCTGACCTGGGTATAAATCTCGGACTCTCTGTAGGAAAGCAAAAAGGAGTTTGTGTTTCGTCCTGAGACATATAACCGTCCTTGTTAAGATAGGACTTCCATTCTTCCTCTGTGTCAGAGGGATCTTCCTCATTGATAGCATGTACTGCTTGAGACACTGGGTGAAGAAAACCTCCACTGTGGAAGAAGTTCTGAATGGGATGAAGACTTCTATCATTAGCAGCTGTCCGGGTACAGGTTGCAGAAAAACCAAAACCCTTCTTTGTTTTATTGTCAATAGGAATGACAAGCTATCCCCATCCGATTGTATCGGTACTCTCGACTGCTTTGATAGCATCTTTGTATGAGGAAATCGAGGTTCCTCCTTGGGATTAATTATCCTTGCCCACCGACAGCGCTTGGAACTGAGTTCCAATAACCTCCTCGGGTTCTATACCAGTAGATGATGATAAGCTACTCACGAGCAAGGCCTGCTCCCCACAGACTGTGATGAGTTGATCGTTCTGAACGAACTTTAGCTTTTGGTGGAGGGTTGAAGTGACCGCTCCAGCCTGATGTATCCAAGGTCTTCCTAATAAACAACTGTATGTTACCCGGATGTCTATGACCTAGAAAGTGACTTGGAAAGTGTGAGGACCGATAGTTATGGGAAGATCAACTTCGCCGATAACTGTTTTTCTGGATCCGTCGAACCCTTTGACGACGACCTCGCTGATTCTCATCGGAGGGCCTTTGAATGATAATTGCATTAAAGTAGACTTCGGCATAACATTTAGGGCTGACCCTGTGTCTACCAGTACGCTGGCTAAAGCATCGTCCTGGCAGTTAACTATGATATTGAGCGCCATGTTATGACGGCGACCCTCTTCGGGTAATTCCTCATCACTAAATCCCAAATTATTGCAGGAAGTGATGTTAGAGACAATACTATCGAACTTTCTAATTGTTACATCCTGTTCCACAAAGGCTTGCTCTAATACTTTCTGTAGAGCCTCCCTGTGGGCTTCTGAACTGAGTAACAGTGATAATACCGAGATCTTTGAAGGAGTCTGTAACAGCTGATCAACAATGTTGTATTCACTCCTTTGGATGAGCTTCAGCATCTCATCATTATTTTTCGAAAGGTCGGGATTACTGGATTGACCGACTGATGGATCGGGAGCTCCTGTCTGAAGTTCCTTTTCCTTGTTAGATTCTCCAACTCCTCTGTTGAAGATTCTACCGCTCCGTGTTACACAACTGATGTCTGCAATATTCACAACGGAGGGTAATGGAATTTCCTTTCCATTTTCAACTGTCGTTGCACCGTATTTGTAAGGGATAGCCTTAGTTGATTCATACGGTAGTGGTCCCGGTAGATAGATGACTATGGGAACCTTCTGATTTTTCTGACCATCATAAGTAATCTCGATCCGTTCCCGGTTGGGAGCTCTAGATTCGTCAAGTAGAGGGATGATGGCAAAAACATCCATGGTCCTATGATGACCAGAGATTGTGACAACGTCCTCGACTTGATCGGCAAGGTAGTTCGGCGTCCAATTGATGGGTCCAGAACCCGGATATGGGCGAATCTCTCCACGATCCACCTGACCTTGAAGAGCTGCTCTCACAAGGTAACACCCTTGGTTACTTTCCGAACAGACACTACAACGGTCATAGTTGTGTGGTGGCACCTGACCACGCCCACTTTGAATACAATGTAACCTCACTAGGTTAGCTTCCACAGATCGGACATCCTGACTTTGACGCCGAGTGGGATTCCTATTATTGATACTAATCTGCTGAGTATCTTCATCCATGTAGATTGGCATCCACCAATGATTTAACAAGTGCTGAAGTGCCTCCTGGACAAGGGTACAACCTTGATCGTTTTCGCAACCCGCTTTACAGCTGTGATAATTATGTGACACCAGGAATCCGAGTCAGACCTGTTCAGCATGTAACTTTACCAGGTTGGTATTCATCACGCAAATATCAAAGATCTGAACCATGTTGATCTGATAAGGGTTCTTATCATGGTAGTCTTGGATCCATCCAAGATCCATCTGACGCTGGAGGGCCTCTTGTATGAAAGAGCATCCCTGTTTGTTTACCGAGCAAGTCAGACAGGAACTGTAATCGTGCCGCGGCAGATTATGATACTGGCTTTGCCTTGAGTGCATTGCCACCAGGTTGACATTCATCGCACGGATGTCGTGGTTCTGAATGACGTTGGAATTCGTATAGACCATATTAACTCCACGAACTCAGTGCTCTAGGATCCATCCGAGATCCATCTGTTCCTGTAGAGCTGCTTGCACTACAGAACATCCTTGATTGTTTTTAGAGCAGACATCACATTGATGATAATTATGAGGTGGCACATGGCCATATCCACTCTGTCTACAATGCATCTTGACCAGATTGGTCTTTAACAAGAGTACATCGTGAATTTGAAAGACATTGTTAGTCTCTCCTTCTATTAGGTTGACTGCAGCCTTCTCATGTTAAGGCAGCGGGTTTGTGAGAACGTTGGGATTCGTATCTTTGAAAGATAAGAGCCCACTCCGAACAAGCTTTTGCACTCAGATTTGAAATTGAGACAATTCTCTATGTTATGCCCTGGACCTCCTTGATGATAAGGGCATGTCTGATCCACCGTAAACCAAAAAGGTGGATTTTTCAGAACTGTAAGAGGAGACTTAGTCTGAATGTGCCCCTTAGCCAGTAGTAACGGAAATAGTTCTGCGTACAACATGGGTATAGGATCAAACCCTGATGGTCGTGTTGTACGGTTGTTGTTGTATTGAGGACGAGCCTGCTGAAGAGGCTGTTGTGTCCTTTGCTGATTAGGTTGGCTCTGCGCAACCTGAGGTTGATACGTAGGAATAGGCGCAGGGCTGATAGCAGGAGTTACAGCTGCTACTGGTTGGTACCGTCGCCTTTGCTTTCTGAGAGAGATATTCCCAATATCTTGCTCTTTTTTCTTAGGGAGAGCACTACCGTATCGTTTTGTACTACTTGATGATCCAGCATCTTTTACCAAACGTCCTTCTCAGACGGCTTCCTCAAGACGAACTCCCATGCCCACCATCTCGATGAAATCACTGGGTGCACTGGCGACCATTCTGTCGTAGTAAAATGAGCTTAAGGTCTTTAAGAAGATCTTTGTCATCTCTTTTTCCTCAAGAGGTGGACAAATTTGAGCGGCGATTTCACGCCATCTCTGAGCGTACTCCTTAAAGGTTTCCTTGTCCTTTTGTGACATTGATCTGAGTTGATCTCTATCTGGTGCCATGTCCAAATTGTATTTGTATTGTTGGACGAAGGCAGTGCCAAGATCTCTGAATGTGCTAATCGTAGCACGGTTTAAACCCATGTACCATTTGAGTGCGGCACCGGTTAAACTATCCTGAAAGTAGTGAATCAGCAGGTCCTGATTCTCCGTCTGAGCTGACATTCGCCGAGCGTACATCACCAAGTGGCTTTGAGGGCAAGAGTTACCCTTGTAATTTTCAAAGTCGGGCACTTGGAACTTGTGCGGAACTTTCACATTGGGGACCAGACAAAGGTCTGCGGTGTCCTTTCCAAATAGATCCTGACCGCGAATGGCTTGCATTTCCAAGAACTTCTCCTGGAATTCATCCATTTTGTCAAATATAATTTCCATTCTACCAGAAGATATCTGTGGAATCTGTCCTTCCGGGACAGTGTGCACCACATGGGGTGGTACCGTGACTACGGCAGTGAGTCTTGGCGTTTCCCGAAGTTTGTAACCTTCAGGAGTCTTCAATATGCCTCTGGCATCTTCGCTTTCCCGAAGTTTGTAACCTTCAGGCCCAGTGGCTTCTGTTATGATTCCCTGATCTTCAGTGATCGGCGGAACATATCCTTCCGGGATATAGTTAACAGGCATGCCCCATGGACGATCTTTCGGCATTTGATACCTAGGGTCATACTTCTCCACTATGGGCGTTGAGGTGATCTCTGAGATCACAGTCCTTTGTAGCTGAGCTTCTGCCATGGCTTGTATGTCGTTACAAAGCTTTCTCATATCCTCTCTCAGAGCATCGATCTCTTCTTTCAACTCTCTGTTTTCTTCCTCAAGATCGTCCATCTTTTTTTGACGATTGGCCTGAGTATTGTACGAATGAGACAGTTTGACTCTAGAACCGAGACACAAACGTGATATTCGTAGGTAAGAAGAATACGCGATGTGAGAATGATGAATGCAATGATTATATTAATTGTTTTTTGGTTTAATCAAAATAAACTTCGACAATTAGAATGCAAATATCAAACAGTGGGGAAACCCCTTTTTATTGAATTCAAAGGATTACAGAAATGGAAATACAGTAGATTACAAGGTGCGGAAACATAAACCTAAGCTAATGGGTCCCGAGTCCTCTCTGAAGAGAAATCGGGTGCTGACTCTGGTACTTTCCTTTTCTTTGACCGGGGCTCTTGGGCCGTTGTCGGGTTGTCATTCCTTTGCCAGGTGAAAGGAGCGAGCAAATTCCTTTGGTCATCTTGATTATCCACAACATGTTGCTCCAAAATTTCAATTAGAGCGTCCTTATCTTTCAGAAATTGCTGTATTTTGATACACTCTATGTCGAGGGTGCGGTACTTGTTCTTCCAAGACCTCCTCTCCCTTTGAACTTTGTTGAGAGTAACGTGAAGCTTTTCAGTTTCCATCATGAAGTACATGACAGATTCTCTCGGCGGAAGAATTCCGTGACGCGGATAAGGCATCTTTAGCTTGAGAGCTCTAGTTTGTACCCAGTGGAGATAAGGCTCCACCGAGACACAATCCAGTTTTCCTAGAGACCCCCGTCCTTTCTTATAAACGTGTTTCCAAGCGTGCACTATTTCCGTCTTTAGTGCTCTGTCACTTTCTCCTTCCTTGAAGAAAAGACCTTCCAGATGAACACCCCGTGGGATGTGTCTCATCGGGTATCCAAATTGACGACGAACGAGAACTGGATGGTAATTGATTCCTCCGTTAGTTCCTATAAGGGGTACGTTGGGGAAGTTTCCATAACGGTCAATGATCCTGATTCCGTCATAAATCCTATTACACCAATCTATATCAGAGTTGGTGAGAGACATGATCTTCTGCGACCAGCGCAAGGCACTCTTATGATCCCAGAAAGCAGCAGACTTAGGCAAATGAGAGATAAACCATTTGTAAAGCAGAGGTACACAGCACGTGATCTCCCCTCCGCTGTACAAATTCCCTAAGTGTACAGAATGATACGCATCTGCGAGCAAAGTCGGTACAGGGTTTCCAATGAGAAAAACCTTAATGGCGTTGATATCGACGAAGTTATTAATGTTGGGCAACAAAAATAATTCGTAGGTGAGTAAAACAAAGATGCTTTCAAAAGCAGTCCCGTTCCCTATACTAGCGAAGTACAGAGCTTTCTTTGTCAAGAACTGGGCTGGCAAACCTTGTATGCCACCCTTGGTAGTCATGTGAGTCCTGACCTCAGACTCATCCAAATGAATTGCTCTTGCAATGGTCTGATTCTTTGGAATTTCTTCCAGTCCAGAAAATGGAGTTTGATCTGTAATGTGTAAATCAATCAGATAAGAATATTCCTCCAGGATTGGTGCTAGCTGGTAATTCGGAAATGTAAAGCAGTGATAAACCGAATCATAGAATTGAACGAGCGCGTCCATGATTCCCTCAATCACATGGACCCTTAACAGAGGTAGCAGACCTCCGTATTTGGCTCTGAAGGCTTCTTGGTTTGTGATCATTCTTGCCAAACCTCTTAAATCCTCTAGTTTTGGAATCCTGAAGGTGTACTTATGAGTTTTCCTTCTACCGAAATCCATTAGCGCAATCCTTTTCTCTGATATTTGCAATCACAGTCTTAGTTTAATTTGAAAAACAGAGAGACTAGAAGAGAAATTTTTTGAATGTTTGAATGTTTTAAATGAATGCATGAATGCAGCACACAAAAACATAGAAAAAACATGGGGTCAAAGGGTCGTTGTCATGAAGTCAAGGCTCTACCCATCCCCAAAGGTTTATACTAGGGTGATTTTTGTACCTGTACTCATTATCATCAGCTCCTCCCAGGAAAGCAAAACAACAAGCGGATTGCCAGCGAGTTGTAGAGCAATCTTAGAGTAAGTGCCATTCACCGAGAATAGATCACCAGCCTCAAATGAGGGTAGTATCGCGTGACAACTATTTCCGATAGTTTCCACACTACAAAAGGGTTGGCTTCTCAGCTTCTCAGACATCATAATCGACCCATTGCCTATGAGAGGGAATGGGTTGCATTGATCAGCCTCCACTGAGGTTGATGGTCAACCTCGTCGCCATCACTTATCTTAAGTGTATACTCAATCTTTCCACATGCGGCATCACACGCATTCCCATTAGCAGAAAAATAAACAGGTATAACAATTAGGAAAAGCAGTATATATATTTGTCCTAAACATCCTAGACCTTTAAAGCTATGAATCCTAAGTTCCTGACAGAAAATGGGTTCCCCGACGGAAGCCCCAATCTGTGGTATTCACACAAGTGAAGAGAAAAAAGGTTAGAGGGGCCCCACGGTGGGCGCCACTTTTCTGTAGCGAGCAATTTTGGACGCGGTTCTTAAGCGCTGTCGCTCTCTGGGGTTAGTTTACTACAGGTCGATTCATTTTTTATCCTATTAAAGCTGGTGAAGGAAGGGAAATAGATGTCTCCAATTAACCCTGCTTGCATACTGAGTTTAAACAGCTGTCTGTTAGGTTACGGATGCAATCAATGTGGTGGGGCCTTTCTTGTGCTATTTTGACAGAATGACAGGTTTCTGGCGGGGAACAAGGATTAGGATGTTAGGACTGATGCTTTTTTATGAGAGTATGGGATTTAGGGTTTTTGTTTAGTGTGCTCGCTAAGATCTTTTCTTTCGATCTTATGCCTACGTATTCCCATTTACCGAAATAGGGAAATTAGAGCGTTCGTAGTTCCTCCTATCTATGGGAGGAAATGGTATTTGGTGTCTTGTTCAAAGCCCAAGACGTGAAGCGAAAGGTAGTTTTTATCTTGTTCAAAGCCCAAGATATGAAGCTAAAAGGGTTTGTCTTTAGAGAGAATTTGTCATCTCTAAAGAGGGTATGTTTGTCACAACTGTTGGGTGACTGGTTATAAAGGAGGATTACTTTAACCGGGATGTGTGAATCCGGCAATGCCATGATTTCCTTTATATGGGTTTTTTAACCTGAAGGAGAAGACTTTAACTCAGTGTAGAGCAATGCTATCTTTCCTTAGGAATTTCTCATGCTAAAAGAGGGACAGTGGCATGGATGTAGATGATCTAGAGGCTTGCCGCTTACAACAATTAGATGAAGGGGAAGGAGTTGTTGATGTTTGTGTACTGTGAATGAAGCACAACTTTGAGGCTAAAAGGTTGATTGGATCAACCAGTGGTTTTCTTATACAAAGCCTAAGAGGAGGCTATTATGTGTCTTGTACAAAGCCCGAGAGAGAGGCTAAAAGGTTTTTGACTCGACGATAGAGTCTTTTGGTATCTCGTATAAAGCCCGAGATGGAGGCTATTTGACTCAACAAGAGAGTTTTTGTATCTCGTACAAAGCCCGAGATGGAGGCTAAAATTTGTTTGGCTCAATAAAAACCTTTTTGTATCTCTTATAAAGCCCGAGATGGAGGCGAAAAGGGTGATTGACTCAACGAGAGAGTCTCTTATGTGTCTCGTACAAAGCCCGAGAGAGAGGCTAAACGTTGTTTGACTCCGCTGGGGAGAATCATTGTACAAAGCCCAAGAGGAGGCTATTGTAACTGTTTTAGTTGAGTGACAGGTCCAGTATACTGATTTTGAAAGAGAAAATCAGTTCTTATATGAGCAACACTGTACTCAAGGATTTGATTCGAGGATCCGGGTTATTCCTGTTCTTTAAGGAGTGGGAAATCCGAAGGGTATTGAGACTGTCCGATTCTACAGGTTTTCTTCCTATTTAACGAAGGGGTCACTTGAGAATGTCTTTGAGACTCAAGGATATTAGATTGTCTGTGTCTAGAGTATTATCTTTTGTACTATGCTTTGAGAAACAGTAGGAGACTCTTTGAAAGGACTGTTCTATGCAGATGACTAAGTTCTGTTCCTATACCTCTAGGAGGTCATCGGGACAATTTGTACGAAGCCCAAGAGGAGGTTGGAAGCTTTTACGAAGCCGACGGGTCCTTGTACGAAGCCCAAGAGGAGGCTATCATTCCCGGAGGAAGAGATCATTATACAAAGCCTAAGAGGAGGCTGTGAATACTTCTAAGAAGCCGAGAGGTCCTTGTACTAAGCCCAAGAGGAGGCGGGGTTGCTTTTAGGAAGCCTGTGGGTCCTTGTACGATGCCCAAGAGAAGGCCGATGCTTTTAAGAAGCCCGTGGGTCCCCAAACCCCGAGAAATTCAAGACAGGCTATCCACGAGGAATAGATCAAGCCAGGAAAGTTCGGGAATTTGGAAGAAACTCAAAGATGCCATTCACGGAGAATGCATTCATCTCTGGGAGTAGAATTTCTTGATAATTCCTAATGAGGACAGCCGAAGAGAAGACTGTATCTGGTGATCCTATTGGGGATCTAGGTGTCTATTTCTACGCATAAACGAAACGGCTTCACCTAGTACTAGACGTAGTTGCCGGGGAAACTCTAAATATCTATACTATTATTACACAGTTGATATGAGTTTATGAAAGAAGACTTACAGCGAAACAGTCCTACAATACAGTTATATGTATATGAAAGCAGTAAACGAAAGCGTGTAAACACTTACTCGGTTGTAGAGCTTCCATGCTGTTTGGTTAGTTGTTCAACAAAGAAAGATTAAAAACAACTGTATATTTCAAAATTAAAGGAGAAAGTGCTTTGAAAAAGAAAGATTTGGGGCTTACAGCTCAAGGAGAGGCCCAAGGTTTTACCAGTGAACGCACTGTTGTATTTGTACAGAGGGACTTATACAAGTGACTGAGGCCCAAAAAAGGTTTTCTGTACAAAGGGATGAGTCTTACACTCTCTCAAGAGGCCCAAAAAGTTTTAAAGAAAAAGAGTGGGGCTTATAACACGAGGGTAGGCCCAAAGTTTGTTTTTCCGTTTGAAATGGCGATCGCGCCGAGATTTTCTTTTAACGCGAATGGGCTTATACAATATCTGAGGCCCAAAATGTTTTGGTTAAAAGGGGATTGGGTCTTACACTCTAATAGAGGCCCAAAAGTTTTGAATGGGTCTTATAGCTCGAGGAGAGGCCCAAAATTTTTGAATGGGTCTTATAGCTCGAGGAGAGGCCCGGAAGGTTATTTTTCAAAAGGCGACGATCGTGCCGTTTGTTTTTTATGGTATCGGGACTTATACAATACACTGAGGCCCAAAAATGATTTGGTCAAAAAAGGATTGGGTCTTACACTCTATTAGAGGCCCAAAAGGTTTAAAGAAAATGATTTATGAGGGTTGAATTAATCCAAAAACCCTAATTTGTTTTCAAAATATGTTTTAATTGAATAAAAATTCAATTAAAATGATCAAAATTCTTTAACATATGAAAAACAAATTGTGATCTTGGATTAATGCTTCAAAAATTAAGTATTGACCTACAAAATAATTAGAAGACATTAAAAGTTGCAAAATCAAGGTGAAAAAAATATTTTAAATGTCAAAAACAATTAAAACATTAATTCTTTGCAAAAATATCAATTATATAAAATAAACAATATTTTTGGGATTTTTTGGGAAAATAAAATATTTTAACATTTTTGTGAATTATTAAAAAAAAGAATCAACTCAAAATCATTAAAACTCAGAGAGAATTAATTTTTGAATCAATTAAATAAAATCACAAAATTCAAATATTTGAATTTTCAAAAAAAGGCGCCAAGAAAACGCGCGTGTTCTGGGTTTGCCCAGATTTGCATTTTCTCTTCAATCTCACTGAATACTTGATCATATCATGTAATCCACATACCAATCAACTCGTTTTAACCTCACGATCATGTCTATGGTAATTAATTTCATTTAAATTAAGCATAAAACAAGAAATCACGAAAAATCCTCAAGAACCATAGATTCTGCATGATGGCTGGGATTTTTTATACACGATTCAAACAATGCAATTAATTGAGGGGAAACATTCCATGCATGATTATGAACATATGGCCAAATTATTGTGCAGTAAAAATTGCATGGATCATAGAGTTAGAAGAGCTCATGCTTACCTCTTGCAGCTGGTGATCGTGTTTTGTGTTGGAGGTGTTACAGCTAGGTTCCAATGATCTGGATAGCTTCCCTAGGTGCTATGGAGTGTATCTGGATGCTTGGAATGGATTGAAATGGTTTGGAGCTGAAGATGGTACCTCAACTGCCAAACTGTCAAGAACTTGAGCAATTGGCTAGTGATTTTGTGAAATCAGTGTTCCAGATGTTATGTGAGTGTTTGGATCACTTCTATATGATGTATGTGAGGTGTGTGAGTGATTGGTTTGATTGGAAAAGCTCTCAAACTCAAAACCCGATAGTGACTTGCCTTGGAAGGCAAAATTGGAGTGAAAGAAGAGATTTTGAGGAAAGCATCTATTTGATGGCTTTGGTGTACTCAAACTGATCACAATTGAGCTCTATTTATAGTAGAGAAAGTTTGTTTTGCAAGGAATAGTGAATGGCAACTGCTGAGTAAGTTTGGCCAATGTTGGCAAATGAAAATCCAAGTCTCCTCTAGCCATTGACTAGAGGTTAGGGCACAGGCTGCTGGTCCCCTTGGTCTTGGATAACTCTTGACTGAATTCAGTTGCTAAGAGCTTAGTTCATGCCACCTTGATGCTTCCATTGAATGCTCTAATCCAAAATTGGAGTCTTGTCCTTATTTTGGCAATTCTAGGTTCAACATGTTATTTCTTGTTCCAAAGACTTTGGAGGCTTGGCTCAGTGATTGTCCCCTTTAGATTCAATCCTCAGAGGTGTCCAAGTGGATAGGAGCATTTGGATTTGGATGATTTTGGTAAATCGACCAAAAGTGTAAAAATCTGCCTTGCCTTGGCAGATTTCAGCAAGGCAACTTGCCAATGTCATATCTCATGGCTCAAGTTGAATTTGGTAATGTTCTTGGCCATTTTGGAAAGTCCTTACATGATACAACAACTGTTTGAACATGTTTGGTTTTGATCTCTTTTGAATCCAAGTGAAAAATCCCCCTACATTTGGAAAAAAGTAAAGGCAGATTCTGACTTAGTGAAATTTTCACTAAGTGTTGGAACAAAGTGACTTTTCTTGATTTTGATCACTCCATAACTCAAAATCCATGAGGAATTTGGACATAGGTCAGTATGAAGCTTTTGTAGAGGGCAATGTGATCTACAAATCAAGCTTTGAATGGGGAGCAGTGGCCTTGTGGTTTAGGAGTTATGGTCCTCCAAAGTTGGCACATTAGTGTCACTTTTTCCATAACTTAGAAATTTTTCTAAGTTTTTATGGTTACCCCTTTTACAAGTTATCCCACCTTCTTTGATTTTTCTTGATGAATGATGATTTAAATCATACATTAACATCATTTTAGGGTTAAAAATCCATTTTGGTGAAAAATCTCAAAAAGTCAAAGTTGACTTTTGTGCACAGTTGACTTTTTATCAGATGAATTCCAAACTATGCAATTCTTCAGGAAATCATGTCCTTGACCTAAATCAAACTTGATGGACATGTTCCATGGGTGTCATAGGGTATATTTAATCATGTCTTAGGGTTTGGGAGCATGTCCTGGTCAAAAGTCAAAGTTACAGTTGACTTTCCTCGCGAAACCCTAATTGTGGTGCAGATGAAATTGAAACTTGTTGCTCAAGCTTCTTGGATTAATCCATTGTTGCAAATGGATCAATATGGTATATTAAAGACCCTCAAATCATGTCTTGAGGTCTTGGCTCATGATTTGTCTCAAAAGTCAACTTAGGTGTGAATTAGGTCAAGAAACCCTAACTCCTGATTTTTGAAGAATGCATCCCCTGAGGCAAAATTGACTTGATGCTAGGGTCCATGAGGTTCCATGGAGTATATTAGGTTATGTTTTGAAGCATTGGCTTGTGCCCAGATGAAAATTTTCCATCTGGAGGCCCTGGTCGACCAAAACCCTAATTTGGTGACACTGTCGATCTTGAGACTTAATTCACCTAGAAGGGAGCAGCCTTGTGCTTAATCCTTGAAGTGGGAGTCCTTTTGATCTATTGTGGATATGTTAGAGGCTAGACAAGTTGAAGATCAAGTCAATCTTTGATTGATCCTTTGTCTAAGGCTCTGAGAGGGCTTAAAACCCTAATTTTGATTGTAGTGAATGCTCAACAACCCTTGAGGCATTTGATGAGGCATGATGGTTCATCCATATTGTGATGATGATTTGCACAATGATGGGAAATCTTTGTGGTCAAAATTTGGGGTATGACACTCCCAAGACCCGATTCTCCCAGCGTGCTCCCCCTCCTCCTCAGCCTGCTGCGGGGACTTCTTCTCCCACTCCTGCCCCCCAGGGATCTCCCTTGCCTCTGGCCTCACACTCCAAGCGGTTCAGGGCTACTGAAGGGGTAGATCTCACCCGGGCACCAGAAAAAGGGAAGTTCAAACCTCCTCTATGCATTCATGACAGGTGGTTCTTCGAGGGAACATCGTTGGTCATGCCGCGGGCAGAGTCTCTCCGGCTGGAAGGCATGGATCGGCCGAGTAAGAGGGCGCTGGTGGCCCAAGATACTTCTGTGCTGGTCAGAATATTGTAGATAGCGGTCGTTTATGCTGAAGGGGACTCTGCAACTGAATCTGAACTGAGAACTGCTCGGGCCACCATAGCATCCCTTGAGGAGACGGCGAGGAAGGCCAAGGAGGAGGCTAGGAGTTCTGATGATGCCTGAAAGAAGGCGAACGAGGAGGTGTCCAGGTTGAAGAAGGAGAACTCCACATTGGCCGCGGAAAAGAAAGCGGTAGAGGAACTGGTCGAGCAGCTGAGGTCAGCTAATGCTCCGGGCGAAGATGAACCTGAGGACGTGAAGGAGATTAAGACAAGGTCTGAGCTAGTTGCCCGTATGTTGGCGGTCGAGGACGACAACATCGCTATCGCGGACGAATCCTTCAGGAACGTCGTGTCTCAACTACGGGTGGTGAACCCCGAACTTGACTTTTCCACTGAGGGTACCCACTATTTGGCGCACATCGAAGACAGCTGGATAATCAGATCGGACACCCTCCTCGAAGAGCATGCCGAGGATCAGCCCGTGGAGAGCCACGAGCCTCAGCCTAACACCGAGCAGACTGACCAAATGGATGAATGAAGATTTTTATTATTGTAATTTTGTCCGGCCTGCGTGTCGTGTAATTGTTGTAACTTATTTTTAATGGGGGCGTGGCCCCCTGTTTATGTAACAAGCATAATTGTGGTCCTTATGGCCACGTATTACTTTTAATTAAGTGTTCGGTCCTTACGGCTGATTTTGTGATTAGCATGGCTTTATCTGCTTTAAATTTCGCTAAGTGTTGTACTTATGCTCGTTTGTGCATGTATGCCCTCAATAGGGATTACTTTGTTTTGCTTTAAGCTTTGGGGGATTGTTCGTTGTAGATGTGTTCGTCAGTGAGGGGTATTGGACGAACAGCCGGGGAATATCCAGGCGAGGAAGCGGAGCTCAGGTCGCGTTTGAGGCCTGAGTTCTCGGCGTGAACCTCCCATCGCGAGCTGGGTGTTCTACCTGTCGTGGTACTTTGACGACGACGGTGCTCGATTGAGGGACCGATGTCGAGCAGAGACCCAGCTCGTTCCTGAGCGGGGTTCTACTTCACTGGCATACGACACTTGTACCTAGACGTGCATCATGGTCGGTAGGTGATGCTCGTCGTCGTGGCGGATTAAACCGATAGTTAAGGCCTTAGTTGTAGTATTGTTTTAGCTTTTCGGCGTTCCATGGTCGAGCAAGTTCTTCCCCGTTGAGTTGTTTTAGGTAATAGGCCTTATTCTCCGAATTTGCGCGGACACGATAGGGTCCTTCCCAGTTAGCGGCCAATTTGACTTTGCGAGAGTCTTTATGGTTTCTACTTAGGACAAGGCTTCCCACGTCGAACTCTCGTCGTATCACCTTGGCGTTATGCATGATGGTAATTTTTTGTTTTAACGAGGCTTCGCGGAGGGCTGCCCCAGATCGGACTTCCTCGACGAGGTCGAGTTCCTCTCTTAATGATTCGTCGTTCATCTCCTCGTCTAAGGGCGACTCTGTCTGCCTGGAGGGTACGTGAACTTCGATGGGGATCACAACCTCGGTCCCGTAAGCCAGGCGAAAGGGTGTCTCCCCGGTTGAAGAGTCTGGAATTGTGCAGTATGCCAATAAGACACTGTGTAGCTCCTCGACCCAAGCTTTCTTCATTTCGTCCAGCCTTCGTTTGAGGCCCCGAAGGATGACTCGGTTCGCCGCTTCAGCTTGCCCGTTTGTTTGGGGATGTTCGACGGATGCAAAGTGTTGCTTCGTGCCTAGCTGGGCGACGAAGTCTTGGAACTTCCTGTCCGTGAACTGTGTCCTATTGTCCGTGACTATCGCTTGGGGGATGCCAAAACGTCTGAGGATGTTTTGTTTGTAGAAACGCAGTATGTTATGGGCAGTTATCTTGGCCAGGGCCTCCGCTTCTATTCATTTTATGAAGTAGTCCACGCCCACTATTAAGTATTTGTTCTAATTTTATCCCACCACAAAGGGTCCTAGGATGTCCAGGCCCCTCCAGGAAAAAAGCCATGGGGGAGGACATAGTCTTGAGCTCGTTAGGTGGAGCTAGGTGCATATCCCCGTGCCGTTGGCATTTATCGCATTTCTTCACATGCTCTTCCGCGCCGTACTGCATGGTTGGCCAGTAGTATCCTGCTCGGAGGGCCTTTCTGGCAAGGGACCTTCCTCCGAGGTGTTGGGCGTTGATCCCTTCGTGGATTTCGCGCAAGATGTGGGCGACCGTTTCCTCCTCGACACATTTGAGGAGTGGGATGGAGAATCCTCGCCGGTAGAGTTTATCTTCGATCAGGACATAGGAGCAGGCCCTTCGCCTAACTACACTGGCCTCTTTAGGGTAAGACGGGAGTTCGTCCCTAGCGAGGTAGTTGTAAACGGGGGTCATCCAGCAATGGCTGTCGCTGACCACTTGTACATCGAGGGTCAGGGAAGCTTTCTCAATGCTGGGTCGAGGGAGTACTTCTTGTATAACGGACTTGTTTCCGCCTTTCTTCTTTGTGCTGGTTACCCCAAATTTGGCCACTAAAATTTCCCGTCATTGTGCAAATCATCATCACAATATGGATGGGCCATCATACGTCATTAGTCTCCCCAAAGATGGGTGAGCATCCACTACAATCAAACTTAGGGTTTCAAGCCCTCTCTGAGCCTTAGGCAAAGGATCAATCAAGGAATGACATGATCTTCAACTTGTCTAACCTCTCAAACATCCACAATGGATCAAGAGGACTCCCACAGCAAGAATTAAGCACAATGTTGCAGCATTCCAGGTGGATTAAGCCTTAAGATCGCCAGTGTCACCAAATTAGGGTTTGGTCGACCAGGGCCTCCAGATGGAAATTTTCCTCTGGGCATAATCCAATGCTTCAAAGCATAACCTAAGATGCTCCATGGAACATCATAAACCCAATCACCAAGTCAATTTGGCCTCAGGGGATGCATTCACTAAAAATCAGGAATTAGGGTTTCTTGACCTAATTCACCCCTAAGTTGACTTTTGGGACAAAACATGAGCCAAGACCTCAAAGGAGGATTTGAGGGTCTCTAATAAACCACATTGATCCATTTGCAACAATGGATTGATCCAAGAAGCTTGATTCCCAAGTTTCAAGTTCATCAGAACCACAATTAGGGTTTTGGGGAAAAAGTCAACTGTATCTTTGACTTTTGACCAAGACATGCTCCCAAACCCTAGGAAATGATTCAATACACCCTATAACACCTATGGAACATGTCCATTAAATTTGATTTAGGTCAAGGACTTGATTTCATAGAGGATCGCACAGTTTGGAATTCATCTGACAAAAAGTCAACTGTGCACAAAAGTCAACTTTGACTTTTTGAGATTTTTCACAATTATGGTTCTTTGACCCTAAAATGATGTTAATGTGGGATTGGAATCATCATTCATCAAGAAAATTCAAGAAAAGTGGGATAACTTGTAAAAGGGGTAACCATAAAAACTTAGAAATTTTTCTAAGTTATGGAACAAAGTGGCTAGGGTACCAACTTTGGAGGATCATAACTCCTAAACCACAAGGCCATTTTCCCCTATTCAAAGCTGGATTTGTAGCTCTCATGACCCTCTACAAAAGCTTCAACTATAACTCATTCCAATTCCTCATGGATTTTAAGTTATGGAATGATCAAAATCACAAAAAGTGAAAATGTCACTTTTTTCCAACACTTAGTGAAATTTTCACTAAGTCAGAATCTGCCTTCACTTTTTCCCAAATGTAGGGGAATTTTTCACTTGGATCCAAAAAGTATCAAAAACAATTATGATCAAACAGTTGTTGTATCATATGAGGGCTTTCCAAAATGGCCAAGAACCCCATCAAATTCCACTTGAGCCATGAGATATGACAATGGCAATATGCCTTGCTGAAAACTGTCAAAGCAAGGAAGATTTGTGCATTTTGCTCGATTTGCCAAATTTGTGCAAATGACAAACAACTTTATCCATCTGAACACCTCAAGCGGAGACCAAGGAGGGACAAACACTGATCCATAAGCCTCTCAAGTCTTTGGAACCAAAAGTAGCATGCCAAACCTAGAAATCCCTAAAAGAGGAACAAGACTCCAATTTTGTTTTGGAGCATTCAATGGATGTACCAAGGTGGCATGGGCTGAGCCATTTCCAACTGAATTCAGTCAAGACTTATCCAAGACCAAGGGAACCAGTAGCCTGTGCCCTAACCTCTAGTCAATGGCTAGAGGAGACTTGGATTCTCATTGATCAACATTGGCCAAACCTCTACAGCAGTTGCCATTCACTATTTATGCCAAAACAAACTTGTTGCACTATAAATAGACATCATTCATGATCAGTTTGAGTACACCAAAGCCATCAAACAGATGCTTTCCTCAAAATCTCCTTCTTCACTCCAAAATTGCCTTCCAAAGCAAGTCACTATCGGGTTTTGAGTTTGAGAGGTATTCCAATCAAACCAAACACACAGACACTTCATAAACATCATATAGAAGTGCTCCAAACACTTAAACAACATCTGGAACACTGATTTCACAAAATCACCAGCCAACTGCTCAAGGTTTTAACCAAGTTGCAGTTGGGATACCATCTTCAATTCCAGCTTGTTTCAAACCATTCCAAGCACTCAGGCACATCACTTGGCACCTAGGGAAGCTATCCACATCATTGGAACCTAGCTGTAACACCTCTAACACAAAACACGATCACCAGCTGCAAGAGGTAAGCATGAGCTCTTCTAACTCTATGATCCATGCATTTTTTGCTGCACAATAATTTGGCCATATGTTCATAATCATGCATGGAGTGTTTTCCCTCAATCAATTGCTTTGTTTGAATCGTGTATGGAATTTCTGAGCCTTCATGCAAATTTTAGGGTTCTTGAGGTTTCTCTTTGATTTTTTATTCCATGCTTAAAATAAATGAAATTAAAGACCATAGACATGATCGTGAGGTAAAAACGAGCAGATTGATATGTAGATTGCATGATATAAATAAGTATTCAGTGAGATTGGATAGAAAATGCAAATCTGCAGAAACAGAGGGTCGCGCGTGTTCTTGCCATGTTCTTGGCGCCCTTTTTGAAAATTCAAATATTTGAATTTTGTGATTTTATTTAATTGATTCAAAAATTAATTTCTCTCTGAGTTTTAATGATTTTGAGTTGGTTCTTTTTTTAATAATTCAGAAAAATGTTAAAATATTTTATTTTACCAAAAAATCCCAAAAATATTATTTATTTCATATATTTGATATTTTTGCAAAGAATTAATGTTTTATTTGTTTTTAACATTTGAAATATTTTTTCTCCCTTGATTTTCCAAACTTAATTGATTTCCAATTATTTTGTGGGTATAAACATGATTTTTGAAACATTAATCCAATACCACAATTTGTTTTTCACACATATTTAACAATTTTAATCATTTTAATTGAATTTTTATTCAATTAAAATATATTTTGAAAACAAATTAGGGTTTTGATCAATTCAACCATCACAAATATTTTTCAAACCCTTTGGGCCTCTTGGTAGAGTGTAAGACCCAATCCTTTGAAAACCAAACATTTTGGGCCTCAGTCTTTGTATAAGACCCAGTGCGTTCTCAAAAATCTCGGCGCGATCGCCATTTCAAAACAAAAATCATCTGGGCCTACCCTCGTGTTATAAGACCCATTTCCTTTCTTTAAAACACTTTGGGCCTCTATTAGAGTGTAAGACCCATCCCCTTTGAAAACCAAGCATTTTGGGCCTCAGTCATTGTATAAGTCCCACTGTATTTTCAAAAACAACGGCGCGATCGTTGCCATTTTTAGCAAAATCACCTGGGCCTCTCCTTGAGCTGTAAGCTCCACCACTTGTACAAAAATAAATTATTGGGCCTCTAATAGAGTGTAAGACCCAATCCCCTTTTAACCAAAACCTTTTTTTGGGCCTCAATGCATTGTATAAGACCCATTATGTTAAAGAAATCTCGGCGCGATCGCCAATTCAAAAAATAAATCATCTGGGCCTACCCTCGAGTTATAAGCCTCATTCTTTTTCTTTAAACACCTTTGGGCCTCTTGAGAGAGTGTAAGACCCATCCCTTTGTACAGAAAACCTTTTTGGACCTCAGTCACTTGTATAAGTCCCTGTACAAAACAACAGTGCAATCACCGAAAAAACCTTGTGCCTCTCCTTGAGCTGTAAGCCCCAACAACCTTTTCAAAGCACTTTCTCCTTTAATTTTGAATATAATATTGTTATCAAAGCTTTCTTTGTTGAACCAACTAACAAAACAACATGGAAGCTCTACAACCGAGTAAGTGTTTACCCGCTTTCTTTATCCGCTTTCATATATATATATATATATATATATATATATATATATATATATATATATATATAACTGTATTGTGGGGCTGCTCACTGTAAGTCTTCTTTCACAAACTTTTATATACTTGTCAAATATCAACTGTGTAATACTAGTATAGTTATTTAGAGTTTTCCCCTGCAACTACGTCTAGCACTAGGTAAAGCCCTGTTGGTCACTCTTAAATACAAACAAAACTAGATCCCCATAGGATTACCAGACACAGTCTTCCCTCCTCTTGGGGTTAAACAATATGGAGACGTGAAAGGCAGCATTCTCTGTGAACCCTTTCTCAGATTGTCACCCTTAGACATTGTCAAAGAGACTCTACTCCCCAGGGATGATCTTTTCTCCGTGAATGGCATCTCTTGAGTTTCTTCCAAATTCTCGAACTTTCTTGGCTTGATCTATTCTCGGTGAATGGCATGTCTTGAACTTCTCAGGGTTTGGGGACCCACAGGCTTATTAAAAGCATCCCCGCCTCCTCTTGGGCGTTGTACAAGGACCCTTTGGCTTCTTAAAAGCTCTCATGCCTTCTCTTGGGCTTAGTACAAGGACCCATAGACCTCTACAGGTATAGGAACAAAACCTAGTCATCAATTTGCTAGAGTTGTCTTTCTGAGTCAAGTGTCGGACCTGTTAATGGGTTGACCTTCATCCCTTAACATACCAGCCTTCTCTTGGGCATCATACAAAGATCATTCACTACCTGAGAATCGATTTCTCAAAACACCAGTAGACTTGGACAGTCTTAATACCCCTTTGGGTTTTCCATTTCCTTAAAGAAAAGGAAGTAACCCTGATCCTATGATCAATCCCAAAGCACAACAATACCTTTAAATGTTCCCTTCATAAGAACTGATTTTCTCTTTTATCCAACATACTGGACCTGTCACTAAACTGAAACACTCACCAGCACAATAGCCTCCTCTTGGGCTTTGTACAAATGATTCTCCCCGGCAGAGCAAACTTGTTCAGCCTCCATCTCGGGCTTCGTACGAGATACAAAAACACTCTCTTATTGAGTATAAAAGACTCTCTTGTTGAGTCACTTCCCTCTCAGCCTCCATCTCGGGCTTCGTACGAGATACAAAATCACTCTCTTGTTGAGTATAAAAGACCCTCATGTGGAGTCAAAACCTTTTAGCCTCCGTCTTGGGCTTCGTACAAGATACATACAAAAGCACTCTCTTGTTAAGTCAATCACTTGTTAGCACTCTCGTGTTGAGTCAACCCCTTTTAGCCTCTCTCTCGGGCTTCGTACGAGACACATAAAAACACCCTCTTGTTGGGTCAATAACCTCCTCTTAGGCTTTGTATAAAGAAAACCCCGGTTGAGTCAATCAACCTTTTAGCATCAAAATCTGTGCCTTGCTCACAGTATACAAACATCAACAACTCCTTTTCCTTCATCTAATTGCTGTAAGCGGCAAGCCTCTGGATTATTTACATCCACGCCATTGTCCCTCTTTTCGCATGAGAAACTCCTAAGGAAAGATGGCATTGCTCTAAACTGAGTTAAAGTCTTCTCCTTCAGGTTAAAAATCCCCTATAAAGGAAATTATGGCATTGCTGGGTTCACATATCCCAGTTAAAAGTAATTGTCCTTTATAATCAGTCACCCAACAGTTGTGACAAACAGACCAAATATCCCCCTTTAGAGATGACAAATTCTCTCTAAAGTCAAAACCCTTTAGCTTCACATCTTGGGCTTTGAACAAGATACAAATAGACCCTTCAGCTTCACATCTTGGGCTTTGAACAAGATACAAACCACATTTAGCTTCACGTCTTGGGCTTTGAACAAGACACCAAAACAACTTTTTTTCCTCCCATAGAATAGGAGGAACTACGATCACTCTGATTTCCCTATTTTATCAAACGGGAATACGTAGGCATAAGATTGAAAAAATCTTAGAGAGCATACTAATGAAAAACCTAAAACCCAATATCTCCACCAAATCAACCCAAAAGCATCAAATCTAAACACATTAGCATCTTACCTCATAAATAGTCCAAACACTGTGTTCTTACCAAAATAACCTAAGAGAGACCCACAATCTTAATAGCATCTGTAAACCAAGAGTCATCTGTTTAAACTCAGTATGCAAGCAGGGTTAATTGGAGACATCTATTTCCCTTCCTTAATCAACTTCAATAGGATAAAAAATGAATCGAACTGTAGTACCCCAAAGCGATAGTGCTTCGCAACCATGCAAAAATTCGCGCTACACTGGCTAGTTTGGACAAAACGTCTGCCCGGACATTGTGTTCATGGGGAACATGTTTTACTTCCACCGCTACGAACTTCATCATCTTCTTCTTCACTAGGGCTAAGTATACGGTTAGGTTGTCTTTTTTGGCTTGATATGAAAGCTCTAGGTTTTTGAACAAATTTTGGGAAAACATAATTGTTAATGCAACAATGAGATCAAGCTAAATAATTCTGCTGAAGATGTGATGTCGAACAAGATGTCTTAACATGTATCTTGACATCCTGGACTGAATGGCATAAGTCTATTTTTAATCTGCTGCAACACTCAAAGAGAAATTGCTGCATGGATCAAGGACTGAAGACTGAAGCCTAAGGAAGCAGAAGACACTATAAATAGAAGACTTAGACCTAGGTTTGTCATGCCTGAGTACGCCTGTTGTAACCTTGTCTTTCTTGTGTAAGAAATAAGGATTTAGGGTTTTGAGAGTCGTTGGCTCTCTAGGTTGTAAGTCTCCCTTTGTATCAGTTGATACACTGTGGTAGATATAGGTGTCACACAAATCCACAAGCCATGAGGTATTGGATTGTGTATTATTCTTGGATGAAGCTTTTAAGCAAATTCGAGTTAGCTTGTTTGTCAAGTATGCTTGACAGATTTCTGTATTGATAGGGACGATGAAGAAATCATAGTTGGTGGTTGAGGGAAGTGAGTGGGGTATCTCGTATCAGGGTTCTAAATGTTTGAGTTTAACCTTGGTAAAGATGTTCATGGGGTAGATGTTAGGGATAAAGTTGTAAACGTGGGAGTTTAACTTTGTATCAGTCTACACAATAGTGAAGTCTTCTTCCTGGATTGGTATCCCCTAGATGTAGGTGAGTTGCACCGAACTGGGTTAACAATTACTGTGTTCTTTATCTTTCTGCAGATTTACGTTTCTGTTAGGGTTCATGATGAACATGTTGAATCAGGTGTCGTGACATCTGTGTGTGTACAGTTTTGATATTCAAGGTATCAGTCTGCTGTTGCGCCTCCAAGTTTAAAAGATTATGTAGCACAATGTCTTGACATGTGTTAGGACATCTGTTGTCTGCATAGGCCAGAATTTCAATTGGTATCAGAGCAGGCATCCTGTCTGGTTCTGGATGAGATCTTTGGGAGATACTTTCTGGCATTTAAACGAGGAGGAGTTTTGGAGATCAGATCAATCAACTCAAACATACCCAAGGGTATTAATGGATGAGATGAATGTTCTGGATCAAAGGGAGAAATCCGAAGGTTGTTCATGTTGCTGGGGAGATCCTACAACAACTATAGGAGAAATGGCTAGTTCTCTTGTTGATGTGTCTTGTAAGATGTTGTGACATCTTATTAGGGCAAGCAGGATCTGTTCCTTGGTGGTTCCGTTGCATGTGTTTCTGATGGAAGAGCTCTAGAATTATGGGATTCTGGAGTTGTTACCGAAGACAGTTAGTGGAAGGTCTCAATCGTCGGGCCTATATATTTGAGGATATCTGTATTCTTTTATTCCAAAGTCGGGAGCGATGGAGTGAAAGAAGTTGTGGTTAGATATCTGGTATGTGTCATATCCCAAATTTTTACCACTAAGATTCCCCATCATTGTGCAAATCATCATCACAATATGGATGAACCATTAGTCTCCCCAAAGATGGGTGAGCATGCACTACAAATCAAACTTAGGGTTTCAAGCCCTCTCAGATTTCTTAGACAAAGGATCAATCAAGAAATGACATGATCTTCAACTTGTCTAACCTCTAAAACATCCACAATGGATCAAAAGGACTCCCACTTCAAGGATTAAGAACAAGGATGCTCCCTTCTAGGTGGATCAAGCCTCAAGATCGCTAGTGTCACCAAATTAGGGTTTTGGTCGACCAGGGCCTCCAGTTGGGAATTTTCCTCTGGGCATGAGCCAATGCTTCAAAGCATAACCTAATATACTCCATGGAACCTCATAGGCCCAAGCATCAAGTCAATTTTTCCTCAGGGGATGCATACATCAAAAATCAGGAATTAGGGTTTCTTGACCTAATTCACCCTTAAGTTGACTTTTGGGACAAATTATGAGCCAAGACCTCAAGGGAGGATTTGAGGGTCTCTAATACACCATATTGATCCATTTGCAACAATGGATTGATCCAGGAAGCTTGAGCAACAAGTCTCAATTTCATCTGGACCACAATTAGGGTTTCGCGAGAAAAGTCAACTGTATCTTTGACTTTTGACCAGGACATGCTCCCAAACCCTAGGACATGATTCAATACACCCTATAACACCCATGGAACATGTCCATTAAGTTTGATTTAGGTCAAGGACATGATTTCCTAAAGGATCGCACAGTTTGGAATTCATCTGACAAAAAGTCAACTGTGCACAAAAGTCAATTTTGACTTTTTGAGATTTTTCACAAAAATGGTTTTTTAACCCTAAAATGATGTTAATGTATGATTTGAATCATAATTCATCAAGAAAAATCAAAGAAAGTGGGATAACTTGTAAAAGGGGTAACCATAAAAACATAGAAAATTTTCTAAGTTATGAATAAAGTGGCAAGGGTACCAACTTTGGAGGATCATAACTCCTAAACCACAAAGCCATTTCTCCCCATCTAAAGCTTGATTTGTAGATCTCATGGCCCTGTACAAAAACTTCAACTAGACCTCATTCCAATTCTTCATGGATTTTGAGTTATGGATTGATCAAAATCACAAAAAGTGAAAATGTCACTTTTTTCCAACACTTAGTGAAATTTTCACTAAGTCAGAATCTGCCTTCACTTTTTTCCAAATGTAGGGACATTTTTCACTTGGATCCAAAAAGTATCAAAACCAAATATGATCAAACAGTTGTTGTATCATATAAGGGCTTTCCAAAATGGCCAAGAACATCACCAAATTCAATTTGAGCTAAGAGTTATGGTAGTGGCAAAATGCCTTGCTAAAAACTGCCAAGGCAAGGCAGAATTTTGCATTTTTGGTCAATTTGTCAAAATCATCCAATTTCAAGCCTTGTCATCATCTTGGACACATCTGAGGATCAAATCTATAGGAGACAATCACTGAGCCAAGCCTCCAAAGTCCTTGGAACAAGAAGTAGCATGCCAAACCTAGAATTACCTAAAAGAGGGACAAGACTCCAATTTTGGATTGGAGCATTTAATAGATGCTTATAGGTGGCATGGACTGACACATTTGCAACTGAATTCAGTCAAGATTCCTCCAACAAGTAGGGAACCAAAGCTCTGTGCTCTAACCTCTAGTCAATGGCTAGAGGAGACTTGGATTTCTATTTGCCAACATTGGCCAAACCTCTGCTGCAGTTGCCATTCACTATTAATCCCAAAACAAACTTGCTCTACTATAAATAGAGCTCATTTGTGCTCAGTTTGAGTACACCAAAGCCATCAAACAAATGCTTTCCTCAAAATCCCTTTCTCTTGGCAAAAATGCCTTTTTTAGCAAGGTAACTCTGAGTTTTTGAGTTTGAGAGCTTTTTTAATTAAACTAATCACACACACACCTCATAAACATCATATGTAGGTGATCCAAACTCTCACAAGTGACCTGTAATCACAAAATCACAAAGTCACCTCTCAAAACCTCAAAATAGGCTTTTTGTGCATTTTTCAAGCCATGTCTTGATTCAGTCACTTTCCAAACCAGATAAAACCTCAAACACACTCTAAATATCATCCTTGAACTGTCCCAAATGGTTCCCCCCATCTGGAACACCATTTGAGAGAGTTGTTATTTTGGTCACTTTTAACCCCTTTTGCAAGAAAGGACCAGTTTGTGTTTTTGCAGGTACCAACTGATTCCAATCATCCTAAAAGCTTCTAAGGGATCATTTGAGTGTGTCTAAAGCATCAAATCATTTCTGGAACAAGAGGCTTGACAGATTGCACAAAAACTCCAAAAAGCTCAAAAAGAGGTAAGCCTCATGACTTGAACTTTCCAAAATATGCAATGCTTTGAAGTCCACTGATCATGCACACCTCATACATGTTATATATGTTGTGTTTGAACCGATTGATCATGTAATTCATGCCTGTATCAAAGTGTCGCATAGAAAATGCAATTATAGGTCTTTTTCAAAACCACTATCGGGTTTTGAGGGAGTGTGATCTGAAAAAACTACCACTACAATTGGATTCCTTGTGAAATTTTGGTCCAGATGCATATAAATTTTATCTCAAACCATTAAGAGTTGAGAAAGTTATGACCTTCACGTTTTTGAGCCAAAACTTGCATTGCCTTGCCTTGGGCCAAGCCTAAAACCAAGGCATGACTTGTATATTTGTGTTTTCACACCAAACAATGGATGTATCACCACCCCAGGGGTAAGGCGCGCGCCTTGTGACCTTGAGGTCGTGGGTTCAAACCCCACCCATGCCATTTTGTGTTTTTTCACATTTTGCCATTTTTTCCAAGATTTTTATGTTTTATTAATTAATTGGAAAATTAATAACTCACTCAATTTTAATTATTTTTTATTGGTTCTTTTTGCAAAAAAATCACAAAAATATTGAAATATTTTATTCCACCAAAAAATTAAGTTTATATTATTTATTTAATATAATTAGTATTTTTTGTGAATAACTTCATTTTTATTTGTTTTAAACATTTTAAAATGAACATTTATCTTGAAAAATCAAGACCAAATGAGTTTTAATATCTCTTGTGATTAAAACTTCATTTTTCAAACCTTAAACAAAAATCACAAGTGGTTTATTCAAATTCATTTGGTATTTTTCATTGATTTTCTTTTAATATTTACTTTTAAAAGAAAACAAATTAGGGTTTCTTTGATTTTCACCCTCATAAATCCTTTTCAAACACTCATGGGCCTCTAATAGAGTGTAAGACCCAATCGCCTTTTAACCAAAACAATTTTGGGCCTCAGATATTGTATAAGTCCCTCTGCGTTAAAAGAAAAGTTCGGCGCGATCGTCGCCCGTTTAAAAATAAACCAGCTGGGCCTCTCCTCGAGCTATAAGACCCATTCAAAACTTTTGGGCCTCTATTAGAGTGTAAGACCCTACCCCTTTTGAAAACCAAATTATCTTTGGCCTCGGTCATTGTATAAGACCCACTGCGTTTTCAAAAATCTCGGCGCGATCGCCATTTCAAACGAAAAAATCATCTGGGCCTACCCTCGTGTTATAAGCCCCACTCTTTTTCTTTAAACCTTTTGGGCCTCTTGAGAGAGTGTAAGACCCACCCCTTGGTACAGAAAAACTTTTTGGGCCTCAGTCACTTATATAACTCCCTCTGTACAAAACGATAGTGTGATCACTGATAAAAACATGGGCCTCTCCTTGAGCTGTAAGCCCCAATCTTTCATTTCAAAGCACTTTCTCCTTTGATCTTGAATATACTGTTGTTTTCAATCTTTCTTTGTTGAAAACTAACCAAACAGCATGGAAGCTCTACAACCGAGTAAGTGTTTATATGCTTTCATATACTGCTTTCATATACATATAACTGTACTGTGGGGCTGTTTCACTGTAGGTCTTCTTTCGTAAACTCATATCAACTGTGTAATATTAGTATAGATATTTAGAGTTTCCCCGACAACTACGTCTAGCACTAAGCCCTGTTGATTACTCTTAAAATAGACAAAACTAGATCCCCATAGGATTACCAGATACAGTCTTCCCTCCTCTTGGGGTTAAACAATATGGAGACGTGAAAGGCAGCATTCTCGGTGAACCCTTTCACAGATTGTTACCTTTAGAAATCGTCAAAGAAACTCTACTCCCCATAGATGATCTTTTCTTCGTGAATGGCATCTCTTGAGTTTCTTCCAAATTCTCGAACTTTCCTAGCTTTATCTATTCTCTGTGAATAGCCTGTCTTGAATTTCTCGGGGTTTAGGGACCCACAGGCTTCTTAAAAGCATCCCCGCCTCCTCTTGGGCGTTGTACAAGGACCCCCTGGCTTCTTAGAAGTATTCACAGCCTCCTCTTAGGCTTCGTATAAATGATTTCTTCCTCCGGGAATGATAGCCTCCTCTTGGGCTTCGTACAAATTGTCCCTCGGCTTCTTAAAAGATTCCAGCATCCTCTTGGGCATCGTACAAATTGTCCCGACGGCCTCCTAGAGGTATAGGAACAGAAATTAGTCATCTTAATAGAACAGTCTTTCAAAAAGTCTAGATCTTGCTACTGCTATTTCTTAAACATAGTACAAAATATGAAACTCTAGACTTGGACAGTCTAATCTCCTTGAGCCTCGAAGGCATTCTCAAGTAGGAAAAAACACCAGTAGACTCAGACAGTCTCCATCTCGGGCTTCGTACGAGATACAAAAAAACTCTCTTGTTGAGTATAAAAGACTCTCTTGTTGAGTCAACTCCCTTTAGCCTCTCTCTCGGGCTTTGTACGAGATACCAAATCACTCTCTTGTTGAGTATAAAAGACTCTCTTGTTGAGTCAACTCCCCTTAGCCTCTCTCTCGGGCTTCGTACGAGACACACAAAAACACCCTCTTGTTGGGCCACTAGCCTCCTCTTAGGCTTTGTATAAGAAAACCCCGGTTGAACCAATCAACCTTTTAGCAACAAAGTTGTGCCTCGTTCACAGTATACAAACCTCTGGATCATCTACATCCATGCCACTGTCCCTCTTTTAGCATGAGAAATTCCTAAGGAAAGATGGCATTGCTCTACACTTAGTTAAAGTCTTCTCCTTCAGGTCAAAAACTCTTATAAAGGAAATTATGGCATTGCTGGATTCACATATCCCAGTTAAAGTAATCCTCCTTTATAAACCATTCACCCAACAGTTGTGACAAATAAACCCCTCTTTAGAGATGACAAATTCTCTCTAAAGACGAAACTTTTAGCTTCACATATTGGGCTTCGAACAAGATACAAATAGACCCTTCAGCTTCACATCTTGGGCTTTGAACAAGATACAAACCACCTTTAGCTTCACGTTTTGGGCTTTGAACAAGACACCAAAACACCATTTCCTCCCATAGAATAGGAGGAACTACGATCGCTCTGATTTCCCTGTTTCGGTAAACAGGAATACGTAGGCATAAGATTGAAAGAAAAATCTTAGCGAGCACACTCAACAAAAACCCACAATCCCATACCCACATACATCAGTCTTAACCCCCCTACCCATGAACATTCCCGGTGTTCCGTTCTAAATTAAGAAAGAAGAAAGAGGCCCCACTTCCATATCGCATCCGTAACAGACCGCTTTTTAAACTCGGTATGCAAGCAGGGTTAATTGGAGACATCTATTTCCCTTCCTTCATCAGCTTCAATAGGATAAAAAATGAATCGACCTGTAGTGCCCCTAAAAGAGCGACAGTGCTTAAGAAACACGTCCAGTTTCGCTTGCTACAGAAAAGTGACACCCACCGTGGGGCCGTGTTTTTTATTTTCTTTCTTTCTTTCTTAAAGTAAAAGCCTTTGGCAAGTTATTTTATGACGGTTTCATTGGGGGATGTGTCGTCCTTCACTAGGATCTTAGGTCAAACCCTTTAAATTGTGAAGGAACCACAGAGTGGCGCCTCCGCTGGGGAGCCATTTTCTGTCAGGAACACAGGATTCATAGATTTTAAAAGTCTAGGACATTAGGACAAATATATATACTACTTTTCCTAATTGATATCTGTGTTTATTTTTCTGCTAATGGGAATGCGTGTGATGCCGCATGTGGAAAGATTGAGTATACACCTAGGAAAAACCACTTTAGTGGTGCGGAAGCTATCGGAAATAGTTGTCACGCGATACCACCCTCTTATGAGGACTCTTCGAAAAAACACCACCTAGCACGGTTCCCGGCCCGCTGGTGTTTTTCTTGACAAGAGTTGATGATGTTGAGAGACAGGTACAAAAATCACTAGTATAAACCTTTGGGACGGGTATAGCCTTGACTCCATGACACCGACCCTTTGACCCCATGTTTTTTCTATGTTTTTATGTGCTGCATTCATACATTCATCTAAAAAAACATTACATCAAAGAAAATCTTCTCTTCTAGTCTCTTCTTTTTTCAAATTAAACTAAGACAATGATTGCAAATGTCAAAGAAAAAGATTGCGCTCATGGGTTTCGGTAGAAGGAGAACTCATAAGTACACTTTCAAGGTTCCAAAGTTGGAGGATTTGAGAGGTTTGGCGAGAATGGTCACTAACCCTGAAGCTTTCAGAGCCAAGTACGGAGTTCTGCTACCTCTGTTAAGGGTCTAAGTAATTGAAAGAATCATGGATGCACTCGTTCAGTTTTACGATCCGGTCTATCACTGTTTCATATTCCCGGATTATCAGCTCGCACCAACGCTGGAGGAATATTCTCATCTGATTGATTTACACATCACTGATCGAGCTCCTTTTTCTGGACTGGAAGAAATTCCAAAGGATCAGACCATTGCAGGAGCAATATATTTGGACGAGTCAGAGGTCAGGACTCACATGACCACTAAGGGTGGCATACAAGGTTTGTCGGCCCAGTTTTTGACAAAGAAGGCCATGTACTTCGCTAGTATAGGGAACGTGACTGCTTTTGAAAGCATCTTTGTCTTACTCACTTACGGGTTATTTCTGTTTCCCAACATCAATAACTTCGTCGATATCAACTCCATTAAGGTTTTTCTCATTGGAAACCCTGTGCCGACTTTGCTCGCGGACGCGTATCATTCTGTACACTTAGGGAATTTATACAACGGAGGGGAGATCACATGTTGTGTACCTCTGCTATACAAATGGTTTATCTCCCATTTGCCTAAGTCTGCTGCTTTTTAGGATCAAAAGAATACTTTACGTTGGTCGTAGAGAATCATGTCTCTTACCAACTCTGACATAGATTGGTGCAATAGGATTTATGAGGGAATCAGGATCATTGACCGTTGTGGAAACTTCCCCAACTTACCCCTCATAGGAACTAAGGGAGGAATCAATTACCATCCAGTATTGGTTCGTCGTCAATTTAGATACCCGATGAGGCATGTCCCTAGGAATGCTCATCTGGAAGGTCTTTTCTTCAAAGAAGGGGAAAATGACAGAGCCCTAAAGATGGAAATAGTGCACGCTTGGAAACATGTTTATAAGAAAAGACGAGAGTCTCTAGGAAAATCGGACTGTGTCTCGGTGGAGCCTTATCTCCACTGGGTACAAACTAGAGCTCTCAAGCTAAATATGCCTTATCCTCGTCACGGAGTTCTTCCGCCAAGGGAGTCTGTCATGTACTTCATGACTGAAACGGAAAAACTCCAGGTTACTCTCAACAAAGTTCAGCGGGAGAGGAGGTCTTGGAAGAACAAGTACCGCACCCTCAATGTGGAGTGTATCAAAATACAGCAACTACTGAAGGATAAAGATGCCCTGATTGAAATTTTGGAGCAGCATGCTGTGGATAATCAGGATGACCAAAGGAATTTGCTCACTCCTTTCACCTGGCAAAGGAATGACAACCCGACAGCGGCCCAAAAGCCCCGGTCCAAGAAAAGGAAAGTACCAGAATCAGCACCCGGTTTCTCCTCAGAGAGGACTCGGGACCCCTTAGCTTAGGTTTTTGTTTTCGCACCTTGTAATCTACTGTATCTCTATTTCTGCAATCCTTTGAATTCAATAAAACGGGGTTTCCCCACTGTTTGATATTTGCAACCTAATTGTCGAAGTTTATTTCGATTAAACCGAAAAAACACTTAATATAATCATTGCATTCATCATTCTCACGCAACGTATTCTTCTTACCTATAAATCTCACGTTTGTGTCTCGATTCTAGAGTCAAAGTGTCTCATTCGTACAATACTCGGGCCAATCGTCAGAAAAGGATGGATGATCTTGAGGAAGAGAACAGAGAGTTGAAAGAAGAGATCGACGCTCTGAAAGAGGATCTGAGAAAGCTTCGTAACGACATGCAAGCCATGGCTGAAGCTCAGCTACAAAGAACTGTGATCTCAGAGATCACCTCAACGCCCATAGTGGAGAAGTATGATCCTAGGTACAAAATGCTAAAAGATCGTCCCTGGGGCATGACTGTTAACTATATCTCAGAAGGATATGTTCCGCTGATCACTGGAGATCCGAAAACTCCAGCAGAAGCCGCTGGGCCTGAAGGTAACAAACTTCGGGAAAGCGAAGATGCCAGAGGCATATTGAGGACTCCTGAAGGTTACAAACTTCAGGAAATGCCAAGATTCACGACCGTAGTCACGGTACCACCCCCTGTGGTGCACACTGTCCCGGAAGGACAGATTCCACAGGTACCTTCTGGTAGAAAGGAAACTATGTTCGACAGGATGGACGAGTTCCAGGAACAGTTCCTGGAGATACAAAAGGAACTGCAAGCCATCCGCGGTCAAGATTTATTTGGAAAGGACGCCGCAGACCTTTGTCTGGTCCCCAATGTGAAAGTTCCGCACAAGTTCCAAGTGCCCGACTTTGAAAAATACAAGGGTAACTCTTGCCCTCAGAGTCACTTGGTGATGTATGCTCGGCGAATGTCGGCTCAGACAGAGAATTAGGACCTAATAATTCATTACTTCCAAGATAGTTTAACCGGTGCCGCACTCAAATGGTACATGGGTTTAAACCGCGCTACGATCAGCACATTCAGAGATCTTGGCACTGCCTTCGTCCAACAATATAAATACAATCTAGACATGGCACCAGACAGAGATCAACTCAGATCAATGTCGCAAAAGGACAAAGAAACCTTTAAGGAATACGCTCAGAGATGGCGTGAAATTGCTGCTCAAATTTTTCCACCTCTTGAGGAAAAAGAGATGACAAAAATCTTCTTAAAGACCTTAAGCTCATTTTACTATGACAGAATGGTTGCCAGTGCGCCCAGTGACTTCACCGAAATGGTCGGTATAGGGGTACGTCTCGAGGAAGCTGTTCGAGAAGGACGTCTAGTAAAAGACGTTAGATCATCAAGTAGTACAAAACGATATGGTAGTGCTCTCCCTAAGAAAAAAGAGTAAGATATTGGGAATATCTCTCTCAGAAAGCAAAGGCGACGTTATCAACCAGTAGTAGCTGTGACTTCTGTTATCAATCTTGCACCTACGTATCAACCTCGGGTTGTACAGAGCCAACCTAATCAACAGCCTCTTCAGCAGGCTCGTTCTCCATACAACAACAACCGTACAACGCGGCCACCAGGATTTGATCATATCCCCGTATCATACGCAGAACTATTTCCGTTACTACTAGCCAAGGGGCACATCCGGACTAAATCCCCTCTTACAATACCGGAAAATCTGCCTTTTTGGTTTAAGGTGGACCAGACTTGCCCTTATCATCAAGGAGGATCAGGGCATAACATAGAGAATTGTCTTAATTTCAAATCCGACGTGCAAAAGCTTGTTAGGAGCGGGGTCTCATCTTTCAAAGATACGAATCTGAATGTTCTCACAAACCTGCTGCCTCAACATGAGAAAGTTGCAGTCAACCTGATAGAGGGAGAGTCTAACAATGTCTATCAAATTCATGATGTACTATTGTTAAGGACCAATCTGGTCAAGATGCATTGTAGACAGAGTGGGTATGGCCATGTGCCACCTCATAATTATCACCAGTGTGATATCTGCTCTAAAAACAATCAGGGATGTTCTGTGGTGCAATCATCTCTACAGGAACAGATGGATCTCGGATGGATCCAAGAGCGTCGAGTTTATGGAGTTAACATGGTTTATACGAATTCCAACGTCATTCAAAGCCACGACATCCGTATGATGAATGTCAACCTGGTGGAAATGCACTCAAGGCAAAGCCAGTATCATAATCTGCCACGGCACGATTACAGTTCTTGTTTGACTTGCTCGGTAAACGAACAGGGGTGCTCTTTTGTACAGGAGGCCCTCCAGCGTCAGATGGATCTTGGATGGATCCAGGACTACCATGATAGGAACCACTATCAGATCAACATGGTTCAGATCTTCGATATTTGCTTAATGAATACCAACCTGGTAGAATTACATGCTGAGCAGGTCCGACTCGGGTTCCTGATTTCACATAACTATCAAAGCTGTAAGGTGGGTTCCGAAAACAATCAAGGTTGTGCCCTTGTCCAGGAGGCGCTTCAGCACTTGTTAAATCACTGGTGGATGCCAATCTATATGGATGAAGATACTCAGCAAATTAGTATCAATAACAGGAACCCTACTCGGTGTCAAAGTCAGGATGTCCGATCTGTGGAAGCTAACCTAGTGAGGTTACATTGCATTCAAAGCGGGCGCGGCCGGGTGCCACCACACAACTACGAACGTTGTAGAGTCTGTTCAGAAGATAACCAAGGGTGCTACCTTGTGCGAGCAGCTCTTCAGGGTCAGGTGGATCGTAGAGAGATTCGCCCATATCTGGGTTCCGGACCAATCAACTGGGCGCTAGACTACCTCGCTGATCAAATTGAGGACGTTGTCGTAATCTTTGATCATGAGAGAAACACGGATGTTTGTGCCATCATTCCTCTACTTGACGAATCAAAAGTTCCCAACCAGGAACGGATCGAAATTGCTTACGACAGTCAGAAAAATCAGAAGGCTCCCATAGTCATCTATCTACCGGGACCACTACCGTATGAATCAACTAAGGCAATCCCTTACAAATATGGTGCGACGATAATTGAAAATGGAAAGGAAATTCCATTACCCTCTGTCGTGAATATCACAGACGTCAGTCGTGTAACATGGAGCGGTAGAATCTTTAACCGAGGAGTTGGAGAATTTAACAAAGAAAAGGAACCTCAGACAGAAGTTCCCAATCCACCGGTCGGTTAGTTCAGTAATCCTGAACTTTCGAAAAACAATGATGAGATGCTGAAGCTTATCCAAAGGAGTGAGTACAACATTGTTGATCAGCTATTACAAACTCCTTCAAAGATCTCTGTGCTGACACTTTTACTCAGTTCAAAAGCACACAGGGAGGCTCTACAAAAATTCTTGGAGCAAGCCTTTGTAGAACAGGATGTAACCATCAGACAGTTCGATAACATTGTCTCTAACATCACTTCTTCCAATAACTTGGTATTTAGTGGTGAGGAATTACCTGAAGAAGGTCGCCGTCATAACATGGTGCTCAACATTACAGTCAACTGCCAGGACGATGCTTTAGCCAGCATACTGGTAGACACAGGGTCAGCCCTGAATGTCATGCCGAAGTCCACTTTGATGCAATTATCCTTTAAAGGACCCCCGATGAGAACCAGTGAGGTCGTCGTCAAAGCATTTGACGGGTCCAGAAAAGCAGTTATTGGCGAAGTCGACCTTCCCATAACCATCGGTCCTCACGCTTTCCAAGTCACTTTCCAGGTCATGGATATTCGGGCAACGTATAGTTGTTTATTAGGAAAACCTTGGAATCATCAGGCTGGGGCAGTCACCTCTACCCTCCACCAAAAGTTAAAGTTCGTCTAGAACAACCAGCTCGTCACGGTCTGTGGAGAACAAGCCTTGCTCGTGAGTAACTTATCATTATCTACTTGTGTAGAACCCGAGGAGGTTATTGGAACTCAGTTCTAAGCGCTCTCGGTGAGCAAGGACAATCAATCCGAAGAGGGAACTTCCATTTCCTCATACAAAGATGCTATCAAAGTGGTTGAGAGTGCCAATACAACAGGATGGGGACAACTAGTCATTCCTACTGACAATAAAACAAAGAAGGGTCTTGGTTTTTTTGCAACATGTACCCAGACAGCTACTACCAGCGATGAAAGTCTTCATCCCATTCGAAACTTCTTTCACAGTGGAGGTTTCCTTCACCCAGTACCTCAAGAAGTGCATACCATTAATAAAGATGATTCCTCCGACACAGATGAGGAATGGAAGTCATATCTTAACGAGGACGGTTATATGTCTCAGGACGAAACGCAGACTCCATTTTGCTTTCCTACACAGAGCCCAAGATTTATACCCCGATCGGATGTCAAAATGATATTTAGAGATTGTGATCCGAAAGGATGTCGTGCTCCGCCAAACTCATTAGAGGAAGACACTCCGATGAAAGACAACTTTGACCACAACTATTATGGCCCGATGGATGGCCTGCCAATGTGGCAACCGTATCCAGGAGACTTGGGGCAAGAGAATCAGCCGAACAATGAAAATCAGCTAAGCATCATTGAACAGAATACCTGTGTCCCCACCATGTCATGGGATCAACACCCAGGGTATCCTGAAAATACCCCGCACAACGATGAATTCGCAACGTTTGCAGGATTAGAGTTCATCAACTATGCTTTTCCCGAGATCAACGTCATTGAAAAGGATGACTCCTCAAGTTCCAAAGAAGTGTGGGACACCTTGGGACAACCGAGTGGCAAATACGACTTCATGGTCAAATACACTGCTCCCGAAAGCTCTCGTATCAGGCTCGAAGACATCCAGCCAACTGGATGGGGAGATCTACTTGAGAGCACAAATGTTATGCAAAAGGCAATAAAGGAATCCTCCTACGACAATTCTACCTGGGAGATAGATTCCAATGATCCTGCTCCACCAGAAATTAGCGTTATTTCTAAAGACAAATCAAGGAAAGTACCAGACTTTGTGATTCACCGAGGAGTTCGCCACCAATGGGTTGCTGTTGATGTTCCGAAGATTGTTCATAAGTCAAAGTAATTACCATCTTTAGCCTTTCACCCTGCCCAGGTGAAACGGATGTTTTGATAGGGCTCGCTTTCTATAAATTTTCCCTCTTCGCTTTGCCCAAAGCGACAGAGTTTTGTTTTATAGGGCTGTAGTTTCAAGAATCGACTTGTTCATTAATAAAATAACGTCGTTCTGTAATTTCTGCGTTAATTGTTGTTTTCTCTTTTTGCTTTTCTCAGAAAATGGTAATCCTAAAAAACATCTCAAATAATAAAAACAAGCAGTAAAAGAAATACACTGCACACACTTGCATTTTCTCTATCTCTTCTAAACACGAATCGTCACGTCATGCAGATTGCTTGTCTTAAACCCCGTTGAAACATATGATCCGATGCCTTCTCCCAACGTTGAGTTCCCGATATTTGGGGCTGAAGAAGAAGTTGACGACGAAATTCCAGAAGAGATCTCCCGACTACTCAGACAAGAGGAAAGGTCCATTGAACCTCATAAAGAACCGTTGGAAACGGTAAACTTAGGTTCGGAAAAAGAGAGAAAAGAAATCAGGATTGGGGCACTGCTCAGTCCAACGGCCAGAGAAGGTTTGTTAAAGCTTCTCAAAGAATTCCCTGATGTATTCGCTTGGTCCTATCAGGATATGCCAGGGTTGGATACCAGCATCGTGGAACATCATTTACCATTGAGATCGGAATGTCCGCCAGTAAAACAAAGGTTGAGACGGACTCATCCAGACATGGCCATCAAAATCAAAGAGGAAGTACAGAAACAGATTGATGCAGGTTTCCTCGCTACATCAGAATTCCTCAATGGTTAGTCAACATCGTACCCGTTCCAAAAAAGGACGGAAAAGTCAGAATGTGTGTCGATTACAGAGATTTAAACAAGGCTAGTCCAAAGGACGACTTTCCTTTACAGCACATTGACATGCTGGTTGACAGTACAGCAAAGTTCAAAGTTTTCTCCTTCATGGATGGATTCTCGGGCTATAACCAGATCAAAATGGCGCCGAAAGACATGGAGAAAACTTCGTTCATTACCCCATGGGGTACCTTTTGTTACAAGGTAATGTCGTTCGGTTTGAAGAACGTCGGGGCAACCTATCAACGGGCCATAACTACTCTTTTTCATGACATGATACACAAAGAAATCGAGGTATATGTCGATGATATGATTGCAAAATCTAAGACAGAAGAGGAGCATGTGACCCACCTGTCAAAATTATTCGAGCGGCTGAGAAAGTACAAACTCCGCTTGAATCCCAACAAGTGCACCTTTAGTGTCCGTTCAGGGAAACTCTTAGGGTTCATCATCAGCCAGAAAGGAATTGAGGTTAATCCTGACAAGGTCAAGGCCATTCAAGAAATGCCTTCTCCGAAGACTGAAAAAAAAGTCAGAGGATTCCTGGGACGTTTGAACTACATCTCCAGATTTATATTCCTCATGACCGCGACATGTGCGCCGATTTTCAAATTACTTAAAAAGAATCAGGACTGCGTTTGGGCAGAAGATTGTCAAACTGCCTTCGATAGTATCAAGGAATATCTGTTTAACCCACCGATTCTATCCCCTCCAGTGGAAGGAAGACAACTGATCATTTACTTAACAGTCTTGGAAGACTCAATGGGGTGTGTACTTGGCCAACAAGACGAAACCAAAAGGAAGGAGTCTGATATCTACTATTTGAGAAAGAAATTCACCGACTGTGAAACTCGGTACACGATGCTAGAGAAAACTTGCTGCGCTTTGGCTTGGGCAGCCAAACGTCTTCGCCAGTACATGATTCATCACACTACTTGGTTAATCTCCGAAATGGATCCAATCAAGTATGTATTTGAAAAACCTGCTCTCACGGGAAGGATTGCCTGTTGGCAGATGTTGCTATCCGAATATGACATAGAGTGTTTTACCCGATCATTTGGCTCATCAACCGATTGACAATCAAGAATCAATCGGGTTTGACTTCCCAGACGAAGATGTCATGTATCTAAAAATGAAAGATTGCGATGAACCGCTACCCAGTGAAGGGCCAGAACCGGATTCCCAATGGGGACTTATTTTTAACGGAGCTGTCAATCATTACGGAAACGGAATTAGGGCAATTATCATAACACCTCAGGGTACCCACATTCCTTTCACTGCCAGACTTACGTTCAAGTGCACAAACAACAAAGCCGAATACGAAGCTTGTATTATGGATCTCGAAGAAGCGATCGACTTAAGGATCAAAAACTTAGACGTATACGGTGACTCAGCCCTGGTTATCAATCAGATCAAAGGAGATTGCAACACATACCAATCAAGATTGATCCCTTATAAAGATTACACGAGAAGGTTGTTACCCTTCTTCAACAGAATCGAGTTTCATCACATCCCTCGTAATAAGAATCACATGGCTGACGCTTTAGCCACTCTCTCTTCCATGATTAGCGTAGGTCAATGGAATGGCATACCTAAGATCGACATAATGTACCTTGAGTGGCCCGCTTACATCTTCGCGATTGAAGCAGTCATAGATGATAAACCTTGGTATCACGATATCAAATGCTTCCTTCAGAAACTGGAATACTTACAGGGGGCGTCTAGAAAGGACAGAAAAACCCTTAGAAGACTGGCTGGAAACTTCTTTCTGAGCGGTGACATACTCTATAAGTGGAATTTTGACATGGTCTTGCTCCGATGCATCGACAGACCAGAAGCAGACATGCTGATAAAAGAAATTCACGAAGGGTCCTTTGGCACTCATGCCAACAGACACACAATGGCGAGAAAAATTCTAAGAGTAGGGTACTACTGGTTGAACATGGAGTCCGACTGCTACAAGTACATGAGGAGGTGTTACAAGTGTCAGATATACTCCGACAAAATCCATATACCGTCAGCGCATCTCAAAGTTCTTTCTTCCCCATGGCCTTTTTCCATATGGGGAATCGACATGATTGGCATGATTGAGCCCAAAGCTTTAAACGGACATCGGTTCATCCTGGTTGTCATTGATTACTTCACCAAGTGGGTCGAAGCAGCATCATACGCTAATGTAACCCGACAAGTGGTGGTCCAATTTATCAAAAACAATATCATCTGCCGTTATGGTGTTCCGGGCCAGATCATTACTGACAATGGATATAACTTGAACAATAAGATGATGAAGGAGTTGTGCACTAAGTTCAAGATCGAACACTATAACTCATCTCCCTACCGACCCGAGATGAACGGAGCAGTAGAAGCGGCTAACAGGAACATCAAGAAGATTGTTCAGAATATGGGTGTAACCTACAAAGATTGGCACGAGATGCTACCCTTTCCTCTTCAAGGTTATCGCACATCCGTCCGCACTTCAACAAGGGCAACCCCTTTCTCTCTTGTATATGGCATGGAAGCAGTGCTCCCCATAGAAGTAGAGATCCCATCAATCCGGATATTGATGGAAACTAAGCTTACAGAGGTTGAATGGTGTCAAAGTCGACACGACGAACTCAATCTTATCGAGGAAAAGAGAATAAAGGCACTATGCCATGGTCAGTTGTATTAACAAAGAATGAAGAAGGCCTTTGACAAAAAGGTCAGACCTCGCGTCTTCAGGAAAGGAGATCTAGTGCTCAAGAAAATACAATCATTTCTCACTGATTCTCGGGGCAAGTGGACTCCGAATTATGACGGCCCCTACGTGGTCAAGAAAGCTTTCTCAGGCGGCGCCTTGAGACTTGCAACTATGGACGGAGAGGAATTTTCCTACCCCACGAATGTTGTTGTAGTCAAGAAATACTTCGCCTAAAACAAACGTCTCGGTGGATTGAAAACCCGAAAGGGCGGTCCAGGCAAAAATTAGAGACATGATCAAAAATCATACCGTTGGATTGGAAACCTCAAAGTACAATCCAGGCAAAAATTAGGGATAATGGCAAGTAACTACGTTCAACAAAGGGGCAAATCCCTCAGCAGCAGTTACGTCGTCCATCAGAAAACTCCAATCAAGGTCATCTTTGACGGAAGCTCAGGATGTCCAGAATTCAAAGTTGATAGAAGGATAGTGGTCGTTATGTTTCAATGCAGCCCTTTCCCATTAAATTACCATTTTCTAACTTTGTAAATACTCTATGGAATCACGCGCTTGGCTGATTTCCATCCTATCAATAAAATTTGAGCCCTTGTGCTTTTGTTTATAATTCTCATTTATTTTAAGCTTTATAGAACGACATTTTAACGTGATCAACGGTTCTTGAAACGAAACAAAAATGAATTTACTTGTAAAACTTTTCTGCTTTAAAATAAAGATGGCAAATTCTTTTAACTATTGAGCATCAAGAGAACTTCGCTCGCTACCCCAGAAATAAGCGAGCTTCGAAGTGCAGAATCAAAGTACACCTTCTAAGTCAGTGCTCCTGAATGAAGGATCAGCTGTATCAGATGCGGCTTTCCTATCTGATACCCTCGGCCGAGTTCTTATCTCCTAAGCCCGACCAACGGTATTCCCCGTGGGGACTGTCTCTCCTAAGCAAGGCAGAATTGCTACTTCTGGATCAACGGTACGACTTTGCCCCATGATGGCCGAGTATCCCGTCATGTTCATCCTTTAGTCTGTATGTCGCGTCATTTTTGTCAACATATACATACATACATCATGCATTCTATTTGCATTCTCATTCATATTGCATCACTATCACTCCAGTTGGTCTTATCCCTAGTGATAGCTATCTTCTCAGTCGAGTTTCTAGTTCTTTTCTCGATTAGGAAATGTTGCGTTTGAACAATCTCTCCTCCAGTTTATTTCTGGATTAAAGTTGGGTCCTTGACCACTTTGATAACTTGAACCTCTGAAAGACCAGAGAACCTTCAACCGATGTCACTCTTCGCCATTGAAGAGGACATCCTTGCTTTCCCAGATTAAGGAAAATCCCCAGAGAAAGCCTCTTAAGCAGAGATTCGCCAGTACGGCAGTTTTTCTCCGAAAACCCGCTGATGAAAAGGTCAACAGTACCTCAAAATTGGATCCCATCATATGGCATTTCTCCGGTAAGACCTCGAGAAAAGTATGATGTAACACCTCCAAGCAGAAAGCAGTCTCTCAAGAAACTCGTTTTCCCCAGTAGGGTCGGCAAATGGCGTCTCCAAATAGAGAAGTTTGTACACCTATACAACTCAGACGATTGGGTTCCCCAGCAAGTCTGGCATCATTCTTTTTCCCATCAAATGGCGTCTCCCCAGGAAAATTTGGTGAGAAGTTTAAGGAAAATCGCTACGAATAGCGTCCCTTGTCAATAAAGTTTATTGACAAAAGAAACTAAGACCAGTTCCTTGGTAGGAAACCAGGATCGAGGGGAAGTTCATATCAGAAACTAAGACCAGTTCCTTGGTAGGAAACCAAGATCGAGGGGAAGTTCATATCAGAAACTTAGACCAGTTCCTTGGTAGGAAACCAGGATCAAGGGGAAGTTTATTTCAGAAACTTAGACCAGTTCCTTGGTAGGAAACCAGGATCGAGGGGAAGTTTATTTCAGAAACTTAGACTAGTTCCTTGGTAGGAAACCAGGATCGAGAGGAAGTTTATTTCAGAAACTAAGACCAGTTCCCTGGTTGGAAAGCAGGATCGAGGGGAAGTTTACCTTTTCTAAGCATTATTGCTTAACAAAAGAAGATGAATACGTAAGCTACAATTCATAACCACCATCAAAATTTCGGGTATTCCGATATTTAATCCTCTTGCACCCTGAATGCCCGAATACCTTCGCCATTCGCACATTCGGGTCCAAGAAGATTAAATAGGGGCATCTGTCATACCCCAAATTTTGACTACTAAGATTCCTCATCATTGTGCAAATCATCATCACAATATGGATGAACCATTAGTCTCTCCAAAGATAGGTGAGCATCCACTACAAATCAAACTTAGGGTTTCAAGCCCTCTCAGAGTTCTTAGACAAAGGATCAATCAAGGAATGACATGATCTTCAACTTGTCTAACCTCTCAAACATCCACAATGGATCAAAAGGACTCCCACTTCAAGGATTAAGCACAAGGATGCTCCCTTCTAGGTGGATCAAGCCTCAAGATCGCCAGTGTCACCAAATTAGGGTTTTGGTCGACCAGGGCCTCCAGTTGGGAGTTTTCCTCTGGGCATGAGCCAATGCTTCAAAGCATAACCTAATATACTCCATGGAACCTCATAGGCCCAAGCATCAAGTCAATTTTGCCTCAGGGGATGCATACATCAAAAATCAGGAATTAGGGTTTCTTGACCTAATTCACCCCTAAGCTGACTTTTGGGACAAATCATGAGCCAAGACCTCAAGGAAGGATTTGAGGGTCTCTAATACACCACATTGATCCATTTACAACAATGGATTGATCCAGGAAGCTTGAGCAACAAGTCTCAATTTCATCTGGACCATAGTTAGGGTTTCGCGAGAAAAGTCAATTGTATCTTTGACTTTTGACCAGGACATGCTCCCAAACCCTAGGACATGATTCAATACACCCTATAACACCCATGTAACATGTCCATCAAGTTTGATTTAGGTCAAGGACATGATTTCCTAAAGGATCGCACAGTTTGGAGTTCATCTGACAAAAAGTCAACTGTGCACAAAAGTCAACTTTGACTTTTTGAGATTTTTCACAAAAATTGTTTTTTAACCCTAAAATGATGTTAATGTATGATTTGAATCATCATTCATCAAGAAAAATCAAAGAAAGTGGGATAACTTGTAAAAGGGGTAACCATAAAAACTTAGAAAATTTTCTAAGTTATGAACAAAGTGGCAAGGGTACCAACTTTGGAGGATCATAACTCCTAAACCACAAAGCCATTTCTCCTCATCCAAAGCTTGATTTGTAGATCTCATGGCCCTCTACAAAAACTTCAACTAGACCTCATTCCAATTCTTCATGGATTTTGAGTTATGGATTGATCAAAATCACAAAAAGTGAAAATGTCACTTTTTTCCAACACTTAGTGAAATTTTCACTAAGTCAGAATCTGCCTTCACTTTTTTCCAAATGTAGGGACATTTTTCACTTGGATCCAAAAAGTATCAAAACCAAATATGATCAAACAGTTGTTGTATTATATAAGGGCTTTCTAAAATGGCCAAGAACATCACCAAATTCAATTTGAGCTAAGAGTTATGGTAGTGGCAAAATGCCTTGCTGAAAACTGCCATGGCAAGGCAGAATTTTGCATTTTTAGTCGATTTGCCAAAATCAGCCAATTTCAAGCCTTGTCATCATCTTGGACACATCTGAGGATCAAATCTAAAGGGGACAATCACTGAGCCAAGCCTCCAAAGTCCTTGGAACAAGAAGTAGCATGCCAAACCTAGAATTGCCTAAAAGAGGGACAAGACTCCAATTTTGGATTGGAGCATTTAATAGATGCTTAGAGGTGGCATGGACTGACACATTTGCAACTGAATTCAGTCAAGATTCCTCCAACAAGTAAGGAACCAAAGCTCTGTGCTCTAACCTCTAGTCAATGGCTAGAGGAGACTTGGATTTCTATTTGCCAACATTGGCCAAACCTCTGCTGCAGTTGCCATTCACTATTGATCCCAAAACAAACTTGCTCTACTATAAATAGAGCTCATTTGTGCTCATTTTGAGTACACCAAAGCCATCAAACAGATGCTTTCCTCAAAATCCCTTTCTCTTGGCAAAAATGCCTTCTTTAGCAAGGTAACTCTGAGTTTTTGAGTTTGAGAGCTTTTTCAATCAAACCAATCACACACACACCTCATAAACATCATATGTAGGTGATCCAAACTCTCACAAGTGACCTGTAATCACAAAATCACAAAGTCACCTCTCAAAACCTCAAAATAGGCTTTTTGTACATTTTTCAAGCCATGTCTTGATTCAGTCACTTTCCAAACCAGATAAAACCTCAAACATACTCCAAATATCATCCTTGAACTGTCCCAAATGGTTCCCCCCATCTTGAACACCATTTGAGAGAGTTGTTATTTTGGTCACTTTTAACCCCTTTTGCAAGAAAGGGCCAGTTTGTGTTTTTGCAGGTACCAGCTGATTCCAATCATCCTAAAAGCTTCTAAGGGATCATTTGAGTGTGTATAAAGCATCAAATCATTTCTGGAACAAGAGGCTTGACAGATTGTACAAAAACTCCAAAAAGCTCAAAAAGAGGTAAGCCTCATGACTTGAACTTTCCAAAATATGCAATGCTTTGAAGTCCACTGATCATGCACACCTCATACATGTTATATATGTTGTGTTTGAACCAATTGATCATGTAATTCATGCCTGTATCAATGTGTAGCATAGAAAATACAATTATAGGTCTTTTTCAAAACCATTATCGGGTTTTGAGGGAGTGTGATCTAAAAAAACTACCACATCCATTGGATTCCTTGTGAAATTCTGGTCCAGATGCATATAAATTTTGTCTCAAACCATTAAGAATTGAGAAAGTTATGACCTTCACGTTTCTGACCCAAAACTTGCCTTGCCTTGCCTTGGGCCAGGCCTAAAACCAAGGCATGACTTGTATATTTGTGTTTTCACACCAAACAATGGATGTATCACCATCCCAGTGGTAAGGCGCGCGCCTTGTGACCTTGAGGTCGTGGGTTCAAACCCCACCCATGCCATTTTGTGTTTTTTCACATTTTGCCATTTTTATCCAAGATTTTTATGTTTTATTAATTAATTGGAAAATTAATAACTCACTCAATTTTAATTATTTTTTATTGGTTCTTTTTGCAAAAAATCACAAAAATATTGAAATATTTTATTCCACCAAAAAATTAAGTTTATATTATTTATTTAATATAATTAGTATTTTTTGTGAATAACTTCATTTTTATTTGTTTTAAACATTTTAAAATGAACATTTATCTTGAAAAATCAAGACCAAATGAGTTTTAATATCTCTTGTGATTAAAACTTCATTTTTCAAACCTTAAACAAAAATCACAAGTGGTTTATTCAAATTCATTTGGTATTTTTCATTGATTTTCTTTTAATATTTACTAGGGTTTCTTTGATTTTCACCCTCATAAATCATTTTCAAACACTCATGGGCCTCTAATAGAGTGTAAGACCCAATCCCCTTTTAACCAAAACAATTTTGGGCCTCAGATATTGTATAAGTCCCTCTGCGTTAACAGAAAAGTTCGGCGCGATCGTCGCCCGTTTAAAAATAAACCATCTGGGCCTCTCCTCGAGCTATAAGACCCATTCAAAACTTTTGGGCCTCTATTAGAGTGTAAGACCCAACCCCTTTTGAAAACCAAATTATCTTGGGCCTCAATCATTGTATAAGACCCACTGTGTTTTCAAAAATCTCGGCGCGATCGCCATTTCAAACGAAAAAATCATCTGGGCTACCCTCGTGTTATAAGCCCCACTCTTTTTCTTTAAACCTTTTGGGCCTCTTGAGAGAGTGTAAGACCCACCCCTTGGTACAGAAAACCTTTTTGGGCCTCAGTCACTTGTATAAGTCCCTCTGTACAAAATGATAGTGCGATCACTGATAAAAACCTGGGCCTCTCCTTGAGTTGTAAGCCCCAATCTTTCATTTCAAAGCACTTTCTCCTTTGATCTTGAATATACTGTTGTTTTCAATCTTTCTTTGTTGAACAACTAACCAAACAGCACGGAAGCTCTACAACCGAGTAAGTGTTTATATGCTTTCATATACCGCTTTCATATACATATAACTGTACCGTGGGGCTGTTTCACTGTAAGTCTTCTTTCGTAAACTCATATCAACTGTGTAATATTAGTATAGATATTTAGAGTTTCCCCGGCAACTACGTCTAGCAGTAAGCCCTGTTGATTACTCTTAAAATAGACAAAACTAGATCCCCATAGGATTACCATATACAGTCTTCCCTCCTCTTGGGGTTAAACAATATGGAGACGTGAAAGGCAGCATTCTCGGTGAACCCTTTCACAGATTGTTACCTTTAGAAATCGTCAAAGAAACTCTACTCCCCAGAGATGATCTTTTCTTCGTGAATGGCATCTCTTGAGTTTCTTCCAAATTCTCAAACTTTCCTAGCTTTATCTATTCTCTGTGAATAGCCTGTCTTGAATTTCTCGGGGTTTAGGGACCCACAGGCTTCTTAAAAGCATCCCCGCCTCCTCTTGGGCGTTGTACAAGGACCCCCCGGCTTCTTAGAAGTATTCACAGCCTCCTCTTAGGCTTCGTATAAATGATTTCTTCCTCCGGGAATGATAGCCTCCTCTTGGGCTTCGTACAAATTGTCCCTCGGCTTCTTAAAAGATTCCAGCATCCTCTTGGGCATCGTACAAATTGTCCCGACGGCCTCCTAGAGGTATAGGAACAGAAATTAGTCATCTTAATAGAACAGTCTTTCAAAAAGTCTAGATCTTGCTACTGCTATTTCTTAAACATAGTACAAAATATGAAACTCTAGACTTGGACAGTCTAATCTCCTTGAGCCTCAAAGGCATTCTCAAGTAGGAAAAAACACCAGTAGACTCAGACAGTCTCCATCTCGGGCTTCGTACGAGATACAAAAACACTCTCTTGTTGAGTATAAAAGACTCTCTTGTTGAGTCAACTCCCTTTAGCCTCTCTCTCGGGCTTTGTACGAGATACCAAATCACTCTCTTGTTGAGTATAAAAGACTCTCTTGTTGAGTCAACTCCCCTTAGCCTCTCTCTCGGGCTTCGTACGAGACACAGAAAAACACCCTCTTGTTGGGCCACTAGCCTCCTCTTAGGCTTTGTATAAGAAAACCCCGGTTGAACCAATCAACCTTTTAGCATCAAAGTTGTGCCTCGTTCACAGTATATAAACATCAACAACTCATTTCCCTTCATCTAATCGCTGTAAGCGATAAGCCTCTGGATCATCTACATCCATGCCACTGTCCCTCTTTTAGCATGAGAAATTCCTAAGGAAAGATGGCATTGCTCTACACTTAGTTAAAGTCTTCTCCTTCAGGTAAAAAACTCTTATAAAGGAAATTATGGAATTGCTGGATTCACATATCCCAGTTAAAGTAATCCTCCTTTATAAACCAGTCACCCAACAGTTGTGACAAACAAACCCCTCTTTAGAGATGACAAATTCTCTCTAAAGACAAAACTTTTAGCTTCACATCTTGGGCTTCGAACAAGATACAAATAGACCCTTCAGCTTCACATCTTGGGCTTTGAACAAGATACAAACCACCTTTAGCTTCACGTCTTGGGCTTTGAACAAGACACCAAAACACCATTTCCTCCCTTAAAATAGGAGGAACTACGATCGCTCTGATTTCCCTGTTTCGGTAAACGGGAATACGTAGGCATAAGATTGAAAGAAAAATCTTAGAGAGCACACTCAACAAAAACCCACAATCCCATACCCACATACATCAGTCCTAACCCCCTACCCATGAACATTCCCAGTGTTCTGTTCTAAACAAAGAAAGAAGAAAGAGGCCCCACTTCCATATCGCATCCGTAACCTAACAGACCGCTGTTTAAACTCGGTATGCAAGCAGGGTTAATTGGAGACATTTATTTCCCTTCCTTCATCAGCTTCAATAGGATAAAAAATGAATCGACCTGTAGTACCCCCAAAAGAGCGACAGTGCTTAAGAAACACGTCCAGTTTCGCTCGCTACAGTATGATGACTTGGTACTTGGAAGCTTGGTTTCTTACTGTTGTTTGGAGTCAGTTGAAGAGGAGAGGAGTTGAGTTAAAGTTTATCAGGTTCTTGCTCTAGGAGTTTGATAAATGTTTGGTCGGCTAGGTTATCAAAGATACTTGCGATCTCTCTCAAGTCCACTCATAAAGACATCTATGTCGTGTATCTGGAGTCTTCTAGTTACTCTTCTGACTAGAGGGTGTTTCTTTGAGACACAATCTGAAGAACGTGGAGGTGATATATTTTCACCATCCAAAAACAACAAGGAAGGATTCATCTCTCTTGACCCTAAGAATGGATCCAATCTGATTGAAGAGTTGTTGAGGTAAATAAGACTTGTTCAGAGAAAGTCTTAGTTACTTGAGTCAAGGGTGGCAACCTTGGTATCTCAACATTATCATTAAAGAAGATACTTACAAAAAGATTGAATACTTTATAAGTGTTCATGACATGATCTGGTGGAGCTTAGCTACAGCAGTGAAGAAGGGTTATTATACAAGGATTTAGGATCAATTGCTATTTGTGAAATCCACAAGTACTTAATTGATTATCCTTGAAAGTCAAGATTGAGGATGTTCTGTCAGATGTTCTAACATCTTTTCATCAGAGGCTTGTAGAATCATGGGAGGGGTTCTGCATTCGCTCAAAAGTCTCCTATGTGTTGACCTGGGATTATTGGCTTAGCGTCTGTTTCCTAGAAAGTATTGTGAATGACTTATCCAGATGGTGATGCTGTTGAAGATGGAGATGGAAGACTATGAAGGCATCCTAATATTGATGGTTACAGCTTGGGTCAGTTTATTTCTGATCCAGGTGCTTTGGAGTATAGTGTTTGCTCTGGTTATGAAGGTCGAGGATAAGTGGCAGTTATCTCCGGCTTTCTACTGACGACTCTACTAAGGGAAGTGGCATTCTTTGGTATTGCTATGGGGTAGTCTTGGACTACTTATTTTCTAAAGATTCAGATCTGGCAGGTTTGAAGTCTTTGGAGAAGCACTGGCAGGTATTCAACAATGTGTGAGATTGTTTTGAATAACTGCAAAATCAACAGAATGGAGGTTGTCTACTCAAACTTGGTTGGTGAATCAATTCTATGAGAGCATGGAATTCCTGCTCTGTTAAGGGAGGAAGTTCTTTCAAGTGGCAGAAGAATGAGCTGAATTCAATAGCTAGATGTCTAATCAGAATGTTCTGACATCTAGTTCAACATCAGAATCTCAGTTGGTGAAGTGGCACATCAACTTAAGATAGGGTGATCTTTAGGAATAAATAATAGGATGCTTCAAAAAGATCGTTCTCATGGCAGTTTGCGGGAGCTGCAGGAAGGAGAAGATGTTACATGTCCATGGCTTAGGGAGTCTAAGTGTGTTTGCTATTGAGCAAGTGGAACATGTGACTTGAAGATCAAGTTTCATTGGTGGATCAGGATATCTCTGAGAGAGTTCTGACAAGCGTGAAAAGTTCAAACTGTGGCATTTGGCTGTTTTCATATGAGGATTCATGAAGGAGGTGATCAAACTGTGGCAATTGGTTGATCTTAGAAATGGATTCGAAGAATCAAGATAATAAGAGTGTGGCAGCTGGTCAGTCTTGAGGATTGTCTTGGAACAAGTTACTCTTGGGCAGAAGGGTGATGAGTTGAAGATTCAAGGAGATTTTTCTTCTTGAAGGTGGATGAGATTTTATTTCTCTCTGGGTTTCCGAAGTTTTCTTTGTTCAAGCTAGTGGCGCAGTGTTGGTTGAAGATCTTCAGTGTGGATTACTATGCTGATAGTAAGTCCAGTGGTGGAACATATCAAGAACCATGGTGTGTGGTGTCTGTGATGTGTGGAAGATCTCCTAACTGTTGTTAGAACATTCTTGGATTGGATATCCTTGGTGAAGGATTTCAGGTTCTGTGATGAACTGGTTACTTGCATCGTGTCCAAGAAGTGTCTAGTTTGCATTTGTACGTCAAGAAAACTGAGATGTCTAGATGGCTTGACATTATTATTGAAGTTCCAGTTTGCATTTGTGCGTCAAGCAAACTAAGATGTCAAGGAGGATGTCGTGACATTAGAGTATTGTTGCAAGTTGTGGGAAACTTGGCAATGCATACTTGAATGGTTCTTATTGGATGCTTAAGAATCATTGATGAGTCTGGGAGAATTTATTTTTCTCTGCAGATTGTGATCACTATACTGTGAAGATTTTATTCAATACAGATATTTTCTTTAACATTGTTGGGTGGGACTTGGTCTAGGACGTCATTGCAGTAAAGAGTGTCTGGAGAATCTCTGACAGTCTAATGACAGAAGAATTGATTCTGTCTTGGGAAAATGCTTAGAGTGTATGCTTGTCAGAAGGACGCGTAAAATCTTGTTCTTGAATATACACTCACATGTGTTGGAACTTGTACTTCAAGAAGAATCTGTTCAGGAATGAATAAAGACAAAAAGATTGGGGAGTGTTTGATATAATTCAAATAAGAGGATCTCAAAATTCATCTTACTCATTACTGTATCACTCTTGCTGGTGTCTTTATGGCTTATATAAGGTTCTGGGCGAGAGCTCTTTGGATCTGGATATACCTTGGTAATACTTGTCAAATTGTGTCTAAAAAGGGGGAGAAGTGTTCTGATCCTCTTATAAGGATCTCATGTTTGATAAAGCAACTTGTCAAAATGCTCAACAGGATGTTTCAACATTCTAGGTCTCAGCTCTCAAATAGACTTTTGTGTCTTGTGATCTGAGTTATGAACACAATCATGTCCTGTGTTCTGAGTTACCCAAGGAAGTACTTTGCTACTAATGGTATTGCTATTGCTTTTTCCTAATGGTTTTCTTACGCCTCTTAAGAGGAAGATTTATCCTTTCGTGACAAGTATTGGTTCACGGGTTGAAGGGGAGCATCTTGCATCTTCTTTCTCATGTACTCCATCATGGGCCTTGAAAGTATTTGGAATCCTCACTGCATGCATCATCGATCTGGAGCTTACAATGCATATGTATTTTAGCCAAAATTTTCCAAAAAGGGGGAGATTGAAAGCTTTAGGTTTTTGAACAAATTTTGGGAAAACATAATTGTTAATGCAACAATGAGATCAAGCTAAATAACTCTGCTAAAGACGTGATTTCGAACAAGATGTCTTAACATGTATCTTGACATCCTGGACTGAATGGCATAAGTCTATTTTTAATCTGCTGCAACACTCAAGGAGAAATTGCTGCATGGATCAAGGACTGAAGACTGAAGCCCAAGGAAGTAGAAGACACTATAAATAGAAGACTTAGACCTAGGTTTGTCATGCCTGAGTACGCCTATTGTAACCTTGTCTTTCTTGTGTAAGAAACAAGGGTTTAGGGTTTTGAGAGTCGTTGGCTCTCTAGGTTGTAAGTCTCCCTTTGTATCAGTTGATACACTGTGGTAGATATAGGTGTCACACAGATCTATAAACCTTGAGGTATTGGATTGTGTATTGTTCTTGGATGAAGCTTTTAAGCAAATCCGAGTTAGCTTGTTTATCAAGTATGCTTGACAGATATTTGTATTGATAGGGACGATGAAGAAATCACAGTTGGTGGTTGAGGGAAGTGAGTGGGGTATCTCGTATCAGGGTTCTAAACGTTTGAGTTTAACATTGGTAAAGATGTTCATGGGGTAGATGTTAGGGATAAAGTTGTAAAAGTGGGAGTTTAACTTTGTAACAGTCTACACAATAGTGAAGTCTTCTTCCTGGATTGGTATCCCTCAGATGTAGGTGAGTAGCACCGAACTGGGTTAACAATTACTGTGTTCTTTATCTTTCTGCAGATTTACATTTCTGTTAGAGTTTATGATGAACATGTTGAATCAGATGTCGTGACATCTGTGTGTGTGTGTGCAGTTCTGATATTCAAGGTATTAGTCTGCTGCTGCGCCTCCAAGTTTAAAAGATTATGTAGCACAATGTCTTGACATGTGTTAGGACATCTATTGTCTGCATAGGCCAGAATTTCATGATATTCCCCTCAGACTTGAAGGGCCACGAGTTATAAATCTGTGCAAATAACGATTTCTTCCGCGCCAAGGTCTTCGGCCAAGCGTAACCCGACGAGGAAGGCTTCGTACTCAGCCTGGTTGTTAGAGGTGGGGAAGGGCAGGGTGAGTGATATTTCAATGATGATTCCCTCGTCGCTTTCCAGTATGATGCCTGCCCCGCTTCCCGCCGAACATGAGGCCCCGTCTACTAAAATGGTCCTTTTGCGTGCTCCGCAAGTGGGGGAGTCTGTGAACGTCATCTCTGCGACGAAGTCGGCCAAAGCTTGGGCCTTGAGGGCTTTTCTGCTCTCATACTGGATGTCAAATTCGGACAGCTCGAGCGACCATTTGAGAATTCTGCCGGCCATGTCTGGTCGTCCCAGTAGCTGCTTTACGGGTTGATCTGTTCAAACCACAATCATGTGGGCTAGAAAGTAATGTCTCAGTCTTCTAGCTGTGTTGATGAGGGCCAGCGCCACTTTTTCTATTTTCTAGTATCTCAACTCTGGTCCCTGCAGTGCTTTGCTCGTAAAATATATGGGCTTCTGCCCGTCAGGCATTTCGCGGATAAGAGTGTCGCTTACCGCCTTGGTTGCTACAGTGAGATATAGGTACAAAGTTTCGCCATTGTTCGGGTGAGAGAGAATGGGTGGTTCTGAGAGTGCTCGTTTTAGGTGGAGAAGAGCCTTGTCACATTCCTCGGTCCATTCGAACGCTGCCTCCTTGTGGAGGAGTTTGAAGAAAGGTAATGCGTGTTGGGCAGACTTGGCCACGAAATGGGACAATGACGCGAGCATCCCATTGAGGGACTGGATGGACTTCTTTGACTTGGGCGTCGAAAACTCGGAGAATGCTCAGAACTTATCGGGGTTGGCTTCGATTCCTCATTCGGTTAAGTAGAAACTGAGGAACTTGCCTGCCCGGACACCGAACGTGCACTTCTCTGGGTTGAAACGCATTTTGTACTTTCTGGCCTATTCAAAGACCTTCCTTAGATGGGTAGTGTGATGGGTTTCCTCGTGGGATTTTACGATCATGTCGTCCATATAGACTTCGAGCATGTCGCTTATCTCTCCCCAGAAGACCTTGTTCATCATTCTTTGATAGGTCGCGCCGGAGTTCTTCAGGCCGAAGGGCATTACGTTGTAGTAATAGTTGCCCGATTCGGTCATGAAGGCCGTGTATTTTTTATCGCTCATTGCCATTGGAATTTGATTATAGCCCTAATAGACATCCATGAATGATAAAAGTTTAAAACCGACAGAATTATCAACAAGTTTATCAATATTAGGGAGGGGGTAGGCATCCTTCGGGCATGCCTTATTAAGATCGCTGTAGTCAATGCACATTCGCCATTTGCCATTAGATTTTTTCACAAGTACAACGTTGGACAGCCAAGTGGTGTACTTGGCCTCCGAGATAAATTTGGCCTCGAGGAGGTCCTTTACAGCTTTTCCTGCAGCCTCCGTTTTCTCTAGAGACTGCTTTCTCCTACGTTGTGCTACTGCTTTGATGGCCGAGTCAATCGTGAGTTGATGGCAGGCGACGGACGGGTCCAAGCCGGGCATCTCGGCGGCACTCCAAGCGAAGAGGTCAGTTTTCTCACAGAGGCAGTCCTTGAGTTGCTTCCTCGCGATGTCGGGGAGGTCCACTCCAATCTTCACTCCCCGCTGGGGGTCGTCGCCGAACAAAACGAGCTCAAAGTTGCCATCCGGGATTGGTCGCATCGGATAGGAGCTGCTGCTGGACAGGGTAGACGAGCTGGTTGAAGCTGCTTGGTCCTCCTGCTGGTCTTCTCTGGGGAAACGGCTGTCGAGGTCAATGGCGTCGACCTGAGGCAGTGGCTTGGCTTCTTCGGAACTGCTGGGCAGGGCTGGCTTGCTCGATACGTTTGGCTTGGAGGTGATGGCGTTGAGTCCCTTCGTGGCTGCTTCGAAACATCGTCGTACGACTTCGATGTCGTCGTGGAGGGTGGCGACCATCCCCTTTGAGGTGTAATACTTCATCTTGAGGTGGACGGTTGAAGGCATAGCTACCAACTCAGCCAATGTTGGTCTTCCGAAGATACACTAGTATAGTGACGGGCAATCTATTACCAGAAACTGCACTTTGACGGACCTGGCCATCTTTGCCGATCCAAAGGTTACGATCAGTTCGACGTACCCCCAAGGTTTGGTCACTGATCCGTTGAATCCTTGCAAATCAGACCTCACATAGGGGGTGAGGTGTGATTCGTCTAGCTGAAGTGTCGAAAATAGCTGGGAGTACATAATGTCGATCGAGCTGCCTTGGTCGACGAGGATTCGGCGAACGTCGAAGTTCGCCATTCGAGCTCTGACGAGTAAGGGTATGCTCGAGTTTGGATATCCTACAAGGAGCTCTTCTCGGTAGAAGGAGATGGGGACGGAGCCCTTCTGGGCTTGGTCGAGCGTGGTTATCTTGCTGGAGCTCGTGCTGATTAGGTGCTCGAATTTCCTTTTCACAGAGCCCACCGTGACTTTATTAAAGCCCCCGCTTGAGATGACCATGGCAGAGGGGAATGTTTCCCACAGGTTGTGGGCCACGAAGTAGGCAGGAGCGCTGAGCTCATCTGGGACGTAGAAGTCCTCTGGTCGTGATACAAACATGGCGACCTGGATGTTGGCCTCTTCCGAGAAAGGCACCTCTTCCTCTACTTTTTTGGACTCCTGGGCGTCCTGCCGGGGAGCATCTTTCTTCTTAGTGAACTATTTCAGGTAGCCATCCCTGATCAGTTTCTCGATAGCATTCTTCAAATGGATGCAGTCTACGGTAGTGTGGCCGTGACTCTTATGGAAATGGCAGTACTTCTATTTGTCGGTGTTGGATTTGGCTGGTATTTGTTTGGGGAAGCGGACCCCTGCTTGCTTGAATTCCGAATTTGCGCATTCGGACAGTATCTTCTCCCTGGAGACGGTCAGGGGGTATAGTCGTGGAATCGTCCGGAGGGTCCCCTGCTGTCGCGGGAGTCTCGTGGGCGGTCTTCGCGTTTCCTTTCTCCTCGAAGGGACGTCGAGGCTTCTTCGCCTCTAGAGGCCCGACCGTTCTCTTGGTGGCAGGAAGCTTGGACGGAGTTAGCCGCTTCCTTTTCCCCGTACTGGATGTGCGACTGTGCCTTGAGGAGGAGGACATCCAGATTCCTCGGAGGTGCGAGGCCAACGGCTTTAGAGAATTCTGAGCCTGGGCGGAGACCTTGCTCGAGCAGAAACTTTTTCATCTCGTCCGTTGTAGGGACCTGTACCGCTTCTTTTTTGAACCTCTCGATGTATGCCCGAAGTGGTTCGTCCTTTCCTTGGATTATGGCCCCAAGGGAGGGTTCAGTCTTGGGGTGATGCCACGACGCAGTGAAATTCTAGGAGAACATCCTCCCCAGTTGCTTCCACGATGTAACAGACTCTTTGGGTAACTGCTTGTACCACGTCATTGCCCCTTTTCTGAGCGTGGTTGGAAATAGCCGGCACTAGATGGCTCCCCAGACGCCACGATAATCCAACAGTGCATCGATGTTTTCGATGTGCTCGTCAGGGTCAGTCATGCCGTCGTACGTGCCCAGTGCTGGGGCTTCTCCAGGCCCTTGGGGAGGCGTGTTGCCAAGATCTCTTGGGATAATGGGCCGTGAGGCTCATCATCGCTGCTGGAACTGGTTGGTGATGAGGACCGGATGACTCGCTCGTGTCGACTACCTCTTTGGGGGGAAGGTGAATGGGCCCGGCCCTTCGACCTGACCGAAGGTGACTGCTTGTCTCTTCGGGTCCTCTTGTGGCCGAGAGAGTGCTGGTTCCGTGGGGAAACCTGGTCGCGTTTTCGAACAGCACGAGATTCTGGTTCTTAGCGTAGCCGTCGGTCGACTTCTCGCCGAGGTTGCAGGCTCTTGGATCGTCGATGGTTCTTCCTCGGGGGTGGCGATCTTGGACGGGCGGATTCCTCCAATGCCCTGATCCTTTCGTTCTGCTGAAGGATCAGAAGGTTGGTCTTGTTGAGCGCCTCCAGAAGGGCCACCACGGCCGGGTCGGCGTTGGGTGGAGCAGGAACGGGCTGGATGGCCAGCGAGGACTGGTCGTCTTTGCGATCAGCTGGAATAGGGGAGGGAGAGGTTGTGGCCCCGTCTCTTAGAAAATGGGGATCTCCGAGGAGAGAAGATGGACCGTCAACGTCAATTTTGTTGACAGGGAGGACAGCAGATTAGAGATCACCTTTGGCGTAATCTTGAGAGGCCATGATGATGATCTTGAAATTTTGCTTTGATCTTTGGTTTTCGGGGAAAGAAGGAAGGGGAGAACAAGTTTCCCACAGACGGCGCCACTGATCGTGAAGGCTGGATCAGATCCTGTTAAAGCGGACCACCAAGTATGTTTCAGATGCTGGTTGTATGAAGAGGATGAGGGGGTGTACCTGCAAGGCACTCTGATGCTCAAGTAAGAAAGGGTCAGAGAAAAGGGGCAAGTACAAAGTATGAGTTTCAAGGGTGATTATTGAATACCTGACCCTCTCGAGTGAGAGGGTTTATATAGTGCCCCCAGCGCGTGGCCAACGGTCCTATTTTCGGGGCGAAATAACCGTTTTCCCAAAGAATAGGTAACTGCCCAAACTAGTTGTTATGTCAGGCAGGGTGCCCAAAACTAGCCGCTATGTCGGCCATAGGCATGGTTTCGGGCACATGTCCTTAGCTGTTCGGGGAGTGAAGACGCCGTGCAGAACGGGCAGCATTTCCGGGGAGGAGCTGTGCAGTCCTTGCCCTGTTTGAGGGGCAGAAAGGTCACTTTTTCCCCTTTGTGGATTGGACTTAGGCAATTGGGCCGTTCTGGGAGCAGAAGTCGATTGGGACATGTCTTGCCATTGGTCCAGTCCAGAACAGGAGCCCCCCAAGTCGTTGCTCCCGATCATGGGAGTGATGACTTAAGGACAGCTCGCGGCTCCGGGGTGCTAGCGTAAAGTCTTCGTTCGGTGACAGAGAAAGTTGCCTCGTGGTGCCTGTGGCTCCCTGGTGTTCGTGAAATTCATGTCCGTGTCTGGACTGCCCGTCGTGCGGGGAGACTAACGGTTAGGAGGAATTGAAACGTTAGGGTGCCACGTGTGTCTTCGAGCCTTGTGCAGCAGTGACTAGGCAATGATGACTAGTTAATAGCCATCATGATCTACGAGGGCGTGCCTCTGCACGTGCCCCCTCAGTATAAAAGGGGGAGACCCATTTCATTTTGAACATTTCGCTCTCGTTTCTCTTCGTCTTCTTCAGAGTTCTTGTCCGTTCATGCCGTCAGCTGTTCCGGCCACCGTATCAACTCCGGGCAACCAGTTTTCGTCTTCTTAGTCCAAGTAAGTTTGATGATTTTGTGCTTTTTTCATCCCTTTTTTATGATTCTAGTGGATTGCATGCGGTTAGGACTAGGTTTAGAGGACGATTTGCTCTATTTCCGGTGGTTGTTGGTGGTGGACGGTGGTTATGCCATTTTTCGCCGCTGATGTGCCGCTGGGCTCCTAGGACATTCTGGTGAGGAGGGCGGTTCCCTGCGTCATCGCGATGATGATGCACGTGCAGCCGTCGTGGTCGTTCATATTCTGGGGTGACGATGAATTTTTTGGTTGAGTATTTGCAATTTCCGATGAAGCTTTGCAGTTTCCAGCGGAGCTTTAAACGGAAACTGGGAATAGGCTCGGGGAAGTTCCTCGTCCGGGAGTGGTTTGTCCCGAGCGTCTCCTCGTGGGGAGGTTCTTAAATTTTCCTTTTGATGTTAGGGCTTAGGTCGGTGACGTCGTCCTCAACCCTTCGCGCGCCCTTTCACTTGACTAGCGGTGGAGGGGTGAATTTGATCTTTCGTCGAATTCACTTTTTTCTCTGCTTTTCAGGTGATTGACATGGCGATAGGGCCAGAAGGGGAGATCATAATAGATTAGTCAGAGGAGGAAGCGAGCTCCTCGGGAAGCAGCAGTTCGGAATCCTTGAGTGTCCCCAGCGCAGCCAGGGAGGAGGAGGAAATGGAAGAGGATACTGTTGAAGGCTCCACCGAGGAGTGAATGGTGGTTGAGCCAGTCGAGCATGTATCTGTCTTCGCGACGTATCTGGGGGATGTCTTCACGGTCGTCGAGCCAGAGAGGGAGTGGAAGGTGCGATTTCCCTCCGAGGACGATAGGATCTGCATAAATTTCGGGGAGCGTTTCGCTATGTATGAGTACGGTTTCAAAGAACTATGACTGAGGCTGCAGTTCACTGATTTCCAGCAGTCAGTGTTCGTGCATCTGGATTTGGCCCCGACGCAGCTGCATCCGAACTCGCTGGCCTTCATCCGGGCATTTGAGCTAACATGCGAGTTCTTGAGGATAAGGGCTACTCTCCGCTTATTTTTCACTGTATTTCATCTTCAACGGTAGCTGACGGGGAGGAGGTACGCTTGGGTTTCGTTAAAACAGCCTCACAAGCTGTTCAAGCCCTTTTTAGAATCGATATGGATGTTCAAGGAGAGGTTTTACATCATAGAGCCCATATCGGAAGCTGCCCAGGATAGCACGTATGTCTGGGAGATCGATGTTGACGAGGAGGGTAACGACCTGCAAGATGAGGCTGAGAGGTTTATTGGGGAGAGACGATTCAAGTTCCCCTTTCACTAGGGACCTGGCCACTTTACCAAGGAGCCTAACGAGTATGTCCTCCAGCCGCACAACATAGATGGGAAGGATGCCGCTGCTTATGAGATGCTGGTGAAGTACGTTAACTCCTTCCGCCTCGTCGAATGCTGGACGAAGACGGGGTCCCCAATCTTCGAGGAGGATGGTAGCCAGAGGGTTGAATATCGTTTCATTAACACCAAGGCACTCCTGGAGTGTAAGAACTCTGCGGAAGTTCACAAGTTGTTCGGTAGTTTTAGTTATTTTAATATCCGACTTATGTTTCCTTCCTTGTCTAACATGTTCGTATTTTGTTTGTGCAGGTGAGATGCCTCTTGCTCACGAAAGGATGGTTAAGAATGCTCTCCCGAGGAACAAGTCCGGGGCGGCTGCTCCCAAGATCCGATTCTCCCACGTGCTCCCCCTCCTCCTCAGCCTGTTGTGGGGACTTCTTCTCCCACTCCTGCCCCCCAGGGATCTCCCTTGCCTCTGGCCTCACGGTCCAAGCGGTTCAGGGCTACCGAAGAGGTGGATCTCACCCGGGCGCCGGAAAATGGGAAGTTCGAACTTCCTCCATGCATTCATGACAGGCGATTCTTCGAGGGAACGCCGTTGGTCGTGCCGCGGGTAGAGTCTCTCCGGCTGGAAGGCATGGATCGCCCGAGCAAGACGGCGTTGGTGGCCCAAGATGCTTCTGCGTTGGTCAGAATGTAGGAGATGGCGGCTGTTTATGCTGAAGGGGACTCTGCAACTGATTCTGAACTGAGAATTGCTTGGGCCACCATAGCATTCCTTGAGGAGACGGTGAGGAAGGCCAAGGAGGATGCTAGGAGTATTGATGATGCCCGAAAGAAGGCGGACGAGGAGGTGTCCAGGTTGAAGAAGGAGAACTCCACGCTGGCCGCAGAAAAGAAAGCGGCAGAGGAACTGGTCGAGCAGCTGAGGTCAGCTAATGCTCCGGGCGAAGATGAACCCGAGGACGTGAAGGAGATTAAGACAAGGTCTGAGCTGGTTGCCCTATGTTGGCAGCCGAGGACGACAACATCACTATCACGGACGAATCCTTCAGGAACGCCGTGTCTCAACTGCGAGTGGTGAACCCCGAACTTGACTTTTTCACCGAGGGTACCCACTATCTGGCGCACATCAAAGACGGCTGGATAATCAGACCGGATGTCCTCCTCGAAGAGCATGCCGAGGATCAGCCAGTGGAGAGCCAGTAGCCTCAGCCTAACGCCGAGCAGACTGACCATATGGATGAATAAAGATTTTTGTTGTTGTAATTTTGTCTAGCCTGCGTGCCGTGTAATTGTTGTAACTTATTTTGAATGGGAGTGTGTCCCCCTGTTTATGTAACAAGCATAATTTTGGTCCTTATGGCCACATGTTACTTTTAATTAAGTGTCTGGTCCTTGCGGCCGGTTTTGTGATTTGCATGGCTTTATCTGCTTTAAATTTCGCTAAGTGTTGTACTTATGCTCATTTGTGCATGTATGCCCGCAATAGGGATTACTTTGTTTTGCTTTAAGCTTTGAGGGATTGCTCGTTGTAGATGTGTTCGTCAGTGAGGGGTACTAGACGAACGGCCGGGGAATATCCGTGCGAGGATGCGGAGCTCAGGTCGGATTTGAGGCCTGAGTTCACGGCGTGAACCTCCCATCACGAGCTGGGTGTTCTGCCTGTCGTGATACTTTGACGACGGCGGTGCTCGATTGAGGGACCGCTGTCGAGCAGAGACCCGGCTCGTTCCTGAGCGGGGTTCTGCTTCACTGGCATGCGACACTTGTACCTAGGCGTGCATCATGGTAGGTAGGTGATGCTTGTCGTCGTGACGGATCGAACCAATAGTTAAGTCCTTAGCTGTAGTATTGTTTCAGGTTTTTGGCGTTCCATGGTCGAGCAAGTTCTTCCCCGTTGAGTTGTTCTAGGTAATAGGCCCCATTCTCCATTTTTGCGCGGACACGATAGGGTCCTTTCCAGTTAGCGGCCAATTTACCTTCGCGAGAGTCTTTATGGTTTCTTCTTAGGACAAGGCTTCCCACGTCGAACTCTCGTTGTATCACCTTAGTGTTATGCCTGATGGTAATTTTTTGTTTTAACGAGGCTTCGAGGAGGGCTGTCCCAGATCAGACTTCCTCGACGAGGTCGAGTTCCTCTCTTAATGATTCGTCGTTCGTCTCCTTGTCTAAGGGCGACTCTGTCTGCCTGGAGGGTATGTGAACTTCGATGAGGATCACAACCTCGGTCCCGTAAGCCAGGCGAAAGGGTGTCTCCTCGGTTGAAGAGTGTGGAGTTGTGCGGTATGCCCATAAGACACTGTGCAGCTCCTCGACCCAAGCTTTCTTCGTTTCGTCCAGCCTTCATTTGAGGCCCCGAAGGATGACTCAGTTTGCTGCTTCAGCTTGCCCGTTTGTCTGGGGATGTTCGACGGATGTGAAGTGTTGCTTCGTGCCCAGCTAGGCGACGAAGTCTTGGAACTTCCTGTCCATGAATTGTGTCCCATTGTCCGTGACTATCGCTTGGGGGATGCCAAAACGTGCGAGGATGTTTTGTTTGTAGAAATGCAGTATGTTAAGGGAAGTTATCTTGGCCAGGGCCTCCGCTTCAATCCATTTTGTGAAGTAGTCCACGCCCAATATTAAGTATTTGTTCTGATTTGATCCCACCACGAAGGGTCCTAGGATGTCCAGGCCCCACTAGGCAAAAGACCACGGGGAGGACATAGCCTTGAGCTCGTTAGGTGGAGCTAGGTGCATATCCTCGTGCCGTTGGCATTTATCGCATTTCTTCATGTGCTCTTTCGCGTCGTGCTGCATGGTTGGCCAGTAGTATCCTACTCGGAGGGCCTTTCGGGCAAGGGACCTTCCTCCGAGGTGTTGGGCATTGATCCCTTCGTGGATTTCGTGCAAGATGTGGGTGACCATTTCCTTGCCGGTAGAGTTTATCTTCGATCAAGACATAGGAGCAAACCCTTCGCCTAACTACGCTGGCCTCTTTAGGGTCGGACGGGAGTTCGTCCCTAGCGAGGTAGTTGTAAATAGGGGTTATCCAGCAATGGCTGTCGCCAACCACTTGTACGTCGAGGGTCGGGGAAGCTTTCTCAATGCTGGGTTGAGGGAGTACTTCTTGTATGATGGACTTGTTTTCGCCTTTCTTCTTTGTACTGGCTAATTTGGACAAAACGTCTGCCCGGACATTGTGTTCGCGGGGAACATGTTTTACTTCCACCGCTGCGAACTTCGTCATCTTCTTCGTGACCAGGGCTAAGTATTCGGTTAGGTTGTCGTTTTTGGCTTGATACTCCCCTCGCACTTGAAGGGCCACGAGTTGTGAATCTGTGCAAATAACGACTTCTTCCACGCCAAGGTCTTCGGCCAAGCGTAACCCGACGAGGAAGGCTTCGTACTCAGCCTGGTTGTTAGAGGTGGGGAAGGGCATGGTGAGTGATACTTCAACGATGATTCCCTCGTCGCTTTCCAGTATGATGCCTGCCCCTCTTCCCGCCGAACTGGAGGCCCCGTCTACGAAAATGGTCCATTTGCGTGCTCCGCAAGTGGGGGATGTTAGACGATGGCTATGGATCTAGAAGGGGGGTTGAATAGATCCCTTGAGTTTTACACGCAAATGTTTTACAAACTTTGTTTTTAAAAATTGTTTAAACAGAAGCTACCACTGGATAGAACGTCTACAACAAACCTTCTACCAAAAGGATCGGATATGCACGAATATATCACGGATGAGTACAGAAGAGAAAAATTCAGTTTTGAATATTACACTTAAGATACGCAATCAACAAAATATCACTTGGTTGATGTATATTCCAATCCAATGAGGTAAACTGATAAGCAATTTAAAGACAACAAGTTCGAATTTTGCTTTGAAACAAATTATCAAACACCTAGTGTGCGAAACACACCAAGTGCAGAATTTCAGTAGGGTAATGTAAAGCTGCTCCAAGATACAATTCAAGGAATTGTATCAGTTTAACAAAACAATTTATCAGCTTACAATTACTCTACTATAGAAATTTCGATGACTTGCGACTTCACAAATTCGAACGAACTGAATTGTAAAAGAGTTAAGGAAAGAGAGAACAAACGCGATTTGATTAGGCAGTTCCCCAATCGTCCTCGCTTTGGGTACGTCTGCCCCCAACTCCACAAATGGAATTGAGATATATATATATATATATATATATATATATATATATATATATATATATATATATATATATATATATATATATATATATATATATATATAGTTGTTGCAAATTGTTTATTACAAGAGAAAACAAAGATGATTACGAATATGGTTGATCCAATTACCGTCCCACGCTACTAAACCAAAAGAAACCACCGTTCTTCAGTTACCTTCACTCGGTCAATTGCGATCTACCAAGAATTTGAACCCAAACCTCCTTTCTACGATCCTCTGATTACAGCTACTAAATCGAACAATTTCGCCAATTTCCGGTTACCTTCGCCCAGCCGAATCCCTGTAGAAAGAACAGTTTGTACAAAAACCCCCAAAATCTATCCGATTCTTAGAGGACAAAACCAACTGGTTTTATTCAAGAAACACCTGCCAAACTCTCAACCCAGAAGATGAAGATTACACTTCCTAAATTCTGAACGTTATCACTTCGATCAATGGGCGACACAAACAAAGATGATTACGTGTGATTGTTTGTTTACAGAATAAAGAAGATGAAGATAAAGAGAGAAATGACATATATCTTTCACGTTTCTTGTTAGAAATAAAAAGGATGACCAAAACTATTTATATGAAAAAAATGACCAACAAAAATAATAACAGAAAAATAACAGAAAAGAAATTAAGTGAAAAAATGCAGAATTTGAAGTCATGCGTCGACCTCCAGCCTTCATGCGTCGACGCATAAAATATGAATTTAGTGTCCACTGATTTGTGCGCTTTCCCGCAAGTTTTGGAGGTTAGCGTATGAAATTTGGGGTTGGCGCATGGACTGGAAGGGTCAGTGCATGAAGTGCAAATTTTCAGGAAATTCAATTTTTCTGAGCATTTTTACCAGACCAAGATCAGAGACACATACTAGACACAACTAAAACGATCGTGGACATTTATTTTTGGAGAGGACAAGATCCTATGCATCTAGACGCTATATGCCCGACACGTGAAGTGATACCGCTCAAATAAAAATCTAATATGTTTGTTGACATCATTAAAACAAGGTAGCTAGGAGAAGAATATCCCTCATATACTCCCCCTTTTTGATGATGGCAACACTTTATTAGCTGTCACGAGATATGTAATTTGAGAGTGAACAAAGCTCCCCCTGTCTTTGACATATGGTTAATAAAATTTCTGCTTGTTATTCTTCGCCCCCTTTGACAACATCAAAAAGAAGAAAAGACAGTGGTCAAAATAATGCAGTATAATACGTAGTGGATCATCATATATTTGCAACAACCAACCATTAACATGCATCCACATATGATACCGCTAATGTAAACTTAGGAATGATTAAATAAGAAACAAAAAACATACAAGCAAAACATTCACTCCGGAAGAGTTTAAACAAATGGAAGCACACGTCAAAGTTAAGCAACAAAAAAAACAACCAAACCACAAAACATAAACGCAAACACAAATGAAGCATAATGCCCTAAGCTCTATGGTATTCTCCCCCTAAATGGATGGCCTCTTCCCCTATAATGTTGACTTGGTGGTGGAAGGTCCTCGAGTTGAAGGTTGAGCTCAATCAAGGTGTTGTTGAGGTTACCAAGGCTGTTTGCCAAGTTCAGATTTTGCTGAGTTAAGTTGGCATCCATCTGATTGAACCGATTCATAGCTGCATTTGCGAAATTGTTGAAGTTGGTGATGTGAGAAGATATTTGGTTAGATAGATTTGTGAACTGTTCCTGCTGAGTTGTATATCGATTGTCCTGCAGCGCTTGGAATTCTTGATGTTGCAGAGACAACTTATTTAGCCTCGCTAGAATTTCTTCAGAAGACTGCTGATCATACTGAAATGGTGGAGTTGGAGGAGCAGAATTTTCAGGTTGCTGCCATTTATAGTCCTCATCATAAGATGGAGGAACATATGCAGCACCAAGCACAGTCCAGCAGTTTTGTTGCCACTGACCCCAACCCTGATTTTCAGAAGTCTCTCCAGGTTGATGGCTCATCCATGCCTCATTGTCCTCTTCTTGCATAGCCACATTCTCTTGCATAACCACATCTTCCTGTATGACCACATTTTCATCATTAACCGCTTGATTTGCATTTCCTGGAATGCCTTCATCGTCACTTCTTTCAAGGTGAACCGGTTCATCATGTTCAGGATGGGTGGATCTTGGTCGATAGATGAACCTGTTCTCACGTGACTGCCAAAAGTAACCCATCATGGAAAGGGTTTTGGCAAGAAATTGTTGTTCAGCAGTGATATGAATGTGACAAATTTGCGGAATAGGAACATCAAAGTGATTCAAGATGTTTGCAACAACAGACGCATAACCAAGTGCCAGAAATTTGTGGGAGCTGCGAGTAATGAACATCCTATAAGCAAAATAATAGGGCCAGTTAATTTTGATATTATTCTTGAGAATATAGATGAGGTGAACCTCTGCCTGCTCAACTCTTGAGTATCCTTCTTTCTTAGGCCTCAAGATGCGAGCAATAATCCACTAAATAATACGGTCTTTGAATTTTAGATGGCCGGTAGTGACACTTTTAGGAAATAATTCACTTGCCACAAAATCAGCTGAATACGGTTCCCACAACATTGAATTCAGAGAAGTTTTGAATTCATAGCCCTCAACAAAGGTTTTATCAGTAACCTTTGGGAGAGTGTCAGTGTCCAAGATAAACAATGTAGACCATACATCATTTGTCACTTCAAATTCTGTATTATTCATGGAGAATTTAAATCCAGCCCCATGAAATTTGCCCTTGATCCCACAATAGAACAACCGAGTCAAGTCTTCACTATACTTATCATCACATTCTACAAATTCACTAAGATTTTGAAAATTTATAAGTTCAGAAATCTCAGGAATGTGAAAATCTGGACCCATCAGAGGATAAAACCCATGTTGTCTTATAACAGCCCGGTTAGAAAATAGTTCCTCAAAAGGAGTAGTTAGCCTTTCAGAAATTAAAGACTTAAAGGTTACCCGTTGTGAAGATGATGATGCTCTGGTTGGTGCTGATTGTGAACATGATCCTCTTGTTCCCCTTCTACTAGGGTTTCTTCTTGAAGCCATGGTTGAAGAAAAATTGAAAGAGGGTGATGACACTTGTTTTTCGCTGAGAGTAAAGAGGAGATATGTGCAGCCCTTAGAAAACCTTGTAGCAATAATATAGAATATTTTCTCTTGGTGGGATTTTGATCTCTAGGGTTTTGATGAGGATTTAGTGGAGAGTAATTGTTATTGATGAGGTTTAATGGAGGGGGATAGGGAGAGATTGACCACAAAGACTAATGAGATGACATGCAATAACCATAGATTAATGTGCAATGAGAATATGTAGGGAAAATGAACAACACTAGGTCGGCGCACACGTCCCAGTAAAGAAGGGAGTCTGAACAGTCAAGTTATGCGTCGACTTGTGAATCTGTGCGTCGGCGAATGATTCTTGAATTTTTTTTAAAAAGTGTTGAACATGTGTTTATGCGCTATCCCGAAAATTAAGTAGGTCAGCGCATGAATCTATGCGTCGATGCATGAACATATAAAAGTGAAATTTTGCAATTTTTAAGTTCCAACCAGATAAATAGACATATGCACATACAGAACAAGACATCCACATGAACAATAAGTGCTCAAAATGCAATAAACATCAAGATTAGAGTAATTAATATGGCACAAAATATTGATAAACATCTATAAATCGGAACGATATTACCATGATCATCATGACGATAAGATCCCTCACATATGGCTAAATATCCCTTTGCATTGTTAGTGAAAAGAATAAACAAGCATATATATATGTGAAGATCAATACTCTAAAGGATTATTAAGCGCGATCCGAGATATCGAGAATGCCAAGTTCCCTACGGATGTGAAAGAAAGGCTCTGTAGCTAATGGTTTTGTGAAAATATCAGCAAGTTGATTCTTAGTGTCAACGTGCTCAAAAATTACATCACCTTTCTCTACATGATCCCTAAGAAAGTAATGGCGTATTTCGATATGCTTGGTGCATAAATGCAATACGGGGTTCTTAGTTAGATTAATCGCACTAGTGTTATCGCACAAAATTGGAATACGTTCAAGTTTTAAGTTGAAATCAAGTAATTATTGTTTAAGCCATAAGACTTGAGCACAACAACTACCGGCGGCAACGTATTCTGCCTCGGCTGTTGACAAAGCAACGGAAACCTGTTTCTTGCTGTGCCAACTCACCAAGGAATTTGCGAAAAAGTGACATGTGCCACTAGTACTTTTCCTATCCAACTTGCACCCGGCAAAGTCGGAATCGGAGTAGCCAACTAAGGAACAAACACTACCTTTGGAATACCATAGCCCATACTTTAGAGAACCAGAAAGGTATCGAAGTATGCGCTTAACTGCCTTTAGGTGGGATTCCTTGGGATGTGCCTGATACCTCGCACACATGCATACACTAAACATTATATCGGGACGTGATGCGGTAAGATAAAGAAGAGACCCTATCATACCTCGATACTTCTTTACCTCAACATCCTTACCCTTTTCGTCACGATCAAGATTAGCACTTGTAGGCATAGGAGTATCTATTGCTTTGTATAATGATTTCCCCAAAAGAGACAATCTCCCATTTTTCAGCCTCCTCTTAGGCTTTATATAATGACCTCCCTAAGTAGAGTCAATCTCTTTTTTTAGCCTCAATCTTGGGCTTTGTACAAGACAAATAAAACACTCTCTTGTTGAGTCAGTCTTTCAGCCTCAATCTTGGGCTTTGTACAAGACAGACATAAAACTCCCTAATTGAGTCAACCTTTTAGCTTCAACCTTGGGCTTTGATCAAAGCACACAAAAATCAACATCCCCTCAGAGACAATCAAAAAATCTCTGCAAGAAGATATTTTTCTATACAATCACACATCAAAATAGAAAATCAAAACAAACTTTAATCCCAGATAACTGTTGTAAGTGGCACACTTGTTGATTCAAAAATCCAAGTTGTAGTTCATCTCTTATCCTGGTAAAACCCTCTTTCATCTAATTGTTGTAAGTGGCAAGCCTCTGGATTATTTACATCCAACACAATGTCCCTCTCTTAGCATGAAAAACTCCTAAGGAAAAATGGCATTGCTCAACACTGAGTTAAAGTTTTCTCCTTCAGGACAAATCCCTTATAAAGGAAATTATGGCATTGTTGAATTCACATATCCCAGTTAAAGTAATTCTCCTTTATAATCAGTCACCCAACAGTTGTGATAAACAGATGAGATATCTCCTTTAGAGATAACAAATTCTCTCTCAGTCAAAACCTTTAGCTTCAATCTTGAGCTTCGAACAAGACACAAAAAACCTTTAGCTTCAATCTTGGGCTTTGAACAAGACGCCAAACATCTTTTTCCTCCCATAAAATAAGAGGAACTACGATTACTCTAATTTCCCTGTTATCATTACGGGAATACGTAGGCATAAGATTGCGAAATCTTAGCGAGCACACTAATCAAAAACCTTAGGTCCAGTACCTTACCAAAAACATCAAAAAACCCGACATCAACAAAAATACTCTCTCTCAAACACTCCCAAAGGCGAAACTTTCCTAACCCTCGACAGATAAACACCAGTAAATAGAAAACAGTAGAAATTGCTAACGATCTATGGATAACCATATATAGGATGGGTAATTGACAACTCCCCATTGTATAACCTGACCCCGGACCCCCTAATTTCTTAGCATTTGTTAAAGAAAACATTTGCGTGCAAGGTTAGTTTTAGATAGCTTCTATTTCCTTTCCAGCTTCATAGGATTAATAAGAAATCAGAAAGTAGCACCCAATTCCAACCAATGGCGATAAGGTGGTCGCGTCACCGACAAAAATCGCACGCTACAGAAAAATGGCGACTCTGCGGGGAGTCCAAACTAGGATTAGAATTCCTAAGAGGTCTAGGTTGTTAGAAATTTTTCTACATACTACATGTTTATATATATATATATATATATATATATATATATATAGTTCTGGACCGGACCAATGGCTAGAATTGGCCCAATCCGCTTCTGCTCCAGAGCAGCCCAAATTGCCTAAGCCCAATCCACAGAGGGGCAAAAGTGACATTTCTGCCCCTACACCCGGGCAAGGAACGCAACGTCCCTCCCCGGTTCTGATGCCCGTTACGCATGGCTTCCTCGCTGCCCGAACGTCAACGGGCAGGTGTCCGCAACTGCGTCTATGCCCGACATAACGGCTAGTTCATGGCAACCTGCCCGTCACAACGGCTAGTTTGGGCAGTTACCTATTCTTTGGGAAAAACGGCTAGTTCGCCCCGAAAATAGGACCGTTGGCCACGCGCTGGGGCTCTATATAAACCCTCTCACTTGAGAGGGTCAGATATCACATTTTTCACCCTAAGCATACACTTTGTACTTGCCCCTTTTTCTCTGACCCTTTCTTACTTGAGCGTCGGAGTACCTTGCAGGTACACCCCCTCCTCTCCTCATTCTCAAGCCAATCACGTTGCACGCCTTGCGACCAACAATCATCCGAGCACCTCACCTTCTGACGACCAGCTCACGTGGACCAGTTCGAATACTTCGGATCAGTGGCGCCGTCTGTGGGAAATCCTTGTTCTCCCCTTCTTTCTTTCCTCCTCGGAAACTAAAAGATCAAAACATACTTTCTTTGATCCGCCCACACATGGCCGCTCAGAACTCCGCAAAAGGTGCTGACGCTACGGTTCTTGTCCCCGTCAACAAGATGGACGTTAATGGCAGTTCGCTGTTACTTTCTGATCCCCGTTTCCTTCGAGACGGGGCCACTGCGTCTCCAACTCCTCCTCCCACCGAGCAAGGAGGAAAACAGTCATCGTTGGGGGAACAACCAATTCCTGCCCCCCCCCCCCCCCAGCGCTGATCTGGCCGTTGCAGCCCTCCTAGATGCTGTCAACCGCACGAACCTCCTTATCTTGCAGCAAGGAGAAAGGATAGGAGCCCTCGAAGAAGCAGCTCTTCCAAGATCTTCTCCTCCCAAGAGGAAACACCAGAAATCAAGAAGCCCGCCGCCTAGGCGCCGGGAAGACCGTATGACGAGGCGTGAGCCTGAACCACTACGCGTTCGCAAACGCGACCAGATCTCCCCGCGGGATCAGTCACCACCAAGACACAAGAGAACGAGGCAAGACGGGCATTCTCCACCGGTCAGACCTCGCGACCGGCCATGATCACCCTCACCTCGCAGAGACCGCCACCGCGAGCGCAGACAACGGTCACCGTCGACTTCAAGTTCGGACAGCGACGACGAGCCTCGCGGCCCGTTGTCCCACAGGATCCTGGTCACCCGTCTCCCCAAAGGACTAGAGAAGCCTCCGTCTCTAGGGACTTATGATGGAACCACGAACCCAGACGAGCACATAGAAAACATAGATGCTCTTCTGGACTACAGAGGTGTACGAGGAGCCATCAAATGCCGCCTGTTCCCAACCACGCTCCGGAAGGGAGCAATAACTTGGTACAAACAGCTGCCAGAGGAATCCATCACATCCTAGAAGCAGCTCGGGAGGATTTTCTCCCGACACTTTACCGCATCACGACGCCATCCAAAGACTGAGGCGTCCCTTAGAGCTGTCGTACAAGGAAGAGATGAACCTCTTCGGGACTACATTGAGCGGTTCAACAAGGAAGCCGTCCAAGTGCCAACGACCGACGAGATGAAGAAGTTCCTGCTCAAGCAGGGATTACGTCCTGGCTCAGACTTCGCGAAAGCCATCGGCCTAGATCCACTGAGGAACCTCAATGCTCTCCTCCACCAAGCCCAGTCGCATATACAGTACGAGGAGAAAGTCGCTGCCCACTCTGTCCGGGCCTCCCGTCACCAAGAAGGTGCCCTGACATCCAGAGCTAAAGAGCCCTCGACATCCCGTCGAGGAGATAAAAGACACGACGATCGGCCTCGCGATGCACGCGAACAGAAGGGACCTTCTGGATGGTTCCATGACTATACCCCCCTCACTACCTCGAGGGAGAAAATCTTGTCCGAATGTGCCAACTCAGAGTTCAAACAGGCGGGAGTACGTTTCCCCAAACAGCTACCGACCAGGCCGGGTGTAGATAAATCCAAGTATTGATGCTTCCACAAAAGCCACGGCCATACGACGGAGGAATGCATCCACCTCAGAGATGCCATAGAGATCCTCATTCGCGACGGCCACTGAAGCAGTTCGCGAAGAAGAAAGAGGCTCCCGGGCAAGAAACCCAGGAGAGCAAGAAGGCTACAGAAGAGACTCCGCCCTCCGAGGACACTAACGTACAGGTCGCTCTGTCCATAACCCGGCCAGAGGACTTCTGTATCCCTGATGGTCTGCCCGCCTCCACATTCCTCGGCGCTCATAGCCCGTGGGAGACCTTCCCACCGGCCATGGTCATCTCCGGTGGTGGATTCAACAAAATCACGGACGGTTCAGTCAAAAGGAAATTCGAGCAACTGATCAGCAAAAGCTCCAACGAAGTCACCACGCTAGATACCACTCACAAAGGATCATCTCCCATTTCCTTCTACAAGGAGGAACTCCTCGGCGGGTCACCAAACTCAAGCATCCCCCTTCTCATCCGGGCAAGGATGGCGAACTTCGACGTTCGCAGGATACTCGTAGACCAGGGCAGTTCGGTTGACATAATGTACAACCACCTATTCGAGACACTGCAACTGGACGACTCTTACCTTACTCCATACGTTGGATCCGACCTGCAGGGGTTCAACGGAGCAGTAACAAGGCCCCGAGGTTACGTAGAGCTCATCGTAACCTTCAGTTCAAGAAAGACAACCCGAGCAATCAAAGCACAGTTTCTGGTAATTGACTGCCCGTCACTATATCAGTGCATTTTTGGAAGGCCAACCCTGGCGGAGTTGATTGCAGTGCCTTCTACCGTACATCTCAAGATGAAGTACTACACTTCTGAAGGGATGGTCGCCACCCTCCACGGCGACATCGAAGCTGCCCGTCGATGCTCTGAAGCAGCATCAAAAGGACTGAGCACCATCTCAGCGAGGCCGGAGGCATCTGGTCGTCCTCATCTACCCAGCAGCTCCGAGCAGCCAAAGCCACTCCCCCAGGTCGAATCCATCGATTTGGACAACCGTTTCAGCGAGGAGGATCACGCCAAAGACCTGACGACTTCGGGCAGCCAGTCCCACAACAATGGCCATCTCCTACGCCCCATCCCAGATGGCAACTTCGAGATCGTTCCGTTCGGAGAAGACCCCCAGCGGGGAGTGAAGATCAGAGCAGACCTCCCCGACCTGGCCAAGAGACAGCTAAAAGCGTGCCTCCGGGAGAACGCAGACTTGTTCGCATGGAGCGCTGCTAAAATGCCAGGATTGGACCCCTCCGTTGCCTGCCACCAGCTTACAATTGATCCGGCCGTCAAAGTCGTTGCTTAGTGTAGAAGGAAACAGTCCCCGGAGAAGATGGAAGTCACGGAGAAAGATGTTAAAGACCTTCTAGAAGCTAGGTTTATTTCTGAGGCCAAATACACTACATGGCTCTAAAATGTTGTACTTGTAAGAAAAAATAATGGCAAATGGAGAATGTGAGTTGATTATACCAATGTTAATAAGGCCTGTCCGAAGGACGCCTACCCCCTCCCCACTATAGATAAGCTCGTAGATAACTCAGCAGGTTTTAAGCTGTTATCGTTCCTCGACGCCTACTCGGGCTACAATCAAATCCCGATGGTCGCGAGCGATAAAACTTACACAACCTTCATGACCGAATCATGCAACTATTACTACAACGTAATGCCCTTCGGACTGAAGAACGCCGGCGCTACGTACCAACGAATGATGAACAAAGTCTTCCAAGGACAAATAGGCGACATGCTCGAGGTATACATGGACGACATGATTGTCAAGTCCCACGAGGAGCTGGACCACGTCGCCCACCTTCGCCAAATTTTCGAGCAAGCGAGAAAATATCAAATGCGTTTTAACCCAGAGAAGTGCACGTTCGGAGTACGGGCAGGAAAATTCCTTGGTTTCTACTTGACGGAACGAGGAATAGAGTCTAATCCCGACAAATGCCGGGCATTATCTAAGTTCCCAACGCCCACGTCTAAGAAGAACATCCAGTCCCTCAACGGGGAACTCACCTCGTTGTCCCGCTTCGTCGCAAAATCAGCCCAACACGCCCTTCCTTTCTTCAAGCTCTTGAGAAAAGAAGCCGCGTTTGAATGGACCGAAGAATGCGAGGCATCCCTCCTTCACTTAAAGCAAGCCCTGTCGAAACCACCCGTGTTATCGCGACCAGATACCGGGGAAGTTTTGTTCCTATACCTCGCCGTCACTGTCGAGGCCGTGAGCGCCGTTCTCATTCGCGAAAATCCTGCCGGGCAAAAACCAGTATACTTCACGAGCAAAGCATTGCAAGACGTGGAGTTGTGATATCAACAGATAGAAAAGGTAGCATTGGCCCTCGTCAACGCTGCCAGATGACTGAGGCACTAGTTCTTGGCCCATACGATCGTGGTAAGGACGGATCAACCCATCAACCAATTGCTGGGCCGGCCAGACATGGCCGGTCGAATGCTCAAGTGGTCGTTGGAGCTGTCCGAATTTGACGTCTGATACGAAAGCAGAAAACCTCTCAAAGCACAGGCCCTGGCCGATTTCGTGGCGGAAGTAACCTTCTCAGACTCCTCGCCCCACATAGCAAACAGATGGACCATCTACGTGGACGGAGCATCCAGCTCGAGCGGCAGCGGGGCAGGAGTAATTCTTGAAAACGACGAAGGGACCATAGTAGAGGCGTCTCTCACTTTGTCCTTCCCCACGTCGAACAACCAGGCTGAGTATGAGGCCTTCCTCGCTGGGTTGCGCCTAGCCGAAGACCTAGGGGCAGAAGAAATCATCATCTGCACGGACTCTCAGTTCGTAGCCCACCAGATCTCCGGGGAGTATCAGGCCAAAAACGACAGTCTATCTGAATACCTCTCCCTAGTCAAGGAAAAGATGTCGAGGTTCAGGACAGTAGCAGTAAGACATGTTCCCCGCGAACACAACGTGCGAGCAGACATCCTGTCCAAACTAGCGAGCACAAAGAGGAAAGGCGGAAACAGGTCAGTCATCCAAGAGATACTTCCCCGGTCCAGCATCGATAAGGGGTCCTCGGCCCTAAACGTGCACGCGATCGGAGATAGCGACTGCTGGATGACGCCCGTGTACAACTACCTCACCAGGGACGAACTTTCGGATGACCCCAAGGAAGCCAGCACCATCAGACGAAGAGCTTGCTCGTACGTCATCCTCGAGAATAAACTTTACCGAAGGGGCTTCTCCATCCCACTACTAAAGTGCATAGAGGAGGAGATTGTCCCCCACGTGTTACGAGAAATCCACGAAGGCATTAACGCCCAGCACCTGGGAGGAAGGTCCCTTGCCCGCAAGGCACTCCGGGCAGGATATTATTGGCCAACTATGCAGCAAGACGCCAAGGAGCATGTGAAGAAATGCGACAAATGCCAGCGGCACGGGGATATGCACCTAGCTCCACCTAACGAGCTGAAAAGCTTGACATCCCTGTGGCCATTCGCCTGGTGGGGCCTAGACATCCTAGGACCCTTCGTGATGAGGTCCAGCCAAAACAAATACCTGATAGTGGGTGTAGATTATTTCACAAAGTGGATAGAAGCAGAAGCCTTAGCGAACATAACAGCACTTAACATTCTACGCTTCTACAAGCGGAATATCCTTGCCCATTTTGGGATTCCCCAAGCAATCGTCACGGACTATGGGACACAATTCACGGACAAGAAGTTCCAAGACTTCGTCACCCATCTCGGAACAAAGCAACACTTCGCTTCGGTAGAGCACCCCCAGACCAACGGCCAGGCAGAAGCGGCCAACCGTGTCATCCTTCGTGGCCTCAAATGAAGACTGGATGAAACGAAGAAAGCCTCGGTCGAGGAGCTCCACAGCGTCTTGTGGGCATATCGCACTACTCCCCAGTCCACCACCGGGGAAACGCCTTTCCGCTTAGCATATGGCATGGAGGATGTTTTACCCATCAAAATCCACGTGCCGTCCAGAAGGACCGAATCACCTCTAGACGAGGAAATGAATAACGAAGCAATGAGAGAAGAGCTCTACCTCGTCGAGGAAATTCGGACAGGAGCAGCCCTCCGCGAAGCGTCCCTTAAGCAGAAAATGGCAATCAGGCACAATGCCAAAGTCTTACGACGAGAGTTCGATGTGGGCAGCCTTGTCTTGCGAAGAAACCACAAGGACTCTCGCGAAGGCAAACTAGCGGCCAACTGGGAAGGGCCATACAGAGTCCGTGCCAAAACGGGAAATGGTGCATACTTCCTCGAAAACCTCAATGGGGAGGCACTCCCTCGACCATGGAACGCTGAGAAACTTAAGCAATACTACAGCTAAAGTAACCTTAGGCTTCCTCATATCAAGAGACCACCTAGCGGTCATCATGCTCGCCCAGGTACAAGCGACGCATGCACACAAAGTAGAATCCCGCTCAAACAAACAAGCCGGAACTCTGCTCGTCGGCGGTCCTCAACCGAGCACCGCCTTCGCCCAAGTACCATGATTGGCAGAATCCCAGCTCGCGATGGGACGTTCACGCTGCGACCTCAGGCCTCAATCGCGACCTGAGATCCGCAACCTCACCAGGGACTTCCCCGGCTGTTCGCCCAGTTCCCCGCACTGGCAAATTCACATGCAGCGGGCTACCTTCCAAAAGAAAGCTCCACTAACAGACACACCCTCCGACGGGCAGTCATACACGCACAACTAAGATAAAGTACAACAATAATGTAAAGTACAACAAAAATTGTATAAATGTATCGGGCATTAAATAAAAAGGCCACAAGGGCCAAAAGACTGTGCGTATTACATAAAAAGGGGGCCATGCCCCCCCCCCAAAACCAAATAAATTACAAGTTAATCAACGGCACGCAGGCCGGACAAAACACAACAACATCAAAACAACATGAATCCTCATCCTTCCACATGCTCGGTCGCCTCGGGCTCGGTCTCCTGCTCCTCCGCTGGCTGATCTTCGGTCTGAACTTCGGGGGTGTCGAGAACCAAGCCTGTGGGCAAGACGATGTGATCATTTTCCACTCGTGCAAGGTAGTGGATACCATCGGTCGAAATGTCGAGCCCGGGGTTCACCACCCGCAATTGGGCCACGGCACTTTCAAAAGACTCCGATGCCACAGCAATGCCATCCTCCTCGACTTGCAGTATGCTGGCGACCAGCTCAGCCCTAGTTTTTAGCACTTTTATCTCGTCCAGTTCATCAGCACCCGGGGCACTGGCCGCCATCAGCTCCTTGTTCAAGTCCTCCGCAGCCTTCTTCTCCGCCTTCAGCCTGGTTACCTCCTCCTTCAGCTTAGCCGTCTCCTCCTCGGCCTTCCTCCTAGCCTCGCGAGCACCCTTGACTTCTTCCTTTAGGGACGCCTCGGAGGCCCGGGCAGTAGTGAGTTCAGCCTCAAGCACAGAGTCCCCTTCCGCATAAACGGCCGCCATTTCCAGCATCCTCACCATGGCGGAAGCATCCTGGGCCACCATCGCCCTCTTGCTCACTCGGTCCATGCTTCCGAGGTTGAGTGACTCTGCCCGCGGAACGACCAAAGTGTTGCCCTCAAAGAACCTCCGGTCGAGGACACACGGAGGAAGTTCAAACTTCCCTTTCTCGGGCGCCCGAGTCAGGTCCACGGCATCCGACGACCTTTTCCGCTTCGCTCGCCCAGCCAGAGCCAATGGAGAGTCCCGGGGAGCTGGAGTAGGAGAAGCAGAGGTCCCCACCACAGCTTGAGCAAGGGGAAGAGCACGAGAACCACCAACAGGACGGGCCTTGGGAGGAGCCGCTCCAGCCTTGCCCCGCGCCATGGCGTTCCTCACCACACGATCACAAGCCTGAGGCATTTCACCTGCACAAACGAAACGAACACGTTAGCAACGGGGAAGAAAAAGAAATAACAAATAAAGTCTAAGTAACTAAGACTACCGAGCAACTTCTGGGCATCCGCGGGAGTTTTGCACTCCAGCAGAGCCTTCACATTGATAAACCGGCGCTCGACTCTCTGGCTCCCGTCATCCTCGTAGATAAGGGCACCCTTGCTCGTCCAGCAGCTCGCAAGATCGAAGGAGTTGACCCACCTCACCAGCGTCTCGTAGGACACAGCATCCTGCCCGCGCAACGCGCTCGGCTCAAAGACGTAGGCGCTGGGCTTCTTCGAGAAGTGCTCGGGTGTCCAGCGGATAGGAAACTTATACACTCTCTCCCCGATATATTTCCCTTCCTCGGTAAGTAGTTCATCTCCGTTCTCATCATACTCTACCTCCCAGACATACACGTTGTCCTGCGCAGCTTTGGACAAGGGCTCGACGATATAATACAGTCCCTTGAACGTTCGGATGGACTCCGAGAACGGCTTAAACAGCTTTCTGGGCTGCTTCAAAGAGACCCATCCATACCTCTTCCCCACCAGCTGCCGCTGTAGGTTGAAAATAGTAAATAATAAAGGAAGAGTGGTCCCCAAAGCAAGGTGCTCGCACACCAACTCAAAAGCCTGTATGAAGGCCAACGAATTGGGGTGGAGCTGGGAAGGAGCCAACTTCAGGTGCTCGAACACCGACCGCTGGAAGTTGGTAAAGGGCAACCTCAGCCCCAATTCCTTGAAGGCATATTCGTACATGGCGAAGCAGTCCCCGAAGTTCGAGCAGATCCGCTCGTCCAAATTAGGTATAAGCACTCTCCATTCACCCGCTGACCCCACCTCAGTAAAAACGTCCGCCGCAGACCTGGCAAACGTGGAAACATGGTTTGAAGGTTCGGCCACCTCCCACTCTTCCGGACAGAACACCTCAACGTCCTCTTCCATTGCGTCCTCCTCCACGACCTCCAAATCCTCTCCCTCCTCAGCATCGCTCGCTTCCCCCTCGACTTCGCTCGAGGAGTTCGAAGCTGACGAGCTCGAGGACGCAGAGCTCGAGGCCGTTGTACTACTGCTCTCCTCGGACACAGTCTCCTCCTCGGAGGTAACGGGGATAACTTCCCTCTCTGGCTCCATCGCCTCTACGATCACCTGAAAAAGCAGAGAAAGACAATGAATTCGACAAGAAATCAAATCCACCCTTCCACCGCTAAGTCAAGTGAAAGGGCGCGCAGAAGGCTAAGGACAACGTCCCCGGCCTAAGCCCTAACATCAAACAAAGAAAGAAAAAACCTCCCCGCAAGGAGACGACCGAGACATGCCATCTTCCTACGAGGAACCTCCCCGTGCTCAAATTCCGTTAAAAGCTCCACCGGAATCTGGAAACGTTCCACCGGAAAGTTCACCAATCCACCAGAAGATGGTAAGACGCGGTGGTCACGACTCGCGACCACGACGTGGACCACCACGTGCACCGAACGCGCTACCTACTCCGGCGAGATGCTTGATGCAGCATATGGGCAGAACCGCCGCCCACCACCAACACTCGCCAGAAATCTACCTACTGTGTCACCTAAAACTAACCCTAGCCGCATGCAATCTACCATTGACAATGAGAGGAAGTAAAACAAGCTGGAAACCAGAAAACTTACTTGTTTTTTATTAGAAGAGAAAGGTTGCTCGAAACTTGACACGGTGGTCGGTTGCTCTGAAGACGGTACGGGCAGGAACGCTGATGACGACGAAGAAGGATCAGAAGGGAAAAAGTGAAAAATGGGACAACCTTCCCCCTTTTATACTGAGGGGCACGTGCACACACGTGCCCGTAGGTAATAATGACTGCCCACTAGCCATAATTACCTATTAACTGCTACGCAGGGCTCGATGCACACGTGGCAGCCCAACGTTTCCCATTCTGTCTGACGCTTTATCTTCCCGAATACCGGGCAGCAAAGTCACGACCACAAGCATCACGAACACAGAGGGCCACGGGCACCTCGAGACAATTTTCCTCGTCTCCAAACGACGACTCTGCGCGACGAGAAGTTCTTAAGTCATCACTCCCACACTCGGGAGCAACGACTTGGGGGCTCCTGTTCTGGACCGGACCAATGGCTAGAATTGTCCCAATCCGCTTCTGCTCCAGAGCGGCCCAAATTGCCTAAGCCCAATCCACAGAGGGGCAAAAGTGACATTTTTGCCCCTACACCCGGGCAAGGAACGCAACGTCCCTCTCCGGTTCTGATGCCCGTTACGCACGGCTTCCTCGATGCCCGAACGTCAACGGGCAGGTGTCCGCAACTGCGTCTATGCCCGACATAACGGCTAGTTCATGGCAACCTGCCCGTCACAACGGCTAGTTTGGGCAGTTACCTATTCTTTGGGAAAAACGGCTAGTTCGCCCCGAAAATAGGACCGTTGGCCACGCGCTGGGGGCTCTATATAAACCCTCTCACTTGAGAGGGTCAGGTATCACATTTTTCACCCTAAGCATACACTTTGTACTTGCCCCTTTTTCTCTGACCCTTTCTTACTTGAGCGTCGGAGTACCTTGCAGGTACACCCCCTCCTCTCCTCATTCTCAAGCCGATCACGTTGCACGCCTTGCGACCAACAATCATCCGAGCACCTCACCTTCTGACGACCAGCTCACGTGGACCAGTTCGAATACTTCGGATCATATATATATATATATATTTACTGCTATTTCCTACTTGATATCCGTGTTTATTTTTCTGTCAATGGGAATGCGATTGATACGCATGTGGAAAGTTTGAGATAACCCTAAGATAAGGGGTGGCATAGACGGGTGGACTTGTAGGGAGTGAATCTCGAACAAGCGATCCTGGTAGACCATCAAATCAGGCAAGGGCACATGTGGATACTTACTGTTGAACGACCAATTGTCGTGAAAGCAGAGTTTTCCCAGTGCGGCACCCGTGACCCTGAGTATTTAGTAGACATTAACCCTATGACCATTTGGTAGTGCAGTGACTATCGAAAATAGTTTATACGCGATACTACACTCAAATGAGATTAATCCTAAGATGCTACAGCTCGCTCGGGTGAACCAGCTTGCTGTTGATATCCCTAGGAGGGGTCAATGATTTTGGAAACCTGGAACCCGTTCTACAGGTACAAAACTTGACCAAAATAGTACAACCTTTGGGGATGGGTAGAGCCATGACTCCATGCTCGTGACGTTGAAACCTTGAACCCATCTTTTTTCAATGTTTTTGTGTGTTGTATTCATGCATTCATCTAAAAAACTCTTAAACAAAGAAAAAAATCTCTCTTCTTTTCTTCAAAATAAACTAAAACAATAATTGCAAATATCAGAGAGATTGTGTTATATATTTTGGTTGAAGAAAGACGCACAAGTACACCTTCAAGGCTCCAAAACTAGAGGATTTAAGGAGGTTGGCAAGGATGATTACCAACCTTGATGCTTTCAGAGCTAAGCATGGAGGGTTGTTGTCTTTATTAAGGGTATATGTGGTTGAAGGAATCCTGTCTATCCTAATTCAGTTCTACGATCCAGTTTATCACTGCTTCACATTCCCGAATTACCAACTGGCAGCAAAACTGGAGAAGTACTCTCATTTGATTGATTTACCTATCAAGATCAAGCTCCGTTTTCTGGATTGGAAGAAATTCCAAAGGATCAGGTCATTGCGGGAGCAATTTCTTTGGATGAGTCAGAAGTTAGGACTCACATGACCACTAAAGGAGGAATCTAGGGTTTACCCGCTAAATTCCTGACAGAGAAAGCTCTATACTTTTCCAGTATAGGAAACATAACTGTTTTCAAAGACATCTTTGTCCTACTCATATATGGGTTATTCCTCTTTCCTAGCATTGACAACTTCGTTGATACCAACGCTGTTAAGATATTTCTGAATGGAAATCCCGTACCAACTTTGCTCGCAGATGCTTATCATTCTGTACACTTAAGGAATTTGTACAGTGGAGGAATGATCACATGTTGTGTACCCTTACTCTACAAATGGTTCATTTCCCATTTACCCAAGTCTACTGCTTTTTGGGATCCCAAGAGTACTCTACGTTGGTCACAAAGGATTATGTCTCTTACCAACTCTGACATAGATTGGTATAATATGATTTATGAGGGGATAGAGATCATCGAAAGATGTGGAAATTTCCCTAACATACCCCTCATTGGAACTAAAGGAGGAATCAACTATCATCCAATTTTAGTTCGCCGTCAACTCGTATACCCGATGAAGAATATCCCGCATAACGTTCATCTGGAAGGTCTTTTCTTCAAGGAAGGGGAAAATGACAGGGCACTAAAGAAAGAAATAGTGCATTCCTGGCAACACATTCACAGGAAAGGAAGAGAGTCTCTAGGAATACCAAACTGTATCTCCATGGAGCCTTATCTCCACTGGGTGCAAACTAGATTCCTCAAGCTGGGGATGTTTTACCCTCGCCAAGAAGTTTTTCCGTTAAAGTAACCTGTCCTTTATTTCATATCTGATACAGAAAAACTCCAGGTAGTTCTCAACAAAGTTCAACGTGAGAAGAGCTCTTGGAAAAACAAGTATCGAATCCTCAACGTGGATTGTACTAAGATTCAGGAACTATTAAAAGAAGGGTTAATAGTCATTTACCCCCCTGCAATATAGGCAAGTTTTGATTTACCCCCCTTTAAAAAAAATTGGATTACCCCCCTGAAATTTTGGGGTACCCCCTTAAGCATGTAAAAACCAGGGGGGTAAATAAAAAAAAATATTTTACAAGGGGGTAATTTTTCTACCTGGGGGACAAAAGACTTAGAATTTTAAAATTTCGGGGGGGGTAATCCAAAAAACTTATTTTAAAGGGGGGTAAATCAAAACTCGCCTATATTGCAGGGGGTAAATGACTATTAACCCTTAAAAGAAAAGGATGCTCTGATTAAGATATTAGAGCATCATGTCGTAGAAAGTCAGGAAGACCGAAAGAAATTTGCTCGCTCATTTCACTTGACAAAGGACTGATGACCCGACAACGGCTGAAGATCCCCGGTCAAAGAAAAGGAAAATACCATAACCAACATCTAAGATCTCTTCAGAGAGGACTCAAGATCCATAAGCTTAGCCTTTTTCCTTACAACACTTTGTAAAATACTGTACTTTTCCTTGTAACATACTGCAATCTTTCGAATTCAATAAAAGGGGTCTCACCCCATTGTATGATATTTGCAATCTATTTGTTGAAGTTTCTTTTTTATTAAAACAAAAACTAAAAATATATACCATTTCATATCATTCATCATTCTCACATAACGCGTTCTTCTAATCTTCGAGTCTCACGTATGTGTCACGATTCTAGAGTCAAACTGTCTCACTCGTATAACACTCGGGTCAATCAACAAAAGAAAATGGACGATCTCGAGGAAGAGAACAGAGAGCTGAGATAAGAAGTCGACGCTCTAAAGGAAAGTTTGGAAAAACTTCATAGTGACATGCAATCCCTGGCAGCAGCTCAGAGGCAACAACAAAGGATTGTGATCTCAGAGATCACATCTACGCCCATTATGGAAACGCATGAGAATCATCCTCGGTACAACATGCCTAAAGGTCGTCCCTGGGGCATGCCTCTCAACTTTGTCCCTGAAGGATATATCCCGTCGGTCACTAAAGACCCAGAAACTACAGCAGGAACCACTGGACCTGAAGGTTATAAACTTCGGGCTCCTGAAGGTTACAGACTTCAGGACCCTGAAGCACCAAGAACCACCACTGTAATGTCTATACCACAACCAGTGGTACATTTTATCCCGGAAGGACAGATTCCACAAGTAATTTCTGGTGGAAACAAAGACATGTACGAAAGAATGAATGAGTTCCAAGAACAATTACTAGAGATGTAGAAGGAATTGCATACCATTCGCGGTCTAGACTTATTCAGAAAAGACGTCGCTGACCTCTGTCTGGTCCCTAATGTAAAGATACCGCACAAATTCAAGGTGCCTGACTTTGAAAAATACAAAGGCAACTCTTGCCCTCAAAGTCATTTGGTGATGTACGCTCGAAAGATGTCAACTCAGATAGAAAATCAACAACTACTGATCCATTACTTCCAAGACAGTTTAACCGGTGCCGCACTCAAATGGTACATGGGTTTAAACCGCACCAAGATCAGTACTTTTAGAGATCTCGGCACAGCCTTCGTTCAGCAGTATAAATATAATTTAGACATGGCACCAGATAGAGATCAACTCAGAGCAATGTCGCAGAAGGACAAAGAAACTTTCAAAGAATATGCTCAGCAATGGCGTGAAATTGCCGCCCAGATCTATCCCCCTCTTGAGGAAAAAGAGATGACAAAGATCTTTTTGAAAACCTTGAGCTCATTCTATTACGTTCGAATGGTTGCCAGTGCGCCCAGTGACTTCACTGAAATGGTGAACATGGGAGTACGCCTAGAAGAAGCAGTCTGAGAAGGACGATTGGTCAAAGATACAGAGCCATCAAGCAGTACCAAAAGATACGGTAGTGCTTTCCCAAAGAAAAAAGAGCAAGATATTAGTAATATCTCTCTTGGAAAGCAAAGGCAAAGGTATCAACCAGTAGCGGCGATAACTCTCGCTATTAACCCTGCGCCATCTCTGACATATCAACCTCAGGTTGATCAGAGCCAACCAAACCAACAACAGTATCAGCAAAGGACACAACAGCCTCTTCAGCAGGCTCGTCCACAGTACAACAATAACAATCGTACAACACGGCCACCAGGGTTTGACCCTATACCGATGTTGTACGCAGAACTATTTCCACTCTTACTGGCCAAGGGGCACGTCCAAACCAGGTCTCCTCTTACAGTACCAGAAAATCTGCCTTTTTGGTTCAATGCGGATAAAACTTGCTCTTATCATCAAGGAGGACCGGGACACAACATTGAGAATTGTCCCAGCTTCAAGTCTGATGTACAGAAGCTTGTCAGGAACGGGGTCTTATCTTTTAAAGATACCAATCCAAATGTTCAGATGAACCCGTTGCCACAACATGAGAAGATTGTCGTAAATTTAATAGAGGAAGAATTTAGCTGCAGTTATCAAATTCACGATGTACTCCTATTAGGAACCAATCTGGTCAGGATGCATTGCAGACAGAGCGGGTACAACCATGTACCACCTCACAATTATCACTAGTGTGATATCTGCTCAAAGAATAATCAGGGGTATTCTATAGTGCAATCAGCTCTACAAGAACAGATGGATCTGGGTTGGATCCAGGACCACCGCATTCGTGAAGTCCACATGGCCCATGCACATCCCAACATTATTCAGAACTGCAACATTCTTATGATGAATGTTAATTTGATGGAGATGCACTCAAGGCAAAGCCAATACCATAATCTGCCACGACACGATTACTACACTTGTCCGATCTGCTCAATAAGCAATCAGGGATGCTCTTTTGTACAATAGGCCCTCCAACGTCATATGGATCTCGAATGGATCCAAGACTATCGTGAGAAAAATAACCATCAAGTCAATATGGTTCATATCTTTGACATTCGCTTGATGAATACCAGTCTGGTAGAATTACACGCTAAGCAAGTCAGACTCGGCTTTCTGGCTTCACATAATTATAGAGACTGTGAACAATGTGATGAAGATGACCAAGGGTGTGCACTTGTCCAAAGATCACTTCAACACTTGTTGGACCACTGGTGGCTCCTAATCTATTTGGATGAAGCTACACAGTAGATTAGTATGACTGACGAGAATCCTGATAGGCATCAAACTCAAGATGTTCGCTCAATGGAAACAAATCTAGTAAAGTTGCACTGCATACAAAGCGGGCGAGGTCGGATGCCCCCCCACAACTATGAGCGTTGTAGAGTTTGTTCAGAGAATAACCAAGGATGTTACCCAGCACGAGTGGCTCTTCAAAATCAGTTGGACCAGAAAGAGATTCGACCATGTTCAAGTTCTGGGTCGATCAACGTGATACAAAACTATCTCCATGATCAAAGTAAAGACGTTGTCATAATCTCCGATCATGGGAGGACCAAATACGTTTGCGCCATAATCCCTCTCCTCAGTGAATCAAGAGTTCCCCTTGATAGTAGAAAAGTTCCCAACCAGAAACTAATTGAGGTTGCCTATAACTGTCAGAGAAGTCAGAAAGCTCCCGTGGTTATCTACTTGCCAGGTCCAATACCGTACAAATCGGAAAAGGTTATCCCTTACAAGTACGGTACAACTACCATTGAAAATGGAAAAGAAACTCCATTACCCTCCGTCGTAAACATTGCCGACATCAGTCGAGTCACACGAAGCGGCCGAATCTTCAACAGAGGAGTTGGAGAACCCACCAAGGAGAAGGAACCTCAAGCAGAAGTTCCAAATCAACCAGTTGGGAAATCCAGTAATCCAGAACTGGTAAAGAGTAACGATGAGATGCTGAAACTCATCCAGAAAAGTGAGTGCAACATTGTAGACCAACTGTTACAAACTCCATCTATAATCTCTGTGCTATCTCTCTTGCTCAGTTTTAAAGCTCACAGGGAAGCCCTGCAAAAATTCTTGGAGCAAGCTTTCGTAGAACAAGATGTGACTGTAAGACAGTTTGACAGCTTCATTTCCAACATCACTTCCTGCAACAATTTAGGATTCAGTGATGAAGAACTGACGGAAGAAGGCAAAAATCACAATATGGCGCTTAACATTACAATCAACTGCTAGGACGATGCTCTAGCCAGCGTGCTGATAGACACAGGATCGTCTTTGAATGTTATGCCAAAGTTAACTCTGATGCGACTATCATTTCAGGAAGCCCCGATGAGAGGCAGCGAGGTCATCATCAAAGCCTTTGACGGATCCAGAAAAATAGTTATTGGCGAAGTTGATCTTCCCATAACTATCGGTCCTCACACTCTCCAAGTCATTTTCCAGGTCATGGACATCCGGGCAGTATACAGTTGTTTATTAGGAAGACCTTGGATACACGAGGCTGGGGCAGTCACTTCGACACTTCACCAGAAGCTGAAGTTCGTCAAGAATGACAAGTTAGTCACAGTGTGTGGAGAACGGGCCTTAATAGTGAGCAACTTATCATCATTCTCCTGTGTAGAACCCAAGGAGGTCGCTGGAACCCAGTTTCAAGCACTCTCGGTGAGCAATGAGAATCGATCAGAAAGAGGGACATCAATTTCCTCATACAAAGATGCTCTCGAAGTGATCAAGAGTAACAACGCAGAGGGATGGGGACAGCTCGTAATTCCTACGGATAACAAGATAAAGGAAGGTCTTGGTTTCTCCTCAGCCTATACCCAGACTGCCAAGAAAGATGAAAATTTTCATCCCATTCTGGACTTCTTCCACAGTGGAGGCTTCCTCCACCCAGTGTCCCAAGAAGTACACACCATCAATAAGAGTGACTCCTCCGATACAGACAAGGAATGGAAATCTTATCTTAATGACAACGGTTATATGTCCCAGGAAGAAACACACATGCCATTCTGTTTTCCAAAAATAGAGCCCGAGATATATACCAAGATCAGACGTCCGAATGATCTATGGAGATTGTGACCCTGAGGGATGTCGTGCTCCACCTAACTCATTAGAAGATGACCTAATGAAAGAGAACTTCGATCAAGACTATTATGATCCCCTGGATGAATTTCCTATCTAGAATCTGTACCCAGAAGACTTGGGGCAAAAAAGTCAGCCAAATGATGCCTATCAGCTGAGTAATATTGAAAGGAATACCCACGTCCCCACCGAGTCATGGGATCATTACTCAGGACATTCCGAAGACATCCAGCACAATGATGAATCTGCAAAGATTGCAGGATAAAAGTTCATCAACTATGCTTTTCCTGAGGTCAACGTCATTGAGAAGGATGACTCCTTTATCCCCACAGAAGTATGGGACACCTTAGGACAGCCGAGTGGCAAGTACGACTTCCTGGTCAAATACACTGCTCCTGAAAGCTCTCGCATCAGATACGAGGACATCCAACTAACTGGATGGGGAGATCCTCTTAAGAGTGAAAACATTAAGGAAGATACAATAGAAGAGTTCGTTTATGACAACTCTGCTTGGGAGGAAGACTCCAACGATCCTGCTACTCCAGAAATCAGCGTCATTTTTTAGGACCAACCAAGAAAGAAGGTACCAGACTTTGTGATTCACCGAGGAGTTTGTCACCAATGGGTTGCTGTCGATGTCCCAAAAGTCGTCCATAAGTCTAAGTAATTGCCATCTTTGTTTTAACCTTTCACCCTGCCCAGGTGAAACAGATGTATTTATAGGGCTCATTTTTCTGTAAATGTCCCTCTTCGCTTTGTCCAGAGCGACAGAGTTTTGTTTTATAGGGTTGTATTTCAAGAATCGACAAAACATAAATAAATAACGTCGTTCTGTCATTCCCGCATTCATTACTGTTTTCACTTTTTGTTTTTCAGAAAATGGTAATCCTAAAACAACCCAAAATAAAAACAAGCATTTTTCAGAAAATACACTGCACACACTCTTGCATTCTCTCTATCTCTTCTAAAAAATGAATCATCACGTCATGCAGATTGTTTGTTTTAAACCCCATTGAAACATACGATCCAATGCCTTCTCCCAACTTTGAATTCCCGGTTTTTGAGGCTGAAGAAGAAGAGGACGCGGAAATTCCGGAGGAGATCTCCCGACTACTCAGGTAAGAGGAAAGGTCCATTGAACCTCACAAAGAGCCGTTGGAAATGGTCAATTTAGGATCAGAGGAAGAAAAGAAAGAAGTTAAGAGTGGGGCACTGCTTAGTCCAACTGTCAAAGAAAGCTTGATAAAACTTCTCAAAGAATTTCCAGATGTATTTGCTTGGTCCTATCAGGACATGCCAGGGTTGGATACCAGCATCGTGGAACATCATTTACCGCTAAAGACAAAATGTCCTCCAGTAAAACAAAGGCTGAGAAGAACTCACCCAGATATGGCTATCAAAATCAAGGAGGAAGTGCAGAAACAAATCGACGCAGGTTTCCTCGCCACCTCAGAATATCCTCAATGGTTGGCCAACATAGTGCCAGTTCCAAAAAAGGACGGAAAAGTCAAAATGTATGTAGACTACAGGGATTTAAACAAAGCAAGTCCAAAGGACGACTTCCCCCTGCCACACATAGACATGCTGGTAGACAGTACAACAAAGTTTAAAGTCTTCTCCTTCATGGATGGATTCTCGGGCTATAATCAAATCAAAATGGCACCGGAAGATATGGAGAAAACTTCATTCATCACCCCATGGGGCACCTTTTGTTACAAGGTAATGCCGTTCAGCTTGAAGAACGCTGGGGCAACCTATCAAAGGGCCATGACAACTCTGTTTCACGACATGATGCACAAAGAAATCGAAGTGTATGTCGATAACATGATTGCTAAATCTAAAATATAAGAGGAGCATGTGACCCACCTGTCAAAGTTATTCAAGTGTTTGAGAAAATATAAACTCCGCTTAAATCCCAACAAATGCACGTTCGGTGTCCGCTCGGGAAAACTTTTAGGGTTCATCGTCAGCCAAAAAGGAATTGAGGTTGACCCTGACAAGGTCAAGGCCATTCAAGAAATGCCTTCTCCGAAGACTGAAAAACAAGTCAGAGGATTTTTGGGACGTTTGAATTACATCGCAAGGTTCATATCCCTCATGACCACGACATGCGTGCCAATCTTCAAACTACTCAGAAAGAATTAGAGCTGTTTATGGACAGAAGATTGCCGAAAAGCATTCGACAGCATCAAAAAGTATCTGTTGAATCCGCCGATCCTATCATCTCCAGTGTAAGGAAGACCACTGATCATCTACCTAACAGTCTTGGAAGACTCTATGGGTTGTGTACTTGGCCAACAAGACGAAACCAAAAGAAAAGAGTCTGTCATCTACTATTTGAGCAAGAAATTTACTGACTGTGAGACTCGGTACACTATGCTCGAGAAAACTTGTTGTGTTTTGGCTTGGGCAGGCAAACGTCTTCGCCAATACATGATTTATCACACTACTTGGTTAATCTCCAAAATGGACCCGATCAAGTACGTCTTTGAAAAACCTGCTCTTACGGGAAGGATCGCCCGTTGGCAGATGTTGTTATCGGAATACGACATTGAGTACCATGCTCAAAAAGCCATCAAAGGGAGTGTTTTAGCTGATCATTTGGCTCATCAACCGATTAACGATCAGGAATCAGTCAGATTTGACTTCCTAGACGAAGATGTTATATACTTGAAAATGAAAGATTGCGATGAACCGCTACCCAACGAAGCGCCAGAACCAGGTTCCCAATGGAAACTAATCTTTGACGGAGCTGTCAACAATTATGGAAACAGAATTGGGGCAATCATCGTAACACCTCAGGGTACCCACATTGCTTTCACCGCCCGACTGACTTTCAAATGCACAAACAACGAGGCCGAATACAAAGCTTGTATCATGGGTCTCGAAGAAGCAATTGACTTAAGGATAACAAATTTGGATGTATACGGAGACTCAACCCTGATTATCAATCAGATCAAAGAAGATTGAAACACATACCAATCAGGATTGATTCCTTACAAAGATTACGCGAGAAGGTTATTACCATTCTTCAACATAATCGAGTTTCATCATATCCCTCGTGAAGAGAATCACATGGCTGATGCATTAGCCACTCTCTCTTCCATAATTAGAGTAGGTCAATGGAATAATGTACCTAAGATTGACATAATGTGCCTAGAACGACCCGCTTACATCTTCTCAATCGAAGCAGTCATAGACGACAAACCTTGGTATCAAAATATCAAATGCTTCCTTCAGAAACAAGAATACCCACCTGGGGCATCAAGAAAAGACAGGAAAACTCTCAGAAGACTGGCAGGCAACTTCTTCCTGAGCGGTGATACACTTTATAAGAGAAACTTTGACATGGTCTTGCTCCGATGCGTAGACAGACCAGAAGCAAACATGTTAATGAAAGAGATTCACGAAGGATCCTTTGGCACTCATGCCAATGGACACACAATGGTGAGAAAAATTCTAAGAGCAGGATACTATTAGTTGACCATGGAATCTGATTGCTACAAATACATGAGGAAGTGTCACAAGTGTCAAATATACACTGACAAAGTCCATGTACCTCCAGCGCATCTCAAAGTTCTTTCTTCTCCATGGCCTTTTTCTATATGGGGAATCGACATGATTGGCATGATCGAACCCAAGGCTTCAAACTAACATCGGTTCATCCTGGTAGCCATTGATTACTTCACCAAGTGGGTCAAAGCAGTGTCATACACCAATGTAACCCGACAAGTGGTGGTCCGATTTATCAAGAACAATCGCATCTGTTGTTATGGTGTTCCAAGCCAGATCATTGCGGATAATAGATCTAACTTGAACAACAAGATGATGAAAGAGTTGTGTGCTGAGTTCAAGATTGAACATCATAACTCATCTCCCTACCGACCTATAATGAACGGAGCGGTAGAAGCGGCTTACAAGAACATTAAGAAAATCGTTCAAAAGATGGTTGTAACCTACAAGGACTGGCACGAGATACTACCCTATTCTCTTCATGGTTATCGCACATCTGTCCACACTTCAACAGGGGCAACCCCTTTCTCTCTAATATATGGCATGGAAGCAGTGCTTCCCATAGAAGTAGAGATCCCATCAATCCGGGTATTGATGGAAGCTAAGCTAACAGAGGCTGAATGGTGTCAAAGTCGACACGATGAGCTGAATCTGATCGAAGAAAAATGAATAACGGCTTTATGCCATGGTCAGTTGTATCAGCAGAGAATGAAGAAAACGTTCGACAAAAAGGTATGACCCTGTGTTTTCAGAAAAGGAGACCTTGTGCTCAAAAATATACAATCATTCCTCACTGATTCCCGAGGCAAATGGACTCCGAATTACGATGGCCCCTATGTGGTCAAGAAAGCCTTCTCAGGTGGCGCCTTGAGAGTCACAACCATGGATAGAGAGGAATTTGCCTACCCCACGAATATTGATGTAGTCAAGAAATACTTCGCCTAAATAAAAAAATGTCTCGGTGATTGAAAACTCGAAAGGGCGGTCCAGGAAAAAATTAGAGACATAAGCAAAAATCATCCCGATGGATTGGGAATCTCAAAATACAATCCAGGCAAAAGTTAGGGATTAATGGCAAGTAACTACGTCCGACAAGGTTAAATCCCCAGTGGTAACACCATCCGTCGAAAAAAACTTCCAGTCAAGGTCATCTTCGACCAAAGCTCATGATGTCCAGAATTCAAAGTTGGTAGAAGGATAACAGTCGTTATGCTTCTCCGGTTATTATTATGAAGACAAGAAAAAGGACTATGAATCATTGAGACGTGATGAGATATGTCCTTCTAGTCATCATCAAGGAGGTAAGAAAATTAAGGTAAACTCTTCTCAAAATAAATATGTTGATAAATTGGCTCATTTAGAGTTACTTAATGCTTTTGAAGTCTTACACAAAGAAGCTATTGAAGCATTCAAAAATTTGGCCTCAAATAGAAAAATCTTTTCATACTTGGAGTAAAAAATTTCAGAAACGGAAAAGAAAATGGAAGCGTTAAAGGACTCTTTAGTAGATGATAAAAAAGTCAATAATAAAGAAGATGACAATCCATTTAACTTTGGATGTGATACTTGCTATATTTGGCAAAAAGAGGTTAGGACTCTTAAGGCCAAGTTAATCAAGGCTCTACAACCAAAGATCACCTATGCTATAGATACAACAAAATTTAACAAACCTTTGAATCCACTGTATAGTAAGTACAAATTTGTTGAAAAGAAATTAAATAGGAAACATGACATTTCTCGAAATATAACTTGTTACTACTGTTGTATGAAAGGTCATACTATTGCCAAATGCAAACTTAGGATATTTTCAATCCCTAATGAGATTTCTCAGTGGTCACCTAAGTGCAACAATTGTGTTACTCGCCCTCAAAGACCCAACAAAGATTGGGTACCTAGTTTATCTTATTGACTTTGCAGGAAGAAGTGTCTTGACTCTATGAAGAAGCTGTGAGGCTTCATTTATAGTAACATCAAGACATTTCCTAGATAACATATTCAAATCAAATTGACTTGGTTTCAAGAAGAAGGAATATGTTTTCTAGAAGCATCAACAAGAAAAAGCTCTTTGGTAAAAGATATTGAGACAACTTACAAAGGTGAAGATGAATGAAGATGTGTTGAAAAGATTTTGTTGACGGTACGGTTGACATTTGTTAAAGCTCTTATTCTAGAGCTTCTCGTGAAATGCTCGTGCCTACTCTGTTTTACGGTGAGGTTGTATAGTTTCATTTTTTTCTTCTAAAAGTAAGCTATGTCTTTTATCTTATTTAAAGGATGTTATTCGTTCATGTGTTTACTTCCAAAAATTTCTATTGAATATGTGATTATTTCAATTTACATGCTTATAGTGACCTAGATCAAATTATGCAAATATGTATGTTTTTGCCTTTTATTCTTTATCTATGCATGCTTGTTTTTCTAAATTGTTCAAATACATAGCCTTAACAAATATTATTGTCTTGGCTTTGTTATTTGAACAATATGTGCAACCTTGCTTGGTTTATCTATTACTGGATAATTTGTTTTGATATTGTCCCTATCTATTATTATTTCTCATAGCATGATAATTGCTTTCTATTGTTCTTGTTGTGGATGTGTTATGTGTTATGTCACACTTTCACGTTGGATTGAGTAGTGACATGTTTTTGTCGCTATGATAAGCACATGTGTATGCGGCATCAGAAGTTCCATTGTGTTATGTTACATATGTGTGACACTATTAGAAGTAAATTGAACAGTTTGCTCTTTGTTGCTGGTTATCTATCAATTTCGTTTCATTACATTTATATGGGGATATGTGATTGTTGCTCTTTTGTGCAAAAACGCCTCTGAGTGATATATTACTATTTGTATTCGAATATGATATTTCTCACGATTTTCTTTTCTTCTTTTTGATGTTGTCAATGGGGGAGAAGAATATGCGAGATGAAGAATGAAGAAGGAAAGCACAAAGTCAGGGGGAGCCTTTGATATCAACATGAAATATCTTGTCGCAAGTTTTGCCATCATAAAAAATGGGGAGTATGTGAGTGCAACTTCTCTGTTAGATATTTTGCATGATGTCAAAACTATAAGAAAACTCAGTATTTCTGTGTGTCGGACGGTATCTCTAAGTTTGTGTGGAAACCTTGCATTATAGGTCTTAGAAATTATCAAAAACCACTTCAAAATTGTCCACAATCATGAAGTACAGATTTCTGTACAAAAATGCACTACATGTGTCGACATATACGCTTTTCAGGACGACACATGTAACTCAATGTTGAAGCTTGTAGCCTCTGTCAAAGTCAGTTTGTCACATAAGCCTTTCAGGCCAGCACATCTACTGTCCTAAATAAGGCTGTAGTCTCTATTTAATTTTGGTCGGCACATAAGTCCTTTTAGGTTGACACATGCTGTTATTTTTGACATTATGTGTCGGCACATACTATTTAAGTTGGTCAATTTTTTAATTCCTTTTATTCCGAAAATTACCTCTTTGCCACCAATCTTCCAAAACTATAAATACATCATTCACGCTTCATTCCAAATTGGTGATACTATAAAGTTAGCCTGCATTTGCTCATCATCTTCAACCTCCGTCCTATGTCTACACACTGACAAATCACATATAATAATCTTTTGTTGGGGTGCCAGCTAGGTGAAGGCTTGATAAGGTCCAATTTGGTTCTTGTGTAGCTGAGATATTGGGTTGAGATTTGTAGGGGTCTTTATCCGGAAAAACCGCGGGGTTGTCCTCCAAGATCATGTATTGAGTGGGGGTTTTCGTGCAAGACGTTCAAGAGAGGATTGTGACGTTATGAAAGCCTTTGGAGATAATGTACGCAAAGGATCCTTTGGAGATAAATAACGCAAAGGAAGTAATGCAGAATAGCAAATCGAATTGAAGTCTTGTGTAACAATCGGTGCAATTGATCTTGCGCGAAACCTTTAGAGGTAAATAACACAAAGGAGTAGCAATATCAATAAGTCAATTGGCATCCATTATTGTCTTGGTTTTACTCAAGATCAAAAGAAGAAAAGGGGTTGAAGCAACATCAAAACCAGTAGTGTTTATATGGTTGATATTGAACACTTTTCTTGTACATCGACTTTTTGCATAGTAAGAAAGTATCTTAATTCCACAATGGAAATTAGGCACGGACGTACCCACACGCGAGGACAAAAGTGAGGAACTGTGTAAACAAATCCTCGTTTTTATCTCTATATTATCTCTTTACTCGCTTAATATATCATTACGTAATTTGTCAAATAGCATTGATCAATCGATCGACTCGTAAGAATTTTTCTGTGATCTTTTTGTTTTAACTTGATTGTTGATTAGTTTATAAACACTTTTGATTATAAGTGGTTTTCATATCAACAACAACACAAAGGAAATTCTAAAAATTCGTTCACACACCAAGTGTTTGATAAATTGCATAGTTCAATATTTTTGCTTATTATCATTGGAAATAGCATTACTAGGTCAATTAGTTTAAACGAGTAATAACATGATACTCGATTAAAGGTTAAATTTGATTATTGTGTTTTTCATTCCATAATTGGTGTCATACCCCAAATTTTGACCACCAATATTTCTCATCATTGTGCAAATCATTGCCATAATATAGATGTACCTTCATGCCTCATCAATCTCCTCAAAGATGGTTAAGCATTCACCACAATCTAGAATTAGGGTTTCCATCCCGCTCAGAGCACTTAGGCAAAGGATTAATCAAGAATTGACATGATCTTTAACTTGTATAACCTCTCCAACACCCATAAGAGATCAAAAGGACTCCCATATCAAGAATCAAGCACAAAGTTGCCACATTCCAAGTGGATCAAGCTTCAAGATCGTCAGTGTCACCAAATTAGGATTTTGGTCAACCAAGGCCTCTAGATGGAAATTTTCCTCTGGGAATGAGCCAATGATTCAAAGCACAACCCAAGATACTCCAAGGGACCTCATGGACCCAATCATCAAGTCAATTTAGCCTCAGGGGAAGCGTTCATAAAAAAAATCAGGAATTAGGGTTTCTTGACCTAATTCACCCCTAATTTGGCTTTTAAGATAAAGTATGAGCCAAGACCTCAAGATATGATTTGAGGGCCTCAAATACACTACATTGATCCATATGCAACAATGGATTGATCCAAGAAGCTTGATTCACAAGTTTCAATTTCATCTGGACCACAATTAGGGTTTTGAAGAAAAAGCCAACTGTACCTTTGACTTTTGATCAAGACATGCTCCCAAACCTCAGGACATGATTTAATACACCCTATAACACCTATGGAACCTATCCATTAGGTTTGAATTAGGTCAAGGACTTTATTTCACAAAGGATCACACAATTTGGATTTCATCTGATAAAAAGTCAACTGTGCACAAAATCAAGTTTGACTTTTTGGAATTTTCACAAATATGGTTCCCCTAAGTCAAAAACAATGTTAAGGTATGGTATTGATCATCATTCATTGATAAAAATCAAGAAAAGTAAGGTTTCTTGCAAAAGGGGCAACCATAAGAAACCAATTTTTTTCTAAGTTATGGAACCAAAGTGATTTTGTACCAACTTTGCAAGGTCATAACTCCTAAACCACAAGGCCTTTTTCTCCCATTCAAAGCTCAATTGAAAGTCCATCTGACATACTTCAAATATGTTAACTACATCTCATTCCAAATCCTCGTGGATTTTGAGGTACAGATTGATCAAAATCACTAAAACATGAAAATATCCCTTTTTCCAACACATAGTGAAAATCTGCCTAAGTTAAAAAACAGTCCAAAATCCAAAATGTAGAGATATTTTTCACTATGATCCAAGGGGATTCAGAATCATTTGTGAACATCAAAGTTAAAGTATGTCATGAGAGCTTTCCAAAATATCCAAGAACTCAATCAAACTCCATTTGAGCTAGGAGTTATGGATCTCCCAAGTTGCCTTGCTGCAACTGTTTTCAAGACAGATTTTGGTGCAAACTTGCACCTCACGATTCCTTAGACTAATTTTAAACACTTTGATCGTTTAAATTCTGTCCAATTACAACACAAATGAATGAATGATCTGATCCATAACACAAAATGCCAAGAATCTAGCCTTCCATGTGCAAAATCATCATGAAAGGAACCTTGAAATTCAAATTTCGAATCAAGCATTAAAGTGATGCATTGAGGTGGCATGAATGAGCCACAAGCCAGTCTAAATGAGTCAAGACATATCTAAATATCAGAGGACCTAAACCTGCAAAGTTTGGAACAAGTCAATGGCTAGAGGAGACCCTTGACCAAGGAACTAAAGCATTCAATGCAATCTAATCCAAGCTGCCATTCACTATTGATGCCAAAACAAACTTGTTGCACTATAAATAGACCTCAATTCTGATCAGTTTGAGTACACCAAAGCACCCAAAGTGATGCTTTCATCAAATTCTCTCTTTCACTCCAAAAACACCTTATTTTGCAAGTCACTATCGGGTTTTGCATTTGAGAACATTTATGTCCAAACCAATGATGCAAACACCTCACATACATCATATTTTATTATTATTTCTAATTGAGCCGCATCACGTTCTAGTCCAGGCCACAAGAATATCTTCTTTAGATCTTGATACATCTTAGTAGCTCCTGGATGGATACTCAAGCTACTTCTATGAATTTTTTCTAAGATCATCTTCTTCAACTCGGGATTATTAGGTATACATATCCTATCTCAAAATTTCAACACACCCTGCTCATCCATTTTAAAATCACTCTCTTTAGTATGATTACCCCCAACCATCGAATCCACCAACTTCACATCCAACTTATGACTCTCTTTAATATTATTAAGAAAATCATTATTTATCTTCATCATACCCAACATCACGCTCTGGGGTGTTAGCTCGTAGACCAAACTCAAATCTCTGAACTGTTCAACAAGTTCCAACTCACTAACCATCAAAGCATACATATGAAAAGACTTTCGACTTAAAGCATTAGCCAAGACATTCGCCTTATCGGGGTGATAATTCAAGCCTAAGTCATAATCCTTTAAAATTCCAATTATCTTCGTTGCCTCATATTTAATTCCTTTTGATCAAACAAATATTTTAAACTTTTGTGATCACTGAATACATCAAATCTGGAACCATAAAGATAATGCCTCCAAATCTTCAACATAAACACCATTGCAGCCAATTCTAAATCATGAGTGGATCGTTTCTCTCATGAACCCTCAGTTGCCGTGAAGCATAAGTCACTACCTTATCGTCTTACATCAGTACACCACCTAAACCCATCATAGACGCATCACAATGCACTACAAACGGTTAATTAGGATCTGGAAGAATCAGAATTGGAGCCGTAGTTAATCTCTTCTTCAGTTCTGTGAAACTTTTCTCACAATGAATGTCCCACACAAACGCTTTAGCTTTACAAGTCAGCTGGGTTAACAGAAGTGTTAACTTGGAAAAGCCTTCAATAAATTTGCGGTAGTAATCAGCCAAACCCAAAAAGCTTCTAATATCCGTAAATGACTTAGAAGCATCCCATTGTAGTACTGCATCTACTTTGGACGGATCCACAGCAACACCACCACCTGAAATAACATTCCCCAGAAAACTAACCTCTTGTAACCAGAAATCGCACTTTGACAACTTTGCATATAGCTTATTCTCCTTCAACACTTGCAACACAATTCACAAATGCTCAACATGCTCTTCATTCAACTAGGAATAGATCAAAATTTTATCAATGAAAACCACCACAAACTGATCCAGATAAGTAAGAAATATATGATTCATATTCCATAAACACTCCGGGTGCATTAGAAATGCCGAACGACATCACCAAATATTCATAGTGCCCATACCGAGTTTTAAAAGCCGTCTTCTGAATATCCTCATCCTTTACCCGAATCTGATGGTAACTCGACCTTAAGTCAATTTTGCTAAAAACACGTGCACCTACCAGTTGATTCATCAAATCATCTATTCTCGGAAGTTGATACTAATTCTTGATTGTTACTTTATTCAGCTTTCCAACGCTTCGATCGGCACCTCAAACGGACACCCATAACTCAAGTTATGAATTTTTAAAGTTGACACAACAAGTGTAACCGGTTACACCAAAACAGGTAATTGGTTACCACTTGATAAAAACAGTGGCTAAACATCCCCATTGTAACCAGTTACACCAAAACCAGTAACTGGTTACACCCTTTAAAAAGGCCCAAGTTACGCCTTTTAAGGACAGTGTAACTGGTTGCACCAAAACTTGTAAGCAGTTACACCTTTGAAAAAATCACTTTTTATAAAAGTTGTCTCAGGTGTAACCGGTTACACCAAAAGTGGTAACCGGTTACCACTGTGACATAATCACTTTTCTGCTATTTTGTGGCACGAAAACCAGTTTTGAACCAGCCCTAAACCCCAAAATTTTCATAAAAATCATATATTTGAGTTCCGCAATCTAATTCCTACCAACACCCAACATCTAAATATTCATTCAACATACAAATCATGCAAACACACATCATAACAACATCATCACACAATTGCATAATTCATAGCATAGAAAAGGATTTTATCAAAGAGAAATCAAACACCCACCCACATGTTATCATGCAAAACCCTTATACAAAAGGAAATCTCACCCTTACCTTAATTTTCTAGCAAGAGCACTTCAACAATGGGGTTCTCTCTTCTTCCTCCTCAAGCCCTAGCTCTCTCTTCTCTTTCTCTTTCTTTTTCTCCCTTTCGCGTTCTAAGAATTCGACTCTCTATCCCCTTTCTTTTTCTTATTTTATTATTATTTCTAATTAACATTCATTCCAACTGAATAAAATAAATGTTTATTGTATCATATTATTAAAATAATAATACTTAAAATAAATATTTAATTATTACTATTACTATTACTTATTTAAATATTCTTATTTAAATAATAGTGACATCATATACTTCTCCCACCACCCCATATCTCTACAATTTTACTCACACACACTAAACACCTTAAGTTCTACTCTCTAAGGCTACTATCCTACACCAAAGGGTATCCCTAACATATTAAATCCTCAAACAACACATACAATCATACAATATTTATTTACGAAAAATTAATTAAATAAATCGGGCGTTACAGTAGGCAACAAGCCCCATGTAAATAACTCAACTATAATAGTACTTTAAGTGGGTAGAGTTCCAAGTCCTAGGGACGAGTCGCCCATCCAATTCTTCTAGCTTATACGCTATATGTGGTAGCTTCTGGAATATGCGATATGGTCATTCCCAATTGGGTTGCAATTGTCCCTATTGGGAAGGTAGGACAACTTGCCGTAACACCTTTACTATAACCTTGTTCATCGATTCTGCTTGTTCATTGGCTTGTAGGTGGACGAGCGAGGAGAACTTTATTTGTACTTCTAATTCATGACAGAAGTCAGTAAGTGTGGTGCTAGCAAACTGCGTTTTGTTGTCAGAGACGACGGTGCCTGGTAACTCGAACCTGCACATAATATTTTTCCAGTAAAAATGGAAAACTCTTTCTATTATAATCTTAGCAGCAATCTCCACCTCTATCCATTTATTGAAATAGTCGACTCCTACAATTAGGAATTTTAATTGTCGAGATGCTAGGGGGAATAGGAATAGAATGTCCACACCCAACTGGTAAAAAGGCTAGGGTGGTGTCATGGAGTGGAGGAGCTCAGCTAGGGTGTGATGTAATTCAGTGTGTCTCTGACACATGTCACACTTCTTGACGAACGTTACACTATCTTTCAATAAGGTAGGTCAATAGTAGCCCACCCTAAGTAGTTTATGGGAGAGGGCCTTACCGCCAATGTGGCTGCCACACACTCCCTGATGAAGCTCGATGAGGACTATGGTGGTTTCATGCTTCCCTAGACATCATATATTTGGGAAGGTTTTTCCCATCTTATAAAGCCTTCCTGCCAGATGGGTATATCTGACGGCTTGTTTTCGGACCTTCTTCCCCTTCCCCTCCTCCTGGGGAAGTTTTCCCTTCTATAAGTATCCCAATATGGGCGACATCTAACCCTATTTGGGGGTGACTTCTAGGTTGTAGATCCCGTCCGCCTCGATGCTATATGTGACGAGAGTTTCTTGTATTACCGTTTGATTGTATCATGTCGTCTTCGTGGTGGCAAGTTTGGAAAGAAGGTTTGCTCTAAAATTTTCCTCTTTGGGTATCTATTTCACTTCAAAAGGCTTAAAAGGTGTTGATACAATCTTATACCTTGTGGATATACTTTATGAGTTGAGACTCTTTAGTTTGGTTTGCACAAGTTTTTAAACTGTCAAATTGATCTGCACTTATACCCAATCAATTGGGTTAGTGCATGCAACATCCCAAAACAAATAAGATCGCGTCTTGATGAAGGAAAACTCCTTTATATTCATTTTTTCCATATAAGCATTTATAATCAGTTAGTTTTGGGCTCCCAATCCATTGGGACAAGAAGCCAACCGATTGGCACATTAATTTTGGCCCATGGATCTTTTCTTTTTTGTGCCAACCTCTAGCCTATAGTTACACTAGATTTTCGACTTGACTATAAATGGCAAGTATTCATGAGACTAGCCATAGGTATACTACGTGGAAGATAAAAAAGAGAGTGAGTCCACATAATTAGCATGACTTAAGGTCGGGATCCATAAAGGGTGATATCGATCGAAGGTGGCATGGTCGAAGGACGTGGTGAAGAACTTGGGGACTTAGTGAAATTGAATACTATGTTATGTTGGCTAAGGTTAGATTTCATCACTACAATGGAAGTAACATCAACTCTTCCACCAGACGTGGAGTCCATCACTATAATGGAAACAGTGTTGACTTGGATGCTACATGTAATACCCCGTAAATTATTCCACTCGGGATAATATTATAATGGTCAACTGGGTTCCAGTTTACTCTGAGAATTTATTGGATGAAATAATTAGAGTAAACAGACGAACTCAGAACTGATCAGATTAATATTATTTAACTTTGAGGTTTATTAATTGGTGCATTTGAGATAATTCGGATAATTAGTAGTGTTACTAATTAATGATATTTTCTATATCATTTCCTTTTCCTCTCATTTTCCAAACATAGTAGCATTTGAGAGAGAGAAAATAGAGAGAAGGAAGAGCAAAGGAAAGAAAGAGAAGAAAAACTTGGAATTGAAGATAAAAGCTTGGATAATCCTCTAGTCTTCATCAAATCACCTCATCTTCATCATCATCATCTTCTAATCAAGGTGGGTTCTAGATAGAAACTTTATTGTAGAATTTCTAGAGGGTTTTAGAGTTAGGTTAGATTTCGAGGAAAACGGGGTTTTACTAAAACATGAATTTAACGGTTGGAAATCAATATAAATTATGTAGTATGATCAATGGGTGTGTAGAATCTCTTATTGATAATTGTTATGAAGTTTGGATTGGTTTGAGTTGGTTGGAATTTTGAGGGTTTTGTGTATAAACATTGTGTTAATGTTGGAAATTATGGTTTATGATGTTTGTTGGATAAACTATGTTTGAATCATGAAAACCTACCTCTATTGGTTGATTGGGTATGGTATTGAGGATGAAAGTGCAGGTTGGAAGCTGCTGTCATGAAGTTTATTTTTCTGCATATCGCAGAGCGCGCTTAGCGCGGTTATGCCCGCTTAGAGCGGTCTGCAGAATTTCCAACCCTTCCAGGCCGAGAGTTGCGCGCTTAGCGCGGGTGAGGCCCGCTTAGCGCGACCTGAAGCAAAAGAAAAGAAATTATTTTTTTCTAAAATTCATAACTTTTGCCCCGTTTATCTGATTTAAATGTTCTTGGTACCGGTAGATAGCTAGGGAAATATTCTACCTGTTGGAAGTGACAAATATTATTTTGACGCCCGATTAAATAAATCGGAGGGAACCGGAATTGGTGTAACTTGTGATATGTTGCTTATGTGATTCTATTATGTAATGGACTTGTGTTACCTAATTCTTTTGTTGTTTAATTATGATTGAGAGTGACTATGCATGCTAAAAGAAAAGATGGAACAGGAAGAGTGAGGAAACCTCAATGTGGAACTATAGTGTAATCTAGTACTGTGATTAGGAATTTATAGAAAACTCTAGATGGCGATACTCGGGCATGTGTTGTAGGAAGGTGCATCCTTGCCTTGTAAGGGTCTAGATGAGAGTGAACACTAGTATGGAACATGTGTGGAATTCTGGCACAGATATCAGATGTCCTACACAGATGTTGAGACACGGATATCCAACACAATGAACAAGATCACAATAAAAATAACAGTGCAGAAAGTAAAGAACACAGTGATATGTTTACCCAGTTCGGATCAATAATCCTACTCTGGGGGCTACCAAGCCAGGGACGAAATCAATATACGATAGTATCAATTCACAGATCATACAGTAACCACACCCGGTTACGATCTGCTCACTTAATCACTACCCTTCCTATGACTTCTACCCAAGACTTGCCTAGGTATGAGGCCCTCCTCAAATCCCTCTTCAATCACACACCGTGACTGGTTCCTTTCCACACAAGTAACAAAACGAAAGACACACTTTCAAAAACACACAATTCTCAATACTTCAAAGCTTATGAGAACTGACACACAAGAAACTCAATGCTTAAAAGCTTATGAGTAACTGACAGAACTTACAACACAAAACTAGTCCTTATACTGTTATCAGAATGATACCAGTTAGGCTCACAATTAACAATCAAAAACCCTAACAAAAATACACGTAAGTTCCACACCTAAACTAGGCTTACACCAGTCAATATATAGCACTAAATTTGGACTGGGATGGGCTTCAAAATGCAGCAGAGAGACTGCACATAATTTTGCAAAATAAACTCCAAGAAAATAGGTCTTCAATCTAAAGTTTCCTAATATGTCTCCATATTTAGAAAGTAGTGAAAATCCGAAAACCAACACAAAACTCAACTCAATTTACTTTGGACGCCACATAGGATAACTAAATATTCACAGAATATTCAGTAACACATAACAAATAACATAATCTTCCTTTTAATCCAATAACAGATGCGATGTCCTATGATCTAGGATGGAACATCTTTATCCGACATGTTGAATGTAGAAAATTAGAACATCTTGTTTCAACATCTTGCTGCTAGAATAATTTTAGCAAAATAAATGCCAACCACATAATCAAAGAAATAACAATGTGTAAACTTTATATTGGTGAAAGGCAAAAGAGACCTTAAGGCGTTTGTGGCCTTGTAATTGTCGAATATAATCACGTTTGTGTGTGTGATCACGTAATCGTAACCGGTTATCTTGAGTTGCAGTTTCATGAGTCTCAAGCTCCTCTAAAACGTATGCATGACTACTTGGCAGGTTTGATTCCCGCGTGCAGTACTAAGGGCGCTCAGGGAGCGTATGCTTGTGACGGTTAATGGCCCGTGTGAAGTGACGGTTCATAACGGTTAATGGCCCGTAGAACCCGAATTCATTCGTATGTCAAGTAGGTTACAAGGATCCATGACTCGGGTCAACTTCTAGACGTAGAAGAGGACGGGAAAAGGGGATGCCTTGGTATGGTTATTGATTAGTGATATTGTGGGTTGATGAACTCATGACATGTTTACATATAGTGTGAGAATTGGAATTGTGAACTCAAAGTCCTTTCCCCTTTCCCTTGGACTTGAGTTAGGATTGTTTGAACCTTGTAAAGCCGAGAGAACTGATAAGATAGGGAACTCACTGAGATTGATGTATCTCACCCCATGTTGTTGTTTACATCACAGGTACTACAGGTTCGGAGAAGGGTAAGGACAAAGTTGTTTGATTTTTCCTTACGGATCGTGGCTTTTGTGTGGCGAGGCTTCCGTTGTGAAGATTTTTTTGGGATCATTATTTGATCTAGTTCTTAGTATTGGAACATCTTGTACATATGATGCCATAGTTTTTTTTGTATAGTATTTTGGGGCATGTATATGTATAACGTGTTGACTAGGGACTTATGTTATTTCAGTACCAAAACGTGAATTCATGTATGATATGAATGCTTTGATGTATTATATTATATGTGGGTGTTACACTACATGTGGGATACATCACTACAATGGGCAATCCAACGAAGCATGCTAGCTGATAGGGTCGATGTTGAAGGCCTTGACGGGGATAACTAGTTCTTGGTGCCAGTAAAGCATTTGAGAAATTCAACAAATAAAACAAGGCGGGAACTATGTCTACGTCGATAGTTACTTAGAAAACGTGGAACACGCCGAGGAAAACCGCTACATAAACTTAGGACGTCTCATCATGGGAGTGACTTATCATTCTTGGACGATTATTTTAGAGTAGTATATAAAGATACTTATGTTTATTTTGTAAGGGGTCCGCAAATTGTACATATTTATGTAACACTTAAAGTACATGCGTTGTGAGAAACGATTGAAGAAAGATGTACGTATGTGTTCCATCACGTTATACAATTTCAACAATTTTACTTTAAAAGCCTTTCTTTTAATTTTCAATTTCCTTTACCTTTCATGTCATTTTATATTCCTCGCACTTTGATCTTAACCTTTTCCTGCATTTTATCTCTTTCGATTTCAAAGTATTTTTTCTTTACTTTACTTGCATTTTGTTTGTAATTTCTCAGTCCTTCGATTGTTGTTCTTATTCACAAATAACTTCAACCAACATCTTTTTAAAGTATTTTCAAGAAGTTTAATTTAACTTCGATAGGCTTTATGATTCTCACGAATAACACACACACACAAACATGTCTGAGAGATTTTTGAGTTTGATCCCTTAAGTATTAATATAAACTTGTATTTGTTTACCAAATTTCACAGTAAACAAATTGGCACGCCCAGTGGGACCAGTTTGTGTGTTCTTTTAGTTATTCATGTTTAAAATTCATACTTTGCTCTACATGTGTTTCTTCAACTTCTCATCTTGTGTGTGAGTGCATGAGATTAAGGCGTGGTAATATAACGAAAAGAGAAGTGAGGAAACCTACTAGAAATGTAGTTAGAAGAATAGGGAATCCTAGAAATAATAATGGAGATACGCCTTCTAATAATACTGAGCCGAAACTGTTTCTGCAACGGTTACTGAACCTATCCCTCCATCTGCTAGTGCGACAATGATGCCATCCACAATGGTAGCATCAATGATTTCGCCTGAGGGGACAGTTTTGTCCCCAATTCCCCAGAGTTATCCAATGCCTCCTATACCAAATATGGCAACGGATTTTAGGCCTTTTACCACAAATTTCACAATGCCGATTCTAGGGCGTGAACAACCCTTTGGGTTGCCAACAACAGTTATGGCAAGCTTACATAATAACCCTTCAACATTTGTGGATAATGTTACAAATATGTTTTCGCCCATTATGGCGTCTGGTTCAGCCATAAGAAATCATGGTCGAAATGTGCCACCCCATATGGGAATGGGATTTGGTTCCCAAGTAATGCCTGCAATGACCACAAACTCTGTCATGGAAATAAGATAACAGATGGACGAGAGTAGCCACGATATGGTAAATACTCTAACACAAAAAATGGGTATAATATTTAACCCATTGATTCAAAATACGAATCAGAGTTACTAGCAATTAGCGACTCAGATGATAAGGATTATTGACTTTTTTGGGCACTCCCCCAGTGCAAGTTCGACTAGCTGCACATCCCCAGGTTGTTGCGCGGGTTCAGAACAAAGGAGTAGTGTTAGAAGAAACTGTGAACTAGGGACAACAAGGAAATCCCCCACAGGTCAAACAGGAAGTACATATCGGGGAAGGTAATCCACTTGTGATAGTGGTTAATTGAATCCAGGATGCTGACCAAGTGGTCCATCATGTTTGACAAGGGAATTTGTTAGGAGAAAACAACTTGACAAACATTGTCGAAAGAATAATGGCTTAAAATGGAGTTAATACGGGCTTACAAAGATCAAATTATACATCTTCTCTGTCCGAATATGTGTCACAGACAGAATTGCCAAAGGGATGGAAAGTCCCTAAGTTTACAAAGTTTGCTTCCTAAGGACAAGGATCTAGACCTTGTGGCCTCTATTGAAGAATATTTACTACTTTTTCTCAATTTAGAGTTACAGACTGATCTTCCTCAAATTATGTTTGACAATCTGAAAAAGACTCTTTTGTCTTTTCATGAAGGAAAGACATTCTTCATTCCTTACAGACGAGTTCGTTTTGAACCGCTGATCCAACAAGGAGTTGTCATAAGTTTTGAGTATGATTCTTCTAAAATATGGAGAGAGAAAAACTTGAAGCTATCTATGAGACGTTCTGATGTTGGATTTTTGCAAATATATGCTTTGTAATTGTTAAATATCTTGTATTAAGCAATCTTTTTTAAAAAATTGTTCATTGTTCTTTTTCATATTCTTGTGTGTCTTAACTGTTATATGTGCATTTTTTATGTTGTCTGGAGAATAAAAATCAGGACTATAACTTAAAGCACTTGCAACATCCTCATTGAAAGATTGGAAGCTAATACATATTATCAAAGAAAAACTTTCTAGACATTCAGATCTATTCTAAGGAATTCCCTAGGCTCATCTGACATATCTAGATTGTTTAAATAATCTTCCCTATCTTCCTTTGCAAACTCAACAACTTCCTTCCTCAGAAGATTCCTGCGTCTTGACCTAGAAGTTTTTTTCTTCTCTGTGTCTCAACAAAGGTTGCTGGATGGAGATGTATGTGCCTTTGAAGAAATCCTCTTACTTGAAGATGCGTTAGTTGCTACATTCTTCTTATTTGCTTGAGTTACTGCATTCAGTATTGCTGTCATTCTAAAATCTCTCTTTGGAACCCAAATTTACTTCTGCTTATACATTTTTGGCGTTCTAAAGATTAAGTGATTCAGAATGATGGTTTGCTGAACGTTTTATAGTAACTATTCATCTGTTATCTTGAGTGTTTAGAGTTTCAATGTTGATTATTCAAATCAATCTTTTAATGTCTAACTCTTGGGAAATGATGTATAGTATATAATCCTAATAATGATTCTCTTAAGACAACTGTAAATGTCATCTTAATAGCTATTTGTTGGTTTTATCATCTCATATATTCATCTTTTTACTTTGTTTATGTACTTGTCAGAAAATCAAAGGGAAAAGTAAAGAATTGTTCTATTGCAAATTTAATAATGGTCAAAACATTTTCATTAATCAGAGAAAAGGATTACAAAAAAGGGACTGAAGAGTACTAAAGATTATAAACTAATCTAACTCCTCTAAAGCCCTACAACTCATCCAGTTTCCCCAATCAGTATCAGGCTCATCCTCATCCTCGCAGTCGAAGATAACTATTTGAAACGTCATCATATCCCTATTCTTCTTCTTCTTCTTCCTCTTCATTAACTTCTTTTTTAGTTTCAAAATAGTAGTCGATGAACCGACTTCAGAAGGCCTCATTACTGCTGTTGATGAACCCTCCTCAGAAGACCTCATTAGAGAAGATAAGGATCCAATTTCAGAAGCTTCAGAAATGGCTGGTTTCTAAAGACTCTTCGTCTCCAAACTAGTAGTATCTTCTAAAATTTATGTTATGATAGAAATGTTGGTGCTCTCAGATATTTCTTCCATGATTATGCTAAAGGATGTTAGTGAAAATCACTTATGGTTCGATTGCTTTTATAGTGGAGTATGGGTAACTCAAACGATGGAATAAAATCCTTTTTTCTTGATTCTTGGAACTGTTACGACCAATAACTATTAACGATGCACTATACAAGCTTTTAATGCTCTCTACTACTTGAATCGTTTTCTCTTCCTTGGGAACCGATCATGTAATGATGATCTGCTTTGCATTTATGAATGTATTTTTTTTTGTTTCTTTTTTTCTTTTCTTTTTGATGTGACAAAAGGGAGAGAAAGATATAGAAGTATTTAATAGAGAATCTGAACCCATTTTGATTTAATTTAATGTTGTTTATTTTAATTATTTAAATTTATGTTATTTTTGTTTTTTTTTGTTATTACCCGGGAAAAATATTTTAGGTTTCTTGACAGTAGAACTTAGAGGGAGCTTACAAACCTCAACCTTGGACTATTAGACTCATAAGGAGCTTACAAACACCAGACTCTGATGTTGCTAAGAAAATTAAAATAGCCCAACATTGACATATTTTAGTTTTCTTGAATATAAAACTTAGAGAGAGCTTACAAAACTCAACCTTTGACTGTTAGACTCAGAGAGAGCTTACAAACCTCAGACTCTGACGTTGACAAGAAAATTAAAATAGTCCAACATTGTTCTTTAAATATTTATATTTGTCATAATAAAAAAAGGGAGATTGTTATAACAAGATTTGTTCATGACATATATCCTTTGGGTTTTGATGATAACAAAGTATTGAATGAACAATAGTCTTATTTAATGTGTGTTCTAAGTGTGCAGGTTCTAAAGCTTAAAGAAGAATACATTCAGAATCTGATACAAAGACGCACTTGAGAGAAGCTAAGTTATTGGCTTATGGCAGCTCAAAATTTGAAGAACATTCTTTAAGTGAAAACTTATAATATAGGTTTGCGTAGACTCTGAAGGTGAAGGCCTCAACACTAAAAGAGTAATATATCGTTTGCGTAGGTTACATTCTATCGTCTGCACCAATGCGTGGAATAGAACATTACCAAAGAAAACCTCGTCTGAATGTGGAATTTTCATGTATACTGCCACACAAGTCACACTACTTTCCACCCTAGTCCTAGGTGTATACTCAAGCCTAGGTATTGGGCTTATCTCACCACACAGATCACCAAACACCCTGACAGAATAATCAATAATAAACAAATCAAACAAAAAGCGATAAATAAATCAAAGTAGGCTAAACCCCTCAAGGGAAGGTCCCCAGCAGAGTTGCCACTTTTCTGTAGCGGGGAAATTTGTGAGTGTAAGCTATTGATTAACTTAACTAAAAAAAACAAGAGTCGCCACTGCACTTTTATTTTATCCACAAAAGGAAAGGAAAAAGAGCGAACAAAAACTAAAGAGTTTTAAAACAACAAGATCAAACAGAGAATGGGTAAGGGGGTTGGTTACACAATGGGAAGGTGTTAGCACCCAAAACGTCTATAGTACTCTATAGGAACCCTTTGAAACATCTACCGCTTTTTGGTCTAAAAATGGTTTGCTTGACAAAGAGATTGGGGAGATGAGAAGATAAATATTTTTTTTAAAATTTTTGTGTTTGGAGAGACTTATCGGCTCATGCCTACGTACCCACGATGTGCAATGTAGGATCAAACCCTCGTAGTTCGTGGTACAAAAAATGAAATTTATTTGTTTTGGTTGATTTTAAGTGTAAAGACAAGTCGTCATTTCCAAGCGAATAATTCCGCTTAAAGAAATGAATCATGTCTAAACTTATGAAAAAGTTTTAAAAGGAAAAGGTGCACAAAGCACAAAAAGAGTTTGATGAGTTTTGTATTTTTTATGTCTTTTTGAAATGGTTAAAATATGATTAACATGGATTGACATTTATTAAAGAAAAAAGAAAGTTTAAAAATTGCTTGATCGAAGTCAAGGTTTTATTATGAAAGCGGTTTTAAGTTTGAAAACAAGAAAGTTTGGAAAAAGAGAGGAGATTTTGAAAATTGAAGAAGGGATGGAGAAGAAGAGACTATCCTAGTGCATAAAATAAAAGATAAGGTAAGAAAGATCTAACCACATGGAAGCACTCTTCAAAGCATAATAAGAATAGAATTCCATCCTCTTGAACCAATAAGCAAGCCAAATAAAGGCTAGAATAACGAACTCCATAACGGTCCAAAGCATAAGGGAGAGAATCCTAATTTTAAGTCCATAAGTCCATAATCAAGAGCATAGGTCCTCCAATGCAAAGGATAGTGGCCATAGTCCAACAATTAAGAGCATAAGTCTTTTAGTGGTTTAATCCTTTATTAATGTTTTTGAGTCCAAATGGACAAAAGGAAAAACAAAAGCACAAGATAATATGGTCCAAGTGGACAAAAGAAAAATGACATAAACATAAACATGATATGATAAAATGACATAAAGCATAAAAATAAAGAGAGATAGGGAGCGAGAAAGAAATGTAAAGAAGTTAGGAGTTAGTGGTTAGTAGCACAAGGCTCTAGTGCCATAAGCCTTCACCGATTATTCTTTTTTGCATTTTGAACTATAGTGATTAAACAATGCACTTAGGCCAAGATTGATGAACTTGACAGAAGATTGGTAGAACCAAAGCCTCTACAATGCCAAGTTTCAAAGGTTATGGACCTAATGCAAAAAATTAATCAACATTGGGTCATAATCTTTTTAACTTTCTAACTTTCTTTTAACTTTTGAAATTAATTTTCATTAATACTCTATTTTAGGTCATAATCTTTTTATGACCTTTGTTTACTTGAATTTTATTCAAAAAATATTTTGAAAAATTATTTGAAAATATATTTGTTTGATTGTGTTTTCTTATTGATTTTTGGATTTGTTGAATTGTTGTTTGTTTTGGATCTTGAATTTTGATAAGATCTCATCAATATCAATGGACTTTGGGTGTCGATTTTTTCCACCAAGAGAGGTGATTGATATTGATGATGATTTAATCGATTTAAGATTCAAATTGGTGGTTCTTTCATCTTGACCTCTTTCTTCTTTTTTATTTATTTATTTTGATCGATGAAAGTCTTATGGATCTTAGAATTTATTTGTTGAATTCTTGATCAAGACTAGATCGTTACCTATTTTCTTTTCGTGCGGTATTGCTTTTTGATGACGATCTACATATCATTCATCTAGCATGCATTAGCACAAAGATCTATTGACCGGCCTCATTGTAGGGTAATTACTCTGTAAATTACTCGGCGATTGCTTAACATAGTGCAACATTTGTCCCTCTTTATCCAATTCGGAATTTGAACTTTCGTGGTCCGGACCTTGATTGGTCTCGTCAACCCAATGTTGATCAATTTTTTGCATTAGGTCCATAACCTTTGAAACTTGGCGTTGTAGAGGCTTTGGTTCTACCAATCTTCAGTCAAGTTCATCAATCTTGGCCTAAGTGCATTGTTTAATCACTATAGTTCAAAACGCGAAACGGAATAATTGGTGAAGGCTTATGGCACTAGAGCCTTGTGCTACTAACCACTAACTCCTAACTTCTTTACATTTCTTTCTCGCTCCCTATCTCTCTTTATTTTTATGCTTTATGTCATTTTATCATATCATGTTTATGTTTATGTCATTTTTCTTTTGTCCACTTGGACCATATTATCTTGTGCTTTTGTTTTTTCTTTTGTCTATTTGGACTAAAAAATATTAATAAAGGATTAAACCACTAAAAGACTTGTGCTCTTAATTGTTGGACTATGGCCACTATCCTTTGCATTGGAGGACCAATGCTCTTGATTATGGACTTATGGACTTAGAATTAAGATTCTCTCCCTTATGCTTTGGACCGTTGTGGAGTTCGTTATTCTAGCCTTTATTTGGCTTGCTTATTGGTTCAAGAGGATGGAATTCTATTCTTATTATGCTTTGAAGAGTGCCTCCATGTGGTTAGATCTTTCTTACCTTAGCTTTTATTTTATGCACTAGGATAGTCTCTTCTTCTCCACCCCTTCTTCAATTTTCAAAATCTCCTCTCTTTTTCCAAATTTTCTTATTTTCAAACTTAAAACCGCTTTCATAATAAAACCTTGACTTCGGTCAAGCGATTTTTAAACTTTTTTTCTTTAATAAATGTCAATCCATGTTAATCATATTTTAACCATTTCAAAAAGACATAAAAACTACAAAACTCATCAAACTCTTTTTGTGTTTTGTGCACCTTTTCCTTTTAAAACTTTTTCATAAGTTTAGACATGATTCATTTCTTTAAGCGGAATTATTCGCTTGGAAATGACGACTTGTCTTTACACTTAAAATCAACCAAAACAAATAAATTTCATTTGTACCACGAACTACGAGGTTTTGATCCTACATTGCACATCGTGGGTACGTAAAATCTAAAAAAAATATTTCTCTTCTCATCTCCCCAATCTCTTTTTTAAGCAAACCATTTTTAGACCAAAAAGCGGTAGATATTTCAAAGGGTTCCTATAGAGGACTATAGACGTTTTGGGTGCTAACACCTTCCCATTGCGTAACCAACCCCCTTACCCATTCTCTGTTTGTTCTTGTTGTTTTAGAACTCTTTAGGTTTTGTTTGCTCTTTTTCCTTTCCTTTTGTGGATAAAATAAAAGTGCGGTGGCGACTCTTGTTTTTTTTTAGTTAAGTTAATCAATAGCTTACACTCACAAATTTCCCCGCTAATGTATCAACTTTTGGTGATCATTTAGAACCAACAATAAAGATAAAGTTATCCATATTGCATAAAGCAAGCTACATTGTCAAATCTGATGTCAACTAGAGTCTGTGTTCACAAGGCTCAAGAAGAGTTGACATGCTTTACGGATATCTACTCTCAACTGATCTATAGTACAAGATCACAAGAAAGACGCAATTATTAAACAAGTTACACAATGAATCAAAATCTTTTGGTGTATCTATCTTCAACGTCTCTTGTACTATGGAGTAACAAAGACACTTGTACAAGTTATCTCTTCCAACAACTATTTCTCTAATCCCTATTTCTCTTTCAACATGGATTTTCAACAAGGATTAAGTAGAAAAAAACAAGAAGAGCTAAGAAGGATAAAAGTGTTCCCCGCTTGTATCAGAATGGAAGAATAACAAGATCAACAATAGCAACACAATCGAGTATGCATAATTTATGTTATATGTTGTAAATTGTACAAAGCCTTTAGATTTCTTAAACATTGAATATCTTATAAATCTTAAGTGATGTGATATTTATTATGGTTATTTCCCTGTACCTATGATTATGTTAAACAATTTGTTTAGTAGTTTAGATAAAGTCTTTTGTTATGTGCTTGAGCATCAAAGTCTCTTTTTGTGAAGCTTGAGCCAAGTAAGTCTCTTGCTATGTGCTAGAGCATTGAAGTTTTAATCAATTGTTGATTGAGCAAGAAAGTCTTGGACTGCAGGTATGAGCAGAAGTATTGGATTCGTGGAATCTAAGCAGGGAAGTCTTGTACCTGAAAGGTATGAGCAGAAGTCTTGAATCCGTGAGATTTAAGCAGAAGTCTTGGGTTCGTGGAATCTAAGCAGGGAAGTCTTGGACTGAGGGTCTGAGCAGATGTTTTGAGCCTGAGGGGCTTGAGCAAGGAAGTCTTGAACTTTGGGGATTTAAGAAGGAAGTCTTGGGCTGAGGGTTTAAGCAGGAAGTCGGCTGATGGTCTGAACAATAAAATCTTGTGCTAAGGGTATAAGCAATTGTAATCATGATTTGATTATAGTGGAAAATCTCTTGTGTTGCAAGGGGACTGAACTACTCTCAGTTTGGGAGGAACCAGTATATATCTCTGCGTGATCTGTTGTTATTTATTTAGTTATGTTATTATTCCGCTGCAATTAATTATCAGAATATGAACAGTGTTTTAGAATCTGAACCTTGTTCAAAAGTAAAGTAAAGAAAAAGAATAACACAATTCAACCCCTTCTCGTGTATTTTTCTCACCTTCAAAGTCTTAAATGGGCCAAGGCAGTTCCAGTACAGGGAACTAGTCATGTCGATTGATCAAGAGACTTATGATCACTTGATTTAGACAGAGAAAATAAGCACAGTCAAAAAATTTAGTTGATCAAAGTAAACTTTGATCAACTTAATCAATTAAGGTGAAATCAGTTGAAAATCAGGCACAAGAAATCGAAGGCCTAAATTCTAAGACAAAAGACAGAGTTCTAAATCTCAAATTAACCTAGAACTATGGAAACATGGAAATGTTATTTGATTAGAAACTATCTAGAATACTAATCTTAAGAAATTAGGGATTAAATCAAACCAAATGCGTTATTTTCGTTTTTCTCCACAAACTATGATTATTTCCTAAAAAAACAATTAATGGAAAAACACATAATAAACTAAACATTTAATCAACATATTCCAATTATTGAAATGCATTAAAAGAATCTAGAATTAAAAAATATAGTGAAAACAAATGAAGAAAAGTGATTAAGAAAAATAAAGGAAATAAAGAAAAAAGTATAAAAATAAAAGAAAGAATAAGAAAGAGATGGAAGGGATGCAACGCCTGAAACAAGTGTGTGGGTAAGCAAATTCTGTGGCTAGGCTTGGAATCAAGCCCAAAGCACATTCATTGAGGAATGATTTGGAGTCCAAACCATAGGGGTTTGGCTCCCTAAACAACAAGCTACATCGTGATAAGGAGAATCGAGTGAGAAAAGTGGAATATCGCCGACCTACGAGTGAAAGTTGAATTCATAGCAACCGAAAGTGAAGATGAAAATGCCTTCAGGTTAGCTTCAGTATTTCCTACTTCTTCCCTTTGATTCTCTCTTCTTCTTCCCTTCTTTAGTCCGTAGGATTTGTTGAATATTTTGCGAGTGAGCAAGTTGAGAGAATTGGTGATGAGTGATTGGTGGCCGAGCTCTACTCCATTGAAGCTTCAATGTGAAGCTTTGATGGAGTATTTTGAAGGAGCTTTCTGTGAGGGTGAGGAAGATGAAGATGGAGATAGATTCTGACTTCTGAGAGAGGGTGATGAAGGTTCTGTGAGAGGTTGAAAGAATGATTAGTGATTCTGCAATGATTGGGGATTGATGAATTTATAGAGATTAGAGTTAACAGAGTTTGGACTCTGTTAAATTGTTTGTGTGCAATTCAGTTAGGAGTTAATCATAGTGTTAACAGCTGTTAGGGTTAATTGAGTAATTATGTTGATTAGTTAGTTGAAGTTAGTTTCAAAATCTGTTAAGAGTTAGTTTGCTGAGCTGGAATTGATCTGTCAAGGACTGTTAAGTTTGGATGTTAAGAGATTAAATCTGTTATGTTAGTTAGTCTGTGAAATTCAGTTGAGTTAGCAATTAGGGAAATGAAAACTTTGGTGTTAATTGTGAATGTTAGTGATGAATGTTAATGAATGTTAGGGACCCCGTTATTGCTTAATTAGTTTATGTTGTTGAACTCGGTTTTGTTAGCTAGTTTACTGTTAAAGTTTGGAGTGAGTTGCTGAATTGGTAGCATGTTAAATGCAATTGATTGTAAATCTCTTCCATCCTTCAACAATTTGCGTCTCTGTGATCCATGTCAATAAAAACATGTGTTGCATTGTTCTTAAATAAAAACAAGTTCTTAAGTGAATATTTCTTGGGCTATAGTTTTCAATTTCAGCTTTAGCTTCATCCAGCATTTTTCCATTCCATTTGGAAACAGATGATTTGAAATAACACATGAAGAATAGTTCTCGCATGATCCTGTTTTTTTATTTTATTATATATTTTTTTCAGTTTTCTATGGCTGATAGAATAACTGAATTGAACCAAATTATATTCGATTCATTTGTTTGTTTTTTTTTTTTTATAATTCTTGAACACAAACCTGCTGAACCAGTGAATGCTCCTATCAATTTTGTAGAAAATTGTCAAAATGCAGTTTTATTTTTTACATTCTCGCTGTATATTTTCCTTAGGTTGGATCAGTTCAGTTGAATAATGAAGTTTGGTAGAACAGATTTATTTTCTATTTTGCAAGATGTAAAACGCCGAGGGAAACAGATCAAACTTAAGAAGAGGTAACCTTCATTTTTGTTTTATTGTGTTATTAGATATATTGACTAAATATAATTACATTAAAATGTTACTGGTGCAGGTGGTTATTGGGCTTACCTCTCACAAAACGTGAGAGGAAGAAGTTGAAAGAAAATTGCAATAGGTGCTTCATTTGCTCAATAATTTTGTCACCAAGTTTCACTCTAATGAATTATTTTATTTTTATTTATTTATATTTTTTTGTCTACAGGTATTTACCCGAGTTACTCAGAAAAGATGATGTAGGTTTTCTTTACTTATTTATCATTTATCACAGTCCTGCAGACTACAGTTACTTGCATATCTCTTTGAAGATTTGAATGATAAATTGATAAATGATAATCTAATAATCCTTTCAGATATTATGAGTCAGTGAGAACTCATGTTGAATGCGCTTTTGGAGCACACTACATTGAAAGAGCGCACTCTATCCCTCGGGATGATATTGATTTTGACCAAATACCAAACTTAAAAAGGTTGATATTATCATGCCTTGATAATTTGACTACCAAGGGTCTATACCTTCTTGCTATGATAGTTAGTGGAGACACAGTCAAGTATGAAAGAACTCGAGGTAGTTTGAAAAAGATTATCAAAGGTTCTCTTTCTAGTGATCTGAGTAGCGAAAGGCATAATGACCAACAACTGGAAACTCGCAAACAGCTTTTTCAACTTCTCAACAATCCTCAACATTTTCGTCATAGGTGTGAGCTTTTACCTGGATCTGAGTCCCAATTTTATCATGCTGCTGCAGTAAAGGTTTTATGTGGACTTGAAAAGTTACCATCCCAAACCTTGATTGCAATGCGTAGAAATCTTAAAGGAATTAAAGCACCGATGCCTCAGTTGCAACCGTGCAAACACGGATGGGGACGACGCCATCTCATCAAACTAGTGGATAAAATCTGTAGGAAGATGCTTTTAAAACTCGATGAAGGAAATGAGCTTCAAAAGCCATTAGCCAAAGCTATGTCAGTAGCAGACTTATCACTAAAACTAATGTTTGGTTTTGGTAGCACGTTTTTAGAAGAACTTTACCGGTTCTCTCCTGAAGTGAAGTCTCTGCAGAGTGATATTTTGAATGCTATATGGTCTGTTGAGAAAAAAGAAGTAGTGCCATTGAAAATGCTAAGAGATTTACAGCTTCTCATAGAACCAAATGCTACAATAACAAATAAGAGCTTACGTACAGCTTTTGTAAATCTTTTGACTGAATTTCTTTTTGAGTGCAGTGATATGGATATCACTCCAAAGTCTTTATTGCAGATCCTAGATGTTATCAATAAGTGTTCTAATAAAAGCACACGCGATGTAACAGTCCAGAAGAAGCATATTGAAGAAGAAATTAACTGCATAGTAAGTGTGAGTGCTCAGACAAATCAAATTATTCAAGACTTGTTGCCCGACTGTGAATTTGACCAGGACTTTACGGATGCATATATGGAGCAATCAGAAGAAAGTGATGACAGTGAGAGTGACAGTGATAGTGATAAGGATGACAATGATAATCAACTTTTTGATAAAAGACAATTTAAAAACGGATCATTCAGCCCAGCAGATTCAAACTACAAAGGAGAAAGTGTTGGGGATTTTATTCCATCTGAGATCCATCCTTCTACCACTATGACCGAGGAAAGGTTGAGTATTGATTCTGAAAAGTTTCAACCTATGGATTGTGATACAATAAATTTGGAATCAAAAATTCGCAACACTAAACATATTAACCAATGCCAAGAGGAAAGCACAGAGCGGTTTCGTGCACCAATAGGTAGGAAAAACTATGATTCTTCCGTTGTTTCACCAGATAAAGAATCAGGTGAAAATATTGCCAAGAGACATGAGTTTCATGAATCTTACATTAAAGTTGATCCAAGAGATACATCTAATTTCTGTGAGGAGATGGAACCCCCGCCCACCAAGCACATCGCACGCAAGAACCAATACGTTGCTACCCAAGATGCTTGTGATAAGACAGCTATGCTTGCATATAATCTCATAGGTCATTTGTTTGAAGAGTTTGCCATAGCTGAAGGCCTCAACTTAGACTTGAGCAAGAGGTCATACCTCAATTGTGATAAGCAAATTGAAGAAGCAAAAGGTACTGAAAATCCATTACTACCACTACCACCAATTTATCCACCAAATGTTGTATGCACATATGCTACTACGTATTTTATCTAGCAAAGTGCTATGATATTTTAATATATTGTGACTGATATTAAACTAGTATTTTGGTAAAAACATATCAATTAATGCTTGTGCTGTCAGCATTGATTATCTAGCTTTATTTCATGCAGAAACTGATGAACAGTCATCACCTAAGAAACGTACAAGAGGCCCAGCTATTGTTCGAGTAATTGAAGAGCTCGTTCCTTCCTTTCCAGATAGGTATTTGCTAACGTTCCTCAATTATGGTAGCATTACAAGAAATGTTGTGTATTACATGCATGATTCTGTCAAAAATGTCATGATATTGGACCGGTTTGTTTCAACTTTAAAAAAATGGATTTTTTCTAATTATTTTTGAAAATATATTTTACAAAAATATTTTTCAAAATATTATAAGTTTTTTTAAATTTGTTTTTTATAAATTAAAAAACTAATTTTGACACTCTATAACATAAATATACATTATTGAAGATCAAAAGATAGTCAAAATTACAATTTAGTTGTATTTCAAAAATGATTTTTATGAAAAACTATTTGAAATAGCTTCAAAATTAAGTGATTTTTTGAAATTTTGATATTTTTTTAATAAGCAATTTGTACCCAGCAGGATTCGAACCTGAGACCTTGAGAGGAGCACACTCTCAAGACCCAAGCGTTTCTCCACTAGGCCACACACACGCACACTGAAATTTTGATATTTAAAAAAAGTTTCGATAAAATTATGAAATACTTAAAATAATATTTTAAGAATAACTATTCAAACCAAATTTTTATTTGAAGTTTTTATGAAAAGTTTCTTTGTAAAATTTTTTTCCACAAATTTATGGGTCAGTTTGTTTTAACTTTAAAAAAATGGATTTTTTCTTTGTATTTTTGAAAATGGATTCTACAAAAACGTTTTTCAAAATATTACAAATTTTTTTAAATTTGTTGTTTATAAATTAAAAGACTAATTTTGACATTCTATAATATAAATATACATTATTGAAGATTAAAACATAGTCAAAATCACAATTTTTTTCAAAAAGTTGTATTTCAAAAATGATTTTTATGAAAAGCTATTTGAAATAACTTCAAAATTAAGTGATTTTTTGAAATTTTGATATCCAAAAAAAGTTTCGATATGATAGAGTTATATATTATATTGTATATTCTGGTAGCTTAGATTAAATTTGAGCCTTTCCTTTAGATTAGATCTGAGCCACTCAGTTATGCTGAGCTGGCATAGTTTGTTACACTTGTCGCTTTATAAGCTTTTCTCTTGTAACTCTTTTAATTCAAGGAATACAATATGAATTTCCCAATTGTTCTCTCTAACAGATTCTGAGATTCTATCATGGTATCCAGAGCTTCTTCATCTTTTTCTTCGATCCAGATCTAGTGCTCTTCCATGGCGTCGCCGTTTAACAGCGACGGTGCCTTTCCTTCTTCTCAGGTCAAGCTTTCGCATCTGATCTCTGTTAAGCTTGACGATAAGAATTTCAAACAGTGGAAGCAACAGATAGATGGTGTCATTCGTGGTCACAAGCTTCAACGCTTCGTCACTTCACCAGTTGTTCCACCGCAGTTTTCATCTAGCTCCGACGCTGCACTCACCGGAACTACCTCAACTTACCTTGACTGGGAGCAACAAGATGCACTTATATGCACTTGGCTTCTCTCAACAATTTCTGACTCTCTTCTTCCTAAATTGGTGGATTGTCGTCACTCATGGCAGGTTTGGACGGAAGTTCACCGGTACTTCGCCACTCTCCTCGCCACCAAAGCTCGTCAACTCCGGTCGGAATTGCGCCATCTCACGAAAGGATCGCTCGTGATTACGGAATTCATGGTTCGTGTTCGCGAAATCAGTGATTCGCTGATTTCTGTTGGAGATCCAGTTCCGATGCGTAACCTAATTGAGATCGTCCTCGATGCGCTACCGGAGGAGTATGATCCTATAGTTGCCGCCGTTAATAGCAAAGAAGATCTCAGTTCTTTGGACGAGCTTGAATCAAGTCTTCTTGCGCATGAATCGCGCCTTGAGAAGCATCGTAAGGCTGTTCTCCCTGAGCCGGCGACGGTGAATCTGACTCAAGCAGCTCCGGTAGGTTCATCAGCTGTTTCTGAGCAATCCGTCATTGGAACGGAGTCGTTTCCTCAAGGTACTAGTCATATTACTGCGCACGCTGAGAGTCATGGTCAAAATTCACGAGGAGGTCGTTTTGGCCGTAGTGGTGGTCGTTTTGGCCGTGGTGGAGGTCGCTTTGGTAAATCTCAATGTCAGATTTGTCACAAATCTGGACATGATGCCTCTATCTGCTATCATCGTTACTCTGCAGCTTCGTTTACTCCTCCAAGAGCTTCCTTCAATCCTTTCATGATGCCTGCACGTCCTGTGTATCAACCATCCTTTGGTTATGCTGCTCCTAGGCCACCACCTCAGCGTCCTCCTCAGCCTCAAGCTCTCTACACTGGTGTGGATCCCTCATTCAGCAATCAATGGTGGTACCCTGATTCAGGTGCGTCTCACCATGTCACACCTGAGGCTTCAAATTTGTCAGATTCGATTTCATTGCCTGGATCCGAGTATGTGTATATGGGTAACGGCCAAGGTCTGTCTATAAACTCTGTAGGCTCTATGTCTTTTTCATCACCTGTTTGCCCTAACATGCCTCTCACCTTACACAACTTATTACTTGTGCCTAAGATAACTAAGAATCTTATCAGTGTCAGCAAGTTTGTACAAGACAATAACGTTTTCTTTGAGTTTCACCCTAAATTCTGTCTTGTAAAATCTCAGGATTCTTCTAAAACTCTTCTGCGTGGCTGTGTTGGTGCTGATGGCCTATACAAGTTTCCCAATCCTTCTGCTCAAGTGTCTCAGTTGTGTTCTAGTTCCAGTTCTTCAGTACATTGTAATTTAAGTACATCATGTAATAGTGATCCTAGGTCTATTACTCTTAATGATTGTACTTCTCCTTGTACTGATGTCTTATCTAATAATAAGGTTGATTCAGCTCTTGATTCAGCTTGTTCTCAATTTCCTGAAATTAATGTTGCTGCTCTTAATGCTTTATCTTCTATTTCCAACAGCAAGTATGCCCTCTGGAACTCACGCCTAGGTCACCCTCATCACCATGCACTTACAGAAGTTTTGAAGCTTTGTCACATCCCTATCCCATCTAAGCCTAGTGGTGATCTCTGTCATGCATGTTGCTTGGGTAAATCTCATAGATTGCATGCACCTTTATCCAATACGGTTTATAATCATCCTTTTGAACTTGTGATTTGTGGGGGCCTGCCCCTGAGAAATCCTCAGGTGGCTTCACTTATTTTTTGACATGTGTTGATGCCTACTCTAGGTTTGTGTGGGTCTTCCCTCTTAGGCTCAAATCTGATACTTTGCCTCAATTCATTCAATTCAAAACTATGGTTGAAATGCAGTTTAATTGCAAAATCAAAATAGTACAAAGTGATGGTGGGGGTGAATTTAGACCTTTTACAAAGTACCTTCAAGAGCTAGGCATTATTCATCGATTTACATGTCCTCATACTCATCATCAAAATGGCTTAGTTGAGCGCAAACACCGTCACATTGTTGAAACCGGTCTTGCCTTACTTGCTCAGTCCACCCTTCCCTTAAAATTTTGGGATCATGCCTTTGTCACGGCTGCCTACTTGATTAATAGGCTCCCAAGTCTTACTCTTGAAAACTTATCACCTTACTTCAAACTTCTCCATAAACATCCTGATTACACATGTCTCCGTGTCTTTGGTTGTGCGTGTTTCCCTTTCTCCGTCCCTACAATGCTCACAAAATTGATTATCGGTCTAAGGAGTGTATTTTTCTAGGATACTCCACTGTTCATAAGGGGTACAAATGTTTGGCTGCCAATGGACATCTCTATATTTCTAAGGATGTTCTTTTCCATGAAACAAGGTTTCCTTATTCCCTTTTATTTCCCACTTCCACTCCACCTTCTACTGCTGCTCCTACTTCCCCTGTTTCTGCTTCTTCATGGTTCATGGCTGAAGCTTCTCCTCATTCTCACCTTCTTAATTCTGGCAGTCCTACACCATCTCTTTCTTCTACTGCTGCTGGTGTCAGTCCTACTTCCCCTCCCAATCCTCTTCATACTCCTGCTGATGTCAGCTCTCCACATACGCCTATTCCCTCCACTTCCTTTTCTCCTGGCCTAATTCTCTCTGATATTGCTGAATGCAGTACCATTTCTCCCTCCTCTTCTCCTGCAGAATCGTCTGTCAGCCCTGTTCCCTTACCCTCTAACCCATCCCAACCTTTTATTCATCCCCTTAACACTCATATTATGCAAACACGAGCCAAAAGTGGCATCACTCAACCAAGACTTAATCCCACACTCTTACTCACTCACATGGAACCTTCTTCTGTCAGTCAGGCCTTGGCTGTTCCACACTGGTTTCAGGCAATGAAAGATGAATTTCAGGCACTTTTGAAAAATCAGACATGGACTTTGGTGTCTCCATCTGACTCAAGGAAGCCCATTGGTTGTAAATGGGTCTTTAGGGTCAAGGAAAATTCTGATGGTTCCATAAACAAATACAAGGCTAGGCTTGTGGCAAAGGGCTTTCACCAACAAGCTGGCAGTGACTTTCAGGAAACCTTTTCGCCAGTTGTTAAGCCAGTTACAGTCAGAACAGTTCTAACACTTGCTGTCACTCATGGGTGGTTCATTCAGCAAATTGATGTGAACAATGCTTTTCTCAATGGTAGTCTTGAGGAGGAAGTTTACATGCACCAACCCCCTGGATTTGAAGTATCTGATAAGAGCCTTGTATGCAAATTAAACAAAGCTATTTATGGGCTCAAGCAGGCTCCTAGGGCCTGGTTTGACAAGCTTAAAGGAGCTTTATTGCAACACCAGTTTACGGCCAGCAGGTGTGATCCTAGCTTGTTTTTCCTTAACACAAACAGCCTGCATATTGTAATCTTGGTCTATGTTGATGATATTATCATCACTGGAAACTCAGCCTCATTTATTACCTCCTTGATCAAGAGCTTAAATGCTGCCTTCTCCCTCAAAGAACTTGGAAAATTGGATTACTTCCTAGGTATTGAGGTCTCTCACCTCCCTAATGGCTCTTTGTTTCTATCTCAAACTAAGTATGTGCGTGATTTACTGGCCAAAGTCAATATGCTCAATGCCAATGGGATGCCAACTCCCATGGTCTCTAGTAGCAAGCTGTCAAAAGTTGGCTCTGACAGTGTTGCTGATCCTGCTTTGTACAGGTCAGTTGTTGGGGCACTGCAGTATGCCACCTTGACAAGACCAGAAATTTCTTTCTCTGTTAACAAAGTGTGTCAGTTTTTGTCCAACCCTCTCGAGGAGCATTGGAAAGCAGTAAAGAGAATTTTGAGGTACTTAAGTGGCACTTTACAGCATGGGCTGCTTCTCCAACCTGCTCAAACTCAGCAGCCTCTTTCTTTACTAGGGTTTTGTGATGCTGATTGGGCTTCGGATCCAGATGACAGAAGGTCCACTTCTGGTGCGTGTGTTTTCCTTGGTCCCAATCTCATATCTTGGTGGTCTAAGAAGCAGCAGCTGGTTGCTAGGTCTAGCGCAGAGGCCGAGTACAGGAGCATGGCACAACTTGCTGCAGAGATATTGTGGGTGCAGTCCTTGCTGAGGGAGCTTCACTGCAACTTTCAAACTCCAAAAATTCTATGTGACAACCTCAGCACATTTACACTTGCTCATAATCCAATCCTTCACAATAGAACCAAGCATATGGAGTTGGATATCATCTTTGTTAGAGAGAAGGTGTTTAGCAAAAGTCTTGTGGTGGCTCATGTTCCTGCTCATGATCAGTGGGCAGATGTGTTCACCAAACCTTTATCAGCTGTGAAATTCCTTCCTCTCCGTGACAAGTTAAGAGTGGTCAACAAACAAAGCTTGAGTGACACACCCTTAACTTCTAAGGGGGAATGATAGAGTTATATATTATATTGTATATTCTGGTAGCTTAGATTAAATCTGAGCCTTTCCTTTAGATTAGATCTGAGCCACTCAGTTATGCTGAGCTGGCATAGTTTGTTACACTTGTCGCTTTATAAGCTTTTCTCTTGTAACTCTTTTAATTCAAGGAATACAATATGAATTTCCCAATTGTTCTCTCTAACAGATTCTGAGATTCTATCACGATAAAATGATAAAATACTTAAAATAACATTTTAAGAATAACTATTCAAACCAAATTTTCATTTGAAGCTTTTATGAAAAATTTCCTTGTAAAATTTTTTTCAACAAAATTATGTATCCCTACAAATCATTTTAAAAAAAAGCCAAAACAAATAGACTCTATGTTACATTATAAAAATTATTTTAAAAAAAAGGCAAAATAAACGGGCCCATAGTTTTTCTAAATAAGCTTTTCTCATTTGCATCTTTGCGAAGTACAACTTAGATTCATAACAAAGATATTAGGTGGTTTTATTTTGGGCATTGAAGTACACACTAAACAAGCAAAATTTGCGTCTATGAGAATGAGTAACTCTTGTGTTTTGGACACTGCAGTAGCATGGAAAGACTGAAGATATTGATGGACTTATGATAATGGAACTCAGGCTTTCATGTTCAACTTGAGAAGAGCATTTTGAGATTGTTTTACATATATGTATCTAGTTCACCAAATTATGAGTTCTATGTAATTTTAGGTGTATAGTTTTTCAACTTTTTAATTAGTAGACATTTTCATGTTAAATTAAACAGCTCTAATGGACTTATGATAATGGAACTCAGGCTTTCATGTTCAACTTGAGAAGAGCATTTTGAGATTGTTTTACATATATGGATCCAGTTCACCAAATTATGAGTTCTATGTAATTTTAGGTGTATAGTTTTTCAACTTCTTAATTAGTAGACATTTTCATGTTAAATTAAACAACTCTATTCTGTTTATTCATATAGTGGGTAAAGCTTCAGCAAGTTCAGGATTTTCTTTTTTAAAATTATTCCTTCATTGATGATGTTAATTTTGTATACATGATTCAAAATTTCAATGTGTTTTTTGAGATAGAGGTATTATTGTAAGAGAAAATTGAGCCATTTAAGAGAATAAAGTGTCCTCTATTAACTGAGCCATGCATCATTTCATATACTATGACATATTCAACTGTTATTACTACCATGTATATCGCCAACGAGTAACTTCACACATTGTGTGCCAATATCACTCAAAATTTCCACACATTCTTTCAAATATGAGTAACCATTTTGTAACTTAAACCTTGTTGCAACTTCCTCATATAGTTGAAAACAACCTACACATGGATTGAACTTGAAATGAACTGTATCGCCTCTCAAGCCAGCTTTAAAAATTATTCTTACGTTTTATTTTATTTTTGAATTTTTCTTTGAAGAAAATCTTCTACATTTCATATAAATTTTATTTGGCTATTTAATATTTAAGCTTTTTCAGTATTTTATACATCACTTCAATAATTTCACAATCTAACAAATTAGTACCACCCTTCCTCTTTACAACCAGCCTCCCTTCCTACTCCTCCGTTGTCTGTTCTTTCACCATAATTTAATTAAAATATTTTTTATTTGTTTTGGTTAAAAATAAAATGTATGGATATTATGTTTGCATGTTATGATTTCGTGAAAAAGAAGAAAATTAATGTGATGAAATTTGTTGTTAAATTGAGAACGAATTGTATGAATGCTATGTGATAATATATTTTTTTGATAATTTTAGAAAAATAATTTTATTCATGGATATCTATAAATATCCGCGGATACTTTAAAATCCGCGGATTACCCTCTTAGCGGAGGTAAAGTAAAATCACCGAATATTTAATTGTTAAGATATTCCTAGCAATTTCTCCGGACACATTTTCACTAAAAGTTTTAGGCCCTAAAAAAATGGGTGCTACTTTGTCTGCATTTAAAAGAGTTAACCTGCCACCCCTCACTTATACCTGACACCCCTCAATTATGGCGAAATTTCATTTGTACCTTTCAAAAATTTTCGGAAATTATGAAATTTATAATGGTATACCGAAAATTTTGCGATATATACTAGGGTGATCCATCAACTAAGCGGTTCACGGTGGACCACGAATAAGAGTCATTAGATTAAGTTGTTGCATTAGATTTTACCATGTATCACTTACATAGGAATTCTTCTTCTCTTATCTTCTTCATTTTCACTCTCACAACTGCCATTTTCAAGCTCGAATTAACAACAATTATTCTGTCAATATGAAAAAGTTCCTGCATAACATGGTAATAATTTTCAATTCCCCTAAAAATCCTGATCAACAAAATGTCATACAGTCATCAAAGCAACCATACAAACTTTTCCAATTAAAAACTTTCTATCATAAAAGTTACATTCATTCAAAAGTTTAAATCCTTTCAAACAAATTAGTCACTGTAAATTAGTAATAAGCAGTGAACACAGAAAACATGACCCAAATGATCAAAATGTGTGGTCCAATACTCATATATTCATATTATTTGGCTTCACATATTCAAACCATGCGCATAATTAATTTATCAACGATGGAAACATAAAACTCACAGAAGCAGAGATGCTGCTCACAAGATTTGGTCTCGTTTCACCGCACAAATAAAACGATGGTACTGAGAAAACACCAAGAGATGGATGTGTTTGAGTTTATCATTCCAATCTTGTTCCACAACATCAAGTGGGAAATCAAAAACTCAACAACATCACCAAGAATCTCATCAAACACACAGTTAAAATTGCTATAAAAAACCAATAGTTCTTCATTCATATTATCATTATCCTGAAAAAGAATCAGGAAAAAACCGTCCATGATTGGTTGGAAATTCAACCCAAACTTATGCTACTACACATTTATTTTACTACCGCTAATTATTAAACTTGAACATTGAGGCAATATTCAATTTTGCAAGGGTTTTGTGGATTTTCTTAATAAGGTCTTGTTGACTATCGATGGAGTTAATTTAAAAAACATTCACTCTTAATTTTTTACAACAAGAGTGTGATGCTTTGAAAATGAGAGAATGACGGTTGTGAGAGTGAAAATGAAGAAGATAGAAGAAGAAAAATTCTATGTAAGTGGTACATGATAAGATCTGATACAACTATTTAATCTAATGATTCTTATTTGTGGTCCACCATGAACCATTTAGTTGATGGTTTACTCTAGATGCTACCATATATATATATATATATATATATATATATATATATATCAGAAATTTCGGAAAATTCATTTGTATATCGGAAATTTCAAAATTTCCGATAAAAAATGAAAATTTCCGTAAAAAATATCAGAAATTTTATTTTTTTACCGAAAATTATGAAATTTAAAAAAAAAAATGATATTTTTTACACTACCACCAATTTCAAAATTGGAGGTAGTGTAAAAAAAAAATTCAAAAATTTTAAAATTTTTCCTATATCGAAAATTTCGAAATTTCCAATACAGTACTGAAAATTTTGAAATTTGTGGAAATTTTCATTTCTTACCATAAATTTTGAAATTTGCGGTAATGTAAAATTTTTTCACTTGTTTCAAATTTTTTCAAAAGCAATTTTGAGATTATGAAAGTTTGGAGGGGTGCCGAGTATAATTTGGGGGGTGGTAGGTTAATTCCTCATGCATTTATATCCAATGCTTTTATCAGTGAACCACTTCATGTAGCTTAAAAATATGTTCTGATTGGAGATACATTTCTATATTCATAGAAAGAGCAAAATTGAAATATAGAAAGAACAAAATTGAGTTTTTAGTGTGTTCACCCTCACCCCATAACAGATAAAGTTGTCTAAAAAAAGGATTGACAAAAGAGGAGCATTTTACATGCCACTTGCAATTGTACCTGACACCTCAAAACTCAATGAATTGAACTATATTAACCTTGCAAATTTTCTAATTATTTTCAAAATTTGCACAAAGTCCAAAACCTCTATAGTGATACCGGAAATTCTCAAGTCTCTACCGGAAATCTTGAAAAAAGTAAGTTTTTTTTCTTCCGAAAATTTCAAAATTTATGTGAGAAGCCTTTAGATTTGTACTGGGAATTTGATAATTTTGTTTCCGAAAATTTCAAAATTCCCTTTATTTTTTATAAATTTATACCGTGAATTTTTTTCGAAAATTACAAAATTCCCGTTATTTTTTATGGTCGGAGCATCACAGCATAATAGGATACAAATATTATTTGGTTGGAGTATCACAGTTTTGGAACACAAATTCAAAGACAACAATCTTTATTCTCAGTTGGTCGACAACATATCTTGAGCAGGTTTGAATTATATTTTTCACGAGGCTAAACGAGCTGATAATGTAGGCTCTGATAGCACAAAGTGTGGATGCACAATTGTGTAAAGATATGGTCTCTCATGTGCTTGTGTTATTGCAAAAATGGTGAAACTTGGTAGCCATATAAGAATGGATGGCGTTTTCACTCATTGGAAAAGGCTTATGTTTGATGATGATAGTGTCATGAAAGACGATAAATCGAATATCTCTATTTTGAACGAATGGAAAGTGATACAAGAGAGATTTTTAAAAGTCGATGACAACATGAAACTCCACATCAAAGAACAATTGAGGAAGATTGCCTATCCGAAAACCACGAGATTGAAACCACCCTCTCAACCGGTAAAAACAAAAGGTGCTCCGAAGAAAATCAAGCCTACACCGAATAACAATTCGACTACACAGTCTCCTTCAACCAAAAATTCCATTCATTGACGAGATGCCCATTTTTATGCACAAATACATCGAGCAGATCATTAATGTTGTAAGGGACGGTAATTTCGGTTATCGAGCATTTTCGGTTTTACTTGGTAAAGGAGAAGATAATTATACACTTGTCCGCCATCAACTTATTCAAGAGTTGGGGACACATAAAGAATCATACACACGGCTGAACAGAAAGAAAGAAAAATTCAATGAAGTTTATGAGTCTCTTACCTGAAATTCAATGAAGTTACTTGCCTTAGCGGTCAGGCACCGGAGGCTAAATGGACGCGCTTACCTGAAATTGGTCACCTAATAGCATATGCATATGATAGAGTGCGTGTTGATCTGACACGATACGATTTTTTGGAAACCTTTTTCCCACTGTGCAGCGGCCCACCTCAAAATCCAAATGATCGTATTATGTGTATTTGGTTACTTTCAAAATCACGTCATTTTGTTCATGTTTACTTGAAAGCGGGATACCCTATACCACTTACATCACCGGAGTGGACGACTCATTCAACAACAAAAGCCGAGACTTGGCCGAATCATTTTATGGAGAGGATGCAAGAGTTTAAGAAATTGAGCAACATTGAAAGAAAATCAAATGCACAAAAGTCAAAGGGGGTACCACCCATAGATTTAGCAACGATATATGTTTCGATTCGTTTTAATTCCTTGTTTAGTCGGACAAATAACTGTATGTTATTGTGTCTCAATATTAATGAAGTGTAATATATTCAACATTTGTTCATATTGTGTCTTAATACATTTTTGATCTTCTTCATAACAACATTTGTTCTTTTGTAAAAAAAAAAGGTTTCTGCTTCAAAGGATCTGTTTTCAAACCTGTTCAGGAGAGGTTCCAAAGATGCATCTCCGGAACAAGATAATAGGGTGCGGAACCGGTGATATATATCTGGAATCAGCATGCTAGTTTTTTAGTGGTCCATATTGATCTATGCCTTTTATAAATTAAGGTGCTCTTATGTTATATTTCACACAAACTGAAAATGTCTCAAATGTCACAAATAAACATCATCTGATATGTCGCAAATGTCTCCTTCTCTAGCTCGAGACCTGAGCGAAAGTTTAAGCTCACAGAGTACACCTCTCTCGCATATATTAAATACGAAATCCATAATCTCCTACCTTACGGAGACAATAGAAGGATTGTGAAGCTCGAGTACCGTTCACCGTCGATTGAAAACAGAGGGAAGATTGAGTTCAACAACTTTGAGCTTAAGACATATGCAAATGTAAGGGCTATGTGGAATACATATTTTCATTTCAAAACAAAAGTTCCGCTTGAATGAAAGCGACGATTTCGATATCGGTCGAAGATATTGCAAAGATGTTGAAGCATCCACCTGGATATTGAAGTGTAATGTTGCATTTTATGTTGAAATTATCTATGTAATGCTTATTTTATTTTATGAATGTTAATTTTATTTTGAAAAATAACATGTTTTTGGTGGCTGCCTCTGCTACTGATGTGTCTGTGTTACGAAAATGTATCTACGAAATTATTTCGAAGATGCATCTCTGAAATTAAAAGAACTCAATTTATAGAGCGCCACTCAGAATGGTGTGCGTTGAATGTGTATTAGGTGCGTCTTAAGATGTATATCTGAAAATTAGAGAGTATTTTAATATTTTTGCGTAGTTTTTAAAAACCATATTGGATGTATTAAGAAATTCCATTTACATAGGTCTCAAATATTTTAAAAAAAAAAAGACTCATTTTTTAAATAATTAATAAAGTATTCGTACTTTAATGAAATATTTTTCTATTTTTAAATACTTTTACACATCACATGGTGCATATTTGCACTACATCACTAATCATCGTGTTTTGTTTGATTTGAGGTCTTAAAAATTTTGTTTAAATCATATAAGCAAATGTTATCATGTATATTAGAGATATATAATGTGTTTTAAAAATTGTATATTTAATTTCTAAAAACATTCAAAATTATTTTATAAATATTTAATTTTTATTAGTTAGACATATTCTTAAGATTTTAAATTTTAATGGAAAAAAAGTGCTTTTTGTTTGTTTACAATTGGACATTTTCAATAGTAATAATGAGTATGATTATAGTTTAATATGTTGGGGGAAGTTTTACACTAGGGAGCATTGAATATTAGGCCAAGAGCAACACAAGTGAGAGAGAAACCACATATTCATCCAAAACCTTAAGGTGATAGGTGAGTGGGTTCTCCCACTTATAAATGCTCAAGTCACCACATTCCTATACAATGTGGGACTATTTTCCCACTTACTCACACTTGCTTATATTATTCTAATACTCCCCCTCAAGTGTAAGTCCATAATGTTCCCCTTTTTTTATACTTGTACTGTTGTTGACACCTTTTTCAAGGGTCTTTCAAGGGCATTTTGATACACCTCTTTCTGGACGTCGATTTCAACGGAACACCACTTTCTGGGCATTTCGATACAAGTAAGTCGGTCCCTTTACGAACCAGGCTCATGATACCATTTGTTGGGGGGAGTTTTACACTCGGGAGCATTGAATATTAGGCCAAGAGCAACACAAGTGAGAGAGACACCACATATTCACCCAAAACCTTAAGGTGATAGGTGATCAGGTTCTCCCACTCATAAATGCTCAAGTCACCACATTCCTATCCAATGTGGGACTATTTCCCCACTTACTCACACTTGCTTATATTATTCCAATAAAAGCTTCGTTATGTCGGCCAATTGTGCATCACTTGAGCAATGCCTAACTTCAAGTTCACCTCGATTTACCTTTTCCCTCAAGAAGTGAAATCTGGCTTCGATATGCTTACTCCTTCCATGCAAAACTGGATACTTCGCCAGATTTATGATTGACTTGTTGTCGATTTGTAACACAAGAGGTTTCTTCACTTTGACCTCTATTTCTTCAAGTACTGATCTGATCCAAATTGCATGACATGCAGCATAGGATCCTGCTATATATTCTGCTTCACATGATGACAATGCCACCACAGGTTGCTTCTTCGAACACCATGAGATTGGGACACCAAATACTTGAAAGAAATAACAGTTGTACTTCTTCGATATTCCTTATCTTCACAACAATCAGCATCTGAAAAGCAATTAACTATTGCTCATTTGCCTTTAGAATCTCGTCGAAATAGAATTCCAAAATCAGTTGTTCCTTTTAAGTATCTCAGAATTCTTCTTGCAGCTTTCATGTGTGACACTCTTGGTTCACCCATAAATCTGCTCACTAATCCGACTGCGAAACCTATATCAGGTCGACTGTTGCACACATATCTCAGAGATCCAACTATTTGTTTGAACAAAGTTACATCAACTTTGTCTTCCTCTCCATGCTTCTCCAGCTTCAAGTTTGGTTCGACAGGTGAGGATGCAGGATTCAAATCATTCATTCTGAATCTCTTGAGTATCTATTTGACATACTTCATTTGATGTAGCACCATACCTTGCTTCAACATTTGAAATTCCATGCCTAGGAAATAAGACAATTTTCCCAGATCCGACATTTCAAATTCCTTCATCATCAGCTCTTTGAACTTCGACAAGTTCTCCAAGCTATTTCCAGTTACCAACAAACCATCGACATATAAGCAGATGATTGTTATATCTTGTGCTACAACCTAAACATAGACACCATACTCAGACTTGCATTTGACAAATCCCAATTCGACTAAGTATGAGTCGATCTTCTTGTTCCATGCCCTAGGTGCCTGCTTGAGGCCATGTAGCACTTTGTGCAACTTATATACTTTACTCGCTTCCTTCTGAATCACAAACCCAAGAGGTTGTGTGATATATACATCTTCGTCTAACGGACCATTCAGAAATGCGGACTTCACATCTAAGTGAAATGTCTACCAACCTTGGTTACATGCCAATGCTACCACTAGTCGAACAGTCTCTAGTCTTGCTACTTGAGCAAATACTTCAGAGTAGTCAAGTCCTTCTCTTTGAAGAAACCCTCGAGCTACTAATCTTGCTTTATGCCTTGCTATCGACCCATCAACATTGTGTTTCAAATTGAACACCCACTTTACTTTGATAGCTTTTGTATGTGCTGGCAATTCGACTAACTCCCATGTGTTATTTCTTTCGATTGCCTGTAACTCTTCGACCATAGCTAACTTCCACTGTTGAATTTTTAAAATTTGTTATGGTTGATTGGTTTAGCACCTGCAAGTAAAGCAAAATGAATTAATTCTTCATTTGGTGTGTGTAACACCCACATATAAAATCCATACATCAAAGCATAAATTATATATATGAATACAAGTATTTGGTATTGAAATACCATAAGTCCCTAGTTAACACATTATATACATAAGTGCCTCTAATACAACACAAAACTAAGGCATTACATATACAAGATGTTCCAACATGATAAAAACTAAGAACTAGATCAATGCAATGATCTCAAAATAAAACATCATAGCGGAAGCCATGCCATCTCAAAACTACGAACCGGAAGGAAAAGTCAAACCACTTTATCCTTACCCGTTGCCGAACCTGCAGAACCTGTGATGTAAACAACAACAGTGGGGTGAGATACATCAAATCTCAGTGAGTTCCCTATCTTATGGATTCTCTCGGGTTATTTACGGTTCTAACAATCCTAACTCAAGTCCGGGGAAAGGGAAGGACTCTTGAGTTCACACTTGATAATCTCACACTATATGGAAACATGACATGAGTTCACTAACTCACGACATCATTAATCGATAACCGGTACCAAGGCATCTCCTCTTCCCGTCCGCTTCTACGTCTAGAAGGCGACCCGAGTCATAGATCCTTGTAGTTACTTGGTATACAATTGGATTCAGGATCACCGGCCTGTTAACCGTGAACCGTCACTTCTCATGGCCTGTTAACCATCACAAGTCTCGTACCCATGCACGGACTTCCAATTGTACTACTCGTAGGGCATCAAACCTACCAAGTAAAACCTGCCTGCACTTCAGAGGAGCTCGAGACTCATGAAGGCCTTTCAAGGGCAATTCAAATAAAAAATGGTTACGATTACATGATAAATACCATACAAAACAAGGTATACGACAATTGCCTAGGCCATAAGGCCTCAAGGCCTTTCTTGTCCTTCAATCCATAACGTTAACCTCATGTTCCATACTAGTGTTTCCAACTTCTAAAGTTTCCTATAGTTCATAAGGGGTTTTCCTCACTCTTACTATTTTTCCTTTTTATCTTTCATGCATTTTAATCACAACATGGTAACAACCATAGATTAGGCAAAACATACCTTATTAGTGTAATAGAATGACTTAACACAATTTAAAACATAGTCCACATAAAATTATCAAAGAATTTCACTTCGGGTTCCCTCCGATTATTTAATCGGGCAAATAAAATCGACAGTCACTATCATCATCATAAAGTTCATTTCTCCAGCTTTCTATCGATATGCGGAACATCCAAAACAGACAACCGGATAAAAAGATATGGCGAAAACAAGTTAAGAAAACAACACAGCTCGCCCCAGGTTCGCTAGGCGAACGAGCTGGCGAGCCTTCGCCTTCGCCTTCGCTAGGCGAGCAAGCTGGCGAGTAATGAAACAGAAAACTCCCAGACCTAAAACACCATAAGTTCGCTAGGCGAACGTCTGGCGAACCTTCGCCTCCACCTTCGCTAGGCGAATGTGCCAGCGAGCACCTAGGCAGTAAGTTCCCACATTCAAAACCCACTAAGTTCGCTAGGCGAACGTGCCAGCGAACCTTCGCTAGGCGAACGTTCTGGTTCGCTAGGCGAACCCTCGATTGCTGTTCGCTGGGACTCGCCCCAGGTTCGCTAGGCGAAGCAAGCGAAACAGAACCTCTCCCAGCTGTTGTTCTTCACTTCCAACTCTCATTTTCTCCATCAAAAACATTACCCAACATCACACAACAGTCAATACATAATGCAAACATGATAACAAGCTTATAACAACATTTATAGCAAGATTCAACCATAAAATTCCATATTTCCATAATCTAACCTAAATCCAAAAACTCTCTAGAGTTCTCTAACAATGGTACTAACTAGAACCCACCTTCAAAAAGAGCAAGATGAAGATGATTGAGAAGTTTGGATGAAGATTGGATGATGATCTTGATGGTTCTTGAGCTTTCTTCAAATTTCCTCTTCTCCTCTTTTTCTCTCTTTCCTTTCCTTTCTTCTTCCTTTCTTTCTATCTTTTTCTTTTGTTTGGAAAGTGAGAGGAAAAGGATTCACATAGTAAAGTTAGTATTAGAAATAATACTACTAATTGTCCAAAAAGTCTCTTAAGTCCAAAATTAATTAAATGTCTCCGAAACAAATAATATCTATTGGATCAATCCTAAGCACCGAAGTTACTCTAATTATTTTATCAAATAATTTCTCAGAGCAACCGGACTCAGTTAATCACAATGCAATATTATTTGGCGTAATAAAATACGGGGTATTACATCCTCTCCCCCTTAAATAGAAATTCGCCCTCGAATTTAAAATTACCTGAACAGATAAGGGTAGGCATCTCGCATTTCCGATTCCAGTTCCCAAGTTGCATCCCCTGGATGCGTTACATCCCACTGCACCTTAACAAGAGGAATATCCTTGTTCCTTAATACCTTCGTTTCTCTTTCCACAATGCGGCTCGGTTGAGGTTCAAACGTCAAATCCACTTCTATTTCAATAGTATCCGGTAGAATCGGTTGAAGAGGATCTGGAACAAATCTCCGAAGCTGAGATACATGAAAAACATCATGCATTTTCGACAGAGAAGGCGGCAAGGCCAACCTGTACGCTACTTCACCAATCCTTTCTAAGATCTGATACGGTCCTACGTATCTCGGGCTTAACTTGCGTGACTTAAATGGTCCTTTCAATCTCAATCTAGGAGTAACTTTCAAAAACACATGGTCACCTTCTTCAAATTCTAGAGGTCTCCTTCGATTGTCTGCATAACTCTTTTGTCGATCTTGGGCTTGCTTAATTTTCTCGCGAATCATTCGAATCTTTTCTGTAGTCTCTTGGATGATTTCGGGTCCTAAGATTCTATCTTCCCCAACTTCCGCCCAACACAAGGGTGTTCTACATTTTCGCCCATACAACGCTTCATACGGAGCCATACTGATACTAGCATGATAACTATTGTTATAGGAAAACTCAATCAATGGTAGAAGTTCTTTCCAATTCCCTTTTCTTTCTAACACACAAGCTCTCAACATATCTTCCATCGTTTGTATCGTTCGCTCAGTCTGTCCATCCGTCTGCGGATGATTAGACGTGCTCAAACGCAACTCTGTCCCCATAGCTTGTTGAAAGACTTTCCAAAACCTTGAGGTAAACTTCGGATCTCTGTCCGACACAATATTAGAAGGAATACCGTGCAATCTTACAATTTCCGCAATAAACAACCTCGCAAGATGACTTGCCTTAAATGTAGTTTTCACCGCCAAGAAGTGCGCTGATTTCGTTAGTCGATCCACAATCACCCAAATCGAATCATAACCACCTTGCGTACGGGGAAAACCTACTGCAAAGTCCATAGAAATGCTATCCCATTTCCAAACTGGAATTTCTAAAGGTTGCAACATACCGCCCGGTCTTTGGTGTTCAATCTTAACCTGTTGGCACACTGCACATTCTGACACACACATCGCAACATCCTTTTTCATTCCGGCCCACCAATAGTCCTTCTTCAAATCTTGATACATCTTCGAAGAACCAGGATGTATCGTAAAAGTACCTTTATGAGCTTCATCCAAAATCTTTCTTCTTAACATTACATCATTCGGAACACAAATTCTTGGGCCGAACATGATAATTCCGTCGGTAGCCTGAATAAAACCCGGTATGAGTAACACTTCTTGCAACTTCTCATCTGCCATTTGACCTTGGTGAATCTCAACTCTCAAGGTAGAATTGACATTCAAATTTCCCATAATCACACCATCTTGGGTCCATACAAACTGAAGATTAAGATCTCTAAAATTCTCTAACAATGCATACTCCAAAACCATCAATTTCGCGCCATGCACTAATTTCCGACTTAACGCATCTGCTACCTTATTCGCTTTTCCTGGATGATACTTCAAATCTAAATCATAATCTTTTAAGTACTCCATCCATCTTCATTGTCGCATATTTAACTCCTTTTGGTCAAATAAATATTTCAAACTCTTATGGTCACTGAACATTTCAAAACGTACGCCATACAAATAATGTCGCCACACCTTTAGTGTAAAAACAACCGCCGCCAATTCCAAATCGTGAGTTGGATAATTCTGTTCATGAACTTTCAATTGTCGGGAGGCATAAGCTACTACTTGACCGCCTTGCATCAGGACACCTCCCAATCCCATTTTAGAAGCATCACAAAACACTTCATAAGAGTTGTTAGGATCAGGAATGATTAACACCGGAGCCGTTGTCAATCTCTCCTTCAACTTCATGAAACTTTGCTCACAACCTGAATCCCACTCAAAAGCAAAATCCTTACGAGTAAGCTTCGTCATCGGTAAAGCTAACTTAGAGAAACCTTCAATGAACCTCCTATAGTAACCTGCCAGCCCTAAGAAGCTTCTGACTTCTGAGGCATTTCTCGGCCTTTCCCAATTTATCACTGCTTCTACCTTCGACGGATCCACCGCTACACCACCCTGGGATATAACGTGACCAAGAAACTTAACTTCTGCCATCCAAAATTCACACTTATTTAATTTGGCAAAAAGTTGCTTCTCTTGCAACATAGATAACACAATTCTCAGATGTTCCTCGTGCTCTTGTGAAGTACGAGAATAAATAAGAATATCGTCAATGAAGATTACCACGAACTGGTCCAAGTAAGCTTGAAATATTCGGTTCATGAAATCCATAAAAACGGCTGGAGCATTTGTCACCCCAAAAGGCATCACTAAGAATTCGTAATGGCCAAAACGGGTCCTAAATGCAGTCTTAGGTACATCGGAACTCTTCACTCGGATTTGGTGATAACCCGACCTCAAATCAATTTTCGAGAACACGCAGGCTCCTTTCAATTGATCCAAAAGGTCGTCTATCCTGGGCAAGGGATACTTGTTCTTAATGGTGACTTTATTCAACTGACGATAATCGATGCACATCCACATCCCACCGTCCTTCTTCTTCACCAGTAGAACAGGGGCTCCCCATGGAGAAACACTAGGCCGCACAAAATGTTTCGCCATGAGTTCTTCTAACTGGTCCTTTAATTCCCTTAACTCCTTCGGTGCCATCCGATACGGAGAAACGGATATAGGAGCCGTTCCCGGTACCAGGTCAATAGAAAATTCCACCTCCCTCTCCGGAGGAAGAGAAGTGACATCTTCGGGGAAAACTTCAGAAAATTCGCAAACTACGGGAATGTCCATAACCTGAAGGCCGCTACTCCCTTCCTTAGTGAGAACCAACATAACCGAATCCTCTTCTTCAAACAAGAGATTTATCATACCAACCGCACCTTCTAGAATAGTTGTTAAAACATCCTTTGGTGTAGCCTCAATAGACGGAATGATGATAAGCTTTTCCTCACACCCAATAAATACCGAATTAGCAGAAAGCCAATCCATTCCCAAAACGACATCCACTTTCTTAAGCGGTAGACAAATAAGGTCAATCTGAAAAACTCTATCATTCACAGATAGTACACAATTTTCACACATCAAAGGCGTCTCAACCATTTCATCCATGGCGGTAGTGACCACCATAGGAGGAGACAAAGGAAGGGACCGCAACCCAAGTCGCTTCATACATTGCACTGATACAAAAGAATGTGTAGCTCCGCAATCAAATAAAACAAAGCAAGGAAATCCGTTAACTAAGCACGTACCAGCAATCAATGAATTGTCACTCTTCTTCTTCCTTGCATCCAAGGTGTAAACCCTTCCTTGTGGTTGAATCCTATTCTGAGGGCAATCTTTCTTCATATGACCCACCTTTTGACATTGGAAACACCTTACTCCTTCCAACCCACACCTTCCGAAATGATTCCTGCCACAAGTGCGACACACCGGAGGTGTACTCGCCCTTGTATCTTGCACCTGTTTCCCCTTGAAGGATTGTGGCCTAGGTCTAAATGATTGATTAGACCTTCCACGATCGCCTTGAGTTACCCGACTTGCTGCACTTTCATCTCGAACCTTTTTCAAACTATGTTCTGCCACATAGCATTGTCTCAACACTTCAGCATAAGTAGTGAACTCTCTCTGAGACACACTATGAGATATTTCAGCTCTTAATCCAAACAGAAACTGGTCTATTTTCCATTTTTCATCAGGAGCATACATAGCCTGCCTAGAATAAGCAGCCATGTCTTCAAACTTCTCAGCATAACTGGCCACAGTCATGCTACCTTGTCTTAGCTGCTGGAATTCAAATTCCTTCTGAGTCCTTAATGAACTCGGAAAATATTTCTCCATGAAAATAACTTTGAACTGTTCCCAAACCTTAGGTACTTCTTGAACAGTCATCAAAGCCGAAGCGCTCTCCCACCATCTCATAGCGGGACCCTTTAGAGAATGAGAAGCAAACAACACCTTGTTCTCCTCACTACACTGGACTATCAAGAAAATCCTTTCCATACCTGAAATCCATTCGTGAGCCTTCACGGGATCTAATCCACCCTAAAATTCTGGAGGATTCATGCGGATAAAGTCCCGAAAATTCCCACCTACAGCTTCGGGAACCACTACTTGAGGATGCGGACCTCCATTCATTTGTTGCACCATCTGTTGCATGAACTGATACAACGGAGCATTACCATCGCCAACCGGCGGAGTCGTCCCTTGAGGAGTGGTGCGGGGCCTACCACGAGGGTTTCTACGTCCATCAGCCATGTTCCTAAAGGTCATACAAATAGAATTAAGTTGATCAGGCTCAATGCCATAAATATAACGCTCAAGACCCATGGCGACACAACGTATATGAAACGGAAAGAAACACTTATACTATTTCATGGCTAGGTCGAGGATACGACCTGCTCTGATACCAACTGTAACACCCACATATAAAATCCATACATCAAAGCATAAATTATATATATGAATCCAAGTATTTGGTATTGAAATACCATAAGTCCCTAGTTAACACATTATATACATAAGTGCCTCTAATACAACACAAAACTAAGGCATTACATATACAAGATGTTCCAACATGATAAAAACTAAGAACTAGATCAATGCAATGATCTCAAAATAAAACATCATAGCGGAAGCCATGCCATCTCAAAACTACGAACCGGAAGGAAAAGTCAAACCACTTTATCCTTACCCGTTGCCGAACCTGCAGAACCTGTGATGTAAACAACAACAGTGGGGTGAGATACATCAAATCTCAGTGAGTTCCCTATCTTATGGATTCTCTCGGGTTATTTACGGTTCTAACAATCCTAACTCAAGTCCGGGGAAGGGAAGGACTCTTGAGTTCACACTTGATAATCTCACACTATATGGAAACATGACATGAGTTCACTAACTCACGACATCATTAATCGATAACCGGTACCAAGGCATCTCCTCTTCCCGTCCGCTTCTACGTCTAGAAGGCGACCCGAGTCATAGATCCTTGTAGTTACTTGGTATACAATTGGATTCGGGATCACCGGCCTGTTAACCGTGAACCGTCACTTCTCATGGCCTGTTAACCATCATAAGTCTCGTACCCATGCACGAGCTTCCAATTGTACTACTCGTAGGGCATCAAACCTACCAAGTAAAACCTGCCTGCACTTCAGAGGAGTTCGAGACTCATGAAGGCCTTTCAAGGGCAATTCAAATAAAAAATGGTTACGATTACATGATAAATACCATACAAAACAAGGTATACGACAATTGCCTAGGCCATAAGGCCTCAAGGCCTTTCTTGTCCTTCAATCCATAACGTTAACCTCATGTTCCATACTAGTGTTTCCAACTTCTAAAGTTTCCTATAGTTCATAAGGGGTTTTCCTCACTCTTACTATTTTTCCTTTTTATCTTTCATGCATTTTAATCACAACATGGTAACAACCATAGATTAGGCAAAACATACCTTATTAGTGTAATAGAATGACTTAACACAATTTAAAACATAGTCCACATAAAATTATCAAAGAATTTCACTTCGGGTTCCCTCCGATTATTTAATCGGGCAAATAAAATCGACAGTCCCTATCATCATCATAAAGTTCATTTCTCCAGCTTTCTATCGATATGCGGAACATCCAAAACAGACAACCGGATAAAAAGATATGGCGAAAACAAGTTAAGAAAACAACACAGCTCGCCCCAGGTTCGCTAGGCGAACGAGCTGGCAAGCCTTCGCCTTCGCCTTCGCTAGGCGAGCAAGCTAGCGAGTAATGAAACAGAAAACTCCCAGACCTAAAACAGCATAAGTTCGCTAGGCGAACGTCTGGCGAACCTTCGCCTCCACCTTCGCTAGGCGAATGTGCCAGCGAGCACCTAGGCAGTAAGTTCCCACATTCAAAACCCACTAAGTTCGCTAGGCGAACGTGCCAGCGAACCTTCGCTAGGCGAACGTTCTGGTTCGCTAGGCGAACCCTCGATTGCTGTTCGCTGGGACTCGCCCCAGGTTCGCTAGGCGAAGCAAGCGAAACAGAACCTCTCCCAGCTGTTGTTCTTCACTTCCAACTCTCATTTTCTCCATCAAAAACATTACCCAACATCACACAACAGTCAATACATAATGCAAACATGATAACAAGCTTATAACAACATTTATAGCAAGATTCAACCATAAAATTCCATATTTCCATAATCTAACCTAAATCCAAAAACTCTCTAGAGTTCTCTAACAATGGTACTAACTAGAACCCACCTTCAAAAAGAGCAAGATGAAGATGATTGAGAAGTTTGGATGAAGATTGGATGATGATCTTGATGGTTCTTGAGCTTTCTTCAAATTTCCTCTTCTCCTCTTTTTCTCTCTTTCCTTTCCTTTCTTCTTCCTTTCTTTCTATCTTTTTCTTTTGTTTGGAAAGTGAGAGGAAAAGGATTCACATAGTAAAGTTAGTATTAGAAATAATACTACTAATTGTCCAAAAAGTCTCTTAAGTCCAAAATTAATTAAATGTCTCCGAAACAAATAATATCTATTGGATCAATCCTAAGCACCGAAGTTACTCTAATTATTTTATCAAATAATTTCTCAGAGCAACCGGACTCAGTTAATCACAATGCAATATTATTTGGCGTAATAAAATACGGGGTATTACATCCTCTCCCCCTTAAATAGAAATTCGCCCTCGAATTTAAAATTACCTGAACAGATAAGGGTAGGCATCTCGCATTTCCGATTCCAGTTCCCAAGTTGCATCCCCTGGATGCGTTACATCCCACTGCACCTTAACAAGAGGAATATCCTTGTTCCTTAATACCTTCGTTTCTCTTTCCACAATGCGGCTCGGTTGAGGTTCAAACGTCAAATCCACTTCTATTTCAATAGTATCCGGTAGAATCGGTTGAAGAGGATCTGGAACAAATCTCCGAAGCTGAGATACATGAAAAACATCATGCATTTTCGACAGAGAAGGCGGCAAGGCCAACCTGTACGCTACTTCACCAATCCTTTCTAAGATCTGATACGATCCTACGTATCTCGGGCTTAACTTGCGTGACTTAAATGGTCCTTTCAATCTCAATCTAGGAGTAACTTTCAAAAACACATGGTCACCTTCTTCAAATTCTAGAGGTCTCCTTCGATTGTCTGCATAACTCTTTTGTCGATCTTGGGCTTGCTTAATTTTCTCGCGAATCATTCGAATCTTTTCTGTAGTCTCTTGGATGATTTCGGGTCCTAAGATTCTATCTTCCCCAACTTCCGCCCAACACAAGGGTGTTCTACATTTTCGCCCATACAACGCTTCATACGGAGCCATACTGATACTAGCATGATAACTATTGTTATAGGAAAACTCAATCAATGGTAGAAGTTCTTTCCAATTCCCTTTTCTTTCTAACACACAAGCTCTCAACATATCTTCCATCGTTTGTATCGTTCGCTCAGTCTGTCCATCCGTCTGCGGATGATTAGACGTGCTCAAACGCAACTCTGTCCCCATAGCTTGTTGAAAGACTTTCCAAAACCTTGAGGTAAACTTCGGATCTCTGTCCGACACAATATTAGAAGGAATACCGTGCAATCTTACAATTTCCGCAATAAACAACCTCGCAAGATGACTTGCCTTAAATGTAGTTTTCACCGCCAAGAAGTGCGCTGATTTCGTTAGTCGATCCACAATCACCCAAATCGAATCATAACCACCTTGCGTACGGGGCAAACCTACTGCAAAGTCCATAGAAATGCTATCCCATTTCCAAACTGGAATTTCTAAAGGTTGCAACATACCGCCCGGTCTTTGGTGTTCAATCTTAACCTGTTGGCACACTGCACATTCTGACACACACATCGCAACATCCTTTTTCATTCCGGCCCACCAATAGTCCTTCTTCAAATCTTGATACATCTTTGAAGAACCAGGATGTATCGTAAAAGTACCTTTATGAGCTTCATCCAAAATCTTTCTTCTTAACATTACATCATTCGGAACACAAATTCTTGGGCCGAACATGATAATTCCGTCGGTAGCCTGAATAAAACCCGGTATGAGTAACACTTCTTGCAACTTCTCATCTGCCATTTGACCTTGGTGAATCTCAACTCTCAAGGTAGAATTGACATTCAAATTTCCCATAATCACACCATCTTGGGTCCATACAAACTGAAGATTAAGATCTCTAAAATTCTCTAACAATGCATACTCCAAAACCATCAATTTCGCGCCATGCACTAATTTCCGACTTAACGCATCTGCTATCTTATTCGCTTTTCCTGGATGATACTTCAAATCTAAATCATAATCTTTTAAGTACTCCATCCATCTTCATTGTCGCATATTTAACTCCTTTTGGTCAAATAAATATTTCAAACTCTTATGGTCACTGAACATTTCAAAACGTACGCCATACAAATAATGTCGCCACACCTTTAGTGTAAAAACAACCGCCGCCAATTCCAAATCGTGAGTTGGATAATTCTGTTCATGAACTTTCAATTGTCGGGAGGCATAAGCTACTACTTGACCGCCTTGCATCAGGACACCTCCCAATCCCATTTTAGAAGCATCACAAAACACTTCATAAGAGTTGTTAGGATCAGGAATGATTAACACCGGAGCCGTTGTCAATCTCTCCTTCAACTTCATGAAACTTTGCTCACAACCTGAATCCCACTCAAAAGCAAAATCCTTACGAGTAAGCTTCGTCATCGGTAAAGCTAACTTAGAGAAACCTTCAATGAACCTCCTATAGTAACCTGCCAGCCCTAAGAAGCTTCTGACTTCTGAGGCATTTCTCGGCCTTTCCCAATTTATCACTGCTTCTACCTTCGACGGATCCACCGCTACACCACCCTGGGATATAACGTGACCAAGAAACTTAACTTCTGCCATCCAAAATTCACACTTATTTAATTTGGCAAAAAGTTGCTTCTCTTGCAACATAGATAACACAATTCTCAGATGTTCCTCGTGCTCTTGTGAAGTACGAGAATAAATAAGAATATCGTCAATGAAGATTACCACGAACTGGTCCAAGTAAGCTTGAAATATTCGGTTCATGAAATCCATAAAAACGGCTGGAGCATTTGTCACCCCAAAAGGCATCACTAAGAATTCGTAATGGCCAAAACGGGTCCTAAATGCAGTCTTAGGTACATCGGAACTCTTCACTCGGATTTGGTGATAACCCGACCTCAAATCAATTTTCGAGAACACGCAGGCTCCTTTCAATTGATCCAAAAGGTCGTCTATCCTGGGCAAGGGATACTTGTTCTTAATGGTGACTTTATTCAACTGACGATAATCGATGCACATCCACATCCCACCGTCCTTCTTCTTCACCAGTAGAACAGGGGCTCCCCATGGAGAAACACTAGGCCGCACAAAATGTTTTGCCATGAGTTCTTCTAACTGGTCCTTTAATTCCCTTAACTCCTTCGGTGCCATCCGATACGGAGAAACGGATATAGGAGCCGTTCCCGGTACCAGGTCAATAGAAAATTCCACCTCCCTCTCCGGAGGAAGAGAAGTGACATCTTCGGGGAAAACTTCAGAAAATTCGCAAACTACGGGAATGTCCATAACCTGAAGGCCGCTACTCCCTTCCTTAGTGAGAACCAACATAACCGAATCCTCTTCTTCAAACAAGAGATTTATCATACCAACCGCACCTTCTAGAATAGTTGTTAAAACATCCTTTGGTGTAGCCTCAATAGACGGAATGATGATAAGCTTTTCCTCACACCCAATAAATACCGAATTAGCAGAAAGCCAATCCATTCCCAAAACGACATCCACTTTCTTAAGCGGTAGACAAATAAGGTCAATCTGAAAAACTCTATCATTCACAGATAGTACACAATTTTCACACATCAAAGGCGTCTCAACCATTTCATCCATGGCGGTAGTGACCACCATAGGAGGAGACAAAGGAAGGGACCGCAACCCAAGTCGCTTCATACATTGCACTGATACAAAAGAATGTGTAGCTCCGCAATCAAATAAAACAAAGCAAGGAAATCCGTTAACTAAGCACGTACCAGCAATCAATGAATTGTCACTCTTCTTCTTCCTTGCATCCAAGGTGTAAACCCTTCCTTGTGGTTGAATCCTATTCTGAGGGCAATCTTTCTTCATATGACCCACCTTTTGACATTGGAAACACCTTACTCCTTCCAACCCACACCTTCCGAAATGATTCCTGCCACAAGTGCGACACACCGGAGGTGTACTCGCCCTTGTATCTTGCACCTGTTTCCCCTTGAAGGATTGTGGCCTAGGTCTAAATGATTGATTAGACCTTCCACGATCGCCTTGAGTTACCCGACTTGCTGCACTTTCATCTCGAACCTTTTTCAAACTATGTTCTGCCACATAGCATTGTCTCAACACTTCAGCATAAGTAGTGAACTCTCTCTGAGACACACTATGAGATATTTCAGCTCTTAATCCAAACAGAAACTGGTCTATTTTCCATTTTTCATCAGGAGCATACATAGCCTGCCTAGAATAAGCAGCCATGTCTTCAAACTTCTCAGCATAACTGGCCACAGTCATGCTACCTTGTCTTAGCTGCTGGAATTCAAATTCCTTCTGAGTCCTTAATGAACTCGGAAAATATTTCTCCATGAAAACAACTTTGAACTGTTCCCAAACCTTAGGTACTTCTTGAACAGTCATCAAAGCCGAAGCGCTCTCCCACCATCTCATAGCGGGACCCTTTAGAGAATGAGAAGCAAACAACACCTTGTTCTCCTCACTACACTGGACTATCAAGAAAATCCTTTCCATACCTGAAATCCATTCGTGAGCCTTCACGGGATCTAATCCACCCTAAAATTCTGGAGGATTCATGCGGATAAAGTCCCGAAAATTCCCACCTACAGCTTCGGGAACCACTACTTGAGGATGCGGACCTCCATTCATTTGTTGCACCATCTGTTGCATGAACTGATACAACGGAGCATTACCATCGCCAACCGGCGGAGTCGTCCCTTGAGGAGTGGTGCGGGGCCTACCACGAGGGTTTCTACGTCCATCAGCCATGTTCCTAAAGGTCATACAAATAGAATTAAGTTGATCAGGCTCAATGCCATAAATATAACGCTCAAGACCCATGGCGACACAACGTATATGAAACGGAAAGAAACACTTATACTATTTCATGGCTAGGTCGAGGATACGACCTGCTCTGATACCAACTGTAACACCCACATATAAAATCCATACATCAAAGCATAAATTATATATATGAATCCAAGTATTTGGTATTGAAATACCATAAGTCCCTAGTTAACACATTATATACATAAGTGCCTCTAATACAACACAAAACTAAGGCATTACATATACAAGATGTTCCAACATGATAAAAACTAAGAACTAGATCAATGCAATGATCTCAAAATAAAACATCATAGCGGAAGCCATGCCATCTCAAAACTACGAACCGGAAGGAAAAGTCAAACCACTTTATCCTTACCCGTTGCCGAACCTGCAGAACCTGTGATGTAAACAACAACAGTGGGGTGAGATACATCAAATCTCAGTGAGTTCCCTATCTTATGGATTCTCTCGGGTTATTTACGGTTCTAACAATCCTAACTCAAGTCCGGGGAAGGGAAGGACTCTTGAGTTCACACTTGATAATCTCACACTATATGGAAACATGACATGAGTTCACTAACTCACGACATCATTAATCGATAACCGGTACCAAGGCATCTCCTCTTCCCGTCCGCTTCTACGTCTAGAAGGCGACCCGAGTCATAGATCCTTGTAGTTACTTGGTATACAATTGGATTCGGGATCACCGGCCTGTTAACCGTGAACCGTCACTTCTCATGGCCTGTTAACCATCATAAGTCTCGTACCCATGCACGAGCTTCCAATTGTACTACTCGTAGGGCATCAAACCTACCAAGTAAAACCTGCCTGCACTTCAGAGGAGTTCGAGACTCATGAAGGCCTTTCAAGGGCAATTCAAATAAAAAATGGTTACGATTACATGATAAATACCATACAAAACAAGGTATACGACAATTGCCTAGGCCATAAGGCCTCAAGGCCTTTCTTGTCCTTCAATCCATAACGTTAACCTCATGTTCCATACTAGTGTTTCCAACTTCTAAAGTTTCCTATAGTTCATAAGGGGTTTTCCTCACTCTTACTATTTTTCCTTTTTATCTTTCATGCATTTTAATCACAACATGGTAACAACCATAGATTAGGCAAAACATACCTTATTAGTGTAATAGAATGACTTAACACAATTTAAAACATAGTCCACATAAAATTATCAAAGAATTTCACTTCGGGTTCCCTCCGATTATTTAATCGGGCAAATAAAATCGACAGTCCCTATCATCATCATAAAGTTCATTTCTCCAGCTTTCTATCGATATGCGGAACATCCAAAACAGACAACCGGATAAAAAGATATGGCGAAAACAAGTTAAGAAAACAACACAGCTCGCCCCAGGTTCGCTAGGCGAACGAGCTGGCAAGCCTTCGCCTTCGCCTTCGCTAGGCGAGCAAGCTAGCGAGTAATGAAACAGAAAACTCCCAGACCTAAAACAGCATAAGTTCGCTAGGCGAACGTCTGGCGAACCTTCGCCTCCACCTTCGCTAGGCGAATGTGCCAGCGAGCACCTAGGCAGTAAGTTCCCACATTCAAAACCCACTAAGTTCGCTAGGCGAACGTGCCAGCGAACCTTCGCTAGGCGAACGTTCTGGTTCGCTAGGCGAACCCTCGATTGCTGTTCGCTGGGACTCGCCCCAGGTTCGCTAGGCGAAGCAAGCGAAACAGAACCTCTCCCAGCTGTTGTTCTTCACTTCCAACTCTCATTTTCTCCATCAAAAACATTACCCAACATCACACAACAGTCAATACATAATGCAAACATGATAACAAGCTTATAACAACATTTATAGCAAGATTCAACCATAAAATTCCATATTTCCATAATCTAACCTAAATCCAAAAACTCTCTAGAGTTCTCTAACAATGGTACTAACTAGAACCCACCTTCAAAAAGAGCAAGATGAAGATGATTGAGAAGTTTGGATGAAGATTGGATGATGATCTTGATGGTTCTTGAGCTTTCTTCAAATTTCCTCTTCTCCTCTTTTTCTCTCTTTCCTTTCCTTTCTTCTTCCTTTCTTTCTATCTTTTTCTTTTGTTTGGAAAGTGAGAGGAAAAGGATTCACATAGTAAAGTTAGTATTAGAAATAATACTACTAATTGTCCAAAAAGTCTCTTAAGTCCAAAATTAATTAAATGTCTCCGAAACAAATAATATCTATTGGATTAATCCTAAGCACCGAAGTTACTCTAATTATTTTATCAAATAATTTCTCAGAGCAACCGGACTCAGTTAATCACAATGCAATATTATTTGGCGTAATAAAATACGGGGTATTACATACTCTCCCCCTTAAATAGAAATTCGCCCTCGAATTTAAAATTACCTGAACAGATAAGGGTAGGCATCTCGCATTTCCGATTCCAGTTCCCAAGTTGCATCCCCTGGATGCGTTACATCCCACTGCACCTTAACAAGAGGAATATCCTTGTTCCTTAATACCTTCGTTTCTCTTTCCACAATGCGGCTCGGTTGAGGTTCAAACGTCAAATCCACTTCTATTTCAATAGTATCTGGTAGAATCGGTTGAAGAGGATCTGGAACAAATCTCCGAAGCTGAGATACATGAAAAACATCATGCATTTTCGACAGAGAAGGCGGCAAGGCCAACCTGTACGCTACTTCACCAATCCTTTCTAAGATCTGATACGGTCCTACGTATCTCGGGCTTAACTTGCGTGACTTAAATGGTCCTTTCAATCTCAATCTAGGAGTAACTTTCAAAAACACATGGTCACCTTCTTCAAATTCTAGAGGTCTCCTTCGATTGTCTGCATAACTCTTTTGTCGATCTTGGGCTTGCTTAATTTTCTCGCGAATCATTCGAATCTTTTCTGTAGTCTCTTGGATGATTTCGGGTCCTAAGATTCTATCTTCCCCAACTTCCGCCCAACACAAGGGTGTTCTACATTTTCGCCCATACAACGCTTCATACGGAGCCATACTGATACTAGCATGATAACTATTGTTATAGGAAAACTCAATCAATGGTAGAAGTTCTTTCCAATTCCCTTTTCTTTCTAACACACAAGCTCTCAACATATCTTCCATCGTTTGTATCGTTCGCTCAGTCTGTCCATCCGTCTGCAGATGATTAGACGTGCTCAAACGCAACTCTGTCCCCATAGCTTGTTGAAAGACTTTCCAAAACCTTGAGGTAAACTTCGGATCTCTGTCCGACACAATATTAGAAGGAATACCGTGCAATCTTACAATTTCCGCAATAAACAACCTCGCAAGATGACTTGCCTTAAATGTAGTTTTCACCGCCAAGAAGTGCGCTGATTTCGTTAGTCGATCCACAATCACCCAAATCGAATCATAACCACCTTGCGTACGGGGAAAACCTACTGCAAAGTCCATAGAAATGCTATCCCATTTCCAAACTGGAATTTCTAAAGGTTGCAACATACCGCCCGGTCTTTGGTGTTCAATCTTAACCTGTTGGCACACTGCACATTCTGACACACACATCGCAACATCCTTTTTCATTCCGGCCCACCAATAGTCCTTCTTCAAATCTTGATACATCTTCGAAGAACCAGGATGTATCGTAAAAGTACCTTTATGAGCTTCATCCAAAATCTTTCTTCTTAACATTACATCATTCGGAACACAAATTCTTGGGCCGAACATGATAATTCCGTCGGTAGCCTGAATAAAACCCGGTATGAGTAACACTTCTTGCAACTTCTCATCTGCCATTTGACCTTGGTGAATCTCAACTCTCAAGGTAGAATTGACATTCAAATTTCCCATAATCACACCATCTTGGGTCCATACAAACTGAAGATTAAGATCTCTAAAATTCTCTAACAATGCATACTCCAAAACCATCAATTTCGCGCCATGCACTAATTTCCGACTTAACGCATCTGCTACCTTATTCGCTTTTCCTGGATGATACTTCAAATCTAAATCATAATCTTTTAAGTACTCCATCCATCTTCATTGTCGCATATTTAACTCCTTTTGGTCAAATAAATATTTCAAACTCTTATGGTCACTGAACATTTCAAAACGTACGCCATACAAATAATGTCGCCACACCTTTAGTGTAAAAACAACCGCCGCCAATTCCAAATCGTGAGTTGGATAATTCTGTTCATGAACTTTCAATTGTCGGGAGGCATAAGCTACTACTTGACCGCCTTGCATCAGGACACCTCCCAATCCCATTTTAGAAGCATCACAAAACACTTCATAAGAGTTGTTAGGATCAGGAATGATTAACACCGGAGCCGTTGTCAATCTCTCCTTCAACTTCATGAAACTTTGCTCACAACCTGAATCCCACTCAAAAGCAAAATCCTTACGAGTAAGCTTCGTCATCGGTAAAGCTAACTTAGAGAAACCTTCAATGAACCTCCTATAGTAACCTGCCAGCCCTAAGAAGCTTCTGACTTCTGAGGCATTTCTCGGCCTTTCCCAATTTATCACTGCTTCTACCTTCGACGGATCCACCGCTACACCACCCTGGGATATAACGTGACCAAGAAACTTAACTTCTGCCATCCAAAATTCACACTTATTTAATTTGGCAAAAAGTTGCTTCTCTTGCAACATAGATAACACAATTCTCAGATGTTCCTCGTGCTCTTGTGAAGTACGAGAATAAATAAGAATATCGTCAATGAAGATTACCACGAACTGGTCCAAGTAAGCTTGAAATATTCGGTTCATGAAATCCATAAAAACGGCTGGAGCATTTGTCACCCCAAAAGGCATCACTAAGAATTCGTAATGGCCAAAACGGGTCCTAAATGCAGTCTTAGGTACATCGGAACTCTTCACTCGGATTTGGTGATAACCCGACCTCAAATCAATTTTCGAGAACACGCAGGCTCCTTTCAATTGATCCAAAAGGTCGTCTATCCTGGGCAAGGGATACTTGTTCTTAATGGTGACTTTATTCAACTGACGATAATCGATGCACATCCACATCCCACCGTCCTTCTTCTTCACCAGTAGAACAGGGGCTCCCCATGGAGAAACACTAGGCCGCACAAAATGTTTTGCCATGAGTTCTTCTAACTGGTCCTTTAATTCCCTTAACTCCTTCGGTGCCATCCGATACGGAGAAACGGATATAGGAGCCGTTCCCGGGTACCAGGTCAATAGAAAATTCCACCTCCCTCTCCGGAGGAAGAGAAGTGACATCTTCGGGGAAAACTTCAGAAAATTCGCAAACTACGGGAATGTCCATAACCTGAAGGTCGCTACTCCCTTCCTTAGTGAGAACCAACATAACCGAATCCTCTTCTTCAAACAAGAGATTTATCATACCAACCGCACCTTCTAGAATAGTTGTTAAAACATCCTTTGGTGTAGCCTCAATAGACGGAATGATGATAAGCTTTTCCTCACACCCAATAAATACCGAATTAGCAGAAAGCCAATCCATTCCCAAAACGACATCCACTTTCTTAAGCGGTAGACAAATAAGGTCAATCTGAAAAACTCTATCATTCACAGATAGTACACAATTTTCACACATCAAAGGCGTCTCAACCATTTCATCCATGGCGGTAGTGACCACCATAGGAGGAGACAAAGGAAGGGACCGCAACCCAAGTCGCTTCATACATTGCACTGATACAAAAGAATGTGTAGCTCCGCAATCAAATAAAACAAAGCAAGGAAATCCGTTAACTAAGCACGTACCAGCAATCAATGAATTGTCACTCTTCTTCTTCCTTGCATCCAAGGTGTAAACCCTTCCTTGTGGTTGAATCCTATTCTGAGGGCAATCTTTCTTCATATGACCCACCTTTTGACATTGGAAACACCTTACTCCTTCCAACCCACACCTTCCGAAATGATTCCTGCCACAAGTGCGACACACCGGAGGTGTACTCGCCCTTGTATCTTGCACCTGTTTCCCCTTGAAGGATTGTGGCCTAGGTCTAAATGATTGATTAGACCTTCCACGATCGCCTTGAGTTACCCGACTTGCTGCACTTTCATCTCGAACCTTTTTCAAACTATGTTCTGCCACATAGCATTGTCTCAACACTTTAGCATAAGTAGTGAACTCTCTCTGAGACACACTATGAGATATTTCAGCTCTTAATCCAAACAGAAACTGGTCTATTTTCCATTTTTCATCAGGAGCATACATAGCCTGCCTAGAATAAGCAGCCATGTCTTCAAACTTCTCAGCATAACTGGCCACAGTCATGCTACCTTGTCTTAGCTGCTGGAATTCAAATTCCTTCTGAGTCCTTAATGAACTCGGAAAATATTTCTCCATGAAAACAACTTTGAACTGTTCCCAAACCTTAGGTACTTCTTGAACAGTCATCAAAGCCGAAGCGCTCTCCCACCATCTCATAGCGGGACCCTTTAGAGAATGAGAAGCAAACAACACCTTGTTCTCCTCACTACACTGGACTATCAAGAAAATCCTTTCCATACCTGAAATCCATTCGTGAGCCTTCACGGGATCTAATCCACCCTAAAATTCTGGAGGATTCATGCGGATAAAGTCCCGAAAATTCCCACCTACAGCTTCGGGAACCACTACTTGAGGATGCGGACCTCCATTCATTTGTTGCACCATCTGTTGCATGAACTGATACAACGGAGCATTACCATCGCCAACCGGCGGAGTCGTCCCTTGAGGAGTGGTGCGGGGCCTACCACGAGGGTTTCTACGTCCATCAGCCATGTTCCTAAAGGTCATACAAATAGAATTAAGTTGATCAGGCTCAATGCCATAAATATAACGCTCAAGACCCATGGCGACACAACGTATATGAAACGGAAAGAAACACTTATACTATTTCATGGCTAGGTCGAGGATACGACCTGCTCTGATACCAACTGTAACACCCACATATAAAATCCATACATCAAAGCATAAATTATATATATGAATCCAAGTATTTGGTATTGAAATACCATAAGTCCCTAGTTAACACATTATATACATAAGTGCCTCTAATACAACACAAAACTAAGGCATTACATATACAAGATGTTCCAACATGATAAAAACTAAGAACTAGATCAATGCAATGATCTCAAAATAAAACATCATAGCGGAAGCCATGCCATCTCAAAACTACGAACCGGAAGGAAAAGTCAAACCACTTTATCCTTACCCGTTGCCGAACCTGCAGAACCTGTGATGTAAACAACAACAGTGGGGTGAGATACATCAAATCTCAGTGAGTTCCCTATCTTATGGATTCTCTCGGGTTATTTACGGTTCTAACAATCCTAACTCAAGTCCGGGGAAGGGAAGGACTCTTGAGTTCACACTTGATAATCTCACACTATATGGAAACATGACATGAGTTCACTAACTCACGACATCATTAATCGATAACCGGTACCAAGGCATCTCCTCTTCCCGTCCGCTTCTACGTCTAGAAGGCGACCCGAGTCATAGATCCTTGTAGTTACTTGGTATACAATTGGATTCGGGATCACCGGCCTGTTAACCGTGAACTGTCACTTCTCATGGCCTGTTAACCATCATAAGTCTCGTACCCATGCACGAGCTTCCAATTGTACTACTCGTAGGGCATCAAACCTACCAAGTAAAACCTGCCTGCACTTCAGAGGAGTTCGAGACTCATGAAGGCCTTTCAAGGGCAATTCAAATAAAAAAATGGTTACGATTACATGATAAATACCATACAAAACAAGGTATACGACAATTGCCTAGGCCATAAGGCCTCAAGGCCTTTCTTGTCCTTCAATCCATAACGTTAACCTCATGTTCCATACTAGTGTTTCCAACTTCTAAAGTTTCCTATAGTTCATAAGGGGTTTTCCTCACTCTTACTATTTTTCCTTTTTATCTTTCATGCATTTTAATCACAACATGGTAACAACCATAGATTAGGCAAAACATACCTTATTAGTGTAATAGAATGACTTAACACAATTTAAAACATAGTCCACATAAAATTATCAAAGAATTTCACTTCGGGTTCCCTCCGATTATTTAATCGGGCAAATAAAATCGACAGTCCCTATCATCATCATAAAGTTCATTTCTCCAGCTTTCTATCGATATGCGGAACATCCAAAACAGACAACCGGATAAAAAGATATGGCGAAAACAAGTTAAGAAAACAACACAGCTCGCCCCAGGTTCGCTAGGCGAACGAGCTGGCAAGCCTTCGCCTTCGCCTTCGCTAGGCGAGCAAGCTAGCGAGTAATGAAACAGAAAACTCCCAGACCTAAAACAGCATAAGTTCGCTAGGCGAACGTCTGGCGAACCTTCGCCTCCACCTTCGCTAGGCGAATGTGCCAGCGAGCACCTAGGCAGTAAGTTCCCACATTCAAAACCCACTAAGTTCGCTAGGCGAACGTGCCAGCGAACCTTCGCTAGGCGAACCCTCGATTGCTGTTCGCTGGGACTCGCCCCAGGTTCGCTAGGCGAAGCAAGCGAAACAGAACCTCTCCCAGCTGCTGTTCTTCACTTCCAACTCTCATTTTCTCCATCAAAAACATTACCCAACATCACACAACAGTCAATACATAATGCAAACATGATAACAAGCTTATAACAACATTTATAGCAAGATTCAACCATAAAATTCCATATTTCCATAATCTAACCTAAATCCAAAAACTCTCTAGAGTTCTCTAACAATGGTACTAACTAGAACCCACCTTCAAAAAGAGCAAGATGAAGATGATTGAGAAGTTTGGATGAAGATTGGATGATGATCTTGATGGTTCTTGAGCTTTCTTCAAATTTCCTCTTCTCCTCTTTTTCTCTCCTTCCTTTCCTTTCTTCTTCCTTTCTTTCTATCTTTTTCTTTTGTTTGGAAAGTGAGAGGAAAAGGATTCACATAGTAAAGTTAGTATTAGAAATAATACTACTAATTGTCCAAAAAGTCTCTTAAGTCCAAAATTAATTAAATGTCTCCGAAACAAATAATATCTATTGGATCAATCCTAAGCACCGAAGTTACTCTAATTATTTTATCAAATAATTTCTCAGAGCAACCGGACTCAGTTAATCACAATGCAATATTATTTGGCGTAATAAAATACGGGGTATTACAGTGTGACTTCATCATCACCAGTCACTTCATAATCATGAAGTCTTGTTGGAGGAACTCTATTTCGCCAAGGTCTTTGGCTTGTTTCAGCCACAACCTTTGTGTCGGAAATGTCATCAACTGCTTCTACTTCGACTTCGACTGGATTCACAACAATTCCTTCAACTTCGACTTCATCAGTTTCTTCGTCGAAATCAAAGCTCATCAATGACTTGTTAATTGAATTACTAGAATTCCAATCCCAGACAGAATTTTCATCAATCACAATATCTCGACTCAGAACAATCTTCTCATTAATTGGATTGAATAGCCTGTATGTACCAGTCTTATGATATCCTGCCAGAATCATAGGTTCACTCTTGTCATCAAACTTCCTTCTTCTTGCATCCGGAACATGCTTGTAACACATAGATCCAAACACCTTTAAATGACTCACTGATGGTCATTTGTCACTCCACACTTCTTCAAGAACCTTGTTATTCAATTGCTTAGTAGGGCACCTGTTCAGGATATAAACTGCAGTCGAAACATCTTCACCCCATAAAGATTTTGGAAAATTCTTCTGCTTGAGCATACATCTTGCCATATCCAATATGGTTATATTTCTTATTTCAGCAATTCCATTATGTTGAGGAGTATAAGGAGCAGTTACCTCATGATCAACACCATGTTCTGCACAAAATTTTTTTTAAACATCTTCGAAGTGTATTCGCTTCCTCTATCGCTTCGCAGAACTTTGATCCTCTTCTCACTCTGGTTTTCGACAAGCATCTTGAATCTCTTAAAGATTTCAAATACTTCATCCTTTCTCTTGATCACATAGATCCACAGCTTTCGACTAAACTCATCGACAAACGAAACAAAATATCTGTTTCCACCAATGGTATGTTCTTCGAACGGACCACATACATCTGAATGTACAACTTCGAGTATGCAGGATGATCTCATTGGCATAGTCGAAACGAAAGAATTTCTGGATTTATTTCCGACTAAACAACCTTCACTGAGTTTGTTAGGCATCTCAATACTTGGAATACCAGATACCATATCTTGAGTAATCAGCTGATTGAGTGATCGAAAGTTCAAATGTCCAAACCTCAAATGCCACAACCAGCTATGAGGTTTGGACATTTATTTGAGGTTTGGACATTTGAACTTTCGATCACTCAATCAGTTGATTACTCAAGATATGGTATCTGGTATTCCAAGTCTTGAGATGCCTAACAAACTCTGTGAAGGTTGTTTAGTCGGAAAGAAATCCAGAAATTCTTTTGTTTCGACTATGCCAATGAGATCATCCTGCATTATCGAAGTTGTAAATGCAGATGTATGTGGTCCGTTCGAAGAACATACCATTGGTGGAAACAGATATTTTGTTTCGTTTGTCGATGAGTTTAGTCGAAAGCTGTGGATCTATGTGATCAAGAGAAAGGATGAAGTATTTGAAATCTTTAAGAGGTTCAAGATGCTTGTCGAAAACCAGAGTGAGAAGAGGATCAAAGTTTTGCGAAGCGATGGAGGAGGCGAATACACTTCGAAGATGTTTAAAAAATTATGTGCAGAACATGGTGTTGATAATGAGGTAACTGCTCCTTATACTCCTCAACATAATGGAATTGTTGAAAGAAGAAACAGAACCATATTGGATATGGCGAGATGTATGCTCAAGCAAAAGAATTTGCTAAAATCTTTATGGGGTGAAGCTGTTTCGACTGCAGTTTATATCCTGAACAGGTGCCCTACTAAGCAATTGAAGAACAAGGTTCTTGAAGAAGCGTGGAGTGGCAAACGACCATCAGTGAGTCATCTGAAGGTGTTTGGATCTATGTGTTACAAGCATGTTCCTGATGTAAGAAGAAGGAAGCTTGATGACAAGAGTGAACCTATGATTCTGGTAGGATATCATAAGACTGGTGCATACACTACAATAAAATTGGCATTTTACGACACTTAGGTTGCGACTGTTCATTGAAAACCGTCCTCATATTTAGATTACGACGGTTCTTACGACGGTTTTTAGAAACCGCCCTTATTTTTTTTTAAAAATAAATATAAATATTGCGACAGTTCCAATCCCAACCGCCGTAAATTTTGGGTTGCGACAGTTATTAACCGCCCATACCCTTCTATTTTGTTGCCAAACATTTAAAGAAAATTTTACCCCATACCCCCTCATTTATTCCCCTACCCCTACATTATATTTATTTTTACCAAAATATCCTCATATAAATAAGTGAAAATTTTTTCTAATTTAATTATTTGATCCACTATTTTATAAATAAATCTATCTTTAAAAGCTGTTTTATTAATATTCTCAGCAAATATTACAAGTATTATCTATACTATTATATAATCTTATAATGTCTCCATCAAAGATTTTCCGCTAAATTTTTTTCCTTTAATTAATTAATTAATTATAAATATATTTATTATTAACTCCATTTAAAACTTCCGACTAATCCATTCTTATATTTTAAATAATTATTAATTAACAAATGCAATAAGACACATTCTAATTTTTTTTAAAATGCAGCCACCTACCACAAATTAATTAAATATAAATATATTATTATTAACTCCATCATTTAAAACTTCTAACTAAGTCACATTTTTATATTTTAAATAATTATTAATTAACAAATGCAATAAGACACTCCAGATTTTTTTTTAAAATGCAGCCACCTACCAATAATATGTTAACATAGTAACTACCCAACATAATTTTTTCTTCATTTTATTAATTAATCTTTTTTATTAATAATTAAATATTATTATTATTAATTAAATAATAATTAAATTAAAGTATTTAACATGTTTATTTCTCAAATTTTTTTCCGCTCAACACTCTCTATTTATATCATACAAATAATTAACGTTTCTCCACTCATAACATCTCTTTAACCCCACATTAATAGGACACATAGTAATATTAAATTAAAAAATTAAAAAGTAAATAAATTAGACATATAATGCAAACCTTAAAATTACTTAATACAAAAATAAATTAATAAATATAATTCATGAAACGGTTAATGTTTTTTATTGCCCCACTAATTTCATTACTTTATTTTATTTTTTCCACAAAATTATCTTCCCACTAATCAAATTTATATCTCATCAATTAACCTCATTACTTTATCCCATTTTTTCAAAAATTATCTTCCCACTAATCAAATTTATATCTCATCAATTTATACATTTATTTTACTATTTACTAGCTTTAAAATAAAATTAGTGGAGGCTATAAAAAACTTTAACCGTTTTATGAATTATATTTATTAATTTTTTTTGTATTAAGTAAATTTAAGGTTTGCATTATATGTCTAATTTATTTATTTTTGTATTTTTTGATTTAATGTTACTATGTGTCTTATTAATGTGGGGTTAAAGAGATGTTATGAGTGGAGAGAGGTTAATTGTTTGTATGATATAAATAGAGAGTGTCGAGCGGAGAGAAATTTGAGAAATAAACATGTTAAATATTTCAATTTAATTATCATTCAATTAATAATAATAATATTTAATTATTAATAATAAAAGATTAATTAATAAAATGAAGAGAAAAGTTATGCTTGGTAGGTACTATGTTAACATATTATTGGTAGGTGACTGCATTTAAAAATAATTAGGAGTGACTTATTGCATTTGTTAATTAATAATTATTTAAAATATAAGAATGTGACTTAGTTAGAAGTTTTAAATGATGAAGTTAATAATAAAAATATTTATATTTAATTAATTTTTGGTAGGTGGCTGCATTTAAAAAAAAATTTAAGACATGTTTTATTGTATTTGTTAATTAATAATTATTTAAAATATAAGAATGAGTTAGTCGGAAGCTTTAAATGGAGTTAATAATAAATATATTTATATTTAATTAATTAATTAAAGGAAAAAATTTTAGCGAAAAATCTTTGATGGAGACATTATAAAATTATATAATACTCCCTCCGTTCCATATTATAAGCAAATTTCACCTTTTTAGATTCATTGAATAATTAATGTATCTGGACTATATATAGTCCAGATACATTAATTATTCAATGAATCTAAAAAGGTGAAATTTGCTTATAATATAGAACAGAGGGAGTAGTATAGATAATATTTGTCATATTTGCTAAGAATATTAATAAAGTAGTATTTAAAGATAGATTTATTTATTAAATTATGGATCAAATAATTAAATTAGAAAAATTTTGCACTTATTTATATGAGGATATTTTGGCAAAAAAAATATAATATAAGTGTAGGGGAATAAATGATGACGTATGTGGTAAAATTTTCACATTTAAAACGGTCTAATGGGCTGCAACGGCCGTAAATATTGGCCCAATCTGAAACTGCGGCCGAGATGAACCGCCTCAAAATAAATTTCCAAGAACCGCTCAAAATAAAACAAAATGTTTGTTCTTCTTCTAGTCATATTCACTTCTTCAGTTCAGACCTAGAAAGCACGAGTTTCATACCAAGAACGCTGCGGTATCGACAATCTTAACAGGTCAGTTCAAAAACCCTGATTCATACTCTCTTTCTCTTAACACTGTCAACTGTTTTCTTTACTTGCCTTAAAATTGAATGTCAAGATTTAATCTATATCTATTTGTAATGTATGAAAATCATAATAGCAATATCAACATGATTTCACATGGTTGGTGGTATCTAATTAGGTTAGTTCTGGTATCTAATTTAGGGATGGTGGGGTGCCAGTGCCAAGTAGAATTTTCTTCAACTGTAAATTTTCTGAAAGACTCAACAAATAGTAAACTGATGAACATATGTGCTGTAAATTCTTAGAGTTAGTTTAATGTAATGAATGACAATGCTGTGTCCAAATGTTGATGCAATTGAGTGAATTTCTTCTCTGAAAAGTAGTCCGCATAAGAGGTGGCAGTAGAGTGATTGGTGAAAATTACACCATCTGGACTGCAGCTTGGAGATTTTAGAGCCTTCAATAAAGGCTTGAATCCTGGACTTTTGAATAAATGTCCTGTGGCTGGTCCATATATCACACCCCATTTTCTTTGTGTAAAGTTGCTGCTGTAGATAAAGTTTAAAGCCTTTCCATCTTGGACAGAAAACTCCCTAAAAAAATAACACCATTTTTCATGCGTATCACGCCGATGTCAGACATTGACATGTATGGAAGTTGGAACACCAAACACTTTTTCAGTTCGAAGTGTCGGTGCTAAGTAGCAAAAAATAAAACTACATGACATGAAGTTGAATAATTAATAATTAATAATTAATATAAGACCTGTTTCTATAGGCAAAAGAGGTTTGATAAATCTGCACTGAGGTTTCAAACACATCATCATTCCATGGAATATATCTTTGTTTTCTTTGACTAGGTAGTTTGCACAAGTCATCACACTAGGTAGGTCTGTGTCTGCTTGGTTGCTACAATGCTATTGAACACACAAGATTATAAGATGTTAGAACTAAAAAGGACATTTAAGCATGTAAAAATCGCGGTGGAACATGAGTTTATCAGTATAATTCCAATTCTTTCCAATAAAAACATTAACAAAAATAACATATGTAAATATATCATGTTTCAATAATAGAACAAAAAGATTGAAAGAAGTTGATTGATATAAATTTACCTGTTGACATTACAATCCCAACCAGAAAAATTAACAACTTCTGCCAAACCATTCCTCCATTCTTGCTCCTTATTCTTCTCCTCAAACTTCCTCTCATGCTTAGCAAAAGCCTCAACATAGCTTCCCCTCTGGTTCCTTACATTAGAAGGATCAATATCATAGAAAACCGACATTACAACTTGCCCTCTCGTCTCTTTACATTCGAGTATTTCCATAAGTTCTTCCAAACACCATTTCGACTCAGCGTAGTTTTTTGAAAAAACAACGATGGGATGGCCTTAACGAGAGAAGTCAGTATTTCATCACCACTTTTGAGATTGTTGTCTATGTAAGTTTTTATATCTAATCTTTTCAAAGCACCATTGACGAAACCAAGGGAAAATACTGATTAGTGATTAGTTTCTGAGCATGTGTGAATGTTGAGGTAAGTACAAGGGCTGCTGGTTGTTTCTGAGATGTAAACTTGTGCCCATTTTAATAATAGACCTTGTGAACCTAAGTGTGTTAGTTCTTAAACAGAGGAAGGAGAGACTATCCAACTCAGTGCTTGTTATCCAACTTGTGTTCTGAGTTTGATGGGTAGCCTTAAATTTAAAATGAGTTCATATTTGTGAGATTAATTATTACTATTATTTATTTAAGCTCGAAGAGAAGAAACTAGAGGCTGGTGTCAGAGAACACAGAGACACTAACATGGAAAATATTACCTTAGTCTCTTAAAATTTGCTCAGTACTTATCTCCAAAGAAACTTAGGCTTAATAATATCTGATGTTGGGAGGGGTATGCTTGAATTCCATCATGCCATGTGCTTTAGAGTTTGGTGAAGCTTCTGATTGGTGGATAGAAGGATCATTTAATTTTCAACATTAATAATGCTTGGGTTATGATTTAATTTATGATTTAGCAATAGCGACATTCATGATTTAGACATATTTTTACTTGTGAAGATGTCAACATGTAACTGCTGGAATTACGTGAATATTGCGTTGAATTCTCTGTGACTCAAATTCCAAATTCCTTGCGAAAATGACTAACACCTGATAGAAACTGAAGATCTTGAAAGTTCATCTTTGAGAACCACATACAGAGGGGGAAAACATATTCACAAGCTATGGAGAGGTGAGGATTAGGTTGGGGGCAAGGCAAAGCATTGAGATAACCATAAGAAAATCTATTAGTAGGGATGCTCATGGACGGTTAATTTCCATAATCAATCCATAATCATAAATAATTCATATGTTATAATCGGTTATTAAAACCAATTGTCATAATCGGTTTTCATCTTTTAAAATGGATATAAACCGGTTATATCCATAACCAATTTTATAATTAGTTTTGATTTAATTTTATTTTAAAATCAATTTTTTCAAGAATTCTTTTTTTCAAAAAAATAATATTTTTTTAAGAAAAAATAATATTTTTTTAAGAAAAAATATTTATGTTCAAAAATAAAAAATAAAAAAATATAATTTTTTTTTAATTTTTAGAAATTTTTTTTTTTTAATTTTAAAAAAATAAATTTTTTAAATTTTTTGAAAAAAAATTATTTACTGAAAAAAATTAAAAATATATTTTTTTTCAAAAAACATAATAATTTTATTATTTTTTTAAATATTTATTTTTTCAAAAATTTTTTTTTTTCCAAAAAAAATATTTTTTTTTCAGAAAAAAAAATAGTATTTTTTTTCAGAAAAAAAATATTTTATTTTCAAACAAAAAATAATTTGTTTTCTCAAAAAAAATAAAATTTTTTTTTTCAAAAAAAAATAATTTTTTTAAGAAAAAAATTTTCAAAGTTTATTTTTTAATAAAAAAAAATTGACTAATTTGGTTTTTATTTTGGATATGGATGTCCAAATTATGGATTTGGTTAAAACCATATTAAAAATATATCTAAAATATGAATTTGGTTAAAACCATACTAATAATTAACCGGTTTTTAATAACTGAATTTGGATATAGATGTAGATTATTTAAATAACCGGTTTATTTGAGCATCCCTACCTATTAGATACATTTGAGTTGACATAGGGAGACTGAAGGCTAGTATAACTTTGCAGGTCAGTGGAGACATGTGCTTGATAGTGTTGGTTGAAACAAAGATCACATTGCAGTTATGTGACCATACTTAAAGAAAATCTGACATTGCATATTATTGAATCTGCCATGGCCATTTGAGTTTGCACATTGAAGTATAGTATCTTTAGTCTCTTCTTGAGAAAAGGTGAAAATGTAAACTTTATGTTTTATCATTTATTCACTGTTAAACAAAGTTACAATAGATAAGATATAAGCATAAAGTAAAAACTTAGTTTTAATGACAATCATTTGTATCTATCAATGCTCTGTGGTTTTGAAACAAACCCTAGTGTGATATACATTGTCAATATACATTTGTATCTATTAATGATGGCCTATTATTATTATAATTTTAATATCTTCAAAGCTTTCTTTTTATGGCAATAATCTTCCTAGACCAAAATATATTGCTGAGAAGGATATCTTATTAATCTATTCTTATGGTGTTTGATGTAACAGCTCTTGTTGCTCTGAAAGCCAGAGGGAAGCAGCGTTGTTACTTGGACAGTTTGCAGCAACTGATTCAAACTGTAAGGTAAAAATAAATTTTAGTCGAGTTCCGTGTTACTTTTTCATGGATAAGTATGTGTTAATAATGTTTGATATTGTTAGGCTATAGAATGTAGGACAATTGGAGTAGTTATGAGTTTGTTAGGTGGCTGTTAAGCTTTGTTATTTTGGTTATTCTTAGAAAGTCTTTAAATACCCCTCAATTTGTAGATGGGAAAAACAAGTTTTGGAATAACTGATTTATGGGACTGGTTATTCCATTATGAGAGGAGAGTGGGACTGGTTATTATTTCAGTACTAAAGTAGAGTGCTCCTCTGTAAACTAAAATATCTAATTCTCTTCATTATACAAACTTTAGTAGCCATCCATATTTGTCAAATGTAAATAGAATAAAGAGTTCTTTGTCCTAAGTAACCCATAATATGAGCAATGAATTAGTTCTGGTTTTGATGGATTTAGATACTAAAATTCAGCTGATCCATCCCTCAGAAAAACTGTTAGCAGTAATTTTGGGTTTGTAATATGCCAATATTACGTGATCATGGTTTTTTTTCTTGTACCAACCAGCAGCCACGGCGTCGGCTCTAGGACTTGTATGCCAAAATTAGTTGATGCAGTTTTGCACCATTGTTTGGTTTGTTGTCACAATAACCATTCCCATCCTCCACAGGTCTATCATTAGCAATGTTTAAAAACTCGAGAGTTAACACAGAATCGGTAGAAGATTAAAAAATCGTCATTGATGTTATTTTATTTACACAAAGAAAAGGGGGTGTCTTTAATGACAGAACTGTTTCCTGTCCAAGATGGGCGACATCAGTTCCGTCATTGCTGCGGTAGAATAAATGTGAAAGAGAAAAGAAGAAGATTTTCTTTTCTGACTTAAAATATGGGTGGGTGGGTATGAATGGGAATAACTAGGTCGCATACAGTTTGACCTCTTTTCTGACTTAACTTACTTAATCAGTGTGATTCAAGAAACCTGAAATGGAGTTTTCCAGATCATGAGTATAATACTTGACTACTGATAATTCTACCTGTAAAAGCTAAAACAGAAACGTGATTTCTAAAAGTGAAAATATCAAAAGTAATTGCTTTTGAAGATTTATCACGAGATGCTTGCTTTGTATTCCATAATGGCCAAAACACTTAAGATTTCTAGAAACCATGCTTCTTTCTCTTCTTCTTAAAAGACTTGAATGCAATATGCGTTATAAAAACAAAAACAATCAAAACACTTCTTCTTAAAAGACAAAAACAAACAATAACGTCTTTCCTTCGGGAATTTCTCTCCTCATCTCATTCACTCATTCCTTAAGGATGCGTCATTTCCGCTCTACCGCAAACAGGTAACGCCTAAGTCTCCATACAGCGAGCTGCAACACCTACACTGCTAGAACGCGAACGTTGACGTATTCCACTAAAAAACACAAACAACTTTCCCTAGGTGAGGGGAACTACGTCGCTCTGATTCTCATGTTCCCGATGAGATACGTAGGCAGTGGGGTAGGACCCATTCGAGCACTTCTTTTATTTTCCCTACATTTATTCCCGTTCTCTTCCGTTCCTGTTCCTTATCTTTTCCAGTAGCAGCAGAGCTCCAGACGATGACACCCTTTGATCGAACCAGCAAGCGTGGATCCCATCGTGTACGATGGACGCGTGGGGGTGCTAATACCTTCCTCACGTGTAACCGACTCCCGAACCCAGTTCTTTTGGTCGCAAGACCGTGCTTTTCCTTTCCCCCAAGTTTATGCAGTGTTTCCTTTCCCTCTCTTGGGATAAATACACATTGCTGGCGACTCTGTTTCGTGCCACTTTCGCGTTTGTACTTGGATGAAAATCCCTGGAGCGACAGCTGGCGACTCTGCTGGGGATCGAACCCAGAATCTCTGGTTCCCTAAGCGAGTCAATCCTAGCGTTTGTTTGTTTTCTTTCATTGAGTGTTTACTTGGGTGCTGTATTTTGCTATATTTACTGTTTTGGCTGCATTGCTGTCTACTGCTTCACTGTATATTACTGTATTTACCGCTTTTACTGCATTACATATCATTATTATGCTGGACTGTGCCGTGGTTTTCTGTTTGGCGGGCAGGGTGTTCTGAGAGATAAGCCCACTACCCAGACTTGAGTACACACATAGGTATTAGAGTGGATAGTCATGACACTTGCGTGGTGGTGACCACGTATTGTTGTTCATGAGACCCACAACCAGACGAGGTTCTACCAGGAGCTATCTGCTACTGCATGTTATGCAGGCCAGTAGTTATTCTCTTGAGGGACTGTCGACTCTGGTGACCATTCCCGAGGACTCAGTTGTGGCACTCCTCCCGAGATGTGACAGTGGCAGACCACGTTTTGTGGCAAACCCATTGCACATTCTCGATCCGAGGACCTAATGCTGAGAACTTGCTATAGGATGTCCTTTTTGAAAGAGAATCAGTGGAGGCACTCCTCGATTGACGATAGTACTGTACCCCGAGGGATGAATGTACTATTGCTTCTTGACCTCAGTGCCTGAAGCTGAGGACCTTTCGTTTTTGTGAATCAGTTGAGGCCTCCTCGATTGATGATGATGCCAAACCAGAAATGGTAAACGTATCATCATTTCTCGACCTGAGAGCCCGGGATACTGAGGATCTTAGTACCCACACGTGAGAAGGGTGGGTTGTTTACAGGTTTGCAGGTAACCATAACATCCTACATACCCGGTTTTCTGTTATCATTGCACAAGAGGAGAATTCATCCTATTGTATTCAGATGATCTTTATCTATGGGTCTATATTGTTCTCAGAGCTACACTGACACCATTCACAGTTCAGCACAGACACTTGGCACCTTGATACCATGCCCTTTGCATTGCATTTACATATCCTAACATACATGTTTTTTCATTTCCAGGTGCATATTTTACCCCCGATTCCAGTCATCAGGTTCTCACAAAGAAGAATACTACAGAGAGGAAGAATATCATTAGTTACAAGTTCCTCACGCCTACTCTAGGCCATATTATTGCCCTGAAGGGAATGACGAGCCTTGAAGTGCGAGCAGCTTTTGAAGAGAAATATGGGTGGATTTTATCTGTTGTCTACAATGTCAGTGATTACGAATACAGGGGTCTCCATACGTTGATGCAGTTCTACGATCCGCCTCTGAGGTGTTTTGTATTTCCAGACTATGTGTTGGTACCTACCTTAGAGGAGTATTCCAGCATGTTAGGGATTGCTATTAAGGAGGAGCCTCCTTTCTTTGGGTCTGTGGGTGATCTTGACTTTGGAAAAGTAGCTGATGCGCTTTATTTGAGCAAGTCAGAGTTAGAAGCCAATATCTCCAACAAAGGAAAGCTTCGAGGTTACAAGCTGGGGTATTTGGTAAAGAAGGCTCTGGAGGCTGCGAAAGACGAGAATTGGGTTGTTTTTAATGCTTTGCTAGCCCTTTGTGTATATGGTATTGTATTGTTTCCCAACGAGCCTGATTTTGTTGATACGGATGCCATTCGGATATTCATGATGAAAAATCTGGTACCAACACTGTTGGGAGATCTTCACTACTCCTTGTACAACAGAAATGAAAAGAAAAGAGGAGGGATAGTTCGTTGCTGTGTACCTTTGTTCTACAGGTGGTTTGCAAGTCGCTTACCGCAATCAGGAGCTTTTGTGGATTCTAAATATTCTCTAGAATGGAGTCAGCGTTTAATGGGACTGGTTGCCAAGGACATCATATGGGTAGATCATGGGCTAATTGGCAAGAACATTATCCACAGCTGTGGTGAGTTTCCTAATGTTCCACTAATAGGAAGAAAAGGGGGAATCAACTACAATCCTTCTTTGGCCGTCCGACAATTTGGGTATGCTCTGACGGGTCCGCCCATTAAGAGAGATGTAGAGGAGTCCCTGTATTTTCACACATCAGATGGTTGGGAAACAGCACAAAAAGCTTCTGAAAGCTGGGTTAGCGTACTGAAGAGAGGAAAAGTTGCTCTGGGCAAACCCAATAATCGGGCTTATCCAGCATATGAAGAGTGGGTGAAGAAAAGAGTCGAAGATTTTCACTTGCCTTTTGGTAAGGCGCCCCTTCTGTATCCTGAGGAAGAGAAAGAAAGAAGCACTGCCACGGTGGAAGAATTCGACAAGTTGCAAGCTTCGGTGGAAAAGCTTCAAGAAGAGAATTCTGAGTTGAACAGTCGTCTGCAAGAAGCGCTATATAACAACAAAAGATTGGAACAGAAAGCCCAAGAAGCTGAAAAAATCTTAGCGGCAAAAGAAAAGGATTTTGCCGAAAGAGCTCAACATTTCCAGAAAATCAGTAAGGATGCCGATGCTGCCACTCAAGCTCATAAGAAGACCAAGCAGGCTTTAGCCCAAACCAAAGACACGCTAGCCAAAGCAGACACGCTAGCCAAGCTTTGGCAAGCCTGGGATGAGGTCAGAATAGAGAATGCAGAGTTGCTCGAGCAATCAAAGGCCAAAGACGATGAGCTTCTTAGAGCCCTTGAACAACGGAGAAAGCATCAAGAAGACTTTGGAAAAAGCCAAGAGCAGCTGGGGAATGTTAATGATGAACTGAAAATGTCCAAGAAAAAGCTTGAGGATGCCATGGTGGAGATGGGAAGACTCAAGATACAAGCTGGGGTGAAAAGGTTTAAGGAAGTGAGTACTGATGAAGCTCTCCTGATGCACGCAGATTCCTTAGCCGAAGCTCTACAGAGGAGAGACATTTTGATCAGAGAGATGATTGAAAGGCCAGGTCATCAGCGCACCAGAATCCTTTTCGAAGAAATCAAGCATTCTAGTGAGAAATTGAAAGATTTGGAGTTAGATGTTTGATCTTACTTTCCCATCTTCTTAATGTAGTTTTGTTGATGTACTGTTGGCTACCATCAGGCTTGTTGATGGAGCCATTTCCTTGATGTAATTCCCATTTACGGACTCATTGTAAAATGCTTCGACACTTATTAGTTTTCTGTTGAATTCAATGAATGGCTTATTAAAAGGGGTTTCTTCGGCATCACGCTATTCACCAGCACATTATAACAGCACAGTTTTTCGCAATATTTTTCTCTCAACATTATGTGACTATTATCGAGGTTCTTGTGATCAAGGCTGGAATCAGGGTGTAAAACGCCCTGGCAATGAAAAACATGACATTTGCATTCTCATGATCATAAGCATTTTTGCATAACAGGTGCTTGTTCCGGTTTTTTCCTAACTCTTATCTAATTTCAGGCAAGATAGCTGACCAACCGATTCATCAATATTCTACCCGACTCAACCAGAAAAGAGTAATGGAGCAAATGCAAGCAGAGATGGCCGCTATGCAAGCCCGCATCACCCAATTCATGGAAATGATGCAAGGGGTCGTACAGGGACAAGAGCAACTCATGACTTTCGTTCAGCTCCTGGTAGCAAGGGTGGATGAGAATGGGGTACTTCATGGTGGTGTTCAGAACAATGTTATTCCTCCGGGCGGAGGTGCTAACGGACACAATATTCAGAATGGACCTCCGGGCGGAGTGCCAGTTCCCATTGTTGTTATCCCTCCGGGCGGAGGAGAGAATTGGGTGATTCCTTCTGTGGTTGGAGGAGGAAATAGTATCCATGCAGTTCATGGCCATCACTTTGATGATCAACAAGACGATGTTTTCTCGGTACCAGGTGGAGATGCTGGTCTCCCGGTTGTTGATGACCAAAGGATTAGAATGATTGAAGAGCAGCTAAGAGGGGTGGTAAACCAAAATTCTGTGGGAATGGATCTGGATGACCTAGGGCTGGTTCCTGATGTACGAATTCCTCATAATTTCCAAGTCCCCACTTTTGAGAAGTACAACGACACTACTTGCCCCAGGACACATGTTCGGGCATACGCAAGAAAGATGGCTGCGCACTCCCGTGATGAAAAACTGCTGATGCACTTTTTCCAAGACAGCTTGTCTGGAGCGTCTCTGAAATGGTATATGCAGCTTGAGAGGAGCCATGTACGCAACTGGAGAGAGATGGTGGAAGCATTTGTAAAACACTATCAATATAATACTGACTTGGCTCCCAATCGTACACAGTTACAAAATATGTCTCAAAAGAGTGGCGAAAGTTTTAAGGAGTACGCGCAGAGATGGCGCGAGTTGGCGGCAAGGGTACAACCACCCATGCTGGAGAAGGAAATGCTGAATCTGTTTATGGATACTTTGCCAGGACATTATTATGAAAAATTGTTACCTTGCATGTCGGGCAGGTTTGCCGACTTAATCATGGTTGGGGAAATGCTAGAGGGTGGAATCAAAGCTGAGAAAGTTTCGGGTAATGATGGCTCGTCTTCTAGCCAGGGGAAGAAACCATATGTGAATTACAAAAAGAAGGAGGAAACCAATTCTGTCTCATCTTACCGAGGCAAAGGGAAGCAACGCCAGGACTATAATCAGCAGGTAGCATCAGTGACAATTCCGGCAGTACCTCCACAGCAGCAGCAGAATCGTGCTCCACGCCACCAGCATTTTACGCCTAGACAGAACCGACATTTTGACACTCCACCTATGCCGTATTCACAGTTGCTTCAGCACTTACTTCAGCTACAACTAATTCAAAAGAGGACTCTAGCTCCTATCACTGGTAATCCACCTCCGGGTTACAATCCCAGAACCGACATTTTAAAGATTACATATTTTATACAAAACCAAATTGTCCTCACTTTATGCCACATGGAAATGTTATTTCCTCCCTCGTTCTTCACTGTTATGGTTCACTTGGTTGTTCACCTTGTTGAAGAAGTTAAACTTGGAGGTCCTGTTCATTATTGGTGGATGTATCCTATTGAAAGGTAAATTATGTGATTTTGTTGTAATGATACTAACTTAGAAAGTAGAATTTTTTTTAACCGATACTAATGTGGTTCAATAATAGGTACTTGGGAAAACTTAAATCACATGTACGTAATAAGGCAAAACCAGAAGGGTCTATTGTGGAAGGATACCGTTTCGAAGATATTCTTACATTTTGTTCAAGATATCTAGACAACATTGAGACTAGATGGAATCAATCTGGAAGTGTAGATGATGATTCTATTGGTGATATGCAAACAGGTTCACGTGTAGCAGAATTATTTCCTAGAGTTGGAAATCCTGTGGGTGGATCTTCGTTTTACACTCTAACACCAATTGAAAAGTTGCAATCTCATAGACACGTTTTAACGAATTGTCCAATAGTTGTTGACTATCTAAAGTAAGTAGTTTCATTCCATTTAAGTAGTTTCATCTACATTATTAAGGTTTTTTTTACATCTAATATCGAATAACCAAATAGGCAGTTCCGAAGTATTACTCAGAAACAAATGAGGCGTGGTCAAAGAAGTGTTGCTGAGATAGACAAGAAGGTTCATAGAGAGTTTGCTCATTGGTTCCGCAATCGTGTGAGTTTTCATACAAAAATAGATGTTTGTATTGATTTTTTTTTTTTATAATAACAAGACTAATTGGATATTGTATCGTGTATAGATTTGCAACAATCTTGACAACATTGATGGACCAGATAAAGATGTTCTCATTAGTCTTGCTCATGGCCCTTTTGATAAAGTTAAAAGGTTTACCGCGTTCAATGTCAATGGGTTCAAGTTTCGAACGTAGGCACGAGACAATCATTTAAAAACTCAAAATAGTGGAGTTTTTGGCATGTTTGGGACACAAAGTTATTCAAGCAATAGTGATACCCAAATGAGATTTAGAGGGGTCCCTTATTATGGAAGATTGATAGACATTATTGTGCTTTCCTATGATGGCTTCACAGTGCCCATGTTTAAATGTGAATGGGCTAATACCACAAACCCAAGAGGCATTAAGATAGATAAATTGGGTTTTACCTCTATAAACTTTGCAAGACTACTACATACTGGGGAACATGAAGATAATGAGCCATACATTCAAGCGTCAGACGCTCAGATGGTTTTTTATGTGGATGATGAGAGTGAACAAGGATGGAGCATACCTGTTCATTTGAAGCCAAGAGACTTGTATGACATGGGTGGAAGTGATGAAATTATGACACCCATTGAGCCATATCCATCACAAAATTTGGAACAAATTTTTTCTAATGATGATCCTGGAACTTCAGCCGAAAATGATGACAATAATTAAGATATAGTTTTTTATTGATAAAAAGTCTAGCGTGTTTGTAACTCGTGTGAGACTTATGTTTTTTGTTTCTTATCCCTAATTAATGTATGAGATTCTTACTTTTTAAGTTGATTCATCGTTATAAAATGAAGTACCAACGTATAACATTGTTACTCTATGTTTTATTGAATACTTTATCTTTTACTTTATTGTGTTTATGTTATGTTTATTAAATTTGTAGTCATGATTGATGTTACTATTTGTGATAATGTTATATTAATTAAAGTTGTAGTCATAATTTATCTTTTAGTGTACTGACTTGTTTATCACCTATACTTGCAATTGAAATCCGTTGTGAAATAATGAATCCATCATATGAGGATATTCGTCGCAAAACAACGGAAGAGAATCAGAAAAAGATGCGGGCTCTCAATCTTACTAAACTCCCTTAATCCCTTTACAAGTCATCTTTGTCTTCTTCAAAACCATCATCGGTTAGTAATATATTCTCAGATAACTAATAATATCAATAATGTTTCAAAACTAATTAATTGTATTGATTGTTGAATGTTATTCACTGATGCATTTTATTTAGTCTGTGAAGGGTTGTCCGAGGTTTGTACAACCTGGAGAGCTTGAAGTAAACAAGAAGCGCCTACATTCACGACAACTCAAAAATCATCAATACCCTCTCCACCAATCCAAACTACAATAACCCCTCCGCCTATCCAAACTACAATAACCCCTCCGCCAACCCAAACTACAATAATTCCTCCGCCAATCCAAACTACAATTGAAGATGTTGTGATAGAAGATGCAGATGGAGATGTTGTGGTAGAAGATGAGACCGACAATGTCGTGGTAGGAGATGAGACTGAAAATGATGTGGTAGGAGACGAGGCTGAAGATGTTGTGGTAGAAGATGAGACTAAAGATGTTGTTCGAGTGGCTAGTTCTGAGTATTGGGATGTAAATGTGATTAGTAAGGAATTTAAGGTTAAAGTATCTGTAAATAATTTAATTTTTTACATAGTTGAGTTATGACATTAATTTGTTTACTTTTTTATGTGATAGATGAGGAGGGTTATGTTTCAAACACACGTTTATGTGTGAAAGACTTGATTGCGAAATCAGAGTCTGATGGAACATGGATAATACTTGAATGGGATAAGACTCATCGTGCAGTAGGACCGGCGACTGGTTTGTTAGCAGGGTATTTGGGTATACTTATTAGAATGTTTAAAGACTTTCCCATAATGTTCGAGAGTTGGAGGCATATTCCAATGGATAAAAAAACATTGTTTTATGATTCAAAGATAAAGGTATCATTAATAAACAATTACATATTTTGTAAATTAATTTTATGGTGATTATCATTTGCTTTATTAACAAATTTTTATTCTTATGGTTAGCTCCATTTTAATGTTGATGATGGGCGTGACAAAGATTACATACTTGCTTCTGCTGCAAAGAAATGGAAGGATGATCGTTGTCAACTGTTTCAAAGATTTTATAGATGGGATCTCACTTTAGAGGAAAATCTTCTGAATTATCCAAAATGCAAAGGCATTGAGGAAAAAGATTGGGCTGTTTTTGTTCAATATAGGCGGAAAGAAAAAACACAGGTAATATTAGTGTTTTACTCGTATAATTTATTTTTAATATATAAGTAATGCATTGTATCTTATCCCTATCTATAACGCGTGTTTTTTTGTTACCAATATAGAGAATAGCAAAACAAAATGCCCAAAATAGAGGAAAATTGAAGATTCCGCATACACTTGGATCTAAGTCGCTTGCAAGGAAGCAACATGAGTTGGTATGTCTAAATCTATATATTGTTGATTGTATGTTTGATAGTACAAATAATTAATATTCGTTCTTATTTGTAGGAATCAAGAGATGGACGATCATACAGTAGAGGAGAAATGTATGCAATTTCGCATAAAAAGTCTGACGGGTCTTTTGTCAATGAACATGCACACAAAAATAATGTAAGTACAAGTCAAACCTTTTGAAATATTTGTTAGTCTCCTTAAGGTTTGAGAAAAAAATCAAACCTTTTGGCATCTCTTAGAGGTGGGAAGAACCTGTCTGAAAATCAAACCTTTTTCCAACTGCGGTTTTTTGCTTCTCGGTTCTTTCGCCCTCCGGCTTCTCGGTTCTTTTTACTTCCCTATTTATTTAGGATTCAATCTATGAATCAAGCTATTATTTAGTTATTTTGAATAATAATAATAATAAAAATAATAAATAATGATAAAATGATTAATAGAAAATAAAATTATTGTCATCATTTTGCTAGTAGTGACTAGACTCTTTGTAGGATGGTAGACCCGACAATGATTTCATGGTTACTTCCTATGTTTGTCTACTATGACATTAGTTTAAGATATTTAGAAAAAAGTGACGCACATAAATAAAAATGACACATCCATGATTATTAACAATGGAAATAAGAAAAAATGAAGGAAGGAAAGCTCAGAGAGGCTCTAAAACTATCATTAACAATGGAAATATCTACATTCTGTTATGATGCAGTAGCATCTATATATAGGCACAACTAACCATAACTAACTCTGTTATGGCAGTTACAACAGCTGGCAAACTTAATTCTAGCACATGTCTAATAGCTAACTAATGTTATAACCAACTGACTTATCTATCAGACTATCACTATATGTATCTATTAAAGAACATACATTCTAAATACTTTAATCATTGCACAGGACATACAACATAAAGTTAAACAAATAAATGATTGTAAGATGTATACTGGCTATGATCTGATAAAGCTTATCCAAAATATCTATGTGACTAAAAAATTAGGTAAAGGATAAATTAACTCCACAGCTCTGTTGTGTCATGTTGTTGGAGCTTAAGGTTATAGGATGAGCATATAACAAATTAGGTAATAATTAACTCCACAGCTCTGTTGTGTCATGTTCTCATATAACAAATTAGGTAAAGGATAAATTAACTCCACAGCTCTATATATATATATATATATATATATATATATATATATATATATATATATATATATATATATATATATATATATATATATATATATATTTGTTTTGATGCATACATGCACATAAAACAACAGAAATAATACCTTGAATGTAGAAACTCTTCGAGCTCTTCATCCTTTAAACGTTCGGGAGTAATGAACGCGAACTTCAAAGAGTAATAAACGCGAACCTTCAATATATTTGTAATGAACGCGAACCTTCAGGATAAATTAACTTCAAAGAACTGTGATTTGTCGCAATTTCAACAACTATGACAGCAGCGACAGTGACAATACTGAATGTTATCCTATTTAGGATTCAAAATATCTACATTCTGTTATGATGCAGTACTCTTAACTAATGCTATATAAAGTTAGGACTCAATATTGAATGTTAGAACAGTGTCTCAAAATATTAATGAATTCAATATATCTCTTTCATTCTGCATCATAACTCTTTCATTCTGTTATGATGCAGTACTCTTAACTAATGCAGTGACAATACTGAATGTGATCCTATGCCATTTAAATTCAAAATCAATTTGATTATTTACATAATTAACAATCATCCTTTAACAAGAACAACAACAACAAAAGGAATACCTTGTTATAATTCACAATTATAAGGTGTGAAAAAGGAACAAAGGGATTATGATGCTCCATCATCTATAAAATAAGAAAAGCATAAGATTAGAGAGAAAACGTATTAAATGAAGTAATTATTATTTGCACCCAAAATTTCATATGAACCATCTAGTTTTTTTATACAATTTATGTAGTGATGACCGCATGTTCTATTTCTAGTAGGCCTAAAGACCAATAGTTAAGTAGTCTTATAGACCAATTCTCAATAGAACAACACACTTGAGAAAATACTACTGTATACCGACACTACATTGGTTTTTTATTTAGTGATTGTACCAGAGTTTGGTTTTACCTATTTGGCAGAGTAAACAAAAATCAAATTCAACTTTAGTGCTTGAAATATAAATATGTTTGCTACAATTATTTAATGCTTATGGTAAACCCACAAAATAAATATCAAATGATGTTATAGGAGGAGCATATAACAAATTAGGTAATAAATTAACTCCACATAGGATATCACTATTTCTGCCATATCTTTAGGAGACTTATAGTCACTTCCTTTCTGTTATTAGAGAAGTAGTCTTCTTGAGCTTTTTAGGTTTGTAGTTTGGGCCTGTTAGTCGGTTGGTATCCTGTATGTATTTAAGGCGGGAATTTTCATTCCTTTGGATCACACAATACACTGCATATTTTTCACAACAATGATAACTCATTCACTGATTCACAATATTGTAATATGGTATCAGTAGACTATACCCTCTTTTTAACCACAATTCTTCCACAACCATCATTCAATCCTTACAATCTTCTTCATTCTTTCTGCAACACATCTTCTTGCTAAACCTTCTGCAACCATGGCTTCGGATGACGACACACAAACAAAAACACCCACCAAGAACAAAGTTCCTAACAATAATAACACAGATCCCCTTCTCAACCCTAGAAATCCGTTTTATCTTCATCCCGGCGAAAATCCTGGTACCACCATTGTTGCGCCACCATTAGATGCCAACAACTACCATAACTGGAGCAAATCGATGCGTTGTGCGTTAACATCTAAGAACAAACTCGCATTCATCAATGGTTCTTTACCAAAACCCTCATCCTCTGACCCCAATTACGAACTCTGGGAGCGTGCTGATAGCATGGTGCTCTCGTGGATCAATCGCACATTGTCACCTCATATTGCTCAGAGTACCATCTGTTTCGAATCTGCATACGATCTTTGGGAAGATCTGTGTGAACGGTTCACCAAAGGGAATCATTTCAGATTCTCAGATCTCTTACGCGAACTGCATTCCATTCAACAAGGCGATCACTCTTTATCTACATATTTCACTGACCTCGAGATCCTATGGGATGAACTGGAAGATTTACGACCCACACCCTGCACCTGTGATTTGTCTAAAGCGGTACGTAAATACAAACATCTTGAATACGTTACTTGCTTTTTGAAAGGATTGAATGACAATTACCACAATATTCACACACAAATTTTGCTTCTTGATCCTCTTCCTAGCATCAGCCGTGTGTATTCTCTTGTTGTCCAACAACAAATCAATCCGGCTGCTGCACCTACGGATACATCACCCTCGACCATTCTTTATGCCAACAATAACAACACAAGGGCCAAGGGAAAAACAACCTCTAAAACTCCTATGCTATGTACCCACTGCAAGAAAACCAACCACGCCGTCGACAACTGCTACTTCAAGCACGGTTTCCCTCCAGGCTACAGAAACAAGCCTACCAAAACTGCTTCAGAGGTCAAGACATCTCAACTTCATGACAAAGAAGATGTTCTCTCTAAAGAAGATTACCAACACCTCCTCCTGCTTCTACAACAATTTAAGAAAGATCACCAACATACCAAGCAAGACAAGGCTACACCCTTTGATACTGCATTGATCTCAGGTATTGTACAAACAGGTAATATCCTTCTTGATTATTCTACTTGGATACTTGATTCTGGTGCTTCCCACCATGTTTGTCCATACATACAATGTTTCCATGATATTCATGTTATACAACCTATTCCTATGCACTTACCTAATGGCACATGTATTCATGTTGGTATTATTCATCAAAGGAGTTGTGTGGAAACACCTCAACAAAACTCCATTGTTGAACGAAAACATAGGCACCTTTTAAATGTTACTAGATCTCATTATTTCAATCTCACTTGCCTAAATGTTTTTGGTCATATTCTCTTTGTCATGCTACATACTTGATTAATAGACTTGTTAGTCCTACCATACAAAACAATACTCCTTATGAACTTCTCTTTAACACCCCTCCTACATTTCATAACCTTAAAATATTTGGCTGCCTTGTCTATGCATCAACCCTCACTAGACATAGAGACAAACTAGACCCTCGTGCCACTAAATGTGTTTTCTTAGGCTTCCCTACAGGTATGAAAGGATTTCTGTTGTTTGACCTTACCACTAGAGTTGTGTTCACATCTAGAAGTTGTGTTTTCCATGAAAACACTTTTCCTTATACTCCTCTTCAACAGAAAAACTCTCACAATCACACTAATTTCGATACTGATCTTTCTACAATTCCTTTTATTTTTGATATACATCCTTCTCCTGAAACCTTTACTGTTGTTCAAACTCTTCCCATCCCTAAGCATACTCCTATTAATACTAACACTCCTAATCTCTCTCCCATTCCTACACCACCTCAATACCCTATTAATGACAGTTCTACTGATTCAGAACATTCCCCTATACCTGCAGCTAGGACATCCACCAGAACTAAAACTGCTCCTGCTTACTTGAAGGATTTTGTTTGTAATACTGTTTTTCATAATGTTCACCATGATATTTCAAAACATGTTTCATATCATGCTCTTTCTCCTGCACATTTTGCATATATATCTGCTATTACTGCTGCCTGTGATCCCACATCATATAAACAAGCCAACCTCTCTCCTAAATGGATCTAAGCCATGAATGATGAAATCAAGGCTCTCACCCTAAACAACATATGGCAGTTTACAACTCTACCTCCAGGTAAGAAGGCTATTGGCTGCAAATGGATTTACAAATCCAAATTTCATTCAGATGGTTCCTTAGAAAGGTTTGCTCAGGGCTTCAATCAAGTGCAAGGTATTGATTTCTTTGATACTTATTCTCCTGTTGCTAAACTGACCACAGTTAGACTCATACTTGCTATTGCATCTTCTTTAAATATGCATCTACATCAATTGGATGTTCATAATGCTTTCTTACATGGGGACTTAAGTGAAGAAGTGTACATGACACTTCCAAAAGCCATTACACCATCATTTCCCAACCAAGTTTGCAAATTATTAAAATCTATATATGGGTTAAAACAGTCGAGCAGACAATGGTTTGCTAAACTATCCAAAGTTTTGCTTGATAATCAATTCACTCAATGCCCTTCTAACCATTCTCTTTTCATACATCAACATCATTCTAATTTCACATTTCTTCTTATCTATGTTGAAGACATCCTTCTTGCAGGTAACAATATAGATATTATCAACACAACAAAAAAGTTACTGCATAGCCATTTCCACATCAAGGACCTGGGCACTCTCAAATATTTCTTAGGGCTTGAAGTTGCTAGAACCAAATTTGGAATCAGCCTTAATTAGCGCAAATACACTTTGGATCTTCTCTCCAACATTGGGCTGCTTGGATGCAAACCTGCTACTACACCGATGGCTCGTGACACCAAGTTAACAACAACTGATGGTATTCCTATGCAAGAACCCACAAAATATCGTAAACTCGTGGCCAGCTCATCTACCTCCTGAATACTAGACCAGATATATCATATTCTGTTCAACAACTGAGTCAGCACATGAGTCAGCCCACAAATATTCATTTCAAGGCTGCTTTACGGGTTCTTCGTTATCTCAAATCATCCCCTGCTCAAGGTCTCTTCTTCCCCAACCATTCCACCCTTCAATTAAAGGCTTTCTCTGATTCGGATTGGGCCACCTGCCCCGACTCACGCAAATCCATTACTGGTTTCTGCATCTATCTAGGAGACTCTTTGATATCATGGAAATCCAAGAAATAACCAGCAGTCTCCCGCAGCTCTACTGAAGCCGAGTATCGTGCCATGGCATCCATGGTTTATGAAATACAATGGCTCACAAATATTCTAATTGCTCTCAAAGTTCCTTTCAAGACTCCTGCTGTGTTATATTGTGATAATGCTTCCGCTATACATATTGCTAACAATTCGTCATTTCACGAAAGAACCAAACATATCGACATTGACTGTCACCTTGTTCGTGAGAAACTGCAGCAGGGACTCTTCCAATTGCTTCCTGTCAAATATTCTCAGCAAATTGCAGACATTTTAACCAAACCTTTAGATGTTTCTATATTTCTATCCAACATTCGTAAGCTTGGCCTACATCGTATATGTCCTCCAGCTTATGGGGGGTATTAGAGAAGCAGTCTTCTTGGGTTTTTTAGGTTTGTAGTTTGGGCCTGTTAGTCGGTTGGTATCCTGTATGTATTTAAGGCGGGAATTTTCATTCCTTTGGATCACACAATACACTGCATATTTTTCACAACAATGATAACTCATTCACTGATTCACAATATTGCAATATCTGTTGTAAGACTATCTGCAAGATAAGGAAGGCAGTCTTTAGAAATGAAAATGAATAGTGAAATCAATTGTATTGATTTAGAATCCCACTGGTGAAATTTCAGCACAAATTTCTATAGGTAATGCATGAGCCTAGTTAGCCTATGTTCCATTGAAGATCAAGAAGCAGAGACAAGGAATTAAAAATGAAGCAAAATAAGTTACTCTGTCTCTGTCTAGAAGACAACCGTTTTCTCTTCAAATTTGGATCCAAACAAAGAAAACTAAAATATTTCAATTTTCACACCATTTTTAAATCAGTTAACGGCTACTTTGTTTTTGGTTAACAAGTTGTATAGATTAGTTATCAGACTAATAATCAGTTACAATGTTACCAGCTTATTAGTAAAACATTCTTTGTTGTTTAACCTATACCTTGCCAACCAATAATTGAGGCACCATTAACCATGTAAAAAATGGTATGAAAAAATTAGTTTAAGAATTATTAAGATAAAAAATACAAATGCAAATGCAAACCTCATAGCCATGCGGTGGTTCATATGGATCATCTATACCAGTGAAACCTGTAGCATACAAATACACAATTCAACCCTGATACGAGAACTGATACTCCATAATGTTAACTAAAAAGATGAAAAATTAACCATGGCATATATAGCTTAACAGCTGATGCTAACATTGTAAAATAACAAATATAGCAGTACGAGATTGTTGTTTTCTCAAATGCTTGTATGATTTGTCACAATTTTTAAGCGTTTTCTAAAATGTTGTCTCTGTCTATTTGGAGAAGTTCTGCTGGAGTTTTTTTGTTCCTTGCATGATCATAGGAGCTTCAACTTGTGTCTTGGTTACTTTCTTGTTCTCCTAATTTTTAAGCGTTTTCTAAAATGTTGTCTCTGTCTAATTGAATATTAGATTTAAATATACTTATTTCACTTTGAACAGAAAATGTATGTATCATGAGCAGAAAATGTATGTTGGCAATGGAAAACATTGATGGAAGCCATTCATATAGAATGGTAAAGTTGTGTGCATCATGATCCTTGTTATATAAACAAAAGCGTAATTTGTTCTTTTGCATGTGCAGGAAAAATTACAAGCTGCAATTAAGGATTCCGTGTCTGAAAATGAGGCATTTCAGAAAGTATTTGGAAAAGAACATCCTGGATATGTTTGTAGTATGAGACTTGGAGTTACGCCATCTCAGATTAAAAGATCTACGAGATCGTCGTCTTCTTTTGAAGAAAATGAAAAAAATAAAGGAAATGCAAAAAGAAATTAATGTGCTTAAAGATCAGAATTCAAAAATTGATGACTTAATGGAGACAATCACATTCTTACAGGAAAGGGACAATGCTCGGAAAGCAGAAATTGAATTCTTAATGCAAATGCAAAATTCTAGTGGAAGACAGGTATGATTTTTATGAAATCTATTGTTAACTTTAAAATATATAAGTTTAAGATTGATGGTTCATTCTAGTGGAAGACGTTCTTCTAAGTTTAATACTTTTTTTCAGGGATTGGAGTCATCTGCTGATGGTAGATGTTCTTCTGAGTCAAGCTACCGAATTGCAGATAATGTATCATCAAGAAAGACAAATTAAACTTTGATATATTTTTCTATGTACTTTTTTAGCTACTTGCTGATGGTAGACGTTCTTATGAATTTTTTTTTATGTATTTTTGACTTTATGATGCTTATTATTATAAGATTATGATATTATGATTATGAATATTACATGTTTTATGGATATTACATGATTATGATATGACATTGCATGATTATGATTATGGATATTACATGTTTATGATTGGATTTAATTTTACTATGTTAAAAAGTAATATAGAAAATCATATAAAAAAATATCATAAATAAAAATATTTTTGTGGAAATAATTTTAAGAAAATAAATAATATTACAAAAATAATATTATATTTAAAAATATTTTAATAGATAATAATTAAAATAAATAAAATAATACTATACACAAAGTTATGATGGTTGGTAACCGTCATACAAAACAAAAAACAAAAAACAAAAATCATTAAGAAAATAACGGTGGTTATAACCGTCGCAATCAATGATATAAACATGAATCAAATGCAAAGTTACAACAGTTGTAACCATCGTAATGAACAATAACACAAAAAAACATTGGAGAGTTACGACAGTTATAACCGTCGCAATCAACCATAAAAACATGAATCAAACAGAAAATTACGACATGTGTAACCGTCGCAATGTGTTTCTTACGTCAGTTAGATACCCGTCATGGAAATAACGACGGTTTACATGACGGTTTTCAGAACCGTCGCGAAATGGCCTCGCGACGCACGTTTCCGCGACTGTACTAAAACCGTCGTAACTTACTAATTGCGACAGTTCTAACCGTCATAATATGCTAAAATGAAGCGTCACAATTTGCCATTTTTCTTGTAGTGATACAGGCTATTCAATCCAATTATTGAGAAGATTGTGTTGAGTCGAGATATTCTGATTGATGAAAATTCTGCATGGGATTGGAATTCTAGTAATTCAATTAACAAGCCATTGATGAGCTCTGATTTCGACGAAGAAACTGATGAAGTCGACGTTGAAGGAATTGCTGAGAATCCAGTCGAAGTCGAAGTAGAAGCAGTTGCTGATATTTCTGAAACAGAGGCTGTGGCTGAAACAAGCCAAAGACCTCGGTGAAATAGAGTTCCTCCAACAAGACTTCATGATTATGAAGTGACCGGTGATGATGAAGTCACACCAGATGGAGAATTAGTTCATTTTGCTTTACTTGCAGGTGCTGAACCAATCAACCATAACGAAGCTTTAAAAATTCAATAGTGGAAGTTAGCTATGGTCTAAGAGTTACAGGCAATCAAAAGAAACAACACATGGGAGTTAGTCGAATTACCAGCACATACAAAAGCTATCGAAGTAAAGTGGGTGTTCAAGTTGAAACACAATGCTGATGGGTCGATAGCAAGACATAAAGCAAGAATAGTAGCTCGAGGGTTTCTTCAAAGAGAAGGGCTTGACTACTCTGAAGTATTTGCTCCAGTAGCAAGACTGGAGACTGTTTGACTAGTGGTAGCATTGGCATGTAACCAAGGTTGGTCGACATTTCACTTAGATGTGAAGTCCGCATTTCTGAATGGTTTGTTAGACGAAGAGGTCTATGTCACACAACCTCCTAGGTTTGTGATTCAGAAGGAAGCGAGTAAAGTATATAAGTTGCACAAAACGCTCTATGGCCTTAAGCAGGCACCTAGGGCATGGAACAAGAAGATTGACTCATACTTTGTCGAATTGGGATTTGTTAAATGCAAGTCTGAGTATGGTGTCTATGTTCAGGTTGTAGCACAAGATATAACAATCATCTGCTTATATGTCGATGGCTTGTTGGTAACTGGAAATAGCTTGGAGAACTTGTTGAAGTTCAAAGAGATGATGATGAAGGAATTTGAAATGTCGGATATGGGAAAATTGTCTTATTTCCTAGGCATGGAATTTCAAATGCTGAAGCAAGGTATGGTGCTACATCAAAAGAAGTATGTCAAAGAGATACTCAAGAGATTCAGAATGGATGATTCGAATCCTGCATCCTCACCTGTCGAATCAAACTTGAAGTTGGAGAAGCATGGAGAGGAAGACAAAGTTGATGTAACTTTGTTCAAACAAATAGTTGGATCTCTGAGATATGTGTGCAATAGTCGACCTGATATAGATTTCACAGTCGGATTAGTGAGCAGATTCATGGGTGAACCAAGAGTGTTACACATGAAAGCTGCAAGAAGAATTTTAAGATACTTAAAAGGAACAACAGATTTTGGAATTCTATTTCGACGAGATTCTGAAGGAAAATGAGTAATAGTTAATTTCTTTTCAGATGCTGATTGGTGTGGAGATAAGGAAGATCGAAGAAGTACAATTGGCTATTTCTTTCAAGTATTTGGTGCCCCAATCTCATGGTGTTCGAAGAAGCAACTTGTGGTGGCATTGTCATCGTGTGAAGCAGAATATATAGCGGGATCCTATGCTGCATGTCAAGAAATTTGGATCAGATCAGTACCTGAAGAAATGAAGGTTGAAGTAAAGAAACCTCTTGTGTTGCAACTCGACAACAAGTCAGCCATAAATCTGGCGAAGAATCCAGTTCTGCATGGAAGGAGTAAGCATATCGAAGCCAGATTTCACTTCTTGAGGGAAAAGGTAAATCGAGGTGAACTTGAAGTTAGACATTACTCAAGTGAAGCACAATTGGCCGACATTTTCACCAAAGGATTGAAGATCGACAGATTCCTGAATTTGAGAAAGAAATTAGGAATAGTTCAGATCGACTATGACTAGCGTAGGCTCGACAACTTGGATTATGGGGGTGTGTTGAAATATTAGATTAGATTTAATATTTAAATATAATCCAAGTTGTGTTAGCCCAAGTCTAATTAGGGTTGTATATAAATAATCCTAGTTTGTATCATTATTTACACAATTCAATAATACAAATCCTTATTTCCTTATTCTCTCTCTCCATTCTCTCCTTACTAAAAGTGTCTCACGCACTAACAATCTAAGATTAAACATATGCACCAATACTTATATAATCATTATAATTATGTCAAAAAATTTATAAAAAACTATGTATAGACAATGAATCGAACCAACTCGAAAATAGTTTGGAACTCGGTTCGACAGTTAAATTGTTGAAATAAGTTCATGAACCAAATGAGTTGAATACGATCGAAAATTTAAGTTTGTTAACTAAATGAGTTAAACTTGAACTATACATAGTTCGACTCGTCAGGTTCATGAGTCAACTTGATTATATATGAGAAGGATTATATTCTCTTTAAGAGTTGGTTTAAAGATTTACTACAAATCTTAATCCTATATTGTTCTTCCGTACTAGTTATGACAGTAAAGTTGAGAATAACATTTAAAGTCAACATTGTTGGAGAGATTATGTCATTTTCTAAAATAACATGTGTAATCAAAATTGCAAGTGGTGTAATCATTTGGTGATGGAAATGTATCAATTTTTAGTAATTTTTGTGTGTATTATTTCATTAAATTTGTAAATTTCCTAAATATTTAGATGAAATTATGGATTTTTGAGACAAATTTAAACTCCAATCGAGTAGTTTTTGAATTAGGCTTACAAATGTATTTTTTTTAAGTTGTGTAGTTTTTGAATTAGTAGATTTTATTATATAAAGTTAAATTCTAATCTGATAACTTTTATCTTATTTCAATATTTTCTTTTTTAAAAGAAATATTAATTTAAATTTTTAAATATATATAAAAAATAGACTTTAAAAAATGACTTTTATGTCCGTGAAGCAAATGAACTGAACCTAATGAGATGAACCTAACGAGTTGAACCAAATTGTTCGTGAACTAATAACAAGTCGAGTTTGAACTTAAAAAAAATTTGTGTCGAACTCGAAACGATATTTGAACTGAACAAATTCTTAATGAGTCAAGCGGAACTGAAGCGAGTTCGACTCGACTCATTTCCAGCCCTAACTATATATAACTTTAATATATTATTTTTTAAATTATTAAAACTAACTAACTAACTAACTAACTAACTATATATATATATATATATATATATATATATATATATAATTCTGGAGTGATTTTTGATAACAAGGATTTGCCTCTATATGCTTTCTATCAAATCTAATATGAAAGAGATATGTTTAAAATAGGACCGGCCCAATCAAACTGGAGACAGAGTTTTAATTTTAAAATAAGTTAAAATAAAAAAAATAATTAGAATAAATAAAAATAACACATAAAAAACATAATTATATATTAACAAAAATAAAATTTAATTATAATTATTTTGATTTTAATCAATCTCATTTTTTAATGTATTGGATTTTTATTATAGTATTTTTTAATAGATTTGATTTTTTAATAATATGTTTTATATTTTTTTAATATTAATATAAAAAAAATTAGACTTTTAAACATTTGGGGCCCTCTAAAATATGGGGCCCTGTGCTGTAGAGCCTGCTGCTCCTGCACAGGGCCGAGCCTGGTTTAAAATATGATCGGTAGTTGTCACCATGAAAAATTTTGTTAATTATTTTTATTTAAAATTTAAATTAAAAAAAAAAAATTTTGATTTTATATTAAAAAATATGTTAATTTTTTTTATTGATTTAAGTTCAGTTAACTAAGTTGACTTGACTTACTCAATTTTTAATTGATTTAGTGCATGTTTGAATAAGCGCTTTAGATTTTCATTTTCAAGGCAATTCTATAGTAAAAAAATATTAAGCGGAAGAAATCCAAATCTGCTCGAGTTTGATTTTAGATTTGACCAACTTAAATTTATACTGTTTCTTTTTTTAGTTGACTTAAATCGATAGGGCAAACCTGACATGTTGCCACATTTATAAAAAAAGTACAATATACATTAAAATAAAATAAAACAAAAAGAATACAAATAATTTTGTTTTTGAAAAGAATTTAAATGGGTGCAAATGCAAGTGCAAATGCAAATGCAAGAGGAAAGCAAGAGGAATGGCAAAAGGCAAAACGACGGAGCTTCAGGTTTGTAAGAAAAAACAGGTGGGATTCTCACTCAGTAGGAGGCAGATGTTCAGATGGAGCTAGAGGAATTCAATCATTTTACTTTTTGGAGATTCCTGATAGAGTGAAAGCAGAAGAAATCTTCAAGCTATTTGGAGAGTTTGGCAGGGTGATCGAAGTGGTTATTTCTCCTAAGAGGAATAAGCTTGGCAAAAGTTTCGGCTTCGCTAGATTTTCTAGAGTGGAAGACAGCAGGGTGTTGGCGGTCAAATTAGATAATATCTTCATCGATAATATAAAGATACATGCAAATATTCCAAGATTTTCAAGAAATCTACCAGATGCTAAAGGAGGAACTATGAATAAAGGGGTTTATGTGTCAAGGAAAGAAGCTTCAGTGGCAGCGGGAAAGAGGAACTATGGAGCAATCGAAGGAATGACAGATGGAAGATCTTTTGTGGATGTTATCAGCAATGCTGGCCAAACTTCAACGATTAACTCGCGCAAGATCCCAGTCCTTTTGAACTATCAACCGACAGAGGCAGACATAATAAGATATAACAAGGCTTACATAGGAGTTGTGTGTAATCCGGTATGACGTATAACATTCAGACCAGTTTTGAGTTAGAAGGTTATTTTTCAGTTAAGGTTATACCACTTGGAGCAAATTTGTGTCTTTTGGAGGAGAGTGAGGAGGGGGAGATAAATGATCTTATAAGGGAGGCAGAATCATGGTGGAAGCAGTGGTTTACTGAGATAAGAAAATGGAAAAAGGAGGACGTGGATAAGGAGAGGGTTACTTGGTTGAGATGTCATGACATCCCTTGCCACGCTTGGAATTATACATTTTTTGAACTTCTAGCTAAAATGGTAGGAAAGTATGTATGTGTTGACGATAACACTCTAAAAGGAGAGTATATGGACGTGGCTCGTATCACGGTGAGAACTAATTGTGATGTGGTGTTGAATGAGATTTTCAAAATTTAGATAAACAATGAGGAGTTCAGCATCAAGAAGACTGAAGATGTTCATGGTCTATTGCGTTTATCAACTATTGTAGTTAATAACAAGAAGGATGTTGGCATTTCATCTTCGGAGTCAGAGGATAATTGGAGCTCATACGAAAATGCTTTAGAAGAAGAAGGTAATTGCGAGGTTCAAGACCAAGCTAACGAGGGAAGTGTTGAGGAGTTTAGTTCAGATGCAACGAGGAGGAAGGAAGTATCCAAAGATAATCTAGGTTCTGGGAGGGTCATGTCCTCTCATAGGGGTAATGATAATGCAATAAATATTGATGTTATCTATAGGGAGGTTCAGTCTATTTTTGATGCAGCTTTAATTGAGGTCAAAGCAGCAAGGCTAGATGGCTCAAAGACTACTGGTTGGGATGATAGAGACTTGTCTCTGGCAGTTAAAGAGTTTTCGACAGACAACACAGGTCAACATATTAAGGAAGGTGGGACTTTACAGTTGGATAAAGGGAAAAAAGAGGTTGTCAGAAAAGTTAAATTGAGAAATGTACTGGAGGTTATTGGACCGGTGGGAAAAACTAAACATAGGAAGAAAAAGGTTAAGAGACTTTTGGGCCTGGCCTCAACAGAAGATCCAAACTTATCGGAGGACTCAATTGAACAATTCTCTCAATCTTCTTTCTTTGGTCCATTAAGGAGAGGTCATTGTACTCTTCCAGTTCAGCAAGAGGAAGATTCATTACCTATCTCCAGGGACTCGAGCGGGTTTTCAGCAGGAGCAACTTTATGTTGCGAACCAACTTCTGACTCAGACATGAGAATGTGCAATGCCAAGTTCTGGAACCAGATGGAAACCAATGTTGGTGGGAAAATTTGGTCAGCAATGTCAAATCTTGGGGTGACAGAGATAGATGGACAGAAAGATTATCCCAAATTGCTTTCAGATTTGGAGCTGCAAGATAAAGCAAGATTCTTTGGCAAGATGGAGTCTAACAAAGATAAACAATGATTATCGAATCTTTGAACATGAGAGGAGGAGGAAATCTTACAAAGGGATCAAGAATTCGTAAACTAATTTCCACAGGTAATGCTGATGTTTTTTTAATTCAAGAATCTAAATTGAAGGAGGTGGATTTATCCACAATTCACAGTTTGTGGAATGATAGAGAGGTAGGGTGGTCTTTTAGTGGTGCATTAGACAGGTCTGGAGGCATCATCACTATGTGGAAAGAGTTTTCGGTTAAAGCTATTATGTCTTTTAATGGAAGAGGATATTTAGGAATCAAAGTAGAGTGGAAAAACGATTTATTTTACTTGGTGAATGTGTATTCTGCCTGTGACATCAGATCAAAAAGATTATTATCGAGAGAATTACTTGATCTTAAAAGTAGAATGAATGATGGTCTTTGGTTAATTGGGGGTGACTTTAATGCGGTGTCCAAAAGTTCTGAAAGGAAGGGGAGGAATTCAGGATTTAGGAGCATGGAACAAAAGGATTTTATGGAGTTTATAGCTGAGTCAAACCTGGTGGATTTACCCGTCTCAGGAAGCAGGTTTACTTGGTACAACGATGATGGAACTTCTATGAGCAAAATTGACAGGTTTTTGGTGGATGATAGGGAGTAAACAAATGGGGTTTATCTAATCAGAAGGTAGGCAAGCGGGACGTTTCGGATCACTGCCCGATATGGGTGCAAATTAAGGCTGAGAATTGGGGTTTTAAGCCTTTCAAAACCAACAATAGTTGGTTTGATAAACCTGAGTTCATGGATTTTATGGAAAAATAGTGGAAGGGGATGCATATTACTGGCAGGAACGACTTCGTTATTAAGGAGAAGTTTAAGCATTTGAAGATAAAACTTAAAGATTGGAGCAACAGAGTGTTTGACTGGTATGATCTCAAGGCAGAACAAGGAGTTGAAACCATGTTTGATTGCGACCAGAGGTTAGAATCGTGCGAGAACTCTGAAGTGGCAGAGTTGGTTGAGCAAAGGACAGCTGCCTGCAATCAAATGTGGAGAAATTGGCGAATTAAGGATAACATGATTTTGCAAAAAATTAGAAAGAAGTGGATTATCGACGGAGACGGAAATTCTAAATTTTACCATAATGAGATAAAAGGAAGACATAGAAGGAATTACATCGGATCCGTTGCCTCAGATGTAGGGAGGGTGGAATCTGTGGAAGAGGTTAAGGAGGAGGTCAGGAATTATTTCTTGAAGAAGTATTCTGAACCAGAGCAGTTCAGACTGATACTTTCAGGATGTGGCTTTAAGGCTCTATCAAAGGCTGATGCTGATCTTCTTGAGGAGCCATTTTCTGATTTCGATATCAAGGAGGCTGTTTGGAGCTGCGACGGTTCTAAGAGTCCGGGCCCCGATAGTTATAATTTTCTGTTTATCAAAAACTGTTGGTCGTTCATTAAGGAGGAAATATCGAGTTTCTTAAGAGATTTTCAACGACACGCTTATCTGCCTAAAGCCATAACTTCATCTTTTATCACTCTTATTCCAAAGGTGGATAATCCAATCATTCTTGGGGATTACTGACCGATATGCTTAGTGGGAAGTCTTTACAAAATTCTGGCAAAACTTTTGGCGAATAGGTTGAAGAGAGTAATTGGTAGCATCATCTCGTCTAGTCAAACTGCTTTTGCTCCTTGAAGGCAATTGTTGGACAGGGTAGTAATAGCCAACGAGATTGTTGATATGGCGACCAGGGAAAATAGAGATTACTTGTTGTTCAAAGTTGACTTTGAGAAGGCGTACGATAGTGTCAATTGGAATTTCCTTCGGTTTTTAATGGAAACAATGGGCTTTGGAGTGAAATGGAGAAGGTGGATGGAAGCTTGTATCTTTAACTGTCACCTTTCCATTTTGGTTAATGGTAGTCCGACGAAAGACTTCGAAGCCGAACGTGGTCTAAGGCAGGGAGATCCTCTTTCTCCCTTTCTTTTTGTTTTGGTGTCTGAAGGTCTTTCTCAACTGATGTTTAAGGCGGTTGGAAAAGGTGATTTTAGAGGCTTTAGAGTGGATGATAACACATCAGTTCAGATGGTTCAGTTCACCGACGATACGCTTATAATAGAAGAAGGAGGATGGCAAAACCTTTGGAGCATAAAGTCAATTCTTAGGGGATTCGAACTAATTTCGGGGTTGAAGGTCAATTTTCACAAGAGCAGGATTATGGGAATCAATGTAAGTACTCACTTTTTGGATGCTGCTTCGAATTTTCTCTCTTGCAGAATTGATATTCCTTCTTTTCGATTTCTGGGAATCAATATTGGTTGTAACCATCATAGAATCAATTCTTGGAACTATTTGGTAGAAAAAATTTCTAACAGGTTGGAAAGTTGGAGAGGTAAATATCTTTCTTTGGCGGGTCGGGTTACAATGATTAATTCCGTATTATCAAGCCTTCCGATTTTTTGGCTTTCTTTTTATAAAGCTCATGTGTCTGTTTTGAATCGTATAGATAAAATTCGTAAGATTTTTCTTTGGGGAGGACGCGAGAATAAATAAAAAATTCACAGGGTTAATTGGGAGGTAGTTTGCAGACCGAAGGTCGACGGCGGGTTAGGAGTTATCAATTTAGCGGATTTCAATCTTGCACTCCTAGCTAAGTTGAAGTGGAAAATTTTGGATAATAAGAGGTCATTATGGAAGGATGTTTTAAAAGGGAGATACAATTTTATCGAAAGTAAGGTTTTGTCAGAGGAAGGAAAGGAGGAGGGCGCGACTTCCTTTTGGTGGAAGGACCTTCTCAAGATAGGAACAGTTACTTCTAACAATGGTTTTTATTTTGCAGGTATAATCAAACATAAACTTGGAAACGAGAATTCAATTCCTTTTTGGACGGCGAATTGGTTAAATGATACTTTATTGGCGGACCAATTTAGAGAACTGTTTGAAAACTACAAATCCAAAAACAACTTTGTAGCTTCATTGGGCACTTTTGTGAATGATGCTTGGCGATGGGGCGATCTGGGGCTAGCTAACAATATTACTCCGACAGATTCGGAGAAAGTGCAGGATCTAAGGACCAAAATTGCTGCTGCAGTGCCGGATTCGAAGCAGTCTGATTGTGTAATATGGAATATTGGAAACAAGCAGGTCTTCAAAGTGAAAGAACTGTACAAGCTTTTGTTGAATGATAGGCTGCAGTTATTGGTTCATTCAGATCAGTCTGAAGCTTTTATACTGTTATGGAAAATCAAGATTCCGGCAAAAATCAAAATATTTCGTTGGAGAATGTTCTAGAATAGAATAACGACTGTGGATCAACTGTTGAAACGAGGGGTTCCGATTATGGAGAATCTTTGCGTGCTATGCAAAAGGGTGGAAGAAGATATGCTTCATCTAATGTTTCTTTGTCCTTTGGCGGAAACAGTTTGGTATCTCGTAGGCCAGTGGTGCGGTATCAATACGACCTTTGGTGGGTGCTGCTAGTCTTTTTTTGTCAATTGGTGTGGTAATGGTAGAGGAAGTACTGAAAAGTCAAGGTTGGGTTCGATATGGTTTGCGACGACTTGGAGCATTTGGAAAGCTAGAAACAGTTTTATTTTCAATTCTGTTCCAATTAGTATATCAGATATTTGGTGGGAGATTAAATTTTTAGCTTGGAAGTGGTCAATTTTGAATGATATTTCTCATTCCAACTCTAACTATCTAGCATTTTGTATGAATCTTCTTAAAAATTAGCTAGATTGGTGTTGGTGTGGAATTTCATTTCAATTCTGTTGGATCTTTTTGTAAGGTTTGAATACACCTAGTATTCAGGTTTTATAATATTCTCTTGCTTTAAAAAAAAATTAAATATATAAAATTTTAAAATTAGATAAAAGAGGTAATTACATTCTAAAAAAATAAAATAAAACACATACAAATAATGAAATATATAAAAATTGCTGCGGATAAATAAAAAGGCAAGTCTCAACCTATTAACACTACTCTTAGAAATTGAAACCAACAACCACTTAAAAAAAATGAACAACAATTCCACAATTATCATCTTTAATTTTCTCTAAATTCTCACACCCAAAATAACCTAAACACTCCTCCATCCTTATTTTCCGGCGATAGCAGCGCCGCCGCCACCAGTTTAAGAAGCAACTTCTCAAACCTTTAACATCATTCAACAAATAAGGTAATTAATTTTAAAATTCTGTTTTAGGGTTTTGTGAAATTTGCTTTTACCTTTTTCAAATTTGCAATACAGCAAATACGCTTGGTTGAAATTATTTGTATTGTGAGACTAACAAGATTTTGGTATGTTTTATTTGCCTTTCCTTTTTAATTTAACTAGAACGATACTTGTGGTTCCGTACGGGTAAAATTATTTGATATGGTATAAAACATATTTAAATTTGATACGATATAAAATATATTTATATACGTATTTAAATTTGAAATTAGCTATTAATTTTAAACTGAACAATAATTATGTAAATTCAATCAAATTAAAATATAAAAAAAAAGGACTCGTGAGATAAAAAAAATAAATATTTAATATTTAAAAATAAGGATTTTATCTTTTAAATTAAAATAATTATTGATTAAAATAAGGCTTAATTCATCTTTTTGTTCCTTAATTTAATTTATTGTTTCACTTTGTTCCCTCAGTTAAAAAATGTTACATTATAATCCCATAAAATGATTATGTTAGTCAAATTAATTCATTCCGTTAAATTTTGAAAAAAAAATATTAAACTATACCTATGTGGCACATATGTGGCAATTTACATGGCAATTCATTCTCTTACCTGGTTTTTTTGGCTTTTTGTTTTGTTTATTATCAATTTATTATTAAATATATTATTATTATTATTATTATTATTATTATTATTATTATTATTATTATTAAACATGTTTCTTTCTTTCTTAAATCCCTTTACCAAAACCCTAGCAGCCAAAACAATGAATCTGATACAAAACTACAACATAACATAAGCAAAACCTCCATAAACAACATATCAACAACAACTCGGTAGAAATAAAGAAGAATAAAAAATGGTAACGAAGAAGGAGAGAGATCCGTTGCTTTCCTATCGCCGGAAAACTAACCCTCAGCGGCGTCGCCGTTTCCGGCCAAATCCAACATGTAGCAGAATCACCAACACCTATCCATCTATGCCGCAAAACCCGGCTAACGCCGCCGATGTTGCTTTCAGATCTGGCCACTTTACGCATTGTAAAAACAAGATTTGTTGTAGTTGTACTATATCTTATGCTATTGGATCTCTTAAGGGGGAAAAGAGTTGTAGAAAAAAGGAATAGAGAGAGCAGTACAATGGTGGAAGATGGATAGAGAGAGCAGTACAATTGAGTCCTTCATAAATAAATAAATAAATAAATAAATAATAATAATAATAATAATAATAATAATAATAATAATAATAATAATAATAATATATTTAATAATAAATTGATAATAAACAAAACAAAAAGCCAAAAAGCCAGGTAAGAGAATAAATTGCCATTTAAATTGCCACATATGTGCCACATATGTATAGTTTAACGTTTTTTTTTCAAAATTTAACGAAATGGATCAATTTGAGTAACAGAATCATTTTATGGGACTATAATGTAACATTTTTTAACTGAGGGACCAAAGTGAAACAATAAATTAAAGTAAGGGACAAAAAGATGAATTAAGTCTAAAATTTATTTTTAAAATTAGTAATCAAATAATTTATCCCTAATATTGCTGGACATTTTATTTTTCACGCCGAAAAATTATTTTTGACGGTCATAATTACTATACACAATATCAACATTAAAACAAATCTTCAAATTAAATACGTAATTAAATATAAAATAAAATTATTAAATTATTATGGAAGGATCAATCAATTCAGTTTCAATGCTTTTAATATAAAAGTCTTTAATTGAGAAAAAATATATGATAACCAAAAATAAATAAAAAATATAGTATTTTGAATAAAATATGTTCTCCTTTTTCTCAACCACTTATTCACTTTCTCTTTCTAATAAATTATGTTTTTTCTCATTTTGTTATATATATATAATCTTGATAGATTGTTATGTTAATGTTGAATTATCTTGAATTTAAATAATCTTTATCCCATTTGTCACTATTTACTTATTTTATCTTTGCTTTTTAACTATTTTTTATTCTAATTTATTAAATAAACAAGTTGTTTTAGTTTATTTTTATTAAACGTTACACTGTTTTATAAGTACATATCATTCAACTATATTATAAATGATTTTTATATTTGAGAAATCTTTATAAAACAGTTTCATTTTTACCGTAAAAAAATTCTTATTTCACCACAAAGTTACCATAATAATATGGGCTATAATCTCGAGTTTAATATAAAGATACATTGAAGAACTAATATGACGATTTACATATTCAGAATATATTTCATTTTAAAATAATAAAAATTGAGAATTGATATAAACAATTTAAGTTGAAACATAATATATTTTAAAATTATTGTAGGTAAAATTTATTTAATGCTGAAAAATAATTTTTTACGGTCATAATTGCTATACACAATAACAATATCAAAATAAATCTTCAAATTGAATACGTTGTTAAATATAAAATAAGATTATTGAAATTATTATGAAAGGATCAATCAATTCAGCTTCAATTTAATAAAATTATCTTTATGGGAAAAATATATGATAATATAAAATAAATAAAAAATATAGTTTTTTTCACGATAAAAAAAATTCTTATTTTACCACAAAATTGGAATAATAATATGGGCATTAATCATGAGTTTAATATAAAGATACATCCAAAGACTAATATGATGAGTTACATATTTGATGACCGAAATTGTAGTTTGCTCATTTATTTTTTATTTTTTTTATAAGATATTCATTTGTTTTAATATATGTATTTTAATAATTTTAAAAACTTATCCACTCAGCTTATACATATTTTAATAATTTTGATAAATATGATATTTCAAATAGATAAATGATAGTATTACGTAGTATTCATTTTTTAGTACGTCTCTTAGTATTCTTTAATAGTCTACTATTTATTATCTAAAAAATATAGTATTGTATTTATTGTATCTTGCTTTAAACTTATTTTTCAATAATTACCATTACAATAATATGTATATGATATAAAATAATTTTGCTTTTGCTTTTTTTTTTTATATGTTTCTATAGTACTAGTAGAATGTAGTTTTTTGTTTGATATTACGAGGATATATTTTTTGTTATTTTAGACATTTTTATATTTGTTATAAAAAATACAATATTTATCCGATCTGGTGTGATAAGACTGGATCGTCGTGGCCTTCTGTGTAGGGCAGAGATGATAGTTGTAGAAGAGGAGGGGGTGTATCTACAAGGTACTCCGATGCTAAAGTAAGTTTGAGCTAGAGAGAAAGCAAGTACAAAGCGTTTAGGTATGATTTAGAGTATTGAATAGTGATCAAACCTGACCCTCTCAAGTGAGAGGGTATTTATAGAAGTAACCCCCAACGCAGGGCCAAGATCTCCCATGTGGTTGAATTATCTGGTCGGCCAATGGGAGACTGTCAGGTGGAGGGTCAGACGCGTGACCCTTTGACCTGGTCCAACTGTTCTCGTGAGATCCGGGGAGGCAGTTGGTCGCGTGAACTGTCAAGCGCGTGAAGTGGACGTCCCAAACAGTCATATTGTGCCCAACGACTATGTTGTGTCCAACGGTTAGATTGTGCCTAATGGCTAGATTGGCTGAATCAAGTTATTGGGCCTTGCCAAGAGCTGGACTGGACTGCGCCTTGCCCTACTGTGGGCCAAGCGCCTGCCCAGTCCAGAACAGGAGCCCCCCAAGTCTTTGCTCTGAGGAAGAGTGATGACTTGAGATAGCCTTGTAGGCTGTTGGCTTTGAGTGACAATGTTCGGGGACATGTCCTTCGCCTGATCTATGGTAGGCGTGGTCGACAACTGGTTACTTACAAACCCGACAAGCCTTTAGTAGTGTCGTACCTCAAAAAATACGATCCTCGCGATGGACTCGAAAAAAACTATTCGAAACAGAGTCATAACTTTATTCATCCCTAGGAAGGAATGGGAAAATATCGATAAAACCTTTAAAGGATAAGAAATTGGTCATCGCAACCAAATTCTAGGTTCGGGAGTCGGTTATGCAAGAGGGAAGGTATTAGCACCCTCTACGTCCGTTGTACTCAACGGGAACCTCTTGATTCGATTCGTGAGAAAGTTAGCTAGGTTGTTTGTTATCTTCTAGGGGGTTTGCTTCTAAGGGGAAGATGGGTGGTTTTTTATTAGTGTGCTCGGCAAGGATTAGAACCCTTGTGCCTACGTATTCTCTCGTGTAATGGGAAAGTCAGAGCATTCGTAGTTCGTGGGACTACAGTTGGTTTGTGTTTTTTAAACGAACGATTGTTTAATTAGCATTCTAACTGCTAAACGCTGGCTTGTCTGCTCGCTAGGGGAGGCTGAAGCACGAGTTTATATGCGCGGAAGAATGGACTAAACAATGTTCTTTATGAAAAGTTGTTTGAATAAGGATTACGTGTGTTAAAGATTTGATTGAGAAAAGAGTTTGATTTGAATGTGTTTTTAGGGTTTCGGTTGCATGGGAAGTGTTTGGTTTGTTAAGTATTTTAGCGGAAGAATGACGATTATTCGATAAACAAGACGTCGGCTTCGCAACCAATTAATCGGGGCATTACTGAGATGCTAGATCTCAACGACACCTTTTTCATTCTATTAATTGCGAAATCGTGTTTGTTGGACAATGGGCTTTTTGTCCATGTAATTAGGGCGAGTGTTTTAGGGACGAAAGATCGAAACGAACACAACCCAAAGCGTGCGCCTCAAGAGCATTCATTCAAGGGCCCAAGAAGTGCTAGACCTCAAAAGTCCACTACTTTCGTAATTTGATTAGGAAAAAGATTTGAATTTGATTAGAATATTTGGATTAGACCCGCTAATCGGATTAAGGTTTGAACAAGCTAAGAGTTTTAAGAAGGATTAAGTGTTTTGACTAATGTTTTAAGTGTTTTGATTAAGTGTATAAACAAAGAGAATGGTTAGATGAATAAGATATGAATAATATGAATAATAATATGAACAAGATATAAGCAAGATAATATGAACAAGATATAATATTAACATAAAAGTAAATCAAGATAATATTGACGGAAAGTAAAGTTAGTTGTTAGTGGTTAATCGGGTCCAATGTAGCGCTAAGCCATCGTAGCACGATCTATGACGAATATCACACTATAGGAGGATGCACAATTTGATCTTTGTGCTAAAACACGATAGAGAAATGATATTAAGGATCATTCTCCAATGGAATCGTGCCACACGAAAAGAAAAGGTGAAGATCTCGTCTTAATTACAAACTTTCGTCGATTAATCGAAGGTAACCTATCACGATCTCAAAGTATAGAAAGAGATCTCAACGATCACTCACTACAAATTTGAAATAATGAAGGTTAATCGCTTCAACCACCAACATTCGTGAATAGAAAGACTTCATCGATCGAAGATGAAAAAGAAGATACAAGAAGATGCGAAATGAAGTGAAAATCGAAATGAAATCGAAATGGTCTCGTCTTAATCAAGATTTTAATCGAGAAATCGATGATCTATGATATTTGACTTTCATTGACCAAAAATAAAAGAATATGTGAAATGAAAATCATAAGAAATGAAATAAAATCGAGAAAAAGAAGAAAGGTCTCACCTTTATCAAGATTTTAAATCGAAAATCGATAAATCTTTGATGTTTGGTTTTCATTGACCCAAAATGAATGGTAAAAACAAATAAATCGAAAAGAAAATAAATAGGCCTCATATTAACCAAGATTATAGATCTATTTGAAATAAATCAACAAATCATGATGTTTTTGATATCATTGGCCCATAAAATAAAATAAAATGAAATAACTATAAAATGATAGTATTAAAAACAAAATATTAGTGGAAAATTAATTAAACAATAAAAATACTATGAGAAAAATAAGACCTACGTCACAAAAACTAACAAAATGAACAACAAATAATTAAGTTTAATAAATAAGATAAAAATATAAAAAGAAAAAGAAAGCCAAATGAGAAAATGTGAAGGGTGCGTTCGGCTGCGTATGGTGCGTAGAATCCATTGGGCTTTCCAACAGCCCATTAGCGACACCATCACGATCTAAAAAACAGCGTCAGAGGCAACGTTTGTTAAAAATGTAAAATCTGAAACAGAGTTTCTTAAACCTAACTTTAATCAACGAAACTTTTTGGAAGATCTAAACGCACGGCCATGGCAACGAAAAAAAATGCTCAGAAGAATACTTTCTTCATCATCGCTTATTAAAGAAGAAGAGCAGAACAACATCAGTGCGAAAATGAATCGAAATAACACGACATTGTCTCAACCTTCTTACGACGACGAGGACACCTTCTAGCTTCAGGTTCGTTTTAATTTCAGTTTTGATTCCAGTTTGTACGATTTCCTCTTCTTCTCTTCGAATTTCTGGATCTGAATCGGCTTGTGGGTCTTGAGTTTATGTGGTTTTATGTGAAAATTGGAGAAGAGGTTTAGTTCGATTGATTGAAGATTGGGTGTTGTGGTTTGAAGAGTATGTGCGATTTTTGATTGTTGTTGATGAAGGGGGAAATGTTTTAATGACTGGTTCTTCGTGAAGGCGAGAAGAGTAGTCGAGGGAGAGATTCGACAGGGTTTTTGGAGGCTTCTGGAGCTTGAAAGGAATGAAGAGAAAAACTTCTTATTTATAGTCGGGGTGGGTGAATATTCGTTGCCGTTTTGTAGCGTTTTGGTGTTGTACAAATTTCACAGCTGACCTTGTTTTGGGTGTTGATCTGAGTTTATTTGTGAAGGATAGAGAAGTGAGTTGCTGAAAAAAACAACCACCACGTGAAGCCATTCTTGGGATCCTTTTTATGATGCTTCTTCTCTCCTCTTGAAAACACCACCAACTTGTTAGTTAAGTCTCAAATTGTTTTGTATTGTCTTGACAAATCACTTTCATTGCAGTTTTGTGTGCAAGGTGTAGGGTTTTGTTTTGTCTTGTTGTTGTGATAGGTTGTTTTCAATTTCAGGTTGCATGCTGTTGTTGTTGCGCAGAGGCAGGTTTTTGGTGTTGTAGAGTGTGGTACGAGCAAGTTTGCAGGCTGGTACGTTTGGACAGGAGGAGAGGTAGCAGGTCGGTCGCGCATGGCTTGTATCTTCGCTTTGTCTTGGTGTGTAACATGATGTGTGGTCATTGTTGTTGCGTTGGTTTTGCAAGATTTTTCTGAATTGTTTTTTTTTGTTTGTACACACGACCTGATGGTGATAGCTGAAGATGATAAGTTTGGGCCATTGGAATTAACTGCTTGCGAGATGTTGGGCCATTGGAATTAGCTGGGATGAAATTGGGACAATGAAAATTGGTACTTTGTGGTGGGCCATGTCTTGTAGTAATTTTCATAGGCAGAATATATTCTTATTTAGTGTAAAGAATGTAATTGTTTTTTTAAAAAATTCTTATGAGCCTTAAAAATAACATGGAAATTGGCTTTATTTGTGGTGATTGGACTACGCTTTTTTTAGAATTGTATGGATAATGAAGGATAATAAAAATGGATTAAAATAAAAAGGATAATTGGAATGAAAAAATGGATAACTAAAAATGGATTTAGAAACGGATAAAAAATATGGATAAATTGAATTTAGAGAAAACGGAGATGATTGCGGCGGGTAAAGAAAAATAGATAAAAATGGATGGATAATTGAATGAATTTGGATTTTGAAATGGATTAGGAAAATGGATAAAAAATATGGATAAATGACAATATGGATGGTTACGGAAACAGGTATAGGTAATAGTAACGCGCCTCCACACTTGAACAACACCTAGAACCTCGACAATTAAATCGAACATGCCACAACCAAAGAAAGCTTGCCTCGAATGAATCCATCTGATCCATGGCCATTTGAGTACCAATAAGTCAAAATCTTTATTTTAAACCAAGTGAACATGCCTTGAAATCATAGGGTCATGGCTTAAAATATAAACTTTACCGCCCTCAACCCTGCCTACAAATGCACTGATCTTTGGTGATCTTCAGCCATGAAACACTTGTTTTCAGCACCACTTGATAAACTGACCCACACACAACTGACTTGCTCTGGCACAAAAACCTTAATTGAAACCTCAAGCACACACCACTTAGACCACGCAATTCCTGACCTTGATGTCCTCACAACATCCCTACATTTAGCCATGTATTTTGGATTTTCTGCATAATGGTTAGTGGATGGATATACAGATGACAGTTATACACAGGTAGGCCAAATTTGGGGTATGACAAGTAGGCGAGGACATGCCCACGAAAATGGCGTTTTTATGTCGACTAGGTCTAGTAAAGGTGTCCGAAAAAAGGACATTTTATTGTCGACCAGCCCTAAAGAGGACGTGGCTCGTGTAGTCTGTTGAGGAGGATATGCCCGCGGGGAACTGGATAAGACATGGGGAATGCAACGCCTGGCTTTGGGAATGCCAAACGAAGATTCTCTTCTGACACGTGGTTGTGCATTTAATTTCTGTCAGGGGCTAGGGGGTCTAGGCTATGATGACCTTTGCACTTCCCTAAGTGAGCAACTGCTTATAAAAAGGGGGAGCGAGGATTCATTTGCACACTTCACGCAAATTTCTCTCCCCAAGCACTTTGCTCTGCAACTTGTCCTCTCGCCGGAGTTCATCTTTTCCGACGTCGATCTTCATCGTCTACGTCCAGATCTTCGTCTTTAACCTTTATATTCAAGTAAGTTCTTCATCTTTTGTTGTTAGTTCTAGGTAGTTCTAGGATGTTCTTAGTTTTCTGGAAATTGGCATGAGTTTTCTGGTGACTCATGAACTTTCCGGTTGAATGTTCATGTGTTCTTCGATGAACACGTGAATTTTCTGGGAAATTTATGAAGATCCTGAAGAACATGATGAACCTAGGATGAATGTATTTGAACATAGCGTAGTACTGTATAGATCTTCCTAGATTGTTGGTTAGGATTAGCTTTAAGTTTGTAGTCGGGCATTAGGCCTTCTCGACGCGAGAATTGATTTTCGCGAGTTTGACAAGTTTTGTTTTGTCGAGAAGACTTGTCCTCGCGAAATCTTTTTGTAGAGTCGCGGAGACTCGTCCCTGTTTTACGGGGAAAAGGATTTCGCCCCGTCCCGGTACAGTCGACTAGGGCTCGAGGGCGTCCTCGTACTTATTCCTCGCCCTTTCACTTGTGTTGTGGTGGAAGGGTGGATTTGATCTCTGTCGTCGAATTCACTTTTGATTCCTCTGCTTTTTAGGTGAAATGGTTGACAGAAACTAAAATTCTGGTACCAGATATGTGATGTTACGTGTGATGTCACAACAACACACTCTGCAATGGACAATGTAAAACAACAGAAGAGTACACAAAGAATTGTTCACCCAGTTCAGTTAAACAACTTACTCTGGGGGCTACCAAGCCAGGGATGAATTTCACTATCAGTAGAATTAATTTACAGACTCAACAGCCCAGTTGGCATCTCCTAAACTTAATCTCTACTTAATGAACCTTCTACCTAAGAGACCACTTAGGTATGAGAACACTCCTCAATCCCTAAATCACTTCAGTGATATAATTCAAAGATCACACACTTTGAAAAACACAACTTGATTCTGCTTCACAGCTTTGATCAAGAACAACTCAAAACAACAACACCAATTCACACTAGAATGGTTTACAACACATACACGAAGACACAAACGACTCTCTGTCTTTAGCTCCCTTTCTTCGTTTCTTTTCCTTCAGGATTGATGCGCTTTATATAGCTCTTTGATTTGGACTTGGACCTCTACAATATCTGACCTGATTTGTTATTTAAAACTGAATCTTCAAAACAGATTTTCTCTCAAAAATCTTCTTAAATCTTCAGCCTTTAAACACTCCTACAAATCTGCATCAAATCTGTTTGCAACAGAAAATATCTCCTCCAAGATATTCGTATCCAATAACTCTAACAACTCTCCCAAATTCCAGCTAATACGCTTAACCCTAAAAACATCTCAAACCTGATGTTTTAATGATCTGCATATCTGATGTCATGACATCGCATGTGACATCAGACTTCAAAACTTCAACAACTTAAACACTTAACATTATCCAATGTTAAGACTCAATGTTAAGACATCACCCATGTGACATCAACATTGAACAACTTTGTTTTACCAAAATTCTAGCCAATCCAAGAACTAACAATCTCCCCCTTTGGCTAATTTTGGCTAAAACAATCTCTGCAACATCAGAGACTTCAACAGCGGATAAAAAATTTAAAACAAACAAAACAGCTCTCATTTCAAAATGCTGCACATCACTCCATCAACAAAGGACAACCTCCCCCTCAAAACCAGAACCATCATAAACAGCTGTTCAAACACTCTCCCCCTCAACTTCTGCACCACATCAGAAACAGGATAGGTCACACTCTATCCTGTAAGGCTAGGCTACACAAAGGCTAGGCTAACTCTCCCCCTTTTTAGCCACAATTGGACAATCACCAAACACAATGTCCTGACATAATAAATGACACAGTCAAACACCAAGCTTTCCCCAAAAAACAAGTTCCAACACCTTGACTGGTCAGGCGATACAAACAAGGCTCATTGTTTGCATTATAAAAACAAGCCTTTCTTCCTTCTAGCAGCACTACACAACAACCAAGAATGAGCCAGTCAAACTCCAAAGATGCAACAAAGAACCTCAAGCAGAAGGACAAGACTTCAGATCCACCTAAGAAGAGGAATAAAACAATTACTGCAGCTGAAACTACTTCAGGAACCACAAAGACAGGCAGAACCTCAGAGACAACCATGAAACCCAGCAATAAACTTCCTGTGCACCAACATGCGTCTGATGATGATTGGGATGAAGACTGGAAAGCTTTTCTAGATGCAGAGGGTTGGGATAATCTGTAACTTTTGATGTACTTCAAACATGTATGCCTTCAGCAGTTGAATAAAATCAATATCTAATAAAGAATACAACTGCTTAAAACACTCTCTAGCACATTTAATCTTCATAAATGCTAATTCCCAATTTACTTCTCAAACTTTCAAATTGGTTTGCATCTAATGTTTTAGTGAAGATATCAGCTAACTGTTTATCTGTAGCTACATGCTCCAATGCAACAACTTTGTCCTCAACCAATTCTCTTATAAAATGATGCCTTATATCAATATGCTTAGTTCTGCTATGTTGAGTAGGATTCTTAGAGATATTGATAGCACTCAAATTATCACAGTACAATGTCATGACATCTTGCTTGACATTGTATTCTGTTAACATCTGCTTCATCCAAACAAGTTGAGAACAACTACTCCCTACTGCTATGTACTCAGCTTCAGTAGTAGAAAGAGACACACAGTTCTGCTTTTTACTAAACCATGATATCAGATTATTCCCTAAGAAGAAACAACCTCCTGAAGTGCTTTTCCTATCATCAGCACTCCCAGCCCAGCCAGCATCACAATATCCCCTTAACTCAGTCCCAGATCCATGACTATACAACATCCCATAGTCACTAGTGCCATTAACATATTTCAGGATCCTCTTCACTTGATTCAAGTGACTAACTTTAGGCTCAGATTGATATTTGGCACAAACTCCAACAGCAAAAGAAATGCCTGGTCTGCTAGTTGTGAGATACAATAGACTCCCAATCATGCTTCTATATAAACTTTGATCCACACTAACTCCATGTTCATCCTTGGATAATTTTAAATGAGTAGGAGCAGGAGTCCTCTTATGATTAGCATTCTCTAGCCCAAACTTCTTCACTATGTTCTTTGCATACTTGCTCTGTGAAATGAATATGGAGTCCTCCATTTGTCTAACTTGTAGACCAAGAAAATAGTTGAGCTCTCCAACAAGACTCATTTCAAACTCAGACTGCATCTGTTCCACAAAATGTTTCACCATTGCATCTGACATCCCACCAAATACTATGTCATCAACATAGATTTGAGCTATCATCAGTTTTCCTCCTTCCTCTTTAACAAACAAGGTCTTATCAATCCCTCCTTTTCTGTAGCCATTCACAACCAGGAATTCAGTAAGTCTTTCATACCAAGCTCTTGGTGCTTGCTTCAAACCATATAGAGCTTTCCTTAGTTTGTACACATGGTCAGGAAATGTTGGATCAATAAATCCTTTTGGTTGATCAACATACACCTCTTCATTTAAGTAACCATTCAAGAAGGCACTCTTAACATCCATCTAAAAAAGCTTGAATTTGAAATTACAAGCCACCCCTAAGAGCAATTTAATAGATTCCATTCTTGCCACAAGAGCAAAGGTTTCATCATAATCAATTCCTTCAACCTGAGTGTATCCCTGAGCAACTAATTTGGCCTTGTTTCTGGTGACCACTCCTTGTTCATCAGATTTATTCTTGTAAATCCACTTGGTGCCAATCACATTAACTCCATCAGGCCTTGGCACAAGATCCCATACTTCATTCCTCTTGAATTGCTCCAGCTCTTCATGCATTGCATTTATCCAAAACCCATCAGTCAATACTTCCTTGACATTCTTTGGCTCAATTTTGGAGACAAAACATGAACTTGCTACAACTTCTCTTGACCTAGTCCTCACTCCAGAATTTGGATCACCTATAATAAGCTCCTTTGGGTGGTCCTTCTGCACTCTGATAGAAGGATCTTTATGAGGTTGCTCAGATTCAGGCTCAGCAGCAGCAACACTAGGAGTTGGACTTCTGTCTTCAGCTTCTGGTGCAACTCCACCAACTGATGTTCCAACATCATCTAGGACATCATCATCTTCCTGCTTATCATTGTCATCAATCACCACATTGACAGACTCCATCATCACCTTGGTTCTAGAGTTGAAAACCCTATATGCTCTGCTGTTGGTAGAGTATCCCAAAAATATTCCTTCATCACTTTTGGAATCCAATTTTCTTCTCTGTTCTCTATCATCCAGAATATAACATCTACTTCCAAAAACATGAAAGTATTTAACATTAGGTTTTCTTCCCTTCCATAGTTCATACAGAGTGGATGAAGTGCCTCTTCTCAGGGTAACCCTGTTGTGAATGTAGCAGGCAGTATTCATGGCTTCAGCCCAGAAATGATAGGGAAGTTTCTTGGCATGTATCATAGCTCTAGCAGACTCTTGGATAGTTTTGTTCTTCCTCTCAACTACTCCATTTTGTTGAGGAGTAATAGGAGATGAAAACTCATGACTTATACCTTCAGCAGAGCAAAATTCTACAAACTTGCTATTCCCAAACTCTCTTCCATGGTCACTCCTTATCCCGATAACATTACTCTCCTTTTCTCTTTGGAGTCTTTGACAAAGATCTTTAAAAACATCAAACACCTCTGATTTGTCTTTGATGAAGTTCACCCAGGTGTACCTTGAATAGTCATCCACAACTACATACGCATATTTCTTTCCACCCAGACTTTCAACCTGCATAGGTCCCATCAAGTCCATATGAAGTAGTTCCAAGACCTTGGAGGTGGTGTCATGTTGAAGCTTCGGATGAGACATCTTAGTCTGCTTCCCTTTTTGACAATCTCCACAAACTTTTCCTTCCTCAATATTAAGTTTGGGAATTCCTCTGATTGCTTCTGAGGAGATGATTCTCTTCATTCCCTTTAGATGAAGATGTCCCAACTTCTGATGCCAAATTTTGACATCATCTTCTTTAGCAAAAACACAAGTGGAAGAATTTGAGTCTTGTGGCACCCAAAGATAACAATTGTCCTTAGACCTGACTATCTTCATAATGACTTCTCCTTTATCATCTTTGACAATGCATTCAGACTTTGTAAAATCTACTTTGAATCCTTGATCACAAAGTTGACTAATGCTAATCAAATTTGCTATCAGTCCTTTAACAAAAAGAACATCCTCCAGTATGGGAGCACCAGCACAGTTCAGTTTACCAATCCCCTTGATCTCTCCTTTGACCCCATCACCAAATGTAACATGGCCTGAAGAATGAAGATTCACATCTACCAACAGATTCTTAACTCCAGTCATGTGCCTTGAACACCCACTGTCAAAGTACCAATCTTCTTTGGTAGAAACCCTTAAAGAAGTGTGAGCTATCAAGCTGGCAACCTTAACTTTAGGGACCCATTGCTTCTTAGGCTTGGTAACCTGCCTTCCTCTGTGATAGTTCTGTCTGGGAATAACCTGATGAGCCTTCTGTGGATATCCATGTAGCTTATAACAATAAGCCTTAATGTGTCCAAAACATCCACAATGGTGACATCTCCAGTGCCTGTATTTCTCCTTGAATGGAGTTCTGTCAGGATGTTTTAACATCACTGGTTTGGAGGTGATAACATCATTAGAACCTGTATCATTGGTGAATCCCAAACCACATTTGTCTGCAGCCATCTTCCCAATACTAAGAATGTTGTCTAGAGCATCAGTACCATTGTTCAACATTCTGATAGTTTTGGTCATAGAGTCCAATTTATAGTTAAGCATACTGACTTCAGATTCAAGTTCAGTCTTTTCAGCTTTTAACTGTACTATGGTTTTCCTCAGCTTTTCTCCCTCAAGATACACTTGTTCACTTCTTATGAAAAGATCTTTATAAGTGACAGTAAGTTCATCATAAGTAACCTCATCATCACAAGGATCATTATCTGACTCATAAACCCCAACCATAGCTCTAACAAGTTTAGCTGAATTTTCTTCAGATTCACTCTCACTGTCAGACCAAGAAGCTGATAACCCTTTCTGCTTCTTTAGAAAAGTAGGACATTCCTTCTTGACATGTCCATACCCTTCACACTCAAAGCATTGTATCCCTTTGTCATTACTGGACTTTTCTTCATCTTTAGACTTCTTCCCTTGTTCTCCTGATCTGTTGATGCCAGAAGTAATGTTCTTGACATTGGGATTATAACTCCTATTTATCCTCTTCATAACTTTTTTGAACTGTTTTCCCAGCAAAGCAATAGCCTGAGACAACTCCTCCTAAGAGTCATCCTCTTTCCCTTTCTTGGCTTCTTCAGAACTGGAAACCAGAGCTATACTCTTGGACTTCTTTTCAGGTTCCTCTTCACTTAACCCTAGCTCAAATGTTTGAAGAGATCCAATAAGCTCATCAACCCTCATTTTGCTGATGTCTTGAGCTTCTTCAATTGCAATCACCTTCATCTTATACCTCTTAGGAAGGGATCTAAGGATTTTCCTCACCAGCTTTTCTTCAGTCATTTTCTCTCCAAGAGCACTAAAGGCATTAGACAGCTCAAGAATACTCATATGAAAGTCATGAATAATTTCATCTTCCTTCATCTTTAGACTTTCAAATTTTGATGTCAGAAGTTGAAGTCTTGACATCTTAACCTTTGAAGTTCCTTCATGAGTAGTCTTCAAGATGTCCCAAGCTTCCTTAGCAACTTCACAGGTATTGATCAACCTGAATATGTTCTTATCAACTCCATTGAAAATAGCATTTAAAGCTTTGGAATTACCAAGGGCAAGCTCATCTTCTTCCTTGGTCCATTCTTCTTCAGGTTTCAGTTTTGAGCTGCCTTCTTTTTCTTTCCCAGCATCATCTTTCTCAACAACAACATGGGCTTTCCATTCTTTTATGATAGCCTTCCAAGCCCTGCTGTCCAAGGATTTCAAAAAGGTAATCATCCTTGTTTTCCAATAATCATAATTAGAGCCATCCAAAATAGGGGGTCTATTCACAAATCCACCAACTTCCTTGTCCATCTTTACCAGAAAGTATCAGCCCTAGATCTCACCCAGATGCAGAGCAGGATGCCTGCTCTGATACCAATTGAAATTCTGGTACCAGATATGTGATGTTACGTGTGATGTCACAACAACACGCTCTGCAATGGACAATGTAAAACAACAGAAGAGTACACAAAGAATTGTTCACCCAGTTTAGTTAAACAACTTACTCTGGGGGCTACCAAGCCAGGGATGGATTTCACTATCAGTAGAATTAATTTACAGACTCAACAGCCCAGTTGACATCTCCTAAACTTAATCTCTACTTAATGAACCTTCTACCTAAGAGACCACTTAGGTATGAGAACACTCCTCAATCCCTAAATCACTTCAGTGATATAATTCAAAGATCACACACTTTGAAAAACACAACTTGATTCTACTTCACAGCTTTGATCAAGAACAACTAAAAACAGAAAACACCAATTCACACTAGAATGGTTTACAACACATACACGAAGACACAAATGACTCTCTGTCTTTAGCTCCCTTTCTTCGTTTCTTTTCCTTCAGGATTGATGCGCTTTATATAGCTCTTTGATTTGGACTTGGACCTCTACAATATCTGACCTGATTTGTTATTTAAAACTGAATCTTCAAAATAGATTTTCTCTCCAAAATCTTCTTAAATCTTCAGCCTTTAAACACTCCTACAAATCTGCATCAAATCTGTTTGCAACAGAAAATATCTCCTCCAAGATATTCGTATCCAATAACTCTAACAGCTCTCCCAAATTCCAGCTAATACGCTTAAACCTAAAAACATCTCAAACCTGATGTTTTAATGATCTGCATATCTGATGTCATGACATTGCATGTGACATCAGACTTCAAAACTTCAACAACTTAAACACTTAACATTATCCAATGTTAAGACATCACCCATGTGACATCAACATTGAACAACTTTGTTTTACCAAAATTCTAGCCAATCCAAGAACTAACAGAAACGAGGGAGTCGTCCTCGATGTTAGGGCTGTACAAGGGGAGGCGAAGCAACCCGTCGAGCATGCCAATGTTCAGATGACTGGGGGAGATATTGATTGGATCGCCCAAGAGCCAATATCGACGAAATCGACTTTCGCTGATAAGGAGGCTCATGAGTTCCCTTACCTTGAAGACCGGGCAGAGGATGCGCCCGTAAACTGGAAGGCTATTTTCCCCACGGAGGACGACCGTATATGTTCGGTGTATCCGGGGATGCGATTCCCCATGTATGAATCTGCTTTCGTGGAAGCGGGGTATCGACTGCCCTTCACCGACTTTCAAGAGGCCATCTTCTATCATCTTGAACTATGCCCTTCCCAAATACATCTGAGCGCTCTGGCGTTTATTAGGGCCTTTGAGTTGGTCTGCCGATATCTGAAGGTCGGGGCCACAGTGGATCTTTTCTTCTGCATATTTCAAATTCAAAGGAGCACGGCGGGCCCAAAACAAAGCTGGGTGTCCTTTAAGCAACAGAGCAGGCTATTCTGGTCGTACTCGGAATTTGTCCAAAACTTTAATAACAGGTTCCTGGTCGTGAAGCCTGTCTCGGAGGCGGCTAAGGAGTCTATATCCACCATGGAGACCATGGAAGTTGGTGGTCAGGAGGTGACGAAGGCGGTGTCAAAGTTCCTGTTGGAATGGGTGTATGCCCATTTTAGATATAGGACCGATCAGTTTCTTGTCAAGCATGAGCAGCTATGTGACGGGGACAAGGAGTCTTTCCGGGCATTGCATGCCTATGTAGAGAGTTTCAGCCCCGCCTTCACAGTGGACAGGGACGACAAAGAACTGTACGGGGAGGATGGAGAGCCTGCTCGGGCAACTCGCTACATAAATACTAAGGCCCTCCTCGAATGTGAAAACGAGGACGTTGCGTTTGAGCTCCTTGGTATAGGTTATCTTTTTGCCCGTATTTTTAATTTCTTGTTGTTGTACCCCAAATTTTACCCTCCGATATTCTGATCGTTTGCATATCCTTTTCATTGGTCTTTGTTTTCGCATTTTAGTAAACATATCAATAATCATGCATTTTTTGTTAGAATTTAATTTGTTTTATTTCTTTTTTTACTAACCATCTTCAATTATCTTTTTTATTATTTTTAGTTTTATTATTATTATTTCTTTATTATTATTATTATTAATTTTATTATTATTAGTTTTATTATCATTATTAGTTTTATTATTTTTAGTTTTATTATTATTATTTCTTTTTTATTATTATTAGTTTTATTATCATTATTAGTTTTATTATTATTAATTTTATTATTATTAAGCTTTATTATTATTATTATTATTACTTTTATTTTGTTTATCTTCATGGTAAGTGGGGACCACTCAATCATTCTAACACTTCACATGGATTGCCAACTTGGATTTATCAATGACCAAAAATCATTCTCACACTTCACTCATCAATGACCAAGAATCATTCTCATAAAGTCACATGGATTGCCACATCAACACTCCCACTTTATTCACACTATAGATAAGATCTCTCTTTCTCTCATTTGACACACGAGATTCACCCCACACAAAGGCTGAATACTCTCTTAATTTTCCCCCTCAATTATTCTTTCAAATTTTCTGGAGAGAAGGCTCGTCTTCATTTTTCCATAACTTGTGTGATTGAAGAGGCAGTGGACCGTCTCCACTAGGTAACATTCACCTCTTTTATTTCTCCGTTTTCAAAGTACCATGATCATTTATCTATGCTGTTATCAAGTTCATTAGCATGTTAATATTTTCAGGAAAAAGTATTGTAATATCCTATAATTTTTGTTTGGTTTTATTATGAATGATGTTTAAAAGATAAGATAAAAATTCAAAAAGACAAAAAAACATGCTTCATCACCACCCTTTAATTATTTCATACTATTTTTATTTTATTTTCTATTTATTTCTTAATTTTGTTTCTCTAGTTTTTATTTTAGGAGCACTTTGAATTTTTAGTTTCAATTTATCATGTTATTTCTTGAATTCATAACTTTTTCTTTCGAATTTTGTTTTGATTTTTATTTTTCGCTTACGATCTTTATTTCGATTTTTAGGGCCCATGACATACAAAAATCATGACTTGTTGATTTATTTTAAATCACTAAAAGTCTTGATAAATATGAGGCCACTTTTTATTTGTTTTTATTGGTCGATGAAAGTTAAAAATCTAAGATTATCGATTTGTCAATTAAGTCTTGATTTAAACGAGACCAACTTCATTTTCATTTTGATTCCACTTTCTTTATTTTTGGGCCAATGATATTACAAAATCATGACTTAGTTGATTTATGCAAAATGACTAAAAAGTCTTGATATGTATGAGGTTCATTTCTTTATTTTTGTTAGTCAATGAAAGTCGAATATCAAAAGATTATCGATCCTCCGATTAAATCTTGATCCAGACGAGACTAACTTTATTCTTCATTTCGAGTCCATTTTCTTTACTTTAGGCCGATGACATTGCACAAATCTTGACTTTGATTATTTCAAATCAATAAAGTCTTGATAAATATGATGCCACTTTTTACTTATTTTTATTGGTCGATGAAAGTCAAAAATCTAAGATTATCGATTTATCGATTTAAATCTTGATTAAGACGAGACCAACCTTATTTTTTCATTCCAGTTTCATTATCTTTATTTTGGTCGATGACATAACAAACTTCATGGTTTGGTTGACTTCATTGAATCAACAAAACTTTGACCAATATGAGACCGCTTTCTCTTTATATCAGTTTCATTCACTTTTTAGTTGATGAAAGTCAAGAATAATTGATTATCGATTCCTCGATTAAATCATGATTAAGACGAGATTAATTATATTTTGTGTTCTTAGCAAGCAAACATAACATAACACAAACAAACAAGAGGTTCCCGTAGAGTACTACAGATACTTAGGGTGCTAATACCTTCCCTTTGTATAACCAACCCCCGAACCTTAGATCTCCCCCCTTTAGGTTTTTTTTACGATCTTGAACCTTTCCTTTGGATAAATCAAAGTCGGTTGTAAAAGAAAATGATGCAAGTTAAGTAATAGCTTGTTATCCGATTTTCACCGCAACAGAAATGGCGACTCTGCTGGGGAATGAAGTTAGACCTATTGCTGGTCCTTTCCTAAGAGGGTTAAGCCAATCTTGTTTTTATGTTATTCATGTTTGCTTATTTACTTGTATATGCTTATGTATGTCATATTTGCTTATATACTTGTATCTTTGTTCTTGCTTTATTATCCTGTTTATTTTGGGTTATCATGGTATCTATGAGTGAGATAAGTCCTAACCCGGACTTGAGAGAACACATATGTTTAGGAACCGTGGACATAGTCAAGGGAACTTCGAGGGAGAAATCCCAAAGGAGGGAACTTGAAGTCCACACTCAGTTGAGGCCCTCTTGGAGGTGGTAAATGTTGAACGACCAATCGTGAATGCGTTACTACTTTCGACCTAGGAGCCAGAGATACTGATGACCTTTAGTTATCCCTTTTCCCCACCTGGCCTATTTAGGATGTAGTGCGATGATTATGAGGGAGTAATCCTAAATAATTGCTACGCGATACTACGCTCAGACGAGACTCTCTTGAGGATTTTATTGATCACCGAGCAATTGGGAAGTTGATAAAATCCGAAAGATGGGTTGTTGACTCTGGGAACTCTTTAGAACCTTGCTCTGCAGATACAAGAACCCTAGTACACACCCTGTGGTTGGTTCTTTACCCAGACTTCATGTTGTGATCTCGAACCCTTGATCCTGTTGCATGTGTTTTTGCATCCTGTTTGCATCGCATTGCATATCATTTTCATCTTTGCATGATTCATTGCATGCGTCTGTTTACCCAGCTACTCATTTCCAGTGGTCTCTATCTTCCAGTGTCATCTGTGAGTCGTCAAGCTGATTCCTCGACACTGATATCGGACTAGAGCTAATTACAAACGCAAGATGTCAGAGCAAGAGGCGCACAATGCTGAGGTCCGAATGGAGATCGATGACCTTAAGTCGAGCATGACTAAACTCACTAAGATGCTCCAAGTTTTGATTGCTAGGGGAGAGCAACCCCAAAGGACTGTCATCCAGGAAGTTTTAAGCGCTGATCCTCCACCAGTTCAGATGCCACCTTCAACTTGGCCAAAGTTTGGTTTGTCACACAACTATTCTCCACCTCTTGCATCTACTGCTATGGTTGGTCAGACTGCTATGCCTGTCTTTCAGGCTCCTGTTTTCGCCGAGCCCAGACCCGTGGTCCATGCTGTTCCACAGACTGTTCGAGCTCTTTTTGAGAATCCCCTCTATGAGTACAATGCTACCAGTGTTCAAGGTGAAGACCGTGAAGACTTTGTAGAACCTGAAGTTGTCCGAGAGCAGTTTCAGAGCTTAGAGAAGAGACTCAAAGCCGTTGAGGGTACTGATTTCTTTAATGTGGATGCAGACAATATGTGCTTAGTATCAGACCTTGTTATACCTGCTAAGTTCGTAACTCCAGATTTTGTGAAGTACAAGGGTCACTCTTGCCCAAGAGCTCACTTGGTCATGTATCTTCGCAGGATGACTGCTCATGCCAAGAATCAGAAGTTGCTTATCCACTATTTTCAAGATAGTTTGAGTGGAGCATCACTCAAATGGTACATGGGTCTCGAGTAAAACTCTATCCATAGCTTCCAAGACCTCACAAATGCCTTCATGAAGCAGTATAAGTATAACCTCGACATGGCTCCTGATCGCCGTCAACTGCAAAACATGTCTCAGAATGATAAAGAGTCTTTCAAGGAGTATGCTCAGCGCTGGAGAGAGTTGGCTTCCCAGGTTGAACCTCCTTTGGCTGAGAAAGAGTTAACCGGAATGTTCATGGATACCCTATCCCCATTCTATTGGGAGAAGATGGTTGGAAGTGTTTCCTCCAATTTCACCGATTTGGTTACTATTGGCCAAAGATTAGAGGAAGGTCTTAAGAAAGGAAAAGTATCCAAGGCCGTTGAATCTTCTAATGCTGTGAAGAAATCCTACGGGAACTTTCAGAAGAAGAAGGAAGATCAGACTAATGCTGTCATGGTTGAAGAAAGAAGGCCTCGTCCCCGACCTCAGTATGTTGTTCACCCTGTTGTTGCTGCTGTTACTCCTGTGGTTGCTGCACCATGACCAACTCAAGCTTTCCAACGTCTGGCTGCAGGACAGATCCAGTATCGTAATACGGGTCAATTTGATCCAATTCCCATGACTTACACTGAACTTTATCCTGGTTTGGTTCAACAAGGTTTGATTACCACAAGGCCTCTGCCTCCTCCTCCAAATCCTCTTCCAGCCGACTATAGGGCTGATCTTCATTGTGAATACCATCAAGGTGGTGCAGGCCATAGCTTGGAAGGTTGCTTTGCATTGAAGGCTAGAGTACAAGAGCTGATGAGGAACAAAATCCTCTCATTTAAGGACAATCCCAATGTTCAGCATGCTATCCTCCTAAAAGCCAGTGTTTCAGACAGGACATCTCATCCTTGTGTTTGATTAGTCACTAGGCCTTGTTTCTTGTCGTTTGCATTTCCTTATTTTGTAATAGTTATTTGCTTTCAAATTATGTTTGTACTTTCACAATTAATGAAATGAGCATTGCAACTTTTGATTCAAATTCATTTGTGTTTGCTATTTACTTCTTATTGCTTCCTTTTTCATGAAAAATAAAATAAAAAAATTTGTTTGTCCACTTTCTGTTGATTATGCAAAGATTGGATGGAGGATGATGAAAACGTTATACCCATAAGTGTTGTTGGTATGCTTTTAAATCAAAACTTTGCTGACGATGTAAGGCATTGTTTCAGTTCCCCAAACACTGGAGAAATAAGGAAGTTAACCCCTCTTTAACCCCTTCGAGCCTAGAAGTAGGAGTTTCTTTCTTTACAAATAAAAAACCGCAATTTTAACCTGGGGAAGGGTAATTCTCAATTAACTGGGTTGTGCATTCAATTACAAGAGCAGCATTCAAGACGTCTCTCAACAAAGTTCACAAATGTTCCTTCGCACACAGCAAGCAAGTGTCGAAGATGTCTTTCGAGTCAAACGCCAATGATGATTCACTGTAATCCTTAAGCCAGGCAGTCACTAAAAAAAAGACAAAAAAAAAGAAAAGAAAAGAAGAAAGAACAAGCTTGTATGACAACCAAAAGTTGTAAGGAAGCAGTGATCGCAATCTCAAGTCCATTAAATTTTGAACCATCATCGCTATCATCAGTGCAATTCCTAACTCATGGGAATTTGAGTGCATAGTTTGAGTTAACTGAGCATAGGACTGAAGTTCATCACGTAGATTGGGTGGGTACAAATAAACTTTGAGCCTTTATCCTTTGTTTCTTAAACCGTGAACCAGGCCACGTTATAACCCTCAAAAGACCTAACTGAAGCAAGGTTATTTTGAAAGTATACTACAGCAAGGTTGCGTAACCTGACTCCTAAAGGTTTTTGCAGATCATCTGTTTTGGCATCATGCCTTTTTCTTAAACTTTTCACTTTAATGTCTTGAACCACCGTGTTCTGACCGGTATCCCATATACTTTGCACCTCTTTCAAAATGATTTTGATTTCAAAAGTTGCATGAACTTTGCATTTACCATGTTTGTACAAATACTTTTGTTTGCAAACTAGCTTTCTTCTTAAGGAATTTTCAAACAATTGAGAAACTTGGTCGGTGATCCAATCAGGGGCAAGTTCCTTCCATATCCCGTTGAGAATCAGTTCAAGATTTGTGGTTTAATGGCGATTTCTCAAAATTGGTTTATACAGAAGTTTTTCAAGACTCAGACTGGGGCAAGCTTTCCAAGAGCACCATGAAACAGTCATTTCCAGAATCAATCAAGCCGAAGTAATGATCAGCTCATCTACAATAATCAGCTAATCTGGGGCAGTTTACTTGAAGAATCCCCAAGCAGCTCTCCATCCTTCTTTACAAGGATCATCACTAGATACAGTTTATTAGTGTGGCAAAGATGTGTTCAGCAGAAACATCTCTAGTCCCAAGAAGAATGGCAGTGATCTCCGTGTAGAGGAATCAGTCTTCCAGTCTTGTCTTCCCAGAGAGTCGAGCCATGTCGTCGACATCTGCATTCGCATTTGATCATATATCATCTGCATAATTTATACCATATGCATAACATGAGTGTTTTATCCTCATTTGCATTTCTCCCGAGGTTGTGTCGTTATCCACGTCTTACCAAAACGTTACCTGTCCTTTTCATTCAGTGCCATTCCTGAATGTTGTCATTCTCTTACGCATCTAATTTTGTTGATAGATGTTGGTCTTCTCTCATTCCAATGCTATTCCTGGATCTTTATATTTTCTCACTCCAGTGCCATTCCTGGATGTTTGTCTCTTGTGATCTCCAGTGCCATTCCTGATTGTCTGTCTCTTGTGATCTCCAGTGCCATTCCTGGATGTCTGTCTCTTGTGATCTCCAGTGCCATTCCTGGATGTCTGTCTCTTGTGATCTCCAGTGCCATTCCTGGATGTCTGTCTCTTGTGATCTCCAGTGCCATTCCTGGATATCTTGTTCCCCTTGTTTCTCCCAGTGCTATTCTTGGAAGTTTTGCCTCTCTTTTGTAATCTTCATCAAATTTGCTTGGATACCTTTCAGTGCCATTCCTGAAAGTCTTTTTTGTCCATTTAGTGCCATTCCTGGATGAGTTCTCTCCTTTGCATTCAGTGTCATTCCTGGATGTCTTTCTCACTATCATTCGATACCATTCCTGAATATAATGATCTACCTTTACTTTCAGTGCCATTCCTGAAAGTTCATAGTCATCCAATGCTTTCTTGGATTTCACCTTTGTTCACATTCATTCAATGCTGTCTTAAATACTGTGGTTCCTTTTGTCCAATGCTTTCTTGGATTTCTATCTTGTTCACTTTCATCTGATGCCTTCTCAGATATTATGAGTTATACCTTTCATCTAAAGCCATTATTGGATGACTGGTGTTTTTTTACATTCAATGTCATTCTTGAATGTAATCTTTGTTCACTCATCTAAAGCCATTATTAGATATTGTGAGTTATACCTTTCATTCAAAAGCCATTATTGGATGACTGGTGTTTTTTTACATTCAATGTCATTCTTGAATGTAATCTTTGTTCACTCATCTAAAGCCATTATAAGATATTGTGAGTTATACCTTTCATTCAAAAGCCGTTATTGGATGTCTGGTTTCTTTACCATCTGATGCCTATCCGGATGTGTCTCTCTTTCTGATATTTTTCAGATAGAGTCTTTGTTCACTTTATCTAAAGCCGTTATTAGATATTGTGATTTATACCTTTTGTTCAAAGCCATTATTGGATGACTGGTTTCTTTGCATTCAAAGCCATTCTTGAATGTGGTCTCTGTTCACACTCATCTAAAGCCATTATTAGATATTGTGAGTTATACCTTTCATTCAAAGCCGTTATTGGATGTCTGGTTTCTTTACCATCTGATGCCATTCCGGATGTGTCTCTCTTTCTGATATTTTTCAGATAGAGTCTTTGTTCACTTTATCTAAAGCCGTTATTAGATATTGTGATTTATACCTTTTGTTCAAAGCCATTATTGGATGACTGGTTTCTTTGCATTCAAAACCATTCTTGAATGTAGTCTCTGTTCACAATCATCTAAAGCCATTTGTGATTTGTACCTTTCATTCGAAGCCATTATTAGACGACTGGTTTCTTTTGCCATCTGATTTTTTTCCGGATGTTTCTTTCTCTGTCTTTTCTGGCTTTTCTTGAAGATCCCGTTTGAACTCTTCAGTATAAGAAAATCCCATAAAATCTTTTGTTGATGTCTATCCTTTTATTTCAAATTGATCCCCAGTAGAGATCATGTCTTCTTTCTGGTTCCATGCCCAGTAAAGAGTGTACTTTCATTTCCCCGGTGTCGTCCGGTCACCTATAAACCTGTCGTCCATCTCGTTAGACTTTTCCCCAGTGGAGAGCACCTCTCTGGCTCCCATTCCCAGTGAGGACCTGTAGGACTTCCTCTTTATGTTTCTATCCTCGGTGCATCCTTAGAGTCTCCCCAGTGAGTCTATCATTGGACAGTCTGCATCCCCAGTGAGTCTTTCTCGTGAATGCTAACCTTATCCTTCCCCAGTAAGCTCACCTGTGGTGGATTGCCCTTCATCCTTGGTGTTTTGTTTGTCTGCCCCTTTGCATTTAGCATTCCATCAATTTCATCATATTAGAGTTCATTGCATGTCAGCATTTTTGTCCATAGCATTGCATGTCAGTGCGTCTGAGGGCAAAATTTTCGGTTATCTATATTTAAATACCTTCCACCATGATTTCATGAAGACTATCATCACTCATGTCATCCGGTGAAGATATTTAAATAGGGGCAACTGTTGTACCCCAAATTTTACCCTCCGATATTCTGATCGTTTGCATATCCTTTTCATTGGTCTCTGTTTTCGCATTTTAGTAAACATATCAATAATCATGCATTTTTTGTTAGAATTTAATTTGTTTTATTTCTTTTTTTACTAACCATCTTCAATTATCTTTTTTATTATTTTTAGTTTTATTATTATTATTTCTTTTTTTTTATTATTATTATTATTATTATTAATTTTATTATTATTAGTTTTATTATCATTATTAGTTTTATTATTTTTAGTTTTATTATTATTATTTCTTTTTTATTATTATTATTATTAATTTTATTATTATTAGTTTTATTATCATTATTAGTTTTATTATTACTAAGCTTTATTATTATTATTATTATTACTTTTATTTTGTTTATCTTCATGGTAAGTGGGGACCACTCAATCATTCTAACACTTCACATGGATTGCCAACTTAGATTTATCAATGACCAAAAATAATTCTCACACTTCACTCACCAATGGCCAAGAATCATTCTCATAAAGTCACATGGATTGCCACATCAACACTCCCACTTTATTCACACTATAAATAAGATCTCTCTTTCTCTCATTTGACACACGAGATTCACCCCACACAAAGGCTGAATACTCTCTTAATTTTCTCCCTCAATTATTCTTGCAAATTTTCTGGAGAGAAGGCTCGTCTTCATTTTTCCATAACTCGTGTCATTGAAGAGGCAGTGGACCGTCTCCACTAGGTAACATTCACCTCTTTTATTTCTCCGTTTTCAAAGTACCATGATCATTTATCTATGCTGTTATCAAGTTCATTAGCATGTTAATATTTTTTGGAAAAAGTATTGTAATATCCTATAATTTTTGTTTGGTTTTATTATGAATGATGTTTAAAAGATAAGATAAAAATTCAAAAAGACAAAAAAACATGCTTCATCACCACCCTTTAATTATTTCATACTATTTTTATTTTATTTTCCATTTATTTCTTAATTTTGTTTCTCTAGTTTTTATTTTAGGAGCACTTTGAATTTTTAGTTTCAATTTATCATGTTATTTCTTGAATTTATAACTTTTTCTTTTGAATTTTGTTTTGATTTTTATTTTTCGCTTACGATCTTTATTTCGATTTTTAGGGCCCATGACATACAAAAATCATGACTTGTTGATTTATTTTAAATCACTAAAAGTCTTGATAAATATGAGACCACTTTTTATTTGTTTTTATTGGTCGATGAAAGTTAAAAATCAAAGATTATCGATTTTTCAATTAAGTCTTGATTTAAACGAGACCAACTTCATTTTCATTTTGATTCCACTTTCTTTATTTTTGGGCCAATGATATTACAAAATCATGACTTAGTTGATTTATGCAAAATGACTAAAAAGTCTTGATATGTATGAGGCTCATTTCTTTATTTTTGTTAGTCAATGAAAGTCGAATATCAAAAGATTATCGATCCTTCGGTTAAATCTTGATCCAGACGAGACTAACTTTATTCTTCATTTCGAGTCCATTTTCTTTACTATAGGCCGATGACATTGCACAAATCTTGACTTTGATTATTTCAAATCAATAAAGTCTTGATAAATATGAGGCCACTTTTTACTTATTTTTATTGGTCGATGAAAGTCAAAAATCTAAGATTATCGATTTATCGATTTAAATCTTGATTAAGACGAGACCAACCTTATTTTTTCATTCCGGTTTCATTATCTTTATTTTGGTCGATGACATAACAAACTTCATGGTTTGGTTGACTTCATCGAATCAACAAAACTTTGAACAATATGAGACCGCTTTCTCTTTATTTCAGTTTCATTCACTTTTTAGTCGATGAAAGTCAAGAATCATTGATTATCGATTCCTCGATTAAATCATGATTAGGACAAGATTAATTCTATTTCGTGTTCTTAGCAAGCAAACATAACATAACACAAACAAACAAGAGGTTCCCGTAGAGTACTACGGATACTTAGGGTGCTAATACCTTCCCTTTGTATAACCAACCCCCGAACCTTAGATCTCCCCCCTTTAGCTTTTTTTTACGATCTTGAACCTTTCCTTTGGATAAATCAAAGTCGGTTGTAAAACAAAATGATGCAAGTTAAGTAATAGCTTGTTATCCGATTTTCACCGCAACACTTGTTCAATGTGATAACCACCCATTTAGCTTTTGCAGGGAAGATGTCGAAGATGAGGGAGCGTCTGGTCAGGTCCGCAGCGGCCAAAAACCTCAAGAAGGCGCCAATGCCGAAGGCTGATGCAGCCAAGCAGCAAGCAACGCTGAAGAAGTTTGTGGGCAGTACCGACTCCTTTCTGGGGACCACTTTGAACCCTCTACCCCGGACACAACAAATAAGAGGAAGTGGGACGATACTGGCTCTTCCCCAACTGGTGGTTCGAGCAGCTTTGTCGGGGGAAAATTTGTACTGCCACCGTGTTATCTTCAAGGAAAATTATTTTACGGGGAATGATCTGTTATTGTTCCCGACCTTGAGGCGTCGACCATTCTGTCTGCAGACCCTAAGGTGAGGACGAAGCTTCTCTGCTAGGATGCGGCCGCTGTTATGAGAGTGTTGGAGGCGGCACTGACCCTCGGGGATGCGGAGACAGTTCCGCTCGCAGATCTCAAGGGGGCTCAGGACAAGATCACCGACCTTGAGCTGGAGAATGTTGAGATACACAACAGGTTGACAAAGCTTGAAGGCAACCTGGAGGACAAGATCGCACTCCAGAAGGAAGTGAACGAGATGAGGGAGGAACTGTCAAAGATAAAGGAGGAGAAAGCTGCTCTGAAGGAGAAGGTTGCCGGGTTGGAGGGCTCGTCGGTGGTGGGTCAGGATGAGACCGAGGACGAGAAGACCCGAAGAAACCTCATCGAGAGAATCCGCATCCTCGAGCAGGACAACTTGGGAATGGCTGATTTCAAATTCAACGCTGCAATGGAGCAGATGAAGGCTCTCAATGGTTGTTGACGGCCAGGTGGTTCCTCACGAGGTTCCCAGTGATGCAGTTTAATTGTTTGTACTTGTGTATTTTGTTGGCCTGTGTGCCATTTGATTTGTAATCGTTTCTCGGGTATGGCCCCCTTTTGTAATATTGATAATTCTGGCCTTGTGGCCCTAATATATATATATATATATATATATATATATATATATATATATCTTGTGTTCGACAACATATGCCACACATTTTATGTGTATGCTATGACTTTTTAATGCTAAGTGTAGAAGTTTTGCACGACTCGTTATTGTCACGCTCGACAGTTTGGGGGACTCGTCGAGGAAACGAAGTGTTTACGTCGGTGGTGGGGCTAGGATCTCGGTCGAGGTCCTGATCCCATTGGGCTTGGACTATTCCCATCGCGAGCTAGGTGTCCTGCCATGCTTTGCGAAATTCACTATTCGGTCTCAACCCCTTCTCGAGGAGATATTTCTTCATATGGTCCGTTGTGCGGACCTCTACAGCTTCCTTGTTGAACCTCACGATGTATGCACGCAGGGGCTCATCCTTGCCCTATATGATGGCTTCGAGAGTGGCTTCTGACTTAGGATGGCGTCTGGAAGCAGTGAAGTGTCGGGTGAATTAGTTCTTCAGATCCCTCCACGAAGTGACCGAACCTCGGGGGAAGCCGCTTATACATGGCCATGGCCCCCTTCCTGAGAGTGATGGGGAACAACCTGCATTTAATGGCTCCGCTCACGTTGTGGTAGTGGAGCATGGCTTCGATATTTTCTATATGCTCGCCTGGGTCGGTGGTCCCATCATAGGTTGCTAGAGGAGGAGGTTTCTCCAGCCCGCGAAGGATACATGTGTTCATGATCTCCTGAGATAGAGGTCAATGGTCGTCGTCATCACTGCTCGCGCTCGATGACCGACAGGGGGAGTGGCTGCGTTTGTGACTTCTGCTACGTCGAGGAGAATGTCTGAGCGACTGACGATGCTAACGATGGTTTTTTGAGGGCCTGATCCTCTTTGAGGCAGGAGAATGTATGGATCTCTGCGGAGGAGTACGATGTCATCTTTTGGCGACATCTGACTCAGGTTCCCCCGATCATGATCGTCCCCTGACGGGAGAAATGCTCCTAGATCTATCTCGCAGACATTTCTGAGGAGGAGACTGCGGGCGTGGAGAGGGACTGCGAGGATTTTGCGAAGGAAGTCACTCCAGGAGGACGTGCTCGAGCATGTTGATCTTCTCGCCCTGTTGGAAGATCAGGAGGTTAGACCTGTTGAGAAAGGCAATGAGGGCAGTAGTGTCATGGTCAGCATTTTGAGGGACAGGATAGGCTCAAAAACGTGACCGGCAGCTTGTGCGCGTGGCTTCACATCGTCGGAAGAAGGAGATGTGGTCTTTCCGTCCCTGTGATCGGTCTCATGGATCGCAACTCCGAGGTTATGGTGGTCGACGTTATCCATGGTAACGAAGACATCAGGTTCTTGATGGGCATCATCGTTTATGTTGGAGGCCATGATGATCAAGTGAATTTTGGAGAGTAAGCTTTGGTCTTTTGGGTGAAAAGAAGAGGTATCTTGGTTCAAAAAGATGGGGAAGCTATGTTTCCCATAGAAGGCGCCACTGATCTGGTGTGATCAGATTGGATCGTCGTGGCCTTCTGTGTAGGGCAGAGATCATGTTTGTAGGAGAAGAGAGGGTGTACCTGCAAGGTACTCCGATGCCAAAGTAAGTTTGGGCTAGAGAGAAAGCAAGTACAAAGTGTTTAGGTATGATTTAGAGTATTGAATAGTGATCAAACCTGACCCTCTCAAGTGAGAGGGTATATATAGAAGTAACCCCCAACGCGGGGACAAGGTCTCCCATGTGGCCGAATTATCTAGTCGGCCAATGGGAGACTGCCAGGTGGAGGGTCAGATGCGTGACCCTTTGACCTAGTCCAACTGTTCCCTTGAGATCCGGAGAGGCAGTTGGTCGCGTGAACTGTCAAGCGCGTGTGTCATACCCCAAATTTGTCCTACCTGTGTATTTTCCATCTGTACATCCACCCACTGACAATTATTCAGAAAAATCCAAAAAAATATGTTGTCTTCAACTTCATTCCTCTTTTAATTTTTATCCATTTTTATTTTAAGTCATATCTATCTTTTAACCTTTTTATCCTTTATCCAATATCCATTTAAACCATTTCCATATCTATTTAGTATCCATATATAAAATTCAATTCCATAAATCCTATTTTTAACTCCATATTCAATCTCAACTTGTCCATAACCACTTTCAATTTTTTTTCCAATAATATCCATGACAAGTCCATTTTCTCATTATCTATGTTCCAAATCCAATTTCATTTCAATTATTAAAAACCAGTTTTTTTGTTTTTATTCTAAATACTTATCCAATATATTCCAAAAAAAAAACAAAAAAAAAACTATCATACAGTAAAAGCCAAAAATAAGTTCTTGTCACACAAATGTAGAAAGACTCATGTCATAAAAGCCCATTATTCAAGTCCATTACAAATTTACAATAACCCATCAAGTTACACAAGGCTCAGGAATATACAAATTCCATACAACAACTTGTGAAATACACCAAGCCAAAATGATGAGTCACTTTCAATGTATAACCAAGCCTGCCACGCATAAATAACAACACCATGCCAATTCCAAACACAAACAAACAAACTAGAGGCAGAAATTCAGCAACAACAGAAAGTACAGCAGTGTCAATTGCATCAAATAGCGAGACATCCACCAAACCAATTTGATTCCACTGCATCATTCCATAATTATCATTCAGCAGCATTTGAAACCTTAATGTTTTCACTTTAAATTGGGGGAAAGAACAAAAAACTGAGGAGATAAAAAATGATAGCCGTTCCTTTAATTATCTTCCTCCACCAATATTTTTCTAACGAACCACCATCCCTTCACCATCATTAAAACCACTGTACCTTACCCTTCCACCATCAAAACTCCTTCTGTCTTCACCCTTCCTTCCACCACGTCTTTACTTCATACACCCTTCAACCGTATCCGATTCAAACCTCGCTCTCAAATCGTTCGATGCCCTTGAACCCACCTTCATTTCACTTTAACAACAACTCATCCAGAAAAATCACACGAACCCATTCACCAACAACAACCATTCACCAATCTTAACCAAACTTCAATAAACACCTACCACAAGTCAAATCCAAATCGTGATTCAAGAATCGAGAAAAAGAAGAACAGAACAATTCGAAAGGAGGAGAGTAACAACAACATTGAAATAAAACTTTCTCTGCAAAAACGAAAAAAGAGAACAAACCTTCATCACAGCTCCAGCCCTAGCCGCCAATAACTCAACCCTTCAAACCCTATTCCTTCAACTTTTCCTCAAATCTCCACCACTCAACTCCCATCGCCGGAGGAACAACAAGCAAAATCAACAACAACCACCTTTACATCTCTTTCAACCTTAATCGATTTTCATCTTCCTTTAGATTCAACCCTCAAAACCCAAACACAACTCCTTCAAACATCACAACCAAAACCAGAAAAACAAATCAGAGAGAGAAGATGAAGAGAGAGATTGAAATGTAAACTACACGAACAGAAAGGGATTCTAGTGGAAATCAAACCTGTGACGAGCAGAGCGGAGAGATCGAACGGAAGCGAGCGAGAGTGAAGAAGGTTGGGACGAGATACGTTTGGCTGTTGATCGTTCATATTTTGACCTGAGTTTACCTTTAACTTTTGTTTTTAAAAGAGAATTTAATAACACATTGTTTTTATAAGATTGTATGCTGAAGATATTTGCTCTCCACCCTTTGTTTTCCTTTAAAAAAATCGTTTGGGGAATTATTATTTCTTTTTCAAGCCCATTTTGCTTTATCTTCACCACCCTTTTTTTGTCCATCCGTGGAACGTTTTTGAGATAGATGATGGGCTTACTTAAGCCCATATGATTCTGTGTGCCACACACCTTTATAATTCTGTACACCCTTCTTTGTTATGTTTTAAAGAAAAAATCAATTTAATTTGTTTTTTCTATTTTCTAATCTTTTAGTTCTTAGTATGTTTTCTCATTTAGCTTTATTAATTTCAATTTTTTTTTTGGGGCCAATGATATGAAAAAATCTTGATTAAGTTGATTTATTGAAATCGATTCAAAATCTAGATTTATATGAGGCCATTTTTTTTTTAATTTCTTATCGGTCAATGAAAGTAAAAAAATCATAGCTTATCGATCTAAGATTAAAGATTTTGATTAAGACGAGACCGATTTTATTTTCACTTTTAGTTTTATTCACTTTGGGTCAATGAAAACCAAATATCAAGGATTTATCGATTTTCGATTTTAAATCTTGATAAAGGCGAGACCTTTATTCTTTTTCTTATCATTTTCCGATTTTATTTCATTTCTATTATTTTTCATTATCTTTATTCATTTTTGGGTAAATGAAAATCAAATACTAAAGATTATCGATTTTTCGATTTAAAATCTTAGTAAAGATGAGACCTTTCTATATTTTCGATTTAATTTCTATCTCCATTTAATTTCCATTTTCGTATATTCTTTTAGTTGGTCAATGAAAGTCAAGTATTAAAGATTATCGTTTTCTTGATTAAATCTTGATTAAGACGAGACCGATTTTATTTCTATTTCGATTTTATTTTTCATTATCTTATGTCTTTTCATTTTTGGTCCATGAAAGTCAAAAATCGTTGAGTATCAATTTCTCGATTAAATCTTGATTAAGACGAGACCAACTTTATTTTTATGTCGATATTAAATCTTGTCAATATTATCTTGATTATTATTGTTCATATTCTTATCATATTGTCCATATCATATTCATATCATGTTTATCTAACCATTTCATTTTTTCATATTTTAATCAAACACACTAACAATTATCGAAACGCCTAAGCATTTAATTTTTGATTAAAATACTTAACACATCTAATCAATCATTTTTCTTAATTAAATTGCGAAAGAATTGAATTCTTGAGGTCTAGCACTTCTTGGGATTTTTGAGTGACCGTTATTGAGGCGCACGCCTTAGGTGGTGATCATTCGACCTTTCGCTCCTAAAACACTCGTCTTAACTATTTGGGCAAAGGAATGCCATTGGAATCTAGCATTCCACGTGGTACTTTCGTCGTCCAACGAACAATATTTCATATATAAATCGAATGAAAAAGGTGTTGTTGGGATCTAGCATCCCAATAATGCCCCGATTAATTGGTTGCGAGGCCGACGTCTCATTTATCGAATAATCGTCATTCTCTTTAAAACACTTAACAAACCAAACCATTTTCAAACCAATTCTCGACTCGTCGTCGAGCCACTCTTCAAAACATTCTCGTAAGTCGAGAGCCTTTTGCCTCGTCGTCAAATGCACACTCGCACATCTCGTGGTTTCGTTACTAGGAGCACCCCTAGGGACTAGTATCGATCCTCACCTTTTTTCGCAACCCATCCGATTCGATCTTTTTCAAACGCTTTTTTTATCAACTTATGAAAGGAGGAGATTCTTGGAGTCTAGCATTCCTTGGGTCTTCGAAGGAATGGCTCTTAAGGCACGCCCTTGGGTTGTTATTCATTCACCTTTTCTTCTTAAAACACTTAACCATTAGCAAACCTTTTCGCAATCAACTCACGAAAGAACTGAATTCTTGGAGTCTAGCATTCCTTGGATTCTTGAGTGACTGCTCTTGAGGCACGCCCCTTGGGTTGTATGTCATTCAATCTTTCGTCTCCTAAAATTCAAACCCTAGCCTCTCTTTTCGTGGGCGTACCTCGAACTACGACTGCTCTGATTCTTTATTCTCGTCCGAATAAAGATACGCAGGCACAAGATTGCGATGATCTTGGCGAGCACACTACAATCTTTTTTCGTCAAACCCCGTAGTCGAACTACGATTGCTCTGATTTCTCATTCTCGTCCGAATGAGCATACGTAGGCCCGAGGTCGCAATGATCTTGCCGAGCACCCTATCCTAAAAACCACCCCATTCCCTTAGTAATTGAAACCTTTTACCTTACCTTTTCGCATATACCGTTGAGAAGAAAACTAACAAGCTTAGATAACATTCCTCACAATTCAAACTAAGAGGTTCCCGTTGAGTACAACGGACGTGAGGGGGTGCGCGTACCTTCCCCTCACGTAACTGACTCCCGAACCCGGAATATGGTTGCGACGACCATGTTCTTATCTTTCTCCTTAAAGGTTTTCTTGATATTTTCCTTTCCCTCTTTTGGGATAAATAAAGTTCGGTGGCGACTCGGTCGAACCGTTTTCCGCGCCTTTTGCATGAAGGGTCGTGTCTTCGATTAAGCGAGTTTTTTCGAGGTGCGACAGCGTGAAGTGGACGTCCCCAACGGTCATATTGTTCCCAACGGCTAAGTTGTGTTGAACGCCTAGATTGTGCCCAACGACTAGATTGGTTGAGTCCACTGATTAGGCCTTGCAAAGAGCTGGACTGGACTACGCCTTGCCCTACTGTGGGCCAAGCGCCTGCCCAGTCCAGAACAGGAGCCCCCCAAGTCTTTACTCTGAGGAAGAGTGATGACTTAAGATATCCTTGTAGGTCATTGCCTTTGAGTGACAATGTTCAGGGACATGCCCTTCGCCTGATCTATGGTCAGCGTGGTCATGCCCGCGAAAAGCCTTTAGTAGGCAAGGACATGCCCGCGAAAATGGCGTTTTTATGTCGACCAGGTCTAGTAAAGGTGTCCGCAAAAAGGATGTTTATTTTCGACTAGCCCTTAAGAGGACTTGGCTCGTGTGGACTGTCGAGGAGGATATGCCTGCGGGGAATTGGAGAAGACATGTGGAATGCAACACCTGGCTTTGGGAATGCCAAACAAAGATTCTCTTCTGACACGTGGTGGGGCATTTAATTTATGTCAGGGGCTAGGGGGTCTAGGCTATGATGGCCTTTGCACTTCCCCAAGCGAGCAACTGCTTATAAAAAGGGGGGAGCGAGGATTCATTTGCACACTTCACGTAAATTTCTCTCCCCAAGCACTTTGCTCTACAACTTGTCCTCTCGCCGGAGTTCATCTTCGCCGCCATTGATCTTCACCGTCTACATCCAGATCTTCATCTTCAACCTCTATATTCAAGTAAGTTCTTCATCTTTTGTTGTTAGTTCTAGGTAGTTCTAGGATGTTCTTAGTTTTCTGGAAATTGGCATGAGTTTTCGGGTGACTCATGAACTTTTCGGTTGAATGTTCATGTGTTCTTTGATGAACACATGAATTTTCTGGGAAATTCATGAAGATCCCGAAGAAGATGATGAACTTAGGAAGAATGTCTTTGAACATAACGTATTACTGTTTAGATCTTCCTAGATTCTTGGTTAGGAATAACTTTAAGTTTGTAGTCGGACATTAGGCCATCTCGACGCGAGAAATGATTTTCGCGCGTTTGACAAGTTTTGTTTTTCCGAGAAGACTTTTCCTCGTGAAATCTTTTCGTAGAGTCGCAGAGACTCGTCCCTCTTTTACGGGGAAAAGGATTTCGCCGCATCCCGGTACAGTCGACTAGGGCTCGAGGGCGTCCTCGCACTTATTCCTCGCCCTTTCACTTGATTAGTGGTGGTAGGGTGGATTTGATATCTGTCGTCGAATTCAATTTTGCTTCCTCTGCTTTTCAGGTGAAATGGTTGACAGAAACGAGGGAGTCGTCCCCGACGTTGGGGCTGTACACGGGGAGGCGGAACAACCTGTCGAGCATGCCAATGTCCGGATGGCTGAGGGAGATATCGATTGGATTGCCCAAGAGCCAATGTCGATGAAATCGACTTTCATTGAAGAGGAGGCTCGTGAGTTCCCTTACCTTTAAGACCGGGCAGAGGATGCACCCGTAAAGTGGAAGGCTATTTGCCCCACGGAGGACGACCGGATATGTTCGGTGTATCCAGGGATGCGATTCCCCATGTATGAATTTGCTTTCATGGAAGCGGGGTATCGTCTGCCCTTCACCGACTTTCAAGAGGCCATCTTCTACCATCTTGAATTGTGCCCTGCCCAACTACATCTGAACGCTTGGCATTTATTAGGGCCTTTGAGCTGGTTTGGCGATATCTGAAGGTTGGGTCCATAGTGTATCTTTTCTTCTGCATATTTCAAATTCAAAGGAGCACGGCGGGCCCAAAATAAAGCTGGGTGTCCTTAAAGAACAGAGCAGGCTATTCTGGCCGTACTCGGATTTGTCTGAAACTTCAAATACAGGTTTCTGGTCGTGAAACCTGTCTCGGAGGCGGCCAAGGAGTCTATATCCACCATGGAGACCGTGCAAGTTGGTGGTCGGGAGGTGACGAAGGCGGTGTCAAAGTTCTCGTTGGAATGGGTGTATGCCCATTTTAGATATAGGACCGATCAGTTTCTTGTCAAGCATGAGCAACTATGTGACGGGGACAAGGAGTCTTTCCGGGCATTGCATGCCTATGTAGAGAGTTTCAGCCTCGCCTTCGTAGTGGACAGGGACGACAAAGAACTGTACGGGGAGGATGAAGAGCCTGTTCGGGCAGCTCGCTACATAAATACCAAGGCCCTCCTCGAATGTGAAAATGAGGACGTTGCGTTTGAGCTCCTTTGTATAGGTTATCTCTTTTCCCGTATTTTTAATTTCTTGTTCAATGTGCTAACCTCCCATTTTGCTTTTGGAGGGAAGATGTCGAACATGAGGGAGCGTCTGGTCAGGTCCGCAGCGGCCAAAAACCTCAAGAAGGCGCCAATGCCGAAGGCTGACGCTGCCAAGCAGCAAGCAACGCTGAAGAAGTTTGTGGGCAGCACCGGCTCCTTTTCGGGGACCACTTTGAACCCTCCTACCCCGGACACAACAAATAAGAGGAACTGGGACGATACTGGCTCTTCCCCAGTTGGAGGTTCAAGCAGCTTTGTCAGGGGCAAATTTGTACTGCCATTGTGTTATATTCAAGGAAAATTATTTTACGGGGAAGACTCTATTGTTGTCCCCGACCTTGAGGCGTCGACCATTCTATCTGCCGACCCTAAGGTGAGGAGGAAGCTTCTCTGCCAGGATGCTGCCGCTGTTATGAGAGTGCTGGAGGAGGCACTGGCCCTCGGGGATGCGGAGACAGTTTCGCTCACGGATCTCAAGAGGGCGCAGGACAAGATCACCGATCTTGAGCTCGAGAATGTTGAGATACACAACAAGTTGACAAAGCTCGAAGGCAACCTGGAGGCCAAGATCGCACTCTAGAAGGAAGTGAACGAGATGAAGGAGGAACTGACAAAGATGAAGGAGGAGAACGCCACTCTGAAGGCGAAGGTTGCCTAGATGGAGGGCTCGTCGGCGGTTGGGCAACATGAGTCCGAGGACGAGAAGACCCTGAAGACCCGAAGGGACCTCATCGAGGGAATCCACAACCTCGAGCAGGACAACTTGGGAGCGACTGAGTTCAGAATCAACGTTGCAATGGAGCAGATGAAGGCTCTCAATTCCGACTTCCAGCTTTTGACCGAAGGGATGGGCATTCTAAACGTGATTGTTGACGGCCAGGTGGTTCCTTCAGAGGTTCCTAGTGATGCAGTTTAATTGTTTGTACTTGTGTATTTTGTTGGCATGCGTGCCATTTGATTTGTAATCGTTTGTCGGGCATGGCCCCCTTTTGTAATATTGACAATTCTGGCCTTGTGGCCATAATATATATATATATATATATATATATATCTATATATCTTGTGTTCGACAACATATGCCACACATTTTATGTGTATGCTATAACATTTTAATGCTAAGTGTGGACGTTTTGCACGACTCGTTATTGTCATGCTCGACAGTTTGGGGGACTCGTCGAGGAGGCGAAGTGTTTTCGCCGGTGGTGGGGCTAGGATATCGGTCGAGGTCCTGATCCCACAGGGCTTGGACTATTCCCATCACGAGCTGGGTGTCCTGCCATGCTTTGCAAAATTCGTTATTCGGTCTCAGCCCCTTCTCAAGGAGATATTTTTTCATATGGTCCGTTGTGCGGACCTCTACAGCTTCCTTGTTGAACCTCTCGATGTATGCGCACAGGGGCTCATCCTTGCCCTGTATGATGGCTTCGAGAGTGGCTTTCGACTTGGGATGGCGTTTGGAAGCAGTGATGTGTCGGGCGAATTGGTTCTTCAGATCCCTCCACGAAGTGACCGAACCTCAAGGAAGCCGCTTATACCAGGTCATGGCCCCCTTCCTGAGAGTGATGGAGAACAACCTGCGTTTAATGGCTCCGCTCACGTAGTGGTAGTGGAGCATGACTTCGATATTTTCTATATGCTCGCCTGGGTCGATGGTCCCATCATAGGTTGCCAGAGGAGGAGGTTTCTCCAGCCCATAAGGGATACGGGTGTCCATGATCTCCTGAGATAGAGGTCCATGGACGTCGTCATCACTGCTTGCGCTCGATGACCGACATGGGGAGTGTCTGTGCCCACGACTTTTGCTACGTCGAGGAGAATGTATACGCGACCGACGATGCTCACGATGGTTTTCCGAGGGCCTGATCCTCTTCGGGGCAGGAGAACGTCTGGATCTTTGCGGAGGAGTACGGTGTCATCTTCTGGCGACTTCTGCCTCAGGTTCCTCCGATCATGATCGTCCCCTGACGGGAGAAATACTCCTAGATCTGTCTCGCCGACGTTTCTGAGGAGGAGACTGCGGGCGTGGAGAGGGACTGCGAGGCTTTTGCGAAGGAAGTCGCTCCTGGAAGACGTGCTCGAGCATGTTGATCTTCTCGCCCTGTTGGAAGATCAGGAGGTTGTACCTGTTGAGAGAGGCAATAAGGGCAATAGTGTCGGGGTCAGCATTTTGAGGGACAAGTATAGGCTCAAAAATGTGACCGGCAACCTATGCACGTGGCTTCACATCGTCGGAAAAAGGAGACGCGGTCCTTCCGTCCCTGTGATCGGTCTCATGGACCGCAACTCCGAGGTTATGGTGGTCGACATTATCCATGGTAACGGCGACAACAGGTTCTTGATGGGCATCATCGTTTCTGTTGGAGGCCATGATGATCAAGTGAATTTTGGAGAGTAAGCTTTGGTCTTTTGGGTGAAAAGAAGAGGTATCTTGGTTCCAAAAGACGGGGAAGCGATGTTTCCTACAGACGGCGCCACTGATCTGGTGTGATCAGACTGGATCGTCGTGGCCTTCTGTGTAGGGTAGAGAAGATGGTTGTAGGAGAAGAGGAGGTGTACCTGCAAGGTACTTCCATGCCAAAGTAAGTTTGGGCTAGAGAAAAAGCAAGTACAAAGCGTTTAGGTATGATTTAGAGTATTGAATAGTGATCAAACCTGACCCTCTAAAGTGAGAGGGTATTTATAGAAGTAACCCCCAACGCGGGGCCAAGGTCTCCCATGTGGTCAAATTATCTGGTCGGCCAATGGGAGACTGCCAAGTGGAGGGTCAGACGCGTGACCCTTTGATCTAGTCCAACTGTTCTTGTGAGATTCGGGTAGTTGGTCGCGTGAACTGTCAAGCGCGTGAAGTGGACGTCCCCAACGGTCATATTGTGCCCAACGGCTATGTTGTGCCGAACGGCTAGATTGTGCCCAACAACTAGATTGGCTGAATCCAGTTATTGGGCCTTGCCAAGAGCTGGATTGGACTGCACCTTACCCTACTGTGGGCCAAGCGCCTCCCCAGTCCAGAACACTAACCACAATTTGTCATAAAATTGTCGATGATAAATAAAAAATGCAAGACTCAACCTACTAACACTACTCTAGAAATTAAGACCAACAACCACTATAAGAAAAAAAAAAAACGAAATTCCGCGATTATCATCTTCTCTCTAAATTCTCTCACCTAAAATAACCCAAACACTCCTTCACCCTTATTTTTTGGCGATGGCAGCGCCGTTGCCGTCACCACCACCACCAGTTTAAGAAACCACTTCTCAAGCCTTCAACATCATTCAACAACTATTAATGTAATTAATTTTAAAATTCCATTTTAGGGTTTTGTGAAATTTGTTTTTTTTCCAAATTTGCAATACAGGAAATGCTTAGGTTGAAATTATTTGCACTATAGTCTCTGATAAGATTTTACCGTTTGTGTGTGATTCTCTATTTTTTATTTTACTGTGTTTGTATAGAAGTGAGGAATGTTTAACTCCTTTTTCATAACTCTATTTTGTCGTAGCATAGTGCTATGGTATGAGAGTGACATTAAGTGGTACTACAAGCAGCAGATTAGTTGACCTGCAATAGCATGTTTTTTCAATGCTCAAGCTGACATGTGTCAGTCTTGAGCCTAACTCTAATACATACTAATACACTCATTTGTTTTTATTGATTCAAATCTGTTTTGGTGATATTTTTGCTTTAATGTGTATCTGATTGTGATTGTTATTGAAGTTGTTTAGGCTTTGTTTGCGAGTTTAAAGGGGAAGAGATGGCAGGACTTTGAAAAAAAGTAAAGGATTTAGTGAAAATAATAGAGGGATTTAGGGAGAGAGGCGTTTATAGAATTCCGTAGTAAGAAGAGTAAATGAGATGGTGGGCAATTAAGTTAGTAGAATTCCAGTTATCTTTGTTTCAGGAACATATGATTTAATATTGACATTCACCCATTGAAGTGCTGGTTGTGGATCATTTAACTGATTTAGTATTTGATTTTCAACTTCCATAATGATTTCCAAGTTTGAATTTGCGAAAGCTTTAAGAATCTCCGGATCCGTGTCGTAGATTCTTGTTTTTTGTGAGCTTTAAGGCGCCGAGAAGCTCAAGGAGTTTGTTTGTTGGTGGAAAATTGTTGGCTACTTGTCCATAGTTGATTCCAAATGATGCAACATGTCCCAAAATTCCAGTATCTGCCATTTCAATAATCAAATGAATTAGCAAAAAATTAAGATAATAATAATAATACTGACATGAATGGTGAAAAAACAGAGCAAACCTACAGAGAGAGAAAATGCTAGAAGAATATAATTAATTGTCATTCTTTGAGTAAATGTTGCCAATGAGACGACTCTGTTAAAAATATGTCAGTTTTTTTATTGATAAATCAACGTGTCAAGTCGCTTGACCACTAATAAACAGAGCAAAATTTAATTTTAATTTCAAATACTAATTTGACTCGACTTCTAAGGATTTGCTACCTTTGCCTTTCATGTCTTTGGTGCTTTTGTGTGTATCTCTTTCTAACATATTATAATCTCACACTAAAATAAATTATTTTATTTATTTATGAATCTTCTTATTAAACTAAAGGTATCAAAGTTATGAAATAGGAAAGACAGTGCCAAATTTGAGCCCGTGCAACATGATCCGTTGTACAGGGTCTCCAAAAAAATGAGGGTCTCAGGCTTCTTTTAAACTATAAACATGAAATATATATATATATATATATTATCTGTTGAATAAAAAGTTAAGTTTGCAATAAACGACATAGTGGTAAAGCTGTACATTTTGAACTTGAATCGAACCAACGTGTTTAAGGTTCATAATAATCATAATAAACTCATAAACCACTAGACTAGGTCATAACTAGAGAATAATAGGAGAAATTATATATTTATATTAGAAATTTAAATCTATAAACCCATATTTACCAATTTAAAAAAAAAATAAAGTTTGGATAGTATTTATAGAATATAATTACAGATCTACTAAATAATATATTATTAAAATACTTACAAATAATTAAAATTTTAATTAATTTTTATTGTTATTTATAATTTTAATAAAATACGACTCTTTTTTTCTTCTATATTCTTTTTATCAAGGCCAATTTAAAACTAGAACGGGTCTCTAAAATTTATGAGACGATCCTGAGTAAAAATAGACAATTCTCTCCCATGTTTGGATACACGTCCAAATTCTCATCTGCGCATTATCCAACAGTGAAAAAAGAAGTTATAAAATATAGCTTCTAAGCTAGATGCACGTTTGTGAATTTTTTACAGCGGAAGCAAACATAGCATTAAGTGGAGCAAACCTAAACATTATCGAATTTAATTTTAGACTCAATTAACTAAGTTGATTAAATTTACACCGGCCATTTTTTAGTTGCCTTAAGTCGATAAGGCAAACCAGTTCATGTTGCCACATTTATTTATAAAAAAATACAATATATATCAAAATAAATTAAAAACAAAACTATACAAATAATTTTGTTTTTGAAAAGAATTTAAATATATAAAAATTAAAAATGAGATAAAAGAGTTAAAGTGCATTCTAAGAAAATAAAATAAAACACAAACATAGTAGTTAATTATAAAATACATAAAAATTTCCGCGGATAAATAAAAAAACGCAAGACTCAACCTACTAATACTACGGGAAAGGATTCAATGACTTTGCAAAATGGTGACTTTGGTAACTTTGATATAATTTAAAATCATAATCATTTAGATATTTTATTTTAGGGTTAAATAAGTATTAGATCCTTGAAAATAACCCAACATTTAAGTTTGGTCTCTATAAATATTTTCTTCAAGGTTTGGCCCCTCTAATGTTTTCCGTTTCCAACTGTAGTCCCTCCCGTTAGTTTTCACTAACGGAGGATGACATGGCGTGCATGTGTGCTAACATTTCTTGCCAAGTGTGTTTTATTTCATTGATCAGACAGAGACCAAACTTGAATGTTGGGTTATTTTCAGGGATATAATACTTATTTAACCCTTTATTCTATTTAACCCTTTATTTTAATTAACAATCTCATATATATATATATATATATATATATATATATATATATATATATATATATATATATATATATATATATATATATATATATATAATATTAATTTTTTCTTTTGTTTAACCAATATATTACTTATAACATTAATACTAGGATTTTAATTCTAAACAATATTATTTTTAACAATACTAATTCATATATAAGAAAATAATTCTTATGAATTCTCATATTTAAATCACATAAATCAATGAACAATTTTAAAATTAAACCACAAAGTCTAAATTTAATCTGATCATTAATTAAATGGAATTTTTGATAATTAACTTTAATACCGATAATATTTAAAAATTAAAATCTTCATAGCACTCATTGTTAACTTTGGTTTTTAAAGAAGAAGGCATAAACTATTACTTAATAAGGGTGAGGTATAGGAAGTGGGGTGGAAAAGAGCATATTTGGAAACAATATATCTTTATTAAAGTCTAAAATTGTTGATCTACTCTATTAAAAAAGTGTAGATAAAATGTTGGATCTATCCTTACTAGCACTAGAAATAATTAGTGCTGAAAATCAAGTTTCTTTTTTATTTAAAAACTAAAGTTTCTATCTGATTATATGCTTTACTCTCTTTTGTTGATTTTTTAAAAGTGTGTACATTTTCCTATTGATTATTTTTCTTTTTAATTCTGGCACCAGTTTAATGGACTTATACGAATCTTAATCATTGTGAATTGACGACACAAATGGAGCACTTAAATTTAGACACTAAGAACCAAATAAAAATAAAAAGGGTTAAATAAGTATTAGACTTTATGCTTATAAAAAGGGTTCAATTAATGATCAGATTAAATTTAGACTTTATGATTTAATTTTAAAGTTGCTCATTGATTTATGTGATTTAAATATGAGAATTCATAAGAATTATTTTCTTATATATGTATTAGTATTGTTAAAAATAATATTGTTTAGAATTAAATTCCTAGTATTAATGTTATTAGTAATATATTGGTTAAACAAAAGAATATATATATATATATATATATATATATATATATATATATATATATATATATATATATATATATATATATATATATATATATATATATATATATATATATGAGATTGTTAATTAATAAATCATGAAAATAACAAATTAAAATAAAGGGTTAAATAGAATAAAGGGTTAAATAAGTATTAGGTCCCTGAAAATAACGCAACATTCAAGTTTGGTCCCTGTCTGGTCAATGAAATAAAACACAGTTGGCAAGGAATGTTAGCACACATGGCACGCCATGTCATCCTCCGTTAGTGAAAACTAATGGGAGGGACTACAGTTGGAAACGAAAAACATTAGGGGGACCAAACCTTGAAAAAAATATTTATAGGGACCAAACTTAAATGTTGGATTATTTTCAGGGACCTAATACTTATTTTAATCATTTACCTATCTTTCATTAACACTAAAGTCACCAAGGTTACCATATTTGAAATTCACCTAAGCGAGATTTTGACCAACCTGCCACAAGGCTAAAAAAAAAATACCTTGAATGCCACACCTTGAAAATTAATACCTAGAATGTCATTTTTTTGTCTTTAAGTGGCCTTATTAAAATAGTTTTTAGACAACCCCATTCCAGATGGCGGACGTGTCAGACCCTTAGTTAAATAAAATCATTTTAATTGTTTTTTAATAGTTTAATTATTTAAATATTAAATAATAATATTATATTTAATAATTTTTTTAATAGTTTAATAAGGATTTATTTCTTTAATGTTTTATTAATTAAAGATATTATATTTAATAAAAATATTTTTTTTTCAATTTTTTTATTTAAATATTTAATCAAGTATTTAATTTAAGACATTTAATTCATTTTTATTTAATAGAATTGAATATTAAAGTTTTTTAAATGACAAATTAAGAAAAAAACAATATCATATATAGAATTATAAATTACAATAGGATCATGCAACAAAAAAAAACTAATTATCCTCTTCATCCGAATCTTCACCGAGGAAATGACTGTCGATTTCACATCTTGCAGGAATACGAATTCTGAAACCACAACCTACATTTTCCGTTGGATTAGGTGGAAGAGCGGTTGAAGTTGTGAGCGGATTGGTAGAGGTCGGAAGAACGGGAGTTTGATTTGGGAAAATTTGAAATGCCTTGCAATTCTCAAAAAAGTCATTTGGAGGAATGTCGTTAAATGCTTGTGAGAATTGGGCGAGGTTTGGGGTTGTAGGTTCAATGGTTGCGACATAATAGTCAGACAACCTCTGCATTTTCTGATGCATATGACTGGTTTTATAATGTGTCTGATGAGACCAAACATGCAGAAAAGTCTCCAGCTTCCCAGATGGCGGACCCATTAAAAAATATTAGGAATGTATAGGTTACACAACTCAGATGGCAGACACATACACAAAAAACGACACGTGTTCATGCTCCCTAAAACACAAAAATGACACGTGTTCATGCTCCCCAACCCAGATGGCGGACCTAAACATACTTAGTTAAGGGGCGCCATCCCAGATGGCGGACCCTGTCTGCATGGGTCACACGTGGCACTGTGTTTCCTTCTTTCTTTCTGCATGCAAAATGCTATATAAATCTCTACAATTAATTTGGACATAACACACACTCAATGACTCAAAACAATTTCAGAGTCCAAGTCCATTACAATGGAAGTATTTATTTCGATGTTAATGTTGGAGTAGTATTTCAAAACACAAACATGCAGATATTCAAAATTAGCCACAATTCCAATTTTATCCATTTGAGGGAAAGAATCGAAACAAAAATTCAACAACGTATATCTGACATTTATTATCGCTATCCATGCTTTAACGAAGATGATAATAGTGTCACACATACCACCACAAAAATAGAAGACGACAACGATGTCAACCTGATGTAACGATGTCACATAACATATAACGTATCAAATATGATCGAATTATACGTATGTATACTAGAACATAATGAAGCGCCACAAGTTATGTATCCGACTCAGGAATCACAATCGTACCAATATCAAATGAGCCAGGAGAGTGCGTTGACGTTGTCACCAGAACCAACATACATTTACAACGAACCGTTTTTCCAAATGAGGAAATTGGTGAAGATAGTGACATCGAAGAAGTGCATGAAGTTAATACCCAAAATCTTTTTAGCGGAGATAGCGACGACTCCAACAATGATATTGAAGTTAGGCAACAAAATGAAATGATGGACCTTTACAATCCACCACTCCACATGAGAAATCCAACATACATGGACGATGAAGATGTCTCAATATTCGAAGTACCACAGCCGCTTCGGATCGAAGGTGGGTTACTTAGTATGGAATTTGAAAACAAGGAACGTTGTGTGTTTGGCATACGACAGTTTCACATCAGAAATTATCTTGATTATAAAGTTTATAAGTCAGATACGAAACAACTTATAATCATTTGCGAACACAAAGGATGCAACTTTACATGTAGGGCTTCCGTGGAAAGGGGAGTAGTACGTGGAGGATAACCAAGGTTAGCGGACCACATACCTGTACGTCTAACGCAATGTCCCAAGATCATTCCAAATTAGATTCGAATCTAATTTGTGATAGTATCAAACCTCTGATTAATGAAGATGCTTCACTAAAGGTGAAACACGTCATAGCTTATATCCGTGAGAAATTCGGCTACACCATTTCTTACAAGAAGGCGTGGATTGCTAAGAACAAGGCTATTGCTTCTATTTATGGTAACTGGGAGACATCATACAACGACTTCCCGCAATGGTTGTTGGTCATGAAAATATTTGTACCCGGTACTGTCATAGAATTAGAAACCCTTCCTGTGTGGTCGAACGAGGGGACACAAATTGGTGGAGCTAGGATTTTTTACCGTCTTTTTTGGGCTTTCCAACCGTGCATCAAGGGTTTTGCATTCTGCAAAACAGTTGTTCAAGTGGATGGAACATGGTTATATGGAAAGTACAGGGGAAATTTGCTAATGGCCATTGCTCAAGACAGTAACAGGAATATATTTCCAATTACTTTTGCATTAGTAGAGGGTGAAACAGGTGATGCATGAAGTTTTTTCTTAAGAAATATTAGAAGGCACGTTACACCGCAACCCAACCTGTGTTTGATCTCAGATAGACACAAGTCGATAATAAGCACCTACAATAACCCGGATAATGGTTGGCAGTATCCTCCCTCCTCACATGTCTTTTGCATCAGGCACATAACACAAAACTTTATGAGGGAAATAAAGGACAACGAACTTCGCAAAAAAGTTATTACCATGGGTATCTTCTTAAACTTATCTTTCTATATACCTCTAGCCATAACTTGTATAGACTAATCTATTTTTATTTTTCATGCTTAGGATAGGCATTAAATGAGTCTACATACGAATACTATAGAGGAGAGATACGTAAAGTTAATATACAGACATTAAATTGGCTGGACAATATTCCAAGAGATAAATGGACCAGAGCGTTTGATGGAGGGAAACGATGGGGCCATATGACCACCAACCTCGCTGAATCAATGAACTCAGTTCTGAAGGCCACACGTAACCTTTCGATTACAGCTCTGGTAAAATCAACAAACTATAGATTGGGCATCCTTTTTGAAAAAAGAGGACATGAATGGACTAAATCGCTGGGTTCTGGACAAATGTATACTGATAACTGCATGAAGGGTATTGAGGAAGAATATCTAAAATCAAATAGCCACAACGTTATGCAATTTGATCGTCAAAGGTTATGCTTTCTTGTCCAAGAAACAGTGACTTATAATGATGGAAGACCGGCTACCCATTACAACGTCGACCTCAGAAACCAGACATGTGAGTGTGGAAGATTTCAAACTTTCCATGTCCCTTGCTCACATGCAATTGCTGCTTGTTCCAGCATCAGACAGGACTATACTATGCATATATCTGATGTGTTCAAAGTTGTTAACGTGTTTAAGGTCTATGAGGAGAGCTTTATCGGGGTCCCTACTGATACTACTTGGTCGCAATACGAAGGTGACACTCTATGCCACAACGACAACATGCGGAGGAAAAAGAAAGGTCGTCCAAACAGTAGCCAAATAAGAACTGAAATGGACAACATTGAAAAAGAAAAAAGGAGGTGCGGCATTTGTCGCGAAATCGGACATATGCGCAAAAAAATGTCCAAACAAGGCTGGACCTTCTAGTTAGTTGTGGAACAAGTTTTATTTTATTTAGTCGTAGTTATATTTATGAAAATCTTGTATCTCATTTTCCAACAACAACAACGACTTTTATATTGAGCTTAAGAAAATAAGGTTACAACACATTCACGATGACAACATAACCAAGACTTCAAAATAAACATACAACATGGTTACTAATACAACAAAACAATATGATTGCTCATCTTGACATATTAAACAACAACAACTAAGACGAGTGGATCTGCAACGCCTCGGTTAACTTCTCCGCTATGTGCAAAAAACATACATTGGACATCCACATCATTTTCAACCCGGTCCCAGTAATGAAGGTAGGTACCATCTGGGCTGACATCCGTTAGAGTTATGTAGGGACAATAATATTCAATTTTCCTAACGCATCGAATTGGACCACCCAAACTATCGAAATCCTGTATTGATGGCAGAAACCAATTGTCGGAACTTCCATTGTGGATTCAAACATACCCTCATGTGTTTATCTGTTTAAAAAAAAATAATACACGCCATAGACATGATTATGAAATAGATGAAACAACTAGGCAAGGACGAAAAAAATAGAATGATTTTTTTGTGTATTCGACACCTCTATTTATAGTAGATCAAATGGAGGGAAATAAATATTAAAAAAAATGGCGGGAAAACAATAATTAAATATTATAAAATTATTCAATTTTATTTATTAAAAATCAATTAAATGGATACAATTAAATAGCTGATTAAATATTTAAAAAATATTATGAACTAAAATAAATCCATATTAAACTATTAAATTTTTTTTATTGAATATAATATTATTATTTAATATTTAAATAATTAAACTATTAAAAAAACAATTTAAATGATATTATTTAATTTCAGAAAATAAAAACGTCAAAAAAAAGAGGGGCACCATTCTAAATGACGGACCCTAACTAAAGGTCTGACACGTGAGATAGGGGTGTTTGAAAACTATTTTAATGGCATTCTGGGAATTTAATTTTCAAGGTGTGGCATTCAAGGTAATTTTTTTTTAGCCTTGTGGCAGGTTGGTCAAAAATCTCCACCCAAACCCAGTCCAATTCTCTGGAAATTGAAACCAACAACCACCTTAAGAAAAAGACCAAGAACAATTCCGTTATCATCATCTTTTCTCTAAACTCTCTTACCCAAAATAACCTAAACACTCCTCCACCCTTATTTTTGGGCGATGGCGGCGCCGTTACCACCACCACCAATTTAAGAAACAACTTCTCAAGCCTTCAACATCATTCAACAACTATTAAGGTAATTAATTTTAAAAATCCGTTTTAGGGTTTTGTCAAATTTGCTTTTCCCTTTTTCAAATTTGCAATAAAGTAAATGCGTAGGTTTAAATTATTTTCATTGTGAGACTCTCACAAGATTTTGGTATGTTTTATTTGTTGTTTGTTTGTGATTCTCTGTTTTTTAATTTATTGTTTGTGTAGAAGAGAGGAAGGTTTAACTCTTATGGTATGAAAGTTACATTAAGTGGTACTACAAGTAATTTTTTAATTATGATCAGGAAAAAGATTAGGACTTGGGAGTATGTGTGTTAGACCACTAATTTATTTATGCAAGATTAGTTATGTGATTTCGTTAAAAGGAAATTGAAAATTGAAATCCGTATATTATAGGATAACTTTCAATTTGTTACTCATACATCCTTTGAGTTTGTTATTCAAAGCCAAGTTTTAGTTGCCTCAATAAATCCAATAAATATAAGATAAAGCCAAGTTAGAAAAAATATAGAAGACCAGTAAAATAATTCAAAATAAAGATACATCTCCTCAACACCAAGATCCTAAAGTTTTAGTTGCCACCCCCACATATTCACATCAGATTGTGACTTCAATTGTTTTAGAGTCTCTTCCAATTCATTTGTTCCAACATTAGTTTTCCAATTCATTTGTTCTAACATTAATTATTGCCTCTTCCACCACAACACCAACTTCCCCCTTTTCCTCACATTTTCAATCCTCTGGACTAAAACTGGCACACGACATTCAACAATTCCAAAACTAGAAATCCTCATTATTCCTACTCTCCCACTTGATGCATCATCGCCTTCACAAACAGCCATGCACTAAACTCCCGTCATTATTAGTTCAAGCAATAACATCTTCTAACACATAATCCTCTTGTTAAAGAGAGTAGATTTCCCTCTCAATTAGAGTATGTGATAGAGTTTGGATCAATACTGACACATGGCAGCTTGAGCACTGATAAAACCTGCTATTGCAGGTCAACTAAGTTGCTATATATAAAGCAGATAGTTGCAGCTGTAACTATCTGCTTTACATATAGCAGTTTAGCTGACCTGCAATAACAAGTTTTATCAGTGCTCAAGCTGACATGTGTCAGTCTTAAGCCTAACTCTAGTACATACTCTAATACTCTCATTTGTTTTTATTAATTCAAATTTGATTTGGTGATATTTTTGCTTCGAAGTGTATCTGATTGTGATTGTTATTGATGTTATTTAAGTTTTGTTTGTGAGTTTAAAGGAGAAGGGAGGGGAGAACTTTGACAAAAAATAAAAGGATTTAGTGAAAAGAATATAGCGATTTAGGTAGAGAGTGGTTTCTAGAATTCCGTCGTAAGAAGAGTAAATGAGATGGTGGCCACTGGCCAGCTGAGTTAGTAGAATTCCAGTTATCTTTCTTTCAGGAACATATGGTTTGATATTGGTTCTTGTTGTGGATTATTTATCTGGTTTAGTATTTGATTCTTAACTTCCATAATGATTTCCAAGTTTGAATTTACGAAAGCTTTAAGAATCTCTAGATTCATGTCGTAGATTCTTGTTTTTTTGTGATCTTTAAGGTGCCGAGAAGCTCAAGGACTTTGTTTGGTGGTGGTAAATTGTTGGCTACTTGTCCATAGTTGACTCCAAATGATGCAACATGTACCAAAATTCCAGTGTCTGTCATTTCAATAATCAAATGAATTAGAAAAAACTAAGATAATAATAATATGGACATGCATGGTGAAAAAACAGAGCAAACCCGCAAAGGGAGAAAATGCTAGAAGAATATAATTCATTGTCATTCTTAGAGTAAATGTTGCCACTATGACAAATATTGATATATTCTTAGTTTTGTTTTTTGAAATTTGGAGGCAGAGATGGAGGAAAATGAAAATGAGATTTGATTTGGTTTACCTTAAAAAAGCAAGTAATGTGTTACTAAATGGTTAGATATTAATCTTTTCAAATTACAATCCAATTCCACTCACCAACCTTCAATTTATTTTTTGATTATTTATGGAAACACCCTTCACTAATGTTGTCAAAATCGAGATCTTATATAAAATTGGAAGATGATATCAAAATCGTTAAATATAAAATTGTAATTAAGATTGTAAGATTCTACTCACTTATTTTTATAGAATCGATAGGGGATAATAAAATCGTAAAACATAAAATCGTAACCAAATCGTAAGATTTTACGAAAATAATATAATATTGAATTATTATACTATATATACTTAAAAATACATGTATAAAAAATTATAAATATATAAAAATTATATGAAAAAAAAACATAAAACATGAAAAAAAGAAAAAGAAATTATTAAATTTTAAAACAAAAATTAATTAAAAAATAAAAGAAAATAAAAAAGGAGATATGTGTGGTAGCATGTTTGTGATGTCGTGTAAGTCACACTGCACACACAAGAGAATGCTTAATCTATAACATATATAAAGGTAAAGCATAGAGTTTTGGTGTAGCCTATTTTTCTACCAATTTTACCCTTTAATGTATAACTTACACAATAACTTCTATTAAAACAACTATTATTATCTTTCACTCAACTTCCTAACTTCTTACTACTAACTTCCTACATAATTTATATTTAAAATTAATATTAGATAAAAAAATCATTTAAATTTTTACGTGTGTGCGTGCCCGTCTGGACGCTAGTTTGTGATAAAGCCAATTCGACTTACTTTTAAAAAGCTGACTTATCATGTGACTATTGTAAAATTATTTATGTATTTTCAAAAACAAAAGCAAAAAGCAAAAACAAAAAGAAACTAGAAGATGGAGAATAAGTGAAGGTTTCAGAAGGCAAAATTGAAAACACAAGTAAACGAAAATGAAATTGAAAAATGCAGGTGTAGACAAAAACGAAGTTTGAACCTTTCATTACGGAACGAGCAAAAACGCAAAAGACCATAATAGAGAAACATCAGGTTGCAAACTGGGTCGAAGTTGACCCGGGTAATTAAAGCTTAGGATTGTGAAATATTTTTAAAAATCGTCTGATTTCACGATCTTTTTACCAAAATCTAAATGTTTCCTGTGATTTTTTCTAGTGTACGATAGATCGGTGAAGGTGGTTGAGATCGTAAAATCGTGCGATTCCACGATCTGGATCGTGATTTTGATAACATTGGTTATATCCACTTAATATTTTGTCAACAAGCACTAGGCGTTCTCAGTTAGATTCCTCGTGGTGTAGGAATTTCTTGTCCAGATTGATGGACATTTATCTGATACTGAACACATGGAAAGTTTTGACACTTTTGTATATATTCAAAAGCCTTGTCAACTTTCATAAGTCCTTATCCAGTGGATAATTTATCTTCAGGCAAATTGCATATGGGAACTGAGGTATTCAATGGGGGGTGTAGAATTTTCGGAAGATAGCTGTTGGATTCACAACAACTAAAGTTTGGCTTTGACTTGTATCAAAATTGAAATATTTGGAATTGTTGTGTAATGTTATCATGTTGGTGGTTAGTTTAGTTAGAATTAATGACACTTTTAGAAGAAATTGTGATGATAATTAATTGGTCTTGAATGCTTTGTTGACATATGTAGGTTGTTAACTAAATGAAAGTTAGAGTTGTATTTGTGTGTGTGATGTATGTATGTGATGAAATGAATTAATGCACATCGGTTTTTTTGTATGATGCAGGATTGGTACACAATGGGAACAAGACTCTGGCATGGTACAACATTATCAAGAATAAGCTTTTGACAACTTCAGGAGTTATGAAGACTTGAAATTGGAGGCTTGGAGACATGAATGCATAAGCATGAAAGTGGACCAATGGGAGGACCTTGTGGATGTAGAGAAATGGGATTAGAGTCATAGGATTAGATAGTTGACTTTGGTCAATTGGTTGACCAAAAAGTCAACAATTGACCAAAGTCAACTGTAGGTCAAAATGTACTTCTATTTTTTGTGTGTAATGACTTGGACTCTTGTATAATGACTTGGGTTTTTGTGAACCTTGATGCATTGTAATGGAAAATAGGTTTGAATGGTTTTATAATGAAAAGGATTGGATGGTATAGGTATGGTTTAATTCTCAAATGAATCCTCCTCCAAAATGGTGTTTGAACCTATGTTGATCCTTTGCCAAATGAACTAGCAATGTCTTGAATGGATCTTGAGTATCAATGCCTTGTCTTGAATCCAATCACAAACACTTAAGGGGAAAAATCTATAGCTAATGAAACCCAGTGCAAACCTCCATAAGTTCTCACAATGACCCTTGTAAATCCTGATCAAATTCAAGCCCAAAATGCAACACACACAGTCCATAAAGGCTAAAAGTCGACAAATTAGGGTTTTAGAACTTGGTTCATAAGATAAGATTCTCAACTTAGAATGCACCTCTAAAGACCTTTAGGCTTGATTCTTGACCAAACCTTAGATTTCTTGTCAATCATAAGTAGCACACCTTTGAAAATGGATGATACACATGAATTTGGCATGAATGTATGCAGATGAATTGAGGGCCCAAAGTTAGATGAAAAATGGAAAAGGTAGGGTAAATTTTGGGGTATGACAGAAAGCATACAACATCAAGGTTGCGTTAACCTGATTCCCAATGATCTTTGCTAATAATTTGTATTGATTACTCCACCTTTCCCGTTGTGAATGGATAGATCAGTATTGTGTTCTTATCATTGACCCGTACACTGCGTTTTACCTTGTTGATATCAATAAATTTTGATTTCAAGATTTTGCATAAGCTGCATTAAAATTACCATTTTTGAATGAACAATTTTATTTTAAAGTTAACGCTTGGCATCAAGGAAATTCCAACAAATGCACAGTCAGTTGAGGAACATGATTAAGTGAAAGAAGTCTAGTCAGGGGCAAGTTACTTTGAGTATCAGTTAATCTGAGCCAACTACCCTAAGAGTCGGCTAATAAAAGAGAAATTCTCTTCGAGACTCAGACCGGAGCAAGACACCTCAAAGAGCTTAATGAGTCCAACTATCCAAAGGTCAATAAAACAAAATCATACCATTCAAAGAATTGAATAATCAGAGGTAGAACACTGCAAAATTCAAACACTCAAGACAAGACATCTTAAGTTCATATTATGACAGTATGTTTCCAAACTCCTTTTAAGGTGAACGCCTTCAAAGACCCATTAAATAGGGGCAAGATGAGCCACAGAGGGGCATATCTTCTCCATGCCTTCAAGATGCTAAAGTAAACTCTACCATACATCAGCAACTGTCGAGTTCAAGACGAGTGTCAGCAAATCATGCTAGTAACTCTTGATCCTCCGAAAGGATCCCCTTGGCTAGTTTAACTGTCAAGCTGGATATATTCTCCTTTGATTGCATCTATCACAAAATACTTGGTTGAGTCCTTAGTGTTGAGGAATCAAAACTTCCATAAACAACCTCTGTAAACTCCCAGCCTGCATAACATTAGCATTTGCATATCATATATCATGCATAGAAGGAAATTTAAATCATGCATGCATAGCTGAAGTGTACTTTGCACTCATTTGCATTGACCTAGGTCTCTTCGTTGATTGTTATCCCTTGACCCAAAAGGCCAATTATTATTGGCACACCTTAAAGTCCAATTGTCATTGGCATCTTTTGAAGTTCAGTTGTCACTGTCATTATCTAAAATCCAATTATTATTAGTATCTAAAGTGCAATTATCACTGGTACCTTGTTTTAAAAAAATCCAATTGTTATTGGTATCCTTAACTCCTGGTTGTCACTGGTATCATTTCAAAGCCCAATTATCATTGGCGTCTCCTAAAGTCCAGTTGTCATTGGTATTATCTTTAAAATCCAGTTGTCACTAATATCATTATAAGACCAGTTGTTAGTGGAACTCTTGTTAAAATCCAATTGTTATTGGCACAATGAAAAGTCTAATTGTTCTTGGCATCATCTCTAAAGTCCAGTTGTAATTGACACTTCATTTCAAAATCCAATTGTAATTGGTACCTAAAGTATGGTTGTCACCTCGCAACTATTTTCAATGTCCAATTGTTATTGGCATCATTTCAAAATACAATTGTCATTGGCATCCAAAAGTCCAGTTATCACTGGCGCTATTTCTAAGTCTGGTTGTTAAGCCCAGTTATTACTGACGCCATCTTCAAATCCAGTTGTCACTGGTATCCTTGCATGGTCCAATTGTTATTAGCACAGGTTAAAGTCCAGTTTTAACTAGCACCAATCCTTTAGAAGCTGGTTGTAACCAATGCTTACGGTCTAAGTCCAACTTTGTTAGCATATACAGAGAATTTTATTCCCCTATTTTCTTGATGTTTCCTATTAAGTCATGTATGACTCTTCATTTTAAGGAATTCATAGAAGCTTGGATGATATTCTTGTTAGAAAGCTCCAATGTTTTGCCTTGACTGATTTCTTTGTAAAGAATCATCATAGCCTCTTGTGTGGATGATTTTCTTGTTAGAAAACTCTCGAGTTTTGTCTTGGATAATTCCTTTGTAATGAATCTCCAAGTTTTCTTTTACGTGGATGACTTTCTTGTTAGAAATCTCCCATGTTTTGTCTTGGACAAATTCCTTGTTAGGGATCTCCATTTTGTTTGATTGGATGATTTTCTTGTTAGGAAACTCCAGAACTTTGTGTGGGATGCGTTTCTTGTTAGAAATCTCTAAAACTCCTAGATTCTCATATATTCTAAAGTGTCTTCTTGTTATCCCTACTTTTTAACCGTGAAACAAAGAGACTATGTGACGGTTTCTTTACGCCCATGCTTTTATAATCGTTGCTATATGAGAATATGCGACGATTTCTTTACGCCTACTCTTTTTAAACGTGGCTAAAGGAGAATATGCTCCGGTTATGTTAAGGCCATTATTTCAAAATCGTAGCATAAAGTGAATATGTTACGGTTTTCAACAAAAAAATTTAGAAATTTATCAACATGTAAAAAGTGCAGCCTATTGCCCTTTAGGCAACGAATTTTAAGTTGTTGCCTATTTTTTCGTTGCCTAAAGTAAAAAATGTTGTAGTGTCATATTCTCTGGTAGAAGATACTTAAATAAGGGCAACTGTCATACCCTCATTTTCCCCCTCATTCAATAAACCAATGCATGCATCATGACATCTACATCACATGCATATCATAGCATGCATTTCATTCAGCATAATGCCAAAAATGTCAACCAGAATAATTTTTCGAATCTACAGGAAGACCAATCGAACTGATTCTCAAATTTAAGTGAAATTAATGGGAGAATTTTTTTGAAATCGAGCTTGCAGAAGTCGATATTATTAATCTACGGTTCATGTAGTTTAATCTGGTGTGCCGTTTTATTTTTTCGACTCCTTTTTCGGTCGCATTTTGATCAACTTGAGCCTTTTAACCAATCAATTTTTATTTCAAAATTTGAACAAATCATGTATGTTTTCGAGAAGTTTATTTCGTGCTGATTATTTTGGTGTATTCATTTGATTTTTTGAGCATTTTCGCGCTCGATTTTTATTCGTTTTTATCCCTTTTATTTTTTTTATATCAACATGTTCATAAAAAATATATAGAATTATGTGTGGTTTTATTTCGATTTTATTTAAGTGTTTGATTTTATGTGGATTTAATTAGTTTCAATTTATTTTTATCTCTAATTTATTCAAAAGGGCTTTGTTGGTATTCTAAAAAATAAAAAGAAACCCTAACAAGTAGCATATATATTGATTGGGTTTGGACGAAAGGGAGACCAACAGACACGCGACGCCATCTGGTGTTGTCTTTATTTTCATGGAATTGCACATTTTCATTTTGATACTCCCTCCGTCTCATAATAAGTGTCTTATTTGAGCTCTGCGCGGTTATTAAAAAAATGATTAGCTGTGTTGATTTTAATGATAAAGGTAGTATATTTTATTAAAATACCCTTATTTATTATAGTTAGTGGAGTAGTTGAAAAACGTGAAAGTTAATAAATAGAGGTATAGTAGTGAAAAAAAATAATAAATATTGTATTGGTATTCTAAAGAGACATTTATTTTAAAACATACAAAAAATGCAAATGAGATATTTTTTTGAGACGGAGGGAGTAGTAAAAAGAGATAGTGTATGTTTTCTAAAAAAAGGAGAGGTGATCATTTTTGAAAACAAACTCAGTAAGTGTCTCCCTCCAATGAATCATCTTCATCCTCACTCTTTCTCATTCATGAAAAAACAACAGCCTACTCAAACCTCTCTCACATTTGTGACAAAGAAAAAATGCATTGAAAAAGTAGAGAGGGAGATATTTTCATGATTATGAAAAAATTACTTTCTTCTACCCTCTTAAAATTACAATACCCTCACTCTACAACAATGATTTTTTTATTCACAAGCTGCTACCATGAATCCATGACACCACCTTTCATTCTCTTCATCGCCTACTTCATAAACACAACCAAAACAACCTTCCTCCAAAGGCCACCATCACCAAACATTCCACGCTCATCACCTTAAACCTTCCTACATCATTTCAATCTCTCTTTTCAAACACAACTCACTTCCACAACACACCAACTTCACTTGAATATCCATTCTTCTATAACTTCCAAACTCTTCCAATATCACCAAAATAACTTACAGAATATTTACTCTTCACCTTTCAATCTTCCAAACTCAACATAACTCCTAAGACCACCTTTCCATAACCGTTAAAATACCTTTAACACACTGTTCATTATCATAACTCTCCATCACCTTACCATTATTGAAGTCCACAACGATAAACCTCCCTCTCCCCTCCTTGCCACCACCCTTACAAACCAGTCTGACCGCCACTTCATTCTTTAACTTCACCTAAACCACGATACAAACAACCAAACACACCACCACAATCTCTTAATCATCAAACAACTTGAACCACTACCATATCAACTCCCTCCCCCGCTCAAAGCATTTCTCGACGACGTCACTCACAACTCACGGCCAAGCAGCTACGTAACAACAATGGCATGGTATCATTTGGTTTCTCAGTTTTCATTTTTGTTGTGATACTGATTTAGTTGTTGTTGATTCTTGTGTCTCATTCGCGTATTCATTTGGTTTCTTTGTTTGACGATTTCGGTTACAATGACAGATTTTTTTGTTTGACGATTTCAGTTATGATGATGATTTCCGTTTTCATCAATAAAGTGTTGTTTTTGTTTTGGTTGGAAACATACTCAGTCAAAATGACCTCTTCATGATTTTGTTTTTTTTTTTGTTTTTTTGTTTTTTGCGTTTTTCGGAAGAAGAAGATGAATGCCACATAACATGTTGTGGGTCTGTGGAAGTTTGAATCCTTTTGTTTTTCTATTTTCCTTGGACGTATGTGGTAGCCATACATAGTTGATTTTTCTTTTTTATTTTATTATTTTTTCCCTGCACTGTGTCGCTATGTGATAGGTCGCGATTTTCTTTTTTAAAATAACACATTTTTTCAAAAAAATTTTAAAAAAAACTAAATTTTCAAATTAATTACAGAAATGGCGGGGTTTGGAAACTCAGTACAAGGGTGGCGCCATATGAAATGGCGCTTCAGTTGGAGGCCACAAGCCATCTCATATGGCGCCTCAGACCATGTGAATTTCAGAAAAAAAGGCTTGAGGTCAAGCCATATGAAATGGCGTCTCAGGCCATTTCCTTTTTTTTTTATTTTAATTTTTTAATTTTTTTTTAATTTTTTTAATTTTTTTTAATTTTTTTCTTTTTTTAATGTTTGTTTTTAATTTTGTGCAGAGGTATGGGTAGGAACAGTAGAAAAAGAGTGTAGGCATGCATTATTGAGTCATGCAGAGTGTGATCTTGTCAATAGTATAGCCATGCAGAGTTGTGTGGTCTTGTCAAGCTTATTGTAGGCATGCAGTCTTGTGTGGTCATGTCAAGGATAGTGTGTAGGCATGTAGAGCAGCACATGGTTCTTTGGCAATGCTTTTCTGAAGCAATTGACAATCAAATATTTTTCTGCCTATTAATACTTATGAATTATACATCCTATCATCACTTACATTCAAATCAGTTACAATCTGCAAACTATTTTTCTTCTAAATTTTCAAATATGGCTCAAAGACCACAATACTTAATAACTGCACATATCCTTGGTGAGATATTTGATTGTCCAATGAGTGGTTTCAATTTTAGGGATACAGAAGTGACTAGGTTTTTAATTGATAGAAGAACAAATTTCTATCATTTGAAAGCCCGGTTAGAGAAGAAATTGCAGTGCGGTCCAGTTGGGCAAATTATATACAAAAACCCTATCTTTTTTGAGGGGCATGATGTGTGCAAATTTTTTCAGATGAAAATACGGGATGATGAAGATGTGCGTAATATGTTTCTCAGCCATGAGCATTCTGGTTTCAATGAGGTTGAGTTATATGTTACATTACAAAATCAACCATTGTCTCAACAACTTGAGGTATCGCAGGTTTTCAATGATTCTGACAACGAACAAGCTGAGGTGGATGCAGTTGACGAGGAGGAAGAAGAAGCGGAGGACGTTGTTGACGAAATGATAAACGGCGATGAGGCAGACCAATTGCCAGACAGTCTTATTTATTGCCCACCCCAACACATGACAATACTAAGCCTAGGCGACGATCAACCATCAACAAATATTTTTTACGACCCATACAAACAGACGGATGGAGTACTAAAAGTTGGAGACAATTTTCGTACAAAAGAAGATTGTGTTCGAGCAATTAAACAATATCATATAACCTTGGCTGCAGATTATAGAGTCGATCGAACAAATCCGACTCTATACAAGATCTACTGGCGCGACGAGGCCTGCCCTTTTAGACTAATGGCATCTTTCAGGAAGCGAAGCGATTCCTGGAAGATAGGGTCAATGGGTCCGGAGCATACTTACATACTAACCAATCCAAGTCAGGATCATCGCAAGCTCGACTCTCAGCTGATCTGCAACGAAATTCTATCAATCGTGAGAGACAACCCTTCTGTGAAAGTCAGTACCATCATAACTCATATGGTGCAAAGATACAACTATACTCCCTCGTACAGGAAGGCGTGGATTGCTAGGACGAAGGCAGTTGAAAGGATTTTTGGAAATTGGGAGGACTCTTACAAAGAACTCCCAAGATACCTTGTGGCCCTAAAACAATATGCTCCAGGTACTGTTGTCTTGTTAGAGACGTTGCCGGCATACACGCCTGACGGGAATTGTGTAAGTGGAAATGGCATTTTCCACAGACTCTTCTGGGCTTTTGAACCATGCATCAAAGGATTTACGTTTTGTAAACCTATAATTCAAATTGATGGAACATGGTTGTACGGAAAATATAAGGGCACGCTACTAATGGCCGTGGCACAGGATGGCAACAACAACATTTTCCCTATCGCATTCGCTCTAGTTGAAGGGGAGACTGCTGGAGGTTGGAGTTTTTTCTTAAAAAATCTCCGACAATATGTTGCTCCCCAACCTGACGTATGTCTGATCTCCGATAGGCATCCCTCAATCGATAGTGCTTACAACAATCCTGATAACGGCTGGCAGGATCCTCCATCGACCCACGTGTATTGCATTAGACACATTGGGCAAAATGTCTTGCGGGCGTTCAAAGACAAGGGCCTAAAGCAGCTGGTTACTAACGCGGGATATGCATTAACAGAGCCTACGTTCAGATACTACCGGGATGAGATCAGACAAACAAATCCAGAAGCATTGAGTTGGATTGATAATATACCACGGGAGAAGTAGACAAGGGCGTATGACAATGGGCGGCGATGGGGCCATATGACAACAAACCTCGTTGAGTCTATGAACTCAGTATTCAAAGGCATCCGAAACCTGCCGATAACCGCTCTTATGAGGTCAACTTATTTTAGGCTCGCTGTGCTCTTTGATACCAGACGTACTAAGTGGGTTTCGGTGATACAATCTGGGCAGCTGTTTAGTGACTATTCCATGGCATTCATGAAGGACGAGGTTGCAAAGGCTAACACACACGTCGTCACGGTCTTCGACCGTTTTGCAGGACACTTCAGTATTGCAGAGTCTATTGATCACAACGAAGGATTGACTAGGGGATCTTACCGAGTGGAACTAGATAGAAGTTGGTGTGACTGTGGAAAGTTTCAGGCATTTCGTATGCCTTGCTCCCATGTCATAACAGCCTGTTCCAAGGTCCGACTGGACCCAACCAACTATCTCCATGTTCTTCACCAAGTCAGTGCTCTATGTAATGTGTACCGTAAAAGCTTTCAAGTAGTCGCAAAGGAGGACTAATAGCCTACATACGAAGGCGAAATTGTGTGGCATAATGACTTGATGTGAAGAAATAAAAAGGGTCGCCCTATCAGCAGCCGGATTCAAACGGAGATGGATACAGGTGAAAAAATAGTGAGGTTGTGTAGTTTGTGCCGCCAGCCAGGCCACAATCACACTAAGTGTCTAAATGTATTAGGTCCTAGCACAGCGGCATAATTACTTATGTAATCTTGTCTATTTATAATAAGAACAAATTTCATTTCATTGATGGCCTACATAACTCAATATAACAACATAACAAACCTAAACGAAGCATCACTTAACGAAACCTATTACCAAATCATAAAATAACAATAACAATAATAATAACAATAACAATAACAATAACAACACATAAAAGCAGCTTATCTAGGCAATTACAACCATCAACTTAATTTCATCTTGTAACATCATCATCATGAGGACACCGACATCATTTTCCACTTTCCTCCAAGTCCGGGTGACTCCGTCTGGACCAGACTTCTCAACCTGCCTCTCTATCTTCCTGAACTTTTCACCTGCCTGAAATTCTTCTGGTAGCCAGCGGCGAAGTTCCCTGTGCAAATGCTCCAACGTCTGGGTGTTCCAGAGTAGCATCTCCAACGGAGGCTTGACAACTGAATATATAACTAGGGCATTTTGTTTCATCAGTGGAAACTCAGGCCACTTTTCCTCCGTTGCTGCTGACGACGAGAGCCAGCTATTTGAGGATGAAGACATCATGTTGAGTAAGGGAGAGTTTGGGAGAGTTTGGGATATTGGTGAGGGAAGAGAGGCAATTAGGGTTTGGATGACAATTACTGTGCAAAAACAAGTGAGGGAGAGCCCTTATTTATAGGCACAACATAGCATATAAAATAATATAATTTTTATTATATTAAAAAAATATAAATTAAACATAAAAAAATTTAAAAAAAAAAAAAGGAAATGGCCTGAGGCGCCATTTCATATGGCTTGACCTCAGGCACATTTCTAGGGCAAAGCAAAATGGCTTGTGGCGCCATTTGGAATGGCTTGTGGCCTCCAACTGAGGCGCCATTCCATATGGCGCCACCCTTATAGTTGGTTTTCAAACCCAGCCATTTCTGTAATTAATCTAAAAAATGGGTTTTTTTGGAATTTTTTTTGAAAATCTATGTTAGTTTAAAAAAAATCCATAGGCCGCAGTTGGAAATTTAAAAAAATTACCGAAGTGTGGATTAATATTGGTTTGATTTTTCTCTTAATGCTGATTTTCACAATATACACTATTATTCATTTTTAGTAATTATTATTAGAGATTAATTATTATGCACTGACAGTGTAAAAAGTTTTACACTGTCAATACATCACCATCATCCGTTTGGATTACTTTACAGATTATTAAATTAAAAGTCAAACTTCTCTTTACATCCAACGGTTATAATTAACTGACAGTGTAAAATCCTTTTACACTGTCAGTGCATTTCAATTAAATCCTTATTATTATTATTATTATTATTATTATTATTATTATTATTATTATTATTATTATTATTATTATTATTAGGATTAACATTGTTAATTGGGCTTAGGCCCATATTTATTTTACACACCACCGTGATCATTTGTACATCCCTATGGTTTGTTTTTTTAATTATTTTTAATTAATTTTAATTAGTAGTTAATTAATTGGTTATATTTTTAAATGATTAAGTTAATTATAGTTTTAGTTGATTAATTATTATTTCATTACTAAGTGGTTGTTGAATTTTTCATTGCATTGCGATTTCTGAGTTACAATTCAATTTATTTTTTGATAATCGTTTGGATGCATAAATTTTATTGACCACCCTTTTATTGAGCGATTCCTACATGAATCACTTTACGATTGCTTAACATAGCACTAAATTTAGTTTGCTTTCGATTTCGGTTAGTTTCCAGTCTTATGGCTTTCTCTTGGGTCTTCTTACAATGCGATCTTTTATTTACATGTACTTGTTTAATATCTTTGCATCTTAATTGCCTCTCTTTGGATTGCTTTATTAACTTTTAACTTAAGATTAAAATTAATCGCTTTCAGAAAAAGAACAAAACAATAATCTCGATCAACATCAAGTGACCTTTTTCGATTAAAAGTAATATTAAAACCTTTTTCTTAACAAACACAAAGAAAAGGACTGTTGGAGTCTAGCATTTTGAGGGAAATCCTCGAATGATTGGTCCCGAGGCACGCGTTTTGGGTTAGCCATTCATTCTTTCTTTTACCCCCCAAAACACTTTATAGACTTGGACAAAAAAAGATTGTTGGAGTCTAGCACGCCAGTGGAACCCTTGAACAATTGATTCCAAGGCATGCGTCTTTTCTTATCAAGCGTTCGTTGTCCATCAAACCATTTTCTAAATACCTTTAATGAAAAAGGATCGTTGGAGTCTAGCACTTCGATGGAACCCCGAAATATTGATCCCGAGGTTTATGTCTCGTTCTTATCAAATGTTTGTCATTCACATATAAAAACATCCAACCAATCAAATTATTTTCCCGCCACCGTGCGATTGATCTTAAAAACCTTTTCATAAACGTAAGGTATTTTGTCTTGAGATGATGCAAGACAGAGATACGTCTACAACCGTTGAGTTGAGATAAGTGGTGTTTTCCCATTAATGTTGATATCTAGAAATCCATTCAATGTGATACAAACACCTACTCATCACCTATTTTAGGTAAAACAATATTTTCCGTCGATTAATACAAAATAGCTTTCGCTAAAATCGACCGACAAACAAATATTGTAATACCCCGTATTTTAATTACTCTGGATAATATTAGTTGTGATCTACTGAGTTCCAGTGTACTATGAGAAATTATCTGCAAAGATAATTAGAGTAACGGTTGAGCTCAGAGCAAATCTAATTAATATTATCTGTCTCTGAGATATTTTAATATTTGGAACTTTAGAGACTTTTTGGGCAATTAGTAGTATGACAATTGATGATATTTTACTATATCATTTCTTTTTCCACTCTTTTTCCATTTAGAAACAAATAAAAGAAAAGGATAGAAAGAAGTTGGAGATAAAGAAGGAGAAAGGAAAGGAAAGAAGAGGAAAAAGCTCAAGAATACAAGATCTTCAAACATCATCCATTCTTCATCAAATCATCTTCCAATCTTCATCATCATCTTCTAATCAAGGTGGGTTCTAGATAGATACCTTAGTTGTAGAATTTCATGAGTTTTAAAGTTAGGTTGGAATTGTGAGAAAATGATAAATTGTGCTAAAATCATGAATCTAACGGATAAGATGCAATATAAATGTTGTTTAATGCTTGTTGTTATGATTATACTGTGTTTTGATTGTTATGGTAAGGGTTGAATGTGTTTTGGATGGAAAAACTATGGAATTTTGATGAAGAACAGCGCTGTTGGGAAGTTGGGTTTTCCAGGCTTCGCCTAGCGAACCTGGGGTGAGTCCCAGCGAACAACTTTCGAGGGCTCGCCTAGCGAATTTTGTGCCTTTTCAGGGCTGTTTGGTTCTGCCTTGCTTCGCTGAGTTGTTCGCGAAGTGAAGGGCGAGGCGAATGTTCGCCAGGGAGTTCGCGAAGCGAACTTTAGGTCTGTTTTTGTTCTGTTTATTCATTCGCCAGGAGTTCGCCTAGCGAAGGCTGGAGCGAATGCTCGCTGGGAAGTTCGCCTAGCGAACATGATAGATCCTCCCACTTGTTTCTTTCATAACTTTTGACTCGTTTATCCAATTTAAGAGTTCTTTATATCGATGTGAAGCTACGAACATACTCTAGATAACGGAAGTGGAAAATACTGGTTTTGATGCCGATTAAATAAATCGGGGAGAACCGTGAATTAGTGTAAATTTGGGTTACGTTGAATTATGTGTTTCCATTATGTATTTGATGACTATTTAACTATGCTCTTATTATTGAATATGTTTGAGTATGTATGCATGCTAAGTACGAAATAAGTAGAGTGAGGATTATTACCGTAAACAATGTCGGAAAGTGTGGAATGACATAATGACACTGATCGTGCATGCGGTACCGAGGCGTGTGTCAGATACTAATGTCATGGAATGAATAAACACTAGTATGGAACATGTGTGTTAACCTTTGTGGTTGTGCTAAGGCGTTATGGCCTTGTGATCGTCGAATACGATCACGTTTGTGAGTGTGATCACGTAATCGTAACCGGTTATCTTGTGAGTGCGTTTCATGGGTCTCGAGCTCCTCTGAAACTTGTGCACAACTACTTGGCAGGTTTGATTCCCGCGTGCAGTACGAATGGTGCTCTGGGAGCATATGCTTGTGACGGTTAATGGCCTGTGTGAAGTGACGGTTCATAACGGTTAATGGCCCGTAGAACTCGAATCCATTTGTATGTCAAGTAGGTTACCAGGATCCATGACTCGGATAGACTTCTAGACATAGAAGCGGACGGGAAAAAGGGATGCCTTGGTGTGGTTACCGATTAGTGATATAGTGTGAGTTGATGAACTCATGACATGGTTCCATATAGTGTACGTGTACTCAAAGTCACCCCCCTTCCCTTTTGACTTGAGTTAGGTTTGTTAGAACCTTGTAGAGCCGAGAGGACCATAAGATAGCAAACTCACTGAGATTTGATGTATCTCACCCCACGTTGTTGTTTACATCACAGGTACTACAGGTTCGGTGAAGGGTAAGGACAAAGTGGTTTGACTTTTCCTTACGGATTGTAGCTTTTGAGATGGCATGGCTTCCGCTATGGCGTTTTATTTTGAGATCATTGTATTGATCTAGTTCTTAGTGTATTTTGGGACATCTTGTATATGTTATGCCGTAGACTTTAGAACTTTGTATTTAGGGCATTTAATGTATATAATGTGTTAACTAGGAACTTATGGTATTTCAGTACCAAATACTTGAATTCATGTATAATATATATGCTTTGATGTATGTTATTATGTATGGGTGTTACAGTTGGTATCAGAGCAGGTCGTATCCTTGACCTAGCCATGAAATAGTATAAGTATTTCTTTCCATTTCATATGCATTGTGTCGCCATTGGTCTTACGTGTTATATTTATGGTATTGAGTCTGATCAACTTAATCCTATCTGTATGACATTTAGGAACATGGCTGACGGGCGCAGAAACAACCGTGGGAGACCGAGAACTACTCTAGCAGGGACAAATCCGCCAGGGGACGAAGGGAATGCCCCTTTGTATCAATTCATGCAGCAGATGCAACAACAACAGAATCAGTTTGTGCAACAAATGGTACATCAAATGGCTGGTGGCGTGCATCCTCCAGTGGTTGTTCCCGAAGCTGCAGGGGGAACCTTTAGGGATTTCATTCGTATGAATCCTCTGGAGTTTCAGGGAGGGTTAGATCTAGTAAAGCTTATGAATGGATATCCGATATGGAGAGAATTTTCTTGATAGTTCAGTGCAGTGAGGAAAATAAGGTTGTTTTCGCTTCTCACTTGTTGAAGGGTCCTGCCATGAGGTGGTGGGAGAGTGCTTCGGCCTTAATGACAATTCAAGAGGTACCAAAGGTGTGGGAGCAGTTTAAGATAAATTTTATGGAGAATTATTTCCCAAGTTCCTTAAGGTCTCAGAAGGAATTCGAGTTTCAACAGTTGAGACAAGGCAACTTGATCGTGGCTTCTTATGCAGAAAAGTTCGAGGTTATGGCTGCTTATTCTAGGCAGGCTATGTATGCTCCTGATGAGAGATAGAAGATTGATCAGTTTCTTTTTGGCTTGAGGGCCGAAATTTCGCATAGCGTGTCGCAGAGGGAATTCACTAACTATGCTGAGTTGTTACGACAGTATTATGTGGCAGAGCATAGCTTAAAGAAAGTGCAAGCAGAAGGAGAGTTGAGTAGGGTGAATCAAAGTGATCGTGGGAGATCGAATCAACCATTTAGGCCAAGGCAACAATCTTTCAAAGGGAAGCAAGTTCAGAGTTCTAGGACTAGTGCACCTCCTGTATGTCATCTTTGTGGTAGGAATCATCAGGGAAGGTGTGGTATCGAAGGTGTGAGGTGTTATCAGTGTCAGAAAGTGGGCCACTTAGAGAGGGATTGTCCTCAGAGGAGGAATCAGACGTAAGAGAAGAATACCGGGCGAGTGTATACCTTGGATGCGAGGAAAGCAAAGGGTGGTAACTCTTTGATTGCTGGTACGTGTTTTGTGAATGGAAATCCTTGCTTTGTTTTATTTGATTGTGGAGCTACACACTCTTTTGTATCGATGCAATGTGTAAAGCGGCTTGGGTTGCAAGCGGTTCCTTTGTCTCCACCCATGGTGGTTACTACTGCCATGGATGAGATGGTTGAAACACCTTTAATGTGTGAAAATTGTGTTTTATCGGTGGATGGAAGAGTTTTCCAGATCGATTTGATTTGTTTACCACTTAAGAAAGTGGATGTTTTTCTGGGAATGGATTGGCTTTCAGCTAATTCGGTATTTATCGGGTGTGGAGAAAAACTAATCATTATTCCATCTACTGAAGCTACTCCGAAGCATGTTTTGACAACTATTTTAGAAGGTACGGTTGGAATGATAAATTTCTTGTTTGAGGAGGAAAAATCCGTTCTTTTGATTCTTACTAAGGAGGAGAGAAGTAACTTTCAAGTTTTGAGTATTCCGGTAGTTTGTGAGTTTCCTGAAGTTTCCCCCGAGGATATCACTTCTCTTCCTCCAGAGCGGGAAAGGGAATTCTCTATTGACCTGATACCGGGAACGACTCCAATATCCGTTTCTCCGTATCGGATGACACCACTTGAATTAAGAGAATTAAAGGATCAATTGGAAGAGTTGTTGGCTAAGCATTTTGTTCGACCCAGTGTTTCGCCCTGGGGAGCTCCAGTGTTGTTGGTAAAGAAAAAGGATGGTGGTATGCGGTTGTGTATCGATTACCGTCAGTTGAATAAGGTCACCATCAAGAATAAATACCCATTACCAACGATAGAGGATCTGTTAGATCAATTGAAAGGAGCCTGTGTGTTCTCGAAGATTAATTTACGGTCGGGTTATCATCAGATTTGTGTGAAGAGTTCAGATGTACCAAAGACTGCGTTTAGAACCCGTTATGGTCATTATGAATTTTTGGTGATGCCTTTCGGTGTGACGAATGCTCCGGCAGTTTTCATGGATTATATGAATCGGATATTTCAACCTTATTTGGATCAATTTGTGGTGATTTTCATTGATGACATTCTTATCTATTCTCGTGATCCTCAAGAGCACGGAGAACACCTAAGAATCATTTTATCTATTTTACAAGAGAGACAACTTTTTGCCAAGCTAAGTAAGTGTGAGTTTTGGATGTCGGAGGTTAATTTCCTTGGACATGTCACATCTCAGGGAGGTGTAGCGGTTGATCCATCAAAAGTTGAAGCAGTGATTAATTGGGAGAGACCGAAGAACGTTGCGGAAGTTCGGAGTTTCTTGGGGTTAGCAGGTTATTATAGAAGGTTTATTAAAGGTTTTTCCCAACTGGCTTTACCGATGACGAGACTTACTTGGAAGGATTATTCGTATGAATGGGATTCGGCTTGTGAGCAAAGTTTTATGAGCTTGAAAGAGAGATTGACGACCGCTCCTGTTTTGGTTATTCCTGATCCTAGCAAGTCGTATGAGGTATATTGTGATGCATCGAAGATGAGATTAGGAGGTGTGTTAATGCAAGATGGACATGTAGTGGCTTATGCTTCTCGCCAGTTGAAAGTACATGAAGAGAATTATTCAACGCATGATTTAGAATTGGCGGCAATTGTATTTACTTTGAAAGTGTGGCGTCACTACTTGTATGGTGTATGTTTTGAGATGTTTAGCGACCACAAGAGCTTAAAGTACCTCTTTGATCAGAAGGTGTTGAACATGCGTCAAAGGAGGTGGATGGAATATTTGAAGGATTATGATTTGGAGTTAAAATACCATCCGGGTAAAGCGAATAAAGTGGCGGATGCATTGAGTAGGAAGGTGTTGCATAATGCCAAGTTGATGTGCTAGAGTACACTTTATTGGAAAAATTTCGAGATCTAAATCTTCAATTTGTTTGGACCCCTAATGGTGTGATTATGGGAAATTTGAATATCAACTCTACTCTTAGGGAAGAAATCCAACAAGAGCAAGGGTTAGATGAGAAGTTATAAGAAGTGTTAGTACAATCGGGTTTTGTGCGAGCTACCGACGAAATTATTTTTATTTTATCAAAGGATTTGTGTTCCGGATAACGCGGAGTTAAAAAGGAGGATTTTGGAAGAAGCGCATAAGGGTGCTTTTACTATACATCCGGGGTCTTCAAAGATGTACCAAGATCTAAAGAGGGACTATTGGTGGTCCGGGATGAAAAAGGATATTGCGGTGTATGTGTCGGAATGTGCGGTGTGCCAACAAGTGAAGATCGAACACCAAAGACCGGGTGGCTTGTTGCAACCTTTAGAAATTCAGGTATGGAAATGGAATAGTATTTCTATGAACTTCTCCGTTGGACTACCCCGTACTCAAGGTGGTTATAATTCGATTTGGGTAATTGTGGATCGGTTAACGAAATCCGTGCATTTCTTAGCTGTGAAGACTACCTACAAGGCGAGTCATCTCGCAAGGTTGTTCATTTCGGAGGTAGTGAGATTGCATGGTATTCCCACTAGTATCGTTTCGGATAGAGATCCATAGTTTACTTCCAGATTTTGGAGAGCTTTTCAACAAGCTATGGGAACGAAGTTGTGTTTGAGTACGTCTAATCATCCGCAAACGGATGGTCAGACGGAACGGACAATACAAACAATGGAAGACATGTTGAGAGCTTGTGTACTTGAAAGTGAAGGAAATTGGATAGAACTTTTTCCGTTGATTGAGTTCTCTTATAATAACAGTTATCATGCAAGTATTGGTATGGCACCTTATAAGGCATTGTATGGAAGGAAGTATAGGACACCTTTGTGTTGGGCAGAAGTTGGTGAAGATAGAATGTTGGGACCTGAGATTATTCGCGAAACTACGGAGAAGATTAGGATGATCCGTGATAAGGTCAAACAAGCACAAGATCGTCAAAAGAGTTATGCGGATAACCAGATAAGACCTTTAGAATTTGAAGAGGGTGATCACGTGTTTTTGAAAGTTACTCCGAGATTGCGATTGAAATGACCGTTTCGGTCGCGGAAATAAAGTCCGAGATACGTGGGACCGTATCCGATTCTGGAAAGAATTGGTGAAGTAGCTTACAGATTGGCCTTACCGCCTTCTCTGTCGGAGATGCACGACGTTTTTCATGTATCTCAGCTTCGAAAATTTGTCCCAGATCCTCTTCAGCCAATTTTACCAGATACAATTGAGGTAATTGTTTTAAATTCGTGGGCGAATTTCTATTTAAGGGGGGGGGGGGAGGATGTAATACCCCGTATTTTAATTACTCTGGATAATATTAGTTGTGATCTACTGAGTTCCAGTGTACTCTGAGAAATTATCTGCAAAGATAATTAGAGTAACGGTTGAGCCCAGAGCAAATCTAATTAATATTATCTGTCTCTGAGATATTTTAATATTTTGAACTTTAGAGACTTTTTGGGCAATTAGTAGTATGACAATTGATGATATTTTACTATATCATTTCTTTTTCCACTCTTTTTCCATTTATAAACAAATAAAAGAAAAGGATAGAAATAAGTTGGAGAGAAAGAAGGAGAAAGGAAAGGAAAGAAGAGGAAAAAGCTCAAGAACACAAGATCTTCAAACATCATCCATTCTTCATCAAATCATCTTCCAATCTTCATCATCATCTTCTAATCAAGGTGGGTTCTAGATAGATACCTTAGTTGTAGAATTTCATGAGTTTTAGAGTTAGGTTGGAATTGTGAGAAAATGAGAAATTTTGCTAAAATCATGAATCTAATGGATGAAATGCAATATAAATATTGTTTAATGCTTGTTGTTATGATTATACTGTGTTTTGATTGTTATGGTAAGGGTTGAATGTGTTTTGGATAGAAAAACTATGGAATTTTGATGAAGAACAACGCTGTTGGGAAGTTGGGTTTTCCAGGCTTCGCCTAGCCAACCTGGGGTGAGTCCCAGCGAACAAAATTTCGAGGGCTCGCCTAGCAAACCTGGCAGTGAAGGTTCACCAACGACGTTCGCCTAGCGAACTTTGTGCATTTTCAGGGCTGTTTGGTTCTGCCTTGCTTCGCTGAGTTGTTCGCGAAGCGAAGGGCGAGGCGAATGTTCGGCAGGGAGTTTGCGAAGCAAACTTTGGTCTATTTTTGTTCTGTTTGTTCATTCGCCAGGAGTTTGCCTAGAGAAGGCTGGAGCGAATGCTCGCTGGGAAGTTCGCCTAGCGAACATGACAGATCCTCCCACTTGTTTCTTTCATAACTTTTGACTCGTTTATCCGATTTAAGAGTTCTTTATATCGATGTGAAGCTACGAAAATACTCTAGATAATGGAAGTGGAAAATACTGGTTTTGATGCGATTAAATAAATCGGGGAGAACCATGAATTAGTGTAAATTTGGGTTACGTTGAATTATGTGTTTCCATTATGTATTTGATGACTATTTAACTATGCTCTTATTGTTGAATATGTTTGAGTATGTATACATGCTAAGTACGAAATAAGTAGAGTGAGGATTATTACCGGAAACAATGTCGGAAAGTGTGGAATGACATAATGACAACGATCGTGCGTGCGGTGCCGAAGCGTGTGTCAGATACTAATGTCATGGAATGAATAAACACTAGTATGGAACATGTGTGTTAACCTTTGTGGTTGTACTAAGGTGTTATGGCCTTGTGATCGTCGAATATGATCACGTTTGTGAGTGTGATCACGTAATCGTAACCGGTTATCTTGTGAGTGCGTTTCATGGGTCTCGAGCTCCTCTGAAACTTGTGCACAACTACTTGGCAGGTTTGATTCCCGCGTGCAGTACGAATGGCGCTCTGGGAGCGTATGCTTGTGACGGTTAATGGCCCGTGTGAAGTGATGATTCATAACGGTTAATGGCCCGTAGAACCCGAATCCATTCGTATGTCAAGTAGGTTACCAGGATCCATGACTCGGGTCGACTTCTAGACGTAGAAACGGACGGGAAAAGGGGATGCCTTGGTGTGGTTACCGATTAGTGATATAGTGTGAATTGATGAATTCATGACATGGTTCCATATAGTGTGCGTGTACTCAAAGTCATCCCCCTTCCCTTTTGACTTGAGTTAGGTTTGTTAGAACCTTGTAGAGCCGAGAGGACCATAAGATAGCGAACTCACTGAGATTTGATGTATCTCACCCCACGTTGTTGTTTACATCACAGGTACTACAGGTTCGGCGAAGGGTAAGGACAAAGTGGTTTGACTTTTCCTTACAGATTGTAGCTTTTGAGATGGCATGGCTTCCGCTATGGCGTTTTATTTTGAGATCATTATATTGATCTAGTTCTTAGTGTATTTTGGGACATCTTGTATATGTTATGCCGTAGACTTTAGAACTTTGTATTTAGGGCATTTAATGTATATAATGTGTTAACTAGGAACTTATGGTATTTCAGTACCAAATACTTGAATTCATGTATAATATATATGCTTTGATGTATGTTATTATGTATGGGTGTTACAAATATTTTCTACATAGAACTACATAAGCCTTGAGTTCTCTATTGCACACAGAGATATGTAGGAGAGAGATTCAAAGTTTCATCAAGCACCCTAATAAAAAATATTTTTTTTGTCCTTCGCCCATTAATAAAAAATCTAAAAACATTTCGCTTTTCTTTTTTCTCTCTCTCAAATAAGTAGAATATTGAAAACTAACATAACCTTACATTTAAATTATAACTAACTAAATGGTTCTCATTGAGTACAATGGACATGAGGGTGTCATGCCCTAATTTTTACCGCTAAGATCCCACCTCTTTTGTATCTTCACATGCAACAAGATCATAAACATTGATTCTCCTGCCCTCCTCTGTGGGTTTACTTCTGAGAGAGATCATCAGGCATCTATGTGTTTCTTACTTTCTTTATGTTTGTTTATGTTTACTAACCTCTAACCAAAATATAAAAAATATGTTGTAGTTATCTTGTTTCCTTTCTCTATGTGTTTAGGGTTTTGCAGGGAGATTAATGGAAAGTGCATTGGTTTCAAGGCAAATGTGGTTATCCATTCAAGTCCAAATCAGATGGAAGTTTGACCTCATCTTGGTCAAACCATCAAGAGTTTGCTTCAATTGCAAGTTATCTGTGTCAGTGGGCTATCTTTCAGGCAATAAATATCCAAGGTCAAGTTGCCTTGTGGTTATCAAGCAGTGATTCATGAGAAGTTGGTTCAAAATTAGATTCATCAAGTTATAAGGATGTTTTCATCAAAGATTTCTCAAGAACAAGGGAATTAGGGTTTCAGTTCATTGTGCTTGATAATGATTCCTCAGCTGAAGTTCATGGTGCTAGGGTTTTCTTCTCCAAGGCTACATTGAGCATCACTCTTTCTCTATTGCAAGTTCATCATCATTTTAGATCATCAATGGGAGAAGAATTTTGCCAAGTCAAGACTTTTTGATTGGTTGAGATGCAAATGTTGATCTTTGGATTCATCATGGCATTAAGTTCTTAAGAACTTGTTTCACTCAAGATTTGATTCAAGTTAAAGTTGGAAGATTCATTGTATATGACCTACTTGGAATACAAGTTACTTGAAAACTTAAGGCACTCATCCAATATTGTCTAAGTTCAAATGGTCAAGCTTCAAGATTCAATTTTCAAATGTTATCCAAATTTTTAAGGCATGTATCATCCAAAGTTTCAAGATCCATCCTTTCTTAGATTCGCCCTTTTTATTCATTATCCATTTTTTCTAAACCATATTCATTTCCCAAATATCCATACCCAAGTCATTATCCATTATCCATTAACTTTTTTTTTATAAATCCATTTGATTTGAATGTCCATTCAATATCCAATTCCCAAATCCACATTTTTCAATTATCCACGTATATCCATAAATCCATTTTTTTCATGTCCATAACCAAAATTTCAGTTATCTATTTTTTCTAACCAATCTCCATCAAAAAACCATAATTCCAAGATCCATTGTCCATTACAAGAAATCAAATGTTCAAAAATCAACAAACTTTAAAAAAAAAATCATGCTAAGCCCATGATACAAACACTTGCCAAAAAATAACAAAAAAGGCCAAGAACAAAAATTCAAACTAAGCCCGCATGAATAAGCAAGCTCACACCAAAAATTATAGGGCATTTCTTAATGCACCACCCAAGTTTCTTAGGCACCACGTGAAATTATTTTTTTGCCCCTATATTCCGGATGTGCACATCCGGACGCACCAAATTTTGAAAAAACGCTGAAGTGTTCCGGATATGCATATCCAGAAACAATTCTGATGTGCACATCCGGAAGTATTTCTTATTACTTCGCGCCAGACGTTCTTCCCCCCTCATTATTCACCTTTCCATTTCCACTCCTTCTCAAACTCTCAAATTTTCAATCACCACAAATCTCGATTTTTTCCACTCGAGTTCGGCGCAGAGCAACTACTACAACGATCAACACACTCCAAATCCTCCGTATCACATTTTAATCGGTAAGTTTTCAAATTTTAGAGTTTCGGAGTAATTTTCGAGTAATCGATTTAGAGTAGACATTTAGGTGTAGAAATTGTTAGGTTGTATGAATAACATAGGTTAGAGACAATGTAGGTCATTTTTACTGCTTCAAACAGACGATCAGGGCATAAAAATGCCCTTTTGGTTGTTACAGTGGCCATGGCTGTCGTTTTTAAACTTCAAAATACGTACCGGATGTACAGATCCGGAAACATTGAAACGTTTAGTGTTTCCGGATGTGCACATCCGGAAATACCTAACGTTTAAAATTCTGAGTCCTTCCGGATGTGCACATCTGGAAGACTTTTTTTTTTCCTTTTTTAATTTTGCTTATTTGTTTGTTTTTGTTTAATTATTTTTAAACAAAATTTAATTTATTTATTATGCTTTGCAGATTACATGGCTGGCAGAGACGATCGTACCATACATGGACGGACAGCTCAGCACGCATCTGTCCGACGTGAGCGGATGCAGTCTACAGCCCAGGCTTCCGACGCAGAGGGAGTTGGGGTAGCCCCTACAGCTGAGGGACATCCTACACCACAGGTTCAGGCCACTTCCACATCACAGGTTCAGGCCACTCCTCCGTCAGCCGCCGATTCTACATCTCGGAGGCGTCGGGATTCTACTGCTAGTTCATCAGGGTCCCAGCCCGCACGCAGGAGTCGTCGGGAGACTCCAGCTCCATCAGCTGCTCCTCCTCGTTCCCCTGTTCCTGTTCCTGTTCCAGAGGGTGATCACCCAACACATGAGGGTGTTGACGATGATGACGATTTCGATGAGCTGGGCGGTTACCCCGGGGGACCGTCTAATATGTCCCTACTCGCGGGGTACTCTGAGTATACTGCCAGATTTGTCTGGCTAGGACAGGTAACCTTTCTCGGTTTATTTATAGAATTGTATTCATTGAAAATATGTTCATTTGTAACATTGTTTTATTTGTAAATTTTCAAGATAAGGATTCACAGAAGTTCTATAACCAAGGGGGCAAGGTTATGGACACGATTGAGATGCTGCCTACAGCTGAGTGGTTCACGTCTGCAGTTGCGGAGTCTGGTCTTGGAGGCCTATCTAGGATTGGGTATTCCCAGATCCAGTACGGTATCCTGATGGCATTTGTTGAGAGATGGCACCCTGAGACATCCTCATTCCATCTACCGTACGACGAGATCACGATCACGCTAGACGACATCTCGTGCCTCTTACATCTACCGATCACGGGTACCCTTCTGAGTCACGGTAGGATGACGAAGGCGGACGACATAGAGTTGTTGGTTACAGAGCTTGGGGCTAGCCCAGAGAAGGCACATGCGGAGGTGTACCAGTTGAGGGGCGCACACGTCCGATTCTCATTTTTGATGGATAGATTTACTGAGGCGCTTGCAGAGGCAGAACGGGCAGATGGTGATCCAGCTGAGGTGGCGATCCACAGGACGCGTGCCCTAAGGTGCTACTACTTGTTTTTGCTAGGCACGCAGGTGTTTGTGGACACCAGCGCCTATTATGTTGATATCGTCTACCTCAGGTACCTTTCGGATCAAACAGAGATCCATCGGTACAACTGGGGGGCTGCTGCGCTGGCATTCACCTATTCCAGGCTCTCTGATGGTTGCCGCTGGGCAACCAAGACTGTGGCAGGCAGCTGTACGCTATACGTGGTAACAATCTAATATTCTAAGTGATTTTTTCATTTCTTTTCTTTCTGTATTCATTATAATGTTTGACACCCATGTTATGTTTTCCATTTCAGGCGTGGATTTTACAGCACTTTCCCTATATTACTGATTGGGGGAGTGCCCAGGGGTACACTGAGGATATGCCACGTGCTGCTGCATTTGTCCTGCTCAGAGGGAACCAGGCGCCGGACCCCTTCAGAGTGTATCTAGATCGGATTGCTGCTGAGGACGTTTTGTATTGCCCCTATGCCGATCACCGTGTGACGCGCCCGTTCGATGAGGTTTGTTTGTTCTCAGGATGGCTGGCATGCAGTTCGACTGTTACTGCCTGATACCTTCCAGAGCGCGTCTTGCGTCAGTTCGGTTACACGCAGACGATACCCAGGATGCCTCATGAGTCTGCTCCTCTAGGCTTGACCCGCAGGCAGATAGATGAGCTATATGCTGACTACCAGTCCCACTTGGTACCGGAGGAGGCTCGAGCGACTAGAGCGGAGACAGACTGGAGTGTTGCTGCCGGGTACATCGTGTGGTTCTACACCGTCTCACACCCATGCATGGTGCCCACTGCTGAGGGATCGCCACCCAGACCTGCTCATCAGGAGATATTAGAGGAGCGTCAGTCTCCGCTGGACCACACTCAGGATGTCCTACCACGCTGTCGTGAGATAGAGCAGATAGCGCGGCAGGCCATTGCGGACGGTCACCTCCCTGAGGGCTCTGGTGCCAGACTTGCCGTGGACAGGATTATTGCGATTGCTCAGGGGGCACTTCAGTACCGCAGACATCGATCCAGGATGGCGGGTAGGGGCAGAGGCGGCAGAGGAGCAGGGGAGCCAGGAGAGATCCTTCGCCATACGCAGTAGTTTTTTGTTTGATGTATTATATTTATATTAGATGTATGCACTGTATTTTGACAGAGATTTATTATATATATATATATATATATATCATTTTATTTTATATATGGATGTTGTCAAACGTATATTACATTGCGACGATTTATTAACATATGCGACCAAGCAAAAAAACCGATTTTTAAAAAAAAAAATAATGTTCTGCCTTTTTTCCGGATCTGCAAATCAGGAATGTTTCCGGATGTGCACATCCGGAAAGAATCAGCGTTTTTAAAAAAATTGGTGCGTCCGGATGTGCACATCCGGAATCAGGGGGCAAAACCGGAAATTCAGATGGTGCATAAGAAACAAGGGTGGTGTGAGAAGAAATTCCCAAATTATACTACAAGCCTCCATGATTCAGATGCCTTCCAATTTCCAAGCACTATGAAAGCTTTGTGCAAAACTTCAATCCACATCTTCATGAAGCCATGAACCAAGCCTTGAAACAATGTCCAAGCATCACGTTACAACATTTGCTACTTTCCTAAGTCATCTAGCTACTAATGTCATGACGTAAAAAATCAACACAAGAACAAAATCTAAAGCCTTGAAGCTCTCACAATATTCAAACCACAAGGCATTTCGTCCCATGTTACACGCTTCACAAGCCATACAAAAAGCTAGTGATTGCAAGCCGTGCCACACATTTTGTAAGCCAATCTCTCACGCCTTGAAGCCAAGCTCATGCTACATGAAGGTTGTGCCAAGCTATGACCAAAACATTCACAAGCTAACAATCCACGTCATGCATTAACAAATAAGTTGCAACCAAAAATCACAAAAACGACATCAAAGGAATTGCAGCAAGAGCTAACATACCAGGACTGAACATCTGGAGCGTGGAAATAAATGGTGGGTGATCCGATAGCGAAAAACATAGAAGGTGGCCCACTGAATCTTAAACCAGACTCTGATACCATGTTAAGAAATGTGGTTGGGCCTAATTTAACCCTACAAAACCGGTTGGTAGAGTGAGGATTGCCCCCATTTATAAACACATGTTCATGCCATATATTGTTCGATGTGGGACTCTTAATAGTTACTCAAAACATTTTTCTCTCAAAACCTCACTTCTTGAATTTGACATTTACCTGAACATTGAAGGTAGTTTGGAGTGATTTTCGTTTTTACGCTTCACATCCGTTGTTGATCATTCTTGAAATTTTTGGTTGCATCATGTAGAACTTTTCATTGCGATCGATTTCGTATAATTTTTGAGCTTCGCCGCTGCCGGCATGGAGCTCCGGCACGACGGAGAATGTGTTAGCATGTACTGTACTTTGCGCGGCCATTCTTTTGCACTGGGAAGAAGATGATTCCATTATGATTTTTTTTTTGTTTTTAAAGAAATAGTGGGAGACCCGTGCGTTCGCACGGGTACAGGTATGATACGCGCATTTTTTCCAAATTAAAATAAAAATAAAAATAAAAATTAAAAATTAAAATATTTAACCAAAAAAGTTATTTTTTTAAAAGATATAATAACTTGGTGGCTATAATCAACAACGAATTTGACATTGTATATAAAGGTTAAATTTGTTTTGACATGACTTATATATTTGAAAGTATATAATAATAATTGAATCAACAATGTATGTTTTAAAGAATTTTGGAATAAATATGAATGACACAAAATTGTTCCAAAAAAAATATAAATAAAATTATGTATTTAAGAATAAATGAGTATAATAATTAAATTTCAAAAACATTGTTAGATGAATTCGCACCGTCGAATATTCCAGTGTTCGGAATAAAAATAAAATAAAAGTAATGGTTAAGAATTTGTGTTTTTGAATTGAAGTGATATACAATTTAATTTGTTTAGTGCAATTGGTTGTAATTATTATTTTGCTCCTCCCAACTACAATGTAAATTAAAATAAAATGTAATTGGCATTTGGTACTGTTTTTAATTGACATTTGGTACGTCTCAAACCAATGCAAGTTGCAGAAGACAAAAAGTTTTTTTCAAGAAACATTGCAAAGACAAAATACATAGTAAATGACTGAATAGAAATTGAAAAAAATGTTGCCTAGTTAATCACTAAATCTAAAACTCGTTCCAGACATAAAGTTCTCTCATGTATAGTCCCGCTCATCGTCATCATCAGAATCAACCGGTTCGTAGTCTGGTTGTTCCTCATCATCTGAATCAAAAATTTTAACTTTCCTCACGAATTTTGCTGATGTCATTTTTCTTTTCCTCTTTCTTCTTTGTCAAAGTGCAGGAGCGTCACGGACCTGTAGAAAAAAAAACCATTTAATCAGTATTGTCAACATGAACAGACAACCGTTTAGCCAAGACATTTGACATGATGTATTGTGGGATATAGTATTACCCACTTTATCCACATGAAGAAATTGTGGCTGTTAACATCAAAAGAAAAAATAAACAGACCCTGACATAAAAATAGCATGGCGTGTTGCTGATGTAACCCAGCCTAAGGCTAAGCCGTATTGGCATTAACAAAGGCAACAAAGCTAATGCAATATAAGAACGGGCAAAAACATCCAGGGAAAAGTAATCGTACCCGGGGGAGCTGCAGAGGTGGTTGAAAGTGGGGACCCTGTTGGTGCGTGTAATACCCCGTATTTGATAAATGCTCTAGATAATATTAGTTGAGACCAGTTGAGATCCAGTGTGCTCTGAGTATTTATCTGATAAGATAATTAGAGCAACTGATGAACTCAGAGCTGATCAGATTAATATTATCTAACTCTAAGGTTTTATTAATTGGTCCATTTGAGCTAATTTGGACATTTAGTAGTGTTACAAATATTGAGTATTTTCTCTATACTATTTCTTTTTCCCTTATTTTCCAAAGTTAGAAACATTTGGAGCAAGAGAAAGTAAAGAGAAGGAAAAGGAAAAGGAAAAGAGAAGGAAAAGAAGAGAAAATTCCAAAGAGCTCAAGAGCAAGAATCATCATCTCATCTTCATCTTTTCATCTCATCTTCTTCATCATCATCTTCCAATCCAGGTGGGTTCTAGTTAGAACTTTTATTTTAGAAGTTTTGGAATTGTTAGAGTTAGATTTGTTATTGTGAGAAAATGAATAATTTTGCTAAATCAAAGAATCTAACGGTTGAAATGCGATATAAACTGGATAGTATGATCAATACATGTGTGGAAACATCTGTTAATACTTGTTTGTGTGTTTGGTTATGTTTTGGATGATAATTTTGGGCCAAATGACCTGCTGTTACGTTGCTGAGAATCCTGGGTTTTCCAGGGTTCGCCTAGCGAACCCCTGGCGAAGGGCCTAGCGAATGATTCTCGAGGAGCGAACCCCAAAGCGAAGGGAAGGCGAATGTTCGCCTGGTGCTCGCGAAGTGAAATTTGTGCCCTTTTGGCTCTGCCTTGGTTCGCGAGGCAAAGGCGAAAGCGAACGTTCGCTGGGGATTTCGCCTAACAAACATGACAGATTTTCCGTCTTTGTTTCCTTTATAACTTTTGAACCGTGACTCCGAAATGAGGGTTTTTTATATTGATGTAAAGCTATGAAAGTGTTCTATGCTATAGAAAGTGAAAATATTGGTTATGAGCGGAATTTATTTTCGATGATGTTAAATATCGGGATTTCGTGAATTATGTAAAACGGAACTTTTGAAAATCTAAAATCTTTAAGATGTGAATTTGTGAGGAAGCCTTAGTACAGTAGAATGACTTAGAGAATTGTGCGACAATACTTACATCGATACTAGAAGAGTATCTTTGTTAAGTGGTTGTTAGTGGAGGACCGTAATTCCTCCGGTTTTGTATGTTTCACTTAATAAATATTAGTGACCCGTGTTTAATCCTTTGGTGTAGGATGGCCGGGGAAAGTATTTATTAGGTTTGTGTCCCTTAATAAATATTAGTGACCCGTGTTTAATCCTTTGGTGTGGGATGGCCGGGGAAAGTATTTATTAAGTAGGTAACTGTGACCCGTGTTTAATCTCCTTGTGCGGGATGGCCGGGGAAAGTTACTAAGTGGTTGGTATTAGTGACCCGTGTTTAATCTCCTTGTGCGGGATGGCCGGGGAAAGTACCAATTATAGATAACCGTGACCCGTGTTTAATCTCTTTGAGAGGGATGGCCGGGGAAAGTTATTTACGTTAAGGATCCGTGACCCGTGTTTAATCTCTTTGAGCGGGATGGCCGGGGAAAGATTCCTTAACTAGTTGTCGTTTTGTGTAGTATACGATGGTTTCTCTAGTCAGAGATGTTGAACTCAAGGTCTAGTTCCTTTTCCCCCGACTTGAGTTAGGATTTGGTTAGAACCTTGTAAAGCCGAGAGAATCCATAAGATAGAGAACTCACTGAGATTTGATGTATCTCACCCCACTGTTTTTGAATATTTCAGGTACTTCAGGTTCCGCAAAGGGTAAGGATAAGGTCGTGTGATTATCCTTACTTGTCTGATGGTGTAGCTTCCGTTGTGGAGTTTTTTTGAGATCGTTGTCGATCTAGTTCTTAGTATTTATCTTTGGAACATCTTGTATATATATTTATGCCATAGTTTTTTTGTATTAGGCTTTTTGGGCATGTATATGTATAATGTGTTTACTAGGGACTTATTGGCATTTTAGTACCAAACGTGCTTTTCATGTATAATATATGCTTTGATGTATTGATTCATATATGGGCGTTACAGTTGGTATCAGAGCAGGTCGTATCCTCGACCTAGCCATGAAATAGTATAAGTTTTTCTTCCATTTCATATGTGTTGTGTCGCCATTGGTCTTAAGTGTTATATTTATGGTATTGAGCCTGATCAACTTAATCCTATCTGTATGACATTTAGGAACATGGCTGACGGGCGTAGAAGTAACTGTGGTAAGCCCCAAACTACTCCAGCTGGGACAAATCCGCCAGGTGGCGATGGGAATGCTCCTTTGTATTAGTTTATGCAACAGATGCAGCAGCAACAAAATCAGTTTATGCAGCAAATGGTACAACAAATGAATGGAGGTTTGCATCCTCAGGTGGTTGTTCCGGAAGCTGTAGGCGAGACTTTCCGGGATTTCTTCCGCATGAATCCTTCAGAATTTCATGGCGGATTAGATCCTGTAAAGGCTCACGAATGGATAGCGGGTATGGAAAGGATTTTCTTGATAGTGCAATGTAGTGAAGAGAATAAGGTGGTTTTTGCTTCGCATTTGTCGAGTCCTACCATGAGGTGGTGGGAGAGTGCGTTGGCTCTTATGACTATTCAGGGTGTGCCCAAGGTCTGGGAACTATTCAAGGCAATTTTCATGGAGAAATATTTTCCTAGTTCCTTGAGGACTCAAAAAGAGTTTGAATTTCAACAGTTAAGACAGGGTAGTATGACTGTGGCCAGTTATGCTGAAAAGTTTGAGTACATGGCTGCTTATTCTAGGCAGGCTATGTATGCTCCGGATGAACGATGGAAAATAGACCAATTTCTGTTTGGACTAAAAGCTGAAATTTCTCATAGTGTATCTCAGAGGGAGTTCACTACTTATGCAGAAGTTCTAAGGCAATGCTATGTGGCGGAGCATAGTTTAAAGAAAGTGCAAGCTGAAGGTGTTGCAAGTAGGGTGAATCAGGGTGATCGTGGGAGAGCGAGTCAACAGTTTGGGCCAAGATCACAAGCTTTCAAAGGAAAGCAGGTTGCTAGACCTAATGTTGTTCCTCTGTGTAGAGTGTGCAACCAACGTCATTTTGGGAAGTGTGCCGATGGGGGTCTTAGGTGTTATAACTGTAATGGATTGGGTCATGTGGCTAGAAATTGTACTCAGAATAGAAACCAAGTGCAAGGAAGGAATACCGGAAGGGTTTATACCTTGGATGCAAGGAAGACGAAAAGTGACAACTCTTTAATTGCGGATACGTGTTTCGTAAATGGACATCCTTGTTTTGTTTTATTTGATTGTGGGGCAACACATTCTTTTGTGTCAATGCGATGTGTGAAGAGACTTGGGTTGTAAGCTATTCCTTTATCTCCTCCTATGGTGGTCACTACCGCCATGGATGAAATGGTTGAGACACTGTTGATGTGTGAAAACTGTGTTTTGTCTGTGAATGGTAGAGTTTTTCAGATTGACCTTATCTGTTTACCGCTTAAGAAAGTTGATGTCGTTTTGGGGATGGATTGGATTTCTGCTAATTCGGTGTTTATTGGGTGTGAGGAAAAGCTAATCATCATTCCATCTGCCGAAGCTACCCCGAAGGATGTGTTAACAACTATTTTAGATGGTACGGTGGGAATGATAAATTTCTTGTTTGAGAAGGAGAAATCTATTTTACTGGTTCTTACTAAGGAGGGGAGTAGTGACCAGCAAGTGCTGAGTATTCCTATAGTTTGTAAGTTTCCCGAAGTTTTTCCTGAGGACGTTACTTCTCTTCCTCCGGAGAGAGAAGTTGAGTTCTCTATTGACCTGGTACCGAGAACGGCTCCTATATCCGTTTCTCCTTATCGGATGACACCGCTTGAATTAAGAGATTTTGTTAGACCTAGCGTTTCACCGTGGGGAGCTCCAGTTTTGTTGGTAAAGAAGAAAGATGGTGGAATGTGGTTGTGTATTGATTATTGTAAGTTGAACAAAGTCACCATAAAGAACAAGTACCCTTTACCCATGATAGACGACCTGTTGGATCAACTGAAAGGAGCCTGTGTGTTCTCGAAGATTGATTTACTGTTGGGTTATCATCAGATCCGAGTGAAGAGTTCTGATGTGCCTAAGACTGCGTTTAGAACCCGTTACGGCCATTACGAATTCTTAGTGATGCCTTTCGGTGTGACTAATGCTCCAGTTGTTTTTATGGATTACATGAACCGTATATTTCAAGCTTACTTGGACCAATTCGTCGTGATCTTTATTGATGACATTCTTATTTATTCTCGTACTCCATAAGAGCACGGAGAACATCTAAGAATTGTCTTATCGGTATTGCAGGAAAAGCAACTTTTTGCTAAGTTAAGCAAGTGTGAGTTTTGGATGTCGGAGGTTAATTTTCTTGGTCATGTTATATCTCAAGGTGGTGTGGCAGTGGATCCGTCGAAGGTAGAAGCAGTGATTAATTGGGAGAGACCAAGGAATGCTTCAAAAGTTCAAAGTTTCTTGGGATTGGCAGGTTACTTTAGAAGGTTCATCAAAGGTTTTTCTCAATTGGCCTTACCAATGACAAAACTTATTCGAAAAGATTGTGCTTATGAGTGGGATTCAGGTTGTGAGCAAAGTTTTATGAAATTAAAGGAAAGTTTGACGACGGCTCCTGTGTTAATCATTCCTGATCCTAACAACTCTTACGAAGTATTTTACGATGCTTCTAAAATGGGATTAAGAGGTGTTCTGATGCAAGGCGGTCAAGTGGTAGCTTATGCTTCTCGACAATTAAAAGTTCATAAGAAGAATTATCCAACTCACGATTTGGAACTAGCAGCAGTTGTGTTTGCACTGAAGGTGTGGCGCCATTATCTGTATGGTGTGCGTTTTGAAATGTTCAGTGACCATAAAAGTTTGAAATATTTATTTGACCAAAAGGAGTTGAATATGCGGCAAAGAAGGTGGATGGAGTACTTAAAGGATTATGACTTAGAATTAAAGTACCATCCAGGAAAATCGAATAAAGTAGCAGATGCATTAAGTCGGAATATGGTTCATAGTGCCGAATTAATGATTTTGGAGTATGCGTTGTTGGAAAAGTTTAGAGATCTTAATCTCCAATTTGTGCGGACTCCGAATGGTGTAATTATGGAAAATTTGAATGTCAATTCTATTCTAAGAGATGAGATTCAACAAGAACAAGTTTTAGAAGGGAAGTTTCAAGAGATGTTACTTCAACCGGGTTTTTTATGAGCAGCGGATGGGATTGTCCTGTTTAACCAAAGGATTTGTGTTCTGAATGATGCGGTATTAAAAAGAAAGATTTTAGATGAAGCTCATAAAGGTACTTTTACGATACATCCTGGTTCTTCGAAGATGTATCAGGACATAAAGAAAGATTATTGGTGGTCCGAAATGAAAAAGGATATTGCGGTATATGTGTCAGAATGTGCAGTGTGCCAACAGGTGAAGATTGAACACCAAAGACCGGGCGGTCTGTTGCAACCATTAGAGATTCCAGTTTGGAAGTGGGATAGTATTTCTATGGATTTTGCAGTAGGTTTACCCCGTACACAGGGTGGGTATGATTCTATTTGGGTGATTGTGGATCGACTAACGAAATCTGCGCATTTCTTAGCCGTGAAGACCACTTACAAGGCAAGTCATCTTGCAAGGTTGTTTATTTCTGAAATTGTGAGATTGCATGGTGTTTCCTCTAATATTGTGTCTGATAGAGATCCCAAGTTTACTTCGAGGTTTTGGAAGGCTTTTCAACAAGCTATGGGTACGAGGTTGCATTTGAGCACGTCGAATCATCCTCAGACGGATGGTCAGACTGAGCGAACAATACAAACGATGGAAGACAGGTTAAGAGCTTGTGTGCTAGAAAGTAGAGGAACTTGGAAAGAACTTCTACCATTGATTGAGTTTTCTTATAACAATAGTTACCATGCGAGCATCGGTATGGCCCCTTATGAAACATTGTATGGGAGGAAATGTAGAACCCCTTTGTGTTGGGCGGAAGTTGGTGAAGATAGAATTTTGGGACCCGAAATTATTCAAGAGACTACGGAAAAGATTTGGATGATCCGCGCGAAAGTTAAACAAGCACAAGATCGTCAAAAGAGTTATGTGGACAATCGTAGGAGGCCTTTAGATTTTGAGGAAGGTGACCATGTGTTTCTGAAAGTTACTCCGAGATTGAGATTGAAAGGACCGTTTAAGTCACGCAAGTTAAGTCTGAGATACGTGGGACCGTATCAGATCTTAGAAAGGACTGGTGAAGTCGCGTACAGATTAGCCTTACCACCCTCTCTGTTAGAGATGCGTGACGTCTTTCATGTATCTCAGCTCCGAAAGTTTATTCCTGACCCTCTTCAGCCAGTTTTACCGAAATCAGTGGAAATAGAAGCAGACTTGACTTTTGAACCTCAACCGAGTCATATTGTCGGAAGAGAAACGAAGGTATTAAGGAATAAAGACATTCCTCTTGTTAAGGTGCAATGGGATATGACACATCCGGGGGATGCTACTTGGGAACTAGAATCAGAGATGCGGGATGCTTACCCTCATCTGTTCAGGTAATTTTTTAAATTCGAGGACGAATTTCTATTTAAGGAGGGGAGGATGTAATACCCCGTATTTGATAAACGCTCTGCATAATATTAGTTGAGACCAGTTGAGATCCAGTGTGCTCTGAGTATTTATCTGATAAGATAATTAGAGCAACTGATAAACTCAGAGATGATCAGATTAATATTATCTAACTCTAAGGTTTTATTAATTGGTGCATTTGAGCTAATTTGGACATTTAGTAGTGTTACTACTATTGAGTATTTTCTCTATACTATTTCTTTTTCCCTTATTTTCCAAAGTTAGAAACATTTGGAGCAAGAGAAAGTAAAGAGAAGGAAAAGGAAAAGGAAAAGAGAAGGAAAAGAAGAGAAAATTCCAAAGAGCTCAAGAGCAAGAATCATCATCTCATCTTCATCATCATCATCTTCTAATCCAGGTGCGTTCTAGTTAGAACTTTTGTTTTAGAAGTTTTGGAATTGTTAGAGTTAGGTTTGTTATTGTGAGAAAATGAATAATTTTGCTAAATCAAAGAATCGAACGGTTGAAAAGCAATATAAACTGGATAGTATGATCAATACATGTATGGAAACATCTGTTAATACTTGTTTGTGTGTTTGGTTATGTTTTGGATGAGATTTTTGGGCCAAAGGACCTGCTGTTACGTTGGTGAGAATTCTGGGTTTTCCAGGGTTCGCCTAGCGAACCCCTGGCGAAGGGCCTAGCGAATGATTCTCGAGGGTTCGCCTAGAGAACCCCAAAGCGAAGGGAAGGCGAATGTTCTCCTGGTGCTCGCGAAGTGAACTTTGTGCCCTTTTGGCTTTGCCTTGGTTCTCTAGAGGTTCGCGAGGCGAAGGCGAAAGCGAACATTCGCTGGGGATTTCGCCTAGCGAACATGACAGATTTTCCGTCTTTGTTTCCTTTATAACTTTTGAACCGTGACTCCGAATTGAGCGTTCTTTATATCGATGTGAAGCTATGATAGTGTTCTATGCTATAGAAAGTGAAAATATTGGTTATGAGCGGAATTTATTTTCGATGATGTTAAATATCGAGATTTCGTGAATTATGTAAAACGGAACTTTTAAAAATCTAAAAGCTTCAAGATGTGAATTTGTGAGGAAACCTTAGTACACTAGCTAGAATGACTTAGAGAATTGTGCGTCAATGCTTACATCGATACTAGAAGAGTATCTTTGTTAAGTGGTTGTTAGTGGAGGACCGTAATTCCTCCGGTTTTGTATGTTTCACTTAATAAAAATTAGTGACCCGTGTTTAATCCTTTGGTGTAGGATGGACGGGGAACATATTTATTAGGTTTGTGTCCCTTAATAAATATTAGTGACCCGTGTTTAATCCTTTGGTGTGGGATGGCCGGGGAAAGTATTTATTAAGTAGGTAACCGTGACCTGTGTTTAATCTCCTTGTGCGGGATGGTCGGGGAAAGTTACTAAGTGGTTGGTATTAGTGACCCGTGTTTAATTTCCTTGTGCGGGATGGCCGGGGAAAATACCAATTGTAGATAACCGTGACCCGTGTTTAATCTCTTTGAGAGGGATGGCCAGGAAATTTATTTACGTTAAGGATTCGTGACCCGTGTTTAATCTCTGAGCGGGATGGTCGGGGAAAGATCCTTAACTAGTTGTCGTTTTGTGTAGTATGCGATGGTTTCTCTAGTCAGAGATGTTGAACTCAAGGTCTAGTTACTTCTCCCCCGACTTGAGTTAGGATTTGGTTAGAACATTGTTAAGCCGAGAGAATCCATAAGATAGAGAACTCACTAAGATTTGATGTATCTCACCCTACTATTGTTGAATATTTCAGGTACTTCAGGTTCCACAAAGGGCAAGGATAAGGCCGTGTGATTATCCTTACTTGTCTGATGGCGTAGCTTCCGTTGTGGAGTTATTTTGAGATCGTTGTCGATCTAGTTCTTAGTATTTATCTTTGGAACATCTTGTATATATATTTATGCCATAGTTTTTTTGTATTAGGCTTTTTGAGCATGTATATGTATAATGTGTTTACTAGGGACTTATTGGTATTTCAGTACCAAACGTGGTTTTCATGTATAATATATGCTTTGATGTATGTATTTATATATGGGCGTTACAGTGCGGTTGACGGCGCTCATAATCCGGAGGTGGTTGAACCTCCGTAGGTAGTTGGTTGTCAGTAGCGGGTTGTACCTGGACGGCAGGTTTGACATGTTGTTGGGTCTGTTGACGTTAACAAAATTATAATATTTAATCACAATGAAAGAATACGGGAGAGATATTTTTAGTGAGTAAAATATGAAGCAGTAAATGTATGTGCTGAACCTGTAGAGTTAGTTGTGTGTCGAAAGGATGATGGAGACCCTGAGGTCGTTGCAATTCCAGAGAAGGTGGTATGTCAGGCGCAGTCTGAACGTGAGTAGGGTTGGGGGCATGGAGAATTTTGTTGGACGCCATAGAAAAACTTGTGTGTTTCTGAAGTTTGGTGTCTGTTGTAGAGAATAGGAGGCAGGATTAAACAATGAGGCTTATGACTCTTCAGCTTCCCCCTACATTGGAAATGGAAATGCATTAATACTTTTGAAACTATAAAGTTGGAATATTGAGAGGCAAAATAATAATGACTGGTGATGGTAAAGTCTACCATTTAGTTGCAAATACGGTGCATAATGTTATTGGGCATTAAAGGAAAAGAGAAGTATCCATGAAATATATTTTGGATACAAAACTTGAGATATAAAGTTACCATAAAAATGATACCAGATGCAGAGAGTCATCTGAATAAAGGGTATCCTAAATTTTCTTGTATTGTCCATAATATAATAGCACCTGCATCACTAACACCAGATTCTTGAAAGGCAAAACCCATGATATCTGGCATTACAGGGGACTGAAAACCATGAAAAGGATTTGTAAAAAAAATTCAGCATATTTTTCCACCTAAAAAATAAACTGCAGATTATGATACATTCATTATTACGTGGTTATAATTTTACAAAGAATATGCGAAACATACACCGAACCCTGCTCTTCTCTTGTCTGACCATCGTTTTTTCCACCAGCTTCAAGGATGTCGGTTCCATTAGGCTTTCCATTCCCTGTCAAACAAAAATAAAACTGTCACTTTTACTTTAAATGTTACAGACTCACAATGATGAAAAGGAATACTTCATATAACAAAGAATAACCATATTCATAAAAGAAAGTGTTTATTCGCAATAAAATGAAAGGTTTTAAAGTTTAAATCTAACAATAATAGTAATATTATGTAACAGGTTCTATAACAGTTCCTATAAAATACACAAATTAGGCAGAAGGTTTAAAGCATACACGTTGGGATGCCCATGCATCCGCAAAGTCAACATGTCCAAAGTCTTTAAACATGTCATCCTCTTCTGAACGTCGTGGCTCAACACTTGTGGTTGAAAGGATAAAGTTTGTGCATTACAACTACACATATTACACTTCATTAAGGACATTAGTTACTCGACTGAAATGGTTAATAAGAATGTAGAAAGTCAGCAATGATTATTTATATATGTATCGAATACTTGAAAATTTGATACCTTCTTGTTACATGATATGAGAGCTGAGAACTGTGTTGCTATCTACCATATGTTCCCGAACGACATGAACAACTGGAAGAGATAAAATAAATCACACAATAAAAATAAGCAACAACGTTGGAAGAAACATGTAAATAAAAATATATTGTATATACATACATGGAGTAATTGAGACTACTACTATCTAATTAGTAAAGGCTGAGACTCGTACTTTTGGGTAGTTACATCAGCTGCGGGAGCATGTCACGGGTATCATGGGCAGAATCACCCCAATAGTACAAGTAGAAAGAATTAAAAAATAGAGCCGACAAATAACATTAAAAAGAATTGAAGAACCATATAAACCCCAAACAACATCGTGGATTATGAACTAAATGAATGCACTCTAACCGTTAGGAGAAAAAGCCTTTGTGAACGAATTTAATACCATCTTCTGAAGTTGTCTCATATATTCTGCATGCACACTTGTAAACATAGTCACTTATATAGAAAAAGATAAAGAGAGGTTAATTTGTTGTTTCAACAGCAGGATATTGAAGAAAGTTGACGGTAACATGTCCAGGTCTTATAAACAACACCGATCAAAACTGAAATCACATCACACAAATAATCAAACTTACCACCCTACGAAATTCAAATCAACAACCAACATCAGAACCTCACAAAAATCAAATCAACAAACAACATAACCACCTTACCAAAAATTTGGACATCTAAAATAGGGTGAAGAAGAAACCCTAAAATCTGCAAGAAAGATGAATGAATGTGAAGAAGAAGGTGATTGAATTGAGTAATGACTAAAATGTGTCTATTAAATTAGAAGAAACAGAAATTCAACAAATTAATAGAATGAGAAACAAATATTTATAGGATTTAAGGACTTACATTCAAAGCTTATGTCAAGATACGTTGTATAAATAGGAAGTTTAGTAGTTATGGATAATACTCCAATAAGCCTCTTCCAAAGACTTCGACGTCATTGATTGTCAGGTATTCAACGTCTAAACGTAACGATTTGCAACCAGATTAGTGTTACTTAGGCCATTAACTATGTAGTTGGCAGAAAACATGCAATGTTTATACACTGCTGCAACCGAAAGAGAGGAAACCAGTTGTGTAAGTCAATAAAAAGTAGGAGATTGGCATGAAGCTTTATGAAATTGGCAACCTTTAAGATACCTTTTAAATTTGTTATGCCTTTATTTTCAGCATCGACCAGTAACTTTAATTTCCAGCACATAACAGGAGCATCTTCAAACTTAAAGCACATAACATGAGCAACTTAACACATGTAACAATAGCCAGTTGAACTTCATCTAAATATAAAACAGAATAAAAGTTGAAAGATTAAGTCATACCCGTGATGCAGAAAGTAATAACAAATGATACCGATACTTGTTAGAAGCCATACTTTCGTGTATCTTCTTCATATTCATAAGATTTCTGAATCCTAACAAAATAGATAAATGACCAAACAAATCCCGTAAGGATTCTTTCAGCTTCAACTTTCGACTACCGTGTGATCCACATCTTGTGATGACTCGTATTATCTGAACAGGTAAAGCAGAAATAAAAATACATTGGGGTGAAGTAAAAAAATGAAAAAACAATTCAATGTGCCTGAAATATATGAATGAAAACCTGATGCATTATATTTTCATACCCAGTTTCCAAAGGAAATGGCCATTGGAACAGCATCTGGTCCATTTATAGCAGCATTCTGAGTAGAATCTGCATCACCAGGTTTTGGATCTACGCAGAAGCAGGTTCTAAGTAGTGCAGTGGTTGACAATCTAAATTATATGCTCCTCTTAGAATCCTGAAGACACCCAATTCCTCATGCAATCTTCGGTGAAGCAAAAATACATACCACCTGACCAAATATAATTGACATAAACAAATTATAACTAATTTCATTAACCACAACATGAAATAACTTAAATCTCAACCGGTACTATCAAAGTCAAAGCATATATCCTAAAATTAAAGAAACTGAACATTGATCATTAAACAAATGTGAAATATTGAAATTCAGTAAATGAAAGAAGTTTTCCTCACCAAAGTGAATGTGTTATGAGTTTTGCTGGCGAAAGTCAATGGTTTCTGAGTTTCGATATGGGTCTGGTGTTTTGCTAATTGTTGTTGCCCTTGGTGCGTCATCAGTGACTAATGATGTAGACTTAAATCATCATTAGACATACACAACAAAAAATTAAATTAAAAATTCAATGCTGAAAGTGGAAATAACACAATCATAACTCACCTGTAGTTCAAATTTTAAAGCAGTTACCTCATTTTGTAATATTTGAAGGATGAGTGTGAAGAATTACCACTCATGGAGACGTTCATGGAGGTTAATGGTTTACTATTTCGTAACGACCTCTTCCTTCCTACCAGCGTCGGTCTTGTCCACTAATTTCACTTGTGACCTAAATGTTCAAATAATTAAAAGTTGAACCTATAACCACCTCTTGCTGAAGATGTTAATTGAACAACATAAATATTTTTAAAAATTAGGACCTTACCAACAATGGCTCGACGATACTGACCACGAAGAGAGCCAGAAGCAGCAGACCAATCTCTACCCTTGTTTCTGGAAATGGGTCTTTTAACAACATTCTACAACAACATCAACATCTTCGTTAGTAGCAGCATGTATATAAAATAAATACAGTTATAGTTAGTACATAATGGTTTTGAATAACAACCTATTTTGACTTCTCCAAGAAACCTTCAAACCAAAGTTGCACCTGTAGAACAAACCCTCGAACAACCCATTCTAAGGGATCTGAAGTGTGCACCAAATAACAGAGGTAGTAATCCAAAAGCAAACAATGAATAATATAGGAACTTTGGTAGTAATGGATAATAATCCAATAACCGTCTTCGAAAGACTTACACGACACTGATTTTGGGGTCTTTAGCGTCTAAGTGTAACGATTTGCAACCAGATTAGTGTTAGTTAGGCCATTAAGTATGTATTTGCCAAAAAACATGCAATGTTTACACACTGCTGCAACCGAAACAGAGGAAACCAGTTGTGTAAGTCAACAAAAAAGTAGGAGCTTGGCGTGTCAAGTACAACTGCTGCAACCAACTCTGTAAATCAAAACCTTTTCATAATAAAAGGTCAGTCAATGTCTTCAAAACCTCTTCATATAGATATCAATCATGATATGTCTGAACGGTAAGTTTTCCAACTTAAAAGTTGGCTTTCCCGTTGTAAGTTCCTGGATTGGCTGGAATTTTGGTAAAACAACAAGGTGTTCAATGCTGATGTCATGCTGTTGATGTTGCAGCATTGAGTCTTAGTACTGGGCTGTACTAAGTTGTGAAGGTTAACTATGTTTGATGTCATGGGCTTGATGTCATAACATTGCACTTAACACTAGGCTGTGTTAAGGTTGCTAGTTGCTGAAGTGGATGTCTGATGTCACATAGGTGATGTTGTAACATCAGACCTGCAGAACTGAAGCTAATGACAGCATGGGCTTGTTGTTATTAGGGTCGCGTATTAGCTGGAATTGTGGAGAGTGTTGACTCGTTGGATGAGAATATCTTGGGCTAGATATTTTCTGTTACATGGGAGATTTGATTGCAGGTTTGTTGGAGAATTAAAAGGTGGAAGATTTAAAAAGATTTTGGGGATAAAATCTGTTTTAAAAGATTCAGTTTTTAATTAACAAATCTGATCAAATATTGTGACAAATCCAATCCAAATTCAAGGAGCTATATAAAGCGCACAAGACCAAGGAAGAAGGCACAGAAAACAGATTGAAGATCAAGAGCTGGAGGCTTAGAGTCTAGGGTTTGTTTAGAGTACTTGTAATCACACTATTCTAGGTTTGAATAGGTGTTGAATTTTCTGTCCTCTCTAGAAGCTGTGAAGCAATAGAGAGTTGTTGATTGATCGAAGCTAGGAAGCAAGATCAAGGGATCTCAAAGAGGTTGTTCTTTGAGTGTTTTAGGGGATTGAGTAGTGTTCTCATATCTAAGTGGTTTCTTAGGTAGAAAGTCACTAGTAGAGTATAAGTTTAGGAGATTGTCAACTGGTGTGTTGAGTCTGTAAATTATATCTACAAGTAGTGAATTTCATCCCTGGCTTGGTAGCCCCCAGACGTAGGTAGTTAGACCGAACTGGGTGAACAATTCCTTGTGTTTTCCTGTTGCTTATTCTGTCCATTATTGCAGAGTGTGTTGTTGTAACATCGCACCTTAACATCACACGTCTGGTACCAAAATTTCAATTGGCATCAGAGCAGGCATCCTGTCTGTCTCTGGGTGAGATCTAGGGAAGTTACTTTCTGGTGAAAGATGGACAAAGAGGTTGGAGGATTCGTCAACAAACCCCCTATTTTGGATGGCTCAAACTATGAGTATTGGAAGCCTAGAATGACTACCTTTTTAAAGTCATTAGACAGCAGAGCTTGGAAGGCTGTCATTAAAGAGTGGAAAGCTCCAGAGGTATGTGAGAAAGATGAGGCTGGCAAGGATAAAGAAGGCACCTCAAAGCCTAAGCCTGAAGAAGAATGGACCAAGGAAGAAGATGAGCTTGCCCTTGGGAATTCAAAAGCCCTAAATGCTATATTTAATGGAGTGGATAAAAATATCTTCAGGTTGATCAATACCTGTGAAGTTGCTAAGGAAGCTTGGGGTATTTTGCAGGCAACACATGAAGGAACATCGAGAGTCAAGATGTCAAGACTTCAGATTTTAACATCAAAATTTGAAAGTCTGAAGATGAAGGATGAGGAGACCATTCATGACTTCCACATGAATGTTCTAGAGCTGGCAAATGCTTCCAGTGCTCTAGGTGAGAAAATGTCTGATGAAAAGCTGGTGAGGAAGATTCTTAGATCCCTCCCCAAAAAATACAAGATGAAGGTTACTGCTATTGAAGAGTCACAAGACATCAGCAAGATGAGAGTATATGAGCTCATTGGATCTCTTCAAACCTTTGAGCTTGGGTTGAATGAGGAAGAACCAGAAAAGAAGCCAAAGAATATAACTCTGGTGTCAAATGATCAAGAGGAAGAAGGGAAGAGTTCTGAATCCCAGGATGACTTATCTCAGGCCATAGCAATGCTGGGAAGACAATTCAACAAAGTGTTAAAAAGGTGGAACAATAACTACAAGCCTAGGGTCAAGAACAGTTCTTCTGACATCAGGAAGGCTAAAGAGAAAGATGAAAAAAAGCCTGCCCAGGATAAAGGTGTTCAATGCGTGGAATGTGAAGGGTATGGGCATATTAAGAAAGAATGTCCCACATTCTTGAAGAAACTGAAGAAGGGGATGTCAGTCTCCTGGTCTGAATCTGATAGTGAAAATGAAGATGAGTCAGCAAGGCATGCTAGAGCATTAACAGGAACAGTTGTGTCAGATGATGACAGTGATGAAGAAATAACCTATGAGGAACTAGCATCTACTTATCGAGGGCTGTGTTTGAAAAGTGCTGAAATTTGTCAAGAAAACAAGTGTCACAAACAACAGATTGCTCAGCTTGAAAGTGAAAAAGCTGATCGAGAGAATGAAGTTGTACTTGTTAAGTCTCAATTGGCGCAGATGACAAAATTTGTTAGGATGATGAACAGTGGTACTACTAATCTGGATAAAATTCTTCAGTCTGAGAAAGCAGCTGGAGATAAATCAGGAATAGGATATGTGGCCAGCACTTCAGGAACAACAAGAGAGATGTCTCAACCTGTGTCTCAACATCAACCCAAGAGACAGAATCCTACATCAAAGAAGAATAGTCCTCAGTCTCAAGGAGTTAGTCAGCATACGCCTCCCCAATTTCACAAGAACTTGGAGACTGCTGGGTGCAATCAGAACAGGGTTCATCATCATAAGAACAGGAATGAAAACAAATTCAACAAAGCTGTTCCTCATTGCTATGGAAGAAGGAAGCCACATCACCATAGTAGACAGCCTAAGAGACAGCATCATCAGTACATGAAAAGACAACTCAACTATGGTGTAAGAAGACAAAAGTATGAGTGGCAGTCACAGCCCTATCAAAGCAGAAGAAGATGCTTCTACTGTGGTAGGATCGGGCATATCCAGTCCTCATGCTTCAAGCTACATGGTTATCCTAATCCTGCTCCTCAACCCAAAGAGGTAAGAACTAAAGTGGTGAAGAAATGGATACCTAAAGTTATCAGCTTGATAGCTCGCACCTCCTTAAGGGTTTCTACCAAAGATGACTGGTATTTTGACAGTGGGTGTTCAAGACACATAACTGGAGTAAAGAATCTGCTCGTTGATGTGAAACCTCAGACTTCTGGCTACGTGACATTCGGTGATGGAGTCAAAGGGGAGATAAAGGGGATTGGCAAACTAAATTGTGCCAATGCTCCCAGACTGGAGAATGTCCTACTTGTTAAAGGACTAGCAGCAAATTTGATTAGTATCAGTCAACTATGTGATCAAGGATTCAAAGTAGACTTCACTAAGTCTGAATGTGTGGTCAAAGATGACAAAGGAGAAGTAATCATGAAGGGAGACAGGTCAAAGGACAATTGCTATCTGTGGGCACCTCAAAACTCTGAGTCATCCACGTGTGTGCTTACTAAAGAAGATGAAGTCAAAATCTGGCATCAGAAGTTGAGACATCTTCACCTAAAGGGAATGAAAAGAATTATCTCCTCAGAGGCAGTCAGAGGGATTCCCAAACTGAGCACTGAGGAAGGAAAAGTGTGTGGAGACTGTCAAAAAGGAAAGCAGACAAAGATGTCTCATCCGAAGCTTCAACATGACACCACCTCCAAGGTGTTGGAGCTTCTTCATATGGATCTGATGGGACCCATGCAGGTTGAAAGTCTAGGTGGAAAGAGATATGCTTATGTTGTCGTGGATGACTACTCAAAATACACTTGGGTAAATTTCACCAAAGACAAATCTGAAGTGTTTGATGTCTTCAAAGAGCTCTGCCAAAGACTCCAAAGGGAAAAGGAGAGTAAGGTCATCAGAATAAGAAGTGATCATGGAAGAGAGTTTGAGAATAGCAAGTTTGAAGAATTTTGCTCAACTGAAGGAATAAGTCATGAGTTTTCATCACCTATCACACCTCAACAAAATGGAGTTGTTGAAAGGAAGAACAGAACTATACAAGAATCGGCAAGAGCAATGCTTCATGCCAAGAAACTTCCTTATCACTTCTGGGCAGAAGCCATGAACACTGCCTGCTATATTCACAACAGAGTTACCCTAAGAAGAGGGACTTCATCTACTCTGTATGAGCTGTGGAAGGGGAGGAAACCAAATGTCAAATACTTTCATGTATTTGGAAGTAAATGTTATATTCTGACTGATAGGGAGCAAAGAAGAAAACTAGATTCCAAGTGTGATGAAGGAATCTTTTTGGGATACTCTACTAATAGCAGAGCTTATAGAGTCTTCAACTCCAGAACCAAAGTTATGATGGAGTCTATCAATGTTGTGATAGATGATGAAGATAAGCAGGAAGTTGAGGATGTTATAGAAGATGTTGAAACACCTGCTGGTGAAGCATCTCTTGATGTTGAAGAAAGAAATACCTCTCCTGGTACCACTAATGCTGAGCCTGAACAACCTCAGAAAGATCCTTCAATAAGAATCCAGAAGGACCATCCCAAGGAACTAATTATAGGCAATCCAAATTCTGGAGTAAGAACTAGATCTAGAGAAGTCATTGCTAGCTCATGCTTTGTTTCCAAAATTGAGCCAAAGAATGTCAAGGAAGCTTTGACAGATGAATTTTGGATAAGTGCCATGCAAGAAGAACTGGAGCAGTTCAGAAGAAATGATGTCTGAGATCTAGTGCCAAGACCAGAAGGGGTGAATGTTATTGGAACAAAATGGATCTTCAAAAACAAGTCAGACGAGCTTGGAGTAGTTACAAGAAACAAAGCCAGACTTGTTGCACAAGGATATACTCAAGTAGAGGGAGTTGATTTTGATGAGACTTTTGCTCCAGTGGCTAGATTAGAATCCATCAGGCTTCTCTTAGGTGTGGCCTGTAACCTAAGTTTCAAGCTGTTCCAAATGGATGTGAAGAGTGCCTTTCTGAATGGCTATCTGAATGAAGAAGTCTATGTTGATCAACCGAAAGGATTCACTGATCCAAACTTCCCCAATCATGTGTTCAAACTGAGGAAAGCTCTATATGGCTTAAAACAAGCTCCAAGGGCATGGTATGAAAGGCTAACAGAATTCTTAACAGCTAGTGGATATAGAAAGGGAGGGGTGGACAAAACCCTGTTTGTCAAAGAAGAAGGCGGAAAGTTGATGGTAGCCCAAATCTATGTGGATGACATAGTATTTGGGGGAATGTCAGAAGCTATGGTCAAACAGTTTGTTCAACAAATGCAATCTGAATTTGAAATGAGTTTGGTGGGAGAACTCAGCTACTTTCTTGGACTACAAGTCAGACAAATGGAGGACTCTATCTTTATTTCTCAGAGCAAGTATGCTAAGAGTACAGTAAAGAAATTTGGCCTGGATAAAGCAAATCACAAAAGAACTCCTGCTCCTACACATTTGAAGTTATCCAAAGATGAGAATGGAGTGAGTATGGACCAAAGCTTGTACAGAAGTATGATTGGGAGTTTGCTATACCTCACAGCAAGCAGACCTGAGATTTCATTTGCTGTTGGAGTGTGTGCAAGATATCAGTCTGATCCTAAGGTAAGTCACTTAAACCAAGTAAAGAGGATTATGAAATATGTGAATGGGACAAGTGACTATGGGATGCTGTACAGTCATAATACTGGAACTGAGTTAAAAGGATACTGTGATGCTGATTGGGCTGGAAGTGCAGATGATAGGAAAAGCACTTCAGGAGGCTGTTTCTTTCTAGGGAATAATCTGATTTCCTGGTTCAGCAAGAAACAGAACTGTGTGTCTCTCTCAACTGCAGAAGCTGAGTATATAGCAGCAGGAAGTAGTTGCTCTCAGCTAGTGTGGATGAAGCAGATGTTGAGTGAATACAATGTCGAACAAGATGTTATGACTTTATACTATGATAATTTGAGTGCCATTAACATCTCTAAAAATCCTATACAGCACAGTAGGACTAAGCACATAGATATAAGACATCACTTCATAAGAGATCTGGTTGAAGATAAAATCGTTACCTTAGAACATGTAGCCACAGAGAATCAACTGGCTGACATATTCACTAAAGCCTTAGATGCAAACCAATTTGAAAGATTAAGAAGCAAATTGGGAATCTGCATTCATGAAGTCTAAATTTGCAAAAGGGGTTGTGGACAGTTGGAGGTTCTGGGCTTGTGTGTAGCCAACTGCCAGGAGATAATTGTCTAATTATGGCTAAAAAGGGGGAGAGTTAAAAATTTCCATGAGGAGAAGAGTAGTTGCTGCTAAAAGAGTAAAAATAAAAGGTGTCTAGTTGAAAAGTGGAAAGTGTGCTGATGCTGTGGAGGGGGAGTATAGACATCATAGTTATGGAGCTGCTAGTGAAGTATTCATAGCATTGAAGAGTGGAGAGTGCAGCAAAGCAGACATCAAGGGGGAGATGTGTTGCACATTGTGAGCTACTGAACAGCTGTGATGCTGGTTCAAGTTTTTGAGGGGGAGCACCAATTGGCTGTTGTCAATAATGAAGATGGTGCTGCAGCAGATTAAGTAATGAAGACTATATGAAGATTGTCAAACTGCTGCAAGTTATTGTTTCAAAATATTGAAAATATTCCGCTGCTGAAGTCTCTGAAGATGCAGAGATTGTTTTAGCCAAAATTAGCCAAAGGGGGAGATTGTAAGTTCCTGGATTGGCTGGAATTTTGGTAAAACAACAAGGTGTTCAATGCTGATGTCATGGTGTTGATGTTGCAGCATTGAGTCTTAGTACTGGGCTGTACTAAGTTGTGAAGGTTAACTATGTTTGATGTCATGGGCTTGATGTCATAACATTGCACTTAACACTGGGCTGTGTTAAGGTTGCTAGTTGCTGAAGTGGATGTCTGATGTCACATAGGTGATGTTGTAACATCAGACCTGCAGAACTGAAGCTAATGACAGCATGGGCTTGTTGTTATTAGGGTCGCGTATTAGCTGGAATTGTGGAGAGTGTTGACTCGTTGGATGAGAATATCTTGGGCTAGATATTTTCTGTTACATGGGAGATTTGATTGCAGGTTTGTTGGAGAATTAAAAGGTGGAAGATTTAAAAAGATTTTGGGGATAAAATCTGTTTTAAAAGATTCAGTTTTTAATTAACAAATCTGATCAAATATTGTGACAAATCCAATCCAAATTCAAGGAGCTATATAAAGCGCACAAGACCAAGGAAGAAGGCACAGAAAACAGATTGAAGATCAAGAGCTGGAGGCTTAGAGTCTAGGGTTTGTTTAGAGTACTTGTAATCACACTATTCTAGGTTTGAATAGGTGTTGAATTTTCTGTCCTCTCTAGAAGCTGTGAAGCAATAGAGAGTTGTTGATTGATCGAAGCTAGGAAGCAAGATCAAGGGATCTCAAAGAGGTTGTTCTTTGAGTGTTTTAGGGGATTGAGTAGTGTTCTCATATCTAAGTGGTTTCTTAGGTAGAAAGTCACTAGTAGAGTATAAGTTTAGGAGATTGTTAACTGGTGTGTTGAGTCTGTAAATTATATCTACAAGTAGTGAATTTCATCCCTGGCTTGGTAGCCCCCAGACGTAGGTAGTTAGACCGAACTGGGTGAACAATTCCTTGTGTTTTCCTGTTGCTTATTCTGTCCATTATTGCAGAGTATGTTGTTGTAACATCGCACCTTAACATCAATCGTCTGGTACCAGAATTTCACCCGTCTCCACCACCGAGTTTACCTGGGGAAACAATGCTAATTGGGTTTACACTTGATTAATGGTCTGCAAAAACCTGCCTCAAATGACACACATTTATTTTTTAACTTCTTGTATTAGAAACATTAATATATTCAAGGCAATAAATTTGGTATCAGATTCCATACTACTTTACCTCATTGACTTGAAAATAGGCGCCGTTTAGCAGAAAGCTCCCTCTCATTGCCAATCGACATGGTATCTATTCATAATTTATTTCAACCCAGGGTAAGAATACGCACATTTATATTGAAATTACTTTCCCACCAACCGAACCACCCATCCCTTTAGTTATCCATTATAATGTATAACAATGCATGAGCAGTGGTTAAGCATTCATACCAGGATTGTTCCTCGAACCATATGCGGAGTTGCTTCGCGGAAGATGTCGCATGAAAAACATTCGTCATCATTACAGAGCTGGCCAGAGTAGTGAGTGCTGGAAATTATTTCCGGTGGCTGCATGGAATTTGTTGTGTTTCCTTCAGTACATTTTTTTTAAGTATTTGGGAAATAAATCAGAAAACACCAAAGAAACACCGATAGTATATTGCAGAACAATAGAGATTCTTCTAATTTTGCTATGCAATAACACTAAATCATGGTCATAGCCTCAAATAAACAACAGTGGATTTAATTCTGATACTATTTATAAAAAAAAAGAAACAGAAAAACAAAAAAATGCTAAATCTATCAATAGTATTGTAATGGTTTAAAGTATAAGTAAACTAAAACCAACCACTGCTTCGAAGAAATAATCGAGTTTCACCATTGTAGATGGTTCCTTTACGCTGGTTATAAGCATAAAAGCTTCACATAAATAATCATGGCCCTGCATACCACTTCGATACAACATCAACGGCAAAACCATAACCTACGTGACATAGAGAGTATCATTAGTAATACAATGTTACCCTCGAACAATAAGAGCAGTTACGGCAGGGCATGATGAAGGTCCCAATAACTTCAGATCCATCTGGAAGCCTGAAATCAACACAAACAATGTATGAAGCATGAACGTCGATAACATAATACCGACACTAACACACTGACATTGACAATAATTTTAAAAAACGAATGAATCTAACAGAATCAGAATTTTAATGTCGGCTATGGCCATTCGTTTATAACATACTTCTAGTTCAAACAATTTATTTCATGCTAAAGTTGATTGATCATACAGTCCTGTTTCAACAAAATAATTGCATCATAACAAATTGTGTATATCTTCTGCACATAAATCAATCACCATGTAGTATGGAGAGAAAGTTTGGTAAACATGGAAATTTCAGTGGATAATATTATAGATACCGATAGAGCTGAAACATATCAGCCACGTGAACACAACATGTGCAAAAATATAAGTATTTTGATGAGTACCGTAATGTTGACGCGCATATAAAAACAACGGTATCATACAAACAACCGAACCCTCCACATCTGCATTACCAAATTACATTAGTGTTAGAAATGAAAACAAAAACAAATGTACAACTTAATTAAAAAGTTATAGTTATAGCATAAGTACTTTTTTAATTTAAGTTCATCACATCACAGACTCCATTGCCTTTGGAATCTGATCCACAGATGGTTCCATATATGTATATCGTTTCAATGCATTTACAGCAGTCAGCAACACAAAGTTTCCATCGTTATTGTCAAAATGACAATATTAATAGAAAAAATCAGTGTCTTTATAGAACACCTGATGTCCCAACTCTGAAAGCTTCGCATTGAAGTCCTCATGTAGCAAGATCAAAACCTCAGAAAAACATAAAACTTGCAAAGCTGTAAAAACCATAACCGTTAAAATAGAAAAACCTAAAACTATCAAAGCTGGATGAAAAAACGTTATTTGTAGACATTCGTGTCTCACTTCAACACGACCTAACTGAAAGACAAGACTGATAAACCTTGTAGACATGAAATCTAAGATTGCAGAAAACTAAAAAAGTCATAAAACAACAATTGTGAATTCGACCACCATGAAAGTCGCAACGTGAAACTCTATTCCCCCACCACAAATCCATTACAGCGTAACCGCACACGGCAGTAAAACCGCAAAAAATGTCATAGTCTTCGTTGTTAAAATCGTAGACATGTAAATAACAACACCGATTCCAAAAAATCGAAATGCATTTAGGTAAAATGGAGAAAGATAATAGGGGAAAGAAGAAACTTACAGCAAAATTATTGTATACAAAACGAAGGAGAAGAAACTTGAAGCAAAATAAATGTGAAGATAAGGAAGGAGGAAGAAGAAGAGGGAGTACGAAGAAGATGAGAGAGAGAACGAAGATCAAGACAGATATTTGTCTTGAATTTGTTCAATTTCCAGCCTATTTTTTCACAGCAAAAGGACATTTAGAATAGTTCCCCTTTTCAACTACTGATTATCAATTTGGTGCAAAAGTAGGCAATGTAGTGCAATTAGTCTAGTTGTATTGTAATTAGTCCATAATTCAGTTGGATTTAGTTGCATTTAGACATAAAATACCCCTCAAAAGCTGATGTGGCATCATTAGTAGAAAGGTTAGTATATTGGTTTCCAGAACCACTAATTTTCCTATATTATAGATATCTTCATGTAACGTGCTCCTTGGGTTGGGTCGTGTCATATTCTTGGATTGCTACCATCACCTCCATTTTTCTATCATCACTTCCATTTCTTCTTCTTTATTTCTTTTCTTTTTAAAAACTGTTTCCTCTTTTTTTAGTTAATTTTTTTAAATGTGTTCTTAATAAAATTTTCAATTAATTGTTTCTTGATTTGATATTTTAAACCTTGTTTCATTTCTTTGATTTTTTTTTTTGTATTTTGATATTTTGTTTAAAGTTTCCTTTTAGAAATAATTTGATATTGCCTATTGCTTTATTTTATATTCTTGTTGATTGTTAATATATTGGTTGTTGGTTGTTGCCTTGGATTTTGATTTTTGATAAAGATCTCATCAATATCAATGGATTTTAAGTGTTGATAGGAAACCCTAATCCACTAAGAGAGGTGATTGGTATTGATGATGACTTAATTGATTTGAGATTCAATTTGGACGTTCCTTTCTTCTTAACCTCTTTCTTCTTCTTTTTCACCATTTCTTGGATCAATTGGAAAGTGTTGTAGGCCACCTTGTTCATGAAATCTTGAGTGGTTCTTGATGAACTTTCATCAATTCAAATCTACCATTTGACTGATCATTTGATCAATTGAGGTACTTTGGGTTGATACATAAGTTTGTCCAAAGTACTATGAGAGGTTGATTGATGTAGTGGATCCATCTTTTCTTGACTTAGGTTTTGATCAACATTGTTTTGACTTGTGCTACATATTTTAGGAGTATGGTCATTATATCATATCTTTAACATGTATGGTACATAAAGTTTACTGACCGGCCTCCTATAGTATGACCTTCCTTATAGGTTGTGCTACGATTGCTTAACATAGTGCTATATTTGTCCCTAATCGAAAAGTGATCATATTTGTCCAATTTTAGATATGAGTCATCTTTAGTTTAGATGTAAATTTTCTATCTCCATAATGTGTAGTTTCTTTTCCACCTAAGAGAGCTAGTGGCATACTTGTCGATTTTATCCAAGTTGGAGCCCTTCTCAAAGGATGATGCAAAGTTCTCACACATTGTTGGGTTGATTAGTTGAGTAATCTACTTCAAATGACAAAATATCTTCACTAACACTAACACTAACCTTAATTGTACTAACCTTTACATTATGCCTTTATTTTTATGCACTTTTATCTTTATACTTCTTTACTTTATGCTTCTTTATTATGCTCTTTATTTTAGGCTTATCATTATCATATCATATTATTCATCTTGTTTGTGTTTATGCCTTTTTCTCTTTGTCCATTTGGACTTTCTTTTTCTTTTTAAGACATTAATAAAGGCCTAAACATCTTAAGACTCTTAATGCTCCTTGGACTTTTTGGTGACTATCCTTTGCTCATGGATGATGAACTTAGAATTAAGATATTTGCCCTATGATTTGGAGTGATACCCTGAGACCTTGGATCTTATTTGGCACTTTGACCATGAAAGACCTCTAGGAAGACTTGGCTTGGATGCTTGGTTATCTCTTTGCTTGAATATCTCTCTGCTTGGTTATTATTTGCTCATTTGGTTACTTGAGTCCAAAGGATGAGAGCTTTAGCTTGTTATGTTAAAGGCTTGTATCTTGGTTAGATCTTTCCTTCCTTAGCTTTTATTTTATGCTTTAGGATAGTCTCTTTATCTCCTCCCATTCTTCAATTTTTAAAATTGACTCCCTATTTTTAAAACTTTCTTCTTTCAAACTAGAACCTCTTTCATAATAAACCTTGACTTCGTCAAGTGCATTTTCAAACTTCATTTTCTTAATAAATGCTAATTAATTTTAAGCATACTTTGACCATTTTCAAACGACTTAAAAAACACTTAACTCATTCAAACCATTTTGTGCCTTTGTGCACTCTTCCTTTAAAACTTTTAATAAAGTTTAGACACGAGTCATTTAAAGTTGAGATATGATCCTCCTATCCCCATAATATTTTTTGGATTGAGTTAACACTTTTCCACCTTTAAGAGTTAGTAGCATACTTGTTGATTTTATCCAAGTTAGAGGCCTTCTCATGGTGATGCAAATGTCCATTTTCACATACTTGTGGGTGATTAGTTGAAGTTTTCTCCTTAAAATGATAAGTTGTCTTTTCATTTAAAATGAATCATAAAAAAACATTTTGGTTATTTTTACCACGAACTACGAGGGTTTGATCCTCCATTGCACTTTGTGGGTACGTAGGCATGAGGCTCAGGAAGTCTTGTCAAACACAAAAATATTAAAAAATACCTCTCTTCCCACCTCACCAATCTTTTGCAAACAATACATTTTTATAAGCCAAACGCTAGATTTACAAAGAGGTTCCTATAGAGTACTATAGACATTTTGGGTGCTAACATTAACACCCTAAATTCCCCCGAATAATTTAATCAAAAAATTAGTGTAAAATGAAACAACTCGGAATAAAAGGGTATTACTTTCAACAAGAACTTGCTCACAATAAGACATGTAACATATAATAAATATTAATGCAACTTTAATCCAAAAATCATCTTTATTACACAGCGGAAATTCTTCATTGTGATCAACAAAATATAACGGTTTCAATTAATCAAAATATTTGTTTTCAAAAATGTAAAGGCAATTGTAATTCTTTAACAAAGTAAAATCATGCATAAAGCGTTCCCGACTCCCAATGTTACATATCAGAGCAGACTCCAAACTAAAGTGAAGCACCTCGTCTTCACCGACCACGACTTCCACACTACTCCTGATTATCTGCACGTTACCCATGTGGAGGCAACATTCAAACAGAAGGTGTGAGATTTCACATTCAATAATACAAGGCAATAAATCGTATAAAGGAATTAGCAACACATAACATCATATAACTGCGCAACTCATCATTATCAATACTTCGCATAAGTCCAACAACAAATCATCACATAACTTCACTCAACAATACAACAACACGACTCAACGGATGCAATGCAGTGCAATCATGCATGTGGTACCATTGGAGCAGAACTCCCAACTTAAAATTTGCCAATTAATAGAGGCATCAACAAGGCATAAGCCTTCAACTTAATATTTTGCCAATCCAGAGCAACTTACCGAGCAGCAGCTCCGGCTTGATATGCTATGCAATGCGACTCAACATGAACGTCAGAATAACAACAATGATAGTTATATATCAATGCAACAACAAAACAACATTGGCCATAAGCCCACAACTTAACTCTTGCCAATAATTAGAGGCAATGCAACACATTTCACACCTGCAACTTTATAATTCCCAACAACAATATCACAGCAACTATAACATACTTTGTATCAACTAACATATACTACAAGCAATCACGACTTCACAATTAATCAACATTATTCTTCGCAAATAAACAATAATTTCAATCACATACTTATAATTACAAAACTCAAGCATGTATACTTTAATCGAAAACGCTTCAAAAGCAGCTCAAGGACATGACGAAATAATGATTAAAATACACCTAAATTCATCATTAAATACAAGGAATCACGTTTTGAATTCATTTCACAATCTGGAAAATTTTCCATTTCGAAATCGCGCTAAAACTCAAACTTTCACTTCGCAAAAAATCAGAATTTTAACACTATAATTCCATTTCAGTTATTCCACACAAGATAACTCACCCATGGGCCAGACACTATTATTATAAGATATCTCGTCTCATTATCTTTCCAAAGATTCGAGCGGCGTACGAATCGGACTCCCGGAACTCAAGTTACGAATTTTTGAAGTTTCCAAAATTCTGCACTAACATAGCTACGGGTTTGATCACTTTTTGCCCAAATACCCATCCAAAACTTCGATTTAATTCGCGAGACTCTTATTTTAACTTAGTTATACCTATTAGAACTCATTGGTAGCATAAAAACTAATTTTCGCGACGATGAATTTCGCACCAAAATTTCTAGGTTTCACTATTCATAACCCAAAACAGAATTTCTTCACATTATTCTCATAGAAACACTACATCATAACGATAACATTATAATTCAATCATTGCAAACTCCTAACATCAAATTGGGTTCAAATTCCTAATATCAAGATACTAAATTAACACGTATCAATCAATTTCATTCATCTCTAACAACAACAACTATAAACCAATATCTAACTCAATCCCTTTCATGATTATTGAACCCGTATTAGAGAAAGTTAGTCCCACCCTTACCTTAGATTGGATGACCTTTTTGAATCTCTAAACTCTAGTCTGTTGCCTTCTCACGATCGTTCTTCTCTTCTTTCTTCTCACTTCTACGGTTTCCTCAAAAGTTGTATTCACGTTCTATTGTGTAACTTCCTCAAACTCCTTATAACATATTCCCCTTATTCCAACTTAGCCCCTAGAACTCCTAAGTTCCCTCTTTTTGTCAGTTTTGCCCTTACTACCTCATTATTCCATTTTAATTTTATTCCATTAAATAAATATTTGATGTCACGCTAGTTAAACAATTATTTAACTAATATTCTAATAATCAAACAATACCACTAATTCTCATTATTTATTTCCCCACTAATAATATTATAATAAGCTAATAATATTATTCACCAACACCCATCAACACATGACAAAATATCATACATTGTAAATATTCATGTAAATCACTCACAATTATCGCTAAACTCGGTAAAATAATTAAATAATAAATCAGGGCGTTACAACTCTCGTCCACTTAGAATATTTTCGTCCTCGAAAATTCACCTGATGCGAACTACCCCGGATACGTCTTCGCATCCGATTAATCAATTCCCATGCCATGAAAGGCAACACCGCGGTTAACACAAAACAACAAACTAACTTACTAACGACGACAACAACAAGATGCAATGCTCACGCAATGCACTCGACGACCAACTCAAGACACAAAGGATAACCAAGTTAAGAACACACAAGTTCACTATGAACCAGAACACAACACGATCGTCACCATCACCATATGCAACACTCCCTTAATTCTCCATCATAGGAATTAGCTACTCGCACTCGAACCATCACCATAGGTAACTAGGCAACAACAAAGACAAAAACACAAAAGTCCATAACACAACCTCAATGTAGCCAAACTACTAACATCGTTGTTACACACGTACGAACAAACTGAACTACACCACGCTTTCGCTGCGCACTCGAATTACTCACAACTATCAAATCTACCAAGTTCACATCCAACTTCCGACCATCAAAGCGATATCCGACCAAACAGGTATTCTACACTCTTGTGATTACTAAACACTTCGGACCTAGATCCATAAAAATAATTCCTCCGGATACTTAACACAATTACAACCTCAGCCAATTCCAAATCTTGAATAGGATAGATACTTTCATGAATCTCCAACTATCGTAAAAAATAAGCTACAACTTCACCATCTTATATTATCACACTGTCTAAACTCATCTTAAACACATAACAGCATCCCAATACCATAACCGCATAAGGATACATATTTCAAATTAATTTCGACAAGAAAAATCACCTTTTCCACTCCCAGACCGCACTAAGTGGGATCCGACTCGCACTAAGCGCGCTCGCTTCTGCCTCGAGAGGGCGAGAGTCTTCCAGACCGCGTTGGGCGCGCTCAACGGTGCTAGGCATCCTTTGCGATTCCTGCTACAAAACTCCGTGATAATAACCGACTAAGTCCAAGAATATTATACTCCCCTTAATGCACTGCAGAGCTTCCTCATTATAGAACTACATCTACTTGGATGGATCCACAACAATACCCTCATCTGAATTAACACAACCAAGTAAGCTCATCTCTACTAACCAAAAATCACATTTTGGTAACTTAACATATAACTCCACTTCTTTCAATACTTGTAACTCAATTCTCAATTACTCTACACGTTCTTCTTCCGATTTGTATAATAGATCCGAACATCCACAATGAACACCAGTTCTAACTTATCCAAATAAGTATGGAAGATACGATCCATACTCCCTACACACACTTTAAGGCATACTAGTCACTACTATCCTCTACCAAACATCCTTGGTTAAATCATAGTCTCGTATTTCCATTTATTCCCTCACTGGATCATCTTTCCAATGCTTCAAGTCTCATATATATCGGATTCTCGATTCATCTCAAATCAAAACTCAAGCTACCCCAGACATAACTGTGAGTTTCCATACTACTCACTGATCCACACGTAGCCTCATGCTGTCATTCTTTTCTTTACTAATAATAAGGCTCTCCACGGCGACACCTTGGCATATCTTTAGTCAGCACGTTGTTCTCTACTTCTGATAAGTAACTATCAACATCATCTAATCAACATACAAAAGCCTCGAATCCGCCTCATCTTCAGATATAGGAATCTGCATCGACTAATCATACAATCCACAAGCACTTGGCTCGACTTCAAACAATTCAATGTACATACTATACCAGCTAGCAAGATACATCTATCCCATCCAACATGATCTCGTCTACTATCAACAAGAGATTAAGGGTGATCAGTTCCTCAATTTGTCAATAGGTAGCTGGAAACCATAACGGTGGTATACATCATCATTACCAAACTACAATAGCATCCTTTACTTCGTGCCCAAAGTTACCTAAGCATAATGCTCCGTCATCTCGCTAAGGCTTACAATCGTTTTCTTAATTTCCATCTTTTCAACCTCGTCAATGATATATAAACGCCCAAAATCCATTACATATTCTCCGATACACGCTTGTAACACAACACAATTGTTAAATATTCTCCGAAAACCAAAAATGCTACTACTTCAAGTACAATCCAAATCAGTCCGCTCTAAATGAAACATTTATCCAAATAGAGGACTTTAACAATACTAATAAATCCTTCTTCCTTTCTTTAATTTCACAATCTTGATGATCCGTATAGTTTCACATTTGATCTCATCCTAATCACTATCTTAACAGTACCATCTCATCATATGGTTGGTGATAGAAACTTTCCAAAATCTTCCTGACACTTGTTGACACCATGTCATCAATGACACACAATCCACATTACTATTCAACCTTCTCCATTCCTCAAAAATCTCTCCACTCTAATCATTCTCAACTGGCATACGCCGCATCTCCATGTGCTTCTCTGAGGTCCTCACCTCCGTCCTGTTATCAAACATCTTATACCTGACCTCATCTTACCCACTTTCAGCAAGACTCACTCAACTTCAAACACAATTATCCCCTTCAATACAGACCTTCTTGATACAAAATTATATGCCAAAATGAAAGGAATTTCCCATAGATTCCAGAAATTCAAGAATCGCTTTAATTCGAGTTTCGATTAAAAAGTTATCACCTGTGCAATGGAGGGTGATCAAGAAATCCCGTATACCTGCCTTCTCAAAAATCAGAATCAGACCCAAATCTTCAAATGCATTTTTCTCTCTCGTCAAAAACATGTAGAAGACAAAGTTTATATGCAAACCGTAGGGAATTTCGCAAGCTTTCGAAAAAGTCCAGAATTTCTCCCATCGGAGTTACCAGCGAAAAGTTATCACCTGTTTAGTGAAGACTGTTCCATAAGTGCGAAAATGAAAATTGGAAATGATGAACATGAGTTCCACATTTTTCTCTTACTCCCAAGATCCTCCAACTATCTTCACTTTTCACCCAAATCTGAAGGTAATCCGACTTCAATTCCATTATACCGAAAACACACTAGCCCACCAGTTGGTCCATCAAATCATCAATCTCGTTGAAATGGATATTTATTCTCAACCGTCGGTAATCCACACACCATCTCGTACTACCTTCTTCCTTCTTCACTAATAACACCGAAGCCACACTTGTCTCAACAACACACTACACCACTCATCTAAATAATTGGTAAACACATGACTTATCTCCACTAATTCATCCAAAAATGGCATCATCTTGTTCTAACTAAAGATAACTGTGCACCTCCTAAGGAAACACGTCAGGATACTCCACACATCACTGGCCTATCTCTAGCCACAACATCGCATTTCCCCTGACAAGGAAGCGAACAACAAAAACATCTGACCGTCTTCCCTCAAGGATCACACCATTCTCAAACAGTTGGACAATCCAACACTGCACTCCTAAATGCGACAACATGATATCCAATCCCTCAACCACTGAAATATCCAAGAGAAGCAGATACTTCTCCCCCACTTATTTCATTACCCACCTGCAAATGGAAAATAAAACAAGCACCGACAGTGTTTTCACACACATGTCGCATACTAGGGAACAACATAATTAGACAACCTGGCCGGACGGACCGACCTGCTTTGATACCACTTTGTTACACCCTAAATTCCCCCGAATAATGTAATCGAAAAATCAGAGTAAAATGAAACAACTCGGAATAAAAGGGTATTACTTTCAACAAGAACTTGCTCACAATAAGACATGTAACATATAATAAATATTAATGCAACTTTAATCCAAAAATCATCTTTATTACACATCGAAAATTCTTCATTGTGATCAACAAAATATAACGGTTTCAATTAATCAAAATATTTGTTTTCAAAAATGTAAAGGCAACTGCAATTCTTTAACAAAGTAAAATCATGCATAAAGCGTTCCCGACTCCCAATGTTACATATCAGAGCAGACTCCAAACTAAAGTGAAGCACCTCGTCTTCACCGACCACGACTTCCACACTACTCCTGATTATTTGCACGTTTCCCACGTGGAGGCAACATTCAAATAAAAGGGGTGAGATTTCACGTTCAATAATACAAGGCAATAACTCGTATAAAGGAATTAGCAACACATAACATCATATAACTGCGCAACTCATCATTATCAATACTTCGCATAAGTCCAACAACAAATCATCACATAACTTTGCTCAACAATACAACAACACGACTCAACGGATGCAATGCAGTGCAATCATGCATGTGGTACCATTGGAGCAGAACTTCCAACTTAAAATTTGCCAATTAATAGAGGCATCAACAAGGCATAAGCCTTCAACTTAATATTTTGTCAATCCAGGCCAACTTACCGAGCAGCAGCTCCAGCTTGATATGCTATGCAATGCGACTCAACATGAACGTCAGAATAACAACAATGATAGTTATATATCAACACAACAACAAAACAACATTGGCCATAAGCCCACAACTTAACTCTTGCCAATAATTAGAGGCAATGCAACACATTTCACACCTGCAACTTTATAATTCCCAAAAACAATATCACAACAACTATAACATACTTTGTATCGACTAACATATACTACAAGCAATCACGACTTCACAATTAATCAACATTATTCTTCGCAAATAAACAATAATTTCAATCACATACTTATAATTACAAAACTCAAGCATGTATACTTTAATCGAAAACGCTTCAAAAGCAGCTCAAGGACATGACTAAATAATGATTAAAATACACCTAAATTCATCATTAAATACAAGGAATCAAGTTTTGAATTCATTTCAAAATCTGGAAAATTTTCCATTTCGAAATCGCGCTAAAACTCAAACTTTCACTTCGCCAAAAATCAAAATTTTAACACTATAATTCCATTTCAGTTATTCCACACAAGATAGCTCACCCATGGGCCAGACACTATTATTATAAGATAGCTCGTCTCATTATCTTTCCAAAGATTCGAGCGGCGTACGAATCGGACTCCCGGAACTCAAGTTACGAATTTTCGAAGTTTCCAAAATTCTGCACTAACATAGCTACGGGTTTGATCACTTTTTACCCAAATACCCATCCGAAACTTCGATTTAATTCGCGAGACTCTTATTTTAACTTAGTTATACCTATTAGAACTCATTGGTAGCATAAAAACTAATTTTCGCGACGAATAATTTCGCACCAAAATTTCTAGGTTTCACTATTCCTAACCCAAAACAGAATTTCTTCACATTATTCTCATAGAAACACTACATCATAACGATAACATTATAATTCAATCATTGCAAACTCCTAACATCAAATTGGGTTCAAATTCCTAATATCAAGATACTAAATTAACACGTATCAATCAATTTCATTCATCTCTAACAACAACAACTATCAACCAATATCTAACTCAATCCCTTTCATGATTATTGAACCCGTATTAGAGAAAGTTAGTCCCACCCTTACCTTAGATTGGATGACCTTTTTGAATCTCTAAACTCTAGTCTCTTGCCTTCTCACGATCGTTCTTCTCTTCTTTCTTCTCACTTCTACAGATTCCTCAAAAGTTGTATTCACGTTCTATTGTGTAACTTCCTCAAACTCCTTATAACATATTCCCCTTATTCCAACTTAGCCCATAGAACTCCTAAGTTCCCTCTTTTTGTCAGTTTTGCCCTTACTACCTCATTATTCCATTTTAATTTTATTCCATTAAATAAATATTTAATGTCACGCTAGTTAAACAATTATTTAACTAATATTCTAATAATCAAACAATACCACTAATTCTCATTATTTATTTCCCCACTAATAATATTATAATAAGCTAATAATATTATTCACCAACACCCATCAACACATGACAAAATATCATACATTGCAAATATTCATGTAAATCACTCACAATTATCGCTAAACTCGGTAAAATAATTAAATAATAAATCAGGGCGTTACAACTCTCGTCCACTTATAATATTTTCGTCCTCGAAAATTCACTTGATACGAACTACCCCGGATACGTCTTCGCATCCGATTAATCAATTCCCATGCCATGAAAGGAAACACCGCGGTTAACACAAAACAACAAACTAACTTACTAACGACGACAACAACAAGATGCAATGCTCACGCAATGCACTCGACGACCAACTCAAGACACAAAGGATAACCAAGTTAAGAACACCCAAGTTCACTATGAACCAGAACACAACACGATCGTCACCATCACCATAGGCAACACTCCCTTAATTCCCCATCATAGGAATTAGCTACTCGCACTCGAACCATCACCATAGGTAACTTGTGACGCCCCCGATCTACACCCCCAAAAACAGGCAATTAAAGCACTAAAAGAAAATTCGAAAATTGATCAGGGTATATTTGAAACGTCATGGCATAGAAAGGGAGGATCACATCAAAGTAACCAAACATACACATAACATGCAACACCTGCTCATCTAGATATGCAACGTGGGGTAACAATCATAAAGAGGAAACTTCGTTCCTTGCACCCACTTTTTAGAAATTAGAATTAAAGCGGAAAGATCTAAGATCTGAATAACACACATACATATAAACAGTTTGTCATACATCAGGTTATAACTGTACAACCAAAATATATCATCAGATATACAAAACAATCACAAACGACCACCCTATGCTACCCGGAGTCACATATCAGAGCCGACCGACCAAAATAATGAAGACGCAACGCTTCACAAAAAGGAATACCTCCAGCAGCTCTAATCTGCAACGCCTCATAGAGCGTTATAAAACAGCAGAAGGGTGAGAAAAACAACCATAATATAATTGCATAAAATTATGTATTAACGCCAAAATGCACAAATAACATATTCTCACCACCAAAGCACCCAGATAACTTATAACAACACACAGTACAATTCACACGTATCAATTACCACTGCACATCAATTATTCACAATGCAATCACACATGTTCCATTTCATTAATCACATTCACAAATTCACACATAATTAATTCATGACTTATGCAATGCACATAGACCGACACAACGACTCTATGCACATGCCATGCGGTACCGACTTCCATTGTCACGTCATGTCACGTCATTAGTCCACTCAGGAACTATTGGAACCATCGCTCGTTACTGAGAATCTCAAGTAACTCCCCGTCGGGCCTACGATGTTCACCCGTCGCTTTAGGTCCTCAGGCATCGCCTCATATTTTCGAGGCACACGACGTTAAGGATTGCTTTAAGTCTCCAAAGGAGCCCACAATCGTCTATACCCATCGCTTTAAGTCCTCAGGCATCGCCTCATATTTTCGAGGCACACGATGGTATAGCATATTCCCTCAGGAATCAAACCGTCTCTCAGGACGTTTCCACAATGCACATTATGATGCTTGGCATACAATGACTCATGACACTCACATTGCATCCATGCACACATTCATAATCATGCATAAATCATTAATACAACACTTAGCATTTCTTGCCTTTCGGCCACAACAGCATATAAGGCATACATATCCAAAGCACAACATATAGCATAATACATGACAATTATGCATCATTAAAACGACAAAAGTCGACCATTGACACCATTAACATTCACCGACAAAATAAAATCGGCTAACAAATTCTAAACCATCATAATAAGAAAGTACAGCTCAATGGCTTTCCAACGCATCAAACCACGCCTCAAACCGAATCACAGATCAAAAGTTATGCAGAAAACAAAATTACACGAACAGCACTGTTCGCTGGGCGAACCTCCCTCGCGAGCATTCGCTAGCTACTTCGCTAGGCGAACCCCCTCGCGAGCATTCGCTAGCTACTTCGCTAGGCGAATGTTCCAGCGAACCACCTGTTAGCTAAAAACAGACACAAAGTTCGCTAGGCGAGCACTTGGCGAACCAAGTCAGAACCAAAAACACCCAAAGTTCGCTAGGCGAACACTCTAGCGAACCTTCGCTCATGCCTTCGCTAGGCGAATACCCGTAGCGAACCTTCGCTACCATTCGCTGAATGGTTCGCTAGGCGAACCTGCGAAATCTCAGAATCCTTCAGCGCTGTTGAAAACCCAAAAATGATATTTTCCAACCCAAACCATTTGCAAATCAACATATTTCAATCAGAACCTATTCTAATCATGTCAATAAGCAAACTACCACCTTTACATCGATTTCCAACCGTTAAACCATCGATTCCCACAATCCGACCTAAAATCAAAAGCTATGAAACACCACCAAAACACATACACACACATACATAACCATACACAAGTATAATATAATCGAGTTTCGCACCCTTACCCGATTTAATTCGATTCTAGAAGTTGATCTTGATGATTTTCACACTTTTTCTCCACTTTTCTCTCTTCTCCTCTTTTCCTCTCTTTTCCCTTCTTTCTTCTTTCTTTCTCTCTATTTTCTCTCCCTTTTCTCTTCTATCTTACTAACTTAGTAAAAATATCTATGAAATGTCTAAAATACCCCCACACTCAAATATCTCATAAACGATCCCAAAACGCGATAAAATATATTCACGACTAAAAATAACACATTTTCACACAAAAGTCGAAATTACAATAAAATAATAATAAAATAATCAAAAACGACTCAATAAAATAAAATTGGCAAAACGGGGCGTTACAATTCTCCCCCACTTAGAAATTTTCGTCCTCGAAAATCTTACCTGATACAAACAACTCCGGATACGACTCCCGCATCCTAGTTTCCAACTCCCACGTCAAATTACCCTCAGCAGCGCCTCCCCACGGCACTTTCACAAGTGCAATCTCTTTACCTCTCAACCACTTCACCTCGCGATCCAAAATACTAACTGGTAAAGTCTCGACCGTAAGGTTATCCCTTACCTCAACCTCGTCCATCGGAATCACATGTGAAGGGTCCGGAACATACTTCCGTAGCTGTGAAACATGAAAAACATCATGCAAATTCAACAGATTCGGCGGTAATGCCACACGATATGCTACAGCACCAACTCTCGCAGATATCTGGTAAGGACCAATAAATCGAGAAGTAAGCTTCTTAGATTTCAAAGCACGACTAACACCCGTTACCGGCGTAACTCTCAGAAATACGTGATCACCTTCTTGAAACTCAAGATCCTTCCGTCTCCGATCATGATAACTCTTTTGTCTACTCTGAGAAGCCTTCATTTTCTCACGAATAAACTTTACCTTTTCCGTCGTCTGTTGCACCAATTCTGGTCCAACCACAGAACTCTCACCAGTTTCGTGCCAACACAACGGCGTTCTACATCTTCGTCCATACAAAGCCTCAAAAGGTGCCATTCCGATACTAGCATGGAAACTGTTATTATACGTGAACTCAATCAATGCAAGATAACTGTCCCACGCACCACCTTGCTCCAAAACACACGACCTCAACAAATCCTCCAAAGACTGAATCGTTCTTTCGGTCTGACCATCTGTCTGCGGATGATAAGCCGAACTCAACCTCAATCTAGAACCCAAAGCCTTCTGTAAACTTTCCCAAAATCTCGATGTAAACCTAGGATCTCGATCAGAAACAATACTTAAAGGAACCCCCATGCAATTTCACCACCACACTGATATAGATCTCAGCTAACCGTTCCAAAGAAAAATTGATGTCAATCGGAATAAAATGTGCCGATTTAGTCAGCCTGTCCACAATCACCCAAATAGCATTATGCCCACGCTGAGTGTTCGGTAATCCCGTCACAAAATCCATCGAAATGCTATCCCACTTCCACTCAGGAATATCCAACGGTTGCAACAAACCACTAGGTCTCAAATGTTCCACTTTCGATTTCTGACAAGTCAAACATGCATACACAAACTGAGCCACATCCCTTTTCAAACCAGACCACCAGAAAATCTTCTTCAAATCTTGGTACATCTTATTCGCACCCGGATGAATACTTAAATTACTCCGGTGTCCTTCCTCCAAAATCATTCTTTTCAACTCCGCATCATCAGGAATACAAATACGACCACGGAATCTCAAAACACCGAAATTATCAACCTTGAAATCCACATTCTCATTCATCATCAAATCAACAAATTTCAAATCCAGCTTTTGTTTCTCACTAACCGACTTCAAAAATTCATTCGTAACTTTCAACATTCCAAGCCTCACACTAGCCGAAGTCACTTCACATACCAAACTCAAATCTCTAAACGATTCCAAAAGTTCCAACTCTTTCACCATCAATGCGGACATATGCAACGATTTCTGGCTCAATGCATCGGCTACCACATTAGCTTTACCAGGATGGTAATTTAAGCCAAAGTCGTAATCTTTCAAGAATTCCAACCATCTCCGCTGTCTCATGTTCAACTCTTTCTGATCAAATAAATATTTCAAGCTTTTATGATCACTAAAGACTTCGAACCTCGCACCATAGAGATAGTGCCTCCAAATCTTCAACACAAAAACCACAGCCGCTAACTCAAGATCATGAGTAGGATAGTTTTTCTCATGAACTCTTAACTGTCTTGAAGCATAAGCTACCACTTTACCTTCCTGCATCAGAACACCACCCAAACCAATTAAAGAAGCATCGCAATACACAACAAACAGTTCATTAGGATCAGGTAAAATAAGAATCGGAGCTGTCGTCAATCTTCTCTTCAGCTCATAAAAACTTTCTTCACATAGAATATCCCAAATGAATGCCTTGCCCTTACAAGTCAACTGCGTCAAAGGAAGAGCTAGCTTAGAAAAACCTTCAATGAACCTCCGGTAATAACCAGCCAAACCCAAAAAGCTTCGAATTTCAGTAACGGATCTAGGAGCCTCCCATTGTAGAACTGCTTCTACTTTAGATGGATCCACAGCAATACCATTACCTAAAATTACGTGCCCAAGAAAACTCACCTCAGACAACCAGAATTCACACTTGGACAATTTGGCAAAAAGCTTCCTTTCCTTCAAAACCTGCAAAACAATACGCAAATGCTCTGCATGCTCCTCACGAGACTTAGAATAAATTAAAATATCATCAATAAACACCACCACAAAACGATCCAATTGCTCGTGGAAAATACGATTCATGTATTCCATAAACACACCAGGCGCATTAGAAACCCCGAACGGCATCACCGAATATTCATAATGACCGTAACGTGTTCTAAAGGCCGTCTTCTGAATATCCTCTTCTTTCACTCTTATCTGATGATACCCCGATCTCAAATCAATCTTACTAAATACACAAGCACCAACCAACTGATCCATCAGATCATCAATCCTTGGAAGCGGATATTTGTTCTTAATCGTCACCTTATTCAACTGGCGATAATCAATACATAATCGCATACTCCCATCCTTCTTTTTCACTAACAAAACTGGAGCACCCCAAGGAGAAACACTTGGCCTCACGAACCTCTTTTCCAACAACTCACTCAACTGCCTTTTCAACTCCACCAATTCAGATGCCGACATTCTATAAGGTGCCATAGAAACAGGTCTAGTACCAGGAACTAGATCTATCGAAAATTCAACTTCTCTCTCTGGCGGCACATCTGAAATATCAACAGGAAACACCTCAGGAAATTCGCACACAACAGGAAACACTTCCAATGAAACTTGACTATCCACAGTCAAAGATGCAAATAATCCAAACAACTGAACTTCATCCGCCAAAAGTTTCTTCAACTCTTTGGTAGACAAGAAACTCGAGTCTTCATCCTCCACAAGAGAAGGAAACCTTACAAGCTTATGATAACAATCAATGTGCACCTGATTGAATTGCAACCAATTCATTCCCAACACCACATCTAAACCTTCCAATGGCAAACACACCAAATCCATCACAAAGTCTTTACCATAAATGGTCAAAGGACAACTCAAACACACTAAAGAAGTAGTTACCGACCCCATCGCTGGAGTATCAATAACCATCTCACCATCCATCGAAGACAACCCAAGATTCAAACGTTCCGCGCACTCAGACGAAATAAACGAATGAGTCGCTCCAGTATCAATAATAGCAATTAAAGGCATATTATTAATAAAGCAAGTACCTCTTATCAGACGATCAGCGCTTGAAGTCTGAGTTCCTGCCAACGAAAACACCTTCCCACTAGGCTGAGCTTTCTTCTAATTCGGACACTTTGAACTAATGTGACCAGGTTCTCCACAATTGTAACACTTCACCACATTCTTCCTTTTACAATCAGCTAAAACATGTCCGATACCACCACAATTAGAACACTTATTCAACTTCTTCCTACATTCATGCTGGCGATGACCCAATTCACCACACCCAAAACACCTAATAGGATTAGACATACCTCCTCCACCTGACCTTCGATCAAAAGTTCCCCTTTGTTTACCTTTATCAGCCGGTGACACATACGGACCACCACGGAACTGTTGCTTCCCTTTCCTGTCACTTACACTTTTATAGTGAGCAGAACGAGGCTTACTATCTTCATCATAAATCCTACAGCATTCCACCAAATCAGCAAACCTTCGAATCCTCTGATATCCAATAGCCTGCTTTATCTCAGGACGCAAACCACTTTCATACTTCACACACTTTGAAAATTCAGCAGTCGTTTCCGCATAATGAGGATAAAACTGCACAAGTTCCACAAACTTAGCAGTAGAGTCAATAACCGACATATTACCTTGTTTTAGCTCTAAAAACTCAATCTCCTTCTTTCCTCGGACATCCTCCGGAAAATACTTCCTTAGAAACTCTCGGCTAAACACCTCCCAAGTGATCTCTTCTTCCTCCTCATCAGCTTCCAACACCTGACGAGTACTGACCCACCAGTCATCAGCCTCTTCGTGTAGCATATGAGTGCCCAGCCTCACCTTAACATCATCGTCATCACACTCCATTACCCTAAAAATCCTCTCAATCTCTTTCAACCACAACTGCGCACCATCCGGATCATGTTTCCCTTTAAAGACCGGTGGCTTATTCTTTCTAAACTCATCATTTCCGGCAGCATTCGGCGCACCCTGCACAGCTCGTGCCATCGCTTCCATCGCAGCAGCCAAAGCAGCATCATTACGACCAGCCATATTCTGTTCGTCCAAAATCGAAACTATGGTTAAACAATAACTCGCTCAACATAACTCGCCCAATATGCCAGACACCACAGACACAAACAACACAACAAACACAACTGACACGGACTGGCTCTGATACCACTTAATGTGACGCCCCCGATCTACACCCCCAAAAACAGGCAATTAAAGCACTAAAAGAAAATTCAAAAATTGATCAGAGTATATTTGAAACGTCATGGTATAGAAAGGGAGGATCACATCAAAGTAACCAAACATACACATAACATGCAACACCTGCTCATCTAGATATGCAACGTGGGGTAACAATCATAAAGAGGAAACTTCGTTCCTTGCACCCACTTTTCAGAAATTAGAATTAAAGCGGAAAGATCTAAGATCTGAATAACACACATACATATAAACAGTTTGTCATACATCAGGTTATAACTGTACAACCAAAATATATCATCAGATATACAAAACAATCACAAACGGCCACCCTATGCTACCCGGAGTCACATATCAGAGCCGACCGACCAAAATAATGAAGACGCAACGCTTCACAAAAAGGAATACCTCCAGCAACTCTAATCTGCAACGCCTCATAGAGCGTTATAAAACAGCAGAAGGGTGAGAAAAACAACCATAATATAATTGCATAAAATTATGTATTAACGCCAAAATGCACAAATAACATATTCTCACCACCAAAGCACCCAGATAACTTATAACAACACACAGTACAATTCACACGTATCAATTACCACTGCACATCAATTATTCACAATGCAATCACACATGTTCCATTTCATTAATCACATTCACAAATTCACACATAATTAATTCATGACTTATGCAATGAACATAGACCGACACAACGACTCTATGCACATGCCATGCGGTACCGACTTCCATTGTCACGTCATGTCACGTCATTAGTCCACTCAGGAACTATTGGAACCATCGCTCGTTACTGAGAATCTCAAGTAACTCCCCGTCGGGCCTACGATGTTCACCCGTCGCTTTAGGTCCTCAGGCATCGCCTCATATTTTCGAGGCACACGACGTTAAGGATTGCTTTAAGTCTCCAAAGGATCCCACAATCGTCTATACCCATCGCTTTAAGTCCTCAGGCATCGCCTCATATTTTCGAGGCACACGATGGTATAGCATATTCCCTCAGGAATCAAACCGTCTCTCAGGACGTTTCCACAATGCACATTATGATGCTTGGCATACAATGACTCATGACACTCACATTGCATCCATGCACACATTCATAATCATGCATAAATCATCAATACAACACTTAGCATTTTTTGCCTTTCGGCCACAACAGCATATAAGGCATACATATCCAAAGCACAACATATAGCATAATACATGACAATTATGCATCATTAAAACGACAAAAGTCGACCATTGACACCATTAACATTCACCGACAAAATAAAATCGGCTAACAAATTCTAAACCATCATAATAAGAAAGTACAACTCAATGGCTTTCCAACGCATCAAACCACGCCTCAAACCGAATCACAGATCAAAAGTTATGCAGAAAACAAAATTACACGAACAGCACTGTTCGCTGGGCGAACCTCCCTCGCGAGCATTCGCTAGCTACTTCGCTAGGCGAACCCCCTCGCGAGCATTCGCTAGCTACTTCGCTAGGCGAATGTTCCAGCGAACCACCTGTTAGCTAAAAACAGACACAAAGTTCGCTAGGCGAGCACTTGGCGAACCAAGTCAGAACCAAAAACACCCAAAGTTCGCTAGGCGAACACTCTAGCGAACCTTCGCTCATGCCTTCGCTAGGCGAATACCCGTAGCGAACCTTCGCTACCATTCGCTGAATGGTTCGCTATGCGAACCTGCGAAATCTCAGAATCCTTCAGCGCTGTTGAAAACCCAAAAATGATATTTTCCAACCCAAACCATTTGCAAATCAACATATTTCAATCAGAACCTATTCTAATCATGTCAATAAGCAAACTACCACCTTTACATCGATTTCCAACCGTTAAACCATCGATTCCCACAATCCGACCTAAAATAAAAAGCTATGAAACACCACCAAAACACATACACACACATACATAACCATACACAAGTATAATATAATCGAGTTTCGCACCCTTACCCGATTTAATTCGATTCTAGAAGTTGATCTTGATGATTTTCACACTTTTTCTCCACTTTTCTCTCTTCTCCTCTTTTCCTCTCTTTTCCCTTCTTTCTTCTTTCTTTCTCTCTATTTTCTCTCCCTTTTCTCTTCTATCTTACTAACTTAGTAAAAATATCTATGAAATGTCTAAAATACCCCCACACTCAAATATCTCATAAACGATCCCAAAACGCGATAAAATATATTCACGACTAAAAATAACACATTTTCACACAAAAGTCGAAATTACAATAAAATAATAATAAAATAATCAAAAACGACTCAATAAAATAAAATTGGCAAAACGGGGCGTTACATAACTAGGCAACAACAAAGATAAAAACACAAAAGTCCATAACACAACCTCAATGTAGCCAAACTACTAACATCGTTGTTACACACGTACGAACAAACTGAACTACACCACGCTTTCGCTGCGCACTCGAATTACTCACAACTATCAAATCTACCAAGTTCACATCCAACTTCCGACCATCAAAGCAGACATAAGAAACGACTTTCGACTTAACTCATCGGGATATCCGACCAAACAGGTATTCTACACTCTTGTGATTACTAAACACTTCGGACCTAGATCCATAAAAATAATTCCTCCGGATACTTAACACAATTACAACCTCAGCCAATTCCAAATCTTGAATAGGATAGATACTTTCATGAATCTCCAACTATCGTAAAACATAAGCTACAACTTCACCATCTTATATTATCACACTGTCTAAACTCATCTTAAACACATAACAGCATCCCAATACCATAACCGCATAAGGATACATATTTCCAATTAATTTCGACAAGAAAAATCACCTTTTCCACTCCCAGACCGCACTAAGTGGGATCCGACTCGCACTAAGCGCGCTCGCTTCTGCCTCGAGAGGGCAAGAGTCTTCCAGACCGCGCTGGGCGCGCTCAATGACGCTAGGCATCCTTCGCGATTCCTGCTACAAAACTCCGTGATAATAACCGACTAAGTCCAAGAATATTATACTCCCCTTAATCCACTGCAGAGCTTCCTCATTATAGAACTACATCTACTTGGATGGATCCACAACAATACCCTCATCTGAATTAACACAACCAAGTAAACTCATCTCTACTAACCAAAAATCACATTTTGGTAACTTAACATATGACTCCACTTCTTTCAATACTTGTAACTCAATTCTCAATTACTCTACACGTTCTTCTTTCGATTTGTATAATAGATCCGAACATCCACAATGAACACCAGTTCTAACTTATCCAAATAAGTATGGAAGATACGATCCATACTCCCTACACACACTTTAAGGCGTACTAGTCACTACTATCCTCTACCAAACATCCTTGGTTAAATCATAGTCTCGTATTTCCATTTATTCTCTCACTGGATCATCTTTCCAATGCTTCAAGTCTCATATATATCGGATTCTCGATTCATCTCAAATCAAAACTCAAGCTACCCCATACATAACTGTGAGTTTCCATACTACTCACCGATCCACACGTAGCCTCATGTTGTCATTCTTTTCTTTACTAATAATAAGGCTCTCCACGGCGACACCCTTGGCATATCTTTAGTCAGCACGTTGTTCTCTACTTTTGATAAGTAACTATCAACATCATCTGATCAACATACAAAAGCCTCGAATCTGCCTCATCTTCAGATATAGGAATCTGCATCGACTAATCAAATAATCCACAAGCACTTGGCTCGACTTCAAACAATTCAATGTACATACTATACCAGCTAGCAAGATACATCTATCCCATCCAACATGATCTCGTCTACTATCAACAAGAGATTAAGGGTGATCAGTTCCTCAATTTGTCAATAGGTAGCTGGAAACCATAACGGTGGTATACATCATCATTACCAAACTACAATAGCATCCTTTACTTTGTGCCCAAAGTTACCTAAGCATAATGCTCCGTCATCTCGCTAAGGCTTACAATCGTTTTCTTAATTTCCATCTTTTCAACCTCGTCAATGATATATAAACGCCCAAAATCCATTACATATTCTCCGATACACGCTTGTAACACAACACAATTGTTAAATATTCTCCGAAAACCAAAAATGCTACTACTTCAAGTACAATCCAAATCAGTCCGCTCTAAATGAAACATTTATCCAAATAGAGGACTTTAACAATACTAATAAATCCTTCGTCCTTTCTTTAATTTCACAATCTTGATGATCCGTATAGTTTCACATTTGATCTCATCCTAATCACTATCTTAACAGTACCATCTCATCATCTGGTTGGTGATAGAAACTTTCCAAAATCTTCCTGACACTTGTTGACACCATGTCATCAATGACACACAATCCACGTTACTATTCAACCTTCTCAATTCCTCAAAAATCTCTCCACTCTAATCATTCTCAACTGGCATACGCCGCATCTCCATGTGCTTCTCTGAGGTCCTCACCTCCGTCCTGTTATCAAACATCTTATACATGACCTCATCTTACCCACTTTCAGCAAGACTCACTCAACTTCAAACACAATTATCCCCTTCAATACAGACCTTCTTGATACAAAATTATATGCCAAAATGAAAGGAATTTCCCGTAGATTCCAGAAATTCAAGAATCGCTTTAATTCGAGTTTCGATTAAAAAGTTATCACCTGTGCAATGGAGGGTGATCAAGAAATCCCGTATACCTGCCTTCTCAAAAATCAGAATCAGACCCAAATCTTCAAATGCATTTTTCTCTCTCGTCAAAAACATGTAGAAGACAAAGTTTATATGCAAATCATAGGGAATTTCGCAAGCTTTCGGAAAAGTCCAGAATTTCTCCCATCGGAGTTACCAGCGAAAAGTTATCACCTGTTTAGTGAAGACTGTTCCATAAGTGCGAAAATGAAAATTGGAAATGATGAACATGAGTTCCACATTTTTCTCTTACTCCCAAGATCCTCCAACTATCTTCACTTTTCACCAAAATCTGAAGGTAATCCGACTTCAATTCCATTATACCGAAAACACACTAGCCCACCAGTTGGTCCATCAAATCATCAATCTCGTTGAAATGGATATTTATTCTCAACCGTCGGTAATCCACATACCATCTCGTACTACCTTCTTCCTTCTTAACTAATAACACCGAAGCCACACTTGTCTCAACAACACACTACACCACTCATCTAAATAATTGGTAAACACATGACTTATCTCCACTAATTCATCCAAAAATGGCATCATCTTGTTCTAACTAAAGATAACTGTGCACCTCCTAAGGAAACACGTCAGGATACTCCACACATCACCGGCCTATCTCTAGCCACAACATCGCATTTCCCCTGACAAGGAAGCGAACAACAAAAACATCTGACCGTCTTCCCTCAAGGATCACACCATTCTCAAACAGTTGGACAATCCAACACTGCACTCCCAAATGCGACAACATGATATCCAATCCCTCAACCACTGAAATATCCAAGAGAAGCAGATACTTCTCCCCCACTTATTTCATTACCCACCTGCAAATGGAAAACAAAACAAGCACCGACAGTGTTTTCACACACATGTCGCATACTAGGGAACAACATAATTAGACAACCTGGCCGGACTGACCGACCTGCTTTGATACCACTTTGTAACACCCTAAATTCCCCCGAATAATTTAATCGAAAAATCAGAGTAAAATGAAACAACTCGGAATAAAAGGGTATTACTTTCAATAAGAACTTGCTCATAATAAGACATGTAACATATAATAAATATTAATGCAACTTTAATCCAAAAATCATCTTTATTACACAGCGGAAATTCTTCATTGTGATCAACAAAATATAACGGTTTCAATTAATCAAAATATTTGTTTTCAAAAATGTAAAGGCAACTGCAATTCTTTAACAAAGTAAAATCATGCATAAAGCGTTCCCGACTCCCAATGTTACATATCAGAGCAGACTCCAAACTAAAGTGAAGCACCTCGTCTTCACTGACCACGACTTCCACATTACTCCTGATTATTTGCACGTTTCCCACGTGGAGGCAACATTCAAACAGAAGGGGTGAGATTTCACGTTCAATAATACAAGGCAATAACTCGTATAAAGGAATTAGCAACACATAACATCATATAACTGCGCAACTCATCATTATCAATACTTCGCATAAGTCCAACAACAAATCATCACATAACTTCGCTCAACAATACAACAACACGACTCAACGGATGCAATGCAGCGCAATCATGCATGTGGTACCATTGGAGCAGAACTTCCAACTTAAAATTTGCCAATTAATAGAGGCATCAACAAGGCATAAGCCTTCAACTTAATATTTTGTCAATCCAGGCCAACTTACCGAGCAGCAGCTCCAGCTTGATATGCTATGCAATGCGACTCAACATGAACGTCAGAATAACAACAATGATAGTTATATATCAACACAACAACAAAACAACATTGGCCATAAGCCCACAACTTAACTCTTGCCAATAATTAGAGGCAATGCAACACATTTCACACCTGCAACTTTATAATTCCCAACAACAATATCACAACAACTATAACATACTCTGTACTGACTAACTTATACTACAAGCAATCACGACTTCATAATTAATCAACATTATTCTTCGCAAATAAACAATAATTTCAATCACACACTTATAATTACAAAACTCAAGCATGTATTTAATCGAAAACGCTTCAAAAGCAACTCAAGGACATGACGAAATAATTATTAAAATACACCTAAATTCATCATTAAATACAAGGAATCACGTTTTGAATTCATTTCACAATTTGGAAAATTTTCAATTTCGAAATCGCGCTAAAACTCAAACTTTCACTTCGCCAAAAATCAGAATTTTAACACTATAATTCCATTTCAGTTATTCCACACAAGATAACTCATCCATGGGCCAGAGACTATTATTATTATATAGCTCGTCTCATTATCTTTCCAACGCTTCGAGCGGCGTACGAATCGGACTCCCGGAAGTCAAGTTACGAATTTTCGAAGTTTCCAAAATTCTGCACTAACATAGCTACGGGTTTGATCACTTTTTGCCCAAAAACCCATCCGAAACTTCGATTTAATTCGCGAGACTCTTATTTTAACTTAGTTATACCTATTAGAACTCATTGGTAGCATAAAAACTAATTTTCACGACGATGAATTTCGCACCAAAATTTCTAGGTTTCACTATTCCTAACCCAAAACAGAATTTCTTCACATTATTCTCATAGAAACACTACATCATAACGATAGCATTATAATTCAATCATTGCAAACTCCTAACATCAAATTGAGTTCAAATTCCTAATATCCAGATACTAAATTAACATGTATCAATCAATTTCATTCATCTCTAACAACAACAACTATTAACCAATATCTAACTCAACCCCTTTCATGATTATTGAACCCGTATTAGAGAAAGTTAGTCCCACCCTTACCTTAGATTGGATGAACTTTTTGAATCTCTAAACCCTAGTCTCTTGCCTTCTCACGATCGTTCTTCTCTTCTTTCTTCTCACTTCTACGGTTTCCTCAAAAGTTGTATTCACGTTCTATTGTGTAACTTCCTCAAACTCCTTATAACATATTCCCCTTATTCCAACTTAGCCCCTAAAACCCCTAAGTTCCCTCTTTTTTCCAGTTTTGCCCTTACTACCTCATTATTCCATTAAATAAATATTTAATGTCACGCTAGTTAAACAATTATTTAACTAATATTCTAATAATCAAACAATACCACTAATTCTCATTATTTATTTCCCCACTAATAATATTATAATAAGCTAATAATATTATTCAACAACACCCATCAACACATCACAAAACATCATACATTGCAAATATTCATGTAAATTACTCAAAATTATCGCTAAACTCGGTAAAATAATTAAATAATAAATCAGGGCGTTACACTAACACCTTCCCTTTGTGTAACCAACCCCTTTACCATGTCTCTGTTTATTTGTTCTTGTTTTAGAACTTCTTTAGGTTTTGTTCGCTCTTTCCCCTTTCCTTTGGATAAAATAAAAGTGCGGTGGTGACTCTTATTTTACGAGTTAAGTTAATCAATAGCTTAATCTCAAATTTTCCTGCTACAGAAAAGTGGCGACTCTGCTGGGGTGTAGTCGCTAGTGGGTTTATCCTATCTTTGTTTATTTGTGTTTGTATTATATATGTTGTTTGTTGTTGTTTATTTTATTTTGGTGCTTAGTGATCTCTGAGTGGTGAGATAAGTCCTAACCCAGACTTGAGAGCACTTATGATATGAGGGTGGTATAGTCTTGTTTAACTTACGTGGAGTAGTCCTTACTAAGCTAAATTGAGATCCCCTGCTCAGTGGAGGCTGCAGCGTCGATTTTTTTGTGACGCGACCATAACCGCTATTGCTGCTACTTTCTGATTTCTGTATTTATCTTATGAAGCTTAAAAGGAAGGGGAATATATCTTAAACTAACCCTGCTGTGCAAGTGTTTTCTTTAACAAATGCGAAGAGATTGGGGATCGGGGTTTGGTTATACAAAGGGAAGCCATTAACACCCAGAGTATCTATAGTAATCTACAGGAACCTTCGTTTGCATATATTTTCTACTGTTTGAAATGCTTTCTTAAGTCTATCTCCTGTTGATTGGGGAAAATTTCTCCTTTGTGAGGGCTGAGGGAATGTTTTTGTTGTTTTTGGGTTTTCTATTTTTTTTGGGGAAGGTGCTTGACCTAAGATTTTTGATTTGTGTGCTCGCTAAGATTTCCCTTAAAGAGATTTGGGAAATTAGAGCAATCGTAGTTCCTCCTATTCTATGGGAGGAAATTTTGTTTGGTGTCTTGTTCAAAGCCCAAGATTGAAGGTAAAGAGTATTTGTGGCTTGTTCAAAGCCCAAGATTGAAGCTAAAAGAGGGTCTGAGAGAGAATTTGTCATCTCTAAAGGGAGATATCTCACCTATTCATCACAAATGTTGAGTAATGGGTTATAAGGGAAATTACTTTAACTGGGATGTGTGGAATCCAGTAATGCCATAATTTCCTTTATAAGAGAAATGTCATGAAGGAAGAAGCTTTAACTCAGTGTAGAGCAATACCACTTTTTCCTTTATGAATCTTCTATGCTAAGAGAGGGAAATTGGCTTGGATGTGTAGAATCCAGAGGCTTGCCACTTATAGCAGTTAGATGAAAGAGGACTTTTAGTCATGATAAAGGAGGGACCCTAGCTTGGATTTTGTAACAAGTGTGACACTTACATCAATTATCTGGAAAAAAGTTTGATTGTTTGTGTTGATATATTACATATAGAGGGGATATCCTCATAGAGAGAGGACTCATGGTCTCATATGTGAGGATGACGGATTTTATGCCTTGATCAAAGCCCAAGGTTGAAGCTTAAAAAGTTGAAAATTGACTCCACTGGAGATGTTTTATTTGAGTATCTTGTTTGAATCCCAAGATGATGAAGCTAAAAAGTTTGAGTATAGTGTTAAAGAAAACTGGCACAACTAGGGAGTATGATGCTTGTCTTGTACAAAGCCCAAGATTGAGGCTGACTGGAGGGAAAATCATTATATGAAGCCTAAAAGGAGGATGGCTCTTGCTGAGGATTATTTAAATCCAGGAGAAGGTCTAAACTGTGTTGGGGAATCCAAAAGGAAACTAACTCCTGCTGGTGATTTGAGCAGAGTTGATTTATCAGATGCTATGAGGCTCTGACTCTTTTGAGGATTTGTTGACGTCAATCTGACCCTGGCTGGGGATTTTAAGGTGAAAGCCAAGCCTTTTTGGTGGTCAAGAGGGATTTAAAGATGAGTTTTAATACCTTAGAGGTTTTAACTCTTCTGGGAATTGATGTATTGGTGAAGATGATTAGGATCTATCCTATGCTTTTTAGGAAGCCTGAGAGTCCTTGTGTTAAGCCCAAGAGGAGACTATGAGGGTGAGACTTTCCAAGTCTACTTGTATAAAGTCCAAGAGGAGGCTGAGACTATCTAAGTATCTTAATAAGAGGTATACTCTGGTTGGAGAGAGATCTTTATATGATGCCCAAGAGGAGGCTGAGGGTTCTAGATGAAGATCAATTCTTAACTGATTGTATGTTATTAGAGTTTTGGCTTTCCTGGAGATTGAACTAGTAGAGATGACTAAATTCTATCCTATGCTTTTAGAAAGCATTTGGGTCCTTGTACTAAGCCCAAGAGGAGCCTGGGATGCTTCTAGGAAGCCTGTGGGTCCTTGTACTAAGCCCAAGAGGAGGTTGTGGGGAACTTCTAAGAAGCTTGTGGGTCCAAGCCTAAGAAAAGTTCAAGAAAGGTTTCACCAAGAAATAATCCTTTCTTTGTTGAACAATTCCAAGGTTTGAAGAAATTCAAAAGAGGTTTCACCGGGAATTAATCCTCTCTGGGGAAATGAATTTCTTTGTATAAGAATAAACTAGTTGATTGCACTAGGTTATAAGTATCTTACTGTTTAACCTAAGTGTGAACTGAGGATGACCTAACTGCTGAGGGAACTCTAGACAGGTATGCACAAGTATATAGAGATAAGTGGTTTAACAGGTATATAGTTAAGATGCATTGAAAAGGTGATAGGTCTTATTCTCTAGATTGAAGCCCAAGTGTATTGGTTGTATTAATTACAACTGTATGATTAGAGTTTTGAGAAATTGAAGAAAGTTTTGAGAAAAATTTGAATTTGAATTTGAGTTAAAAGAAAGTTGTTTATTTAAATGAATTGAAAAGAAAGTTTGGGGCTTATAACTCAAAGAGAGGCCCAAATGGTCAAAGAGCAGTTTCACCGGGATTTAATGCTCCTCTTAGTACCAGTTTAAAACAGACAAATGATTTTGAAAATAGAGGTATGAGGCTTACAACTCAAAGAGAGACCCATTGAGGTTGTTTATTGTTTAAAACAAAGTTTATGTACAAAATATTGAGGCTTATACTCAAGGAGAGGCCCAAGATGATTTATTTTGAAAAGAGTGATCGCACCGCGATACCGAAAGACGTTGTGGGACTTATACTCTAGCAGAGGCCCAAAATTTATTTATGTACATAGGAGGGTTGTGTCTTACACTCTAATAGAGGCCGTGGATTTTGATGATTTGAAAATGAAAAGGGTTGGGACTTACACTCTAGCAGAGGCCCAAAATTTATTTATAACAATTGATTGGAAGGATGTGAGAAGTGTTGAGTTTTGAATAATGAGATATGTTTACCATGGTAAGAGTTTATGAAGGAAATGCTTATTCATTGAAGCAAGGATACAAGTTGAACATGTTAAGACAATTTGATGACAATCAAACATCCATGTTAGGGTTTGAACATGGTTTTGAACAAGGTGGAAACATCATCAAGGTTCATACAAACAAGCATGTATACAAAGGTATTTACAAGACATAGTTCAATTGTTTTAGGAGCACATAAACATGGCATAATCAACACAATGTTATAGGTATATGTCAAGGTGAAACAAACATGGAAGGGAGACCACATATTAGGGCAAAATATCAAGTAAAAACTCTCATGGTATGGATACAACTCAACATACATTTACATGTAAACATATACTTGAAAATACATTAAAACCAAGTAAGAACAAGGATCTAAAAATCCACAACCTTATTTAAGGCTCATACAAGATGTATATGGTTCACACAAATCTTTTTAAGAAAGGAAAGACAATGCATTGTTTAAAAGAATCAAAAGAAGTCTTAAGAAAACCCTAAAAAGTCACATACTTTGAACATCCAAAAATGCATCAAGAATAAATATGTTTAGAAATTTATTTTTACAAATAAAAAAATAGACATTATCATGAACAATTTGCAAAAATAATGGGTTCAAAATGATTAACAATGAGAAAGTTATGATAGTTTAAAATTGTGAAGAAAAGTGAGAAAATAAGTGATAAAAAAGAAAGGAAGATGACCTCCATGGGTGTTGAACCCATGTCATCACGCCCCCAGCACAAAACACTAGCCATCTCTACCACGCGCGCAGGTTGAAAGGGAATGGAAAGAATGAATAATATATGAAAAGTGCTTTTGAAAATAGTTAAAAAAAATAAAAACCAAAAGGTTTGGGGCGAGGGGGATTCGAACCCCAGACCTTGGACTCGCTCATACAAATACTAGTGTTTCCACTAGGGCGCAATGTCAATTCAAGTATTATATTGGAAGCTGGATAATATATATTAAAACTTCATTTTATTTTGAAAAAAATGGCGCCAGATGTTCTTCTTCTTCCTCGTGTTCTTCCTCTTCATCAGATTTTGCAAAATGCTTATTATCTTACTCATTTCTCAACCATTTTGGAAGATGTAAAAATGAAACTTGCTGGAAATTTCCTGAGGAATTCAATGATGTACTTAATTTCATTTATTTTAAGTGTAAAACAAGTTATCATGTTACGAGCATATGAACCCTAAAAACTGCAAGAACTAAATGAAATCCTATATACAATAGATAGTATGTAATTGATTGAGGGAAAACAACATATATAGGTGTAGAAACACAATGGTAACTTAAAATAACAAAAATGATGCATGTACCAATGAGTTTGAGAGTTTGAGGCTTACCTCTGCAAGAAGGAATTGAATTATGTAATAGAGGTATTACAGATGCAAGGTGATGATCTGGATAGCTCCCTTAGGGCTCAAGGAATGTGTTGAAGTGCTTGGAATGGTTTGAATCTTTCTGAATTGAGTTGCTCGAATCCAACTGCAACTTATGATGTATTTTGAGAAAATGGGGTATGACTTGGTGATTCTGATGTTACAGAAGTGTTTTGAGGTTATGGATCACTTCTATAATGCTTATATGAAGTGTTTAGATGCTTGGTTTGAGTGGAAATGGACTGGTTTGAGAATTCCAAGTTTTCACTCTTTGAGAACTTTGAATTTGGCAAGAAGGAGGATTTGTGAGAAAATAAGTATTATAGTTGTTTTGGTGTGTTTTAATCAACCAGAAATTACCTCTATTTATAGTAGAGGAAGTTTGTTTTCCAAGGAATAATGATGGCTTGAAGGATAAGAGCTCATTCAATGTTTTTGGCAAGTTACCATTACTTCCATGCCAAGGTACAACAGCTCTCCCAAGTAGCATAGCCAACTTTTGACCAATTCCACATTCCTCATATGTTTTTATTGTTGTTTATGTGAGCATCTTGACTGAGGAGAGTGGAATCTTTGAATATGCACCATTGCACATAAATGCCATTTGAATTCAAGGCATATGAGACAAAGCTCCATCATTCTTATTTGAGATTTTCCTTGATTCTTTAACTCAATTCTGCAGGTTTGTTGTGAGTCACTCTGAGCACATTGAATTGGCTTGGCATGGTGATCATTGGACTTGACTCCAAAATCATGGCTAGCAAGAAATGACCAAAACCATCTTGCAAAACAGTTTGCAGCAAGGTGTATTGCAACCTCCATAACCCTTTGCTCAAGTGGAGTTATCTCATGCTATTGGGTTATTTAGAAAGCTGGGATTATGTACTTCAACTTTGATGTTCACCATTGGAATTGATTCATCTTGGATCATGGTGAAAAATCCCTCCACATTTTGGTGTTTTGCTGATTTCAACTTAGGCAGATTTTCACTAAGTGTTGGAATTCATTTAACACTTTTCTTGATTTTGATCACTTCATAACTCAAAATCCAAGCATTTTTTGACCATGGATCAGTAGGACACTTCTGTAGTATGTAATGAGAGCTTTCACTTGAGCTTTGGATGGAAGAAAATGGTTGTTTGGTTCACAAGTTATGGCCTTGCAAAGTTAGGCAAAAGTCATTTTTTTCCATAACTTAGTGAAATTTCTAGTTTCTCAAGGTTGCCCTTTTTGCAAGTAACCTCACTTTTCTTGATTTTTATTGATTTATCATGGTCCAAATCATAAGTTAACATTGTTTTTTACTTGAAGAGGCCATGTTTGTCAAAAAAATCCCAAAAGTCAAACTTGATTTTGGTCACAGTTGACTTTTTATCAGATGAATTTTAAATTTAGTAATCCTTTATGAAACCAAGTCCTTGGGCTAAACTGAACCTAATGGATGGATTCCATAGGTGTTTTAAAGTGTCTTGAATCATGTCCCAAGGTTTGAGATTATGTCTTGGTCAAAAGTCAAAGGCATGGTTGACTTTTTTCTCAAAAACCCTAGTTTGTGGTCCAGATGAATTTGAATCCTTGCATTGCTTGTGAACTATGTTCTTTGAATCATTTTAGTCTTATTAAGGGATCAACATGATGTAATTGAGGTCCTTAAAGCATATCTTGAGGTTTTGACTCATGCCTTGCTCCAAAAGTCAACTTGGGGATTGAATTAGGTCAAAACCCTAATTCCTGATTTTTGATGAATGCATCCCCCGAGGCTATTTCGAACTTATGAATGGACTCATGTGGACCTTTTGAGATTCTTGAATCATGTTTTAAATTATTGGCTCATGCACAGATGAAAATTTCTCTCTAGAGGCCTTGGTCGACCAAAACCCTAATTTGGTGACACTGATGATCTCGAGGCTTGATCAACTTGAAATGTTACATTTTTGTGATTGATTCTTGATGTGGAAGACCTCTTGATCCTCCATGGATGTTTGAGAGACTTGACAAGTTGAAGATCATGTCAATTCTTGATTAATCCTCTGCCTGAGTACCCTAAGAGGGCTCAATAACCCTAACCCTTGGTTGAGGTGAATGCTCAACAATCCTTGAGAGGATTGATGGGGTATGAAGGGACATCCATATTGTGGTGATGATTTTCACATTGATGTGAAACCTTGTGGTCAAAATTAAGGGTATGACAGAGGCCCCTTTGGGATTACTGATATCATACGAGTAGTCGTATTTGGCATTACTTTTTCTGACCTGAGAGCCCGAGAAATTGAGGACCTTAGAACCCTTTAACCCATCTTGGCCTTATAGGACGTGGTGCGGTGGCTATTCAGGTATAGACTTGAATTAGTTGTTACGTGATACCACACTCAGACGAGTTTCTGTTGAGAATATTGTTGGCTGACGAGTAGTCGTTTAAACCAATAATATCCAAAAGATGGGATCACGACTCTGGAAACATTTTAAAACCTTGGTCTACAGGTGGATATAAACCCTAGTGCATACTATTGTGGATGGTTCTTACCCTTTGCTCCAAGCTCGTGACTCGGAACCCTTGACCTTGTTTGTGTTCTTGTTTGTGCTTGCTGCATCATACACTCATGCATTCATAGACACGATGTTTCAATCAGTTTTCAAGGATATCAAAGATTTTCCTTTGCAAATATCGTAGATTTTGTGATTATGGACATTAGAAGGAGAAATACTCAGAAGTACAGTTTTCGAGCTTCTTATCTTAGAGATTTGAAAAAGCTAGCATCCTTGGTAGTTGATCATACAGACTTCAGATCTCGTCATGGAAGACTCTTGTCTGTTCTTTCTACATACATTGAAGACAGAATTCTGAATACTCTTGTGCAATTCTAAGATCCTGTCTACCGATGCCTTACATTTCCTCATTATCAGCTCATGATGACCTTGGAGGAATACACTTATCTTTTGGGTATACCAGTTTCTAATGAGGTTCCTTATACTGGTTTGGAGGAAGTTCCCAAGTCCCAAGTTATTGTTGCAACTGTCCATTTGAAGAAATCTGATATAGATGTTAACCTTGTGGTTAAGGGAGGCATTAATAGGTTGACTTCTAAGTTATTGGTAGAGAAAGCCACTTCATTTGCTAATGGTGGTAGCACATTGGCTTTTGAGGCTATTTTTGCTTTGCTTATCTACGGTCTAGTCTTGTTCCCTAACGTTGACAACTTTGTGGATGTTAATGCTATTAGGATATTCTTGATAGGGAACTCTTTTCCGACTTTACTTGGTGACACTTACTTCTCTATTCATCATAGGAATTCTAAGGGGAATGGTACTATCAATTGTTACACACCTCTGCTGTACAAGTGGTTTATTTCGCACTTGCCGCAGTCATCTGCTTTCAAGGAAAACAAGGGTTGTTTAAGATGGTCTTAGAGGATCATGTCCCTTACTCATGCTGACATTTCTTGGTCTTCTTCTGTGTATGAGAATGTTCAGATTATTAATAGTTATGGGGAATTCTCCAATGTGCCTCTTCTTGGTACACAAAGGGGAATTAACTACAATCGAGTTTAGCGAGACGTCAACTTGGTTATATGTTGAAGGATAAGCCTAATAATGTTCTGTTAGAGGGTTTGTTTTTTCAAGGAGGGAATGAAACTATTGGTTTGAGGAGAAGAATTGCTCATGCTTGGCGTAACATTCATAGGAAGGGTAAAGGATAACTTGGAAGACAAGTTTGCATTGCCTTGGAACCTTATACACTTTGGGTGAAGGAGAGACCTAAGGAGCTCAAAATTCCTTATGCTCTTGAGAAACCTTTGTCTATAGTGGTTGCTACACCACTCCTCATTCCTTCTGATAATGTGAAGACTCTTCAAGATGCTTTGGCCAAGATGAAGGAAGAAAAAGATCTTTGGGAATCCAAGTTTCATGCTTCAAATCTCGAGAAGTTAGAGTTGCAAAAGCAGGTGAAGGAGAAAGATGACTTGATTAAGTTGCTTGTGCAATATGCTGTGAAGAGACATGGAGAGGATTTATTTTCCTCTACTACTTCATCATCTCATTCTCCTACTTGTGGTGCTTGGAAGGGTATCATGGATCAGCTCGTGTTAGAGAAGACCACCATGAAGGAAAACTATGAGAGAGAGATCAAGAGACTCTGAAGGAAGTATCAGCTTGGATCGTCATCAGATGTTTCTTAGGATCTTTAGGATCTATCTTTTTCTTATTGTATTTTGATCATTTATAACTTGTACTTCCAAGTGTAACTCTTTCTAATATTCAATAAAATGAGATGTTTATTAGTATTTCAAAAAGCATTATTTCTTTATGATGTTTCTAAATTGCTTTATATCTTAAAGATCCTTGAAGACTGAATGAAACATTTGCATTGCATTCGCATCATTTTGCATTGAGTCTTGCTTTGACGGGTGTCTGATTGCATTCGCATTATTTTGCATTGAGTCTTAGATTTCTTTAAAATAAACCTCCCGTCGATCCTGGTCTTCAGCCATGGAACTGGTCTTGGTTTTCTTTGAAATAAACCTCCCCTCGATCCTGGTCTTCAGCCACGGAACTGGTCTTAGTTTCTTCTTGTCGAGTTCTTCTCTTGACAAGGAATGCTATCTGTGATGGTTTTTTTATCAAACTTCTCGCCGAGATTTACTGGGGAGATGCCATTTGATGGAAAAAGATTTGATGTCAGACTTACTGGGGATAACCATTTGTCTGAACTGCAGAGGTGTGCAAACTTCTCAGTCGGAGATGCCATTTGCTTGGAGAGGTTACATCATACTTCCCTTTGAGACTTTGTCGAAGGGACTCCGTGTGATGTAATTCTATTTTGAGGTGCTGATGACTTCCTTGAAAGTAGGACAAACTTCTTGGGGAGAGACTGCCATTTATCGACTTTGTTTTGAAATCTATGAGGGTAAGAACAAACTTCCTTGTTTGCCGATCGATAGATATTTCTTGGAGGATGTGATGTCTGAGTTGCCAAGAGTCTTTTGTTGAGAAGCTTCCGCGGGGGATTTTCCTTAATTCGGGAAAGCAAAATATCATCTTCAATGGTGAAGTGTGATGTTCCAAAGGTGTATATCCAAATGTCTTCTTGCCCTTCAGAGGTTCAAGTTATCAAGGTGGTTGAGGACTAATTTCAATCCAAGAATACACTGGAGAGAGATTGTTTAGACGATATATTCCCTGACGAGGAAACAACTCAAATTGGGATTTTGTCCTATCTGATTGTGGAAGGAAAACCGACAACTCGAATGGAGAGAGGACATTTATCACTTAGGTATGAGTATGAACAAAGTTATTGGAATGCAATATGAATATGAATATGAATAAATTATGCATGATGTATGAGATGATTATGCTGACAAGACAGACATGACATACAGACTGCTGATGAACACAACTGGATACTCGGCCACTCTGGGAGATGGGGTTATCATTGGAGATTTTGGAGGTAGTACTTCTATTTGGGAACAGGGATTCCTGTGTTTGTTCTGGTTTCCTGAGGTATAAACCTACTAGGGATAGAAACATGTTCTTGCTTTTCAAGGGTAGATTCTACTGGGGAGAAAAACCAATCATTTGTTCTCAGAGGTAGGAATTCTACCGGGGATGACAGATGGGACATTCCATATGAAGTAATTGATTCCTCATTCAGAGTGTACTGATCACAAGGAGTATTTTGATTCTGCATTTTGAAATTTGATCACTTATGGAGAAGCCGTCGATGTTCCTTTTTTGGTGTTCATTAATCAAAAGGAAATTGCCGCCTTTATTTTAAAAGCAGAAGTAAAAAATCAAAATTCATGGTTTGAAAACAAAAGTAAAATTATTTTCTGTGTTCCAAGAATGTTAATCAAATAAACATGTCATTTTGCAAAGCAAAATAAATGAGAATTGCAAACGAAAGGCACAAGGGCTCAAATTTTATTGATAAAATGATAATCAGCCTAATGCGTGATTCCATGGAGTATTACAAAGTTTAGAAAATGGCAATTTTAAAGGGAATTGGGCTACATTGAAACATAATAACCACTATCCTTCTACCAACTTTGAATTCTGGCTATCTTGAGCTTTTGCTGAAGGTGACCTCTGATTGAGGATCTCTTGACAGATGAAGTTACCACTGAGGAGCCAATCTTGTTGGATGCAGTTACTTGCCATGAATCCCTAACTTTTGCCTAGATTGCCTTTTCAGGTTTTCAATCCACCGGGATGATATCTGCATGTCTCTAATTTTTGCCTTGACCGCCCCTTCGGGTTTTCAATCCACCGAGACGCTCTTTTTTGCCTAAGTCGCCCTTTCAGGTTTTTAACTTAGCGAGCTATTTTATTTATTTATTTATTTAGGCAAACTATTTCCTGACTGCATCAACATTTGTGGGATAAGTAAATTCCTCTTTATCCATTGTTACGAGTTTTAAGGCACTGCCTAAAAAGGCTTTCTTAACAACATATGGGCCATCATAATTCGAAGTCCATTTGCCCCTGGGATTAGTGAGAAAGGATTGAATCTTCTTGAGCACGAGGTCACCTTCCCTAAATACACAAGGTCGGACTTTTTTGTCAAAAGCTTTATTCATCCTTTGTTGATATAACTGACCATGGCATAAAGCCGTCATTCTCTTTTCTTCGATTATATTTGTGTTAACTTTGACACCATTCAGCTTCTGTTAGCTTGGCTTCCATCAAGACTCTTATTGATGGGATCTCTACTTCTATGAGGAGCATTGCTTCCATGCCATATACTAGAGAGAAAGAGGTTTCCCATGTTGAAGTGCGAACAGATGTGCGATAACCGTGAAGAGCAAATGGTAGCATCTCATGCCAATCTTTGTAGGTTACAACCATCTTCTGAATTATCTTGATATTTTTGTTGGTTGCTTCTACCGCTCCATTCATTTTAGCCCGGTAAGGAGATGAGTTACGGTGTTCAATTTTGAACTCAGCACATAACTCTTTTATCATATTGTTGTTTAGGTTCGATCCATTATCAGTAATGATCTGGCTTGGAACACCATAATGGCAGATGAGATTGTTCTTAATGAATCGGACCACCACTTGTCTGGTCACATTGGTGTACGATGCTGCTTCAACCCATTTGGTGAAGTAGTCAATGGCTACTAGAATGAACTGATGTATGTTTGAAGCTTTGGGTTCAATCATGCCAATCATGTCAATTCCCCATATAGAAAAAGGCCATGGAGAAGAGAGAACTTTAAGATGCGTTGGCGGTACATAAATTTTGTCGGCGTATATCTGACACTTGTGACATTTCCTCATGTACTTGTAGCAGTCAGATTCCATTAGCATGAGTGCCAAAGGATCCTTCGTGAATCTCTTTCATTAGCATGTTTGCTTCACATCTGTCTATGCGTCTGAGTAAAACCATGTCAAAGTTTCTTTTGTAGAGTGTATCATTGTTCAGGAAAAAGTTGCCAGCCAGTCTTCTGTGAGTCTTCCTATCTTTCATTGATGCCCCAGGCGGTACTCTTGTCTTTGAAGAAAGCACTTGATATCATGATACCATGACTTGTCATCTATGACTGCTTCAATTGCAAATATGTAAGCGGGACTATCAAGGCGCATTATGTCGATCCTGGGTACGCCGTTCCATCGACTCACACTAATCATGGAGGATAGAGTAGTTAATGCATCAGCCATGTGGTTTTCTTCACGAGGAATGTGATGAAAATCAATCTTGTTGAAGAAGGGTAATAACCTTCTTGCATAGTCTTTGTAAGGAATCAATCCTAGTTGATATGTGTTCCACTCTCCTTTAATCTGATTTATAACCAGGGCTGAGTCTCCAAACACATCCAAGTTCTTTATCCTTAAGTCGATAGCTTCTTCGAGACCCATGATGCAAGCTTCGTATTCGGCCTCATTGTTTGTACATTTAAATGCCAATCTGGAGGTGAAAGGGATATGGGTACCCTGAGGTGTTATGATGATTTCCCCAATTCCATTTCCATAAGCGTTGACAGCTCCGTAGAATATTAGTCCCCATTGGGAACCTGACTCTGGCCCTTCGCTTGGTAGCGGTTCATCGCAATCTTTCATTTTCAGGTACATTACATCTTCGTATGGTAAGTCAAATATGATTTTTTCCTAATTGTCAATCGGTTGATAAGCCAAATGATCGGCTAAAACACTTCCTTTGACGGCTTTCTAAGCGTGGTACTCGATGTCGTATTTAGATAACAACATCTGCCAACGAGCAATTCTTCCTGTTAAAGCAGGCTTTTCAAAGACGTACATGATCGGATCCATTTAGGAAATTAACCAAGTAGTGTGACAAATCATGTACTGGAGAAGACGTTTAGCTGCCCAAGCCAGAGCGCAGCAAGTCTTCTCGAGCATAGTGTATCGAGTTTCACAGTCTGTGAATTTATTGCTTAAGTAATAAATGGCAGATTCTTTTCTTTTCCTCTCGTCTTGTTGGTCAAGCACACAACCCATAGAGTCTTCCAAGACTGTTAAGTAGATGATCAGTGGTCTTCCTTTCACAGGAGAAGACAAAATTGGTGGATTCAGCAGATATTCTTTGATGTTGTTGAAAGCCTTTTGGAAAATCATCTGTCTATACACAACTTTAGTTCTTTCTGAGTAGCTTGAAAATTGGCACGCATGTCGCGGTCATGAGAGATATGAATCTTGAGATGTAATTCAAACGTCCCAAAAATCCTCTTACTTGCTTTTCAGTCTTTGAAGCAGGCATTTCTTGAATGGCTTTGACTTTGTCGGGATCAACCTTAATTACTTTTTGGCTGATGATGAATCCCAAGAGCTTTCCTGAACGAACACCGAATGTACACTTATTGGAATTCAGGCGGAGTTTGTATTTTCTCATACGCCAGAATATCTTTGACAAATTTTCCACATGTTCTTCTTCTGTTTTAGATTTGGAAATCATGTCATCGACGTACACTTCGATTTCTTTGTGTATCATGTCGTGAAACAGAGTTGTCATAGCCCTTTGATAAGTTGCTCCTGCGTTCTTCAGGGCGAACGCCATTACTTTGTAACAAAAGGTGCCCCATGGGGTAATGACTGAAGTTTTCTCCATGTCTTCTAGCACCATTCTGATTTGATTATAGCCCGAGAATCCATCCATGAAGGAGAATACTTTCAATTTTGATATGCTGTCAACTAGCATGTCAATGTGTGGTAGGGGAAAATCATCCTTTGGACCTGCTTTGTTTAAATCCCTGTAGTCCACACACATTCTGACTTTTCCGTCTTGTTTAGGAACCGGCACTATGTTGGCTAGCCATTGCGGATATTCTGAGGTGGCAAGGAAACATGCGTCGATCTGTTACTGCACTTCTTCCTTAATTTTGATGGCCATATATGGATGAGTCCTTCTCAATTTTTATTTGACTAGCGCACATTCTGGTTTCAGTGGTAAGTGATGTTCCACGATGTTGGTATCCAACCCTAGCATGTCTTGGTAGGACCAAGCAAACACATCTGAAAATTCTTTGAGAAGCTTTATCATATTTTCTTTGACAGTTGCACTGAGTAGTGCTCCAATCTTAACTTCTTTCCTTTCTTCTTCTGAACTTAAATTAACTGTTTCTAACGGCTCTTTGTGGGGCTCAATGGACCTTTCCTCCTGTCTGAGTAGCCGGGAGATCTCTTCTGGAATTTCTTCGTCTTCTTCTTCGGCTTCAAATACTGGGAACTCAAAGTTGGAAAAAGTCATTGGATCGTATGTTTCAATGGGGTTTAAAACAAGTAATCTGCATGACGTGTTGATCTTTTTTAGAAAATACAGAGAGAATGGAAAAGTGCGTGCAGTGTATTTTGTTTTAAAACGTTTGTTTTTTACTTTGGTTTGTTTTTTAGGATTACCATTTTCTGAAAAAGTGAAAAGTGAAAATAGCAATAAATGTAGGAATTCAGAATGACATTCTTTATTTATGATTTGTTGATTCTTGAAACACAACCCTATAAAACAAAACACTTTCGCTTTGGACGAAGCGAAGAGGGACATTTACAGAAAAGCAAGCCCTATTAAACACATTTTTCACCCGGGCAAAGTGAAAGGTCAAAACAAAGATGCGGAAATTACTTTGATTTATGAAAGACATTCGGGACATCGACCGCAACCCAATTGCGAAGAACTCCTATGTGGATCACAAAGTCCAGTATCTTTCTTCCAGGATTGTCTTCAGTAACAACACTGATTTCTGGCGGAGTTGGATTACTGGAATCTTCTTCCCATGCACAGTTATCATAAGAGGACTCTTCTATTGCTTCTTTAATAGTATTTTCATTTTCAAGAGGATCTCCATATCCAGTTGTCTAGATGTCCTCATATCTGATGCGAGAACTTTTAGGAATAGTCTACTTTACTAGGAAGTCGTACTTACCGCTTAGCTGCCCCAAAGTATCCCAAGTTTCTGAGGGGATAAATGAGTCATCTTTTTCAATGACGTTGACCTCAAGAAATGAAAAGTTGATAAATTCTTGTCCTGCGATCTTTTCAAATTCATCAACGTGGCATTCAACATCATCAGAATGTTCTGGGTAAGGATTCCAGGACTTTGGTAGAACAGTTGTATTTTCCTCAAGGTCATTCAGCAGATATACATTCTTTGGCTGACTCTTTTGTCCCGAGTTTTCCATGTAAGGTTTCCAGACGCGAAAATCACCCATGGGATCATATGAGTTGTAATCATAGTTGTTTTCATCAGAGAAACTTCTTCTAATAAGTTGGGTGGAGCACGACATCCCTTAGGATCGCAATCCCCGTAGATCATTCTGACATCTGATCTTGATATATATCTGGGAATTTGCTTCGGAGAGAAAAATGACATGTATGTTTCTTCCTGAGATATGTAACCTTCGTCATTGAAATAGGATTTCCACTCTTCATCTGTATTAGAAGAGTTATTTTCCTCGATGGTGTGGACTTCTTGAGAAATCGGGTGAAGGAAGCCTCCACTATGGAAGAAATCTTGAATGGGACAAAAGCTTTCATCCCTTTTTGTAGTCTTGGTAAGTGTTAAAGAAAAACCGAGACCTTTTCTTGTCTTTTTATCAACAGGAATCATGACTTGCCCCCATCCTTTTACGTCACCGCTTCCCATTACTTGGAAAGCGACTTTGTACGAGGAAATCGACGTTCCTTTTTCTTGGTGATTCTCATTGCTCACCGAGAGTGCCTAAAATTGAGTCCCAACAACCTCCTCTGGTTCTAAATAGGATAATGATGATAAGTTGCTCACGATTAAAGCTTGTTCTCCACATACTGTGACCAACTTGTCGTTCTTGACAAACTTTACCTTCTGGTGAAGTGTCGAAGTGACTGCCCTTCTAATAAATAGATGTATGCTGCTCGGATGTCCATGACCTGGAAAGTGACTTGGAAAGTGTGGTGACCAATGGTTATGGGAAGGTAAACTTCTCTGATAACTGTTTTCCTGGATCCGTCGAAGGCTTTGACGATGATCTCACTGCCTCTCATCGGAGTACATTGAAAAGATAGTCGTACCTCGAAAAGATAGTCGTAAAAGTTGACCTTGGCATGATGTTCAAGGATGAACCTGTGTCTACCAGTATGCTGGCTAAAGCATCGTCTTGGCAATTAAATGTGATATTGAGTGCCATGTTATGGTTTTTGCCTTCTTCTGGAAGTTCTTCATCACTGAAACCCAAATTGTTGCAGGAAGTGATGCTGGAAATAATGATGTCAAATTGACCTACTGTCACATCTTGTTCTACAAAGGCCTGTTCTAAGACTTTCTATAGAGCTTCTCTGTGAGCTTCTAAACTGAGCAAGAGAGATAAAACGGAAATCCAAGAAGGATTTTAAAATAATTGATCCACAATGTTGTATTCACTTTTCTGGATGAGCTTTAGCATTGCATCATTGTTTTTCACATGATCTGCACTGTTGGATTGACCAATTTGTTGATTAGAAACTTCAACTTGAGGTTCCTTTTCTTTTGCAGGCTCTCCAACTCCTCTGTTGAATATTCGATCGCTTCAGGTGACCATACTGGTATCAGCAATGTTGACAACGGATGGCAGTGGAATTTCTTTTCCATCTTCTATTGTAGTCGTACCGTACTTATATGGAATAGCTTTTTTTGACTTGTACGGTATTGGTCCCGACAAGTAGATGACCACAGGGGCTTTTAGGATCTTTCTACCGTCATAAGTAACCTCAATCGGTTCTAGATTGGGAACGATTGAAACTTTTCTACATTCAAGAGGGATTTCCATGCACTTTAGTTCTTTGAGCAAAGGAATTATGGTGAAAATGCCCTTGTTAATTCCATAATTAACAGGTTCTTTTTTATCAGAGACCCTGATAGTCCTTTTGTCCTGTAGTCCTTGCATCTTGTTTTGGACTAGGGGACAACCTTGCACCATGTTGATTGACTGAGAATTCAGGCGTAGTTGGATTTCCCCTTTGTCTACCTAATGTTGGAGAGCTGCTCGCACAAGGTAGCATCCTTGGCTATTTTCTAAACATAATCGACAACGTTCATAATTGTGAGGTGGCACCCTGCCGTACCCACTCTGTATGCAGTGCATCTTTACCAAATCAGTTTCCAGAAAGCGGATGTCACAGCTTTGGTGTCTCTCCAGAATTCCATTGGTTATGCTAACTTGTTGTGTGTCCTCGTCCTGGTAGACTGGGAGCCACCAGTGGTCCAATAGATGTTTTAGAGTTCTTTGTACAAGTGCGTAACCTTGATCGTCTTTGGAGCAATCTTTGTAGTCTTGATAATTATATGAGGACAGAAAACCGAGTCTGACTTGCTTGGCATGCAATTCCACTAGAATGGTATTCATAAAACGAATGTCGAAGATCTGAATCATGTTGACCTGATGATTATTTCTTTCCTGGTAGTCTTGGATCCATCCAAGATCCATTTGACGCTGGAGGGCCTCTTGTACAAAAGAGCATCCCTGATTGTCTTTTGAGCAAATCGAACAAGCGTTGTAATCGTGCAACGACAAATTGTAATACCAACTTTGTCTTGAATGCATTGTCTCTATATTGACATTCATTGCGCAGATGTCATGATTTTGAACAATGTTTGGATGTGCATGAGCCATATTTACTTCACGAATCCTGTGATCCTGAATCCAACCTAGATTCATCTGCTCTTGAAGAGCTGCTTGTACAATGACACATCCTTGATTGTTCTTAGAACATATATCACACTGATTATAGTTGTGAGATGGCACATGGCAGTACCCACTTTGCCTGCAATGCATTTTCACCAGATTGGTTCCTAGTAGGTGCACATTGTGAATTTGATAACTTCCGCCGGGTTCTTCCTCTATCAAGTTTACTGAAGTTTTTTCATCTGCGGCAACGGGTTCGTTTGAACATTTGGGTTCATATATTTGAAAGATAAAACCCCATTTCTGACGAGCTTTTGTACATCAAAATTAAAGCTGAGGCAATTCTCAATGTAATGTCCTGGTCCTCCTTAATGGTAAGGGAAAGATTGATCTGCTTTGAACCAAAAAGGCGGATTGTCCGGTACTGTAAGAGGAGTCCTGGTTTGAACCTGCCCCTTGGCTAGCAGAGTGGAAATAATTCTGCATATAACATTGGTATGGGGTCAAACCCTGGCGATCGTGTGATACAATTGTTATTATTGTACTGCAGGCGAGCCTACTGAAGAGGCTGTTGTTACCTTTACTGATATTGTTGTTGATTTGGATGGCTCTGAGAAATTTGAGGTTGCTATGTCGGAGCTGGCGTTGGGTTGATAGCGGGAGCTACTGCTGCTACCTGTCGAGGTTGATACCTTCGTCTTTGCTTACCCTGAGAGATATTACTGATATCTTGCTCTTTCTTCTTTTGGAAAGTACTACCGTATCTTTTAGTACTAGTGGACGTCTTTACTTTCTCAGATTACTTCCTCAAGGCGTACTCCCATGTTCACCATTTTAGTGAAATCACTAGGTGCACTTGCAACCATTTGGTCATAATAAAATGAGCCCAATGTTTTTGGGAAGATTTTTGTCATTTCCTCCTCCTCGAGAAGAGGACAGATCTGGGCGGCAATTTCACACCATCTTTGAGCGTACTCCTTGAAGGTTTCCTTATCTTTTCGGGACATTGCTCTGAGCTGGCCCCTATCTGGTGCCATGTTCAAATTGTATTTATACTGCTGAATAAAAGCTGCCCCAAGATCTTTGAAAGTACTGATCTTGGTACGGTTTAGACCCATGTACCATTTGTGTGTTGCACCAGTTAAACTGTCTTGGAAATAGTGGATAAGTAGCTGTTGGTTTTCTGTCTGGGTAGACATTTTTCGAGCGTACATTACCAAATGAATTTTAGGGCAAGAGTTGCCTGTGTATTTTTCAAAGCCAGGCACCTTGAATTTGTGCGGTATCTTTACATTAGGGACCAAACAGAGGTCAACAGCATCCTTGCCAAACAAGTCCTGACCGCGAATGACATGTAGTTCTTTCTGCATTTCCAAGAACTGTTCCTAGAATTCATTCATCCTTTCGTATACTTCTTCATTTCTACCAGAAGTGGCCTGCAGAATTTGTTCCTCTAGGATAGTTTGTATCACAGTTGTGGTATAGACATTATTGCGATAACTCTTGGTGCTTCAGTGACCTGAAGTGTGTAACCTTCAGGTATAAGAGACTATATTGTAACTCTTGCGTCTTCATTTGCCTGAAGTTTGTAACCTTTAGGTCTGGAGGTTCCTGCTATGGCTTCTAGGTCTTAGTAACCAGAGGTATATATCCTTCAGGTATAAAATTGAAAGGCATGCCCCAGGGAAAACCTTTCGGCATATTGTACTGAGGATGATTGTCAGGTGTCTCAAATGCTGGTGTAGACATAATCTCTGAGATTGCAGTCCTTTGAAGTTGTGGATCCTGAGCTTCTGCCAGGGATTCAATCGTGTTGTGGAGTTTCTCTAAACTCTCTTTCAAAGCGTTGATATCTTCTCTTAGTTCTTTGTTCTATTCTTCGAGATCGTCCGTTTTCTTTTACCGATTGACCCGAGTATTGTACGAATAAGACAGTTTGACTCTAAAGCGCGACACGTGTGTGAGACTCAATGACAAAAATGTGTTATGTAAGAAGGATGAATGATATGCAAAGAATGAGAATGATATTTTTGTTTTCAAAATAACTTTTGACAATTATGTTGCAAATATCATATAGCGGTAGAAACCTTTTATTGAAATTCAAAGGATTGCAGTATCTTACAGGAAAAAGTACAAAGTTTTACAAAGTGCAAGAAGGAAAACTAGGCCTATGGATCCTAAGGTATTCCTAAAGAAAGCTCAGATGCTGGTTGCTTAATTTTTCTCTTCTTTGATCGGACCCCTTCAATCGTTATTGGGTCGATGATCCTTTGCCATGTGAAAGGAGAGAGCAAATTTCTTCGTTCCTCTTGACTTTCTATAGCATGTTGCTCCAATATCTCAATCAGAGAATTTTTTTCTCTCAAAAGCTCTTGGATCTTTGTGCATTCCAAGCTGATAATCTGGTACTTGTTCTTCTAAGAGTTCTTCTCGCATTGGACTTTGTTGAAAGCGATCTTAAGCTTCTCTGTGTCATTCATGAAGCAAATAATGGAATCTTTCAAGGGAAAAAATTCTTGACGAGGGTAAGGCATCTTCAATTTGATGGCTCTAGTTTGTACCCATCGGAGGTAAGGCTCTGCAGAGATGCAGTTTTGCCTTCCTAAGGACTCTCTTCCCTTCCTATGAACATGCTGTCAGGCATGCACAATTTCTTTTTTTAGTGCTCTGTCATTTTCTCCTTCCTTGAAGAAAAGACCTTCCAGATGAATGTTATGTGGCACATTCTTCATCGGGTATCCAAGTTGACGACGAGCTAAAATTGGATGATAGTTGATACCCCCTTTAGTACTAATGAGGGGTACATTGGGGAAACTTCCACATTTGTCGATGATTTTTGTTCTGTCATAGATCTGATTGTACCAATCTATGTCAGAATGAGTGAGAGACATAATCTTCTGTGACCATCGCATACCACTCTTGAGATCCCAAAAAGCAGCAGACTTGGGTAAGTGGGAAATAAACCATTTGTAGAGTAATGGTACACAACATGTGATCATCCCTCCACTGTACAAATTTCTTAAATATACTGAATGATAAGCATCTGCGAGCAAAGTTGGGACTGGATTCCCAATTAAGAATATCTTGAAAGCATTAATATCGACGAAGTTGTCAATGTTGGGAAAGAGAAATAACCCATATATGAGCAGAACAAAGACATCCTCGAAAGCAGTTACATTTCCTATACTGTCAAAGTATAGGGCTTTCTCTATCTGGAATTTAGCTGGTAAACCCTGGATTCCTCCCTTGGTGGTCATGTCAGTTTTGATACTGACTCTTCGAAAGAGGTAGCTCTTGCAATGGCTTGATCTTTTGGAATTTCTTCCAGACCAAAAAATGGATCTTGATCAGTGATAGGTAATTCAATCAGATGAGAGTACTCTTCTAGTGTCGGTGTGAGCTGATAATCCAGAAATGTGAAGTAGTGGTATGCTAGATCATAGAACTGAACCAATGTAGACAGGACTTCTTCCACCACGTTGACCTTCAAAAGAGACACCAGTCCTCCGTGCTTAGCTCTGAAATCTTCGGGATTAGTAATCATCCTTCCCAATTTTATTAGGTCTTCCAGTTTTGGAATTTTGAAGGTGTACTTGTGCATTTTTCTTCTACCGAAATCCATAGTACGACCTCTGATATTTGCAACGATTATTTTAGTTCTTTTAGAAAAAGATTTCTTCCTGTCTAAAAAAGTTTTTTTTAATGAATGAAATGCATGGATGCATGAATGCAGCAAACAAAAACACTTGAAAACATGGGTTTAAGGGTTCATTTTCACGAGTATGGAGTCATGGATCTACCCATCCCCAAGGAGTGTACTAGGGTTCAATTTTTGTACATGTAGAGCGAGTTCTAACAAAGGTTCCCAAAATCATTGACCCCTCCCAAGAATATTAATAGCAAACCGACTGACTCATGAGAGATGTAATATCCTCAAGTTGAATCTCTTTTGAGTGTAGTATCGCGTATCAACTATTCCCGATAGTCACCGCATTACCTAATGGTCAAGTGGTTAACTGTTTACTAATCCTCAGTTTCAAGGGTGCCCAGTGGAAAAAGTAATATTTTCACGACTTGCTCGTTCAACATCAGTAATTCTAAAAGGGTACCTCCACTGATTCAGTGGACTTTCAAGTTAGCTTGGTTGGGACTCACTCCATATAAGCCTTCCTGAATCTGCCACCACTTATCTTAATGTGCCCTCAGACTCACCACATGCGTATTAATTGCATTCCCAGACAACGCTAATTTAAACAAGTATAGCAAAATAAACAGATAGTATGACAACAAATGATATAAAAATGCAAATAAAAATAGTAAAAAAAAAATGCAATGTAAGGCCTAAACCTCTTAGGAAATCTAATTCTAAAAGTCCCCAGCAGAGTCGCCATTTTTATATAGCGTCGGATTTTTTGTGACGCGACCACAACCGTTATTGGTGCTACTTTCTTATTTATGTATTTATCATATAAAGCTTAAAAGGAAGGGAAATATATCTTAAACAAACCCTATTGTGCAAGTGTTTTCTTTAACAAATGCAAAGAGATTGGGGATCGGGGTTTGGTTATACAAAGGGAAGCTATTAACACCCAGAGTATCTATAGTAATCTATATGAACCTTCGTTTGTATATATTTTCTACTATTTGAAATGCTTTCTTAAGTCTATCTGTTGTTGATTGGGGAAAGTTTCTCCATTGTGAAGGCTAAGGAATGTTTTTGCTGTTTTTAGGTTTTTTATTGTTTTTGGGAAGGTGCTTGGCCTAAGATTTTTGATTTGTGTGCTCGCTAAGATTTCACAATCTTATACCTACGTATTCCCGTAAAGAGATTTGGGAAATCAGAGCAATCATAGTTCCTCTTATTCAATGGGAGGAAATTTTGTTTGGTGTCTTGTTCAAAGCCCAAGATTGAAGTTAAAGAGTATTTGTGTCTTGTTCAAAGCCCAAGATTGAAGCTAAAAGAGTGACTGAGAGAGAATCTGTCATCTCTTAAGGGAGATATCTCAATTATTCATCTTGAGATGTAATTCAAACGTCCCAAAAATCCTCTTACTTGCTTTTCAGTCTTTGAAGCAGGCATTTCTTGAATGGCTTTGACTTTGTCGGGATCAACCTCAATTACTTTTTGGCTGATGATGAATCCCAAGAGATTTCCTGAACGAACACCGAATGTACACTTATTGGAATTCAGGCGGAGTTTGTATTTTCTCATATGCCAGAATAACTTTGACAAATTGTCCACATGTTCTTCTTCTGTTTTAGATTTGGCAATCATGTCATCGACGTATACTTCAATTTCTTTGTGTATCATGTCATGAAACAGAGTTGTCATAGCCGTTTGATAAGTTGATCCTGCGTTCTTCAGGGCGAACGCCATTACTTTGTAACAAAAGGTGCCCCATGGGGTAATGACTGAAGTTTTCTCCATGTCTTCTGGCGCCATTCAGATTTGATTATAGCCCGAGAATCCATCCATGAAGGAGAATACTTTGAATTTTGATATGCTGTCAACTAGCATGTCAATGTGTGGTAGGGGAAAATCATCCTTTGAACCTGCTTTGTTTAAATCCATGTAGTCCACACATATTCTGACTTTTCCATATTTTTTAGGAATTGAAACTATGTTGGCTAGCCATTGAGGATATTCTGAAGTGGCAAGGAAATATGCGTCGATCTGTTTCTGCACTTCTTCCTTAATTTTGATGGCTATATATGGATGGGTCCTTCTCAATTTTTGCTTGACTGGCGCACATTCTGGTTTCAGTGGTAAGTGATGTTCCACGATGTTGGTATCCAACCCTAGCATGTCTTGGTAGGACCAAGCAAACACATCTGAAAATTCTTTGAGAAGCTTTATCATATTTTCTTTGACAGTTGAACTGAGTAGTGCTCCAATCTTAACTTTTTTCCATTATTCTTCTGAACCTAAATTAACCATTTCTAATGGCTTTTTGTGGGGCTCAATGGACCTTTCCTCCTGTCTGAGTAGCCGGGAGATCTCTTCTGGAATTTCTTCGTCTTCTTCTTCGGCTTCAAATACCGGAAACTCAAAGTTGGAAGAAGTCATTGGATCGTATGTTTGAATGGGGTTTAAAACAAGTAATCTGCATGATGTGTTGATCTTTTTTAGAAAATACAGAGAGAATGGAAAAGTGCGTGCAGTGTATTTTTTTTTAAAAACGTTTGTTTTTACTTTGGTCTGTTTTTTAGGATTACCATTTTCTGAAAAACCGAAAAGTGAAAATAGCAATAAATGCAGGAATTCAGAATGACATTCTTTATTTATGATTTGTTTATTCTTGAAACACAACCCTATAAAACAAAACACTTTCGCTTTGGGCGAAGCGAAGAGGGACATTTACAGAAAAGCAAGCCCTATCAAACACCATTTTCACCCGGGCAAAGTGAAAGGTCAAAACAAAGATGCGGAAATTACTTTGATTTATGAACGACATTCGGGACATCGACCGCAACCCAATAGCGAAGAACTCCTATGTGGATCACAAAGTCTGGTATCTTTCTTCCAGGATTGTCTTCAGTAACGACACTGATTTCTGGCAGAGTTGGATTACTGGAATCTTCTTCCCATGCAGAGGTATCATAAGAGGAATCTTCTATTGCATCTTTAATAGTATTTTCATTTTCAAGAGGATCTCCCCATCCAGTTGGCTAGATGTCCTCATATCTGATGCGAGAACTTTCAGGAATAGTGTACTTTACTAGGAAGTCGTACTTGCCGCTTGGCTGCCCCAAAGTATCCCAAGTTTCTGAGGGAATAAATGAGTCATCTTTTTCAATGACGTTGACCTCAAGAAATGAAAAGTTGATAAATTCTTGTCCTGCGATCTTTTCAAATTCATCAATGTGGCATTCGACATCATCAGAATGTTCTGGGTAAGGATTCCAGGACTTTGGTAGAACAGTTGTATTTTCCTCAAGGTCATTATGCAGATATGCATTCTTTGGCTGACTCTTTTGCCCCGGGTTTTCCATGTAAGGTTTCCAGGCAGAAAAATCATCCATGGGATCATATGAGTTGTAATCAAAGTTGTTTTCATCAGAGTATCTTCTTCTAATAAGTTGGGTGGAGCACGACATCCCTTAGGATCGCAATCCCCGTGGATCATTATGACATTTGATCTTGATATATATCTGGGAATTTGCTTCGGAGAGAAAAATGACATGTATGTTTCTTCCTGAGATATGTAACCTTCGTCGTTAAAATAGGATTTCCACTCTTCATCTGTATCAGAAGAGTTATTTTCCTCGATGGTGTGGACTTCTTGAGAAATCGGGTGAAGGAAGCCTCCACTATGGAAGAAATCTTGAATGGGACAAAAGCTTTCATCCCTTTTTGTAGTCTTGGTAAGTGTTGAAGAAAAACCGAGACATTTTCTTGTCTTTTTATCAACAGGAATCATGACTTGCCCCCATCATTTTACGTCACCGCTTCCCATTACTTGGAGAGCGTCTTTGTACGAGGAAATCGACGTTCCTTTTTCTTGGTGATTCTCATTGCTCACCGAGAGTGCCTGAAATTGAGTCCCAACAACCTCCTCTGGTTCTAAATAGGATAATGATGATAGGTTGCTCACGATTAAAGCTTGTTCTCCACATACTGTGACCAACTTGTCGTTCTTGACAAACTTTACCTTCTGGTGAAGTGTCGAAGTGACTTCCCCTCTAATAAACAGATGCATGCTGCTCGGATGGTCATGGCCTGGAAAGTGACTTGGAAAGTGTGGTGACCAATGGTTATGGGAAGGTCAACTTCGCCGATAACTATTTTCCTGGATCCGTCAAAGGCTTTGACGATGATCTCACTGCCTCTCATCGGAGTACATTGAAAAGATAGTCGTACCTTGAAAAGATAGTCGTACCAAAGTTGACCTTGGAATGACGTTCAAGGATGAACCTGTGTCTACCAGTACATTGGCTAAAGCATCGTCTTGGCAATTAACTGTGATATTGAGTGCCATGTTATGGTTCTTGCCTTCCTCTGGAAGTTCTTCATCACTGAAACCCAAATTGTTGCAGGAAGTGATGCTGGAAATAATGCTGTCAAATTGACCTACTGTCACATCTTGTTCTACAAAGGCCTGTTCTAAGACTTTCTGTAGAGCTTCTCTGTGAGCTTCTAAACTGAGCAAGAGAGATAAAACGGAGATCCGAGAAGGAGTTTGCAATAATTGATTCACAATGTTGTATTCGCTTTTCTGGATGAGCTTTAGCATTGCATCGTTGTTTTTCACATGATATGCGTTACTGGATTGACCAATTTGTTGATTAGGAACTTCAACTTGAGGTTCCTTTTCTTTTGCAGGCTCTCCAACTCCTCTGTTGAATATTCGACCGCTTCGGGTGACCATACTGATATCAGCAATGTTGACAACGGATGACAGTGGAATTTCTTTTCCATCTTCTATTGTAGTCGCACCGTACTTATATGGAATAGCTTTTTCTGACTTGTACGGTATTGGTCCCGACAAGTAGATGACCACAGGGGCTTTTAGGATCTTTCTACCGTCATAAGTAACCTCAATCGGTTCTAGATTGGGAACGGTGGAAACTTTTCTACAGTCAAGAGGGATTTCCACGCACTTTAGTTCTTTGAGCAAAGAAATTATGGTGAAAATGTCCTTGTTAATTCCATAATTAACAAGTTCTTTTTTATCAGAGACCGTGATAGTCATTTTGTCCTGTAGTCCTTGCATCTTGTTTTGGACTAGGGGACAACCTTGCACCATGTTGATTGACTGAGAATTCAGGCGTAGTTGGGTTTCCCTTTTGTCTACCTGATGTTGGAAAGCTGCTCGCATAAGGTAGCATCCTTGGTTGTTTTCTGAACATACTCGACAACGCTCATAATTGTGAGGTGGAACCCTGCCATACCCACTCTGTATGCAGTGCATCTTTCCCAAATCAGTTTCCAGAAAGCGGATGTCACAGCTTTGGTGTCTGTCTGGAATTCCATTGGTTATGCTAACTTGTTGTATGTCCTCATCCTAGTAGACTGGGAGCCACCAGTGGTCCAACAGATGTTGAAGAGTTCTTTGTACAAGTGCGTAACCTTGATCGTCTTCGGAGCAATCTTTGCAGTCTTGATAATTATATGAGGACAGAAATTCGAGTCTGACCTGCTTGGCATGCAATTCCACTAGAATGGTATTCATTAAACGAATGTCGAAGATCTGAATCATGTTGACCTGATGATTATTCCTTTCCTGGTAGTCTTGGATCCATCCAAGATCCATTTGACACTGGAGGGCCTCTTGTACAAAAGAGCATCCCTGATTGTCTTTTGAGCAAATCGGACAAGCGTTGTAATCGTGCAACGACAAATTGTAATACCAACTTTGTCTTGAATGCATTGTCTCTAGATTGACATTCATTGCGCGGATGTCATGATTTTGAATAATGTTTGGATGTGCATGAGCCATATTTACTTCACGAATCCTGTGATCCTGAATCCAGCCTAGATTCATCTGCTCTTGAAGAGCTGCTTGTACAATGACACATCCTTGATTGTTTTCAGAACATATATCACACTGATTATAGTTGTGAGATGGCACATGGCCGTACCCACTTTTCCTGCAATGCATTTTCACCAGATTGGTTCCTAGTAGGCGCATTGTGAATTTGATAACTTCCGTCGGGTTCTCCCTCTATCAACTTTACTGAAGTTTTTTCATGCTGCGGCAACGGGTTTGTTTGAACATTTGGGTTCATATCTTTGAAAGATAAAACCCCATTTTTGACGAGCTTTTGTACATCATACTTAAAGCTGAGGCAATTCTCAATGTTATGTCCTGGTCCTCCTTGATGGTAAGGGCAAGATTGATTTGCTTTGAACCAAAAAGGCAGATTGTCCGGTACTATAAGAGGAGTCCTGGTTTGAACCTGCCCCTTGGCTAGCAGAAGTGGAAATAATTCTGCATATAACATTGGTATGGGGTCAAACCATGGCGATCGTGTGATACGATTGTTATTATTGTACTGCAGGCGAGCCTACTGAAGAGGCTATTGCTGCCTTTACTGATATTGTTGTTGATTTGGCTGGCTCTGAGCAATCTGAGGTTGATATGCCGGAGCTGGCGCTGGGTTGATAGCGGGAGCTACTGCTGCTACCTGTCGAGGTTGATACCTTCATCTTTGCTTACCTTGAGAGATATTACTAATATCTTACTCTTTCTTCTTTTGGAAAGTACTACTGTATCTTTTAGTACTACTGGACGTCTCTACTTTCTCGGATTACTTCCTCAAGGCGTACTCTCATGTTCACCATTTCAGTGAAATCACTAGGTGCACTTGCAACCATTTGGTCATAATAAAATGAGCCTAATGTTTTTAGGAAGATTTTCGTCATTTGCTTCTCCTCGAGAGGAGGACAGAACTAGGTGGAAATTTCACACCATCTTTGAGCGTACTCCTTGAAGGTTTCCTTATCTTTTCGGGACATTGCTCTGAGCTGGCCCCTATCTGGTGCAATGTTCAAATTGTATTTATACTGCTGAATAAAAGCTTCCCCAAGATCTCTGAAAGTACTGATCTTGGTAAGGTTTAGACCCATGTACCATTTAAGTGCTGCGCCGGTTAAACTGTCTTGGAAATAGTGGATAAGTAGCTGTTGGTTTTCTGTCTGGGTAGACATTTTCCGAGCGTACATTACCAAATGAATTTGAGGGCAAGAGTTGCCTGTGTATTTTTCAAAGTCAGGCACCTTGAATTTGTGCGGTATCTTTACATTAGGGACCAAACAGAGGTTAACAGCATCCTTGCCAAACAAGTCCTGACCGCGAATGGCATGTAGTTCTTTCTGCATTTCCAAGAACTGTTCCTAGAATTCATTCATCCTTTCGTATACTTCTTCATTTCTACCAGAAGTGGCCTGCAGAATTTGTTCCTTTGGGATAGTATGTATCACAGGTTGTGGTATAGACATTATTGCGGTAACTCTTGGCGCTTCAGTGACCTGAAGTGTGTAACCTTCAGGTATAAGAGTCTCTGTTGTAACTCTTGCGTCTTCATTTGCCTGAAGTTTGTAACCTTTAGGTCTGGAGGTTCCTGCTATGGCTTCTAGGTATTCAGTAACCGGAGGTATATATCCTTCAGGTATAAAATTGAAAGGCATGCCCCAGGGAAAACCTTTGGGCATATTGTACTGAGGATGATTGCCAAGTGTCTCAAATGCTGGTGTAGACATAATCTCTGAGATTGCAGTCCTTTGAAGTTGTGGATCCTGAGCTTCTGCCAGGGATTCAATCGTGTTGTGGAGTTTCTCTAAACTCTCTTTCAAAGCGTTGATTTCTTCTCTTAGTTCTTTGTTCTCTTCTTCGAGATAGTCCATTTTCTTTTGCCGATTGACCCGAGTATTGTACGAATGAGACAGTTTGACTCTAAAGCGCGACACATGTATGAGACTCAATGACAAAAATGTGTTATGTAAGAATGATGAATGATATGCAAACAATGAGAATGATCTTTTTGTTTTCAAAATAACTTTTGACAATTATGTTGCAAATATCATATAGCGGTAGAAACCTTTTATTGAAATTCAAAGGATTGCAGTATCTTACAGGAAAAAGTACAAAGTTTTACAAAGTGCAAGAAGGAAAACTAGGCCTATGGATCCTAAGGTATTCCTAAAGAAAGCTCAGATGCTGGTTGCTTAATTTTTCTCTTCTTTGATCGGGCCCCTTCAATCGTTATCGGGTCGATGATCCTTTGCCATGTGAAAGGAGAGAGCAAATTTCTTCGTTCCTCTTGACTTTCTATAGCATGTTGCTCCAATATCTCAATCAGAGAATCTTTTTCTCTCAAAAGCTCTTGGATCTTTGTGCATTCCAAGCTGATAATCTGGTACTTGATCTTCCAAGAGTTCTTCTCGCATTGGACTTTGTTGAAAGCGATCTTAAGCTTCTCTGTGTCATTCATGAAGCAAATAATGGAATCTTTCAGGGGAAAAACTTCTTGACGAGGGTAAGGCATCTTCAATTTGATGGCTCTAGTTTGCACCCATCGGAGGTAAGGCTCTGCAGAGATGCAGTTTTGCCTTCCTAAGGACTCTCTTCCCTTCCTATGAACATGTTGTCAGGCATGGACAATTTCTTTCTTTAGTGCTCTGTCATTTTCTCCTTCCTTGAAGAAAAGACCTTCCAGATGAATGTTATGTGGTAAATTCTTCATCGGGTATCCAAGTTGACGACGAGCTAAAATTGGATGATAATTGATCCCCCATTTAGTATTAATGAGGGGTACATTGGGGAAACTTCCACATTTGTCGATGATTTTTATTCTGTCATAGATCTGATTGTACCAATCTATGTCAGAATGAGTGAGAGACATAATCTTCTGTGACCATCGCATACCACTCTTGAGATCCCAAAAAGCAGCAGACTTGGGTAAGTGGGAAATAAGCCATTTGTAGAGTAATGGTACACAACATGTGATCATCAATCCACTGTACAAATTTCTTAAATATACTGAATGATAAGCATCTGCGAGCAAAGTTGGGACTGGATTCCCAATTAAGAATATCTTGAAAGCATTAATATCGACGAAGTTGTCAATGTTGGGAAAGAGAAATAACCCATATATGAGCAGAACAAAGACATCCTCGAAAGCAGTTACGTTTCCTATACTGGCAAAGTATAGGGATTTCTCTATCAGGAATTTAGCTCGTAAACCCTGGATTGCTCCCTTGGTGGTCATATGAGTTTTGATACTGACTCTTCCAAAGAGGTAGCTCTTGCAATGGCTTGATCTTTTGGAATTTCTTCCAGTCCAAAAAATGGATCTTGATTAGTGATAGGTAAAGCAATCAGATGAGAGTACTCTTCTAGTGTCGGTGTAAGTTGATAATCCAGAAATGTGAAGCAGTGGTATACTAGATCATAGAACTGAACCAATGTAGACAGGACTCCTTCCACCATGTTGACCTTCAAAAGAGACACCAGTCCTCCGTGCTTAGCTCTGAAATCTTTGGGATTAGTAATCATCCTTCCCAATTTTATTAGGTCTTCCAGTTTTGGAATTTTGAAGGTGTACTTGTGCATTTTTCTTCTACCGAAATCCATAGTACGACCTCTGATATTTGCAACGATTATTTTAGTTCTTTTAGAAAAATATTTCTTTCTGTCTAAAAGAGTTTTTTTTAATGAATGAAATGCATGGATGCATGAATGCAGCAAACAAAAACACTTGAAAACATGGGTTTAAGGGTTCATTTTCACGAGTATGGAGTCATGGATCTACCCATCCCCAAGGAGTGTACTAGGGTTCAATTTTTGTACCTGTAGAGTGGGTTCTAACAAAGGTTCCCAAAATCATTGACCCCTCCCAAGAATATTAATAGCAAACCGACTGACTCATGAGAGCTGTAATATCCTCAAGTTGAATCTCTTTTGAGTGTAGTATCGTGTATCAACTATTCCCGATAGTCACCGCATTACCTAATGGTCAAGTGGTTAAATGTTTACTAATCCTCAGTTTCAAGGGTGCCCAGTGGAAAAAGTAATGTTTTCACGACTTGCTCGTTCAACATCAGTAATTCTAAAAGGGTACCTCCACTGATTCAGTGGAATTTCATGTTAGCTTGGTTGGGACTCACTCCCTATAAGCCTTCCTGAATCTGCCACCACTTATCTTAATGTTCCCTCGGACTCATCACATGCGTATTAATCGCATTCCCAAATAACGGTAATTTAAACAAGTATAGCAAAATAAACAGATAGTATGACAACAAATGATATAAAAATGCAAATAAAAATAGTATAAAAAATGCAATGTAAGGCCTAAACCTCTTAGGAAATCTAATTCTAAAAGTCCCCAGCAGAGTCGCCATTTTTATATAGCGTCGAATTTTTTGTGACGCGACCACAGCCGTTATTGGTGCTACTTTCTTATTTATGTATTTATCCTATGAAGCTTAAAAGGAAGGGAAAGATATCTTAAACTAACCCTGTTGTGCAAGTGTTTTCTTTAACAAATGCAAAGAGATCGGGGATCGGGGTTTGGTTATACAAAGGGAAGCTATTAACACCCAGAGTATCTATAGTAATCTATATGAACCTTCGTTTGTATATATTTTCTACTGTTTGAAATGCTTTCTTAAGTCTATCTGATGTTGATTGGGGAAAGTTTCTCCATTGTGAGGCCTGAGGGAATGTTTTTGCTATTTTTAGGTTTTTTATTGTTTTTGGGAAGGTGCTTGACCTAAGATTTTTTATTTGTGTGCTCGCTAAGATTTCGCAATCTTATACCTACGTATTCCCATAAAGAGATTTGGGAAATCAGAGTAATCGTAGTTCCTCTTATTCTATGGGAGGAAATTTTGTTTGGTGTCTTGTTCAAAGCCCAAGATTGAAGTTAAAAAGTATTTGTGTCTTGTTCAATGCCCAAGATTGAAGCTAAAAGAGTGACTGAGAGAGAATCTGTCATCTCTTAAGGGAGATATCTCAACTATTCATCACAAATGTTAAATAATGGGTTATAAGGGAAATTAATTTAACTGGGATGTGTGGAATCCAAGAATGCCATAATTTCCTTTATAAGAGAAATGTCATGAAGGAAGAAGCTTTAACTCAGTGTAGAGCAATGCCACTTTTTCCTTTATGAATCTTTCATGCTAAGAGAGGGACATTGGCTTGGATGTGTAGAATCCAGAGGCTTGCCACTTATAGCAGTTAGATGAAAGAGGAATTTTAGCCATGATAAAGGAGGGACCCCAGCTTGGATTTTGAATCAACAATTGTGCCACTTACATCAATTATCTGGAAAAAAGTTTGATTGTTTGTGTTAATATGTGACATATAGAGGGGATATCCTCCTACATAGAGGACTCATGGTCTCATTTGTGGGAATGATGGATTTTATGTCTTGATCAAAGCCCAAGGTTGAAGCTAAAAAAGTTGAAAACTGACTCCACTGGAGATGTTTTATTTGAGTATCTTGTTTGAAGCCCAAGATGATGAAGCTGAAAAGTTTGAGTATAGTGTTAAAGAAAACTGACTCAACTGGGGAGTATGATGCTTGGCTTGTACAAAGCCCAAGATTGAGGCTGACTAGAGGGAAAATCATTATATGAAGCCTAAGAGGAGGCTGCCTCTTGCTGAGGATAATTTAAATCCAGGAGAAGGTCTAAACTGTGTTGGGGAACCGAAAAGGAAACTAACTCCTGCTGGTGATTTGAGCAGAGTTGATTTATCAGATGCCATGAGGCTCTGACTCTTTTGAGGATTTGTTGACGTCAATCTGACCTTGGCTGGGGATTTTAAGGTGAAAGCCAAGCCTTGTTGCTGGTCAGGAGGGATTTAAAGATGAGTTTGAATACCTTAGAGGTTTTAACTCTTATGGGAATTGATGTATTAGTGAAGATGATTAGGATCTATCATATGATTTTTAGGATGGTTGAGAGTCCTTGTGTTAAGCCCAAGAGGAGACTATGAGGGTTAGACTTTCCAATTCTACTTATATGAAGCCCAAGAGGAGGTTGAGACTATCTAAGTCTCTTAAGAAGAGGTGGACTCTGATTGGAGAAAGATCTTTGTATAATGCCCAAGAGGAGGCTAAGGGTTCTAGATGAAGATCAATTCTTGACTGATTGGATGTTCTTAGAGTTTTGGCTTTCCTGGGGATTGAACTAGTAGAGATGACTAAATTCTATCCTATGCTTTTAGGAAGCCTTTGGGTCCTTGTACTAAGCCCAAGAGGAGGCTCGGATACTTCTAGGAAGCCTGTGGGTCCTTGTACTAAGCCCAAGAGGAGGTTGTGGGGAACTTCTAAGAAGCCTGTGGGTCCAAGCCTAAGAAAAGTTCAAGAAAGGTTTCACCGAGAAATAATCCTTTCTTTGTTGAACAGTTCCAAGGTTTGAAGAAATTCAAAAGATGTTTCACCTGGAATTAATCCTCTCCGGGGAAATGAATTTCTCTGTATAAGAATAATCTGGTTAATTGAACTAGGTTATAAGCATCCTACTATTTGACCTAAGTGTGAACTGAGGATGACCTAACTGCCAAGGGAACTCTAGACAGGTATGCACAAGTATATACAGATAAGTGGTTTAGCAGATATATACATATATATAAGTATGCATTGAAAAGGTGATGGGTCTTATTCTCTGGATAGAGGCTCAAGTGTATTGTGATTGGTTGTATTAATTACAACTGTATGATTAGGGTTTTGAGAAATTGAAGAAAGTTTTGAGAAAACTTTGAATATGAATTTGAATTAAAAGAAAGTTGTTTATTTGAATGAATTGAAAAGAAAGTTTAGGGCTTATAACTCAAAGAGAGGCCCAAGTGGTCTTAGAGCAGTTTCACCAGGAATAATGCTCCTCTTAGTACCAGTTTAAAACAGACAGATGATTTTGAAAATAGAGGTATGAGGCTTACAACTCAAAGAGAGACCCATGGAGGTTGTTTATTGTTTAAAACAAAGTTTATGTACCAAATATTGGGGCTTATACTCAAGGAGAGGCATAAGATGATTTATTTTAAAAACAGTGATCACACCATGATACCAAAAGACGTTGTGGGACTTATACTCTAGCAAAGGCCCAAAATTTATTTATGTACATTGGGGGTTGGGTCTTAAACTCTAATAGAGGCCCATGGATTTTGATGATTTGAAAATTAAAAGGGCTGGAACTTACACTCTAGCAGAGGCCCAAAATTTATTTATAACAATTGATTGGAAGGATGTGAAAAGTGTTGAGTTTTGAATAAAGAGATAAGTTTACCATGGTAAGAGTTTATGAAGGAAATACTTGTTCATTGAAGCAAGGATACAAGTTGAACATGTTAAGACAAGTTGATGAGAATCAAACATTCATGTTAGGGTTTGAACATGGTTTTGAACAAGGTGGAAACATCATCAAGGTTCATACAAACAAGCATGTATACAAAGGTATTTACAAGACATAGTTCAAGTGTTTTAGGAGCACATAAACATGGCATAATCAACACAAAGACATAGGTATATGTCAAGGTGATACAAACATGGAAAGGAGACCACATATTAGGGCAAAATATCAAGTAAAAAGTCTCATGGTATGGATAAAGCTGAACATACATTTACATGTAAACATATACTTGAAAATACATTAAAACCAAGTAAGAACAAGGATCTACAAATCCACAACCTTAATTAAGGCTCATACAAGATGTATATGGTTCACACAAATCTTTTTAAGCAAGGAAAGGCAAGTCATTGTTTAAAAGAATCAAAAGAAGTCTTAAGAAAACCCTAAAAAGTCACATACTTTGAACATCCAAAAATGCATCAAGAATAAATATTTTTGGAAATTTCTTTTTACAAATAAAAAAATAGACATTATCATGAACAATTTGCAAAAAGAATGGGTTCAAAATGATTAAAAATGGGAAAGTTATGATAGTTTAAAATTGTGAAGAAAAGTGAGAAAATAAGTGATAAAAAAGAAAGGAAGATGAATAATATATGAAAAGTGCTTTTGAAAATAGTTAAAAAAATAAAAACCAAAAGGTCTGGGGCGAGGGGGTTTCGAACCCCAGACCTTGGACTCACTCACACAAATACTAGTGTTTCCACTAGGGCGCAATGCCAATTCAAGTATTATATTGGAAGCTGAATAATATATATTAAAACTTCATTTTATTTTGAAAAAAATTGCGCCAGATGTTCTTCTTCTTCCTCGTGTTCTTCCTCGTCATCAGATTTTGCAAAATGCTTACTATCTTACTCGTTTCTCAACCATTTTGGAAGATGTAAAAATGAAACTTGGTGGAAATTTCATGAGGAATTCAATGATGTAACTTAATTTCATTTATTTTAAGTGTAAAACAAGTTATCATGTTATGAGCATATGAACCCTAAAAACTGCAAGAACTAAATGAAATCCTAAATACAATAGATAATATGCAATTGATTGAGGGAAAACAACATATATAGGTGTAGAAACGCAATGGTAACTTAAAATAACAAAAATGATGAATGTACCAATGAGTTTGAGAGTTTGAGGCTTACCTCTGCAAGAAGGAATCAAATTATGTAATAGAGGTATTATAGATGCAAGATGATGATCTGAATAGCGCTCATAGGCCTCAAGGAATGTGTTGAAGTGCTTGTAATGGTTTGAATCCTTCTGAATTGAGTAGCTAGAATCCAACTGCAGCTTATGATGTATTCTGAGCAAATGGGGTATGACTTGGTGATTCTGATGTTACATAAGTGTTTTGAGGTTATGGATCACTTCTATAATACTTATGCGAAGTGTTTGGATGCTTGGTTTGAGTGGAAATGGACTGGTTTGAGAATTCCAAGTTTTCACTCTTTGAGAGCTTTGAATTTGGCAAGAAGGAGAATTTGTGAGAAAACAAGTATTGTAGTTGTTTTGGTGTGTTTTGATCAACCAGAAATGACCTTTATTTATAGTAGAGGAAGTTTTTTTTGCAAGGAATAATGATGGCTTGAAGGATAAGAGCTCATTCAATGTTTTTGGTAAGTTACCATTACTTCCATGCCAAGGTACAATAGCTCTTCCAAGTAGCATAGCCAACTTTTGACCAATTCCACACTCCTTAGATGTTTTTATTGTTGTTTATGTGAGCATCTTGACTGAGGAGAGTGAAATCTTTGAATGTGCACTATTGCACATAAATTCCATTTGAAATCAAGGCATATGTGACAAAGCTCCATCATTGCAATTTGAGATTTTCCTTGATTCTTTGACTTAATTCTGCAGGTTTGTTGTGAGTCACTCTGAGTACATTGAATTGGATTGGCATAGTGATCATTGCACTTGACTCCAAAATCGTGGCTAGCAAGAAATGACCAAAATTGTCTTGCAAAATAGTTTGCAGCAAGGTGTATTGCAACCTCTATAACCCTTTGCTCAAGTGGAGTTATCTCATGCTCTTGGGCTCATTAGAAAGCTGTAATTATGTACTTCAACTTTGATGTTCACCATTGGACTTGATTCATCTTGGATCATGGTGAAAAATCCCTCCACATTTTGGTATTTTGCTGATTTCAACTTAGGCAGATTTTCACTAAGTGTTGGAATTCATTTAACACTTTTCTTGATTTTGATCACTTCATAACTCAAAGTCCAAGTATTTTTTGACCATGGATCAGTAGGACACTTATGTAGTATGTAATGAGAACTTCCATTTGTGCTTTGGATGGAAGAAAATGGTTGCTTGGATCACAAGTTATGGCCTTGCAAAGTTGGGCCAAAGTCAATTTTTTCCATAACTTAGTGAAATTTCAAGTTTCTAAAGGTTGCCCTTTTTGCAAGTAACCTAACTTTTCTTGATTTTTCTTGATTGATCATGGTCCAAATCATAAGTTAACATTGTTTTTTACTTGAAGAGGCCATGTTTGTCAAAAAAATCCCAAACGTCAAACTTGATTTTGGTCACAGTTGACTTTTTATCAGATGAATTTTAAATTTTGTGATCCTTTATGAAACCAAGTCCTTGGGATAAATTGAACCTAATGGATGGAATCATAGGTGTTTTAGAGTGTCTTGAATCATGTCCCAAGGTTTGAGATCATGTCTTGGTCAAAAGTCAAAGGCATGGTTAACTTTTTTCTCAAAAACCCTAGTTTGTGGCCCATATGAATTTGAATCTTTACATTTCTTGTGAACCATGTTCTTTGAATCAATTTAGTCTTATGAAGGGATCAACATGATGTATTTGAGGTCCTTAAAGAATATCTTGAGTTTTTGACTCATGCCTTGCTCCAAAAGTCAACTTGGGAATTGAATTATGTCAAAACCCTAATTCCTGATTTTTGATGAATGCATCCCCCAAAGCTATTTTGAACTTATTAATGGACTCATGAGGACCTTTTGAGCTTCTTGAATCATGTTTTTAAGTATTGGCTCATGCCCAGATGAAAATTTCTCTCTGGAGGCCTTGGTCGACTGAAACCCTAATTTGGTGACACTGATGATCTCGAGGCTTGATTAACTTAAAATGTTGCGTGTTTGTGCTTGATTCTTGATGTGGAAGACCTATTGATCCTACATGGATCTTTGAGAGGCTTGAAAAGTTGAAGATCATGTCAATTCTTGATTGATCCTCTGCCTGAGTGCCCTGAGAGGGCTCAAAAACCCTAACCCTTGGTTGAGGTGAATGCTCAATAATCCTTGAGAGGATTGATGGGGTATGAAGGGACATCCATATTGTGGTGATGATTTTCACAATGATGTGAAACCTTGTGGTCAAAATTTAGGGTATGACAGAGGCCCCTTTGGGATTACTGATGTCATACGAGTAGTCGTATTTGGCATTACTTTTTCCGACCTGGGAGCCCGAGATGCTGAGGACCTTAGAACCCTTTAACCCATATTGGCCTTATTAGGACATGGTGCGGTGGGTATTCAGGTGTAGACTTCATTTATTTGTTACGCGATACCACACTCAGACGAGTTACTCTTGAGAATATTGTTGGCAGACGAGTAGTCGTTTAAATCGATAATGTCCAAAAGATGGAATCACGACTCTGGGAACCTTTTAAAACCTTGTTCTATAGGTGGATATAAACCCTAGTGCATACCATTGTGGGTGGTTCTTACCCTTTGCTCCATGCTCGTGACTCGGAACCCTTGACCTTGTTTGTGATCTTGTTTGTGATTGTTGCATCATACACTCATGCATTCATAAACATGTTGTTTCAATCAGTTTTCAAGGATATCAAAGATTTTCCTTTGCAAATATCGAGATTTTGTGATTATGGACATTAGAAGGAGAAATACTCATGAGTACAGTTTCCGAGCTTCTGATCTTAGATATTTGAAAAAGCTAGCATCCTTGGTAGTTGATCCTGCAGACTATAGATTTCGTCAATCAACATTGAAGACAGAATTTTGAATACTCTTGTGCAATTCTATGATCCTGTCTACCGATGCTTTACATTTCCTGATTATCAGTTCATGTCGACCTTGGAGGAGTACACTTATATTTTGGGTATACCAGTTTCTGATGAGGTTACTTATACTGGTTTAGAGGAAGTTCCCAAGTCCCAAGTTGTTGTTGCAGCTGTCCATTTGAAGAAATCTGATTTAGCTGCTAACCTTGTGGTTAAGGGGGCATTAATGGGTTGACTTCAAAGTTCTTGGTTGAGAAAGCCACTTCATTTGCTAATGGTGGTAGCATATTGGCGTTTGAGGCTATTTTTGCTTTGCTTATCTACGGTCTAGTCTTGTTCCCTAACATTGACAACTTTTTGGATGTTAACGCTATTCAGATATTCTTGATAGGGAACTCTGTTCCAACTTTACTTGGTGACACTTACTTCTCTATTCATCATAGGAATTCTAAGGGTAATGGTACTATCATTTGTTACACACCTCTGTTGTACAAGTGGTTTATTTCGCACATGCCACATTCATATGCTTTCAAGGAAAACAAGGGTTGTTTAAGATGGTCTTAGAGGATCATGTCCCTTACTCATGCTGACATTGCTTGGTCTTCTTCTGTGTATGAGAATGTTCAGATTATTGACATTTATGGGGAATTCTCCAATGTGCCTCTTCTTGGTACACAATGGGGAATTAACTACAACCGAGTTTAGCGAGACGTCAACTTGGTTATATGTTGAAGGATAAGCCTAATAATGTTCAATTAGAGGGTTTGTTTTTTCAATGAGGGAATGAATCTATTGGTTTGAGGAGAAGAATGGCTCATGCTTGGCATAACATTCATAGGAAGGGTAAAGGAGAACTTGGAAGACAAGTTTGCATTGCCTTGGAATACACTTTGGGTGAAGGAGAGAGCTAAGGAGCTCAAAATGCCTTATGCTCTTGAGAAACATTTGTCTATAGTGGTTGCTACACCACTCCTCATTCCTTCTGATAATGTGAAGACTCTTCAAGATGCTTTGGCCAAGATGAAGGAAGAAAAAGATCTTTGGGAATCCAAGTTTCATGCTTCAAATCTCGAGAAGTTAGAGTTGCAAAAGCAGATGAAGGAGAAAGATGACTTGATTGAGTTGCTTGAGCAATGTGCTGTGAAGAGACATCGAGAAGATTTATTTTCATCTACTACTTCATCATCTCATCCTCCTACTTCTGGTGCTTGGAAGGGTATCGTGGATCAGCTCGTGTTAGAGAAGACCACCATGAAGGAAAACTATGAGAGAGAGAGAGATCAAGAGACTCCGAAGGAAGTATCAGCTTGGATCGTCATCAGATGTTCCTTAGGATCTTTAGGACCTATCTTTTTCTTATTGTATTTTGATCCTTTGTAACTTGTACTTCCAAGTGTAACTCTTTCCAATATTCAATAAAATGAGATATTTATCAGTATTTCAAAAAGTGTTATTTCTTTATGATGTTTCCAAATTGCTTTATATCTTAAAGATCCTTGAAGACTGAATGAAACATTTGCATTGCATTCGCATCATTTTGCATTGAGTCTTGCTTTGACGGGTGTCTTATTGCTTTCTTCCTAGTTTTCTCAGAAAGTCAAGTTGTCGCACCGCTACAACACTTGTGGTAATTCTCAGAGAAGGATGGTGGATCATTTGGAACAAGAGAATCGTGAATTTCGTGAAGAGGTTTCAAGTCTCCGTGCTAGTATGGAGAAGCTGAATGCTCTGGTAGAGTCTATGGTTTCTCTACAAAATCAATCTCCTCGTCCTCCTACTCCTTAAGTTGCTCAACCTCAACCCACTTGAAGACTCTAAGATTTGACTAAATTTTGGTAAAACATGGTGTTGAACAAGATGTCCTAACATGCATAAATCTGTTAAAAGAAAACATGTCAGGCAAGATGTCATATCTTGAGGACTCGACATCTTGGTCTGATACAACAGGTTATTGCAGATCTGTTCCAAGATTTAAGCCGCGATCAGAACATGTATCAAGGAAAGACTGAACAAAGATTTTGAAGCCCATGAACAACTGGAGATTATAAAAGGAAGACCAATACCTAGGGTAAAACAATTAGACCTTGTTAAGACTATTGTAAAAATAGAAATAAGGGTTTAGGGTTTTGAGAGTTGTGTACTTTCTTGTTTTGTAAGTCATCCTTTGTATCAGTTTGATACATCGTGGTAGACATAGGTTTACAGATTCAGAAACCTGTAGGTAATGAATTGTATATTGTTCTTGGATGAAACTATTAAGCAAATTCAAGTGTTATTGTTAGTCAAGAGTCTTGACTAAATATTGTATTGGAAGGGGTGTCTTTCAATTGAACAATTTGATGCAGTTGCTGGAGGTTGTAACTGTTAGATATCACTGAGGTGATTTAGGAATTGAGATGAGCTTCTCTTATCTAGATAGGTTTCTAGATAGAATTACACTGGGTAGGGAATTAAGTGATAAGTTACCGTAGGTTGTATACTTAGAATTAATACTATTGATAGTGAAGTCATTCCTGGCTTGGTAGCCCCCAGATGTTGGTGTTGTTGTTCGCCGAACTAGGTCATCATATCTATGTGTTATTTATCATTTTGTTATGTTTAATTCAGTCTGCTCTTCTGCTCAGAAGTATATGTCTTGACTGATGTTGAAACATCTGTCTCGACATTGCTATGAATCTGCAGTTTTTGAATGTTCTTGTTTCTGTCCTTATTCAGACAAGTAGAGATCAAGTGTCTCGACATCTCCCAGGACATCTGAGATCTGCTACTAGAATTTCAATTAGTATCAGAGCAGGCATCCTAGTCTGTTTTTGGATGAGTTCTAGGGAAGATACTTTTTGGTTTTTGAACAAGGTAGGAGGTTGCATAGTCAGATCATACAATAGTGTTATGGGATAGGTTGTTCCAGACAAACAACTGTTGATGGTTAAATGATACATTATGAAGATTCTCCCGATGTTGCTGATAATGATGCTATTGTTGCACATGGTGGCTTTTAATATGTTCTAACATCTTACCTGGTGCATGTTGAAGATGGTGTCAGTCTCTATAGTTGTTCTTGCCATCACTAGCTGGGAGTAATATACAAGAGAGAGCATTGTGACCTGTATTTATCTGAAGGATCTTTCTATGTTGCTTGGGGGATAATTTTAATCAAGTAACATAAAGGGTAATTGGATGAAGAAAGTTGAGTTGAGGTCTTGTGTATCCAATTCATGATCCATGGATTTGATAAACTCTCTATGTTTTGTCTAAAGTAGCCAAAGATACTTGAGTTTTCTCTCAAGTCCACTCATAAAGGCACTTTAGAACGTGTTTGATAAATAGAGTCAGTAGAGAAGATGGTCAAGAAGATGTTCCAAGGGTACGTAGAAGTGTGACTTGAGAACGTCATACCATTGAAGAGAGCCAAAAGCAATTTATTTTTGCTTCCAACCCTATAAGAGATTGTCTTAGCTTGAGGTTTTCCTATTAGATATCCTAGAAGGATGTATTTAGGAGGAAATGCATAAGCGTATTGATATTCAACTAGACTGGAACTCAAGTAATTGTTGATCAATGTTAAAGCAGTCTTATGAGTGTAAAGACATTGGATCTATGTCGTGGAAAGAGATTTTGTTCATCCAAGGGTGTTACTAGTGTGTCTGAAGATGGTCTTCTAAGGAAGATTTATGCTTTGAAGATTTCTTCCTAGGTTGTGCTGGATGTCTCCTGGTTTATAGCTAGAGTAAGGAAGGATGCAAATCTGAAGAATACAGAATTGGGATTTAAAATCAATTGCTATTTCTTGCCTTAGCAAGTATTTAATTGGTTATCCTTTTGCTTGGTGTTCAAGAAAGATGATCTCACACTAGAAGGTGTTACTTCAGATAGTTTCAAGAACTCAAGAATACATTCTTTGTATTTGATTTGTCTTGAAGAATGGATACAGTCGGTATCTTGTGTGCAATTTTCAAAAGATGCTTATCTTGTCTCTAATTGTGATCAAAGGTGTTGGAGATCTTATTCTAATTAGACTTGAGGAGTCTTTTGGTTTACAGTCTAGGAATTCTCTCTGAATAAGTGTGTTGGTGTGGTGAAGATGATCACATGATCAGCTAATGAACATTCCTTGGGTCAGTTTATTTCCGATCTAAGCGCATAAGGGTGCAGAAGTTGTGTTCCATTATAGGAGCATCTGGCCTGACTCCTAGTGGAGAACTATTAAAGGTATCTTAACCAGACTATATAAAGATTTGTCTCTGGTATGGATGATTATATTACAAAAAGGAGCTTAAATGAGCAATTGATCAAAGTGTCTTTGAAGACAGGATAAAGGTTGTTTACTTAAACTTGAATATAAAGTTCAAGTCTATTAGAATATAGAACTCTTGCTCTGTTGAGATAGAAGGAATCTCAAGGTGCTTAAGGATGATTGATGTCCTTAAACATTAAATAGCCTCTTTACACCTTCTGCCTCTGGTAAGAAGCTTTATGAGAGCTTGGTTTCATCAGTGTTTCTCTGATGTGTGAAGTTGATACAAGTGTGTATCATATTAAGATCTTCATATGTATCTTGGAGGAGTAAGAATGGTAAGTCCAGTGATTGGTGTTCCAAGAATCAAAGTTCATGATTCCTTTGATTTAGACTGATGTTCTAAATGATGTTGGAACATCGTTCCTGCTATTGGATAAATGTGTTTGATATTCTGCTTTGAAGCTATATCTTTTCATTGTTGAGCATGGTGTAGAGTTACTAGTTAAAATTATGTGGATTCTGATGATAGGTTCTGCTGGAAGTATCACTAGAAAGATTGTATCAGGCTGAATCTTGAGAAGGAAAGAGGCTGAAGTTGTCTCACTCTTCATATGGTGAAGGGGTATGATGTCTTCCAAAATGTGAATGACATTTTGGCTAATTAAAGAGTTAAGAGATTTCATGGATATGAGTATGCCATATTTGATTGGATTTATTCTCAAGAACAAGGTTGTCTATGGCTGTAAAATTCAAGTGAGATTTGTACAGTGTGCGGATGTGTTCAGGGGGAGAGTAATCAATTTTAGTATTTGGTATCAATCCAAAGTTTTTTGGTTTTGGTACAAGGAGTGTGGTCCTGGTATTCTTCTCACTTATGAGCATGAAGATGCTCATGTGATTCTTGTGAGGTTGTGATGTCAGGAAAGATGTCTTGACATCGTGGTGTGTTAATTTTGTGGCTTAGTCAGCTATGCTTGGGAGGTTGAGTTGTTAAGGCTATTTACTTATTTCAACTTTGTTTTTAATTCTTAGGAGAGTCCTGAGAAATAAAATTGGGAAGTATCTGGGAGAATTTATTTTTCTCTGCAAATTGAGATAAGGTTCATGAGAATCTTTGATGTTAAATGGGAGATGTTAGATATAATGTCTTGACATCATGTTCTGTATGGCTGAAAGGAGTGTGCTTGGGGTTCAATGGAAGCACAGTGACTATGCCTCATAGGTTACAAGAGAGAATAGACGAAGTCTAAATAGGTGTCAGGACATTGTTTAGGACTTATGGTTGTTTCCAAGTAGATTTATTTGGACGGTGTTCCTTGGATAGTGGAGAGCGTGCCTTAGAGAAAGCGTGCAAAACATGTGTCTTTGTACATGCGCATCCTTTGGACGATTCTCCTTAAAGTTGAAACAATCAAATTTGATTTGGGTAGTGCACAGTCATTTATGATGAAGTTATCTACCTAAATTTATATCCTTATTGAATTATCCTTCAGTAACTTCTATGGACCGTTAATTCCTAAGGAAACTTCTTGGGTATTTAAAGGGGGTCGCTGCTTCTGGTGTCTCAGGTTGTCTTATTGGGTGGGCTGTAAGGTTATGGCTTTCATCTGGGTGTGGGTGAGTACTGTTTGGGTCTGGGACTGTGTTGGTTTCGTTTGCCAGTTTTTGGCTAAAAATGGGGGAGAAAGGTTGTGTGTCCATATCAGTTGTGTGGTATTTCTTACTGTGAGAGCAAGAATTGTCTCTACAAGTCAATCTATGTTTTGATGATAACAATACATATTTGTGAAAGAACCATTTTAAGTTCTAACGTGTGTTGTGTGCAGATCATATTCATAGAAATTATCAGATCCAACAAGCACCAGCCTGATGAGCGAAATTGATAATATGCGAAGTTACTATGTGTGACACAAGTCGCAAGAAGCAAGAACGCTTATGTATATGATCGTGATCAGTCAGATCCAAGGATGTCGATATTGCAAATGCAATGCTCTTGTGGATGCTCTCTGAAAGTGATCGAGATTCTGAAGATTGCGAAGCTCCTGAAGAAGAGAACCGAAGTGCTGAAGACTCTCATGACTTGAAGTTCTGAAGGCGGAAGGCTCTGAAGACCAAGTGCAGAAAGACTCTGAAGACTTATGTGTTCTGAAGATTAAGGTCCTAAAGATCAAGTATTGAAGACTCTGAAGACAGATTCCTAATGGACAAGTTCTGAAGTTTCGGAAGACTTGAAGAAGTAAAGGATAAAGTGCTCAAAGACAAGTGCTAAAGTTTTGAAGACTGATTTCTAATGGACTTCTTCAAATAACTGAAGACTTGACATATCAGATATCCTGTTAAGAAGACTCTACTCATGCTTCATCCATTAACCATCAGAAGCCTTTGAAATTCAGAAGTCACATGTTACCGTTGTGGGTAACTGTACACGGCCCCCAAGAAAGATATATCTCGTCACTTCTCCCACAGCAAAAAGGAGATGTGTTAGTATAGCTAGTCATTACGTAACGTCTCTTTTCCAATAGGCAACAATATTTCAAACGGCTATATTTCTACTGGGCTATTTAAAGGAAAGAGTATTCGCTTCTAAAGACGATGAAGTCCACAAGACGATACAGTCCACAGATCGATTCAGCCATGAATGGGGAATTGATCAAGTCATTGTGTAAAGATAGCAACAACAATGAGTTCTCGTTGTAACACTTAGAATATCCAAAGCTATCACCATTTGCACATGGCCATTGTTGTTGAAGCTCAAAGATCATCATTTAACACAACAACAATGAATTGGTATAGAAGCTATTGATGAAGAAGACAATATTGCAAATCAGTCAAGTCATCAACCACCTTCTCGTCAGCGCTACATTGAAGATCTGAAGCAAGGAGTTGTTGCTCAAAGCTTGCTCACCCTGAAGACGAAGAAGAAGAAGATCTACAAGATGTCAACAACTGTCAAATCATTATACATCTCTGTAGTTTCTTAGAATAGCAAGGAGTTGTTGCTCACATCTTGCTTGAACACTTGTGTGTTCTTTGTACTTAAACTTAGGAGTAATCTGCTTGTTAAGAAGCATCTTTGTAATCTCTTGTATAACTAATTCTTGGTGAATTAGGATTCCTTGAGTGGTCAGTGTGACCGGAGACTCGAGAAGACAATGGCGAGATGTCATTGTGGGGAAAGCCTGAAATAGGGTCAGTAGCGTTATATTCATTGCGATGAATCCCCGAACGTCTAGTTGTGAAAGCCTAGCAGTAGATCTTGCGAGATTGGAACCTGTAGGTCAATGTTCGTTATATTCATTAAGTTGAATCCCTGAACGGTTCGTTGTATGTTAGTCACAGTGCGGCTGTGCAAGTGGTTAGTCACCGGTTGTTGCCCGTGCATCTGTAATCGAGATTGATTATAGTGGATTATGACCCAGTGTTCAAGGCAAAACACCTGAGGAGGGTGGACTGGATTAGCGTTTGTGGTAAAATAGGATATATCATGTTTCCTTTACTCTTATGCTTGTTGTTCTTATTTATGTTTCTATATTGAGTATCAGAACCTTACATAAGCAAGTCAGAACCTTGCAGTTTAACTCTAATAAGCTTTCGCATTGCAAGTTCTGAGAAATGTAGTTTATGTTCAGACTCTTGTTGGTTCTCATGCTTAACGTATAGCAAGCCTGAAAGTATCTTTTCTAGTCAGAGTCTCTCAATGAACTCTGATGTTGTCCTAAGTGCTTTAATGACAAGAAGCGAAAAGTTGTCAAAATAGTAAATACATAATTCAAACCCCCCTTTCTTGTGTCTTTCTCACACCTTCAATTGGTATCAGAGCACAGGTTCTGTTATTGATGGATATCAAACACCTAACAGTGTCGGAAAAAGATCTGGATGCGGTGCGTAGAAATACTCTAGGTAAGACTGAAATCCACTTACAATTTTTATAACAGTTCAGAAGTTAACTGTGTACAAAATTGTAATTAATCTGAAGTACTTGAGCAAATCACTGATTCTGTAAGTCTTTTAGTTGTCAAACAACTAAATCTTCCTCACTTAAGTTTTAATGGAGATTGAAGAATCAGCTGATAAGATAGACTCATCAGATAAGAAGTAGTATCTGTTAAATGCCTATCCTGGAAGATACGTATGAATAAACCACATATTTGCTCAAAGTTGAATCATCAGAAAACAAGAAGTCTTGTTTGCTAAAGATTAATTCTTTATGAGTTTTTGATATGTTTTCAAGAAACGGATTAGGTCCACCCTTGACTTTCTAGTTTATAGCTCATTCAGAACTTCTTCATGTAAAGAAGAAAGATTGTTGTTCTATGATTTTGAATTTCAGAGTGAAGTCTGTTGAAGTCAGAAAATCTGAAAAATTCAAACTCTTAGAAATGATTCAACATTTGAATTTTGAATGATCTAGAAGTTAAAAGATTCATTGAAGAACTGAACATTGTGTTCATGAAAATCTATGCAGAAATTTGAAAGAATTTAGGGAAGAAGAATGTCAAGGATTCATCAAATACTTGATCAAGAATGAACTCTTAAGCTTTGCTTGAATCAGGATAACTAAGTTCTGATTACTTGAAACCATCTCTCAGGTGAATCAAATGTTAGTGATCAGATCAATATATGATAAGTTGTTCAGAACCCTTCAAGCGCTGGATTCAGAAAATGCTAAACCAGAAACTTAAGTTTTTCACTTAAAATCAAAAGAAACTTAAGCTACTGATGTTCTTCAAAATGAAGAAATCAGTTAACATTCTCCTCAGAAGTAGATATGCTAGACCAAACTCAGACAAATTAAATCAGTTTTAAATCCAAGTTCAGAAGACACCTCTTCTTCAAACATCAGAAGGAAGCAGAAGCAAAAAGATGATGATCAGAAGCACAGAGTCAGACTGGAAAGCATTCAGACTAGCCGTAAAAAGATTTTTGAATCTCTAAGGCATGTTTTCGCTCATCCTCATTATTTGAAATATTAGCAATAATTTGAACATTAGTCATATTAGGATTATTGAAACTATAATAATATTCTCACGCATTTATGATTAGACAATTTTCAAGAATTAAATAAGCAGTCATAATCATGTAGTGTCAGCGACCTACTACTATAGATATACGACGATTAAAGTCCATCACACGTCGTTTCACTGACTACCACAACTATTTATAGCTAGTCTTGGAAATGATGAACCCCGCGTGCTCCATATTGATAAACATCTATTAAATCTCAAAGTCCTTTTCACTCCATTATCTAACTAGGTAGAACCTCATCTCTCAAACAATTCAACTTTGCTCAGAATGTCTTCCCACAACATCAGAGGTGAAACATCCGATCTAGAATTCCTGAAGGAATTCACTGTGAATTTAAACCTTCTGCCACAACTCAACAAAACAAGCGTTCTCTCTGGAATCATATTTCAGAACTGGGAAAATTATTTCTCCATGCTTGTTGGACCTATATTCCCTGAACTGGTGATTGAGTTTTGGGCAAATGCACAAACTCTAGAATATGATCTTGGCAAGAATGATATTCTATCTGTTGTGGCTGGTTGTCCAATCTTGATCAACCCCACCATCATAGCTAAAGCCATTAGGTGTGTCGAAGATGGTGTGACTGTAGAAAGAAACATCAACAACCATAGTTTCGACAGGAATTTGCACATCATTTTTGAAACAGAGGGGCATCCCACTCAACCTTGCACACTCACTCTATTTGCTAAAGATTTACAAGCTTATGGTGACTAATCTAAGACCAAGAGAAAGAGGAGGAGGCTGGTTTTCTGACCAAGAAAGATTATTCATTTTCTTTTTAGTATCTAGGATCAAAATAAACCTACCCCAGTCTATGTACAACCATTTAAAGGAAGAAATTAATCTGTCTAGGGAAGACACAATCTACCAAGTTCCCTACTGCAGAGTTATCTCCCACATTCTTGACCTCCAGGGAGTAGTTGGTCATTGCAGAAGAAATGGAATGACTGAGAAGGTCCTTCCTGAATTTTGTTCACCGATGACGTTCTTAGTCTAAGATAGGATTTTAGTTATTTCTATTTAACTAAGCTTATGTTACATCTTAATTTTTTTTGTGATTTGTGTGAATATTTCAAATGATCAAAATGCACTAATTATCTAATTAAAATAATGAGTGCTGCTTAAAATTCACATGAAAAGGCTTGGGATTGTCTAGAGACCATAAATTCCCCATAGGTCATGATTAAGTAACGGTTCCATTGCCACTTATTAAGATTATGTCACGATTCTTGATTAAAGGAATTAATCATTAACATACCTTCCTACGATACTTAGTGCTTCTAGGAAAATCCAACGTTGCGGTTTCAAACTCTCCACAGAAATAACCTTACTTCTTAATCTATAAAAGCATTAAACCCTAAGACATCAACACACTCTTACTCATCTGAATCCTCAGCCTAATTATCTTTTATTTTCCTCATCAATCCCTAAAGATGGCCTTCGTCTCACAAAATGCTTCAACTCTCACAACCATGCAAAATCCAGTTGATTATCTTCTCATTTTGTCAGAAACGATTGTAAACTTCAACAATCTAAAGGCGAACAGATGTAATATTACTCCCTCAATGAAAGCACAAGGATGGAGTAACTACTTCAAGAGGTTGGAAGGACCAACCTATGGATGTTTGGTTAAAGAGTTCTGGATTTATGCTAATGTAGGCTCGACTCTCATTAGTTCTTCGGTCTTTGGAAGAAGAGTCTACATATCTGAAAAGACTATTGCAGATCTCTTGGAGCACGAGAATAATGGATTCATAATTACCAAGGATCTACTTAATGAGTGTCATACCCCAAATTTTGACCACTAAGATTTCCCATCATTGTACAAATCATCATCATAATATGGGTGTATCATTAGGCCTCATCAGTCTCCCCAAAGATGGGTGAACACTTATTACAATCAGGATTAGGGTTTCAAGCCCTCTCAGAGTTCTTAGACAAATGATCAATCAAGAAATGACATGATCTTCAACTTTTCTAACCTCTCAAATATCTACAAGGGATCAAGAGGACTCCCACTTCAAGGATTAAGCACAAGGTTGCTCCCTTCTAGGTGGATCAAGCCTCAAGATCGCCAGTGTCACCAAATTAGGGTTTTGGTCGACCAGGGCCTCCAGTTGGAAATTTTCCTCTAGGAATGAGCCATTGCTTCAAAGCATAACCTATGATGCTCCAAGGGACATCATAAACCCAATCATCAAGTCAATTTAGCCTCAGGGGATGCATTCATCAAAAATCAGGAATTAGGGTTTCTTGACCTAATTCACCCCTAAGTTGACTTTTGGGACAAATCATGAGCCAAGACCTCAAGAGAGGATTTGAGGGTCTCTAATAAACTACATTGATCCATTTACAACAATGGATTAATCTAAGAAGCTTGAGCAGCAAGTCTCAATTTCATCAGTACCACAATTAGGGTTTCGCGAGAAAAAGTCAACTGTAACTTTGACTTTTGACCAGGACATGCTCCCAAGCCCTAGGACATGAATCAATATACCCTATAACACCCATGGAACATGTCCATCAAGTTTGATTTAGGTCAAGGACATGATTTTCTAAAGGAATGCACAGTTTGGAATTCATCTGATAAAAAGTCAACTGTGCACAAAAGTCAAACTTTGACTTTTTGAGATTTTTCACTTTTATGGTTTTTTAACCCTAAAATGATTTTAATGTGTGATTTGAATCATCATTCATCAAGAAAAATCAAGAAAAGTTGGATAACTTGTAAAAGGGGTAATCATAAAAACTTAGAAATTTTTCTAAGTTAAAAAATAAAGTGGCAAGGGTACCAACTTTGAAGGATCATAACTCCTAAACCACAAAGCCATTTTTCCCCATCCAAAGCTGGATTTGTAGCCCTCATGGCCCTCTACAAAAGTGTCAACTACAAGTCATTCCAATTCATTATAGATTTTGAGTTATGGTTGGAGCAAAATCACTAAAACATGAAAATCCATCATTTTCCAACACTTAGAAAAATTCTGGGCAAGGCAGATTTTGTGTTGAAACACCAAAACTTGTGGGATTTTTTCACATAGATGCAAGCTGAATCAGTTCCAAAGATAAACATCAATGTTTTTGCAAATATTACCAAGAATCCAAAGAGCTCACTAGCATGAACTGATTCATCTTGAGCCAAGAGAAATCCATGCCCAAAGTCATGTTGCTGCAAGCTGTTTTGGAAAAATCAGTTTGCATGTTTGCTTGCCACACACGATTTTGAGCCAAAGACCATGGATCACTATTCCACCTGTACTCAAACCAATCATAATGCAACTGATCCAACTGATAAAGCTGAGTCAAAAAGCCAAGGAATCTTCCAACTTGAAGTGCATGCATTTTGGCACATTTTGCCTTGAATTCAAAGGGCATTAATGTGGAATAGTGCATTGTCAAGGTAGCCACTCTACTCAGTCAAGTTCTCTGATTAAACAATAATAAAAACATCTGAAGAATGTGAATTTGGTCAAGGTATAGCCCCGCTCTTGGGAGGGGCTAGGTTGCCTTGTGTGAGAAGAAATTCCTCCAAGCCAATCCATGCGAACGTGATCTGGTCCAGCAGCCATTCACTATTCATCCAAGACAAGAGTTGATCCCCTATAAATAGAGGTTCCAATGGATCATTCAACTCACACCAAAACCAGTTATAGCACTGCTTTCTCTCATTCTCTCTTAAGTGCCAAGTTTTCTTGTTTTTGAGCAACCACTATCGGGTTTTGAGTTGCAACCATAAGCAATCCATTCCAATTGCCCAGACACATCACATATGATGTATTTGAGGTGTCCAAATGCTTAAAAATCATCTGTAACACCCCCAACTCAAAATCACCCATCAACCTAGCCATTATGCTTCAATTATGCAGTTGGAGTGCTCCAGCTTGATCCAAAGACTTCCAAAGTGTTCCAAAGCTTGCAACACACTCCACAACATCCGTTGAAGCTGTTCAGATCATCATAACCCATCTGTAACACCTCCAACTCAAAAATCAAATTGCTCTTGCTGTCACGACCTGCAAGTAAGCCTAAACTTGGTTATCTCTTAATCTATGCATATTTTCTCGCACAATACTTTTGCCAAATGCTCATAATCATGCATAGAATGTTTCCCCACAATTAATTGCTTTATTTGAATCGTGTATCAAAATTTTCAGCCTTCATGCAAATTTTAGGGTTCTTGAGGTTTTGTCTTGATTTCTTATTCCATGTTAAAAATAAATGAAATTAAAGACCATAAACATGATCGTGAGGTTGAAACGAGCAGATTGATAGGTGGTTTGCATGATATAATCAAGTATTCAGGGAGATAGGAGAGAAAATACAAATCTGGGCAAAACCCAGAATACGCGCGTGTTCTTGGGTGTTCTTGGCGCCCTTTTTTTGAAAATTCAAATATTTGAATTTTGTGATTTTATTTAATTGATTCAAAAATTAATTTCTCTCTGAGTTTTAATGATTTTGAGTTGATTATTTTTTTAATAATTCACAAAAATGTTAAAATATTTTATTTTATCAAAAAATCCCAAAAATATTATTTATTTCATATAATTGATATTTTTGCAAAGAATTAATATTTTAATTGTTTTTGACATTTAAAATATTTTTTCCTCTTGATTTTGTGAATTTTAATGACTTCTAATCATTTTGTAGGCCAAAACATGATTTTTGAAACATTAATCCAAAATCACAATTTGTTTTCCACATGTTAAACAATTTTGATCATTTTAATTGAATTTTTTATTCAATTAAAATACATTTTGGAAACAAATTAGGGTTTTGATTAATTCAACCCTCACAAAACTTTTTTAAAACCTTTTGGGCCTCTAATAGAGTGTAAGACCCAATCCTTTTTGTAAAATAACCTATTTTGGGTCTCACTTATTGTATAAGTCCCTCCGGGTATTTTCAAAAACCTCGGCGTAATCGTCGTTTTGTACACAAATAACTTTGGGCCTACCCTCGAGTAGTAAGACCCATTCTTCTTTTTAAAACACTTTGGGCCTCTAATAGAGTGTAAGACCCAATCCTTTGTAAATACAAACCTATTTTGGGCCTCACTTATTGTATAAGTCCCGTTGTATTTCAAAAAGTTCGACGCGATCATCGTCCGTTGAAAAACAAACCCTGGGCCTCTCCTCGAGCTATAAGACCCATTCAAAATCTTTTGGGCCTCTATTAGAGTGTAAGACTCAACCCCCTTTGAAAACCAAATCATTTTGGGCCTCAGTCTTTGTATAAGACCCACTGCGTTTTCAAAATCTCGACGCGATCGCCATTTCAAACGAAAAAACATCTGGGCCTACCCTCGAGTAGTAAGACCCACTCTTTTTTCTTTAAAACCTTTTGGGCCTCTTGAGAGAGTGTAAGACCCACCCCTTTGTACAGAAAACTTTTTTGGGCCTCAGTCACATGTATAAGTCCCTCTGTACAAATTCACAGTGCGATCACTGAAAAACCTTGGGCCTCTCCTTGAGTGTAAGCCCCCATTTTTCATTTCAAAGCACCTTTTCCTTTGATCTTGAATATACTGTTGTTTTCAATCTTTCTTTGTTGAACAACTAACCAAACAGCATGGAAGCTCTACAACCGAGTAAGTGGTAATATGCTTTCTTTATCCGTTTTCATATACATATAACTGTATTGTGGGGCTGTTTCACTGTAAGTCTTCTTTCATAAACTCATATCGACTGTGTAATAATAGTATAGATATTTAGAGTTTCCCCGGCAGCTACGTCAAGCACTAAGCCCTGTTGATAACTCTTAAAATAGACAAAACTAGATCCCCATAGGATTACCAGATACAGTCTTCCCTCCTATTGGGGTTAAATAATATGGAGACGTGAAAGGCAGCATTCTCGGTGAACCCTTTCACAGACTGTCACCTTTAGAAATCGTCAAAGAAACTCTATTCCCCATAGATGATCTTTTCTTCGTGAATGACATCTCTTGAGTTTCTTCCGAATTCTCAAACTTTCCTGGCTTGATCTATTCTTAGTGAATAGCCTGTCTTGAATTTCTCGGGGTTTGGGGACCCACAGGCTTCTTAAAAGCAACCTCGCCTCCTCTTGGGCGTTGTACAAGGACCCGTCGGCTTCTTAGAAGTTTTCACAGCCTCCTCTTAGGCTTCGTATAAATGATTTCTTCCTCCGAGAATGATAGCCTCCTCTTGGGCTTCGTACAAATTATCCCTCGGCTTCTTAAAAGTTTCCAGCCTCCTCTTGGGCTTCGTACAAATTGTCCCGACGACCTCCTAGAGGTATAGGAACATAAATTAGTCATCTTAATAGAACAGTCTTTCAAAAAGTCTAGATCTTGCTACTATTGTTTCTTAAACGTAGTACAAAAGATGAAACTCTAGACTTGGACAGTCTAATTCCCTTGAGTCTCAAAGACATTCTCAAGCTCCTTTCAAAACTAGGAAATGAAACCCGTAGACTCAGACAGTCTCAATACCCCTTTGTATTTCCCATTTCCTTAAAGAACGGGAGATAACCCTGATCCTCGAATCAAATCCCTGAGTGCAAATAGTGCTCATATAAAAATTGATTTTCTCTTTTAACCAATATACTGGACCTGTCACTCAACTGAAACAGTCACCAGCACCCTAGCCTCCTCTTGGGCTTTGTACAATGATTCTCCCCAGCGGAGCCAACGTTTTTTAGCCTCCATCTCGGGCTTCGTATGAGATACCAAATCACTCTCTTAGTCAAACCTGTTTAGCCTCCATCTCGGGCTTCGTACGAGATACCAAATCACTCTCTTGTTGAGTATAAAAGACTCTCTTGTTGGGTCAAACCTGTTTAGCCTCCATCTCGGGCTTTGTACGAGATATAAAAACACTCTCTTGTTGAGTATAAAAGACTCTCTTGTTGAGTCAAAAACCCTTTTAGCCTTCATCTCAGGCTTTGTACGAGATACAAAACACTCTCTTGTTGAGTATAAAAGACCCTCTTGTTGAGTCCAACCTTTAGCCTCCATCTTGGGCTTCGTACAAGACACATATAAAGGATTCTCCTATAGAGTCAACCCTTTTAGCCTCTCTCTCGAGCTTCGTACGAGACACACAAAAGTCACCCTCTTGTTGGGTCGATAGCCTCCTCTTAGGCTTTGTATAAGAAAAACCCCGGTTGAGCCAATCAACCTTTTAGCATCAAAACTGTGCCTCGTTCACAGCATACAAACATCAACAACTCCACTCCTTTCATCTAATTGTTGTAAGCGGCAAGCCTCTGGATCATCTACATCCACGCCACTGTCACTCTTTTAGCATGAGAAATTCCTAAGGAAAGATGGCATTGCTCTACACTGAGTTAAAGTCTTCTCCTTCAGGTTAAAAAACCCCTATAAAGGAAATTATGGCATTGCTGGATTCACATATCCCAGTTAAAGTAATTCTCCTTTATAATTAGTCACCCAATAGTTGTGACAAACAGACCCCTTTAGAGATGACAAATTCTCTCTAAAATTCAAACACCCTTTTAGCTTCACATCTTGGGCTTCGAACAAGATACAAATAGACCCTTCAGCTTCACATCTTGGGCTTTGAATAAGATACAAACCACATTTAGCTTCACGTCTTGGGCTTTGACCAAGACACCAAAACATCTTTTTCCTCCCATAGAATAGGAGGAACTACGATCGCTCTGATTTCCCTGTTTCGGTAAACGGGAATACGTAGGCATAAGATTGAAAGAAAAATATTAGCGAGCACACTAATCCAAAAACCAAAATCCCATACCTTCACATCTCAAAACATCCAAGTCTGTATTCCCCACTAAAAGTCTAAATTTAACTAAAATAACCAGAGAGAGCCCCCCCCCCCCCCCACATTGATCGCATTTGTAAACCAACAGTTTTGACTGTTTGACCTCAGTTTGCAAAGCAGGGTTAGTTGGAGACATCTATTTCCCTTCCTTCATCAGCTTCAATAGGACAAAAAATGAATCGACCTGTAGTAACCCAAAAGAACGGCAGTGCTTAAGAAACACGTCCAGTTTCGCTCGCTAGAATGAGGAGAGAGACGTAAAAGTCATAGCCTTTATTTTCAATGAAGGAATAGCAGTTGAGAACCAAGTATTCTCAAACCTGAGAGAACCACTACAAGTTTGGTTCAGAATCTTGCAGGGGAGCATTTTTCATCATCTTCCTGCGAATCAACTCAATGACACTCTGAATTGTGTTTTGTTCCTTCTCCTTAAAGGAATTAAGATCAATCTTCCCTCCGTTCTCTTTAAACTTCTGAAGGAAGCCATAAGAAACTCCAAAAGTGGTTCTAATCCGAAGATCAAACGTATTCCATACGGAAGACTCATCTCTGACATTTTGGTTGAATCTGGAATAGTTGATGACATTTTAATCGATGAAGGTGAATCAAGAAAGCTGCTTAAAAGCACTGGGATGATTCTCAAGTTTGAGGATCTTATGAAGGAAGACTCCACTCTGGACAATACATTCTTTAGGGAACTAACTCCTACTCCCAGGGTCCCAGTTAAAGGTTTTCCAAAATTTGCCACTTACAATCAGGCAGAAGTCAGAAACTATTTTAGGAGATTTAAGGATGAAGATATCAGTGTTTGGATCAACATGGAGAATATTACCGATGTACTTCAATAACTCACAAATTGGAAAGAAGGATGTAAGAAGCAGAAAATGGTTGATGATGAGGAACCCTCATCTAAAAGATCAAAAACCGTGAGTGATGCATTAAAATCCTTTAAGGACAATGCAAACACAAAAATCCAAAGCTTAGTAGAAGCTTCCAGTTCCTGTGTGGACTCCATAGAAATAAGTAATATCTGGACTGAGTTCCATGAATGGATCGCAGTAGAAATTGTGAAGAGCAAGAGGCTGGCAATTACTCAAGTAGAAGAAAAGTTGCATGTCTCAAGAAATGATGACTCTGAAAACCTTCTCTCATCTTCTTCATCATCTTTAGGCTCGCTCTAGTCTAACTCAATATGACCCATGAAAACCCAGCTTTATTAGGACTACGATTACTTAAAATGTTTCTCATTAGGAATCTGCATTTAAATTATCTATGTTTTGATTATCTTTAACTTTTCAAGATTAAGCTCAACCTATGCTCTGCATTTTAAAACTATTTTATGTTGATGCTTCTATCTGATTGTTCATAAATAAAATGCTATAATTAATCTCTACAGATGATCTAAAACCTTCAATTGGTAATCAGATAATTCCATCTAATTGTCCTTAAAATGAATATGCTATGGTTATTGATGGTTATCACTAAATGACGCGGATTGTTCTTAACTGCTCAAATGTTGGCTCTATGTTCTATGTTGTTTAACATGTCCAGAATATATAATGATTTTGATATGCTTAAATGCTTAAATGCTCATATGCTCTAGCACTTTTTGATGATGTAAAAAAGGGGGAGAAATATAATGATTTTGATTGAGAAAAGGAAATCTGAAAGAATGCAGAACTGAAACAAAGTACTCACATAAAAATGCATTACTACTAATGTTTGTTGTTTGATGTTATCCGAGGAACTCTAAACAAGTTCACTAGGCATTCTAAGACAGGTTAAGAAAGAAGAACAGTGAAGTACACTTCGTGAACATGTGTTCAGAATCAGATCTACCCAGTATTGTTCAGAAGTTGAGAACTATCTGAAAGTCAAAGTTTATCATGATCTCTGTCTCACTTGGTTTAGAAGCTGTAAGCTGTCTGAAAATATGAAATTCAGAAAGCAAGAATCAGAAGAAGAAAACTCTGAAAGTAGTCAAGACAAAGTATACATCTCAAGATGCTTACTCAGAAAAATAGTGCAAATCAGAAGACAAAGAGTTGTCTGAAGATCCAGATTGAAGATCCAAGAACAAGTAGTTCTGATGTTTACCAGGAACCAATTGAAATGAAAACGATTTGGTATCATACTAAATCAATAATTGGTAATCAGACTCAGTACACAAAGATTAGTATCAGACTCATCAATCAGAGCAAAGCTGTGAATTATTATCAAATACCTTCACTGGTATCAATTCAGCACATTAAGGAAATACCTCTCAAGTGGTATGAGAAGAAATTCTTCACTTGGTATCAGACTCAACATACTCTGGTATAAGACTCAGCACATCACGTGATATCAGACCAGGATCAAATCATGAGTACCAGATTTAGAATCAAGCGTTGATTGATCACAAATATTAACCTTCAATTGGTATCTGATCAAGAATCAAGCTTTGATGAACCACTGAGTTGTGACAATAACAAGGTTCTGAGATGAAGACCTGTGTTCAAAAGTCAAACTCTGAAAAATCATGATCTTTATTGGTGATTAAAACTTAATATTCCCGAACTACGTTCTGAAAGATCCTAATATCTGACTTATAGAAATTAGGGGGAGACTACCCAGAAGATTCAAATGATAAATCCTATAATCTTCACAAAGTCTGAAACTCAGGGGGAGTTTCTTGAAAAACAGTGTCTGTCTCTGATGAATAGCGAGGCTATGTTATCAGATAAGAACTGATCTGTTTATGCTCAAATGAATCTGATGAAAAGTATAAATACTTCAGAAGACTCTGAAGATTACAAGCTCTGATACGACCACAAAGGAACTGAGTTCTGAAGATCTAAAGATGGAAGTTCTGATGAGCTAGTCCAGATGCTGAAGACTCTTTGTTTTCTTAAAGACAAGATAGAGAAGTAGTCATTTTCTATTCTTCGTTTTGGCAACTCAAGTTGTTATTCTGTATGTCTTTGGATCATATAAGATTCTAGATGATCACAGATAAAACTTTGAGGATAAAAAGTTCAGGGGGAGCTGTTGTTCCAAATTCTGAATATGTTTTTTTTGGTGATTACCTTGTATAAAATGTTCAATCAAAATACTTGGTTTTGTCATCATCAAATAGGGGAAGATTGTGAGAGCAAGAATTGTCTCTACAAGTCAATCTATGTTTTGATGATAACAATACGTATTTGTGAAAGAACCATTTTATGTTCTAACGTGTGTTGTGTGCAAATCATATTCATAGAAATTATCAGATCCAACAAGCACCAGCCTGATGAGCGAAATTGATAATATGCGAAGTTACTATGTGTGACACAAGTCGCAAGAAGCAAGAACGCTTCTGTATCTGATCGTGATCCGTCAGATCCAAGGATGCCGATATTGCTAATGCAATGCTCTTGTGGATGATCTCTGAAAGTGATTGAGATTCTGAAGATTGCGAAGCTCCTGAAGAAGAGAACCGAAGTGCTGAAGACTCTCATGACTTGAAGTTTTGAAGGCGGACGGCTCTGAAGACCAAGTGCAGAAAGACTCTGAAGACTTATGTGTTCTGAAGATTAAGGTCCTGAAGATCAAGTATTGAAGACTCTGAAGACAAATTCCTAATGGACAAGTTATGAAGTTTCAGAAGACTTGAAGACGTAAAGGATAACGTGCTCAAAGATAAGTGCTGAAGTTTTGAATACTTATTCCTAATGGACTTCTTCAAATAACTGAAGACTTGACATATCAGATATCCTGTTAAGAAGACTCTACTCATGCTTCATCGATTAACTATCAAAAGCCTCTGAAGTTCAGAAGTCACATGTTACCATTGTGAGTAACTGTACACGACTCCCAAGAAAGATATATCCCATTACTTCTCCCACAACAAAAAGGAGATGTGTCAGTACAACTAGTTATTATGCAACATCTCTTTTCCAACAGCCAACAATATTTCAAACGGCTATATTTCTACTAGGCTATTTAAAGGGAAGAGTATTCGCTTCTAAAGACGATGAAGTCCACAAGACGATACAGTCCACAGATTGATTCAGCCATGAATGGGGAATTGATCAAGTCATTGTGTAAAGATAGCAACAACGATGAGTTCTCGTTGTAACACTTAGAATATCGAAAGTTATCACCATTTGCACATGGCCATTGTTTTTGAAGCTCAAAGACCATCATTCAACACAACAACAATGAATTGGTATAGAAGGTTTTGATGAAGAAGACAACATTGCAAATCAGTCAAGTCATCAACCACCTTCTCGTCAGCGCTACATTGAAGATCTGAAGCAAGGAGTTGTTGCTCAAAGCTTGCTCACCCCGAAGACGAAGAAGAAGAAGATCTACAAGATGTCAACAACTTTAAAATCATTATACATCTCTGTAGTTTCTTAGAATAGCAAGGAGTTGTTGCTCACATCTTACTTGAACACTTGTGTGTTCTTTGTACTTAAACTTAGGAGTAATCTGCTTGTTAAGAAGCATCTTTGTAATCTCCTGTATAACTAATTCTTGGTGAATTAGGATTCCTTGAGTGGTCAGTGTGACTGGAGACTCCAGAAGACAATGGCGAGATGTCATTGTGGGAAAATACTGAAATAGGGTCAGTAACGTTATATTTATTGCGATGAATCCCTGAACGTCTAGCTGTGAAAGCCTAGCAGTAGATCTTGCGAGATTGGAACCTGCAGGTCAATGTTCGTTATATTCATTAAGTTGAATCCCTGAACGATTCATTGTATGTTAGTCACAGTGCGGCTGTGCAAGTGGTTAGTCACCGGCTGTTGCCCGTGCATCTGTAATCGAGATTGATTATAGTGGATTAAGACCTTGTGTTCAAGGTGAAATCACCTGAGGAGGGCGGACTGGATTAGCCTTTGTGGTAAACCAGGATATATCATGTGTCCTTTACTCTTATGCTTGTTGTTCTTATTTATGTTTCTATATTGAGTATCAGAACCTTACATAAGCAAGTCAGAACCTTGAAGCTTAACTCTGATAAGCTTCCGCACTGCAAGTTCTGAGAAATGTAGTTTATGTTCAGACTCTTGTTGGTTCTCATACTTCACGCATAACAAGCCTGAAAGTATCTTTGCCAGTCAGAGTTTCTCAACGAACTCTGATGTTGTCCTAAGTGCTTTAACGACAAGAAGCGAAAAGTTGTCAAAAGAGTAAATACACAATTCAAACCCCCCTTTCTTGTGTCTTTCTCGTACCTTAACTTACAACACATGACTAATCTTCTCTTGTGTGCTGAGTCCATTCTTGCAGTTGCTTTGTAAGGATATTGGATAAGATGTTATAACATCTTGTCTGTGTCTCAATTTCTTTTCTGAGTCTTCCTTTTGTGTCTTGTGATCTGAGTTATGAACACAGTTGTGTCTTGTGTTCTGAGTTATCTGGAGGTAGGGTTAGGTTCTCTGAGCCCTAATCTGGATAATGAAGGATGGTAAATTGGGACCGGTTTTGAGGGGGACTGTTGTGCATCTTCTTCCTCGTGTACACCAGGTCTAAGGGTACATGACGTACAACAAGTGGTGTACGCTGTGTAAACCATCCATACAACTTGATAGGAAGAATGAAAGCTTCCAGGAGTCACATTATTTTCTGCTAGACTCGTCACAGGCTGGCTGAAATGACTTCAGGACTTTCTAATCCTTCTCTTCTTGTCTTCCTGGGTTTATTGTGCAAAAGTATTTTTAGCAAAAAATTGTCAAAAGGGGGAGATTGAAGACTCTAAGATTTGACTAAATTTTGGCAAAACATGGTGTTGAACAAGATGTCCTAACATGCAGAAATCTTTTAAAAGAAAACATGTCAGACAAGATGTCCTATCTTGAGGACTCGACATCTTGGTCTGATACAGCAGGTTATTGCAGATCTTTTCCAAGATTTAAGGCGCAATCAGAACATGGATCAAGGAAAGACTGAACAGAGATTTTGAAGCCCATGGACAGCTAAAGATTATAAAAGGAAGACCAAGACCTAGGACAAAATAGTTAGACCTTTTTAAGACTTTTGTAGAAAAAGAAATAAGGGTTTATGGTTTTGAGAGTCGTGTACTTTCTTGTTTTGTAAGTCACCCTTTGTATCAGTTTGATACATCATGGTAGACATAGGTTTACAGATTCAGAAACCTGTAGATAATGAATTGTATATTGTTCTTGTATGAAGCTATTAAGAAAATTCAAGTGTTATAGTCAGTCAAGAGTCTTGACTGAATTTTATATTGGAAGGGGTGACTTTCAATTGAACAGTTGATGCAGTTGTCAGAGGTTGTAACTGTTAGATATCACTGAGGTGATTTAGGAATTGAGATGGGCTTCTCTTATCTAGATAGCTTTCTAGATAGAATTGCACTGGGTATGGAGTTAAGTGATAAGTTACCAGAGGTTGTATACTTAGAATTAATACTACTGATAATGAATTCATTCCTGGCTTGGTAGCCCCCAGATGTAGGTGTTGTGGTTCACCAAACTGGGTCATCATATCTGTGTGTTATTTATCATTCTATTATGTTCAATTCAGTCTGCTCTTTTGCTCAAAAGTATATGTCTTGACTGATGTTGAAACATCTGTCTCGACATTGTTATGAATCTGCAGTTTTTGAATGTTCCTATTTCTGTCCTTGTTCAGATAAGCAGAGATCAAGTGTCTCGACATCTCTCAGGACATCTGAGATCTACTACCATATTTTCACCACTGTTATCTCTGAAGTGATTTTTGTGCCCATTTATGTAGTCCTATTAGTGCTCCGTCACACTATATACCTCTTGGTTTTCCCTGGGGCATGCCTCTGAACTTCATTCCTAAGGGATATAAGCCTGTTTCTGAAGTCTCTGATGTTCAACCTGTGATGTCAATTCCTCTTTCTGTGGTGCACACTGTCCCACAAAATGATGAACCTATCTTCCATGCTGAGCCAAGTGAGAGCTTGGGTGTCTATGCACGTATGGATGAATTTCAAGATCAATTTAAAGAAATGTAAAAAGAGATCAAGGCTTTAACAGGGAAGGAGTTGTTCGAAAAGAATGCTCATGAGCTATGTCTTGTCGCGAATGTGAAGAATCCCGTAAAGTTCAAGGTTCTCGATATCGAAAAGTATAAAGGTAACACCTATCCACAAAGTCATCTGGTCATGTATGCTAGAAAGATGTCCACCCACACTGATAACCATCAGTTGTTAATTCATTACTTCCAAGACAGTCTTACTGGTGCTGCATTGAAATGGTATATGAGTCTAGATAACACTCAAATCCATACTTTCAATGACCTCAGAGAAGCTTTCATTCTTCAGTATAAGTATAACTTAGAAATTGACATCAATTTCCCTTGGCCCTTCTCAAAACATGTAAATGACAACGATTCAGGAAGACATGATTGTAAGAAATGAATATTGCAGTTATGACTATGATCATAATTCTACACAAATGCTAACAAGTCTAATTTTTTGATACATCTGTACCATCAGGATGTTGGTCTCCAAATTGTATGACTTGAAGAGTGAAGAATATCGTGGGAATGTGACTCTTTTATTTTTTATGTCCTCTTCCAATTGCTTAGTTGAAGATTGTCTTGTAATTCTTGTAGTATGTCAATTCTCAAGGCATCGGGATAGGCTACCTTAGCCTTAACTTGCTCAATTCATAACAATAGCAATTCTAAAAAAAATCATCCGTCTTCCCCCTTCAACAAAGTCATGAATCACCTATTGCAATTTCTTCCAAATGGGTTTCCTCAAGATAGGAGTTACATTGTACTTGGCATTTGTAATAAAACACTTGAATGGTATAATTTTCATGGTGAAATTTGAATCGCCTCTTGCATCTTGTACGAAAACCCTTGAATTTGAATATGGAAAAATGTTGCAACTTGAATCCTTTATGCTTGAATTTATAATTTTGGATGAATTTTGAATAATGTTAATTTGAGCTTGACACTTTCAACTTAGACTGTGTAACATGTTGGATATTTAAATTTGGAATTGGTTTTAAATTTGTACATGAAATGGATATTGGATTTTGACTTGGATAATGGAATTGGGTTATGAGATGAAATGGATAATTGGACTTGTGAATTTAGATGTATGGAACAAGAACTGGAATGAAAAATGGATATAGGCCTAAAATGGATATAGGTTTTTACATGGACAAAGTGGATGTTAGAATTAAGACATGGATTTTGGACTTAAAAATGACTATTTGAATTAAAACGGGGAATTGGATTGAATAAAAAATGTGGATTGAGAATGGACATCCAAATGTGGGCTTGTGAAATTGAATTGGAAAAAATGGATAATGAAGTATGCCTTTGCAATCTTGAATGCTCCTTGAAATAATGTTTGAATTATGATGAGCGCCTTGCCTTTGGTAACTTGAATCCATTTGCATTATCTTCCGACCTTAATTTGAGTCAATGCTCCCATAAGAGAATGAATCCATTAGTCTTCCATGCCATAACTTAATCTCCACTTTGATCACAAATTCAAAAAGCAAACACATAACTTAATCAACAAGAAAACATCTTGACTAGATGAACAATCCTTTAGATGATGATGATCTTGAGGAATCCTTGAAAATAAGAACACAACTTGAAATGTACTTGTAATGGAACCCTAGCCAGGCTTCTATTGATGGACATGCTCAAATACAAATGAAAAGGAATCCCTAATTCTCCTTGAGATATTCACTGAGACTTCTGAGAAATCTTGAAGAAAAATGACCTTGATACTTGATGAACTTTGATAAGAAGATGCTCATGATGATGATAGTCCAAACCCTAATTCCATAATACATAAAGGAACCAGTTGAATTAATCTTCAATGAGGTAGAGACCTCAAGCTAATAGAAAACCATGATTCTTCAGAGGGCCTTGATCCCATGCCTTAGGATCTCATGCAAATGAATGATTGTGAGTGTATGACCTAGTGGATAAATGCATATGTATGTGAAGCACAAACCAATTAGGGTTAGGATAAAGTGAGGGCAAATTTTGGGGTACAATAGCTGCCCCTATTCAATCAACTTAAACCTGAAATTATGAATAACAACAACTTTCAGACATTCGAGGTAGAAGGAGATTTAATACTAAAAGAACCGTAAAATTTGCACTCTGGGGATGAAAGAAATAGTGTGGTACAAGACTCTTACAAAGGATATGGTATATTCTAGTTTTATACCGATCGAGGCTAGATTCTGAAAGGATGTCAGCCGAAGATGGACTTAGGAAGATATACCAGCCGAAGGTGGATTTGATAAACGGGGTACCCGCCGAAGGTGGATTTTAGAGAGGATATACCAGCCGAAGGGGGGTTTAATGGGGATATACCAGCCGAAGGTGGGTTTAATAAAGATGTAGCCAAAGGTGGGTTTAATAAAGATGTATCAGCCGAAGGTGGGTTTAATAAAGGTGTACCAGCCAAAGGTGGGTTTAATAAAGGTGTACCAGCCGAAGGTAGGTTTAATAAAGGTGTATCAACCGAAGGTGAGTTTAATAAAGGTGTACCAGCCTAAGGTGGGTTTAATAGTATGCCAGTTGAAATTGGACATACATGGGTATGTCAGCCGAAGGTGGACTTAAAAGATATGCCAACCGAAGATAGACTTTAGAAGATATACCAGCCGAAGGTGGCTTTAAAGAAGATATACTAGCCGAAGGTGGATTTGACAAAGGATATTCCAGCTGATGACGGTGGACTTAAAAGATGTACCAGCCAAAGGTGGGTTTGATAAAGATGTACCTGCCGAATGTTGGTTTACTAAGGATGTACCAGCCGAAGGTGGGTTTAATAAAGATGTACCATCTGAAGGTGGGTTTAATAGGGATGTACCGACCAAAGTTGGATTTAATAAAGATATACCAGCCGAAGGTGGATTTGATGAAGGTGTACTAGCCAAAGGTGGATTTGATGAAGATGTACCAGCCGAATGTGGGTTTAATAAAGATGTACCAGTCGAAGGTGGGTTTAAAGATGTACCAGCCAAAGATGGGTTTTAAGATGTACCAGCCGAAGATGGGTTTAGGAATGAATATTTACCAGCCGAAGGTGGTTTTAACACAGGAAAGGGTATTTTTTGAAGGTTATGGTCTTCTGGGGATGTATCAATGGGTTGTGCTTTCGAGAAAGGCTTGAATTGGCTTATGCTTCATGCATGTTTGAATTTTTCCATAGCGTAATGCTCCATGTCGAATGGAAATGATACACATTTTAGTAGATGCAATAATGATTACTATATGCAAGATGGTATGCGGAGACATTCCACTAGGGAATGCGTGTGATATAACAGGCAACTTCGCAGGGGAGAGATGAATTGATCTTCTGATTCTCCTTGAGGAGGTAGCAAATTGAACTGCCAATAACTATTAGACTATGAACTCTGATGGAAAACTGCGAACCGAATCCTAAACTCTAGTGGATAAATGTGCCAATGAAGATTGGACTTCAACCTGCTGAAGATTCCCATAACCATTGGACTTTATCTTGCGGGGAGTTACAATCAGCTTCTGAATTGTGTGGAAGAAGATTCTGACTTCACACCATCTTCAAACCGCTTAGGGAATATTCCATCATCTTAGCTGTTGGGAATGAGGAATCCACCTACACTGCTGGGGATAAGAAAATTCTCATAAAGATCCCTTCTCTGCTGGAGAATGATCCTTTTCTGTATGGGGAGAATAGGACTTCCAACACCTTGCTGGGGAAAATAAACCACAAACCTCATACTCGAAACGACCTTAATTCTTCAAGCTTCTATGTTGATCAACCGCATACTGATCATCATGCATGAACAACGGTTCCTTTAATTCTCAACTTGTGCCTCATAATGCATGGTCTATGAAGGACTTTTCCTAGAGAGGATTCATAAAGAACCTCGTACCATAGTGACTTAAGATATTCTGCCCCAGTGTTCTCAAGTTTTGAAATAGTTCCCTGATCAATAGATTCTTGGAGAGTCTGTCGAATCTTGACGTATCTTCCCTAGATTGACTGAACTTTGAAGAGATTTCTCGACGTGATTGCCCCAGATTGACTGAACTTGAAGAGATTTCTCAACGTGACTGCCCCATATTGGTTACATCTTGTAGCTCGGTTTTTGTGACTCGACCACTACCGTATTTAGTGCTATTTTCTAATTTCTATATTTATCCTATGAAGCTTAAAAGGAATGGGAAGATATCTCAAACTAACCATGCGTGCAAATGTTTTCCTTAACAAATGTGAAGAGATCAGGAATCGGGGGTTGGTTATACAAAAGGAAGCTGTCAACACCCAGAGTATCTATAGTAATCTATAGGAACCTTTATTTGCATATGTTTCTACTGTTGAATTGCTTAGTTGCTTAAATCCATTTGTTGTTGAATAGGGAAAGTTTCTCATTTGTGAAGGTTAAGGAAATGTTTTTGTTGTTTTTGGGTTTTCTATTATTTTTGAAAAGGTACTGGACCTAAGGTTTTTTATTAATGCGCTCGCTAAGATTTCACAATCTTATGCTTACGTATTCCCGTAAAAAGACTTAGGGAAATCAGAGCGTTCGTAGTTCCTCCTATTCTATGGGATCAAATTTGTTTGGTGTCTTGTTCAAAGCCCAAGATTGAAGCTAAAAGAGTATTTGCGTCTTGTTTAAAGCCCAAGATTGAAGCTAAAGGAGTGTTTGTGTCTTGTTCAAAGCCCAAGATTGAAGCTAAAGGTTTGACCGAGAGAGAATTTGTCATCTCTAAAGGGAGATACCTCACCTATTCATCACAAACATTGAAGAATTGATTTATAAGGGAAGGTACTTTAACTAGGATGTGTGGAATCCAGCAATGCCACATTTTCCTTTATAAGTCTTTGTATGCTAAGAGAGGGACATTGACTTGGATGTGTAGAATCTAGAGGTTTGCCACTTACATCACTTAGATGAAAAAGAACTTTAGCCACGATAAAGGAGGAACCCCAGCTTGGATTTTGAATCAACAAGTGTGCCACTTACATCAATTATCTGGAAAGGGTTTTAATTATTTGTTTTGAAATGTGATGTATAGAGGAAATATTCTCCTACAAAGAGGACTCATGGTCTCATCTGTGAGGATGATGGATTTTGTCCCTTGATCAAAGCCTAAGGTTGAAGCTAAAAAAGTTGAAAAATCGACTTAACTGGGGGAGTAATATATTTGTCTTGTACAAAGCCCAAGATTGAGGCTGACTGGGAAAATCATTATATGAAGCCCAAGATTGAGGCTGACTAGGAAAATCGTTATATGAGAAAAATGGTGGGTCTTATTCTCTGGATAAAGGCCCAAGTGTATTGTGATTGATTAGATACCTTCTTCAAGATTGAATTAGTGTTTTGAAGAAATTGAAGAAAGTTTTGAATTTGAAGATGACTTGATCTTAAGTAAGAGAAAAGCAAAGGTGTTAGGTCTTACACTCTAGATAGAGGCCCAGATGGTTATTTGTATCCTGTACAAAGCCTAGGATGAATAAGGCTAAAAAAATTTCTATTTACAAAAGGGTGTTAGGTCTCACTCTATCACAGACCCAGATGATTGTTTAAAACAAAGTTTGTGTACAAAGGGATGGGACTTACAGTCCTAACAGAGGCCCAAAGATTGTTGTGAAACAAGTGATTGCACCGTGATTTTGAAAAGCGTGATGGGACTTATACTATAGCAGAGGCCCATGGAGGAGGTTTATTTACAAAGAGGATTGGGTCTTACACTTTAATAGAAGCCCAAAGATTATTGAAATGAAGTTTGAAATATTGAATCAAAGTAAAACCCTAATTTCATTTTTTAATATATTTTTCAAAGATAAATCAATAAAAATGTATAATTTATCAAATAAAATCCTTAATCATGTTATAAACAATGATTAAGGTTTATGAAAAGTATTTTATCCACATGAATATTTAAAATCATCTTGGTTAAAAAAATCAAGAAAAAAGAAATCATTTTAAAACATTTAAAACAATTTAAAAATAATATTTTTAATATATTAAAAATATATCAAATAAAAATTATTTTTGTGATTTTTTGTGGATTAAAATAATAGGGTATTTAAATGACATGTGTGAAAAGATTGGGATTAAAAATAATTAATTTGATAGGAAAAAACAATATTTTGAAATTATTTTTAAAACAATTAAAAATATATCAAATATAATTTTTTTTTTATTTTTTTTTTTGTGAATAAATTATTTAAATATATGGACAATATTTGTGCAAAAAATCATTTGAAAATAATTTAAATTGGATGTAGAAAATAATTTTTGAAAATAAATGAAAATTTTAAAAATATTTTAAAATTAAAAAATTCAAAATATGGCGCCAAGGCCACCTTCTTCTTCCTCGTGCACCACCACCATCACCGATTTGCAAAACCTCTCATATCTCCCTCAGTACGTAATGAAATTGCAAGATGTAAACATGAAAGTTGTTTGTTTTCAAACAAGGAACACAATGGTAGCAATTAATTTCATTTCTTTTAAGTGTGGAGTGAGTTATTATGTGATGATCAGATGAACCCTAATTTTTGCAAGAACATTGTGAAATCCTATACACGATTGATACATAACAATTGATTGAGGGAAAACATTCTATATAAGTGCAGAAACATGTTGGTAACTTGAAATATAAAAAATGATGCATGTTTCGTGGAGTTTGGGAAGTTTAGGATTACCTATGCAAGAGGAATTCGAATCCTCAGTTGTATGTGTTACAGATGTGAAATGATGATCCTAACAGCTTCCTTGGACCTCAAGGATTATGTTGAGATGCTTAGAACAAGTTGAAACCTCCTGGATTGCTTGGCTCGAATCCAACTGCAGCTGGCTTTGAGTGAGATGTGATCTTGATGAATTTGATGTTACAGATGTTGTTTAAGTGTTTGGATCACTCATATATGATGTATGTGAGGTGTTTGCATCATTGTTTTGGATTGAATTGCTCTCTATTTGAAAATTTGGTTCTTACTTCTTAAGGTTTTGGAATTTTTAAGTGAAGAGTGAAATGAGAGAAAACATGTGTTGTGATGTTTTAGGGTGTCTTAAACAATCAGAAATGGCTCCTATTTATAGGAGGAGACGTTTGTTTTTGGAGGAATAATGAATGGATGAGGGAGCATGCTATTATCCAATGGATTTTGTCATGTAGAATGACTTGAAGTCTAAGGTACTATAAGTCTCCTCTAGCATAACTATATCTTGACTCAATTCAATTTTTGCAGGTTTGAACACTCGTGGCTTTGGACTGAGTCTTGGCTGGTTTGTGCTTGCTTCATACCAATTTAATGCATCACTTTAATGCAACTTGCCAAAACTTAAGTTCCATGGATTGTCATCATGATTCTCACATGCTAAGAGATAAGCCCTTGATCTTTGGCCTTATGGTTTAGATTCCTCATCATTTATGTTGATATTAGACAGAAATCCAATGATGCAAGTGTCCAAAATTGGCTTAAAAAATTGTGGGATGCAAGTTATGTGTCAATGCTACCTTAAAAACAGTTTGTATCAAGGCATGCTATGAGGTTCATAACTTCTTTCTCAAGTTAAATTAATGGAAGTTCTTGTACTCTTTGGAAAGCTTATATATCATACTTCAACTTTGATGTTTACATTTGGTCTTGATTCATCTTGGATCATAATGGAAAATGTCTCCAAAGTTGGACAAAACATAAGGCAGATTCTGCCTAAAATATTCTAAGTGTCAAAGTTCCAAATCTCATGAAACCCAAACTTTAATGCTTCATATCTCAAAATCTATCCATTTTTTGGAGATACTTTTGCTTTGCCAGAAGATCTATCATTTGAGCTTTGGATGGGAAAAAATGGTTGCTTGGATCACAAGTTATGGCCTTGCAAAGTTGGGTAAAAACCATTATTTTCCATAACTTAGTGAAATTTTAAGTTTCTCAAGGTTGCCCTTTTTGCAAGTAACCTTACTTTTCTTGATTTTTCTTGATTTATCATGATCCAAATCACAAGTTAACATTGTTTTTGACTTAAAGAGTCCATGTTTTCCAAAAAATTCCAAAAGTCAAACTGGGTTTTGATCACAGTTGACTTTTTATCTTAGATGAAACTTGAACTTTGTGATCCATTATGAAATCTAGTCCTTGGGATAAATTGAACCTAATGTATGGATTCCAAAGGTGTTTTTGAGTGTCTTGAATCATGTTCCAAGGTTTGAGATCATGCTTTGTTCAAAAGTCAAAGGTATGGTTGACTTTTTCTCAAAAACCCTAGTTTGTGGTCTAGGTGAATTTGAATCCTTGTATTTGCTTATGAATCAAGTTCTTTAAATTAATCCAATCTTGTGAATGGATTAATATGATGTATTTGAGGTCCTTAAAGCAAATCTTGAAGTTTTAGATCATTCCTTGCTCCAGAAGTCAACTTAGGGACTCAATTAGGTCAAAACCCTAATTCCTGATTTTTTATAGATGCATCCGCTGAGGCTATTTTAAACTTATGAATGGACTCATGAGGTTATTGTGAGCTTCTTGAATCATATATTGAAGTATTGACTCATGCCCAGATGAAAATTTCTCTCTGGAGGCCTTGGTGGACCAAAACCCTAATTTGGTGACACTGATGATCTTGAGGCTTGATCTACTTGGAATGATGTAATCTTGTGTTAGATTCTTGATAAAGGAAACCTCTTGATCCTTCATGAATGTTTGAGAGGCTTAAAAATTTGAAGATCATGTCAATTCTTAATTGATCATTTGCCTGAATGCTCTGAGAGGGCTTGAAACCCTAATTCTTGACTAGAGTAAACACTCAACAATCTTTGAGAGGATTGATGAGGTATGAAAGTACATCTATATTATGGTGATGACTTGCATAATGATGTGAAGTCTTATGGTCCAAATTTAGGGTATGAAAGATGCCCCTATTTAATCTTCTTGGACCTGAAGGTGTGAATGACGAAGATATTCAGATGTTCATGGTAAAAGAGGATTAAATATCAGAATACCCGAAATTTTTATTGTGGATGTGAATGGTAGCTATTTTTGCTCATCCATCTTATTTTACTAAGTAATGCCACTTAGAAAAAGGTGCAACTTCCCCTCGATCATGGTCTTCAACCATGGAACTGGTCTCAGTTTCTTTTGAAATAAACCTCCCCTCGATCCTGGTCTTCAGCCATAGAACTGGTATCTGTTTCCTTTGAAATAAACCTCCCCTCGATCCTGGTCTTCATCCATGGAATTGGTCTCAGTTTTCTTGAAATAAACCTCCCCTCGATCCTGGTCTTCAACCATAGAACTTGTCTCAGTTTCTTCTTGTCAAGTTCTTCTCTTGACAAGGAATGCTTTTTGGCGATGTAATTTGATTTTGAGGTACTGATGACTTCCTTGAAAGTATGACAAACTTCTCGAGGAGAGACTGCCATTTGTCGACTTATCGAGAATTTATGGGGCAAAGACATGCTTCTTTGTTTGCCGATCGGTATAGATTTCTTGGAGGATGTGATGTCCATATTGCCAAGAGTCTTTTGTTGAGAAGCTTCCGCGGGGGATTTTCCTTAATCCGGGAAAACAAAATATCATCTTCAATGACGAAAGGTGAAGTTCCAAAGGTGTATAACCAAATATCTTCTTGTCTTTCAGAGGTTCAAGTTATCAAAGTGGTCAAGGACCGATTTCAATCCAGGAATAAACCGGAGAGAGATTGTTTAGACGATACATTTCCCGATAAGGAAAGAACTCAAACTGGGATTTTATCATATCCAAGTGTGGAAAGGAAAATTGAAAGAAAATCTTACATGAGGATCAAACTCAGTGGGGATTTATAAAGAATATTTCTTTTCTTCCTAAAACCGACAACTCTAATGGAGAGAGGGCATTTACCACTTGGGGATAGACATGAAAAATGTGATTGAAATATGAGATGCAAAATGAATATGAATATGAATCAATTAGGCATGATGTATGTATGAAATGCTTATGCTGACAAAACAGACATGACATACGGATTGGTGATGAGTACAATTGGATACTCGGACACTCTGGGGGGATAAAAGTATCGTTGATCTGTTGAAGAAACAAATTCCTGCTGCTGAACTTTTCATATTCTTGGAAATAACAAAATGCAGCTCCTGGATTTATTGGGCCATTAAGACCCTAAACATGAATTACACAGCTATAGGAGAGAAGGGAATTCTGGATATCCATGAACTAGAAGAACTTAGACTAGACGCCTATGAAAATGCCCAGATTTACAAGGAAAGAACTAAACAGTGACATAGTCCTTCTCTTTAATTCCCGACTTAAATTATTTTCAGGAAAACTTTGTTCTAGATGGTTTGGCCCTTTCGAGGTTATAAGAGTTTTCCAAAGCGGGGCCGTAGAAATAAAAGGAAAATCCAATGAGACATTCCTTGTAAAAGGGCAGCGACTTAAGCATTACCACAACATAGAAAACAAGGATTTTTGCATAAGTTACAAATTAGAAGAGCTTCCCACTCTTTCGAAGAAATAGCCAAACTCTAATTTAATGTCGAGCTACTGACATTAAACGAAGCGCTACGTGGGAGGTAACCCACGATCTTTAGTTTTTATTCTTTTTGTTATTTTTATTTTTCTTATTATAACTATTACTTCTACATTTTATTTTCATTTTTTTACTTTTATTCTTGTTATTATTATTATTATTATTATTATTATTATTATTATTACTACTACTACTACTATTATTGTTTCTTCTAACACTTCCATGCGGTATAATTCACTAATAGCGTAATCTTTGTCTAATTTCAGGCTAGCGTAGCTTAGGATAGCTTGTCACTGGGTCAACCTTCAAGATAGGATGTATTCTTCTCTGATGCTCTCTAGAGGTTTTACAATCCTTCTCTAGGATAACGATGTATACATATAGAGAGACTTATTCCTTTTAGGCCCGAGATATTATACCCTAATGCTGTTGGATACTTTCTTAAGACATGTAGCAATTTTTCGGTTTCTATTTGTCCTAAGTCAGCATTGACTATTACTGTTCGTTCAAGCTAGGTGTCTAGGAACTCATACCTTAGATTTTTGGGAAGTGTTTTAAGTTCTATAGAAGGTTTCTTCGGGCATGGCATTGGATCGGGCGTTAGTGCCAGGCATTCCCTCAGACTGTCATCTACGTATGGCTTGCGCCAATCATCGTCTTTGAATATTGGAGGTGCTGGAATCTTTAGTACTTCAGTATACTTAGATGGTTCCATCTTCATTTCTTTCACGCATTCGTCGATGACGTCTAGGAAGCAACATGAATCTTCTATAGGTGGAGCCTTTAAGAATTGAGCTAAAATAAATTCAACTTTTTCTTCACCAACTTCAAAAGTTAGCTTTCCTTTCTTGACATCAATGATGGCTCCGGCTGTAGCTAAAAAGGTCTTCCTAGAATAATAGGCGTGTTGGAATCCTCTTTTATGTCCATTACTACAAAGTCTCTAGGAATATAGAATTGACCTATACGAACGGGAACGTTCTCTAGCATACCTATAAGAAATTTAACAGAACGGTCCACTAGTTGTAGAGACATTTTCGTTGGTCTTAGTTCTCCTAAATCAATTTCTTGCATATGGATAAAGGCATTAAACTGACATTGGCTCCTAAGTCACATAGAGATTTGTCTATGACAAACTTTCCGATTACACAGGGTGTGGAAAAACTACCTGGGTCTTTCAGCTTAGGAGGCATGTTGTTTTGAATAATAGCGCTACACTCAGCAATAAGCATAACGATTTCATTATCCTCAAGCTTTTTCTTGTTGGATAGGATCTCTTTAAGGAATTTAGCATATGAAGGCATTTGCGTAATGGCTTTTGTGAATGGTATAGTGATATTAAGTTATTTTAGAAGTTCTATGAATTTCTTAAATTGTCCTTCATTTTTAGACTTAGCAAGTCTTTGAGGATAAGGTATAAGAGGCTTGTATGGTGGCGGAGGCACATACAGTGTTTCTTTCTCTGCGGCCTCTCCGATTTTGTCTTCCTTTTTATTATTGTTTGGTTCGTTCTCTTTTTTAGTTCCTTTACCAGAGTTTTGGTACATGGCTGAATTTTGGAGTCTTGGGTCAACTGGTCCATCAAGTTCTGTCCCGTTTTGCAGTGTGATAGCATTAGCAAGACGTTTTGGGTTTGGTTGTGGTTGGCCAGGATATGTTCCAGCTGGGGCTAGTATTGTTGCTTATTGTTGGGCTACTTGAGAAATCTGAGTTTCTAACATTTTGTTATGGGTAGCCATTGTGAGAGCAAGAGTTGTCTCTACAAGTCAATCTATGTTTTGATGATAACAACACGTATTTGTGAAAGAACCATTTTATGTTCTAACGTGTGTTGTGTGCAGATCATAATTATAGAAAATATCAGATCCAACAAGCACCAGCCAGATGAGCGTAATTGATAATATGCGAAGTTACTATGTGTGACACAAGTCGCAAAAAGCAAGAACGCTTCTGTATCTGATCATGATCAGTCAGATCCAAGGATGCCGATATTACTGAGGCAATGCTCTTGTGGATGCTCTCTGAAAGTGGTCGAGATTCTGAAGATTGTGAAGCTTCTGAAGAAGAGAACCGAAGTGCTGAAGACTCTCATGACTTAAAGTTCTGAAGGCGGGAGGCTCTGAAGACCAAGTGCATAAAGACTCTGAAGACTTATGTGTTCTGAAGTTTAAGGTTCTGAAGATCAAGTATTGAAGACTCTGAAGAAAAATTCCTAATGGACAAGTTCTGAAGTTTCAGAAGACTTGAAGAAGTAAAGGATAACGTGCTTAAAGACAAGTGCTGAAGTTCTGAAGACTGATTCCTAATGGACTTCTTCAAATAACTGAAGACTTGACGTATCAGATATCCTGTTAAGAAGACTCTACTCATGCTTCATCAATTAATCATCAGAACCCTCTGAAGTTCAGAAGTCACATGTTACCGTTATGAGTAACTGTACACGGCGCCTAAGAAAGATATATCCCGTCACTTCTCCCACAGTAAAAAGGATATGTGTCAGTACAACTAATTATTACACAACGTCTCTTTTCCAATAGCCAACAGTATTTCAAACGACTATATTTCTACTGGGCTATTTAAAGGAAAGAGCTTTCGCTTCTGAATGTATCGATTCATTCCAAAGAGATGAATTGATCAAGTCATTGTGTGAAGATAGCAACAACGATGAGTTCTCGTTGTAACACTTAGAATATCCAATGCTATCACCATTTACACATGGCCATTGTTGTTGGAGCTAAAAGATCATCATTCAATACAACAACAATGAATTGGTACAAAAGCTGTTGATGAAGAAGACAACATTGAAGATCATTCAAGTCATCAACTCACCTTCTCGTCAGTGCTACATTGAAGATCTGAAGCAAGGAGTTGTTGCTCAAAGCTTGCTCACTCAAGAAGACGAAGAAGAAGAAGATCTACAAGATGTCAACAATTTTCAAATCATTATACATCTCTGTAGTTTCTTAGAATAGGCAAGGAGTTGTTGCTCACATCTTGCTCGAACACTTGTGCGTTCTGTGTACTTAAACTTAGGAGAATCTGCTTACAAGGAAGCACCTCACTCATCTCCAGTCTGCCAATTCGACTTAAGAATTGAGATTCCTCTGGTGGATGTTATATCCTGTTTGGATCCCTGAACGGGTCACTGTTGATGGAAGCCTCAGGTAGATCATGGGTTGATCGGAATACTTGGGGAGACGGTGGCTGCTGGTCATCGTGAAATCCTGGCTAGAGATCTTGGATGATCTTGGAACGTTGGGTCAATGATAGTCATATCTCAAAGAGGACCATATGTTTATCAAACTCTTGTGGCATCCCTGATGGAACTCATTGTGATACCTCCAGTGAACGTTATATCCTGATTGGATCCCTGAACGGTTCATTGAGAGAGATGCCTCAAGGGATCATATGGTAATCTGGGTACTTGCGATGACAATGATGTAAGTCATTATGGGTTAGTCACAGTGCGGCTGTGCAGGTTGTTAGTCACCGGCTGTTGCACGTGCATGTGTAATCGAGATTGATTATAGTGGATTAAGACCTTGTGTTTAAGGCGAAATCACCTGAGAAGGGTGGACTGGATTAGCCTTGTGGTGAACCAGGATATATCATGTGTTCTTTACTCTTATACTTAATGTATGTATTTATCTTTCTATATTAAGTATCTGAATCCCACATAAGCAAAGTCAGAACCTTGCAGCTTAACTCTGATAAGCTTTCGCACTGCAAGTTCTGAGAAACGTAGTTTATGTTCAGACTCTCGTTAGTTCTCATGCTTCACGCAAAGCAAGTCTGAATGTAACTTCGTCAGTCAGAGTCTCTCAACAAACTCTGATGTTACCTTAAGAGCTTTAACGACAAGAATCGAAAAGTTGTCAAAGAGTAAATACATAATTCAAACCCCCCTTTCTTGTGTCTTTCTCGCACCTTCAATTGGTATCAGAGCTCCGGTTCTGTTATTGATGGATATCAAACACCTAACAGTGTCAGAAAAAGATCCGGATGCGGTGCGTAGAAATACTCTGGGTGAGATTGAAATCCACTTATAATTTTTGTAATAGTTCAGAAGTTGACTGTGTACAAAATTGTAATCAATCTGAAGTACTTGAGCAAATCACTGATTCTGTAAGTTTTGTAGTCGTCAAACAACTAAATCTTCCTCACCTAAGGTTTAATGAAGATTGAAGAATCAGCTGATAAGATAGATTCATCAGATAAGAAGTAGTATCTGTTGAATGCTACTCTTGGAAGATACGTGTGAATGAACCACGTATTTGTTCAAAGTTAAATCTCAGAAAACAAGAAGTCGTGTTTGCTGAAGATCAATTCTTTATGAGTTTTTGAGATGTTTTCAAGAAACGGATTAGGTCCACCCTTGACTTTCTCGTATAAAAAACTCATTCAGAACTTCTTCATGTAAAGGAGAAAGATTGTTGTTCTATGATTTTGAGTTTCAGAGTGAAGTCTGTTGAAGTCAGAAAATCTGAAGAATTCAAACTCTTAGAAATGATTCAACATTTGAATCTTGAATGATCTAGAAGTTAAAAGATTCAATGATGAACTGAACATTGTGTTCATGGAGAGCTATGCGGAAATCTGAAATAAAATTCAGGAAGAAGAATGTCAAGGATTCATCAAATACTTGATTGAGAATGAGCTTTTAAGTCTTGTTTGAATCAGCTTAACTAAGTCCTGATAACTTAAAACTATCTCTCAGGTGAATCAAATGTTAGTAATCAAATCACTATTTGATAAGTTGTTCAGAACCTCTCACACACTGGAATCAGAAGATGTCAAACCAGACACTTAAGTTCTCTACCTAAAGTCAAAAGGATTCAAGTCACTGACGTCATTCAGAATGAAGAAATCAGACACGCTGTGGACTATTCTCAAACTATTATCAGAATTCAGAAAATAGTCATATTCTCCAGAAATCAGAATGGAAGCAAACTTTGAAGAATCCAAGAACCCAACAAGTCACTCTAAAGGAAGCAAAAGCAGACATGATGATCAGAAGTCCTGAGTCAGAATTGAATGCAAGATATAAAAATAAAAAGTTCAGACTTTATAAGGTATGATCTTCTTTATCTTAATTATTTAAACAATAATGCATAAATTTGGTTCGGTAGAAAGAAATAAATGATCTGAAATATTTCCGGCGTACAAGAAAATTCTTTGCTATGCGTACACTCAAAAGTAACCTCAATCATAATTGCGAATCTTTGGAAACCATACCATGTCTCTGACAACATAATCTATTCTAAAAATCTTATTAAATCCTTTTGTATAAATCTATGATTTTCCTAGACTAGGTACAACTTATCCTACCCATTTACGTGTATAAAATCACGTCTCCCTATCAAACAAACCCATACTCAAAATTCTCTTTATAAAGTCATAAGTGTCAAAACCCTGTTGTCCATCGTCATGCCTCTACTCACCTTTCTTGGTAACCAAGATCTTCTTGAAATCATTCCTGAAAAACAATTTTTGATCAATACCCCTCCTCTCTCAAGTTGCATTGCCTGCAGTCTAGCAGAAGTGCTTTACACTCAACAATGGACTAGATACTCCATGATGCTAGAAAAGCCTATCTACGTAAATCATGTCAAAGATTTCTGGAAACATGCTGATCTTGATTTTGAAAGCAAGTGCATCACCTCCTTTGTTTTTGATGTCCCAATAATCATCAACCTGTTCTCAATCACTCTTGCAACTGGGTGTGAGGATGTTGGAATTCCTGTTGATTTTGACAAAAAAAAAATTCTTTGCTGCCAAAAATTTTGCATCTCTTCATGACCTGACTTTAGTGTACATTTCGTTCAATCCTGAAAATCTTCTACCCATTCCCAAAGCTTGGTACGAGCTCATGTTGTCCAATTTTCTTCCCAGGGGAGAAAGTCATGACATCATTAGATTTCATGACCATGAATTCATTTATTTACTAATGAATGGATTTCAAATAAATCTACCACACATTATCTTCAACTGTCTTTGGAAAACCATCTCTGAGTCCAGAAACCTCACAAAGTCCTACAGTCCTTATGGAAGAGTTTTGTCTGAGATTTTCTTTAGAGATTGAATTGTGGACACGATCAAAGAAAGAATCAAAGAAGATGGTCCTGAAAGCCTTCCAGATAACTGCTTGTTAAAAACTAAGTGTGAAATCTTTAGTAACTAGGAAACCCAAATCTGTTTGTGTTTTAACTATGTATGCGGAGTGTATGTGTGAAATTGCAGTTGATTCTAAGTATACTCAATAGTGTCAGTTTGCCCTGAGTTATTTAAAGATTAACGAACTTTGTCTACGAATCATTTTTTATTATTGAATTCTTAATTCTAAAAATTATAAAATATTCGACAAAGAACTAATTGATATTACTTATTGAAAGTTCTTGAAAAATATTTTAGTGGCTCAAGACACCATCATCATTAATATAGCAGCCCCAGTGGCCACTCACGGCAAAGCAGTTGTTAACACATTAATTCTTCTCAAAGTAAATTAGTAACTGCTCCGTTTTCTTTTCCCACACTTTCACTCCTTTTAACATACCCTAAGTAATCATGACCACCTAGGAAATAGTAAACCCAAAACCTTGTGCACCAATTTAGTCATTATACTCCTTACTCTCACTCGCTATAAATAGTTGGATGTTTCCCTTGCATAACCCATCCTCAAATCTAAACTCTTTTTCTGATAAAACTCTCATTTCAACAAGATAATGAACTCTTAAAGAAATGGTCCTACCTTCTTAGGCAGAAAAGAAAATTTACATGTTATCTCAGAGAAAATACCAAACCTCGCTCGTCTCGGAAACGATGGCTTAAAGATAATAAGAAGCATGCAAGCTCAGTCTTGGTAGTGCTATTACTCCCAACTGAATGGTCCAATCTTTACTAATCTTATTAAAGAATTCTGGAATTATGCTAAGGTTAGCACTGATGGAAACACCATCTGGTCTGAGGTTCATTATCACCCCATTGCTATCTCTGTTGCCTCGATAGAGAAAATCATTGGGTGTGTCTCCGATGGAGTCACGATTGATCACTTTCAATCTGACTTAAGCATGGTGGAGAGATGTAGAATCTTGTTTGATGATTCAGTTCCATAGGAACTGAATAATCCTAAGAAACTCCTTCCTGCTCCAAAAAATTTGTTCAAATTTTCACTGACTAACCTTCGTCCACGCGCGTCTGCGAGAAGCACTATGACTCATGACGACAGAATCTTCGTCTTTCTTCTAACACATCACGTTAGAATAGACCTTCCTAAGACTATCTTTAACCACATGAGACACTCTATCAGAACCTCAAGGAATCAGATGAATGCCTACATTCCATATGGGAGAATAATATCTGAGATAATTTGGAAAGAAAAGGCCTGGGGATAAATAAGCAGGCTTGGACCTGGATCCTCACCAGAAGAGACCGATGTGAACGAGTGGATAAAATAGAAGATTTTGATGATTAAGCTTTAAACCTTAGTAAATCTCAAATTGTTTTGTGTAGTTTTGTGCTGATGGTTATATATCATTTTAATCTATGAATCAATGTTGCTTCCTGTTTTATCGTCTATAATCATATCAGTATTAAATCCATAATCTAAATTTTTATCATACTCTGAAATGCTTATATTGCTTAAATAAAACATCTAAAACATTATCATAACCCAACGATGATCCTTTAAGGATGATGACATCACAAAAATCCAAAGCTTAGTAGATGCTTCCAATTCAAGCTAGATTCCTTAGTAATGAGAAAATCTGGACTGAGTTCCATGAATGGATCTTAGAGGAAATTGTGAAAAGCAAGAGGCTGGCAATTACTCAAGCAGAAGAAAAGCCTCTTTCCGCAAGAACTGATGATTCTGAAAGCTTACTATCACCTTCCTCATCATCATTAGGCTCCTTTTAGTCTAATCCTTAGGAACCCATCGTCATTAGGTCTATGTTTTGTTTACCTTTAGGATTAAGCTCAACCTATGCTCTGCATTTTTTAAACTATGTTATGTTGATGCTTCTATCTGATTGTTCATAAATGAAATGCTATAATTAATCTCTACAGATGATCCAAAATCGTCAATTGGTAATCTAAAGATTCCATCTAATTGTCCTTCAAATGAATATGCTATGGTTATAGATGGTTATCACTAAAATGACTCGGATTGTTCTTAACTGCTCAAATGCTGGCTCTATGTTCTATGTTGTTTAACATATCCAGAATATATAATGATGTTGAAATGCTTAAATACCTGACTGATGAAGGAATTACATGCTTAAATGCTCATATGCTTTAGCACTTTTTGATGATGTCAAAAAGGGGGAGAAATATAATGATTTTGATTGAGAAAAGGAAATCTGAAAGAAGAAGAAAGGCAGAATGCAGAACTCAAACAAAGTACTCATATAAAATATAAAAATGCGTTACTTCTAACATTTGTTTGTTTGATGTTATCCGAGGAACTCTAAACAAGTTCACTAGGCATTCTAAGAACAGGAACATGTCAAGACAAAGTATACATTTCAAGATGCTTACTCAGAAGAACTGTGCAAATCAGAAGACAAAGAGTTGTCTGAAGATCCGGATTGAAGATCCAAGAAGAAGTAGTTTTGATGTTTACCAGGAACCAATTAAAATGAAAACGATTTGGTATCAGATTAAATGAACAATTGGTAATCAAACTCAGTACACAAAGATTAGTATCAGACTCGTCAATCAGAACAAAGTTGTGGATTATTATTATCAAAATACCTTAATTGGTATCATTTCAGTACACTAAGGAAATACCTCTCAAGTGGTATGAGAAGAAATCCTTCACTTGGTGTTAAACTCAACATACTCTGGTATAGGACTCAGCACATCACGTGGCATCATACCAGAATCAAATCATGAGTACCAGATTCAGAATCAAGCGTTGATTGATCACTATAATTAAACATTCAATTGGTATCTGATCAAAAATCAAGCCTTGATGAACCACTGAGTTGTGACAGTAACAAGGTTCTGAGATGAAGACCTGTGTTCAAAAGTAAAACTCTGAAAAAGTCTTGATCTACATTGGTGATTAAAATCTTACCATCCAGAATTATGATTCTGAAGATCCCAATATCTGACTTATGGAACTTAGGGGGAGACTCAAGTTATTGTTCTGTATATCTTTGGATCATATAAGATTCTATATGGTCACAGATAAAACTTTGAGGATAACACATTCAGGGGGAGCTGCTGTTCCAGACTCTGAATATGTTTGTTTTGGTGATTACCTTGTATAAAATGTTCAATCAAAATACTTGGTTTTGTCATCATCAAAAATGGGGAGATTGTGAGAGCAAGAGTTGTCTCTACAAGTCAATCTATGTTTTGATGATAACAACACGTATTTGTGAAAGAACCATTTTATGTTCTAACGTGTGTTGTGTGCAAATCATAATTATAGAAAATATCAGATCCAACAAGCACCAGCCAGATGAGCGTAATTGATAATATGCGAAGTTACTATGTGTGACACAAGTCGCAAGAAGCAAGAACGCTTCTGTATCTAATCGTGATCAGTTAGATCCAAGGATGCCGATATTGCTGATGCAATGCTCTTGTGGATGCTCTCTGAAAGTGGTCGAGATTCTGAAGATTGTGAAGCTTCTGAAGAAGAGAACCGAAGTGTTGAAGACTCTCATGACTTGAAGTTCTGGAGGCGGGAGGCTCTGAAGACCAAGTGCAGAAAGACTCTGAAGACTTATGTGTTCTGAAGATTAAGGTTCTGAAGATCAAGTATTGAAGACTCTGAAGACAGATTCCTAATGGACAAGTTCTGAAGTTTCAGAAGACTTGAAGAAGTAAAGGATAACGTGCTTAAAGATAAGTGCTGAAGTTCTGAAGACTGATTCCTAATGGACTTCTTCAAATAACTGAAGACTTGATGTATCGGATATCCTGTTAAGAAGACTCTACTCATGCTTCATCAATTAATCATCAAAAACCTCTAAAGTTCAGAAGTCACATGTTACCGTTGTGAGTAACTGTACATGGCGCCCAAGAAAGATATATCCCGTCACTTCTCTCACAGTAAAAAGGAGATGTGTCAGTACAGCTAATTATTACACAACGTCTCTTTTCCAACAGCCAACAGTATTTCAAACGGCTATATTTCTACTGGGCTATTTAAAGGAAAGAACTCTCGCTTCTGAATGTATCGATTCATTCCAAAGAGATGACTTGATCAAGTCATTGTGTGAAGATAGCAACAACGATAAGTTCTCGTTGTAACACTTAGAATATCCAACGCTATCACTATTTATACATGGCCATTGTTGTTGGAGCTAAAAGATCATCATTCAACACAACAACAATGAATTGGTACAAAAGCTGTTGATGAAGAAGACAACATTGAAGATCAGTCAAGTCATCAACTCACCGTCTCGTCAGTGCTACATTGAAGATCTAAAGCAAGGAGTTATTGCTCAAAGCTTGCTCACTCAAGAAGACGAAGAAGAAGAAGAAGATCTACAAGATGTTAACAACTATCAAATCATTATACATCTCTGTAGTTTCTTAGAATAGGTAAGGAGCTGTTGCTCACATCTTGCTCAAAAACTTGTGTGTTCTGTGTACTTAAACTTAGGAGAATCTGCTTACAAGGAAACACCTCACTCATCTCCAGTCTGCCAATTTAACTTAAGAATTGAGATTTCTCCGGTGGCGTTATATCCTGTTTAGATCCCTGAACGGGTCACTGTTGATGGAAACCTCAGGTAGATCATGGGTTGATTGGAATACTTGGGGAGACGGTGGCTGCTGGTCATCGTGAAATCCTGGCTAGAGATCTTGGATGATCTTGGAACGTTGGGTTAATGACAGTCATATCTCAAAGAGGATCATATGTTAATCAGACTCTTGTGGGATCCCTGATGGAACTTATTGTGATACCTCTAGTGAATGTTATATCCTGATTGGATCCCTGAACGGTTCATTGAGAGAGATGCCTCAAGGGATCATATGGTGATCTGGGTACTTGAGATGACAATGATGTAAGTCATTATGGGTTAGTCACAGTGCGGCTATGCAGGGTGTTAGTCACCAGCTGTTGCCCGTGCATGTGTAATCGAGATTGATTATAGTGGATTAAGACCTTGTGTTCAAGGTGAAATCACCTGAGGAGGGTGGACTGGATTAACCTTGTGGTGAACCAGGATATATCATGTGTTCTTTACTCTTATGCTTAATGTCTGTATTTATCTTTCTATATTAAGTATCTGAATCCCACATAAGCAAAGTCAGAACCTTGCAGCTTAACTCTGATAAGCTTCCACACTGCAAGTTCTGATAAACGTAGTTTATGTTTAGACTCTCGTTAGTTCTCATGCTTCATGCAAAGCAAGTCTGAATGTAACTTAGTCAGTCAGAGTCTCTCAACAAACTCTGATGTTACCCTAAGAGCTTTAACGACAAGAATAAAAAAGTTGTCAAAGAGTAAATACACAATTCAAACCCCCCTTCTTGTGTCTTTCTCGCACCTTCAGCCATAGCATCAAGTTTAGTTGCCATTTGCTTCAGCAATTCACTCGTGTGTACATTTTGGTTGGCAAACTCTTTGTTTTGTTGTATTTGAGTTGTAATGAAATTCTCTAATAATAGCTCAACGTTTGACTTTCTAGGTGCTTGAGGAGCAGTGGGGGCTCATTTCTGATAGCCTGGAGGAACAACAGGGGCTTGAGTTGGAGCAAACAAAGCATTGTTGCTCTTGTAGGAAACATTTGGATGATTCCTCCAGCCAGGATTGTAAGTGTTTGAGTACGAGTTTCATTGGGCGTAGTTTACTTGGTCGGTGGGAATACCAGCCAATAAATGACATTCGGCGTTACTTTGCCTAGGAGTTCCACATAATTCATAATTCGGTGTCATAACGGCCATGGTGGCTGCTGGAGCTACAATAAAACTTTCAATCTTTTGAGTAAGCGCATCCACTTTAGCACTGACACAGTGTAAACTGTTAACTTCGTACATTCCATTCTTCGTAGCAGGTTTTTCTGTAGGAGTTCTCTCACCTCCCCATTGGAAGTGGTTTTGAGCAATGTTTTCAATGAGTTGATAGGCGTCTTCATAGGTTTTATCCATCAGAGCGCCGCCAGCTGCAACGTTCAGATTCAACTTTGTGTTGTATAGAAGACCATAATAGAAAGTATGGATTATCAACCATTGTTCAAGTCCATGGCACGGACAGAGCCTTAGCACGTCCTTGTATCTTTCCCAAGCATCAAAAAGAGACTCATTGTCTTTTTGCCTAAATCTGTTGATTTGGGCTCTTAGCATAGCAGTTTTGCTAGGCAGAAAACATCGAGATAAGAAGACTTTCTTCAACGCGTCCCACGTAGTGATAGAGTTGGATGGTAGAGACTGGAGCCAAGCTCTAGCTCTATCTCTTAAAGAGAAAGGAAAAAGACGTAGTCTTATGGCTTCGTTACGAACACCATTTGCTTTTACGATGTCAGCGTATTTCACAAACATAGATAAATGCAGGTTCGGGTCATCTGTAGGACACCCAGAAAATTAGTTCTGTTGAACGGTTTGTAACAGTGAAGGTTTCAACTCGAAATCGTTTCGATTGATGGCAGGGACAGCAATGTTATTATGTGATTCATCCTGCAATGGAACAGCATAATCCTTAAGTGGACGGTTCGGTGGATTCTCAGCAATGGGAATTTTTAATTCTGGATAAGGAATTTCAGGTTCAGGAAGATTATACTTAATTCGGAATTCGTTGATTCGGCGTCTTAAGTTAATAGAACACTCGATATCGTCAATTGGTTGCTCAAGCTTATCGCCTTGAGAGCGAGTGTTTGGCATACAATCGACGAAATAGGAAAAAGGAAAATTTGGTGCCTTAGTCTATAGTGCACAATAATGGAATCACAATATCGACTAAATTAATCCCCGACAACGGCGCCAAAATCTTGATCGTGCGACACTGACGTGTTTATCGGATAATAACTACAAGTATACAGTTATTCGTGTATTTTTAAAAGGTTGTCGAACCCACAGGGACTAATAATCAAACTAATGTTATCTATTGTTACAGTGCAAAGCTAAGGCTAAAGGTTAAAATGATAAGAATGGAAATAAAAAGAACTAATTGTTAAAGGTTTGAAAATAATGGTAAAACGAGCCCGAAATATGGATTCCGTGCTCCTTAGGGACTTGTAGAATTCTAGTGCTAATTACGATTAAATCTAGTTCCGTAGAAAATATCAACTTAAAGACTTCGTTTCACACTCTCGCGCTATTGACAAGAACCACAATTCCTAACCACAGGATTTTGCTCTCGCTCGCCCGTTTCAATTAAAAAGCGTATTTTGAAAATCAATAAGATCTTAAACAATGCCTAAAGCGCTCTCGCTATTTTTAGGAGCGTTGCCTAGTTTCCACTATCTGGTTCATTCCTCACACTCTTGCACTATCGGCCTGAACCTTAGTTTGTTTTTCACTCTCGTGTCAAAACAATTTATCATACAATTGGAAACTACAACCAAAATAACACATAATCATAATTTCGTACCTAATTTCTACTGAGTCCCATCGGTAACGACGGTCCTGATACGCCGAATTCAAGTAAATTTAGCAAGACATGACTTTAACTAAAACTAACATGATCAGAGCAATTAAACTTAAAACTAACATGTCGTACAATACTATAAAGCAATAACAAGTGCAAGTAAATAAACGGTAAAAACCTGAATATTAAAGAAACAAAACTTGTATTGAACGAAACTGTCGGTAGGCTTGCTTGCGATCCAAGAGTATAATACAGAAAAATAAAAAGGAAACAAATGCGACAATCCCTCAATGTGAGATATTGTCGCTTTTACAGGTAATTTGTGCTTAATTCTAAAACAAAAATCCGGCAGTCCTTCCGCACGTCTTGGATATCTGGGAAACAGTCCCAGAGGGCCTATATATAGAAAGAGAAATGGCATTTGGTAACTTCCTTGGTCGTGTCAGAAAAGTGGAGGGAAGAGCAGTTGGTGGAAAGTGCTTGAAAATTGCCTCTGTTGCAGAACTGCTGTCTGCGACCCAATGGCGAATGCCATTTGGGCAATGGCGAACGCCATTGCCTCTTCATTAATTGACGTGGCATGGGTTTCCAATGGAGAGCGCCATCTTAGTGCGGAAAACGCCATATCAGTAAAATAGGCAGAAATGCTCTTTTTGCTGCTCTTTTGCTCCTTTTAGCTCCTCTTTCCGATTTGCTCTCGAATCCGCAACGAGTGAGGCAGACAACTGTAAAACACACGAAAACAAAGTAAAAGTGATAAAACATAATAAAATACGAACGAAATATACATGCAATAAGCCTATAAACATGATATGATTCCTCGTTATCAATCATCTTCCACAATAGCTGCATTGCCATTGTCCTTACCTCTATGATTATTCAGGCGCTCATGACACATCTTTATTATGTGACCCTCATTCTTACAATGATAACACTTAATACCAAAAATATCACCACCATAAGACTTCTGTTGATTTTTACCTTTCTTCTTCTCGAACCTACCATCTCTCTTCGAGAATTTTCCTTTAACGGATAACCCTTCGCCAACTGATGATGGTTTCTTCTCCTTTCTTCCGTTCAAATCCTTAGAATACAAGGCTTCTTGGACTTCTTCAAAGGTCAAGGACTCTCTTCCATACAAGAGGGTTTCTTTGAAGTGGGCATGCGACTTAGGTAAAGAACATGGCAATAATAATGCTTGATCTTCATCATTGATGGTAACATCAATATTTTCAAGATCAAGAATCAGCTTGCTGAACATATCCAACTGCTCCGTCAATGCTTTGTCTTCATTCATCTTGAATAAATACAAAGCTTACTTCAAATACAAACGATTCACCAAGGACTTTGTCATCATATATAATCATTCGAGTTTCATCCAAACACCAGCTGTCGTCGTCTCCTTTGAAACTTGCCTGAGAACTTTAACACCAAGTCTTAGAACAATGGCATTGTGATCTTTCTCGATCATCGTTGTATTATCCTTCTTTGTCAATGCAGCTGTTGAATGCCAAACTCGCTTTAAATTGACCCTTATTTATTGGCTTTTTCAACTCTTTTGTTATGTTTTGTTAGATTTACTCCATGATATCACGCTATTCTTCAATGCTGTGAAAATACCTTTGGTTGCTTTGATTTGTGTGTTATTGTGCAGAAATTAGGCATAAAAACATCAAAGTGTAAGACACAAGTAATTGGACAAGGAAGCCAAAGGAAGAGAAAAATTTCTGCATGTTCGCTGTGCGAAATGTCGGTAAGGAGTAGCAGCAAATTTTTGTTGTGCGAACTCATGGCGAAGTCCCAGCGAACCCTCTCAATTGAGAGTCAGTAAGGAAAGGGCGCTAAGTTCGCTGGGCGAACTGGTAGCGAATGTTCGCTGTAACGAGGTCTTAGCGAAGGACCAGCAAACCATCCCAAACTAGAGTCAGTAGCTAAAGGGTAGGGGTGTGCAAAATATCCGGTTGTGATGCCCAAATCCATAACCAAATACAAATCTGTTTTAAATATCCAGATATAATTGAATGGTTATTAACCGGTTTAGTGTTTAATGGTTTTGGTTATTCATTCATATAATCCGGATATAATTAAATGATTATTAACCGGTTAAATTTTTTTGGATTCGGTTATAATCCGGTTATTATCCAAAATCCAAATTTTTTAATTTTTAAAATAAAAAATATATATATATTTTCTGAATTTTTTTTAAAACTGGATTTTTTTTTAAAATCCGGTTATATAACCATAACCAAATTTATAACTGGTTTTATAACTGGTTTTGATTAAAATGTGGTTTTGGTTATAAATCCAAACCATTTAAATGGTTTAAAAATGGTTATGGTTTGGTTTCTAAAAATAACCAACCATGTACACCCCTACTAAAGGGCCATAAGTTCGCTGTACAAACTAATAGCAAAGTAGTTCGCAGGGCAAAGAATTGCTCGCACAACGAACTTCAGATATTTCTCAGGGGCGGTTTAACTGTTCAGTGGCACTTCAGGTGCCTAAAAGTGAGTTTGATGGGCGAAGAAATGGTTCGCAGTGCGAACATGACAGCTTCCAAAAGTACTATATAAGTACTTTTCACATTTTTTGGGGATCATAACCCAGTTTTCACACCAAAACTTCATTTCTCAGCATTTCTTCACCAAAAGGTGATATTTTACAAATAGAAGCTGGATTCACATCCGAGTTTGATTCTTCGACGTGGATGCTCATTCATATTCTTCCAAAACTTGTAAAGCAAGCTACCATGGTTATGGGTAGCTAATTTCCTTTGTATCAAAGGTAGAGGTAGTCTACCATTAGCTTGTATGTATTTCTTTTGATTGGCCTTGTATGTGAACAAGTGATGATTAATATATGATGAATATTTTTGTTCTTAATGATCCATTCTTGATTTGTAAAACTCTAGACATAGATTTTGTGAAACTTTACCTAAAATATTCATCTATCAGTTTATAGATTGGAGATATCAGTCTATGGTCGATAGTTGCATTGTGTTGAACTTAAATCTTACTATATTGGTTGTTATATGGAGAAATCGTGTAGCAATGAATACGGTATTTCTCACGATGCTGCTCTAGAGATAGACGGTGTTGAGAGAATGTGTGACGATATTAATTGGATCCGACTTCACGTGCAAGATTGAGAGGATATGTATATGTTAGGGTAGATGAAAACTACTTTTGATATACTTTGTTAATCAAACTCTTTAGAAGCTTTGCTACTAAAAACGTGACAATTTTATCAACAAAATTTTGAAAACCCTTTTTCTTGGAACGATAAACTGTTGAAAGGCGAGCATCAAAATATCTATAATCCCTGTGGAGACGATAACAAAAACCCCTCTTTAACTACGATTCAAACAAAATGGCGTTGTTGCCAAGGATTGTTTGATATTGCAAGCATTGCAATAATTTATTGATTTAAGAACTTTGTATTGTATTCTTACCTCTGTTTATTTTTCTTGTGCTGCTTAATTTGTTTAGTTAAGTGTGTAGATTCTGTTTATGCGAGGGAGTGTACCTGCGGACCAAATTCTTTTCAATCCTGAGATTGAAAGAATCGCTTGTAGGCTCAATAGTAGAACTAGACGGAGGTGGAAACTTGCTACAGAAAGACAAAAGCATAGAGAAACTTCTTCATCTACACCCATTGTTATGCCAATCATGGCTGAGATACCACCACCAACCCCTCCTGCTTCAACCCATTGTGTTAACAGTCCAAGACACAACGGTTAGTTTGCGCGCAACGCCCACAATATGAGGCATTCTTAGATGAAAACGGGTATACTTTCTCTTTTGTATCAAAATCCTTTTACTGGTATGGACCATGAGGATCCGTTCACACATCTCACCAAATTCTATGAAATTGCGGGTGCAATGGGAGTGCTGGAAGCGGGAGAGGAATCCTTGTTTAAGAGACTATTTCCGCATTCCTTAATTGGGAAGGCAAAGGAATGGTATCTTGATCAACCAACTTTAGTGATGACAGATTGGAATTTATTGGAAGAAAAGTTCCTTGAACGGTTTTCCCCCACAATAGATTTATGGAAGTGAAGACGACGATATCAGTGTTTGCTCAAGGTGGAAATGAATCTCTCAATGAAGCTTGGGAGAGGTTCAAATTTATGCTACGAAAATGCAAAGGTCATGGTTTTGATGAGTTAACTCAAGTGCACATCTTCCGGAATGGCCTCCAATCGGTTCACAAGACTTTGTTGGATGCTACTTCGGGTGGATCATTAATGTCCAAAAGCGTTGAAGATGCAATTGCTATTATTGATAGGATGGCACTCAATGATCATCAAGGAAATCACAATCGTGGCACACCTCAAAGAAAACCGGGTATGATCGAGTTGGGAACAAATGATGCTATTCTTGCTCAAAATAAATTACTCTCGCAACAAGTGGAGTTGTTGACAAAGCAAATGTCAAAGCTTCCACAACAAATCAAAGAGATGCAAGAAGTCCCTAACCAAAATCAACATGTAGCAAGTTGTGAACTTTGCAAAGGTGATCATTCTACCAGCTATTATCCCCCAGTCGTTGAAGAAGCCAACTATGCGGGGAACCAAAATCAAAGCTATCAACCAAGACCACCATATCAAAGCAATAACCAAGGCTACCAACCTAGAGGTAATAGCCAAGGTTACCAACAAGGGTCGAGGTAAGAGTCGAGTTCTTCAAAGTGTTAACCTTACCAAAATTACAACCAACCGCAATAAAACCAATGAGGAGGCTCTAAGATTGAGGAAACTTTCAATCAATTTATGCAAATGTTCATCTCCACTAAAAAAAGTACGGATGCGGCAATTTGAAATCTTGAAACTCAAGTTGGACAATTGTCCAAGCAATTAGCCGACCAACATAAAGAAACCTTTCCGGCTAATACTCAAGTGAACCCGAAGGAGCATTGCAAGGCCATTTTTACAAGGAGTGGAAGAACAATTGGTGGGGGAGTCGAAAAAATGTTGAAATTGAAAAGGAGGATGAAATTATGGAGGAAGTTGAAAAAAAAGATGATGAGAATGTAGTTGAAAAGAATGAGGTAGAAAAGAAGTTGAAAGAGGAGAAGTTGAAAAAAAGTGAAAAAGGAAAGGACTATGAGGGAGAAGTTCTACATAAAAAGTTACCATACCCTATTGCTCATAAGAAAAAAGAAAATGAAAAGCATTATGCGAGATTCTTTGATATATTCAGTCGGTTACAAATAAACATTCCATTCTCCGAGGCTCTAGAGCAAATGCCTAAGTATGCAAAATTCATGAAAGACATACTTACAAAAAAAAGAGGTACACGGATCATAAAACCATTGAGCTCAATACTAATTGTAGTGCTATTGTCCAAAGCATTCTTCCGCGAAAAGAAGAAGATTCGAGAAGAGTGGCTCTACCTATAACTATAGGTAGTGAGTTCAAATGCAAAGCTTTGGTCGATATGGGAGCTAATATTAATTTGATTCCTTTATCTATGGTCAAAAGGCTCGAGAACATGGAGATGAAGTCAACTAACATGACTTTACAACTTGTAGACAAGTCTAAGACTCGTCCTCATGGAGTTGTTGAAGACGTGTTATTGTTGACAAATTTATATTTTCGGTTGAGTTTGTAGTCATGGACATGGAAGAGGATGAGGATACACCAATAATCCTTGGAAGACCCTTCATGAAGACCGCTAGGATGTTAATCGATGTTGATGAAGGTATGATGAAGGTGAGGACAAATGATGAGGAAGTGTGTTTCACACTTTTCAAAGGGGTGGTGTCTTCGAATCAATTGGAGGAAAATTTTCAAGTGAAAAAAGATGATGCAAGAATTACGGCAAAGAAAAAGAAAAACGAAGACACAAAGGTTGCATTAAAGAAAAAGAAAGAAGAAATAGCCAATTATGAAGAAGTGTTTAAAAAGAAGGATGAAGAGGCCAATGAGACTTTGATGAAGTCATGTTGGGACTTTTCTTTCATAAGGAAAAGTGGAACAAGAATATGTCATGATAACGGTTGAGGACTTTGTTGATATAGTGTTTTTATTCGAAGCTAATCCAATCGCTTTTAGTTTTGAGGTTTTAAACATCCAGACCGTCGAGCTCAAACGACGTTAAACAAAGCGTTAGTTGGGAGACACCCCAACATTGTAAGTACCCTTTCATTCTTATGCTTTTGTAGAGTAATATAGTATGGAAAGTGTTGTGGTAGAACAAAATGAAAAGAAACAAAATTTTCAAACATCAGTCACATTCGCCTTGAGTTCGCTAGGTTAACCTGGGGTGAATGTTCGCTGGAAGTTCGCTAGGCGAATTGAGCGAGACAGAGAAAAATAGTAGTTTTTCTGCCACATCACTTAAGTGGTATTATTATGTAGGCCTGAGCTGCAAGGGCCCAAGACCCTCTTTTTATATTTTTTGGGGTAAACTTTTCCCATTCCCCCTTTTGTCCTTCCCTTTTCCCTCTTGTTTCTTTACTTTCCACAAACACACCACACACAATTTCCTCTGCTCTCTCCATTGTAACCGTGCGCGTGAAGTTCGTTTCCAAGTTTAATTGTAAATTTCATTCTCTCCTTCCAACACAATTCAGGTTTGAGATTTCTTTATTCATTCCTTGTTCTTTTTAGAAAAATGTTGTTATGGTTGATTTAAGCAAATGTTAGAAACTTTCTTCTAGGCTTTGTGAATATGTTGCATGTTATTGATTGTTGATTTACACTGCTTTGCATATTAGATATTGAACTTTAAAATTTTGACAGTTGAACTTGCTTAGGTTAGAGTTGAATTGGATTTGAATGAAGTTTATAAACTTTGAACCTTTGCTTGAACAAATGTGGTTTGGTTGGTGTTGTTAATTGATACTCAATGTGTAATATGAATATCAATGATTGAATGAAGGAAATGTGCTATGTAGTTGTTTATCTTTTGAATAGGCAGAACCTGCAATTTTGAAAATTCGCAGGGTTTGCCTTGAATTCGCTGGGCGAACCTGGAGCGAAAGTTCGCTAGGTCTCGCTAGGCGAACTCAAGGCGAATATGACAATAAATTTGATTTTTGAGTTGTGCTGAGATTCTTATTCTGATTTTTTGTGCTTTGCTTTCTCACTAATATATCATGTGTTTGGTTTGCTGGTTTTGTTTGGTGAATGTGCAGATGGAACCTCCAAAGGAAACTCCTTCCAAGAAAAGAAAGGTTAGAAGTACATCTCGTCCTCAACCAATCCAATATGATTCTGATCGGTTCAAGGGAGCTAAGAGGGTTGCTCGTTATGTTGCTCTCGAGAAGAGGAGCATTTTTTCAGAGAAGAGGTTTAACATCAACCCTTAAGGTTCCTACCGGGCGGGTAACGACAATCCTTCACGAGAAAAAGTGGGATAAGTTAATCACACCTTATGACAGATATAACGTAGAGCTTGTAAGGGAGTTCTACGTTAATGCCCTTCCGGATGACGACGAGGTCTTTTCTTGGACCACTATGGTTTATGGAAGAGAAGTGAAGTTTGATCGGGATATTATTAATCATGTTTTAGGCAAACCTCTCACCTTGGGGGAAGATGAAATTGATGAGTATCATAGGACTTTAAGGCAGCATAGAAACACTGAGGCCATTTCTGGTGCATTATTGTTGGAGGGTAAATCGGTGGAGTTAAACCCATCTGGGGTTCCAAGAAGATACCATAGGGAGGATATGCGTCCGTTAGCACAGCTGATGCTTCTCTCGGTGTTGACAAACATCAAGCCTAAGTCGCATACCTCCACTGTGACCATTCTGGTTGCATACTTGGTTCACAATATTTTGATTAATACTGAGATTGATATAGCTAGGATTATCGCTGATGAGATGCGCGTTATTGTTGAGAGTGGACTTAGATCAGGGTCGCGGGCTAATTGTCCCTTGGTCTTCCCATGTCTAATCATGGTTTTGTGTGCGCATTCGAGGGTGAAGGTACCCTCCCGCCGTCAGGTGACTATCCCAACTGCTATTGATGACAATTATGTGGATAAGTTTTGCAGGCCGAAGGGCATAAGAGGGGGACAGAATTCTGGTGCTCGTACTGGTGCTGGTACAGGTTCAGGAGCTGGTCAGGCTTCTGGTTCTAGAATTGAAGGCTCCCAGGGCTTTCACCCTTTCCAGAGGGAGATCTGTAACTACAATTGGGAGTGGATGGCGGAAACTCAGCGCACCATGATTGATATTCATGACTCTATGTTGGTGTTACAGCTACAGTACAGAGAGCCTTTTGTGGATCATTCGATGATGACTAGGGAGCAGTTCCTAGCTCATGATGGTTGTCCTGAGGCTAGGCCAGACTTTAGAGAGGGGGCAGGTGTAGCTGGTGATGATCCTGGTGAGGTAGATGACGTTGAGGAGGCTGGAGATGATGAAGAGGCTGGTTCTGATGATGATGGCTCTGGATCTGGAGTGGTTGATTTGGAGGAGGAGACCGAGTCCGATGACGACTAGTTTTTGTTGTTGGATATTTTGAGCATGATCTTAGGCTACTTCCTTTGGTTCTACAAAGTGAATTTTTCTGTTAGCTTAGATCATTGCTATATTTGTTTTATGTTTATTGTATTTTCTTTTGATGTACAATATCCACTTGGTGGATTATTTTGGATAAAGTTGTTTGTATGTACCACTTTTGGGTACTAGTACTTTTGTTGGTGTTTTTACACCATAACATTTTAATGTTATTTTTAGTAGAATTCTTCAGTTCACGAATGTTCAACTTTCATTTCTTTATTTTTGTTTTCTTTTATTATGGTGTTTAAGAGTTGAATTCTTCAGTTTAGGAATGCTTAACTCTAGTAATTTACTTTATTATTGGTAGATTGCCTTGAATTTAATGTTTCCCTTATGTGGTGATTAAATGTGAGAACTTCTAGATTGGTTGCTATTTGCTAAAAGTATCCAATGAAGAGTCTCCCAAATTTGGATTATGATGATAGTATTTGATCATGTAAATGCTGGCAAGGTACATGGTTACCTCCTTCTTTATGCAAATGTAATTCTGTTTCATTTTGCAACTTTGTTTGAATGCTTGTATCACTTAGGTTCCAATAGCCACAAACTTGTGAGAAACCTCCTTTGTTTACTAAATGCATAGAATGACTGATAAATCTTGTTGAATATATTTGATTCACACTTAATCTTGTGATTATTTTAATTTTGTGGAAGCATTAGATGTGATCAAGGCATTTGTTGATAATGAGCACAACTATATCGAAAAGCAACTTACCTGTGAGTAGTGAGAATTTGCTAACCCCTTTGAGCTTAATAGTTTAGATCCTAGTTTAGTGATGAACTTGGTATTTGTACATAAATTGAAAGATAGTTCATCATTAAATTGTGTAGGATTTAAAAAAAAATATTGAACCTTTGAAATTGTAATACCCCGTATTAATTAAGTGCTCAATTGGATATCAGAAGAGATCAATTATTTTATTAAAAAGACATATTGATATTTATTAGTGCAAGATAGTATTTTAAGGTAACTCTGATAATTGATCAATTGAGATGAGACGACAAGATATCAATTGGAGATATTTTATCTTGTTGGATTATATTATATAATATTGGATTATATATATATATATATATATATATATATATATATATATATGTTATAAAAGAAAAAGATAGTAAGAAGAGAAGAAGGAGAAAGAGAAGAGAAGAAGAAAACCATGGGAGAAGAAGGAAAAGCTTGGATCATCATCATCTTCTTCAAACTCCTCTTCGTTTATCAGGTGGGTTCTAGTTAGACACTCTAAGTTCTAGAATTGAGGATTTTGAACTTAGGTTAGATTTGAGAGAAAATGAAATCTAACAGACGAAATTCGATATAAATTGCGTAGAGTAGTCGTAATATGCATGTGATCAGTTAATGATACTTGTTTTGATGTTTGGAAATGATTGGGTAGGGAAAAGATGAATTTTGGAGCCTTGGAACCCTAAGAAACACAGCAGAAAATTCTGCTTCTGGTGCTGAGCGTCGGGCGAAAGCCAAGGGACGCAGCATATCACGTTTCTGTAACTTTTGAGTTTTGGATATGGGATTGACGCCGCTGCTTTGCCGGGCGAAGGGGGCACCGCCTGGCGAAACCTTGACCGCCGGGCACTCCTGGGAATTTTCAATAATTCTGTTTTCTTTAAAAATCCATAACTTTCGATCCGTAACTCAGATCGAGACTTTCTCGGTACCGTTAGAAAGCCACGATGTGGGATTAATTAATTAGTGGCATTTGAATGATATCAATGTTATGTGATATGTTGAAATTCCATATCTTTTGGATTGTAAATTCGATCGAGGCATAATTATAGCCGTTAGAAAGCTGTGGAAATATCCTACGGGATGAGAGTGAGAATATTGATTTTGATACCCGATTAAATGAATCGGAGGGAACCCGAAAGTGATGTTTTTATGTGAAGAATCATTATATGTGATTCCCTTGTGCAATTATATTATGCTTTTGTATAGCTTGTGATGGAATTATTATATGTAATTCAAAATGTACAATTGTAATATTTGTGATTATACCATGTCTATCTAATTGTAAATTGTGAATGAAAGAAATATGCATGTCTAAAATATGAATTAGGAAGAGTGAGGAAACTTTACCCCAAAACAAATGGTATAATTCTAGGTTTTGATTAGAATTGTGATAGAAACTCTGGATGGCGACGCTCGTACATTCATTGACGAGTTCTGGCCTGGAGTAGATAACTGAATGACAACGCTCGTGCAGAAGAGGCCGAGGTGTGTGTCCATTTCCGTATGATATAGAAAGAGTGAAACACTAGTATGAAACACGTGTGATTGTTATGTTTTACTGTTAAAGGCAAGAGAGGCCTAAAGGTTAATGTGGCCTAGAATTGTTGTATACAATGATGGTTGTATGTGAAATCACGTAATCGTAACCATTTTCTTTTTGGTTGCCCTTGAGAGGCCTTCATGAGTCTCGAGCTCCTCTGAAGTGCAGGCATGATTACTTGGCAGGTTTGATTCACGTGTGTAGTACGAATGGAGCCTACGGGTAAAGAGACTTGTGACGGTGTACGGGCCGTGTGAAGTGACGATTTAAGGTGATAATATGTCCCTTATTTCCGAATCCATTTCGTATGCCAAGTAACTACGAAGATCCATGACTCGGGTCGACTTCTAGACGTAGAAGCGGGCGGGAAAAGGGGATGCCTTGGTACGGTTATTGATTAGTGATACTTTCGAGTTAACGGACTCGTAACGTGTTTCCATATAGTGTAAGATTGTGAGATTGTGAACTCAAGGTCATTTCCCTTCCCCTTTGACTTGAGTTAGGATTGATAGAACCCTGTAAAGCCGAGAGAATCCATAAGATAGGGAACTCACTGAGATTTGATGTATCTCACCCCACTATTGTTGATTATTTTCTGGTTTTGAGTACAGGTTTGATTTACAAGTGGAGCTATGCTTGGATGTTTTAAGAGAAGGTTAGTTGAGCTTATTCCGCTGTGTATGTGTTGTATACAATTAAGGATATTGTATATTATTCTTAGATTTTATTTTTGGCTAGTTTCCATATCTTGTACCATAGATTGTATTATGTTTTAGAAATGGTCAAGTATGTGAATTACGCCATTAGGCACTTATGATGGTGTCAGTACCAAAAACAATGCTTGTATTGTATTATTCTAGATATATATTATACAGGGAATTACAGAAATTGTTCTAAATTGTCTTACTTGCCATAAAAAGCAAGGAACATTGAATTAAGGTTTGGTTAAAAACCAAGTTGGGGAGAGTGAAAAGAAAGTGGTAGGTTACTAAAAAATTTTGAAAATTTTCAAATAAGCATTGAAAAGAAAATTGTGTATATGAATTGTGAAAAAAGAAAAAGAAAAAGCATGCTTGTTTGAATGAAAAAAAATGAATAATGTGCAAAAAGGGTGTTGGAAGGGTGACCAATGGAGAAAAGAAAGTGTAGGATAAAGTTGTAATGTGTACATAGCCTTGTATAGTGAATATTTCTTTTTTCATTGGAAACTTTGAATCCATGGCCTTATAAATGCCCCTTTGTTGTGAACCTAACCAAGTTACAACCTTTAAAGACCTTAGTGACATTCTTGCTTCCATGAATTCTTTGATGATTGATTAGATGAATGTATGAATTGGTTTGTATTTGCATCGTTTGTCAGGTGAGTGAAATTGCCCTGTGGTTGCAAACGCGTTAATTTCTTCAATTCTTATTCGAAGAGGAGTGTTAGAGTGATCCAAGCATGAGAATTTAGTTGTTATTTGAAGCATTGCATGATATTTGTTTAAGAACTAAATTCTTTTGCATTGTTCGATTCTAAGAAGTTATGAACATTGCTTGTGTGCATTTGTTTGTTTATTTGAGCCAGAAATCCATTCTTGGTTGAATTAAATGCTCGAGCAAATCCTCTTGTTTTCAATGAGAGGCATACTTTTCTTGAGGACAAGCAAAGATCTAGTTTGGGAGAGTTTGTTGAATGCCAAACTTGTTTTAAATTGATCCTTATATATTGTCATTTTTCAACTCTTTTGTTATGTTTTGTTAGGTTTACTCAATGATATCATGCTATTCTTCAATGCTGTGAAAATACCTTTGGTTGCTTTGATTTGTGTGTTATTATGCAGAAATTAGGCATAAAAACATCAAAGTGTAAGACACAAGTAATTGGACAACGAAACCAAAGGAAGAGAAGACTTTCAGCATGTTCGTTGTGCGAACTGCCAGCAAGGAGTAGCAGCGAATGTTCGCTGGGCGAACTTATGGTGAAGTTCTAGCGAACCCTCTCAATTGAGAGTTAGTAAGAAAAGGGAACTAAGTTCGTTGGGCGTACTGGTAGGCAAGGTCTCAGCGAAGGACCAGCGAACCATCCTAGACTAGAGTCAGTAGCTAAAGGACTATAAGTTTGCTTTGCAAACTTCTAACGAAGTAGATCGCAGGGCGAAGAATTGCTCGCACAACGAACTTCAGATATTTCTCAGGGGCGGTTTAATTGTTCAGAGGCACTTCAGGTTCCTAAAAGTGAGTTCGCTGGGCGAAGAAATGGTTCGCAATGCAAACATGACAGATTCCAAAAGTGCTATATAAGTACTTTTCACATTTTTTGGGGATCATAACCCATTTTTCACACCAAAACTTCATTTCTCAGCATTTCTTCACCAAAAGGTGATATTTTGCAAATAGAAGCTGGATTCGCATCCGAGTTCGATTCTTCGACGTGGATGCTCATTCATCTTTTTCCAAAACTTGTAAAGCAAGCTACCATGGTTATGGGTAGCTAATTTTCTTTGTATCAAAGGTAGAGGTAGTCTACCATTAGCTTTTATGTATTTCTTTTGATTGGCCTTGTATGTGAACAAGTGATGATTAATATATGATGAATATTTTTGTTCTTTTTGATCCATTCTTATTTTGTAAAACTCTAGACATAGATTTTGTGAAACTTGACCTAAAATATTCATCTATCGGTTTATAGATTTGAGAGATCGGTCTATGGTCGATAGTTACTTTGTGTTGAACTTAAAGCTTACTATATTGGTTGTTATATGGAGAAATCGTGTAGCGATGAATACGATATTACTCATGACGACGCTCTAGAGATAGACGGTGTTGAGAGAATGCGTGATGATATTAATCATATCCGACTTCACATGCAAGATTGAGAGAATGTGTGTAAGTTAGGGTATATGAAAACTTCTTTTAATATACTTTGTTAATCAAGCTCTTTAGAATTTATAAGCTTTGCTACTAAAAACGTGACAATTTTATGAACAAAACTTTGAAAACCCTTTTTCTTGAAACGATAAACTGTTGAAAGACAAGCATCAAAATATTTGCAATCCCTGTGGAGACGATAACAAAAACCCCCTTTAACTACGATTCGAAGAGCAGCATCCATAACTTCTTCTCCCTTTAACGCTTCTAGCAAACCCTGTTGAACAAGAAGGGCTCGCATCTTCAAACGCCATAAACCGAAATCGTTAACTCTGGTGAACTTCTCAATTTCAAACTTTGTTGACGACATTTTATCCACGCTCACCGCACCAGTTTGTTGTGACAAACGATACCAATTAACCAATTCTTGATTAATAAAACGGGGTTTCTTGGGTGAACAATGAAACGGTTAGAACAGAGAGAGAGAGAGAGAGAGAGAGAGAGAGAGAAAGAGAATATGATTAGGGCAAATTCTTTTTTATTCACTTTCTCAACAATTAACCTCTCTTAACAACCTGAGAGATCTAGTCTATTTATAGGCTACTAAGTTAACTTAATTAACAAGCTAATATAAACAATTGGATCCATAACACAAGACCCAATTCGACAATACATTTCGACATTACATATTAGAACTAACTTCGACTACAGCATGTAAAACTACTACATCAATATGTGACTCAACTTCGACTTCATACTTGTCTCATGTCAAAACATGAAAACTATCCCTGCTGACATCATCTCCGTCGACATCACTAAAGTTCGATCCAATTTCGCACAGATTTTTTCGTAGTGCTCTTTTATTATTATCTAATCTGTTGATTGTAAATTTTAGTGGTTTGAGATATAACATGCTGCCAGCGAAATTAATTTTAGTAGTTGGGGTTTTCTTTGCAGCATTTCTCTTGTCTAGTTTATAAGAAAGATTGGGTTTGTTGTTAGTTATTCTTTATTATTCTTTTTTGTTTTTGTTGTGTTTTGGCATACTTTGTGCTTCGTTTTTCGTTATTGTACTTTGGTGCTCTTATTAATATATTTTCCAATAAAAAAATCTACATTCGAAGGTGAGACATACCCCTCAAACCTCAACTCAACTGGAGTGAACCCATACTACATATTATGTCATAAATTGAGAATGATGTTGTTGCTACTTGCTAGCAAAGTGCAAGAGCAAGATCATCTTTTCGCTTCATGGTAACTGTTGTTGATTGATAAGATACATGTCACATATCAAATGATCATTCACACCTCATATGTATAGGGATTAAAAAGACGACATAAGAAAGCTACATTAGTTAAGCCCTATACTTAACCTTTTATCACCTCATATGTATAGGAGTAAAAAAGACTCACATAAAAAACCGCCATTATACGAACATAAAAATAAACTCCATTAATTGAGCGTTATACTTGACCCTTTATTTTTAAGTTCTATTGAATGAGTACTTTTTTCCTAATTCCCGAATATTATTTTTTATGAAAAAGTTTGTTCCAAACAAAAGATTTTAGTTTTTTTTTATTAAATTATATATATTTTAAAATAAAAAAATTCCAACTTATTTTTTAAAAACATAATTTCAAAAATACTTTTAAATAATGTTTTATTGAAAGTATGATTTTTTGAAAAATAATTCAAAAATAAGTTTTTAATAAAAACAAAATTTTGAATATAAAATAAAAGAAAACTCCTAAAAATTGAAAAAATTAATTTAAAAAAATTATTTATTTCGGAACTCATTTATTCTTAAAATTACATGCCTTTTTAAAAAGTCTTATGAATAATTCTAGACGACATTATTGACAATACCTCAACTCTCCACTTGATTACTCAATAATGGAGATACTTAAATTCTGATAACTTGAACGTATGATCATGAGTTTGATCTTTAATTTATGCATGTTTATAAAAATAAAAAAGGATTATAAATCCATCAAAGAGGTGGGCAGCCTTAGAGTGTATTTGGATTGACGGTGAATAAAATTGGTTTTAGTAGAATTGAGTTTGGTAGAATTAATTTAATATAATTGAGTTTATCGAAATTGATTTATATTTGGATACATTTATGTAAAAATGAGTTAAACAATAAATTTCAGTGTAAAAATATTCAGAATCAATTCTGAAGATAGAAACTACATATTCTAGCTTTAAGTAGAATAAATTCTGGAGATATAATCAATTCTACTTTTAATAAAACAAACATCTCAAAATTATCCAGAATCAATTCTACATCTATAAAATTGATTCTGAATATTCCAAAAGTCAATCCAAACATGTTATTAACCTATTAGTGTAATACGAAATACCTAAGGTAGTAATACGAAAGACCTAAGGTAGTTAGAACCAAAAGTTTATTTGGTTAGATACACTGCAGAAGACAATCATTCTCAACCAATTCAAAGAAACTCATTAACCGAAAGCACTAGGAAGTATGAACTATGAAGGAAATCAATTAAATACTCTATAAGGTAGACAAGAAAACCCATAACCATAATTTATTATTCATTCATATAATTTCATTTTATTACATAAGATCAATTACCATTTTCAACTTTAAAATGGTAAAATGGTGGAGCATGAGGACAACATTTTGGATTTAATATACAAGCTTCAACCGGCGGCACACAATCATCTGCTTCGAGCCTTCTTGTGCCATGAACAACATTCACATAGATAGTTGCAATAGCAACAAACACCAGCATCAACTTCACCACACTAGTATAAAAAATATTTTTTTAATCATACATTTTAAATCAGGTGCTATTTCCTTGATTTAAAAAATTGAAAATTAGACTACATGGAACACATTTTTTAGTGAATATAATTTAAATTAGTTAACATGATTTTAAAAAAAATTATAATTAAAAAAGAAATTGGTTCCTTCTCTTTTGTGCGAAACCAAAAAATACAAAGTATTCCCTTTTCTTTTTTCTTCGTATCACAAAATTAAACAAAAATGAAAGTTCCTTCTCTTTCTCTGCAACACTCACGTACCGACGGGAAAAAAATATGTTCTTCTCATTGTACTGCCGGCGAAAAAATATGTTCTTCTCACATATCAACGGCGAAAAAATCTGTCATTCTCACTGTACCGGCGCCGCTCATGTATTTCTCTCTCTCAACAATATATTGTTTCTAATTTGTATCTCTTTCGCTCACATATTTCTCATTTTAGGGCATTTGTCTCTCAACTTGCAACAATTGACCTAAGTTTTTCAATCAGAAGACATTCAAATTTGTAATATTCCATAACTGCACATTGGTAAGTCTCTTTCTCAAACCCTAAAATGTTCTTGATTTATTTTTTCTTCTGATTTTTTCTTCTCAAATCCTAATGTTTTTGTTCTTAAATTTGAATAAAATAGTGTGAATAATTATATGAGAATGTTGTTCTTGTTCTTAAATTCTTAAATCCTCAGAACACCCAGCAGAACGATACTCTGTACCACTGTACTCCTCATAGCCACTGATTTCAATCCTTCTATGGAGCCACTGTGTGCCTGAAAACACATAGTTTATTGTGATGAATAATAATAAAATGGATATACTTTGACTTTTCTGTTCATAAGTGCTTGTTGAAAAGTTTGTTCAAATAGGCTTCAAGTCATTTGAGTATTGTTATAAGTAAGTTCATTCTAGCGGAGTAAGGTCAAAATATTCTAAATGCCTAACTACTGCACTGCATAAACAGTAAGTTCATTCTAGTGGTTTACCGTTGAAGATTCTTTTGATTCTTTCTCATATGAAATTTTTTATAATAATATGTAATTAGTTCAATATTGTGACCTAAAGTAATGATCACTTATATGAAGCTCCATATGATATAATTGCTTGATTTTTCTTTATTTTTGGCTAATTGAAATTCTTTGTAAAGTTTTGACGTTAACTCTTATTTGCAACCTTCTTATATCCTTCAATTATGTGGCGTAACGAATGGAAATCCTGGACCAGCTGGTGCAGGAGCTGTACTGCTTGCGAAAGATCGGAAAGTGGTATCAAATTTACGCAACAGTTCAATTTGATATTATAATATACTCATTTAGTTACAAGATGTAGCTTAGTCTCATGTTTCTTTCTTTACTTGGTAGCTTTATCGATTCCGCGAGGGACTGGGACGTCAAACAGTTAATGTTGCTGAGTTTCGCGCATTAGTTTTAGGAATGAAACAAGCGATGAGGATCGGATATAAGAACATCATTGCTGAAGGAGACTCACAACTTGTTATCAATCAGGTTTGTTCTGTTGAAATACAAGAGACTAAGAGACATATGAATAAACTGTGTGTTTTGAAAAACACTACGGAGACATTATTATATATAGATAGATTACAACTAATTACATGATATAGTCGATGTGAGACTATTCTATATACAAATATTCTTAACACTATATATATTTACAAATATCAACACTCCCCCTCAAGCTTGAGCATATAAGTCAAATGCACCAAGCTTGTTACATATATAGTTAGTTTTGGGGCTTCGTAGAGATTTTGTAAACACATCTGCCAACTGATCATTAGAGATGACAAAGCTTGTGACGATGTCGCCTGACTCGATCTTCTCTCTGACAAAGTGACAGTCTATCTCAAGATGTTTGGTCCTCTCATGGAAGACTGGATTTGAAACAATGTGCAATGCAGCTTGATTATCACAAATAAGTGTCATTGGTCTTGCTTCTTCAATTTGAAGTTCCTTGAGCAACTGTTTTAACCAAATAAGTTCACATGTTGCCATTGCCATGGCCCTATACTCTGCCTCGGCGCTTGATCTTGCAACTACATTTTGTTTCTTACTTTTCCAGGATATAAGGTTTCCTCCTACAAGTACACAATACCCAGAGGTGGATCGTCTATCAATGGGCGACCCTGCCCAATCAGCATCGGAGTATCCAACTATCTGGGTATGTCCTTTATCCTCATACACAAGACCTTTTCCTGGAGCACATTTGATGTATCTCAGAATCTAGATAACAGCATCCATGTGTTCCTGACAAGGGGAATTTAAGATCTGGCTTACCACACTGACTGCAAAAGAAATGTTCGGACGAGTGAGTGTGAGATAATTCAACTTTCTAACCAATCTCCTATACCTTCCTGAGTCAGATAAAGGCTCCCCCTGATTGGGTAGAAGTTTAATACTTGGATCCATAGGGGTATCGGCAGGTTTAGCATTTAGCAAACCAGTTTCTTCCAAGATATCCATAGCATATTTCCGCTGAGAAATCACCAAACCATCTTTAGATTGGGCTACTTCAATACCCAAGAAATAACGGAGTTTACCAAGATCTTTTGTCTGAAATTGTTTTAAGAGATGTTGTTTCAACTGGAGTATTCCCTGCTGATCACTACCAGTTATAACAATGTCATCTACATACACAATAAGATAAATATACCCTTGGGGTGAGTGATGATAAAAAACAGAATGGTCAGCTTCACTACGGATCATACCAAACTATTGTACTATAGTGTTGAATCTGCCAAACCAAGCTCTCGGAGATTGCTTAAGACCATAAAGAGACCTGTGTAGCCTACAAACCATATTCGGTGACTCCCCCTGAGCAACAAACCCAGGTGGTTGCTCCATATATACTTCCTCTTCAAGATCACCATGTAAGAATGCATTTTTGATGTCAAGTTGATGAAGAGACCAATGTCGAATGACTGCAATGGCTAGAAGAAGTCTAACAGATGCCATCTTGGCTACAGGAGAAAAGGTATCACTATAATCCAACCCAAAAATCTGAGTGTATCCTTTGGCTACCAAGCGAGCTTTAAATCGATCAATCTTACCATCTGGACCAAAATTCACTGTATAAAGCCAACGACAACCTACTAAAGATTTCCCATGGGGTAGAGGAACCAGTTCCCAGGTACCACTGCTTTGAAGAGCACACATTTCATCAATCATTTCTTGCCTCCACTCAGGGTGAGATAATGCTTCACCTGGAGTTTTAGGAATAGAAACAGAAGACAAAGAAGGCAAACAAGTATACTGCAAAGGGGAAAGACGATGATAACATAAATCAATATAATGTGGAGAAGGATTTCGTGTTTGACGTATACCTTTTCGAAGGGCAATCGGAATATCAGATTCAAGTTGCAGGATCGGATCTGGTGATGATGAGAGCGTCGGAGGAGAGTCCGTAGTGACCTCAGGGATAGGTACGACTTCAGGGACAGGTACGACATTAGGGACAGATACGACTTCAGGGACAGGTATGATAGACGTTGGACGACGACGTTGATATGTTTGAAGTGGGCGAGGAGTAGGGGGTCAATCGTAGGGGTATCTAGTGGGTCAGGTTCCCTAGAATGATGGGGGATAATGACAGATGGGACTTTCGGAAGAGGTGTGGGAATACTTTCCTGAAGGGGTTCCGGAGTTGCTTGGCTGGACTCGAAATATGGAACAGACTCGAAGAAGGTAACATCGGCCGATATGAGGTATCGTTGTAGAGTATGTGAATAACAACGATAACCTTTTTGGGATCGATGATAACCAAGAAAGACACACTTTAGTGATCGAGCTAATAGTTTATCAAGACTAGGGGAGAGATTGTGTACAAAACATGTGGACCCAAAGACTCGGGGAGGAATTGGGTGAAGTGTGGAATTGGGAAAAATGATTGAATGAGGGATTTTATTGTTAGGGACAGATAAGGGCATGCGATTTATAAGGTAACATGCCGTTAGCACAGCATCCCCCCAAAACTGAAGTGGAACATTACCATGGAGAAGTAGGTCCGAGTGGTTTCTACGAGATGCTGATTTTTGTGTTCAGCTACACCATTTTGTTGAGGTGTGTGAGGGCAAGATGTTTGATGGAGAATACCATTGTGTGACATAAAATTTTGAAATTATTGGGATAAATATTCAAGGGCATTGTCACTTCTTAAGGTACGGATAGACACACCAAATCGAGTTCTTATTTCTCGATAAAATTGTTCAAAAATAGAAAATAATTCAGATCTATTCTTCATTAAAAATAACCACGTGCAACGTGAAAAATCATCAATAAAGGTGACAAAATACCTAGACTCAAGAGTAGAGACAATATGCAAGGGACCCCAAACATCGGTGTGAACTAAACCAAAAGGGGACGAAGCTCGTTTGTTGACTCGATTGGGAAATTGACTACGAGTGTGTTTCCCTAACTGATACGACTCACAATGTAAATTAGATACCTTCAATAAATTTGGCACCAACTTATGTAATTTGGAAAGACTGGGATGACCTAACTGAGCATGGATAGTGAGTGGAGAATCTTTGGCTGGGCATGTCTGAGATGACAATGAGAGGTAATAAAGGCCTTGAGACTCATATCCGACGCCAATTGTCCGTCCTGAACTCCGATCCTGCAGGATAACATTATTGTTAGTGAAAGTGACACTACAATCAAGAGAACGAGTTAAACGACTGACTAAAAATAAATTAAATGGACAATTAGGTACATAGAGGATAGAAGTAACAGAGAGAAGGTAGAATTTGAACAGTATCAATCCCTTCGGATCGGGTTTGAGAACCATTGGCAGAAGTTATAGTAGGTAACAAACCAGAGGTAGAGAAGGAAGAGAAAAGATTTTTATTACCAGTAACATGATCAGACGCACCAGAATCAAGGACCCAAGGTCGAAGAGGAGATGATTGAGAGAGGCAAATAGATGAATTACTAGTGTGTGCTACCGTAGCAGTAGAATCTGAGTTCTGATAATTCTGATACCACCTAAGGAAATCATCGTAGTTTGGCGTAAAGTTCTGAGTAGCCATGAGTATCTGAAGAGAGAAAATACCACGCAATCGGCTGTAGGACGTGTTGTCACGTGCGATTTAGGTGGCGGCGCGTGATGCCCACGCGCGGAGATGGAGGTGGCACGTGTGGAGCTTTCTGCCTATGAAAAAATTTGTCAGAAGGTCACCGGGAATAGTAGCGACGGTGGCGGACAGCGGCTATGCAGTTATAACCGGAGAATATTGAAAACTGATGGTGGGGTCGGCTTTCCAAAACGTCGTCGAAACAGTAACGGCGGCAGTGGCGGCAGGGTGGTTACCGGAGAATTTTGAAAAGTGAGAGGCAAACCGGAGTAACAACACGGTTTGCAAAAAAAAAATTAAAAAAAGTAAATTTCTCACCGGAAGATAGTGGGTCAACCGGATAAAACACAGCGGAAAAAAAAAAGAATTGCCTCTTAGTAGGCTCTAGATACCATGTTGAAATACAAGAGACTAAGAGACATATGAATAAACCGTGTGTTTTGAAAAGCACTACGGAGATATTATTATATATAGATAGATTACAACTAATTATATGATATAGTCGATGTGGGACTATTCTATATACAAATATTCTTAACACTATATATATTTACAAATATCAACATGTTCTATTACTTGAACTTCTAATTGCATGTGAATGTTGATAAATTGAAAACATAATCTAATTGTTAGCAAAATATGACATAGTGATTTGAGCATTCTAAGTATAACACAGTTTCTACTCATTGCTACTTTTCACTACTTATACATTTTTCTTTTCTAAACTACAGTTACAGCGTTTATGGACAATCGGTGAAGAAGATATAAAGGCGCTACGAGACGAGGCTTTGGAGTTGAAGGCTAGCTTTCAATCATTTTGCGCCCTACACATTCCTGAGGTATTTATTTAGTAATGTTTAAGTTGCTAGTATGGCATTGTTTTGGATCCTACATATTCTTGGGGCTTTTAATTAACATGTCTGTCTAATAATGTATTTTTTGTTTAAAGAACTATAACAGTGCAGTGAGGAATGAATGGGTTCTGATTGTTGATGAAGGAACTTACAGTGAAGGCTTGAATTTATAGAGTGAGAGTTTGTTAGGATTTGATTCGTCTCTGCCCTAGGATTGAGAGGAATTAGTTAGAGATTGAAGGGTAACGATGGATTCCGTTAAGACTATTTGGAGGTGTTTCAAAGTTAGTTAGGATTGAAGTTCAGTTAATTAGGTCTGTTATGTTTTCTTTTAAAATATTCCTTGAATTTTATAAAAACACATAAAGCAAACCTCTTTTCACAAAGTTACTGTGAGATTATGTAAAATTACGAAATTGTTAATAAATAAAAACTACCAAAGTTGCATCTATCATATATATGCAATGGTTTGTAAAAATAAATAAAGATAAAATTGTGGTTTGAGGAAAGCTATGAAATTACTTACCATGTATATAATGATTTATTGTAAAAATACGAAATTGTTAATAAATGAAAACTACCAAAGTTACACCTATCATATATATATATATATATATATATATATATATATGCAATGGTTTGTAAATATAAATAAAGATTTTAAATTGTGGTTTGATGAAAGCTATCAAATTACTTACCATGTATATAATGATTTGTAAGAACTACCTGGATATCCGTGCAAGGGGATACTCATGCCATCGCACGGGTACTCGTCGGTGACGCGTATTTGCTTACATTTAAAATTTGAAGAAACAAATACAATTAATAAAAATCAGTAAATATAAAAAAAATAATTTATATTAAATAAAGATAGAATCAATATCTGTGGACACCAGTTGATAACGTGTATTAATTTTTTTTTAAAAAAAATAAAAATAAAAAAGAATACAAAATTATTTTACCAAAAAAGTTTTTTATTTTTAAAAAAAGAACATATTTTTATTTATATTTTGATCATAAATATAGTTTTTCCATATATATTTATATTTGGATCAACCGTATATTTTTCGGTATGTAAATATTAATTTTGTTTTGATACTTTTTATAAAAACAATTATGCAATAATTTAGTTTTATAAATATCAAATAATAACATAGTATTTATAAATATTATTTTAATTGTATAAACAAATATTAGTAACATAAATAAATACATTTTGTCAGTGTTTGGATTCATACATTAATTTAAATATATTTACTTATATTTTTTTTAATTATACAAAAAAACGAAATAATTTGTGTGTACGTACGGATCCTGGTCTGGATACATGTGCCTACGCACGTGTACTGGTGTGTTGCGCTCATTTGTTCACATACTTTTAAAAACTGATCGATACTTTTTTTTAATACTTAAATCAATAGTTTTTAAAAAAAATAAGTAATATATCTACTAATTATTATTTATTTTTAATATATTTACAAATATCATTGTCATAAAATAAAATAAAAAATATTTATCGATATATAAATTATAAAAATAGCACATTATTTTTAAATGAAAACTACCAAAGTACTTAATTACCACGTAAAAGGGTGGCAAAACGGGTTAGGTCCGTCGGGCCCGGTCGTTTAACCCACTATTTTTTGCGGGCCGGGGCGAGGTTTTCTGTTCGGTTAAGATTAGTTTTGTTGTTATTGGTTCTTGGTTGTCTTTGTTTAGCTTGTGCTAGTTTGTTTTCTTGATTTTTGTCCCTAGGTGTCATTAACTAGGTTGTGCTTGTTGATTTTTTGAACCAAAAGGATTATTTTGGAATTTTAGTGTGTTTGTTTTAGGTTTTTGGTATTATAGTCAAGTTTTTTGTTTCTGTCGATGAATATGACATTTACATTAAGATTTGTTAAAGTTTTACTATGCGTTGTTAAAATTTGTCGATCTTTTTGGTAATGATTAACAATTTTGTAAATTATGTAGTAAATGAAAATGTAAGAAAAAATTGGCGGGACAACCCGCCAACCCGCCAACTCATTAGTAAATAGGGCGGGCTTGACTTTTGAGCTCAGACGCCTAAGTTGCCCTGTCCCGCCCCGCTTTTGTACGGGCTTAAATGGGGTGAGCCTAATCGAGGCGGGTCGCCCACTTTGCCACCTCTAACCACATATATGTAAAATAACTTGAGAGATGCGTAAATATATCAAATTGTTCTTAAATGAAAACTACCAAATTACTTAACATATATATATATATATAGTGACTTGTGAGATTATGTAAAAATTCGAAATTGTTAATAAATGAAAACTACCAAAGTTACACCTATCATATATATGCAATGGTTTGTAAAAATAAATAAAGATTTTTGATGAAAGCTATAAAATTACTTACCATGTATATAATGATTTATGATTTATTGTAAAAATACGAAATTGTAAATAAATGAAAACGACCAAAGTTACACCTATCATATATATATATATATATATATATATATATAATGGTTTGTAAAAATAAATAAAGATTTTAAATTATGGTTTGATGCAAGGTATCAAATTACTTATAATGTATATAATGATTTGTTGTAAAAATACGAAATTGTTAATAAATGAAAACTACCAAAGTTACACCTATCATATATATGCAATGGTTTGTAAAAATAAAGATAGATTATAAATTGTGGTTTGAAGAAAGGTATCAAATACTTACCATGTTTATAATGATTTGTTGTAAAAATACTAAATTGTTAATAAATGAAAACTATCAAAGTTACACCTATCATATATATGCAATGATTTGTAAAAATAAATAAAGATTTTAAATTGTGGTTTGATGAAAGGTATCAAATTACTTACCATGACTATAATGATTTGTTTAAAAATATGAAATTATTAATAAATAAAAACTACCAAAGTTACACATATCATATATATGGAATGGTATGTAAAAATAAATAAAGATTTTAAATTGTGGTTTGATGAAAGCTATCAAATTACTTACCATGTATATAATGATTTGTAAGAACTAGCTGGATATCCGTTGTAATGCCCTGTATTATATATACCTAGAATAATACAATAGAAGCATTTTATTTGGTATTGACACCATCATAAGCGCCTAAATGCGTAATTCACATACTTGACCATTCTAAAAACATAATACAATCTATGGTACAAGATATGGAAACTAGCTAAAAATATAAAATCTAAGATTAATATACAATATCCTCAATTGTATACAACAAATACACAACGGAATAAGCTCAACTAAGCTTCTCTTGAAACATCCGAGCATAGCTCCACTTGTAAATCAAACATGTACTCAATACCTGAAAATAATCAACAATAGTGGGGTGAGATACATCAAATCTCAGTGAGTTCCCTATCTTATGGATTCTCTCGGCTTTACAAGGTTCTATCAATCCTAACTCAAGTCAAGGGGAAGGGAGATGACTTTGAGTTCACAATCTCACAATCTCACACTATATGAAAACATGTCATGAGCCTGTTAACTCATAGTTTATCACTAATCGGTAACCATACCAAGGCATCCCTTTTTCTCGTCCTCTTCTACGTCTAGAAGTCGACCCGAGTCATGGATCCTTGTAATTTACTTGGCATACAAAATGGATTCGGAAACATCGGCCTATTAGCCGTGAATCGTCACTTCTCATGGCCTGTTAACCATCTCAAGTCTCTACCCGTAGGTTCCATTCATACTACACGCGGGAATCAAACCTGCCAAGTACCATGCCTTGTTTCAGAGGTGCTCGAGACTCATGAAACTGCAACTCAAAGAACTGGTTACGATTACGTGATCTCACACACTAACGTGATTGTATTCGACAATCACAAGGCCACAATGCCTTAAGGCCTCTTTTGCCTTTTCACAAAATCACAATGGTTTACACACATGTTCCATACTAGTGTTTCACTCTTTTCTATACCATTCGGAAATGGACACACGCCTCGGCCCCTCACGCACGAGCGTTGTCATTTCTGAAATGGACACACGCCTCGGCCCCTCACGCACGAGCGTTGTCATTAAGTTATTCATCAATTTCATAGTTCATTATTAGGTTCCACTATCACTAAACTATGCCATTTTGTTTTGGGGTAAAGTTTCCTCACTCTTCCTAATTCATATTTTAAACATGCATATTCTCTCATTCATACTTAACAACGATATTAGACAAGCATATTACAATATCAGTCATAAAACACACATGATAGCATAATATGTCAAACATAACCACATAGTTGTTTACACACATTTTTAAGGTATACAAGCCTCTACTATCCTCCACCAAGCATCCTTGGTTAAATCAGGGTCTCACACACCCTTTAATAGCCCATTGCATTCTCTTTCCAAGGTTTTAAGTCCCATATCAATCGGCTTCCCGATTCGTAAATTTCCGGTGGAAACATAACCCACACTTTTCACATTCATCACAATATTTAACTCTACCATATCAATCCATGACATAAACATACGTTTCTACTTCACTATCATTAAGAGCATTGAAATAGCTTTCCAACGCATCCGACCGTGCGTCAATCCGAGTTACAGATCAAAAGTTATGAAGGAAACAAAATGGAAAATCTGTCACGTTCGCTTTCCTATTCGCAATGCGAACCCCCAGCGAACCATGGCAAAAAAAAAACAGCATAAAGTTCGCAATGCAAACTTCTAGGTGAACATTCGCCTTGCCCTTCACCGTGATTCGCTAGGCAAACCCACGAACTCATAAATTCGCAGCAGCGCTGTTATGGGTCATTTTGGGCCAAAATCCATCATTTCTTCCACCCAAACACTTCCAATTCATACCAAAACACCCAAAACATGTTCCAACATAAACAACAAGTATTCTCATGCATTTATATCGAGTTTCATCCATTAGATTTCATTTTCTCTCAACTCTAACCTAAGTTCTAAATCCTTAATTCTAGAACTTAAAGTGTCTAACTAGAACCTACCTGATAATCGAAGAGGAGTTTGAAGAAGATGATGAATTGATGATGGCCCATAACTTCTCTTGTTCTTCTTTCTCCACTTTCTCTCTTCTTCTCTTCCTCTCCCTTCTCTTCTTTTCTTTCTAACATATATATATATATATATATATATATATATATATATATATATACCAATATTATATAATATAATCCAATAGAGTAAAATATCTCCAATTGATATTTTATCATCTTACACCAATTGATCAATTATTAGAGTTACCTTAATATACTCTCTTGAACTAAAATAATTAATCTCTTCAGAGTTCATCAGTTGCTCTATTGATCCCAAAAGTCAATACTTAACACTTAGAGGATTCCATTAATCCAATTTACCTAAGATAGAGCACATAGATACTCATCTGATCTCATTTGATATCCAATTGAGCATTAAAATAAAATGGGATATTACATCCGTGCGAGGGGATACCCGTATCTTCGCATGGGAACCCGTCGGTGACACGTATTTGCTTACATTTAAAATTTGAAGCAAAAATACAATTAATAAAAATTAGTAAATATAAAAAATATAATTTATATCAAATAAAGATATGATCAATATCCGCGGACACCAGTTGATAACGTGTATTAACTTTTTAAAAAAAAAAGTAAAAATAAAAAAGAAAACAAAATTATTTTACCAAAAAAGTTTTTATTTTTAAAAAAAGAACATTTTTTATTTATATTTCAAACATAAATATAGTTTTTCCATATATATTTATATTTGGATCAACCGTATATTTTCCGGTATGTGAATATTAATATTGTTTTGATTTTTTTATAAAAACATTTATGCAATAATTTAGTTTTATAAATATCAAATAATAACATAGTATTTATAAATATTATTTTAATTGTATAAATAAATATTAGTAACATAAATAAATACATTTTGTCCGTGTTTGGATTCATACACTATTTTAAATATATTGACTTTTTTTTTAAATTATAAAAAATGAAATAATTTGTGTGTACGTACGGATTGTAATACCCCGTATTATTTAAATACTCAATTGGATATCAGATGAGTATCTGTGTGCTCTATCTTTGGTAAATTAGACTAATGGAATCCTCTAAGTACTTTAATTATTATTAATTGGGATCAATAGAGCAACTAATAAACTATGAAGAGATCAATGAGTTTAATTTAAGAAAAGAATTTAAGGTAACTTTAATAACTAATCAATTGGGCTGAGATGATAAAATATCAATTGGAGATGTTTTACCCTATTGGATTATATTATATAATAAGTTTATATATATATATATATATATATATATATATATATATATATAAAAGAAAAAGAAAAGGAAAAGATAGTAAGAAGAAGAAAAGAGGAAAAAGAGAAACAAGAGAAGGAAGAGAGAAAGAAGAAGAGAAAGAGGGAAAGCTTAGGAAGAAGCTCATGGATCATCATCATCTTCTTCAAACTGCTCTTCGATTATCAGGTGGGTTCTAGTTAGACACTCTGAGTTCTAGAATTAAAGATTTAGAACTTAGGTTAGATTTGAGAGAAAATGAAATCTAACGGATGAAATTCGATATAAATGCATGGAAATACTTGTTGTTATGATTGAGACATGTTTTGGTTGATATATTATGGATTGGAAGTGTTTGGGTGGAAGAAATGATGGATTTTGGCCCCAAATGACCTATATTGACGCTGCTGTGAATTCTGGGTTTCGCGGGTTTGCCTAGCGAACCCCAGTGAAGGAACGGGCGAATGTTTGCCTAGAGGTTTGCCTAGCGAACTTTATGTTGTTTTTCCTCTGCCTTGGTTCGCTGGAATTCGCCTAGCGAACCCTGGAGCGAACGTGACAGATTTTTCCAACTTGTTACCTTCATAACTTTTGATCCGTAACTCGGATCGAGGCACGGTCGGATGCATTGGAAAGCTATTTCAATACTCTTTATGATAGTGGAATAGAAACATATGGTTATGCCATGGATTGATAATAAAAATATGGAAAAGTAATGTATGTGTGAAAAGTGTGATTTTGATTCCACCAAAACTCAAGGATCGGGAATCCGATTGATACGAGTCCAAAGCCTTTGGATAGATAATTCAATAAGCTAGTGAATGGTGATGTGAGACCATGATTTAACCAAGGATTCTTGGTAGGGGATAATAGTGGCTTGTTATGCTTTTATGTGTTGTTTTATGTTTGATATTGTTATATGCCAATTATGTTATACCATGTCTATCTAATTGTTATTAAAAATGAATGTAAGAAAATACGCATACTTAAAATATGAATTAAGAAGAGTGAGGAAACTTTACCCCAAAACAAAATGGTATAATTCTAGGTTGTGAATAGGATTGTAAAGAAACTCTGGATGGCGACGCTCGTGCATTCATTGGCGAGTTCTGGCCTGGAGTAGATAACCTTGATGGCAAGGCTCGGGCACCTGATGTAGGAAGGTACATCCGTGACGAGATTGGTCTAGAGGAGAGTGAGACACTAGTATGGAACATGCGTGTGAACCTTTGTGTTCTTTGAGAAAAGGCGAATGTGGCCTTGTGATTGTCGAATACAATCACGTTTGTGTGTGAGATCACATAATCATAACCATTTTCTTTGAGTTGCGTTTCATGAGTCTCGAGCTCCTCTGAAACATATGCATGACTACTTAGCAGGTTTGATTCCCGCGTGCAGTACGAATGGCGCTCAAGGAGCGTATGCTTGTGACGGTTAATGGCCCGTGTGAAGCGACGGTTCATAACGGTTAATGGCCCGTAGAACCCGAATCCATTCGTATGTCAAGTAGGTTACAAGGATCCATGACTCAGGTCGACTTCTAGACGTAGAAGCGGACGGGAAAAGGGGATGCCTTGTGAGGTTATTGATTAGTTATATATTTTTGAGTTGATGAACTCATGACATGTTTCCATATAGTGTGAGATTGTAAGATTGTGTACTCAAAGTCATTTCCCTTCCCCTTGACTTTAGTTAGGATTGGTTAGAACCTTGTAAAGCCGAGAGAATCCATAGGATAGGGAACCCACTGAGATTTGATGTATATCACCCCACTATTGTTGATTATTTTCAGGTACTGAGTACAGGTTTGATTTACAAAGTGGAGCTATGCTTGGATGTTTCAAGAGAAGCTTAGTTGAGCTTATTTCCGCTGTGTATTTTGTTGTATGCAATGAGGAATATTGTATATTGATCTTAGATTTTATTATTTTTGGCTAATTTTCATTGCTTGTACCATAGTTTGTATTTGTATTAGAAATGGTCAAGTATGTGAATTACGCCATTAGGCACTTATGATGGTGTCGGTACCAAATAAAACACTTGTATGGTATTATTCTAGATATATATTATACAGGGCGTTACAGTTGGTATCAGAGCAGGTCGTGTCCTCGACTTAGCCTTGAAACATCATAAGTAAATCTATTCCTGCCTCTTAAGTGTGTCTTGCCAGCATGACTCTTAATATCATACTATCTAGTGTTGGGCCTGATCAACCTAATACTATGTATGTGATAGGTAGAATCATGGTTGAGCGACCACGAGGATTCCGAAGTGTTGTCGGAACTTATATTGTGAGGGTAGGCTCAAGCCAAGAGTTAGTAGTGAAGAGTTTTGGTTAGCTCAGTGAGGTTTTAGTAGAAGTTGTGCTTGGGTAGCATGTAAATTAAAGAGTGGTGTGCTATTCAAGCAATCCTTTGGAATTTTGGAGCCTGAAAGTTAAGGATCTCTATTGGACGATTGGTTTAAGTATTGAGGAATATGTAAAGTCGCTAGTAGAGCTGGATTGACTACTGGTATAGATAAGAGTTTCAAGTAATCTCATTCCGTGGAAAAGGAAAGTTGTTTTGTGGAACGTGTGACGTAAGTTCCGGGAGTGAGATGAGTATTGGTGTTTCAGTTTCTAGGGTTGCTATGGTATCTTGGACAGACGAGAGTACCTTAAGGAACGTGTTCGAAACCATATCTTCCAATTGGTTTAAAGTTGAGAGTTAAAGAAGTTTGACTTTTATGGGAACCTAAAGTGGTAGAGAAGTGTGTGAAGGAACACAAGGATGTGTTTACATGCTTCAAGTGAAACAAGTATGTGTCGGACGAAGAATGGATAATGTAAATCAAAGAATCTAACGGTTGTAATGTGTTGTAAATTGAGTGGTATGGTCAATACATGTGTGGAATCATCTGTTAATACTGAATTGTGTGTTTGGTTATGTTTTGGATGAGATTTTTTTTGCCTTAAGGACCTGCTGTTACGTTACTGAGAGATTCTGAGTTTTTGCGTGTTCGCTAAGCGAACCACAACGAAGGGCAAGGCGAAGGTTCGCCTGGTGTTCGCGAAGCGAACTTGGTGTCCTTTTCTGTTCTGTTTCAGTTCACCACAGGGGTTCGCCCGACGAAGGTGAAAGCGAACGTTCGCTGGACGATTCGTCTAGCGAACACGACAGGTTTTCCGTTTTTGTTTTCCCTATATCTTTTGACTCGGGTGTCCGATTTAACCGTTCTTTATATCGATATGAAGCTCTGAAAGTGTTCTATGCTGTGGAAAATGAAAATATTATTTATGAGGTGGATTTTATTCGATTATGTGAAATGAACGGTATTAACGGTATGTTATGAAGAAGTGACAACGGAATGTATTTTGGACAAGTGTGCAATGGAATTCTAAGGCATTGATGAACCTATAAGTAAGGAAGTGTAATTACGGATGGTTCACCTGCAAGGAACCTATTAGTATGACGTGTAATGATGAAGTTACACTTTGATAATTAGAACAAGCGTAGTGGCCCCACTGTAGTCACGAGAGTACGTGATGGACTTCTAGTCTTGAGACAAGTGTGAAGGAACGTATTTTGTGGAACAGTGAGCATTGTGTTCTAAGAAGTAAGATTGCGGTAAAACAAAGAGAAGCAAATAAGGACTTACTACGGACTAAGTGTAAATCATGGAATGAATTATACTGGAAGGGTTTGGTAAATAGTTGTTGAGATTTGTCGGTTGTGAATTTTCCATTAAGTAATTTGGTGTAAGTGGGATGTTCAATGGATAGTGAAGCGTAAGAAATCCTGGTCAATGTGTGCGAAGTGATGGAAAGGTCCTTCAAGAGGATGCATTACCCCGATCAACTTTCAAGTATAGAGGAACTTCTGTATTTGTGAAATAATCGGAATTTACGGAATCTACCTTTTGTTGGACTAAGAACGTTGTTGTTTTATTTCTCACCAGGGAGTTCAAGTAAGAGAATAAGGTGGTATGCTTGATATGAGATGTCCATCAATTTTGTGGTACCGTATAATGGTTGGGTTTTGCTTGTGGACGAATTAAGTTGAGTTATGACTAAAACCCTAGAATGTCGTCATTATTTGACTTCCCGCTGGTGGGGTTGTGTGAGTAGAAAACGAACTACCCTGCTAAAGTTTTGTAGTGTGACTGCGTCAGAATTGGAATTTTGCCTTGTCACTTGGTTGAAGTATGTCGTCTGAATGTTTTAACTTGTTTGGTATTACCGTGAGTGGAATCATGGTTGGTGAATTGTTGTATAAGTTAAAGAGCCACGAGTTGAGAATGATATTCCAAGATGGAGCAAGACAGATTGATGGTTTTTGGTAGGGATGACTTTGAATTAAACGAAATTGTTTATTTTCAGCTTCTGCAGTAGTGTTAATCGTTTAACACAATGGGCTCTTATGGGTAATTGATTAACATGTGTGTAAATTGTGAATTTTCCTTAGGAACCATCATCTGTGTTTTGTTACCTTAAGTTGCTCCGATTGGAGAGTGTTGTATGAATGAAAACTGGAATTATGAGTAATTGAAAGATGGATTTGTGTTTTGCAATCGTAACTTTTGGAAGGGAGTTAATTTTTGGGGAAGTGATCTTGAATATTGTGTTAAGTGTGAGAACGTCTTAGGTGTATTGTTATCATTGATGTTGAGAGTCTTAAGGATGAAGTTGGAGGAAACTCACGAAGTATTGATCTCGCAAGGAATAATTCGGTGCGTAATTGATGTTATTAAGGTATGAACGGTTGGTCAGAGTTAGTAATTGTTATCTTCCGTGGGTTCATGGTTCTGGTGTTGGATTCTGTGAGAGTGATACCAGTTGTGTGCAGTTGTGTTTTACTAAGAGAATGAAATTTGAAGGTTATCCTTCCAAGTAAGAGCGAGAATTGGACGTTCCGAAGTTAAGTATGTAACTTGGAATCGTTTATGAAACGGAATGAATGAGAAAAGTGGATTCAATTGGGAAGCGTGTTATGGCCTTCGAAAGTGTAGGTGTATGTGGAGTGTTGTATGTGAATTGGTGAGTAGTATGGAATCTCACAGTTGTGCCTTGAATGGTTTAAACTTTGATAAGTGGTGACTAGCATATGATTGAAGTTCTGTGTTGGTGTTACGTCATTTTGGGTTGAGATCTCGAAATCAACAAGAAACTTTAGGTGAGTCGGAAAACCGCAAGGAGAGTTGTTACGGAATGTGGTAACTAGAAACAAAAGTTGTTAAGCTGTTTTGGATATATTATTTCGAGTTTAGAATGAATTTGGAGTTTTGATTGTTATGTTAGTAGCAGTGTAACTCTTGTACCTCTGCCATTTGGAGAGTATTGGACAGATGTTAAGATATTGTGTGTTGGCAAAGAAATTGTTCTACCATAGGACGTCAGTAAGTTTCTTGCGCCATTGGTTAGTAAGGACCCTAATAGATAAGCGTGTTCCACCGCAAACAGTTAGCTACTTGGTATTACTTAAGAATCTGTGGTGTTCTACTGTCAGAATTTGGATTGCGTAGTGGAAGGTGACAGATGAAAGAGTTCAGTCAGACTAATAAGGATTAGAATGATTGTTACTTGTAAGTATGGAAGTAAGAAGATCTCATTCTATTTGGGTTACCTTTTGGGTGTGATACGAAAGAGATGAATTATCGGATGTAATGGTTACAATGTTTAGTATTAGACCAGATGGAACTGGTAAAGAAATCGCTTGACCAATGGTGAAGTGGTTTTGAACGTTGAAGGATTTACGAAAGAATAGTCATCGGTACTTGTATTAAAGGTAAAGAACCACTGAATTACATCATGAAGATCTGTTGAGTGTTGTTGTCCTAATTTGAGATAAGGTATTACGGTTTTGTTGTGACTCAGTAGAGGAGTATAGAATGGTACATTCTTGCCTAAGGTAGAATGCGACCAAGTGTCTTAGTAAGAAACAATAGATGAATTACGGAGAAAGCAAGGTCAGAAGTTAAGTTGATATTGGAGCAAGAGTATGATTAAGGACATGAAGTTTGATAATTCGTGAAATTAAAGATTTTTGGTCAGTGAAGTCGAGTTGGAATTGGAATACGTCAGAAATTCTAATGGAAGTAAAGTTAAGTATGGATCTAAGGCGGATACAAGTTGTGGTTATTGTTGAATAGAGGAAATTTGGAGGCGAATTTCAATTTAAGGGGGGGAGAGTGTAATACCCCGTATTATTTAAATACTCAATTGGATATCAGATGAGTATCTGTGTGCTCTATCTTTGGTAAATTGGATTAATGGAATCCTCTAAGTACTTTAAGTATTATTAATTGGGATCAATAGAGCAACTAATGAACTATGAAGAGATCAATGAGTTTAATTCAAGAAAAGACTTTAAGGTAACTTTAATAACTGATCAATTGGGCTGAGATGATAAAATATCAATTGGAGATGTTTTACCCTATTGGATTATATTATATAATAAGTTTATATATATATATATATATATATATATATATATATATATATATATATATATATATATATATGTATAAGAAAAAGAAAAGGAAAAGATAGTAAGAAGAAGAAAAGAGGAAAAAGAGAAAGAAGAGAAGGAAGAGAGAAAAAAGAAGAGAAAGAGGGAAAGCTTGGGAAGAAGCTCATGGATCATCATCATCTTCTTCAAACTCCTCTTCGATTACCAGGTGGGTTCTAGTTAGACACTCTGAGTTCTAGAATTAAGGATTTAGAACTTAGGTTAGATTTGAGAGAAAATGAAATCTAACAGATGAAATTAGATATAAATGCATGGAAATACTAGTTGTTATGATTGAGACATGTTTTGGTTGATATATTATGGATTGGAAGTGTTTGGGTGGAAGAAATGATGGATTTTGGCCCCAAATGACCTATATTGACGCTGCTGCGAATTCTGGGTTTCGCAAGGAACGGGCGAATGTTCGCCTAGAGGTTCGCCTAGCAAACTTTATGTTGTTTTTCCTCTGCCTTAGTTTGCTGGAGTTCGCCTAGCGAACCCTGGAGCGAACGTGACAGATTTTTCCAACTTGTACATTCATAACTTTTGATCCGTAACTCGGATCGAGGCACGGTCGGATGCGTTGGAAAGCTATTTCAATACTCTTTATGATAGTGGAATAGAAACATATGGTTATGCCATGGATTGATAATAAAAATATGGAAAAGTAATGTATGTGTGAAAAGTGTGATTTTGATTCCACCAAAACTCAAGGATCGGGAATCCGATTGATACGAGTCCAAAGCCTTTGGATAGATAGTCCAATAAGGTAGTGAATGGTGATGTGAGACCATGATTTAACCAAGGATGCTTGGTAGGGGATAGTAGTGGCTTGTTATGCTTTTATGTGTTGTTTTATGTTTGATATTGTTATATGTCAATTATGTTATACCATGTCTATCTAATTGTTATTAAAAATGAATGTATGAAAATATGCATACTTAAAATATGAATTAGGAAGAGTGAGGAAACTTTACCCCAAAACAAAATGGTATAATTCTAGGTTGTGAATAGGATTGTGATAGAAACTCTGGATGGCGACGCTCGTGCATTCATTGGCGAGTTCTGGTCTGGAGTAGATAACCTCGATGGCAAGGCTCGGGTACCTGATGTAGGAAGGTACATCCGTGAAGAGATTGGTCTAGAGGAGAGTGAGACACTAGTATGGAACATGTGTGTGAACCTTTGTGTTCTTTGAGAAAAGGAGAATGTGGCCTTAAGGCATTGTGGCCTTGTGATTGTCGAATACAATCACGTTTGTGTGTGAGATCACGTAATCATAACCATTTTCTTCGAGTTGCGTTTCATGAGTCTCGAGCTCCTCTGAAACATATGCATGACTACTTGGCAGGTTTGATTCCTGCGTGCAGTGCGAATGGCGCTCAGGGAGCGTATGCTTGTGACGGTTAATGGCCCGTGTGAAGCGACGGTTCATAACGGTTAATGGCCCGTAGAACCCGAATCCATTCGTATGTCAAGTAGGTTACAAGGATCCATGACTCGGGTCGACTTCTAGACGTAGAAGCGGACGGGAAAAGGGGATGCCTTGTGAGGTTATCGATTAGTGATATATTTTTGAGTTGATGAACTCATGACATGTTTCCATATAGTGTGAGATTGTGAGATTGTGAACTCAAAGTCATTTCCCTTCCCCTTGACTTGAGTTAGGATTGGTTAGAACCTTGTAAAGCCGAGAGAATCCATAGGATAGGGAACCCACTAAGATTTGATGTATCTCACCCCACTATTGTTGATTATTTTTAGGTACTGAGTACAGGTTTGATTTATAAAGTGGAGTTATGCTTGGATGTTTCAAGAGAAGCTTAGTTGAGCTTATTTCCGCCGTGTGTTTTGTTGTATACAATGAGGAATATTGTATATTGATCTTAGATTTTATTATTTTTGGCTAATTTCCATTGCTTGTACCATAGTTTGTATTTGTATTAGAAATGGTCAAGTATGTGAATTACGCCATTAGGCACTTATGATGGTGTCAGTACCAAATAAAACACTTGTATGGTATTATTCTAGATATATATTATACAGGGCGTTACACGGATTCTGGTTTGGATACCCGTGCATTCGCCCGTGTAATGGTGTGGTACACTAATTTGTTCACAAACTTTTAAAAAATGATCGATAATTTTTTATTTTTAATACTTAAATCAATAGTTTTAGATTTTCCGTTTCATATTAATGGATTTTAAAATTTATTAATGTTGTATTAAATAAATTATTATTTAGTTTTTAAAAAAATAAGTAATATATCTATTAATTATTATTTATTTTTAATATATTTACAAATATTGAAATTCTGGTAAAGCAGATCACTAAGATGTCGGACAGGATGTCGTGACACTTGATCTTTTCTTCTCACACAAGGATAATAAGGAGCAGAATACAACCAGCAGAAAGCAAGAAAAACACATGAATTGTTAACCCAGTTCAGTGAACAACAACACCTACGTCTGGGGGCTACCAAGCCAGGAATGAAATCCACTAAGCAGTATTAGTTCTAAACTAAACTGCACTGCTTACAACTTGTCACCTAATCACTACCCGTGCTATATTTCTACCTAAGACACTCCTAGGTATGAGACCCTTCTCAATTCCCTTTCAATCACAGCAGTGACTGAACAATTACAACTCAATAACACAGTCCAACTCAGGTATTCATGCAATACAAGAGAGGCTCACAAAAGTACAAACCCTAGTACTCACTAACAACCGTGTATATTCTCTTCCTATTCTAGGTTAAATCCATCATATTTATAACCATAAACAAGACTGGATTTGGGCTTCAGAATTGCAGCATTTCAGCTCCACATAATCTGCACCTTATTCTTCTCTAGAATAGTTTCTTCAATCCTAAGTTTTCTAAAGTGTCTCCACTCTTAGAAATAGCATCTTCCACTTAGAATCAGAATCTCTGATTCCTCAATCTTGGACGCCACCTAGGAAAAATAAACATTCCCATAAAAAATAGAAACCAAATAACAGTTATCCCAAACTGTAACAGACAAAGATGTCGAATCAACATGATAGGACATCTTGTCTAACATCTTAATCTTCAGTCAGTTCAACATGTTAGGACATCTTGTCCAACATCTTTCTGTTAAGTTAGTTTTACCAAAATCGATGCCAACCTCAAAGGCTTGGACTCATCAAATATCATTGTCATAAAATATAATAAAAAAATATTTATCGATATATAAATTAAAAAATATCACATTATTTTTAAATGAAAACTACCAAAGTACTTAATTACCACGTATAGGGGTGGCAAAACGGGTTAGGTCCGTCGGGCCCGTTCGTTTAACCCACCATTTTTTGCGGGTCGGGGCGAGGTTTTTCGGCTCGGTGTCTTAAGTTGACCCTCCCTGCCTAACCCACTTATAAAACTGGCCGAGGACGGGGCGGGGCATGTTTTGCCCACGGGCTCTTTGTTTAAATTTTTTTTACTTGGAATTAAAAGAATACTAACGTGGCCTGTATTAGACATACTTTTAAAACAACCCTCATTTCTTCGAACCCTAATGCTCATTTTTCATATAATCACAAATATCTCATTTTGAAGATATTACTTAGTCTCTGCTTCTTTCTTTATTTTCACTCATAGTAGTAAAAGTCTTTATTGCAAAACATAGAGAATACATTCTTTTCAATTTTCTATTACTCGTTGTCATTGGAGCCGGATTCTAAAGCTATAAGGTAAGTTTTGTACAGAGGGGTTTATTTCTCATTATGATAATTAAATTTTTATTTGTATTTTATTCTATTTGAGTTCTCATTTTATTTATTTTTTGACATTAAAATGCTCAACTAAGTGCTTATTATTTGTATTGATAATTTTTAAAGAGTGAAGCTTTGATTTTTCTTGGTATGTATTATTTTTGAGATGCTTCCATTGATAAATGTACTGATTTTGATGTTGTTGATCTTGATTATTATTAAATAGTTGGTGACGACAAGGAGAGAGATGGTGGAAGGATTCATCCAATGGCTACGGTATCATTCGAAGCTTCGTATGTTCACGACATAAATGATTATTGATGAAATGTTTGTCATAGAGTATTTAAGATTAGTTTTGTTGTTATTGGTTCTTAGTTGTCTTTGTTTAGCTTGTGCTACTTTTTTTTCTTGATTTTTGTCCCTTGATGTCCTTAACTAGGTTGTGCTTTTGTTTTATAATTTTGGTATTATAGTTAAGTTTTTTGTTTATGTCGAAGAATATGATATTTACGTTAAAATTTGTTAAAGTTTTACTATGCGTTGTTAAAATTTGTTGGTCTCTTTGGTAATGATTAAAATTTTTGTAAATTATGTAGTAAATGAAATTGTAAGAAACAATTGGCGGGATAGCCCGTCAACCCGCAAACTCGTTAGTAAATGGGGTGGGCTTGACTTTTGAGCTCAGACGCCTATGTTGGCCCGCATCGCCCCGCTTTTGGATGGGCTTAAATAGTGTGAGGCTAAACGAGGCGGGTCACCCACTTTACCACCCCTAACCACATATATGTAAAATAACTTGAGAGATGCGTAAATATATCAAATTGTTCTTAAATGAAAACTACCAAATTACTTAACATATATATGTAGTGACTTATGAGATTATGTAAAAATACGAAATTGTTAATAAATGAAACCTACCAAAGTTACACCTATCATATATATGCAATGGTTTGTAAAAATAAATAAAGATTTTAAATTGTGATTTGATGAAAGCTATAAAATTACTTACCATGCATATAATGATTTATGATTTATTGTAAAAATACGAAATTGTTAATAAATGAAAACTACCAAAGTTACACCTATCATATATATATATATATATATATATGTAATGGATTGTAAAAATAAATAAAGATTTTAAATTGTGGTTTGATGCAAGGTACCAAATTACTTATAATGTATATAATGATTTGTTGTAAAAATACGAAATTGTTAATAAATGAAAACTACCAAAGTTACACCTATCATATATATGCAATGGTTTTTAAAAATAAAGAAAGATTATATATTGTGGTTTGAAGAAAGGTATCAAATTACTTACCATGTTTATAATGATTTGTTTAGGGATGGAAATTTGGTCCATCCTCAGTGGGTACCCAGAAAATTACCCACAACGGGTAGGGTAAAAACCCGCAAAAATGGATACGGGTACGGGCTCTGGTAATTACCCACTTAAATAAGCGGGGATGAGTGCGGGGATGGGCACCTTAGTAACCAGCCCGCCCCATACCCGCACAATATATATTTATATATTTTAATTTATATTATTATATAAAAATAAATATTTATAAAATTTTAAAAAAACATCAATTTTAAATTACTACATATTTAATATACGTGATCATCTATTTCATAATTCAACAATAAAATTTTTTAAAAACTTTTTAATATTTTTAAAAACTTAAAATATTATGATATTTTATACTTGATATATTTATTTTTATTAGAAATGCGGGTAACGAGTACGGGTACGGGCACTTATATACCCATAGGGTATGGGAACGGGTGCCAATTTTGATACCCAAGCAGGTATGGGCTCGGGTACAGGGATTTTTTTCAACTGCGGATATTGGGACGGGTACTATAGTACCCTACCCATACCCTGCCCATTGTCATCCCTAGATTTGTTGTAAAAATACGAAATTGTTAATAAATGAAAACTACCAAAGTCACACCTATCATATATATGCAATGATTTGTAAAAATAAATAAAGATTTTAAATTGTGGTTTGATGAAAGGTATCAAATTACTTACCATGCCTATAATGATTTGTTTAAAAATACGAAATTATTAATAAATAAAAACTACCAAAGTTACACATATCATATATATGGAATGGTTTGTAAAAATAAATAAAGATTTTAAATTGTGGTTTGATGAAAGCTATCAAATTACTTACCATGTATATAATGATTTGTAAGAACTAGCTGGATATCCGTGCAAGGGGATACCCTTGCCTTCGCATGGATACCCATCGGTGACGCGTATTTGCTTACATTTAAAATTTGAAGAAAAAAATACAATTAATAAAAATCAGTAAATATAAAAAATATAATTTATATCAAATAAAGATATAATCAATATCCGCGGACACCAGTTGATAACGTGTATTAATTTTTTTTTAAAAAGTAAAAGTAAAAAAAAGACAATTATTTTACCAAAAAATTTTTTATTTTTAAAAAAAGAACATATTTTTATTTATATTTCGAACATCAATATAGTTTTTCCATATATATTTATATTTGGATCAACCGTATATTTTCCGGTATGTAAATATTAATATTGTTTTGATTTTTTTTATCAAAATATTTATGCAATAATTTAGTTTTATAAATATCAAATAATAACATAGTATTTATAAATATTATTTTAATCGTATAAATAAATATTAGTAACATAAATAAATACATTTTGTCAGTGTTTGGATTCATACATTATTTAAAATATATTTACTCTTTTTAATAATAAAAAAACGAAATAATTTGTGTGTACGTACGAATAATAGTCAGGATACCCTTGTGTTTGCACGGGTACTGGTGTCTTACGCTCATTTGTTCACATACTTTTAAAAAATGATCGATAATTTTTTAGTTTTAATACTTAAATCCATAGTTTAAGATTTTCTGTTTCATATTAATGGATTTTAAAATTTATTAATGTTGTATTAAATAAATTATTATTTAGTTTAAAAAAAAATAAGTATATCTACTAATTATTATTTACTTTTAATATATTTACAAATATTGAAATTCTGGTAAAGCATATCACTAAGATGTCGGACAGGATGTCGTGACACTTGATCTTTGCTTCTCCCACAAGGATAATAAGGAGCATAATACAACCAGCAGAAAGCAAAAAAAAAACACAAGAATTGTTAACCCAGTTCGGTGAACAACAGTATTAGTTCTAAGCTAAACTCCACTGCTTACAACTTGTCACCTAATCACTACCCGTGCTATATTTCTACCTAAGACACTCCTAGGTATGAGACCCTTCTCAATCCCTTTTCAATCACAGCAGTGACTGAACAATTACAACTCAATAACACAGTCCAACTCAGGTATTCATGCAATACAAGAGAGGCTCACAAAAGTACAAACCCTAGTACTCACTAACAGCCGTGTATATTTGTCATACCCCAAATTTGTCCTACCTGTGGATAGTTTTCATCTGAACATTCATCCACTAACCATCATATCTGTATCCAATCCATTTGTCCGTTTTCACTTTTAATTAACCTATCTTTTTCTTGTATTCATTCTTTATAACCATTTCCATTATCCATTACAAATATCCATATCCATTTTTACCTTTCCTATTATCCATTTTGTCATAAATAACCATATTTCATTTTAAATCCATTTATCCATTTTTCAACTCCATATTTTCCATATTCATTTCTAAACCAACTCTTAAATCCATATCCATTTATGTGTCATTATCCATTATTTTTTTTCATCCAATTATCCCTTTTAATTTTAACCTATTTTTGGTTTAATTACATTTTATCCATGTTTATCCATTTTTCCCATTATCTATTTATTTTTTTAAATTACAAAAATCTCTACAAAATCATTCCAAAAAAAAACATTGACCATTTCTCATTTATTTTATTACAAGCCCAAAGTCCATTTTAAAACTACAAAAATAATGTCATGAGTCCAATACATAGTCCAAAGCTACAAGGAAATGAGATTGAAAAATACAATGCAGCAAACACTACACAATTTTCCTTCCAAGCAAGACAAAATCCCAAAACCACAAGCTCTTAAAGCTAACACGCCAAACCGTACAACATCTGCTGCTCCATGACATGTCCCCACCTACATCAATACACACAACGCCATCCTCACATTGCTGCTATGCTAAAACTCACCCTGCGCTATGCCTGCGACTTCATTTCACTAAAACGGAATTCTGCTCCTACAACACCCAGCTGCCACAACAGAAACTTGACATTCTGCACAAAACAAAACCTGTTGTGAATAAGTTGCCATCAAGTAACCAACTACAGCATCAAGATTTCAGTCTGCTATAAACTTACACCAGCCTGCACTTGCTACAACCAGACCTTAAAACGACATATCCTACAAAGTTTGCAATATTGAAAAGGACCAAACCCTGCACAATAGTCCAAAAAATTCAAATCTTGTGCCATAAACAATAACCAAATCCTGCTACTACTGCGACGAAAGAGACAACACCAGAAACAACAGACAAATTTCAAAGACTTTGATTGTTTTAAAGGATGAGTAGAACGTAACAAGGAAGGGGAAAAAAAGGAGAAAAGAGAAAGATAACTCACCTTTACTACACCGAATACGATTCTCTACAACATACTCCCTCCTGCGTTTTAACATGATCTTCCAACCTTAATCTTCCATTTTCCACATTCTTCCTCCAACTCTTTTCACCGCCATCACCACCAACTCAATCGAACTCACCATTTCCGGCTTCACCTCATTCTTCCATTTCATGACAACCCCATCTCCGAGCTTACTCCCTTCTCCAGAACAGTGTTCGAAACCACCTGCGTAGTCTGAAACAACACAACAACTCCACTTGTTTTCACTAACACACTCGAACCAAAAAACCCAACTCCACCTAAACACTCCCTCACTTTCATCAGTCTTACATCAACTTAACCACAACAACATTTGATTCGCAATAGAGAAATAGAGAGATCTGTAAATCACACAGAGGGAGACTTAAACCAGAGCGAGAAAGATTGCGAAGAAGGAATCGAACACAAAACCGAAACAAAGAAACCAAGATCGTACCTGACGGGATCCTTCACCCTGGTAACTTCCAGGAGGTAAATCATTACTCTTCGTGCATTATTGTCATATGAGTTTCCTTCGTTATGAAAAGCTTGCTGTGGATGATTGTCTGTTAAACTTGACTCTCTGTAGTGCATCTTCCATTTACATTTGCGCCTTGTTTTAGTGAGTTTTTTTATTAGAGTTAGGGTTTTTGAAAAGAGAGCTTCAATCTAGCTTTTTAGTTGGGTTTCTGTTAAAATCAAGGCCGGATTTGGACTCGGGGGTTCGTTTGAAGTGGGTTTAGGTTTATTTAGTGGTGTTTGGCCGGAGAGGAGGGACGGCGTCGCCGCCAACTACCTCCTTCTCCGGCGAAGCTTAGGGTTCCGGCGAAGAGAGGTTTTGCGTTGAGGGAAATGAACTTGAGAGAGAGAGAGGAATGGATGGAAAATGAATTAAGTGGTGAGTTTTGTCTTTAAGTCTGATTTTAACTCCTTGCCTCATCCATTTTTTCATCGTTGCTGGTTATGGTGGTGACAAGTGTCTCCACCGTGGACACTTGTCACCGGTTGGTGACCCTTCCCTGGGTTTGGTGTGTGCAGCCCTATGTTCTTATTGTGTAACCTCATTATCCACCTTAGATCAGAGTCAAAGTCTGACTCGTTGGTGGATCTTACACCCTAGATCTCTCCGTCATTCAGCTAAGGTTGACTGAGGACCATGGTAGACCTCCCAGCGTCTGGGCTTCGTGGCTTTTGGGCTTAGGTTTTATTTCTGACCGCACCCCCCTTAATTCACCAACCTCCTGGCCCATTCAGTTTTTTTTATTATTCATTTTATTTTTCTCTCATAATCTATTTTAAGAAAATCTAAAAAACATTTTTTTTATTTCCTTTTAAAATAGATTTTCTTTAAAAGTATTGTTCTAAATAATTTAGTTAATTTTATTAAAGTTTTTCATTTAATATTAATTAATTTTTTTTATGATTAATTTTGTTAAATATTGAATTTTAATTTAATTAATTATTAATTTGGTTTCAAATCTAAAAAACCTAAAAAATATCTTTTTAATAAGTCCTCAATTCTTATTTAATTAATTTTATTAAATTATTTTATTTAATATTAATTAATTTTGATAATTAATTCTATTAAATATTTTAATTTAATCTAATTAATTATTTGAACTTTATTTTAATTCTAAAACTTAGAATTTATTTTAGTTTAGGATTCCTCCCTTAAACTAACACTAGAATTAGGGGACTAACCATATCATGCTTGAGTCCATTTATTTATAATCTTTGTATGGTGTGTATAATTTTCTCTTGTGGATTTATTTCATACCTTGGTTATATGTATGCTATTCATGTTACACTTGTCCAAACCAAAAATCTTTTTCACACTAATACCTTGACTTAATGTCAAGCCATTTTCATACCTTGTAAGTCGATCGTTTTCACGATCGCAATCGACCTTACAATGCCTCCTCTTGGGCTTTATACAACGATAATTGTTGCACATTTCACTTTGGTTTGTATGTGTGTATGTGATTGACTCACTTTAATCATGGCTCGATTATTCCCACCTGATTGATTACACCCCTCTCCCATAAGATTAAAATCAACCCTTTTTTACAATAAGAAACAACCTCGATCCAACGTCGAGTATTTTTCTTAAATCAAATTAATACACTTAACTATACTAAATATCATTTTTTAAAATGTGAAAAGAGGGGGATCAAGTCTTTGGTCTTTCTCTTCAATTGTTTGGGTGCGATTTTTCTTACTCGTGTGTAGACAATTGACGCCTCTAAAAAAACTTAAACCTTAACTTCTCAATTGTTTGGGTGCGAGTTTTCTTACTCGTGTGTGAACAATTGACGACGCTAAAACACACGACCTCAACAAACATTCAAATTATTTTCTTAATCAAACTCTTTAATATACTTAATCATATATTCAAACACAACTTTCTAAAAGGTGATGTGAGGGGGGCCAAGTCTTTGACCTTTCTCCTCAATTGTTTGGGTGCGAGTTCTCTTACTCGCGTGTGAACAATTGACACTTCTAAAAAAACATAAACCTTAATTCGTCGATTGCTTGTGTGCGAGTTCTCTTACTCGTGTGTGAGAAATTGTCACCTATTGCTTGGGTGCGAGTTCCCTTACTCGTGTGTGAGCAATTGTCACCTCAAACATCCAATACGATCAAAATTATCCTTTCCTCGCCTCCGTGCGACCGAAACCTTAAAACACATACCAATTAAATCCTTTTCTTAATCAAATCTTTAACATACTTAATCCACGACTCAAACACCTTTGTCAAAGAACATTGTTTAAGCCATTCTTTTGCGCATATGAACTCGTGCTTCAGCCTCCCCTAGCGAGCAGACAAGCCAACGTTTAGTAGTTAGAATGCAACCTAAACTCTCGTTCGCCTAAAACACGTCCAAACCAAACTATTTTCTCAATCAAATCCCTAACACACTTAATCCTTAACCAAACAATTTTTCACAAAAAGAACATTGTTTAATCCATTCTTCCGCGCATATGAACTAGTGCTTCAGCCTCCCTTGACGAGCAGACAAGCCAACGTTTAGCAGTTAGAATGCGAATTAAACACTCGTTCGCTTAAAAAACACGAACTAACCAACCGTAGTCCCACGAACTACGAATGCTCTGACTTTCCCATTGCACGAGGGAATACGTAGGCCCAAGGGTTCTAATCCTTGCCGAGCACACTAATAAAAAACCACCCCATTTTCCCCTTAAAAGGTAATATTACCTTAGAAGAAAACAAACAAACCTAGCTAACTTTCTCACGAATCGAATCAAGAGGTTCCCGTTGAGTACAACGGACGTAGAGGGTGCTAATACCTTCCCTCTTGCGTAACCGACTCCCGAACCCGAATTTGGTTGCGATGACCATTTTCTTATCCTTTAAAAGTTTTATCGATATTTTCCTTTCCCTCTTTTGGGATGAATAAAGTTCGGTGGTGACTCTGTTTTGAACAGTTCTTTCCGCGTCCATCGCGAGGATCGTATTTTTCGAGGTACGACAAATGGCGACTCTGCTGGGGAATTGCATTGCCTAATGCCAGAGAGAGTCAAGCCTAACTTGACTCGATTCGTAAGTGTTAGATCCGTTTGTGTGTTTATCTTCTCTTGTTTGTTTGCTTGCTTATTTAACTATCTGTTATCTACTTGCTTGCTTATTTATTGTTATATCATATTGTTATCTTGTATGACACTGTTGGGGTTCTCTGATCATTGGGAACTTTGTGAGATGGCTCTACACCCGAGTCCGAGTATAACCCTAGGATTAGAATGGTGGTTGTGTAGTGCAGGCTTGCGTGGTCTTTTCCGCGTGAGTTGAAGCGAAAACCCCGCTTGGAGTAGGTTCCCTTGGAGATATTATTGTTGTGGTGAAACTTTACCACGGTGGTAATATTTTTGAGCCTGAATCGTCGATCCCAAGGACCTTTAACCCGCTTTTCCATGGTGGTTAGTAGTGTTAACACTTTGTGGGTTAATGCGAATGTCACAATCAGATGAGATCCCTCGAACGTATTACTTCCTGACAGTAATATTTTTTACCTCGATCTAGGATTCTGAGACCCTAAACCCGTGTGTCGATGGTTGTGTAGTGGGCGCCTCCGAGGAGTCTTTCTCGTGGGGAAGATACAAAAACCTCACCTAGACGAGATCCTTTCAAGGATATTATCGTCTGATGTTCCTTCATCATGGCTATAATGTCTTTGAAAGATATCCATAACTCTAGGCACCTACCCGTTTAGAGCCTACCTGTGGGGATCCGATGATCAGAGATATCCTGTGTGTAACTCCTTCCTCAGAATCAGATGTTGTTTTGATCCTGGAACCGTGCATAAGCATTGCATACTCATGACATCAGCATTGCATACTCATTAGCATATCATTTTTCCAACAAACTCATCCATCCTTTGTCCATAACCCGCAGTTGATTTCCCGACGCACATATTGGACTTGAGGTAGCTCTGGGAGAACCATGGAACACTTGAAGCAGAATCAAGTTGAGTGGAGAAAAGGCATGAACGACATGAAAGGCAAGATGGAGCAGATGCCAGAAGCTTTAACAACTATGGGGAAAAGAAAGAAAAAGCTTCAAGAAGGCACAACATCTAGGAGTGTTACTCCCACAGTTCCTTATACGCCACAAGCTGCAGTGAATAACCCATTGTGTGTTGTTCCTCCTGGGTTTTGTCCCCAACCAATTCTTTTACAACCTCATAATCAGTGGTCAGCACCCATTCTGTCCCAGAGGTATGAGAATCTAAACCAGAGAGGCCATAAGAAGTCTAAGTTGTGCCCTATTCTTGACCCTATTCCTATACCCTATGGACAACTGCTATCATACCTGATTCAGAGTTCAATGGTGGCACTCACCTCCCTTGGACCGGCTCGTAACCCTCCTCCACCTGGATATAATCATAATGCACAGTGTGAATACCATAAAGGGGCGAGGGGGCACTTTATTGAAGACTGTTGGTCATTCAAGAACAAGGTTCAAGAACTTATTAACAAGAAACGTCTAGTCTTTGAGGAAGACAACTCAGGGGTAGAGTGTGAGTACCACACTGGAACCATAGGGCATGCTGTCAAAGAATGTGAAAGCTTTCGAAACAAATTGCAAAAACTAACCAGAAGGGAAGACCCTAGCGTGAATGGTTTAACCCAAAGATCTGGCGAAGAGAAAATACAAGAGTTTCGTGGACCACTCAGAATCCTATACCACAAGGAAAAGGTCGAGTTTGTGGAAGTTGAAACATCTTTATTCTCTGAGAATCACGTTGAAACCATGGCCTTGGATAACACCTCCACAAGAGGAGAGCTGGTAGAGAAGTCCGAAAAGGCTGCATTTTCTGAGGAGGCTCCGAAAAAGGACTTTGGAAAACATCCCATTGATATTGATGATGATGATGATATCAACCTTTGGATCCCAAAAAGGAAACCAACAGTGCCTAGGGCATCATACCAAAAACCTTGGGCTGCTCCCAATGCAAATCAATGAGCTCATGGCCGAGGAAGTCAGAATCCACGCCAGAATCAGATAAGGCCTCGCAACAACTTGGAAAGAAGGACAGCTCCTCTTCACCTAGTTCCGATGTCGTACAGTCAACTTTTGCCGCATCTGATTCGAAATTCACTAGTGGAGCCTAAGCCTCTCAAGCCGGTGCCAGAACCATACCCTCCTGGGTACGATCCCAAGGCGCATTGTGGCTATCATGCTGGATCAATGGGACACTCAACTGAAGATTGCAAAGCTTTCCAAGCCAAGGTGTAACACTTGATTGACAAGAAGTGCATATCCTTTCAAGATAGGAATTTGGTTGTGCGTATCAGCATCTCGCCCAAATGAGTTTGAAGATTCCAAGAGGCATCTTCTCAAGCCAGTGGTTCAGATAGGAAGACATCCTCAGAGCTGGCAATCCTTGGACATTTTTATCATTTGCATTTGTAATTTCCTTATGTTAAATGCTACTTGTTTTTAGACATTGTTGTTTATTAATGGTAATATTAATGAAATAATCATGCGTTTTTTGAACTAATCACGTCGCATTCGCTCACATTTTCTTCACTTATATAAAAAAAACAAAAATATTCATCTATATACCTCTCATTCACTTTCTTTACCAAACTGTTGTTTAGCAAAGATTGGAGGGAGGATGACGAAAACGAGATACCCATAATTGCTGATAGTATGCTTTCGGATAGAATCCTGCCAAGGATGTACAGGCATTGTTTCAAATTCCTAAACACAGGAGAGATAAGGAGTTAATCCCTAGTTCACCACTTCTAGCCGAGAAGTAGAAGTTTCCTTCGGATATTCAAACCCTTACACTCAACCCGGGGCAGGGTAGTGTTCAGTTAATCTGTTCCGCATTCACACACGTCCTGAGGTGACGAAGAAATCAAGCAAAATCCAGAAGTTATGACGGTGGTTCTTCAATGACTACTGACTTGGCAGTCACTAGCCTTACAAAAAAAAAGAGAGCCCGCTAAGTCAAACACCTCAAAAAGGAGACTTAGGCAAAAATTAGGGCAATCCCGATGGACTCGTAGAACAAAATCAGTCGATGCAAAATTAGGGATCAAAAAATTAAAAAAAAAAACAAAAAAAGGTCTTTAAATCCTCAAGCGAAGCAAAATAAGATTCAGTGACCACCAAACCAAATCAAAAGGTCCTTGATGTCCATCAAAAATAAAGTAAGATGACTGCCATTTCAATCGAATCTTGAACCTTCATCTTCACTCTTACACCGTCAACATCTAAGTAACGAGTGTCGATCTAACTGAACGTAGGATTGGAGATCATCACGAAGAAGGGGTGGGTACAAATATAACTTTGAGCCTTATATCCTTTGTTTCTATAACCGTGAACCAAGCCACGTTACAACCCTCAAAAGACCTAATTGAGGCGAGGTTTATTCTGAAAGCATACTACAGCAAGGTTGCGTAAACTGACTCCTACATATTTGCTAATCTTCTGAGTTGGTATCATATTCTTGTTGTATCTTTCACACCAGTAAATCAGCACTGCGTTTGGACTAATGGTTCATTCGTCACACACTGATACACCATTCCAATAATTGATTTTTCAAAACGTGCATGAATGTCGCATTAAAATTTCCATTTCTGAATGATCAATTTTAATTGTAAATCAACATTTGACATTAGGAAAATTCCAACAAAGTCCAATCAGAGGGAAACTTGAGCATTCGTTGGCACTGACTCGAATCGAGACTATCTCATAACCTTGTGAATCTGGGGCTAGTCCTTCAAGGCAATAGTTAGTCAATCTGATGCAAGTCTTTCAAAACCCAAGACTGGGGCAGACCGCTGCAAAATCCAGATACAGGGGCAGACCACTGATCCAGACACTGGGGCAGATCATCTCATTACCCTCCAGATAGGGGCAGACTCCCTTCATACATTCAAGTTGGTCAAGCTGGCCATGTCATGCACTTAGCAACCCTTGAATTCAATAAGTATTAAAAACCTTGGGGCAGAGCAAATGCATCATCAAAATGCATGGAATAAATCGCTACGCTCACACAATCAACATGCATTGGTTATGTCGCTGCGCTCATTTGCAAGCCATCAGGGCATATCAGCTGGAAGTGAGGTTCTCTCACGCACAAGCACCCAACTTTCTGCAAAGGATCAAACTTGGGGCACCAAGAGAATCATATTGGTTTACTGATCATAATATCTTCCATTTCGAGTGTCGGGAAATCAAACCCTTTCACCTCATAAAGTCCAACCCTGCTTGGCACCTCATAAAGTCCAACCCTGCCTTGGCAACCACCAAAAGTCCAACCCTGCTTGGCACCTCTAAAAGTCCAACCCTGCTTGGCAACTACTAAAAGTCCAACCCTGCTTGGCAACTACTAAAAGTCCAACCCTGCTTAGCACCTCCAAAAGTCCAACCCTGCTTGGCAACTACCTCCTAAAGCCCACCTTGCTTGGCAACCACCAAAAGTCCACCTTGTTGGCACCTTCATTAAACTTATCCTCTGCTTGCATTCGCATATGCATCACATACAGTCAACAAGCATCATATGCATACATAAGACAACCTATGTCCTTCCTCAACCCCGCGTTGATATGTATTGATTTGTTCTTGACCCCTGAGTCAATGTTGTCTTTATTTTCTTCGGCCCCCGAGTCGATATTTACCTTTCTTTCAACCCCCGAGTTGGTGATATTTTGTCTTTATTTTCTCGACCCCCGAGTCGATATTGCTTTAGTTTCTCGACCCCCGAGTCGATATTGCTTTAGTTTCTCGACCCCCGAGTCAATATCATTATTACATCTTCAACCCCCGAGTTGACATCTTATTGCTTGTACTGACCCCCGAGTCATTGTTATCTTTATCTTCCTCGACCCCCGAGTCGATATTGTCTTTATTTCCTCGACCCCCGAGTCGATATTTGCTTTTACCTTCAGCCCCCGAGTTGATATTTTGTCATTTCCTTCAACCCCCGAGTTGATATTTTGTCATTTCCTTCAACCCCTGAGTTGATATTTTGTTATTTCCTTCAACCCCCGAGTTGATAGATTACCTTGTCTTTACTTCCTCGACCCCCGAGTCGATATTACCTTTACCTTTCTTTCAACCCTCGAGTTGACGACAGTTTATCTTAATGTTTCTCGACCCTCGGATATGCCAATATTCCCAATGAGTCTTTCACCTTGCTCCATCTAATCCCCATTAATTCTTCTTTGGAAACTAGAAATAAAGCCTTACCAAAATCCGTTTGCCCAGTTACATTTCCATACACATCTCATTTAACCAGTTCATTTGCATTCCTGTATGCATGGCATATCCATCCCCAGCATAGCATAACAGGATCCAAGATCGGTTCACAAGCATTTTGGTCAGTCTTTCATCAAAGTCGGCAGTATTCATTTGAAGAGAAGCTAATACCCCGCACGTGCTCAAGGAATTTTATTCCCCAACAAGTCATTCTTCAGCCAAGCAGTTGATAATGACAATCCCAACAGCTGTTGCTACTTCTTACTCCCCAAGCAGAGGATATCCTAGAAAGTTTCTTGTGAGCTTTCCCCTACAAAGCCAGCACATTTCCTCCGACAGGAATCTTACTCAACTATTACCCAGCAAATTTATCGCAGATATATTGCTTTGGTATCATCGGAGAGCCTTAGTGTATAAGGGACTGCTTCGACCACCCACAGGACCTCAAATTATTTTGTTTAGTCTGAACCCTGCTACTTCATTCTATCAGCTCTTACTCTACAAACACTTTACCTTTTGTGAGACAAATTTTTGGGGCATTCTTATATCTAATTGACTTCTACCCTTTAGAATGAACGCCGTAGCCGTTCACTCTCTCGGTTTAAGCCAATTAGATAGGGGCATCTGTCATACCCCAAATTTGTCCTACCTGTGGATAGTTTTCATCTAAACATTCATCCACTAACCATCATATCTGTATCCAATCCATTTGTCCGTTTTCACTTTTAATTAACCTATCTTTTTCTTGTATTCATTCTTTATAACCATTTCCATTATCCATTACAAATATCCATATCCATTTTTACCTTTCCTATTATCCATTTTGTCATAAATAACCATATTTCATTTTAAATCCATTTATCCATTTTTCAACTCCATATTTTCCATATTCATTTCTAAACCAACTCTTAAATCCATATCCAAATTTCTATCCACATCCATTTATGTGTCATTATCCATTATTTTTTTTAATCCAATTATCCCTTTTCATTTTAACCCATTTTTGGTTTAATTACATTTTATCCATGTTTTATCCATTTTTTCCCATTATCTATTTATTTTTTTAAATTACAAAAATCTCTACAAAATCATTCCAAAAAAAAACATTGACCATTTCTCATTTATTTTATTACAAGCCCAAAGTCCAATTTAAAACTGCAAAAATAATGTCATGAGTCCAATACATAGTCCAAAGCTACAAGGAAATGGGATTGAAAAATACAATGCAGCAAACACTACACAATTTTCCTTCCAAGCAAGACAAAATCCCAAAACCACAAGCTCTTAAAGCTAACACGCCAAACCGTACAACTTCTGCTACTCCATGACATGTCCCCACCTACATCAATACACACAACGCCATCCTCACATTGCTGCTATGCTAATTCCTTGGCACAATTCATACCAGCAAAACTCACCCTGCGCTATGCCTGCGACTTCATTTCACTAAAACGGAATTCTGCTCCTACTACACCCAGCTGCCACAATAGAAACTTGACATTCTTCACAAAACAAAACCTGTTGTGAATAAGTTGCCACTAAGTAACCAACTGCAGCATCAAGATAAGGTCTGTGCTAAAACTCCCTCCAAGACAAAGGACATCATGACATCAATATTTCAGTCTGCAATATACTTACACCAGCCTGCACTTGCTACAACCAGACCTTAAAATGACATATCCTGCAAAGTTTGCAATATTGAAAAGGACCAAACCCTGCACAATAGTCCAAAAAATTCAAATCTTGTGCCATAAACAATAACCAAATCCTGCTACTACTGCGAAGAAAGAGACAACACCAGAAACAACAGACAAATTTCAAAGACTTTGATTGTTTTAAAGGATGAGTAGAACGTAACAAGGAAGGGGAAAAAAAGGAGAAAAGAGAAAGATAACTCACCTTCACACCACCGAATACGACTCTCTACAACATACTCCCTCCTGTGTTTTAACATGATCTTCCAACCTTAATCTTCCATTTTCCACATTCGTCCTCCAACTCTTTTCACCGCCATCACCACTAACTCAATCGAACTCACCATTTCTGGCTTCACCTCATTCTTCCATTTCATGACAACCCCATCTCCGAGCTTACTCCCTTCTCCAGAACAGTGTTCGAAACCACCTGCGTAGTCTGAAACAACACAACAACTCCACTTGTTTTCACTAACACACTCGAACCAAAAAACCCAACTCCACCTAAACACTCCCTCACTTTCATCAGTCTTACATCAACTTAACCACAACAATATTTGATTCGCAATAGAGAAACAGAGAGATATGTAAATCACACAGAGGGATACTCAAACCAGAGCGAGAAAGATTGCAAAGAAGGAATCGAACACAAAACCGAAGCAAAGAAACCAAGATCGTACCTGACGGGATCCTTCACCCTGGTAAGTTCCAGGAGGTAAATCATTACTCTTCATGCATTATTGTCATCTGAGTTTCCTTCGTTGTGAAAAGCTTGCTGTGGATGATTGTCTGTTAAACTTGACTCTCTGTAGTGCATCTTCCATTTACATTTGCGCCTTGTTTTAGTGAGTTTTTTTTAAGAGTTAGGGTTTTTGAAAAGAGAGCTTCAATCTAGCTTTTTCGTTGGGTTTCTGTTAAAATCAAGGTCGAATTTGGACTCGAGGGTTCGTTTGAAGTGGGTTTAGGTTTATTTAGTGGTGTTTGGCCGGAGAGGAGGGGCGGCGCCGCCGCCAACCACCTCCTTCTCCGGCGAAGAGAGGTTTTGCGTTGAGGAAATGAACTTGAGAGAGAGAGGAATGGATGGAAAATGAATTAAGTGGTGAGTTTTGTCTTTAAGTCTGATTTTAACTCCTTGCCTCATCCATTTTTTCATCGTTGCTGGTTATGGTGGTGACAAGTGTCTCCACCGTGGACACTTGTCACCGGTTGGTGACCCTTCCCTGGGTTTGGTGTGTGCAACCCTATGTTCTTATTGTGTAACCTCATTATCCACCTTAGATCAGAGTCAAAGTCTGACTCATTGGTGGATCTAACGCCCTAGATCTCTCCGTCATTCAGCTAAGGTTGACTGAGGACCATGGTAGACCTCCCAGCGTCTGGGCTTCGTGGCTTTTGGGCTTAGGTTTTATTTCTGACCGCACCCCCCTTAATTCACCAACCTCCTGGCCCATTTAGTTTTTTTTATTATTCATTTTATTTTTCTCTCATAATCTATTTTAAGAAAATCTAAAAAACATTTTATTTATTTCCTTTTAAAATAGATTTTCTTTAAAAGTATTGTTCTAAAATAATTTAGTTAATTTTATTAAAGTTTTTCATTTAATATTAATTAATTTTTTTTATGATTAATTTTGTTAAATATTGAATTTTAATTTAATTAATTATTAATTTGGTTTCAAATCTAAAAAACCTAAAAAATATCTTTTTAATAAGTCCTCAATTCTTATTTAATTAATTTTATTAAATTATTTTGTTTAATATTAATTAATTTTGATAATTAATTCTATTAAATATTTTAATTTAATCTAATTAATTATTTGAACTTTATTTTAATTCTAAAACTTAGAATTTATTTTAGTTTAGGATTCCTCCCTTAAACTAACACTAGAATTAGGGGACTAACCATATCATGCTTGAGTCCATTTATTTATAATCTTTGTATGGTGTGTATAATTTTCTCTTGTGGATTTATTTCATACCTTGGTTATATGTATGCTATTCATGTTACACTTGTCCAAACCAAAAATCTTTTTCAAACTAATACCTTGACTTAATGTCAAGCCATTTTCATACCTTGTAAGTCGATCGTTATCACGATCGCAATCGACCTCACAATGCCTCCTCTTGGGCTTTATACAAAGATAATTGTTGCACATTTCACTTTGGTTTATATGCGTGTATGTGATTGACTCACTTTAATCATGGCTCGATTATTCCCACCTGATTGATTACACCCCTCTCCCATAAGATTAAAATCAACCCTTTTTTTACAATAAGAAACAACCTCGATCCAACGTCGAGTATTTTTTTTAAATCAAATTAATACACTTAACTATACTAAATATCATTTCTTAAAAGGTGAAAATAGGGGGATCAAGTCTTTGGTCTTTCTCTTCAATTGTTTGGGTGCGAGTTTTCTTACTCGTGTGTAGACAATTGACGCCTCTAAAAAAACTTAAACCTTAACTTCTCAATTGTTTGGGTGCGAGTTTTCTTACTCGTGTGCGAACAATTGACGACTCTAAAACACACGACCTCGACAAACATTCAAATTATTTTCTTAATCAAACTCTTTAATATACTTAATCATATATTCAAACACAACTTTCTAAAAGGTGATGTGAGGGGGGCCAAGTCTTTGACCTTTCTCCTCAATTGTTTGGGTGCGAGTTCTCTTACTCGCGTGTGAACAATTGACACTTCTAAAAAAACATAAACCTTAATTCGTCGATTGCTTGTGTGCGAGTTCTCTTACTCGTGTGTGAGTAATTGTCACCTATTACTTGAGTGCGAGTTCCCTTACTCGTGTGTGAGCAATTGTCACCTCAAACATCCAATACGATCAAAATTATCCTTTCCTCGCCTCCGTACGACCGAAACCTTAAAACACATACCAATTAAATCCTTTTCTTAATCAAATCTTTAACATACTTAATCCACGACTCAAACACCTTTCCCAAAGAACATTGTTTAAGCCATTCTTTCGCGCATATGAACTCGTGCTTCAGCCTCCCCTAGCGAGCAGACAAGCCAACGTTTAGTAGTTAGAATGCAACCTAAACTCTCGTTCGCCTAAAACACGTCCAAACCAAACTATTTTCTCAATCAAATCCCTAACACACTTAATCCTTAACCAAACAATTTTTCACAAAAAGAACATTGTTTAATCCATTCTTCCGCGCATATGAACTAGTGCTTCAGCCTCCCTTGACGAGCAGACAAGCCAACGTTTAGCAGTTAGAATGCGAATTAAACACTCGTTCGCTTAAAAAACACGAACCAACCAACCGTAGTCCCACGAACTACGAATGCTCTGACTTTCCCATTGCACGAGGGAATACGTAGGCCCAAGGGTTCTAATCCTTGCCGAGCACACTAATAAAAAACCACCCCATTTTCCCCTTAGAAGGCAATATTACCTTAGAAGAAAACAAACAAACCTAACTAACTTTCTCACGAATCGAATCAAGAGGTTCCCGTTGAGTACAACGGACGTAGAGGGTGCTAATACCTTCCCTCTTGCGTAACCGACTCCCGAACCCGAATTTGGTTGCGATGACCATTTTCTTATCCTATAAAGGTTTTATCGATATTTTCTTTTCCCTCTTTTGGGATGAATAAAGTTCGGTGGTGACTCTGTTTCGAACAGTTCTTTCCGTGTCCATCGCGAGGATCGTATTTTTCTAGGTACGACAATATTCTCTTCCTATTCTAGGTTAAATCCATCCTATTTATAACAATAAACAAGACTGGATTTGTGTAATACCCCATATTATTTGGTTGCTCAATTGGAGATCAGATGAGATCAAATGAGTATCTATGTGCTCTATCTTTGGATAATTGGATTAATGAAATCCTCTAAGTACTTTAAGTATTATCATTTGGGATCAATAGAGCAACTAATGAATTCTGAAGAGATCAATTACTTTAATTCAAGAATGGGTTTTTATGGTAACTTTAATAATTGATCAATTGGTGTAAGACGATAAAATATCAATTGGAGATATTTTAACCTGTTGGATTATATTATATAATATTGGTTTATATATATATATATATATATATATATATATATATATATATATATATATATATATATATATTTGTTAAGAAAAGAGAAAGAAAAGAAAAGGAAGAAAAGATAGTAAGAGAAGAAGAAGAGAAGAAGGGAGAAAGAAGAGAAACCATGGGAAGAAGAAGAAAAGCTTGGATCATCGATTCATCATCTTCTTCAAACTCCTATTCGATTACCAGGTGGGTTCTAGTTAGACACTCTAAGTTCTAGAAATATAAGTTTAGAACTTAGGTTAGATTTGAGAGAAAATGATTAAACAGATAAATTAATGAAATCTAACGGATGAAATGCGGTATAAAATGCGTAGAATACTTGTTGTTATGATTGGATCACGTTTTAGTATGAATTTGAAGTATTGTGGCTGAGAATTTTGGCCCTAAGGACCTACTGTTACGTTGCTGAGATTTTTGGGTTTTGCAGGGTTCGCCTAGCGAACCCCTGGCGAAGGGCAAAGCGAATGGTTCTCGAGGGTTCGCCTAGCGAATCCCAAAGCGAAGGGAAGGAGAATGTTCTCCCAGAGCTCGCTTAGCGAACTTTATGCCCTTTTGGCTCTGACTTGGTTTGCTAGAGGTTCGTGAGGCAAAGGCGAAAGCGAACGTTCGCTGGAGATTCGCCTAGCGAACATGACAGATTTTCCCATCTTGTTTCCTTCATAACTTTTGATATGTAACTCGGATTGAGGTACGGTCGGATGCGTTGGAAAGCTATTTCAATGCTCTTTATGATAATGAAATAGAAACATATGTTTATGTCATGGATTGATATGGTAGAGCTAAAGATTGTGATGAATGTGAAAAGTGTGGTTTATGTTTCCACCGGAAATTCATGAATCGGGAAACCGATTGATATGGGACTTAAAGCCTTGGAAAGAGAATCCAATGTGATATTAAATGGTAATGTGAGACCATGATTTAACCAAGGATGCTTGGTAGAGGACGATAGTGGCTTGTATGCCTTAAAATGTGTGAGAACTACTATGTGGATTATGTTTGGCATGTTATGCTATTATATGTGTTTACTTGTAATATTTGTGATTATACCATGTCTATCTAATTGTAAATTGTGAATGAAAGAAATATGCATGTTTAAAATATGAATTAGGAAGAGTGAGGAAACTTTACCCCAAAACAAATGGCATCATTAAAATAGTGGAACCTAGTAACGGCTAGGAAATTGATGTATGAAAAAATGACAACGCTCGTGCATGAGAGGCCGAGGCGTGTGTCCATTACCGAATGGTATAGAAATGAGTGAAACACTAGTATGGAACACGTGTAATTTCATGTTTATTTGAAAAAGGCAAAAGAGGCCTAACAGCATGAGAGGCCTAAAGGCTAATGAGGCCTGGTGATTGTCGAAAATAATCACGATTGTGTATATGATCACGTAATCATAACCATTGCCCTTGAGAGGCATTCATGAGTCTCGAGCTCCTCTGAAATGTAGGCAGAATTACCTGGCAGGTATGATTCCCGCGTGTAGTACGAATGGAACCTACGGGTAGAGACTTGTGACGGTGCACGGGCCGTGTGAAGTGACGATTTAAGGTGATAATATGTCCCTTATTTCCGAATCCATTTCGTATGCCAAGTAAATACAAGGATCCAGGACTCGGGTCGACTTCTAGACGTAGAAGCAAGCGGGTGGGCAGAGGGATACCTTGGTACGGTTATCGATTAGTGATAAACTTTTGAGTTAACGGACTCAATAACGTGTTTCCATATAGTGTGAGATTGTGAACTCAAGGTCATTTCCCTTCCCTTTGACTTGAGTTAGGATTGATAGAACCTTGTAAATCCGTGAGAATCTATAAGATAGGGAACTCACTGAGATTTGATGTATCTCACCCCACTATTGTTGATTATTTTCAAGAGGTATTTGCAGGTTTGTTTACAAGTGGAGCTATGCTTGGATGTTTCAAGAGAAGCTTAGTTGAACTTTTTCCGCTCTGTATTTGTTGTATACAATTGGGGATATTGTATATTGATCTTAGTTTTTATTCTTTTTGCTAATTTCCATATCTTGTACCATAGATTGTATTTATGTTTTAGAATGGTCAAGTATGTGAATTACGCCATTAGGCACTTATGATGGTGTCAGTACCAAATAAAATGCTTATATTGTATTATTCTAGATATATATTATACAGGGCATTACAGTTGGTATCAGAGCAGGTCGTGTCCTCGACCTAGCCTTGAAACATCATAAGTAAATTTATTCCTGCCTCTTAAGTGTGTCTTGGCAGCATGAGTCTTAATATCATACTAAGTAGTGTTGGGCCTGATCAACCTAATGTTATGTATGTGATTGGTAGAATCATGGTTGAGCGACCACGAGGACTCCGAAGTGTTGTCGGAACTTGTGCTGTGAGGGTAGGCTCAAGCCAAGAGTTAGTAGTGAGGATTTTTGGTCAGCTCAGTGAGGTTTTAGTAGAAGTTGTGATTTGGGTAGCATGGAATTAAAGAGTGATGTGTTGTTTAAGTAATCCTTTGGAATGGATGGAGTCCGAAAGTTAAGGATCTCTATTAGACTATTGGTTAGGGTATTGAGGAATATGTAAAATCGCTAGTAGAGATGGATTGGCCTCTAGTATGGATAAGAATTTCAAGTAATCTCATTCCGTGGAAAAGAAAAGTTGTTTTGTGGAATGTGTGACGTAAGGTCCAAAAGTGAGATAAGTATTGGTGCTTCAGTTTCTAAAAGGTCGTTATAGTATCTTAAATGGACGTGAATACCTTAAGGAATGTGTTCGGAACAATATCTTCCATTTGGTTAAAAGTGGAGAGTTAAGGACGTTCGGCTTCAATGGGAACCTAAAGTAGTAGAGAAGTGTGTGAAGGAACACAAGGATGTGTTTACATGCTTCAAGTGAAACAAGTATGTGCCAGACGAAGAGTGTGTGACGAATTGCGTATATTCAGTTATGTAAAAAGATTAAGTTTGAGATAATACTTCAGGTTTTCTGTTTTCAGTGAGAGACAACTTTAGAATTTGGAAATGTTAACTTACCCAAGGAACAGTATAAGGTAGTATGTCGGAGAAAGTTTGAACTTTATTTAGTAATGGAAAATATAGTGATACAGACCGGAAGAAGTGTGTGTTACGGAATAGAGTAAGTATCTTGGATTTAAGGAAATTTTAGTAAGATGGTTTTATATTTGTACCTAAGAGGATCACAAAGGAAAGCGGCATCGACGGTATGTTATGAGGAAGTGGCAACGGAACGTATTTTGGACGTATGTGTGATAGAATTATTAAGATGTTATTAAAGCTAAAATTTAGGAAGTGTAATCAAAGATGATTCACCCACGTGAATCCTAGTAGTACGAGCTGAAATGAGAAAAGTTACACTTTGGTATTAAGAATGAGCGTAGTGGTAGCACCGTGGTAACAAGTGTACGTGATGGATTCTTATTCTTGAGACCAATGTGATGGGACGTACTTTGTGGAACAGTGAGCATTGTGTCCTAAGAAGCAAGATTGTGGTAAACAACGAGAAGCAAAATCAAGATTGTTACGGACTAAGTGTAAATCATGGAACGGTTTATACCGGGAGGGTTTTGTAAGTAATTGACGAGAATTGTCGGTTGCGAATCTTTCGTTAAGTGAATTTTGTGTAAGCGTGCTTTGCAATGGATAGTGAAGGGTAAGAAATCCCGGTTAATGTGCACGTAGTGATGGAAAGGTTCTTCAAGAGGATGCATTGCCCCGATTTAGTTGCAAGTATAGAGAAACTCCTGTATTTGTGAATAATCGGAATATTCGAAATCTACCTTTTGTTAGACCAAGGACGTAGTTGTTTTAGTTCTCACCAAGGATTTCAAGTGAGAGGACAAGGTTGTATGCTTGACATGATATGTCCATCATTTTCTTAGTGTCGTATGTTGGTTGTGTGTTGGGTTTTGCTTATGGACGAATCAAATATGAGTGGTGGTTGAAACCCTATAATGTCGTCATTATTGACTTCCCGCTAGTGTAGTTGTTTGAGCAGAAATAAACTATCCCGCTGAAGTTTCGTAGGGTGACCGCGTCAGAATTTGGAATTTTGCCTGTCACTTGGTCGGAGTGTGTCGTCTGCATGTTTTGACTTTGTCGGTTTTACCTTGAGTGGATCATGGTTAGTGAATGTTATAAGTTAATAAGTCGCGAGTTGAGAATGATATTCCAAGATAGAACAAATCGGATTGATGGCTTGAGTAGGGATGGCTTTGAATTAAGAAGAAACTGGTTTTGATTCTGCAGCGGTGTTAACAGTTTAACACAGTGTGGTTAACTGATTAACACGTGCATGAAAGGTGTTTTACGTTGAATTTTGAGAAGTTAACCGATTAGCTCAAATGGTTAATCGATTAACATGTGTGTAAATTGTGGAATCCCTTAGGAACCATCATCTGTGTTTTGTTACATTACGTTGCTCCGAGTGGAGAGTATTGTGTGAATGGAAAACAGGATTGCAAGTTAATGAAAGACAGATTTGTGTTTTGAAATCGGAACTTGTGGAAGGGTGTTACTTAGTCGATTATCTGTTTAGATGACAAAGGAATTTGGCTTCGAGGAAGTAATCTTATGAACTGGGTTGAGTATGAGAAAGTTGTAAGTGTATTACTATCATTACTGTAAAGATTCTTAAGGACGAAGTACTGATCTTGTAGAGATCGTTTTGATATTTTAAATTATGGTGTTAGTAAGGTTCTAGCAGTTGGTCAGAGTTTAGTAATCGTTAACTTCCGTGGGTTTATGGTATTGGACTTAGGCCGTGAGAGTAGTACCAGTCGTGTGCAGTTGTGTTTTCCCACAGAAGTAAATTTGGAAGTTATCCTTCCAAGTAAGAGCGAGAATTTGGCGTTCCGAAGTTAAGCATGTAATTGAGATTGTATGTGAAGCGAAACAATTGAGAAAAGTGGATTCAAATGAGAAGCGTGTTATGGTCTTCGAAAGTGTGAGTATATGTGAAGTGTTGTATGGGAATTGGTGAGTAATATGGAACCTCACAAATGTGTTTTGGATGGTTTAAGTTTCGTCAAATGGCGACTCACATATGATTGAAGTTCTGTGTTGGTGTTATGTCGTTTTGGGTTGAGATCTCGAATCAACAAGAAACATTAAAGGAATCAGAAACCGTAAGAAGAATCGATTTGGAATGTGGCAACCAGAACCGGAGATTGTTAAACTATTTTAGATATATTATTTCGAGTTTAGAATGGATTTGGAATTGTATATGTTATGGTTATAGCAGTGTAACTCCTGTGCTTTATTGTCTAGAGAGTATTGGACAGATGTTAAGATATTGTGTGTTGGCGAGGAAATTGTTCTACTATAAGACGTCAACAAGTTTATTGTACCGTTGATTAGTAAGGATCCCAGTGGATAAGTGTGTTTCTCCGTGGACTGTCAGCTACTTGGTAGTGCTTAAGAAATCGTGGTGTTCCACTGTTAGAATTTGGATTGTGCAGTGGAAGGGGATAGATGAAAGAGTTGGTCAGAATAGTAAGGATTTGAAATTGTCACTTATAAGTATGAAAATAAGAGGATCTTGTTCTAAAGTGTGTTACCTTTTGGTGTGATACGAAAGAGATGAATTATCGGATGTAATGGTTACAATGCTTAGTATCAGACCAGACGGAACTGGTAAAGGAATCGTTTGATTAATTTTGAAGTGGTTTTGGATGTTGAAGGATTTATGAAAAGATAAATCGTCGGTAATAGCATGAAGTTAAGAAATCACCATTTTACCTCGCGAAGATTGTATGAGTGTTTATTGTCCCAAATTAAGATAAGACATTACGGTTTTGTTTGTGACTCAGTAGAGGAATGTAGAATGGTACAATCTTTCTGAAGTAAGATGCGACCAAGTCTTTTGCATGAAACAACGAATGAATTTTGGGAAAAGCAAGTTGAAAGTTAACCCAATATTGGAACAAGAGTATAACTAAGGACACAAAGTTTGATAAATTGTGAAAATACGGATTTTTGGTCTATGGAATCAAGTTGGAATTGGAATACGTCAGAAAGTTTAACGTAAGTAAAGTTGAGTGTGGAATTAAGACAATGATGCAAGTTGTGGTTATTATTGAGCGAAGGAAATTCGGGGGCGAATTTCAATTTAAGGGGGGGAGAGTGTAATCCCCCATATTATTTAATTGCTCAATTGGAGATCAGATGAGATCAAATGAGTATCTATGTGCTCTATATTTTGATAATTGGATTAATGGAATCCTCTAAGTACTTTAAGTATTATCAATTAGGATCAATAGAGCAACTAATGAACTCTGAAGAGATCAATTACTTTAATTCAAGAATGGGTTTTTATGGTAACTTTAATAATTGATCAATTGGTGTAAGACGATAAAATATCAATTGGAGATATTTTACCCTGTTGGATTATATAATATAATATTAGTTTATATATATATATATGTTAAGAAAAGAGAAAGAAAAGAAAAGGAAGAAAAAGATAGTAAGAGAAGAAGAAGAGAAGAAGGGAGAAAGAAGAGAAACCATGGGAAGAAGAAGAAAAGCTTGGATCAACGATTCATCATCTTCTTCAAACTCCTATTCGATTACCAGGTGGGTTCTAGTTAAACACTCTAAGTTCTAGAAATATAAGTTTAGAACTTAGGTTAGATTTGAGAGAAAATGATTAAACAGATAAATTAATGAAATCTAACGGATGAAATGCGGTATAAAATGCGTAGAATACTCGTTGTTATGATTGGATCATGTTTTAGTATGAATTGGAAGTATTGTGGATGAGATTTTTGGCAATAAGGGCCTGCTGTTACGTTGGTAAGATTTTTGAGTTTTGCAGGGTTCGCCTAGCGAACACCTGGCGAAGGGCAAAGCGAATGGTTCTCGAGGGTTCGCCTAGCAAACCCCAAAGCGAAGGGAAGGCGAATGTTCGCTCAGAGCTCGCTTAGCAAACTTTATGCCATTTTGGCTCTGACTTGGTTCGCTAGAGGTTCGTGAGGCAAAGGAGAAAGCGAAAGCAAACGTTCGCTGGAGATTCGCCTAGCGAACATGACAGATTTTCCCATCTTGTTTCCTTCATAACTTTTGATCCGTAACTCAGATTGAGGCACGGTCATATGCGTTGGAAAGCTATTTCAATGCTCTTTATGATAGTGAAATAGAAACATATGTTTATGTCATGGATTGATATGGTAGAGCTAAATATTGTGATGAATGTGAAAAGTGTGGTTTATGTTTCCACCAAAAATTCATGAATCGGGAAGCCGATTGATATGGGACTTAAAGCCTTGGAAAGAGAATCCAATGTGCTATTAAATGGTAATGTGAGACCATGATTTAACCAAGGATGCTTGGTAGAGGATAGTAGTGGCTTGTATGCCTTAAAATGTGTGAGAACTACTATGTGGATTATGTTTGGCATGTTATGCTATTATATGTGTTTACTTGTAATATTTGTGATTATACAATGTCTATCTAATTGTAAATTGTGAATGAAAGAAATATGCATATTTAAAATATGAATTAGGAAGAGTGAGGAAACTTTACCCCAAATCAAATGGCATAGTTAAAATAGTGGAACCTAGTAACGGCTAGGAAATTGATGTATGACAAAATGACAACGCTGTGCATGAGAGGCCGAAGCGTGTGTCCATTACTGAATGGTATAGAAATAAGTGAAACACTAGTATGGAACACGTGTAATTTCATGTTTATTTGAGAAAGGCAAAAGAGGCCTAAAGGCTAATGTGGCCTGGTGATTGTCGAAAATAATCACGATTGTGTATATGATCACGTAATCGTAACCATCGCCCTTGAGAGGCATTCATGAGTCTCGAGCTCCTCTGAAATGCCGGAAAAATTACTTGGCAGGTTTGATTCCCGTGTGTAGTACGAATGGAACCTACGGGTAGAGACTTGTGACGGTGTACGGGCCGTGTGAAGTGATGATTTAAGGTGATAATATGTCCCTTATTTCCGAATTCATTTCGTATGCTAAGTAAATACAAGGATCCAGGACTCGGGTCGACTTCTAGACGTAGAAGCGGGCGGGCAGAGGGATACCTTGGTACAGTTATCGATTAGTGATAAACTTTTGAGTTAACGGACTCAATAACGTGTTTCCATATAGTGTGAGATTGTGAGATTGTGAGATTGTGAACTCAAGGTCATTTCCCTTCCCTTTGACTTGAGTTAGGATTGATAGAACCTTGTAAAGCCGAGAGAATCTATAAGATAAGGAACTCACGGAGATTTGATGTATCTCACCCCACTATTGTTGATTATTTTCAGGAGGTATTTGTAGGTTTGTTTACAAGTGGAGCTATGCTTGAATGTTTCAAGAGAAGCTTAGTTGAACTTTTTCCGCTGTGTATTTGTTGTATACAATTGAGGATATTGTATATTGATCTTATTTTTTATTGTTTTGGCTAATTTCCATATCTTGTACCATAGATTGTATTTATGTTTTAGAATGGTCAAGTATGTGAATTACGCCATTAGGCACTTATGATGGTGTCAGTACCAAATAAAATGCTTGTATTGTATTATTTTAGATATATATTATACAGGGCATTACAATTTGGGCTTCAGAATCGCAACAATTCAGCTCCACATAATCTGCACCTTATTCTTCTCTAGAATAGTTTCTTCAATCCTAAGTTTTCTAAAGTGTTTCCACTCTTAGAATAACATCTTCCACTTAGAATCGGAATCTCTGATTCCTCAATCTTGGACGCCACCTAGGAAAAATAAGCATTCCCATAAAAACTGGAAACCAAATAACAGTTATCCCAAACTGTAACAGACAAAGATGTCGAATCAACATGATAGGACATCTTGTCTAACATCTTAAGCTTCAGTCAGTTCAACATTTTAGGACATCTTGTCCAACATCTTTCTGTTAAGTTAGTTTTACCAAATATGATGCCAACCTCAAAGGCTTGGACTCATCAAATATCATTGTCATAAAATAAAATAAAAAAAATATTTATCGATATATAAATTAAAAAATATCACATTATTTTTAAATGAAAACTACCAAAGTACTTAATTAACACGTATAGGGGTGGCAAAACGGGTTAGGCCCGTTGGGCCCGTTCGTTTAACCCACTATTTTTTGCAGGTTGGGGCGAGGTTTTTCGGCTCGGTATCTTAAGTTGACCTTCTCTGCCTAACTCGCTTATAAAACCGGCCGAGGGCGGGGCGGGGCATGTTTTGCCCATGGGCTCTTTGTTTAAAATTTTTTTACTTGGAATTAAAAGAATACTAACGTGGCCTGTATTAGACATACTTTTAAAACAACCCTCATTTTTTCGAACCCTAATGTTCATTTTTCATATAATCACAAATATCTCATTTTGAAGATATTAATTGGTCTCTGCTTCTTTCTTTATTTTCACTCATAGTAGTAAAAGTCTTTATTGCAAAACATAGAGAATACATTCTTTTCAATTTTCTATTACTCGTTGTCATTGGAGCCGGATTCTAAAGCTATAAAGTAAGTTTTGCACAAAGGGGTTTATTTCACATTATGATAATTAAATTTTTATTTGTATTTTATTCTATTTGAGTTCTCATTTTATTTATTTTTTGACATTAAAATGCTCAACTAAGTGCTTATTATTTGTATTTATAATTTTTAAAGAGTGAAGCTTTGATTTTTCTTGGTATGTATTATTTTTTAGATGCTTCCATTGATAAATCTACTGATTTTGATGTTGTTGAACTTGATTAGTATTAAATAGTTGGTGACGACAAGGAGAGAGATGGTGGAAGGATTCATCCAATGGCTACGGTATCATTCGAAGCATCGTATGTTCACGACATAGATGATTATTGATGAAATGTTTGTCATAGAGTATTTAAGATTAATTTTGTTTTTATTGGTTCTTAGTTGTCTTTGTTTAGCTTGTGCTAGTTTTTTTTCTTGATTTTTGTCCCTTGATGTCCTTAACTAGGTTGTGCTTTTGTTTTATATTTTGGTATTATAGTTAAGTTTTTTGTTTATGTCGAAGAATATGATATTTACATTAAGATTTGTTAAAGTTTTACTATGCGTTGTTAAAATTTGTCAGTCTCTTTGGTAATGATTAAAATTTTTGTAAATTATGTAGTAAATGAAATTGTAAGAAACAATTGGCGGGATAGCCCGCCAACCCGCAAACTCGTTAGTAAATGGGGTGGGCTTGACTTTTGAGCTCAGACGCCTGTGTTGGCCTGCATCACCCCGCTTTTGGACGGGCTTAAATGGGGTGAGGCTAAACGAGGCGGGTCACCCACTTTGCCACCCCTAACCACATATATGTAAAATAACTTGAGAGATGCGTAAATATATCAAATTGTTCTTAAATGAAAACTACCAAATTACTTAACATATATATGTAGTGACTTGTGAGATTATGTAAAAATACGAAATTGTTAATAAATGAAAACTACCAAAGTTACACCTATCATATATATATGCAATGGTTTGTAAAAATAAATAAAGATTTTAAACTGTGATTTGATGAAAGCTATAAAATTACTTACCATGTATATAATGATTTATGATTTATTGTAAAAATACGAAATTGTTAATAAATGAAAACTACCAAAGTTACACCTATCATATATGTGTAATGGTTTGTAAAAATAAATAAACATTTTAAATTATGGTTTGATGCAAGGTACCAAATTACTTATAATGTATATAATGATTTGTTGTAAAAATACGAAATTGTTAATAAATGAAAACTATCAAAGTTACACCTATCATATATATGCAATGGTTTGTAAAAATAAAGAAAGATTATAAATTGTGGTTTGAAGAAAGGTATCAAATTACTTACCATGTTTATAATGATTTGTTGTAAAAATACTAAATTGTTAATAAATGAAAACTACCAAAGTCACACCTATCATATATATGTAATGATTTGTAAAAATAAATAAAGATTTTAAATTGTGGTTTGATGAAAGGTATCAAATTACTTACCATGCCTATCATGATTTGTTTAAAAATACGAAATTATTAATAAATAAAAACTTCCAAAGTTACACATATCATATATATGGAATGGTTTGTAAAAATAAATAAAGATTTTAAATCGTGGTTTGATGAAAGCTATCAAATTACTTACCATGTATATAATGATTTGTAAGAACTAGCTGGATATTTGTGCGAGGGGATACCCGTGCCTTCGCATGGATACCCATCGGTGACGCGTATTTGGTTACATTTAAAATTTGAAGCAAAAATACAATTAATAAAAATCAGTAAATATAAAAAATATAATTTAAATCAAATAACGATATAATCAATATCCGCGGACACCAGTTGATAACATGTATTAATTTTTTTTTAAGTAAAAATAAAAAAAAAAAGACAAAATTATTTTACTAAAAAAGTTTTTATTTTTTAAAAAATAACATATTTTTATTTGTATTTCGAACATAAATATAGTTTTTCCATATATATTTATATTTGGATCAACCGTATATTTTCCGGTATGTAAATATTAATATTGTTTTGATTTTTTTTATAAAAACATTTATGCAATAATTTAGTTTTATAAATATCAAATAATAACATAGTATTTATAAATATTATTTTAATTGTATAAATAAATATTAGTAACATAAATAAATACATTTTGTCAGTGTTTGGATTCATACATTATTTTAAATATATTTACTTTTTTTTTAATAATAAATAAATGAAATAATTTGTGTGTACGTACGAATAATAGTCAGGATACCCTTGCGTTCGCACGGGTACTGGTGTGTTACGCTCATTTGTTCACATACTTTTAAAAAATGATCGATAGTTTTTTTATTTTTAATACTTAAATCCATAGTTTAAGATTTTCCGTTGCATATTAATGGATTTTAAAATTTATTAATTTTGTATTAAATAAATTATTATTTAGTTTTTAAAAAAATAAGTTATATATCTACTAATTATTATTTACTTTTGATATATTTACAAATTTGAAATTCTGGTAAAGTAGATCACTAAGATGTCGGACAGGATGTCGTGACACTTGATCTTTGCTTCTCACACAAGGATAATAAGGAGCAGAATACAACCAGCAGAAAGCAAAAAAACACAAGAATTGTTAACCCAGTTCGGTGAACAACAACACCTACGTCTAGGGGCTACCAAGCCAGGAATGAAATCCACTAAGCAGTATTAATTCTAAGCTAAACTCCACTGCTTACAACTTGTCACCTAATCACTACCCGTGCTATATTTCTACCTAAGACACTCCTAGGTATGAGACCCTTCTCAATTCCCTTTCAATCACAGCAGTGACTGAACAATTGCAACTCAATAACACAGTCCAACTCAAGTATTCATGCAATACAAGAGAGGCTCACAAAATTACAAACCCTAGTACCCACTAACAGCCGTGTATATTCTCTTCCTATTCTAGGTTAAATCCATCTTATTTATAACAATAAACAAGACTGGATTTGGGCTTCAGAATTACAGCAATTCAGCTTCACATAATCTGCACCTTATTGTTCTCTAGAATAGTTTCTTCAATCCTAAGTTTTCTAAAGTGTCTCCACTCTTAGAAATAACATCTTCCACTTAGAATCAGAATCTCTGATTCCTCAATCTTGGACGCCACCTAGGAAAAATAAACATTCCCATTAAAACTGGAAACCAAATAACAGTTATCCCAAACTATAACAGACAAAGATGTCGAATCAACATGATAGGACATCTTGTCTAACATCTTAATCTTCAGTTAGGTCAACATGTTAGGACATCTTGTCCAACATCTTTCTGTTAAGTTAGTTTTACCAAAGTTGATGTCAACTTCAAAGGCTTGGACTCATCAAATATCATTGTCATAAAATAAAATAAAAAAATATTTATCGATATATAAATTAAAAAATATCACATTATTTTTAAATGAAAACTACCAAAGTACTTAATTACCACGTATAGGGGTGGCAAAACGGGTTAGGCCCGTCGGGCCCGTTCGTTTAACCCACCATTTTTTGCGGGTCAGGGCGAGGTTTTTCGGCTCGGTGTCTTAAGTTGACCCTCCCTGCCTAACCCACTTATAAAACCGGTCGAGGACGGGGCGGGGCATGTTTTGCCCACGGGCTCTTTGTTTAAATTTTTTTTACTTGGAATTAAAAGAATACTAACGTGGCATGTATTAGACATACTTTTAAAATAACCTTCATTTCTTCGAACCCTAATGTTCATTTTTCATATAATCACAAATATCTCATTTTGAAGATATTAATTGGTCTCTGCTTCTTTCTTTATTTTCACTCATAGTAGTAAAAGTCTTTATTGCAAAACATAGAGAATACATTCTTTTCAATTTTTTATTACTCGTTGTCGTTAGAGCCGGATTCTAAAGCTATAAGGTAAGTTTTGCACTGAGGGGTTTATTTCTCATTGTGATAATTAAATTTTTATTTGTATTTTATTATATTTGAGTTCTTATTTTATTTATTTTTTAACATTAAAATGCTCAACTAAGTGCTTATTATTTGTATTGATAATTTTTAAAGAGTGAAGCTTTGATTTTTCTTGGTATGTTTTATTTTTGAGATGCTTCCATTGATAAATCTACTAATTTTGATGTTGTTGATCTTGATTATTATTATTAAATAGTTGGTGACGACAAGGCGAGAGATGGTGGAAGGTTTCATCCAATGGCTACGGTATCATTCGAAGCTTCGTATGTTCACGACATAGATGATTATTGATGAAATGTTTGTCATAGAGTATTTAAGATTAGTTTTGCTGTTATTGGTTCTTAGTTGTCTTTGTTTAGCTTGTGCTAGTTTTTTTTCTTGATTTTTGTCCCTTGATGTTCTTAACTAGGTTGTGCTTTTGTTTTATATTTTTGGTATTATAGTTAAGTTTTTTGGTTATGTCGAAGAATATGATATTTACATTAAGATTTGTTAAAGTTTTACTATGCGTTGTTAAAATTTGTCGGTCTCTTTGGTAATGATTAAAAAATTTGTAAATTATGTAGTAAATAAAATTGTAAGAAAAAATTGGCGGGATAGCCCGATAACCTGCCAACTTGTTAGTAAATGGGGTGAGCTTGACTTTTGAGCTCAGACGCCTATGTTGGCCTGCATCGCCCCGCTTTTCGATGAGGTTAAATGGGTTGAGGCTAAACGAGGTGGGTCACCCACTTTACCACCCCTAACCACATATATGTAAAATAACTTGAGAGATGCCTAAATATATCCAATTGTTCTTAAATGAAAACTACCAAAGTACTTAACATATATATGTAGTGACTTGTGAGATTATGTAAAAATTCAAAATTGTTAATAAATGAAAACTACCAAAGTTACACCTAGCATATATATGCAATGGTTTGTAAAAATAAATAAAGAATGTAAATTGTGATTTTATGAAAGCTATTAAATTACTTACCATGTATATAATGGTTTGTTGTAAAAATACGAAATTGTAAATAAATGAAAAATACCAAAGTTACCCCTATCATATATATGCAATGGTTTGTAAAAATAAATAAAGATTATAAACTGTGGTTCAAAGAAAGGTATCAAATTACTTACCATGTTTATAATGATTTGTTGTAAAAATACGAAATTGTTTATAAATGAAAACTACTAAAGTTACACCTATCATATATATGCAATGATTTGTAAAAAAAATAAGGGTTTTATATTGTGGTTTGATGAAAGCTATCAAATTGCTTACCATGTATATAATGATTAGTTTAAAAATACGAAATTTTTAATAAATGAAAACTACCAAAGTTATACCTATCATATATATGGAATGGTTTGTAAAAATAAATAAAGATTTTAATTGTGGTTTCACAAAACCTATCAAATTACTTACCATATATACCCGTGTTGTAAGGCTCTGTATAATATTATCTAGAATAATACCATACAAGTATTTTATTTGGTACTGACACAATCATAAGTGCCTAATGGCATAATTCACATACTTGACCATTTCTAAAAACATAATACAATCTATGGTACAAGATACGGAAACTAGCCAAAACAAAAATCTAAGATCAATATACAATATCCTCAATTGTATACAACAAATGCACAGCGGAAATACTAAAGTCAAGCTTCTCTTGAAACATCCAAGCATAGCTCCACTTGTAAATCAAACCTGCAAATACCTCTTGAAAATAATCAACAATAGTGGGGTGAGATACATCAAATCCCAGTGAGTTCCCTATCTTATGGATTCTCTCGGCTCTACAGGGTTCTATCAAATCCTAACTCAAGTCAAGGGGCAGGGAAATGACATTGAGTTCACAATCTCACACTATATGGAAACATGTCATGAATTCACCAACTCAAAATATCACTAATCGATAACCTCACCAAGGCATCCCCTTTTCCCGTCCGCTTCTACGTCTAGAAGTCGACCCGAGTCATGGATCCTTGTAGTTACTTGACATACGAAATGGATTCGGAAATAAGGGACATATTATCACCTTAAATCGTCACTTTACACGGCCCGTACACCGTCACAAGTCTCTTTACCCGTAGGCTCCATTCGTACTCATATGCGGGAATCAAACCTGCCAAGTAATTGTGCATACATTTTAGAGAAGGAGCTCGAGACTCGTGAAACTACACCTCAGGGAAAACGGTTACGATTACGTGATCATATACACAACGTGATTGTATTCGACAATCACAAGGCCACATTCACCTTAAGGCCTCTTTTGCCTTTTCAAAAAACCACAATGGTTTACACACATGCTCCATACTAGTGTTTCACTCTTGTCTATATCATTCGATATGGACACACGCCTCGGCCTCTTCTGCACGAGCGTTGTCACTAAGTCATTCATCAATTTCTAGTCACAACCTTAAACTATACCATTTGTTTTGGGGTAATATTTCCTCATTCTTCCTAATTTATTTTAAGCATGTCATTTTCTCAATTATGTTAAACAACAATATTAGACAAGCATATTACAACATCAATCATAAATCACAAAAGATAGCATAACATATCAAACATAATTCACCTAGTAGTTCACACACAATTTTAAGGCATACAAGCCACTAATATCCTCTACCAAGCATCCTTGGTTAAATCATGGTCTCACATCACCATTTAATAACACATTGGATTCTCTTTCCAAGGCTTCAAGTCCCATAACATTTGGATTCCCGATTCATGCATTTCTGGTGGAAACATAAACCACACTTTTCACATTCATCACAATATTTAACTCTACCGTATCAAACCATGACATATAACCATGTTTCTACCTCATCATCACAAAGAGAATTGAAATAGCTTTCCAATGCTTCCGACCGTGCTTCAATCCGAGTTACGGATCAAAAGTTATGAAGGAAACAACATGGAAAAATCTGTCACGTTCGCTACTGTATTCGCTAGGCGAGTCCCTCAGCGATGCATGGCAGAGAAAAAATGGCATAAAGTTTGCAAAGCGTCCACTGGGTGATCATTCGCCTCCCCTTCGCATCCGGGTTCACTAGGCGAACCCTCGACCAACCAATCGCTTTGGGGTTCGCCAGGTTCGCTAGGCGAACCATGCGAAAACCAGAATTTCCCAGCTGTGTGTTTAGGGTTCCATGAGCTTCAAAAACCCATCCTTCCCACACCAGATCATTCCCAAACATCAAAGTAAGTAGTATCAAATGATCATATGCATAATACGACTACACTACACAATTTATATCGAATTTCATCCGTTAGATTTCATTGATTTATCCGTTTAATCATTTTCTCTCAAATCTAACCTAAGTTCTAAAATTATATTTCTAGAACTTAGAGTCTCTAACTAGAACCCACCTGATAATCGAAGAGGAGTTTGAAGAAGATGATGATGATCCGTCAGCTTTCTCTCTTCTTCCTCTTTCTCCACTTTCTCTCCCATTTCCTCTTCTTCTTACTAACTTCTTCTTCTTCTTTTCCTTTTCTTTCTCTTTTATAACAATATATATATATATATATATATATATATATATATATATATATATATATATATATATATATATATATATATATATATATATATATATATATATATATATAACCTTATTATATATTATAAATCCAACAAGGTAAAATATCTCCAATTGATATTTTGTCATCTCAAACAAATTGATCAATTATTAGAGTTACCTTGAAATCCTCTCTTAAACTAATAATTATTAATCTGTCTCTTTTATAAAATAATTGATCTCTTCAGAGTTCACCAGTTGCTCTATTGATCCCAAATAACAATACTTAAAACACTTAGAGAATTCCATTAATCCAATTATCCTAAGATAGAGTACACAAAAGCTCATCTAATCTCATCTAATATCCAATTGAGCATTTAAATAATATGGGGTATTACACTCCCCCCCCCCCCCTTAAATTGAAATTCGTCCCCGAATTTCCTCCACTTAACTATAACCGCAACTTGTATCACTGTCTTAGATCCACACTCAACTTTACTTCCGTTCAAATTCTGACGTATTCCAAGTCCAACTTGACTTCACAGACCAAAAATCTTATTTTCACAAATTAACAAACTTCACGTCCTCAATCATACTCTTGTTCCAATATTGGATTAACTTCAACTTTTCTTTTTCCGTATTTCATCTGTTGTTCCATACAAAACACTTTGTCGCATCTTACTTTGGAAAGAATGTACCATTCTACATTCCTCTATCGAGTCACAACAAGACCGTAATATCTTATCTTGGTTCAGGATAACAAACACTCGTCAAATCCGATAATTCGTCTCTTTCGTATCACACCAAAATAACATGCTTAGGACAAGTTATTCTTATTTCCATACTTAAAAGCAATAATCCTTCTAAATTCTTATTATTCTGACTTAACTCTTTCATCTGTTACATTCCACAGCGTAACCAAATTTTAACAGTAGAACATCACGAATACTCAAGCATTGCCAAGTAGCTAACAGTCTACGGAGAAACACGCTTATCCATTGGGGTTCTTACTAATCAACTGTACAAGAAGCTTACTGGAGTCCTATGGTAGAACAAATTCTTCGCCAACACACAATATCTTAACATCGGTCCAACACTCTCCAGATGATGAAGGCACAAGAGTTACACTACTACTACCATAACATATACAACTCCAAATCCATTCTAAACTCAAAACAGTTCATCCAAAAATAACTTAACAATCTCCGGTTCTGGTTACCACATTCCATAATCGATTATTCTTACGGTTTCGACTCACTCAAGATTTCTTGTTGATTCTATATCTCAATCAATCACATGTAACACAATCACAGAACATCAATCATGCATGAGTCACCACTTAAACAAAACTCAACCCATTCAAGGTACAATTGTGAGTTTCCATACCACTCATCAATTCACATACAACACTCCACACACCCACACACTTTCGAAGTCCATACCACGTTCCTCAATTGAATCCACCTCTCTCAAACGTTATGTCCTATAAACGATCCAAGTTATATGCTTAACTTCGGAATTCCAAATTCTCATTCTTACTTGGAAGGATAACCTTCGAATTTCCTTCCCTGGGTAAAACACAACTACACACAACTGGTACCCATCTCACAAACTAAATTCGATGCCATGAACTCGCGGAAGATAACAATTGCTAACTCTGGCCAGCCGTTCATGCCTTACTAATACCATAATCACACATCGAAATATATTCCTTGCAAGATCAATACTCCGTGAGTATTTTCCAACTTCGTCCTTAAGACTCTCAACAGTAATGGTAACGATACACCTAAGACTTTCTCACACTCAACACAGTTCACATGATTATTTTCCCAAAAGTCAAACTCCCTTGTCGTCTACACAAATAGTCAACTATGCAACACCCTTCCAGAAGTTTCAATTTCAAAAATACAATTCTGTCTTTCATTAACTTGCAATCCCGCTCTCTATTCATACAATACTCTCCAATCGGAGTAACATAAGGTAACAAAACACAAATGATGGTTCCTAAGGGATTTCACAATTTACACACATGTTAATTGATTAACCATCTAAGCTAATCAGTTAACTTCTCAAGATTCAACGTAAAACACCTTCCATGCACGTGTTAATCGATTAACCATATTGCGTTAGTTGGTCAACACTGTTGCAGAATCTAAAAACCAGTTCCTTCTTAATTCAAAGCCTTCCCTACTCAAACCATCAATCCAATTTGTTCTAACCCATAATATCAATCTCAACTTGTGGCTCCTTAACTTATATAACATTCACTAACCATGATCCACTCAAGGTAAAATCGACAAAGTCAAAACATTCAGACGACACGCTCCAACCAAGTGACAAGGCAAAATTCCAAATTCTGACGCGGTCACACTACAAAACTTCAGCGGGATAGTTCATTTTCTGCTCAAACAACTACACTAGTGGGAAGTCAATAATGACGACATTCTAGGGCTTTAACCATAACTCTTACTTAATTCGTCCATACGCAAAACCCAACACACAACCATTATACGGTACCACAAATCGACGAACATAACATGTCGAGCACACAACCTTGTTCTCTCAATTGAACTCCTTGGTGAAAAATTAAAATAACAATGTTCTTAGTCCAACAAAAGGTAGATTCCGAATATTCCGATTATTCACAATTACAAAAGTTCTCTATACTTGAAAATAGATCGGGGCAATGCATCCTCTTAAAGAACCTTTACTTCACTACGTACACACTAACCCTTACACCTACCACTTACACCAAATTCACTAACGAAAGATTCGCAATCGACAATTCTCGTCGACTATATACAAAACCCTTCCGGTATAAACCGTTCCATAGTTTACTCTTAGTCTGTAATAAGTCCTGATTTGCTTCTCATTGTTTTTCCGCAATCTTATTTCTTAGGATGCAATACTCACTGCTTCACAAGGTACGTCCTTTCACACTTGTCTCAAGAATAAGAATCCATCATGCACACTTGTGACCACGGTGCTACTACTACACTTATTCTTAATACCAAGGTGTAACTTTCTCATTTCACATCATACTACTAGGGTTCTCGTGGGTGAACCATCCTTGATTACACTTCCATAACTATAGGTTCATCAACACCTTAAAACTCTATTGCACACTCGTCCAAAATACATTATGTTATCACTTTCTCATAACATACTGTTAATACCGAAAATCCTGATGTAACATCTCGAACTTAATCTCTCTACATAGATGAATATACGCAATCCATCACCCACTCTTCGTCCGGCACATACTTGTTTCACTTGAAGCATGTAAACACATCCTTGTGTTCCTTCACACACTTCTCTCCCACTTAGGTTTCCACCAAACCGAACTTCCTTACTCTAAACTTTTAACCAGTTGGAAAACATGTTCTGAACACATTCCTCGAGGTACTCTCGTCCATTTAAGATACCATAACGACTTAGAACAGAAACACCAGTAACTATCTCACTTCCGGACCATACATCACACGTTCCACAAAATAACTTTTCTTTTCACGGAATGAGATTACTTGAAATCTTTATCCATATCAGTGGTCAATCCAGCTCTACTAGAGACTTTACATATTCCTTGATACCTTGACCAATCGTCCGATAGAGATCCTTAACTTTCAGACTCCATAAATTCCAAAGGATTACTTGAACAACATACCACTCTTCATTTCCATGCTACCTAAGCACAACTTTTACTAAAACCTCACTGAGCTGACCAAAACTCCACACTACTAACTCTTGGCTTGAGCCTACTCTCACAACACAAGTTTCGACAACACTTTGGAGTCCTCGTGGTCGCTTAACCATGATTCTACCTATCACATACATAGTATTAGGTTGATCAGGACCAACACTACATAGTATGATATTAAGTTTCATGATGGTAAGACACACTTAAGAGGCAGGAATAGATTTACTTATGATGTTTCAAGGCTAGGTCGAGGACACGACCTGCTCTGATACCAACTGTAAGACCCTGTATAAAATTTATCTAGAATAATACCATACAAGTGTCTTATTTGGTACTGACACAATCATAAGTTCCTAATGGCATAATTCACATACATGACCATTTCTAAAAACATAATACAATCTATGGTACAAGATACAGAAACTAGCCAAAACAAAAATCTAAGATCAATATACAATATCCTCAATTATATACAACAAATACACAGCGGAAATACTAAAGCCAAGCTTCTCTTGAAACATCCAAGCATAGCTCCACCTGTAAATCAAACTTGCAAATACCTCCTGAAAATAATCAACAATAGTGGGGTGAGATACATCAAATCCCAGTGATTTCCCTATCTTATGGATTCTCTCGGCTCTACAGGGATCTATCAAATCCTAACTCAAGTCAAGGGGAAGGGAAATGACCTTGAGTTCACAATCTCACACTATATGGAAACATGTCATGAGTTCACCAACTCAAAATATCACTAATTGATAACCTCACCAAGGCATCCCATTTTCCCTATGGCTTCTACATCTAGAAGTCGACCCGAGTCATGGATCATTGTAGTTACTTGACATACGAAATGGATTCGGAAATAAGGGACATATTATCACCTTAAATCTTCACTTCACACGGCCCGTACACCGTCACAAGTCTCTTTACCCGTAGGCTCCATTCATGCTCACACGCGGGAATCAAACCTGCCAAGTAATTGTGCATACGTTTCAGAGGAAGAGCTCGAGACTCATGAAACTACACCTCAGGGAAAACGGTTACGATTACGTGATCATATACACAACGTGATTGTATTCGACAATCAAAATGCCACATTCACCTTAAGGCCTCTTTTTCCTTTTCACAAAACCACAATGGTTTACACATATGTTCCATACTAGTGTTTCACTCTTGTCTATATCATTCAGTATGGACACACGCCTCGGCCTCTTCTGCACGAGCGTTGTCATTAAGTCATTCATCAATTTCTAGTCACAACCTTAAACTATACCATTTGTTTTGGGGTAAGGTTTCCTCATTCTTCCTAATTTATTTTAAGCATGTCATTTTCTTAATTATGTTCAACAACAATATTAGACAAGCATATTACAACATTAATCTTAAATCACACAAGATAGCATAACATATCAAACATAATTCACCTAGTAGTTCACACATAATTTTAAGGCATACAAGCCACTACTATCCTCTACGAAGCATCCTTGGTTAAATCATGATCTCACATCACCATTTAATAGCACATTGTATTCTCTTTCCAAGGCTTCAAGTCCCATAACATTCGGATTCCCGATTCATGCATTTCCGGTGGAAACATAAACCACGCTTTTCACATTCATCACAATATTTAACTCTACCATATAAAACCATGACATATAACCATGTTTCTACCTCATTATCACAAAGAGCTTTGAAATAGCTTTCCAACGTTTCCGACCGTGCGTCAATCCGACTTACGGATCAAAAGTTATGAAGGAAACAACATGGAAAAATCCGTCACGTTCGCTACTGTATTCGCTAGGCGAGTCCCTCAGCGAAGCATGGCAGAGAAAAAACAGCATAAAGTTTGCAAAGTGAGCTCTGGGCGAACATTCGCCTTCCCTCCGCTTCCGGGTTCGCTAGGCGAACCCTCGACCAACCATTCGCTTTGGGGTTCGCTGGGTTCGCTAAGCGAACCATGCGAAAACCAAAATTTCCCAGCTGCTTGTTTAGGGTTCCATGAGCTTCAAAAACCCATCCTTCCCACACCAGATCATTCCCAAATATCAAAGCAAGTATTATAAAATGTTCACATGCATAATACGACTACACTACACAATTTATATCGAATTTCATCCGTTAGATTTCAATGATTTATCCGTTTAATCATTTTCTCTCAAATCTAACCTAAGTTCTAAACTTATATTTCTAGAACTTAGAGTCTCTAACTAGAACCCACCTGATAATCGAAGAGGAGTTTGAAGAAGATGATGATGATCCGTGAGCTTTCTCTCTTCTTCCTATTTCTCCACTTTCTCTCCTATTTCCTCTTCTTCTTACTAACTTCTTCTTCTTCTTTTCCTTTTCTTTCTCTTATTATATATTATAAATCCAACAGGATAAAATATCTCCAATTGATATTTTGTCGTCTCAAACCAATTGATCAATTATTAGAGTTACCTTAAAATCCTCTCTTAAACTAATAATTATTAATCTGTCTCTTTTATAAAATAATTGATCTCTTCAGAGTTCACCGGTTGCTCTATTGATCCCAAATAACAATACTTAAAACACTTAGAGAATTCCATTAATCCAATTATCCTAAGATAGAGTACACAAAAGCTTATTTAATCTCATCTGATATCCAATTGAGCATTTAAATAATATGGGGTATTACACGTGCCTTCGCACGGGTACCTGTTGGTGACGCATATTTGCTTACATCTAAAATTTGAAGAAAAAATACAATTAATAAAAATCAGTAAATATAAAAAATATAATTTATATTAAATAAATATAGAATGAATATCCGCGGACACCAGTTGATAACGTGTATTATTTTTTTTAAAAAAGTAAAAAAAAAAAAAAAAGAATATTATTTTACCAAAAAAGTTTTTTATTTTAAAAAAAAGAACATATTTTTATTTATATTTTGAACATAAATATAGTTTTTCCATATATATTTATATTTGGATCAACCGTACATTTTTCGGTATGTAAATATTAATTTTGTTTTGATTTTTTTTATAAAAACATTTATGCAATAATTTAGTTTTATAAATTTCAAATAATAACATAGTATTTATAAATATTATTTTAATTGTATAAATAAATACATTTTGTCTGTATTTGGATTCATACATTATTTTAAATATATTTACTTTTTTTTAATTATAAAAAAATGAAATAATTTGTGTGTACGTACGAATAATAGTCAGGATACCCTTGCGTTCGCACAGGTACTGGTGTGTTACGTTCATTTGTTCACATACTTTTAAAAAATGATCGATAATTTTGTTATTTTTAATACTTAAATCAATAGTTTAAGATTTTCCGTTTCATATTAATGAATTTTAAAATTTATTAATGTTGTATTAAATAAATTATTATTTAGCTTTTAAAAAAATAAGTAATATATCTACTAATTATTATTTACTTTTAATATATTTACACATATTGAAATTCTGGTAAAGCAGATCACTAAGATGTCGGACAGGATGTCGTGACACTTGATCTTTGCTTCTCACACAAGGATAATAATGTGCGGAATACAACCAGCAGAAAGCAAAAAAAAAAAACACAAGAATTGTTAACCCAGTTCGGTGAACAACAACACCTACGTCAGGGGGCTACCAAGCTAGGAATGAAATCCACTAAGCAGTATTAGTTCTAAGCTAAACTCCACTGCTTACAACTTGTCACCTAATCACTACCCGTGCTATATTTCTACCTAAGACACTCCTAGGAATGAGACCCTTCTCAATTCTCTTTCAATCACAGCAGTGACTGAACAATTACAACTCAATAACACAGTCCAACTCAGGTATTCATGCAATACAAGAGAGGCTCACAAAAGTACAAACCCTAGTATTCACTAACAGGTGTGTATATTCTCTTCCTATTCTAGGTTAAATCCATCCTATTTATAACAATAAACAAGACTGGATTTGGGCTTAAGAACCGCAGCAATTCAACTCCACATAATCTGCACCTTATTCTCTAGAATAGTTTCTTCAATCCTAAGTTTTCTAAAGTGTCTCCACTCTTAGAAATAGCACCTTCCACTTAGAATCAGAATCTCTGATTCCTCAATCTTGGACACCACCTAGGAAAAATAAACATTCCCAAAAAAACTGGAAACCAAATAGCAGTTATCCCAAACTGTAACAGACAAAGATGTCGAATCAACATGATAGGACATCTTGTCTAACATCTTAATCTTCAGTTAGTTCAACATGTTAGGACATCTTGTCCAACATCTTTTTGTTAAGTTAGTTTTACCAAAATTGATTCCAACCTCAAAGGCTTGGACTCATCAAATATCATTGTCATAAAATAAAAAAAATATTTATCGATATATAAATTTAAAAAATATCACATTATTTTTAAATGAAAACTACCAAAGTACTTAATTACCACGTATATGGGTGGCAAAACGGGTTAAGCCCGTCGGGCCTGTTCGTTTAACCCACCATTTTTTGTGGGTCGGGGCGAGGTTTTTCGGCTCGGTGTCTTAAGTTGACCCTCCCTGCCTAACCCACTTATAAAACCGGCCGAGGGCGGGGCGGGGCATGTTTTGCCCACGGGCTCTTTGTTTAATTTTTTTTACTTGGAATTAAAAGAATACTAACGTGGCCTGTATTAGACATAATTTTAAAACAACCCTCATTTCTTCGAACCCTAATGTTCATTTTTCATATAATCACAAATATCTCATTTTGAAGATATTAATTGGTCTCTGCTTCTTTCTTTATTTTCACTCATAGTAGTAAAAGTATTTATTGCAAAACATAGAGAATACATTCTTTTCAATTTTCTATTACTTGTTTGTGATACCCCAAATTTTGACCACTAAGATTCCCCATCATTGTGCAAATTATCATCACAATATGGATGTACCTTTATGCCTCATCAGTCTCCTCAAAGAGGGTTGAGCATTCACTACAAACAAGGATTAGGGTTTCAAGCCTCTCTGAGCCTTAGACAAAGAATCAATCAAGGAATTACATGATCTTCAACTTTTCTAACCTCTCAAACATCCGCAAAGGATCAAAAGGACTCCCACATCAAGAATCAAGCATAAGGTTGCAGCATTCTGAGTGGATTAAGCCTTAAGATCGCCAGTGTCACCAAATTAGGGTTTTGGTCGACCAGGGCCTCCAGATGGAAATTTTCCTCTGGGCATGAGCCAATGATTCAAAGCACAACCTATGATACTCCAAGGGACCTCATAAACCCAATCATCAAGTCAATTTAGCCTCAGGGGATACATTCACTTAAAATCAGGAATTAGGGTTTCTTGACCTAATTCACCCCTAAGTTGACTTTTGGGAAAAATCATGAGCCAAGACCTCAGGACATGGTTTGAGGGTCTCTAACACACTACATTGATCCATTTGCAACAATGGATTAATCCAATAAGCTTGATTCACAAGTTTCAAGTTCATCAGAACCACAATTTGGGTTTTGGGGAAAAAAGTCAACTGTACCTTTGACTTTTGACCCAGACATGCTCCCAAACCTTGGGACATGATTCAATGCACCCTATAACACCTATGAAATCAATCCATCAAGTTTGATTTAGGTCAAGGACTTGATTTCATAGAGGATCGCACAGTTTGGAATCCATCTAATAAAAAGTCAACTGTGCCCAAAAGTCAAAGTTTGACTTTTTGATTTTTTGATCAATTATGGTTCCCTAACCCTAAAATGATGTTAATGTGTGATTTGAATCAACATTAATCAAGAAAAATCAAGAAAAGTGGGATAACTTGTAAAAGGGGTAACCATAAAAAACTTAAAAATTTTTCTAAGTTATAGAACAAAGTGGCTAGGGTACCAACTTCCAAGGATCATAACTTGTGATTCAAGCAACCATTTTTAGCTGATCCAAAGATGGATTTGTAGCTCTCATGGCATACTTTAAAAGTGTCAACTACACCTCATTCCAAGTCAGAATCTGTTTCACTTTTTGCAAAAAGTAGGGGGATTTTTCACTTGGATCCAAAAACTGTCAAGATAAACTACGATCACACATATGTTGTATCATATGAGAGCTTTCCAAAATGGCCAAAAACTCCATGAAATTCCATTTGAGCTAAGAGTTATGATAGTGGCAAAATGCCTTGATGCAACTGTCATAACAAGGCAGGTTTTTGCATTTTGCTCGATTTGAGCAGTTTGTGCAAATGAAAAACAAGTTTATCCATCTGAACACCTCAGGGGGAGACCAAGGAGGGACAAACACTGATCCATAAGCCTCCTAAGTCTTTGGAACTAAAAGTAGCATGTCAAACCTAAAATTCCTAAAAGGGGGACAGGACTCCAATTTTGTTTTAAGGCATTTAATGGATGCACCAAGGTGGCATGAACTGAGTCTTTTCCAACTGAATGAGTCAAGGATGCTCTCTGAACTAGGGAACCAAAGGCTTGTGCTCTAACCTCTAGTCAATGGCTAGAGGAGACTTAAGATTCCAAAGTGATGCAATTGGCCAAACCTCTGCTGCAGTTGCCATTCACTATTGCTTGCAAAACAAACTTGCTCTACTATAAATAGAGCTCATTTGTGCTCAGTTTAAGTACACCAAAGCACTACAACACTTGATTTCCTCAAAATCTCTTTCTCTAGGCAAAAATACCTTCTTTAGTAAGGTAACTCTGAGTTTTTGAGTTAGAGAGCATTTCCATCACATCTCATGATCCAAATACATCCAGTATGTCATATCTAAGCTGTCCAAACTCTCACAAGTGACCTGTGATACCAAAATCACAAAGTCCTCTCTCAAAACCTCAAAATTGGACTTTTTACATTTTTCAAGCCATGTCTTGATTCAGTCACTTTCAAAACCAGATAAAACCTCAAACACACTCCAAATATCACCCTTGAACTGTCCCAAATGGTCACTTTTGCCCCTTTTGCAAGAAAGAGCTCAAACTTGTTCCTGAGGATTCTATTTGTTTCCAACCATCCTAAAAGCTTCTAAGGGATCAATTGAGAGTGTCTAAAGTATCAAATTACTTCTGGCACAAGAAGTTTGGCAAATTGCACAAAAAGCTCCTAAAGAGGTAAGCATCACAACTTGAACTCTTTAAAATATGCATTGCTTTGAAGTCCACTGATCCTGCACATCTCATACATGTTATATATGTTGTGTTTGAACCAATTCATCATGTAATTCATGCCTGTAACAAGAGGTAGCATAGAAAATGCAATTATAGGCCTATCTCAAGAACACTATCGGGTTTTGAAATAGGAGCCTCATCTGAAAAAACCACTACCACCCCAAGGGTAGAGGGCGCGCACTGCACACAAGAAGTCTGGGGTTCGAATCCCCCTCGACCCAGATCCTCTTTTTATCATTTTTCCCACTTTTTGTTATTTTTCATATTATTTTAAATGATTTGGAAAATTAATAACTCTCTCAATTTTAATGATTTTTTATTGGTTCTTTTTGCAAAAAATCACAAAAATGTTAAATTATTTTATTCCACAAAAAAATCATATTTATATTAATTATTTAATATAGTTGATATTTTTGTAAATAAATTCATTTTTATTGTTTCTAAAACCTTTAAAAATGAATATCCACCTTGAAAACTCAAGACCAAATGAGTTTTAATTCATCTTATGATTAAAACATCATTTTTCAAACCTTAAGCAAAAATCACAAGTTGATTCATTCAAACTTATTTGATATTTTGATAATTTTGATTAATTTTCTTCGAAAATTACGTTAAAGAATGATGAAATTAGGGTTTCTTTGATTTTCACCCTCACAAATCTTTTCAAAAACACTCATGGGCCTCTAATAGAGTGTAAGACCCAATCCCTTTTTAAAACCAAAATATTTGTGGGCCTCAGTCATTGTATAAGACCCAACACATTTTTCAAAAGATCCGGCACAATCGTCACCTTTCTAACAAAAACCCTTGGGCCTCTCCTTGAGTTGTAAGCCCCATCATTTGTACAAAAAACACTTTTGGCCTCTAATAGAGTGTAAGACCCAACCCCGTTATAAGTGAAACAAATTTGGACCTCGCATATTGTATAAATCTCTTTGTACGATTTCCAAAACAACAGTGCAATCATCGTTAAAACTTGGGCCTCTTCTTGAACTGTAAGCCCCAACAATCTTTTAAAGTACTTTCTCCTTTGATTTTGAATACAATATTGTTATCAAAACTTTCTTTATTGAACAACTAACAAAACAGCATGGAAGTTCTACAACGGGTAAGTGTTTATCCGCTTTCATATGTATATAACTGTATTGTGGGGCTGTTTCACTGTAAGTCTTCTTTCACATCCTTTTATATACTTGTCAAATATCAACTGTGTAATGCTAGTATAGCTATTTATAGTTTTCCCCGGCAACTACGTCTAGAACTAGGTAAAGCCCTATTGATCGCTCTTAAATACAAACAAAATTAGATCCCCCGTAGGATTCCAGATACAGTCTTCCCTTCTCTTGGGGTTAAAAAATATGGAACAAAGAGAAAGGCAATATTCTCGGTGAATCTTTTTCTCAGACTGTCACCCTTAGAAATCGTCAAAGAAACTCTACTCCCCAGAGTTGATCTATTCTCCGTGAATAGTATCTCTTGAGTTTCTTCCAAATTCTCGAACTTTCCTGGAATGATCTCTTCTCTGTGAATTGTATTTCTTGAAGTTCTCCTGGTTTGGGGACCCACAGGCTTCCTAAAAGCATCTCCGCCTCCTCTTGGGCGTTGTACAAGGACCCTTCGGCTTCTTAGAAGTTCTCATGCCTTCTCTTGGGCTTAATACAAGGACCCTGACGACCTCTTAAAGGTATAAGACAAAACTTAGTCATCCTTTGCTAGAGCAGTCTTTCCAGCGTCAAAACTCCGGCCATTTTAGGGTTGATACTCATCCCTTAATGCCCGTGCCTCCTCTTGGGCATTATACAAAAGATAAAACTCTAGGCTTGGACATTTTAAAACTCTTGAGTCTCAAAGACATTCTCAAGTTCCTTTCGAACATAGGAAAAAACACCGATCACTCTGGATAAATCTCCCGCAGAAACCCGACCTTTCTCATGATGGCTCTCCCACTTGGACCTGTCTCGGGATCTCCATAATCCCCGGAAGAAGTTAGCCTCCTCTTAGGCTTTGTATAATGATCCTTTCCTCAGAAAAGTCATCCTTCTCTTGGGCTTTGCACAATGATGCTCCCCAACGGAGCTAACCTTTTCAGACTCTCTTGTTGAGTATAAAATACTCTCTTGTTGAGTATAAAAGACTCTCTTGTTGAGTCAAACATTTTTAGACTCCGTCTTAGGCTTCGTATAGGACAGATAAAAACACTCTCTTGTTGAGTATAAAGGACTCTCTTGTTGAGTCAACTTCCTTTTTAGCTTCTATCTCGGGCTTTGTACGAGACAGCAAATCACTCTCTTGTTGAGTATAAAAGACTCTCTTGTTGAGTCAAACCTTTTTAGCCTCCGTCTTAGGCTTCGTATAAGACAGATAAAAACACTCTCTTGTTGAGTATAAAGGACTCTCTTGTTGAGTCAATTTCCCTTTTAGCCTCCCTCTCGGGCTTCGTACGAGACATCAAATCACTCTCTTGTTGAGTCAAACTTTTTTAGCCTCTGTCTTAGGCTTCATATAAGACAGATAAAAGTACTCTCTTGTTGAGTCAACCTTTTTAGCCTCCATCTTAGGCTTCGTATAAGATAGATAAAAGTACTCTCTTGTTGAGTCAACCCTTTTAGCCTCCATTTTGGGCTTTGTACAAGACATATAAAAACACTTTCTTGTTGAGTCAGTCACTCGTTAGTACTCTCTTGTTGAGTCAGCCCAATGGCCTCCTCTTAGGCTTTGTATAGAGAAACCCTCGGTTGAGTCAGTCAACCTTTTAGCATCAACTTGTGCTTTGCTCAAAAGGCACAAGTATCAACAATTCCTCTTTAGAGATGACAAGTTCTCTCTGAGTCAAACCTTTTAGCTTCAATCTTGGGCTTTGAACAAGACACAAATAAACCCTTTTAGCCTCTGTCTTGGGCTTTGAACGAGACACTAAAACATATTTTTCCCCCATAGAATAGGAGGGAACTACGATCGCTCTGATTTCCTTGTCTCTTTAAACAGGAATACGTAGGCATAAGATTGGAAAATCTTAGCGAGCATACTAATCCAAAACTCAAAATCTAGTACCTCCGTCAATCAACCCAAAAGCATCAAATCTAAACACATTACCAAAAGCCTCCTGTACGGTCAAGATACTCTGTTCCTTTAAGCAAATAACTAAAAACAGACCCCCCCTTTTTTGATAGCATTTGTAAACCAACAATTTTGACTGTTTAACCTCAATATGCTAGCAGGGTTAATTGGAGACATCAATTTCCCTTCCTTAATCAGCTTCATAGGATAAAAAATAAATCGAATTGTAGTACCAAAGCGATAGTGATTTGAAACCACAAAAATCGCGCTACAGAAATATGGCGACTTCACTGGGGACCATTGGAAAGAATGGCGACCACAATGGGAGGCATTCGTTCTCACAGTTTTAAGTAAATGGCCTCTAATTCACAAGGTATCGCAGAAATGACGACTCTGATAGGGAGTCATTGTCTGTATAGGATCATAAGACTAGAGGTCTAGGATATTAGGACAAATATATATACTGCTTTTCCTAATTGATATCTATATTTATTTTTCTGCTAATGGGAATGCGTGTGATGTCGCATGTGGAAAGATTGAGTATACACCTAAGATAGGGGATGGCATTATACAGGTAATCTTACGGGGAGTGAATCCCAGATAAGAGGTCCTGGTCGACCATCAAATAAGTGGAGATGCCCTTTGCGGATTCAATGCATATACGACTTCGGTTGTTGAAAGCAGTTTGTTCCATTGGGTTATCTGAGAAGCTGAGGATTTTAGTAGACTGAAACCAGTAGTACGGAAGCTATCGGGATAGTTGTCACGCGATACTACCCTCATTTGAGATTACTCTAAAGATGAGCTAGCTCGCTTGGTGATCCGCTTGCTGCCGTCATCCGATGAGGGGTCAATGATTTTGAGAACAGGTAGAAAAAATACCAGTAAAACCTTGGGGATGGGTAGAGCCTTGACTTCATGACACCGACCCTTTTACCCCATGTTTTTTCTATGTTTTTGTGTGCTGCATTCATACATTCATTAAAAAAAACATTAAAACAAAGAAAAATTTTCTCTCCTAGTCTCTCTTTTTCAAATTAAACTAAGACAATGTTTGCAAATATCAGAGAAAGAGATTGCGTTATGGATTTCGGTAGAAGAAGGACTCATAAGTATACCTTCAAGGTTCCAAAGTTAGAGGATTTAAGAGGTTTGGCGAGGATGATCACCAACCCTGAGGCTTTCAGAGCTAATTATGGGGGACTGTTGTCCCTATTAAGGGTCCATGTAATTGAGGGAATCCTGTCCACGCTCATTCAGTTCTACGATCCAGTTTATCACTGTTTCACATTCTTGGATTATCAGCTAGCACCAACACTGGAGGAGTATTCTCACCTGACTGATCTACATATCACTGATCAGGCTCCCTTTTTCGGACTGGAAGAAATTCCAAAAGATCGGACCATTGCAAGAGCAATTTATTTGGACGAGTCAGAGGTCAGGATTCATATGACCACTAAGGGTGGTATCCAAGGATTGCCAGCCCAGTTCTTGATAAAGAAAGCTCTGTACTTTGCTAGTATAGGGAACATGGCCGCGTTCGAAAGTATCTTTGTTTTGCTCACTTGCGGGTTATTTTTTGTTTCCCAACATCGATAACTTCGTAGATATCAATGCCATTAAGGTTTTTCTAATTGGAAACCCTGTACCTACCTTGCTCGCAGATGTGTATCATTTTGTACACTTAAGGAATTTGTACAACGGAGGAATGATCACCTGCTGTGTACCCCTGTTATACAAATGGTTCATTTCCCATTTGCCAAAGTCTGCCGTATTTTGGGATCAAAAGAATTCTTTACGTTGGTCGTAGAGAATCATGTCTCTTACCAACTATGACATCGATTGCTACAATCGAATCTATGAAGGGATCAGAATCATTGACCATTGTGTAAAATTCCCAAACGTACCCTTATAGGAACTAAGGGGGGAATCAATTATCATCCGATTTTAGTTCGTCGTCAATTTGGATACCCGATGAGGCATGTCCCGCGGAATGCTCATCTGGAAGGTCTTTTCTTCAAGGAAGGAAAAAATGACAGAGCACTAAAGACAGAAATAGTGCATGCCTGGAAACATGTTCATAGAAAAGGAAGAGAGTCTTTAGGAAAACCAGACTGTGTCTCGGTGGAGCCTTATCTCCACTGGGTACAAACTAGAGATCTCAAGCTGAGGATGCCTTACCCTCGTCAGGAAGTTCTTCCATTAAGGGACTCTGTCCTTTATTTTATGTCTGATATGGAAAAACTTCAGGTTACTCTCAACAAGGTTCAACAGGAGAAGAGGTCTTGGAGGAACAAGTACCGCATTCTCAATGTGGAGTGTAAGAAAATACAGCAGTTGTTAAAAGAAAAAGATGCTCTGATCGAGATTTTAGAGCAACATGCTATAGAAAATCAGGATGACCAAAGAAATTTGCTCGCTCCTTTCACTTGGCAAAGGAATGACAACCCGACAACGGCTCAAGATCCCCGGTCAAAGAAAAGGAAAACACCAGAACCAGCACCTGAGCTCTCCTTAGAGAGGACTCAGGATCCAGTAGTTTAGACATTTCCTTTTACAGCACTTTGTAATCTACTGTATTTCCATTTCTGTAATCTTTGAATTCAATAAAACGGAGTCTTCCCCACTGTTTGATATTTGCAAACCTATTGTCAAAGTTTCTTTTGATTAAATAACAAAAAATAATAATATAATCATTGCATATCATTCATCATTCTCACATAAACGTATTCTTCTTCCCTACGAATCTCACATTTATGTCTCGATTCTAGAGTCAAAGTGTCTCATTCGTATAATACTCGGGCCAATCGACAGAAAAAGATGGATGACCTTGAGGAAGAGAATAGAGAGTTGAGAGAAGAGATTGACACTCTGAAAGAAGATCTGAGAAAGCTTCATAACGACATGTAAGCTCTGGCAGCAGCTCAAATGCAACAACAAAGGACTGTGATCTCAGAGATCACATCTACGCCCATAGTGGAAAAGTATGATCCCAGGTATAAAATGTCGAAAGATCGTCCCTGGGGAATGCCACTCAACTATATCCCGGAAGGATATATTCCGCTGATCATGGAAGATCCGAAAACTGTAGCAGGAGCCGCTGGGCCTGAAGGTTACAAACTTCGGGAAAGCGAAGATGCCAGGGGCATGACCGCAACTCCTGAAGGTTACAAACTTCGGGAGGCACTAAGGGTCTCTGCATAATAACTATACCACCACCCGTGGTACACACTGTCCCGGAAGGAAAGATTCCACAGATAACTTCTGGTGGAAATGAAAGTATGGACAACAGAATGAAAGAGTTCCTGGAACAGTTCCTTGAAATGCAGAAGGAGCTGCAAGCCATTTGCGGTCAGGATCTGTTTGGAAAGGACGTCACAGACCTTTGTTTGGTCCCCAATGTGAAAATTCCACACAAATTCAAAGTGCCTGAATTTGAAAAATACAAGGGTAACTCTTGCCCTCAAAGTCATTTAGTGATGTACGCTCGGAGGATGTCAACTCAGACAGAGAACCACCCGCTACTAATCCATTACTTCCAGGATAGTTTAACCGGTGCCACACTCAAATGGTATATGGGCTTAAACCGCACTAAGATCGCTACTTTCAGAGATCTTGGCGCTGCCTTTGTTCAACAATATAAGTATAATCTGGACATGGCACCGGACAGAGATCAACTCACAACCATGTCACAAACGGATAAGGAAACCTTTAAGGAATACGCTCAGAGATGGCGTGAAATTGCCGCTCAGATTTGTCCACCTCTTGAGGAAAAAGAGATGACAAAGATTTTCTTGAAAACCTTGAGCTCGTTTTATTACGACAGAATGGTCGCCAGTGCGCCCAGTGACTTCACCGAGATGGTGGGCATGGGAGTTCGTCTTGAGGAAGCGGTCCGAGAAGGACGTTTAGTTAAAAATGTTGGATCATCAAGTAGTACAAAAAGATACGGTAGTGCTCTCCCTAATAAAAAGAGTAGGATATTGGGAATATCTCTCTCATAAAGCAAAGGCGACGTTACCAACCAGTAGCAGTTGTAACTCCTACTATTAACCCTGCGCCTGTTCCAACGTATCAACCTCAGGTTGCGCAAAGCTGACCGAATCAACAGCCTCTTCAGCAGGCTCGTCCTCCATACAACAACAATCGTACAACGCGACCACCAGGGTTTGACCCTATACCAGTGTTGTACGCAGAATTATTTCCATTACTACTGGTCAAGGGGCACGTCCAAACCATGTCTCCTCTTACAGTACCAGAAAATCTGCCTTTTTGGTTCAAAGCGGATCAGACTTGTCCTTACCATCAAGGAGGATCGAGGCATAACATAGAAAACTGTCTCAGTTCCAAATCCGATGTACAGAAGCTTGTTAGGAGCGGAGTCTTATCTTTCAAAGATACGAATCCAAATGATCTCATGAACCCGTTGCCTCAACACGAGAAAACTGCAGTAAATTTGATAGAGGGAGAGTCTAACAACAACTATCAAATTCATGATGTACTCTTATTAAGGGCTAATCTGGTCAATATGCATCGCAGACAGAGCGGATATGGGCATGTACCATCTCACAACTATCACCAGTGTGATATCTGCTCTAAGAACAATCAAGGATATTTTATGGTGCAATCAGCTCTACAGGAACAATTGGATCTCGGGTGGATCCAAGAACATCGAATTCGGGGGGTCAACATGACTTATACGAATTCCAACATCATTCAGAGCCACGATATCCGTGCGATGAATGTCAACTTGGTGGCAATGCACTCAAGGCAAAGCCAGTATCATAATCTACCGCGACACGATTACAATTCCTGTCTGATTTGCTCGGTAAGCAATCAGGGTTGCTCTTTTATATGAGAGGCCCTCCAGCTTCAGATGGATCTTGGGTGGATCCAGGACTACCATGATAAAAATCCTTATCAGGTCAACATGATTCAGATCTTCGATATTTGCCTAATGAATACCAGCTTGGTAGAATTACATGCTAAGCAAGTCCAGCTCGGTTTTCTGACTTCGCATAATTATCAGAACTGTAAAGGATGTCGTGAGAGTGACCACGGCTGTGCACTCGTTTAAAAAACTTTGCAACACTTGTTAAATCATTGGTGGCTTCTAATCTATCTAGATGAAGACACGCAACAAGTCAGTATGATCGACGAGAACCCTACTACGCATCAGAGTCAGGATGCTCGATCAATGGAAACGGACCTAGTGAGGTTACACTGCATTCAAAGCGGACGTGGCCGGGTGCCACCACATAATTATGAACGCTGTAGAGTTTTCTCGGAAAATAACCAAGGATGTTACCTCGTGCGAGCAGCCCTTCAGAGTCAGTTGGACCGCAAAGAGATTCAACCATGTCCAGTTTCAGGGTCCATCAACTTGATACCCGACTATTTCGCTGATCAAATCAAGGATGTTTATGTAATCTCTGATCCTGAGAGGACCAAAGATGTTTGTGCCATCATCCCTCTACTTGACGAATCGAAAATTCTTAACCAGGAACTGATTGAAGTTACTTACGACAGTCAGAGAAATCATAAGGCTCCTATAGTTATCTATTTTCCGGGACCAGTGTCGTACAAGTCTGATAAGGCGATCCCTTACAAATAAGGTGAAACAACAGTTGAGAATGGAAAGGAAATTCCATTACCCTCCGTCGTGAATATTGCAGACATCAGTCGAGTAACACGGAGTGGTCGAATCTTCAACCGAGGAGTTGGAGAACCTAACAGAGAAAAGGAACCTCAAATAGAAGTTCCCAATCCACCGTCGGTCAGTCCTATGATCCCGACCTTCCAAAGAATGATGATGAGATGCTGAAGCTCATCCAAAGGAGTGAATACAACATTGTTGATCAGCTGTTACAAACTTCTTCAAAAATCTCTGTGTTATCTCTATTACTTAGTTCCGAGGCTCACAGGGAAGCTCTGCAAAAAGTCTTAGAACAAGCCTTTGTGGAACAGGATGTAACAATAAAACAGTTCGGTAACATCGTTTCTAACATCACTTCCTGCAACAACTTGGGGTTTAGTAACGAGGAATTTCCAGAGGAAGGCAAAAGTCACAACATGGCGCTCAATATCACAGTCAACTGGTAGATACTGGATCGACCATCAATGTTATGACGAAGTCTACTTAATGCGACTATCATTCAAAGGATCCCCGATGAGGGGCAGTGAGGTCATCGTCAAACCCTTTGACGGGTCTCGGAAAGCAGTTATTGGCGAAGTCGACCTTCCCATAAATATCGGTCATCACACTTTCCAGGTCACTTTCCAGTTCATGGACATCCTAGCAATATACAGCTATTTATTAGGAAGACCTTGGATACACCAGGCTGGGGCAGTCACTTCAACACTGCACCAGAAACTGAAGTTCGTCAAAAACGATCAACTTGTCATGGTCTGTGGAGAACAAGCCTTGATCGTGAGTAACCTTTCATTATCTACTTGTGTAGAGCCAGAGGAGGTTGTTGGAACTCAGTTCCAGGCACTGTCGGTGAGCAATGAGAATCAATCAGAAAAAGAAATGCCGATTTCCTTATACAAAGATGCTCTCGAAGTGATCAAAAGTAACGACGCAAAAGGATGGGGACAACTTGTCATTCCTACTGACAATAAAATAAAGAGGGGTCTTGGTTTTTCCTCAACCTGTACCCAGACTGCTACTAACGATGAAATTCTTCATCCCATTTAGGACTTCTTCCACAGTGGAGGCTTCCTTCACCCAATGTCTCACGAAGTGCATACCATCAACGAGGGTGATCCCTCTGATACAGAGGAAGAGTGGAAGTCCTATCTTAACAAGGACGATTATATGTCTCAGGAAGGGGTGCCTACGCCATTTTGCTATCCCGCGCAGAGTCCGAGATTTATACCCAGGTCAGACGTCAAAATGATATATGGAGATTGTGATCCGGAAGGATGTCGTGCTCCGCCAAACTCATTAGAGGAAAACACTCTGATGAAAGACAACTTTGACCACGACTATTATGGCCCAATCGATGGTCTGCCAATCTGGCAGCCGTACCCAGGAAACTTGGGGCAAGAAAATCAGCCAAACAATGCATATTAGCTGAGCATCATTGAAAAGAATACATGCTTCCCCACCACGTCATGGGATCAACACTCAGGGCACTCAGAACCTATCCAGCATGACGATGAATTTGCAAAGCTTGCAGGACTAGAATTCATCAACTATGCTTTTCCTGAGGTCAACGTCATCGAGAGAGATGACTCCTCCAGTTCCAAAGAAGTGTGGGACACCTTAGGACAACCGAGTGGCAAGTTCGACTACTTGGTCAAGTATACCGCTCCTGAAAGCTCTCGTATCAGGCTCGAAGACATCCAACCAACTGGATGGGGAGATCTGCCCGAGAGCACAAATACTATGCAAAATACAACAGAGGAATCCTCCTACGACAACTCTTTCTGGGAGACAGATTCCAATGATCCTGCTCCACCAGAAATCAGCGTTATTTCTGATGACAAATCAAGGAAGGTACCAGACTTTGTGATTCACCGAGGAGTCCGTCGCCAATGGGTTGTTGTCGATGTCCCGAAGATTATTCATAAGTCTAAGTAATTGCCATCTTTATCTTAACCTTTCACCCTGCCTAGGTGAAACGGCTATTTTGATAGGGCTTACTTTATGTAAATATACCTCTTCGCTTCGCCCAAAGCGACAGAGTTTTGTTTTATAGGGCTGTAGTTTCAAGAATCGACTCGATCATAAATAAAATAACGTCATTCTGTAATTTCCGCATTTATTGCTATTTTCTCTTTTCATTTTTCAGAAAATGGTAATCCTAAAAAACAACTCAATAATAAAAACAAGCAGTTTTCCAAAGAAAATACACTGCACACACTCTTGCATTCTCTCTATCTCTTCTAAAAACAATCATCACGTCATGCAGATTGCTTGTGTTAAACCCCATTGAAACATCCGATCCGATGCCTTCTCCCAACTTTGAATTCCCGGTATTTGGGGCCGAAGAAGAAGTTGACGACGAAATTCCAAAAGAGATCTCCCGATTACTCAGAAAAGAGGAAAGGTCCATTGAGCATCACAAAGAGCCGTTGGAAACGGTCAACTCGGGTTCAGAAGAAGAGAGAAAAGAAGTCAAGATTGGGGCACTACTCAGTTCAACTGTCAAAGAAAGTTGATAAAGCTTCTTAAAGAATTCCCCGATGTGTTTGCTTGGTCCTATCAGGACATGCCAGGGTTGGATACCTGCATCGTGGAACATCATCTACCATTACGATCAGAATGTCCACCAGTAAAACAAAGGTTGAGAAGAACTCAACCAGACATGGCCATCAAAATCAAAGAGGAAGTACATAAACAGATTGACGCGGGTTTCCTCGCCATGTCAAAGTATCCTCAATGGTTAGCCAACATAGTACCGGTTCCGAAAAAGGACGGAAAGGTCCTAATGTGTGTGGATTACAGAGATCTAAACAAGGCTAGTCCAAAGGATGACTTTCCTTTACCACACATTGACATGCTGGTAGACAGTACTGCAAAGTTCAAAGTCTTCTCCTTCATGGATGGATTCTCGGGCTATAATCAGATAAAAATGGCGCCGAAAGACATGGAGAAAACTTCATTCATTACCCCATGGGGTACTTTTTGTTACAAGGTGATGCCGTTCGGTTTGAAGAACGCCGAGGCAACCTATCAAAGGGCAATGACTACTCTGTTTCATGACATGATACACAAGGAAATCGAGGAGTATGTCGATGATATGATTGCCAAATATAAAACAGAAGAGGAGCATGTGATCCACCTGTCAAAACTATTTGAGTGGTTGAGAAAGTACAAACTCTGATTGAATCCCAACAAGTGCACTTTCGGTGTCCGTTCAAGGAAACTTTTAGGGTTCATCGTCAGCCAGAAAGGAATCGAGGTTGATCCTGACAAAGTCATGGCCATTCAAGAAATGCATTCTCCAAAGACTAAAAAACAAGTCAGGGGATTCCTAGGACGTCTGAATTACATCTCCAGGTTTATATTCCTTATGACTTCGACATGCGCGTCGATTTTCAAATTACTCAAAAAGAATCAGGACTGTGTTTAGACAGAAGATTGCCAAACTGCCTTCGACAGTATTAAGAAATACCTGTTGAACCCACCATTCTATCACCTCCAGTAGAAGGAAGACCACTGATCATCTACTTAATAGTCCTAGAGGACTCAATGGGTTGTGTGCTTAGTCAACAAGAAGAAACAAAAAGAAAAGAGTCTGCCATCTACTATTTGAGCAAAAAGTTCACCGACTGCGAGACTCGGTACACTATGCTTGGGAAAACTTGTTGTGCTCCGGCTTAGGCAGCCAAACATCTTCGCCAGTATATGATTCGTCACACTACTTGGTTAATCTCATAAATGGATCCAATCAAGTATGTCTTTGAAAAGCCTGCTCTCACGGGAAGGATTGCCCGTTGGCAGATGCATTTATCAGAATATGACATAGAGTACCATGCTCAGAAAGCCGACAAAGGAAGTATTTTAGCCGATCATTTGGATCATCAACCGATTGACGATCATGAATCAATCGGGTTTGACTTCCCAGACGAAGATGTCATGTACTTGAAAATGAAAGATTGCGATGAACCGCTATCCAGTGAAGGGCCAGAACCAGGTTCCCAATGGGGACTAATATTTGACGGAGCTTTCAACACTTATGGAAATGGAATTAGGGCAATTATCATAACACCTCAGGGTACCCACATTCCTTTCATTGCCAGACTGACATTCAAGTGTACGAACAACGAGGCCGAATACGAAGCTTGTATCATGGGTCTCGAGGAAGCAATCAATTTAAGAATAAAAAACTTGGATGTTCATGGCGAATCAGCCCTGATTATCAATCAGATCAAAGGAGATTGGAACACATATCAATCAGGATTGATTCCTTACAAAGATTACGCGAGAAGGTTGTTACCCTTCTTCAACATAACCGAGTTTCATCATATCCCTCGTGAAGAGAATCACATGGCTGATGCATTAGCCACTCTCTCTTCCATGATTAGTGTAGGTCAATGGAACGACCTACTTAAGATCGACATAATGCGCCTTGAACGGCCCGCTTACATCTTTACGATCGAAGCAGTCATAGAAGACAAACCTTAGTATCACGATATCAAATGCTTCCTTCAGAAACAGGAGTACCCAACTGGGGCATCCAGGAAAGACAGAAAAACTCTCAGAAGACTAGCAGGCAGTTTCTTCCTGAGCGGTGATACACTCTATAAGAGAAACTTTGACATGGTCTTGCTTCGATGTGTAGACAGACCAGAGGCAGACATGCTGATAAAAGAAATTCACGAAGGATCCTTTGGCACTCATGCCAATGGACACACAATGGCGAGAAAAATTATGAGAACAGGGTACTATTGGTTGGCCATGGAATCCGACTGCTACAAGTACATGAAGAGGTGTCACAAGTGTCAGATATACTCAGACAAAATCCATGTACCACCAACGCATCTCAAAGTTGTTTCTTCCCCATGGCCTTTTTCCATATGGGGAATCGACGTGATTGGCTTGATCGAACCCAAGGCTTCGAACGGACATTGGTTCATCCTGGTAGCCATTGATTACTTCACCAAGTGGGTCGAAGCAGCGTCATACGCCAATGTAACCCGACAAATCGTGGTCCGATTACATCCAATTCTGCAACCATACTACGAAGGAAGTAACTAAGGCTTTGATGGGAGGACCATCATAAATTTCGAATACATTGAGATCCTGATGGCTATTATGGCCAGTGAATAGATGAGAATCACTAGGTGAAGTTTCGGATCATCGAACATGTCTCCGTCTACAACTACATCCTTGAAAGGCCTACATTTAAAACCCTGGAAGGAGTCTCGTTGATAATTCACCTAAAGATCAACTTTCACAACATGGAGGACAAAATCGTGGTGATTAAAACCAATTTTGCCTCATCCTGAACTTGTTTTCTGGCTCTATTTGACAAGTAATCCCAACATATAAATTCCATTCCATGGAGGAAAAACATAAGACACATTGGAACTAGATGCTCATTTAGAGGATCCATTCCCCGACAGAGCCGTGAGAAACAAAGATGTTATACAAATAGAAGCACAAAGAAAAGTGGAAAGGCCTAAACTAATAGGAGACTTCATCACGGTCTTGTGAGAGTATATCCAACGAAGATCATTAAGTTTGGTTTAGACTCACCTGAGTCCGTGTGAGAGGCATTGATATAATGTATACAACAAAACTATAATATATTCGTGTGGCCAGAAAAGGATGTTCGGCCTTAACCCCGAAGTAGTATGCTACACTTTGGTCCTCCAGGATGAAGTCTCATATGTAGCACATCGCAGAAGGAAATAATCACCTAAAAAAGTCGAATCAGTTAAAAATTCTCTCAAAGATCTCCTTGGAGTCGAATTCATAACTGAGGTGAAATACACGACATGGTTATCAAGTGTGGTCGTGGTGTGAAAATCCAACAAGAAGTGTTACATGTTAGTTATTAATTCAGACTTAAGTAGAGTGTTCCTGAAGGATGCATATTTGTTTCCTAACATCGAGAAACTCTCCAATTTTTCATTAGGGTTCAATTTATTATCTTTCATGGACACTTACTATGGGGTATGCTGTTGGGTGTGAACGCATGTAGCGAGCAATTTTGGACGTGGTTGTGAAGTACTATCGCTTTGGGGTACTACAGTTGGATTCATTTTTTATCCTATTGAAGCTGATGAAGGAAGGGAAATAGATGTCTCCAATTAACCCTTCTTGCAAACTGAGTTTAAACAGATGACTGTTGGTTTACAGATGCTACAAAGATTGTGGGTCTCTCTTAGGTTATTTTGTTAAGAACACAGTGTCTAGGCTATTGGTAAGATGTTAGGACTGACGCTTTTCGATTGATGTGTGAAGGTATGGGAATTTGTGTTTTTGATTAGTGTGCTCGCTGAGATTTTTTCAATTTTATGCCTACGTATTCCCGTTTAACGAAACAAGGAAATCAGAGTGATCGTAGTTCCTCCTATTCTATGGGAGGAAAAGTTGTTTTGGTGTCTTGTTCAAAGCCCAAGACGTGAAGCTAAATGAGGTTTGTATCTTGTTCAAAGCCCAAGATGTGAAGTTGAAGGGTTTATTTGTATCTTGTTCGAAGCCCAAGATGTGAAGCTAAAGGGTTTTGACTTTAGAGAGAATTTGTCACCTCTAAAAGGGATATTTGGTCTGTTTGTCACAACTGTTGGGGTGACTGATTATAAAGGAGAATTACTTTAACTGGGATATGTGAATCCAGCAATGCCATAATTTCCTTTATAGGGGATTTTCAACCTGAAGGAGAAGAATTTAACTCAGTGTAGGGCAATGCCATCTTTCCTTAGGAATTTCTTGTGCTAAAAGAGGGATAGTGGTGTGGATGTAAATAATCCAGAGGCTTGCCGCTTACAGCAATTAGATGAAGGAAAAGGAGTTGTTGATGTTTGTATACTATGAACGAGGCACAACTTTTGATGCTAAAAGGTTGATTGACTCAACCGAGGTTTCCTTATACAAAGCCTAAGAGGAGGCTAGTGACCATACAAGAGGGTGCTTTTTATCTCTCTCGTACGAAGCCCGAGATAGAGGCTAAAAGGGTTTACTCAACAAGAGAGTGATTTTGTATGTGTCTTGTACGAAGCCCAAGACGGAGGCTAAAGGTGTTTGACTCAACAAGAGAGTCTTTTATACTCAACAAAAGAGTGTTTTTGTATCTCGTACGAAGCCCGAGATAGAGGCAAAAAGGATGTGACTCAACAAGAGAGTCTTTTTGTATCTCGTACGAAGCCCGAGATTGAGGCTAAAAGGTGCGACTCAACAAGAGGGTCTTTTTGTATCTCGTACGAAGCTCGAGATGGAGGCTAAAAGGAGATTGGCTCAACAAGAGAGTCTTTTATACTCAACAAGAGAGTGTTTTAGTATCTCGTACAAAGCCCGAGATGGAGGCTAAAATGTTAGCTCCGCTGGGGAGAATCATTTGTACAAAGCCCAAGAGGAGGCTAACTTTCACGAGGAAAGGATCATTATACAAAGCCTAAGAGGAGGCTATCCATTGGAGACTGTTTCAGTTTAGTGACAGGTCCAGTATGTTGGATAGAAGAGAAAATCAGTTCTTATAAAGGGAACGATTAAAGGTATTGTTGTGCTTTGGTACTGATCAGAGGATCAGGGTTGTTTCCTGATCTTTAAGGAAAGGGGAAATCCAAAGGGTATTTAGACTGTCCAAGTCTACGGGTGTTTTGAGAAATTTATTCTCGGATAGTGAATGATCTTTGTATAATGCCCAAGAGAATGCTGGTATGTTAAGGGATGAATGTCAACCCATTAACAGGTCTGACACTTGACTCAGAAAGACAACTCTAGCAAATTGATGACTAGGTTCTGTTCCTATACCTGTAGAGGTCTCTGGGTCCTTGTACTAAGCCCAAGAGAATGCATGAGAGCTTTTAAGAAGCCGAAGGGTCCTTGTACAACGCCCAAGAGGAGACGGGGATGCTTTTAGGAAGTCTGTGGGTCCCCAAACCCCCGAGAAGTTCAAGACATGCTATTCACTGAGAATAGATCAAGCCAGGAAAGTTCGAGAATTTGGAAGAAACTCAAGAGATGCCATTCACGGAGAAAAGATCGTCTCTGGGAAGTAGAGTTTCTTTGGCGATTTCTAAGAGTGACAGTCTGAGAAAGGGTTCACCGAGAATGTTGCCTTTCACATCTCCATATTGTTTAACCCCAAGAGGAGGGAAGACTGTGTCTGGTAATCCTATGGGGGATCTAGTTTTGACTGTATTTAAGAGTGACCAACAAGGCTTTACCTAGTGCTAGACGTAGTTTCCGGGGAAAACTCTAAATAACTATACTAGTATTACACAGTGGATATTTGACAGGTATATAAAAGTTTGTGAAAGGAGACTTACAATAAGCAGCACCACAATACAGTTATATATATATATATATATATATATATACTCGGTTGTAGAGCTTCCATGTTGTTTGGTTAGTTGTTCAACAAAGAAAGCTTTGATAACAATATTATATTATAAATCAAAGGAGAAAGTGCTTTGAAAGAATTGTTGGGGCTTACAGCTCAAGGAGAGGCCCAAGGTTTTATCAGTGATTGCACTGTTGTTTTAAATTTGTACAGAGGGACTTATACAAGTGACTGAGGCCCAAAAAGGTTTTCTGTACAAAGGGATAGGTCTTACACTCTCTCAAGAGACCCAAAAGTTTATTTTTATACAAGTGGTGGGGGTTACAGCTCAAGGAGAGGCCCAAGGTTTGATTTGAAATGGCGATAGCGCCGAGATTTTCTTTTAACGCAGAGGGACTTATACAATGTGTGAGGCCCAAAATTGTTTTGGTTAAAAGGGGATTAGGTCTTACACTCTATTAGAGGTCCAAAAGTTTATTTTGAAAAGAAATGGGTCTTATAGCTCAAGGAGATGCCCAAATGATTTATTTTAAATGGGCGATGATCGCGCCGAACGTTTTGAAATACAACGGGACTTATACAACATTTGAGGCCCAAAATGGTTTGTATTTACAAAGGATTGGGTCTTACACTCTATTAGAGGCCCAAAAGTTATTTGAAAAGTTTTATGAGGGTTGAATTAATCAAAAACCCTAATTTGTTTTCAAAATGTATTTTAATTGAATAAAAATTCAATTAAAATGATCAAAATTGTTAAACATGTGGAAAACAAATTGTGATCTTGGATTAATGTTTCAAAAATCAGGTTTTGATCCACAACATGATTGGAAATCACTAAAATTTGAAAAATCAAGAGGGAGAAAATATTTTAAATGTCAAAAACAATTAAAATATTAATTCTTTACAAAAATATCAAGTATATAAAATAAATAATATTTTTGGGATTTTTTGGGAAAATAAAATATTTTAACATTTTTGTGAATTATTAAAAAAAGAATCAACTCAAAATCATTAAAACTCAGAGAGAAATTAATTTTTGAATCAATTAAATAAAATCACAAAACTCAAATATTCAATTTTTTTAAAAAGGGCGCCAAGAACAAGGGCAGGAACACGCACCACCCTCCGTTTCTGCAGATTTACGTTTTCTATCCAATCTCACTAAATACTTGATTATATCATGCAATCTACATATCAATCTACTCCTTTTAACCTCACGATCATGTCTATGGTCTTTAATTTCATTTATTTTTAACATGGAATAAGAAATCAAAGAGAAACCTCAAGAACCCTAAAATTTGAATGAAGGTTCACAAATTCCATACACGATTCAAATAATGCAATTGATTGAGGGAAAACACTCCATGCATGATTATGAACATATGGCCAAATTATTGTGCAGCAAAAAATGCATGGATCATAGAGTTAGAAGAGCTCATGCTTACCTCTTGCAGCTGGTGATCGTGTTTTGTGTTAGAGGTGTTGCAGCTTGGTTCCAAGGATATGGACAGCTTTCCTAGGTGCTATGGAGTGTGTCTGGATGCTTGGAGTGGATTGAATTGAGCTGGAACTTGATTTGGCACCTCAACTGCAAATCTGTCAAAGGCTTGTGCAGATGGCTGGTGATTTTGAGAATCTGGTGTTCCATATGTTATGTGAGTGTTTGGATCACTTCTATATGATGTTTATGAGGTGTGTGTATGTGATTGGTTTGGTTGGAATAGCTCTCAAACTCAAAACCCGATAGTGACTTGCCTTAGAATGCAAAATTGGAGTGAAGAAGGAGATTTTGAGGAAAGCATCTGTTTGATGGCTTTGGTGTACTCAAACTTAACACAATTGAGCTCTATTTATAGTAGAGCAAGTTTGTTTTGGCTGCAATAGTGAATGGCAACTGCAGCAGAGGTTTGGCCAATGTTGAGCAATGAGAATCCAAGTATCCTCTAGCCATTGACTAGAGGTTAGGGCACAGGCTACTGGTCCCCTTGGTCTTGGATAAGTCTTGACTGAATTCATTTGGGAATGGCTCAATCCATGCCACCTTGGTGTATGCATTGAATGCTCCAATCCAAAATTGGAGTCTTGTCCCTCTTTAAGGCAATTCTAGGTTTGGCATGCTATTTTTGGTTCCAAAGACTTGGGAGGCTTGGGATCAGAGTTGGTTCCTCCTTGGTCCCCCTTGAGGTGTTCAGATGGATAGAGTTGCTTGCCCTTTGCAAAATTTGGGCAAATCGAGCAAAACTCCAAAATCTGCCTTGCCATGACAGTTTGCAGCAAGACATATTGGCATTGTCATATCTCCTGACTCAAATGGAATTTGATGGAGTTCTTGGCCATTTTGGAAAGCCCTTATATGATACAACAACTGTTTGATCATAGTTGGTTTTGATACTTTTTGGATCCAAGTGAAAAATGCCCCTACATTTGGGAAAAAGTGAAGGCAGATTCTGACTTAGTGAAAATTTCACTAAGTGTTGGAAAAAGTGGCGTTTCATGTTTTCAGCCATTTTGATCATTCCATAACTCAAAATCCATGATGAATTGGAATGAGGTGTAGCTGAAGCTTTTGTAGAGGGCCGTGAGGGCTTCAAATCCAGCTTTGAATGGGGAAAATGGCTTTGTGGCTTAGGAGTTATGATCCTCCAAAGTTGGTACCCTAGCCACTTTATTCCATAACTTAGAAAATTTCTAAGTTTTTATGGTTACCCCTTTTACAAGTTATCCCACTTTTCTTGATTTTTCTTGATGAATGTTGATTCAAATCACACATTGACATCATTTTAGGGTCAAAGAACCATAATTGTGAAAAATCTCAAAAAGTCAAAGTTGACTTTTGTGCACAGTTGACTTTTCGTCAGATGAATTCCAAACTGTGCGATCCTCTATGAAATCAAGTCCTTGACCTAAATCAAACTTGATGGATTTATTTCATAGGTGTTATAGGGTGTATTGAATCATTACCTAGGGTTTGGGAGCATGTCCTGGTCAAAAGTCAAAGCTACAGTTGACTTTTTCCCGCGAAACCCTAATTGTGGTTCAGATGAAATTGAAACTTGTTGCTCAAGCTTCTTGGATTAATCCATTGGTGCAAACGGATCAATGTAGTATGTTAGAGACCCTCAAATCCTCTCTTGTGGTCTTGGCTCATGTTTTGTCCCAAAATTCAACTTAGGGGTGAATTAGGTCAAGAAACCCTAATTCCTGATTTTTGATAAATGCATCCGCTGAGGCTAAATTGACTTGATGATTGGGTTCATGATGTCCCTTGGGGCATCATAGGTTATACTTTGAAGCATTGGCTCATGCCCAGAGGAAAATTTCCATCTGGATGCCCTGGTCGACCAAAACCCTAATTTGGTGACACTGGCGATCTTGTGGCTTAATCCACTTGGAATGCCGCAACATTGTGCTTGATTCTTGAAGTGGGAGTCCTCTTGATCCTTTGTGGATGTTTGAGAGGTTAGACAAGTTGAAGATCATGTCAATTCTTGATTGATCCTTTGTCTAAGAGCTCTGAGAGGGCTTGAAACCCTAATTTTGATAGTAGTGAATGCTCACCCATCTTTGGGGAGACTGATGAGGCATAATGGTTCACCCATATTGTGGCAATAATTTGTACAATGATGGGAAATCTTAGTGGTCAAAATTTGTGGTATGACAGATGCCCCTATTTAATCTTCTTGGACCCGAAGGTGTGAATGGCGAAGGAATTCGGGCATTCGGGGTGCAAGAGGATTAAATATCGGAATACCCTAAATTTTGATGGTGGTTATGAATGGCAGTTTGCCCATTCATCTTCTTTCGCTAAGAAATGATGCATAGAAAAGGTAAACTTCCCCTCGATCCTGGTTTCCTACCAAGGAACTGGTCTCAGTTTCTGATACAAACTTCCCCTCGATCCTAGTTTCCTACCAAGGAGCTGGTCTAAGTTTCTTTTGTCAATAAACATTCTTGACAAAAAAACGCTATTCGTAGCGGTTTTCCTCAAACTTCTCACCGAATTTTCCTGGGCAGATGCCATTTGATGGAAAAAGTTTGATGTCAGACTTGCTGGGGAACCCATTCGTCTGAGTTGTAGAGGTGTACAAACTTCTATGTTGGAGACGCCATTTGTCAACTCTGTTGGGGGAAAACGAGTCTCTTGAGAGACTGCTTCTGCTTGGGGTATTACATCATACTTTTCTCGGGATCTTCCCGGAGAAATGCCATATGATGTGATCCAATTTTGAGGTGCTGGTGACCTTTTCATTAGCGGATTTTTCAGAGAAAACTGCTGTATTACCGAATCTCTGATTAAGAGGCTTTCTCTGGAGATTTTCCCTAATTTGGGAAAGAGGAGATATCATCTTCACTAACGAAGAGTGATGTTTGTCGAAAGTTTTCTGGTTCTTCAGAGGTTCATGTTATCAAAGTGGTCAAGGGCCAATTCTAATCCAGAAATAAACCGGAGGAGAGATTGTTCAGACGCAACATTTCCTGACAAGGAAATAACTGACAACTCGATCGAGAGGACTTCTATCACTAGGGGATAAGACCGACTAGAGTGATAGTGATGCAATATGAATGTGAATGTAATTCAATAATGTATGATGTATGTATGTTTATGCTGACAAAACTAACACGACATATAAACTGACGGATGAACACGACTAGATACTCGGCCACTACGGGGGACGAAGAGGTATCTCTGGTCCAAAAGTAGCAATTCTGCCTTGCTTAGGAGAGATAGTCCCTGTTGGGAGCTATGTTGGTCGGGCTTAGGAGGTAAGAACTCTGCCGAGGGTGTCAGATGGGAAAGTCGTATCTGATACAGTTGATCCTTCATTCAGACGCACTGGTTTAGAAGGAGTACTTTGATTCTGCACTTTGAAGCTCGATTACTTCTGGAGAAGCGAGCGACGTTCTTTCGATGTTCAACAGTCAAAAGAAATTGCCATCTTTATTTTAAAAGCAGAAAAAGTTTAACAAGTAAATTCATTTTTGTTTCATTTCAAGAATCGTTGATCATATTAAAATGTCGTTCTATAAAGCTAAAACAAATAAGAATTGCAAACAAAAGCACAAGGGCTCAAATTTTATTGATAGGATGGAAATCAGCCAAGCGCGTGATTCCATAGAGTATTTACAAAGTTAGAAAATGGTAATTTAAGGGAAAATGGCTATATTGACACATAACGACCGCTATCCTTCTACCAACTTTGAATTTTGGGCATCCTGAGCTTCTGTCAAAGATGACCTTGACTGGGGTTTTTTTTATGGATGGTGTAACTGCTGCTGAGGGACTTGCCCCTTTATTGAACATAGTTACTTGCCATTATCCCTAACTTTTTCCTGGATTATACTGTAATGTTTCCAATCCATCGGGATGATTTTTGATCATGTCTCTAATTTTTGCCTGGACCGCCCTTCCGGGTTTTCAATCCACCGAGACGTTTTTTTAGGCGAAGTATTTCTTGACTACATCAACATTCGTGGGGTAGGTAAATTCCTCTCTGTCCATGGTTGCAAGTCTCAAGGCGCCGCCTGAGAAAGCTTTCTTGACCACATAGGGGCCGTCGTAATTCGGAGTCCATTTTCCCCGAGAATCAGTGAGAAATGATTGTATATTTTTTAGCACAAGGTCTCATTTCCTGAAGACGCGAGGTCGAACCTTTTTGTCGAACACCTTCTTCATTATTTGTTGATACAACTGACTATGGCATAGTGCCGTGATTCATTTCTCTTCGATCAGATGTAGTTCGTCGTGTCGACTTTGACACCATTCAGCTTCTGTAAGCTTTGTTTCCATCAATACCCGGATTGATGTGATCTCTACTTCTATGGGAAGCACTGCCTCCATGCCATATACTAGAGAGAAAGGGGTTGCCCCTGTTGAAGTGTGGACAGATGTGTGATAACCATGAAGAGAAAAGGGTAGCATTTCATGCTAGTCGTTATAGGTTATAACCATCTTTTGAACGATCTTTTTAATGTTCTTATTAGCCGCTTCTACCGCTCCGTTCATCTTGAGTCGGTAGGGAGATGAGTTATGGTGTTCGATCTTGAACTCTGCGCACAACTCTTTTATCATCTTATTATTCAAGTTAGATCCATTATCAGTAATGATCTGGCTCGGAACACCATAACGGAAGATGAGATTATTTTTGATGAATCGGACCACCACTTGTCGGGTTACATTGGTGTATAACGCTGCTTCAAAATAGTCAATGGCTACCAGGATGAACTGATGTCCGTTTGAAGCCATAGATTCAATCGCGCCAAGTATGTCGATTCCCCATATGGAAAAAGGCCATGGGGAAGAAAGAACTTTGAGATTTGTTGGCGGTACATGGATTTTGTCGGAGTATATCTGACACTTGTGACACCTCCTCATGTACTTGTAGCAGTCGGATTCCATGGTCAACCAGTAGTACCCTGCTCTCAAAAATTTTCTCGCCATTGTATGTCCATTGGCATGCGTGCCAAAGGATCCTTCTTGAATTTCTTTTACCAACATGTTTGCTTCTGGTCTGTCTACGCATCGGAGCAAGAACATGTCAAAGTTTCTCTTATAAAGTGTATCACCGCTCAAGAAGAAGCTACCATCCAGTCGTCTGAGGGTTTTTCTGTCCTTCCTTAGTGCCCCAGGTGGGTACTCTTGTTTCTGAAGGAAGTATTTGATATCGTGATACCAAGGTTTGTCGTCTATGACTGCTTCAATCGTGAAGATGTAAGCGGGCCGTTCAAGGCGCATTATGTGATCATAGGTAGGTCGTTCCATTAACCTAAATTAATCATGGAAGAGAGAGTGGCTAATGCCTTAGCCATGTGATTCTCATCACGAGGGATGTGATGAAACTCGATTCTGTTGAAGAAGGGTAACAACCTTCTTGCATAATCTTTGTAAGGAATCAGTCCTGATTGGTATATGTTCCAATCTCCTTTGATCTGATTGACGACCAAAGCTGAGTCGCCATATACGTCCAAGTTCTTGATCCTTAAATCAATTGCTTCCTCGAGACCCATAATACAGGCTTCGTGTTCGGCCTCATTGTTTGTACACTTGAACGTAAGTCTGGCAGTGAAAGGAATGTGGGTACCCTGAGGTGTTATGATGATTGCCCCAATTCCGTTTCCGTAATGGTTGATAGCTCCATCAAAGATAAGTCCCCATTGGGAATCTGGTTCTGGCCCTTCACTGGGTAGCGGTTCATCGCAATCTTTCATTTTTAGATACATGACATCTTCGTCTGGGAAGTCAAATCCGATTGATTCTTGATCGTCAATCGGCTGATGAGCCAAATGATTGGCTAAAATACTCCCTTTAACAGATTTCTGAGCGTGGTATTTGATGTCGTATTCTGATAACAACATCTGCCAACGGCCGATTCTTCCCGTGAGAGCTTGTTTTTCAAAGACATACTTGATTGGATCCATTTCGGAGACCAACTAAGTAGTGTGACGAATCATGTACTGGTGAAGACGTTTGGCTGCCCAAGCTAAAGCGCAGCAAGTTTTCTCAAGCATAGTATACCGAGTCTCACAGTCGGTGAATTTCTTACTCATATAGTAAATGGCAGACCTTTTTCTTTTTGTTTCGTCTTGTTGGCCAAGTACACAACCCATCGAGTCTTCCAAGACTATTAGGTAGATGATCAGTGGTCTTTCTTCCACTGGAGGTGATAGAATCGACGGATTTAACAGGTATTCCTTGATACTGTCGAAGGCGATTTAGTAATCTTCTGTCCAAACGCAGTCCTAATTCTTTTTGAGTAATTTGAAAATCGGCGCACAGGTCGCGGTCATGAGGAATATGAATCTGGAGATGTAGTTCAACCGTCCCAGGAATCCTCTGACTTGTTTTTCAGTTTTCAGAGAAGGCATTTCTTGAATGGCCTTGACCTTGTCAATATCAACTTCAATTCCTTTTTGGCTGACGATGAACCTTAAAAGTTTCCCTGAACGGACACCGAAGGTGCATTTGTTGGGATTCAAGCGGAGTTTGTACTTTCTCAACCGCTCGAATAGTTTTGACAGGTGGGTCACATGCTCCTTTTCTGTCTTAGATTTGGAAATCATGTCATCGACATATACCTCGATTTCTTTGTGTATCATGTCATGAAACAGAGTAGTCATGGCCCTTTGATAGGTTGCCTCGACGTTCTTCAAACCGAACGACATTACCTTGTAACAAAAGGTACCCCATGAGGTAATAAAGGAAGTTTTCTCCATGTCTTTCGGTGCCATTTTGATCTGATTATAGCCCGAGAATCCATCCATGAAGGAGAAAACCTTGAACTTTGCTGTACTGTCAACCAGCATGTCAATGTGTGGTAAAGGAAAGTCGTCCTTTGGACTAGCCTTGTTTAGATCTCTGTAATCCACACACATTCTGACCTTGCCGTCCTTTTTTGGAACTGGTACGATGTTGGCTAACCATTGAGGATATTCAAACGTAGCGAGAAAACCTGCGTCAATCTGTTTATGTACCTCCTCTTTGATTTTGATGACCATGTCCGGGTGAGTCCGTCTCAACCTCTGTTTTACTGGCGGACATTCCGATTTCAACGGTAAGTGATGTTCCACGATGCTGGTATCCAACCCTGGCATGTCCTGATAGGACCAAGCAAACACATCGGGAAATTTTCTAAGAAGCTTCGTTAAACTTTCTTTGGCAGTTGGACTGAGCAGTGCCCCAATCCTGATTTCTTTTCTCTCTTCCTCTGAGCCCAAGTTTACTGTTTCCAATGGCTCTTTGTGAGGTTCAATGGAACTTTCCTCTTGTCTGAGTAATCGGGAGATCTCTTCTGGAATTTCGTTGTCAATTTCTTCTTCAGCCCCAAATACCGGGAATTCAAAGTCGGGAGAAGGCATCAGATCGTATATTTCAACGGGGTTTAAAACAAGCAATCTGCATGACGGTATGATTCGTGTTTAGAAGAGATAGAGAAAATGCAAGAGTGTGCAGTGTATTTTTTTTTGAAAAACTGCTTGTTTTTATTATTGAGTTGTTTTTTAGGATTACCATTTTCTGAAAAAGCGAAAAGAGAAAACAACAATTAATGCGGAAATTACAGAACGACATTATTTTATTAATAAACAAGTCGATTCTTGAAACTACAGCCCTATAAAACAAAACTCTATCGCTTTGGGCGAAGCGAAGAGGGAAATTTACAGAAAACGATCCCTATCAAAACATCCGTTTCACCTGGGCAGGGTGAAAGGTTAAAGTAAAGACGACAATTACTTTGACTTATGAACAATCTTCGGAACATCGACAGCAACCCATTGGCAGCGAAATCCTCGGTGAATCACAAAGTCTGGTACTTTCCTTGATTTGTCTTCAGAAATAACGCTGATTTCTGGTGGAGCAGGATCGTTGGAGTATGTCTCCCAGGCAGAGTTGTCGTAGGAGGATTCCTCAGTTGTATTTTGCAGATTATTTGTGCTCTCAGGCAAATCTTGCCATCCAGTTGGTTGGATGTCTTCGAACCTGATACGAGAGCTTTCAGGAGCGGTGTACTTGACCATATAGTCGTATTTACCACTCGGTTGTCCCAAGGTGTCCCACACTTCTTTGGAACTGGAGGAGTTATCTCTCTCGATGATGTTGACCTCGGGAAACGCATAGTCGATGAATTCTAGTCCGGCAAGCTTTGCCAATTCATCATCATACGGGATATGTTCTGAATGACCTTAGTGTTGATCCCATGACATGGTGGGGGCACAGGTATTCTGTTTAATGACGCTCAGCCAATTTTCATTGTTCGGCTGATTTTCTTGCCCCAAGTCTCCTGGGTACGGCTGCCAGATAGGCAGGCCATCCATTGGGCCATAATAGTTGTGGTCAAAGTTGTCTCTCATCAGAGTGTCTTCCTCTAATGAGTTTGGTGGAGCACGGCATCCTTTCGGATCACAATCTCCATATATCATTTCGACGTCTGACCTGGGTATAAATCTCGGACTCTGTTCGGGATAGCAAAATGGCGTAGGCACCTCTTCCTAAGACATATAACCGTCCTTATTAAGATAGGACTTCCATTCCTCATCCGTACCAGAGGAATCCTCCTCGTTGATAGTATGGACTGTTTGAGGCACTGGGCGAAGGAAACCTCTACTGTGGAAGAAGTCCTGCATGGGATGAAGACTTCCATCATTAGCAGCTATCTGGGCACAGGTTACAGAAAAACCAAGACCCTTCTTTGTTTTATTATCGGTAGGAATGACAAGTTATCCCCATCCTTTCGTATTGTTATTTTTTATCACTTCGAGAGCATCTCTGTATGAGGAAATCGAGGTTCCTTTCTCTGGTTGATTCTCATTGCTCACCGAAAGTGCTTGGAACTGAGTCCCAACAGCCTCCTCGGGTTCTACATAAGTAGACGATGACAGGTTACTCACAAGCAAGGCTTGCTCTCCACAGACCATGATGAGTTGATCGTTCTTGACGAACTTCAGTTTTTGGAGCAGCGTCGAAGTGACTGCCCCAGCCTGGTGTATCCAAGGTCTTCCTAATAAATAGTTGTACGCTGCCCGGACGTCCATGACCTGGAAAGTGATTAAGAAAGTGTGAGGACCAATAGTTATGGGAAGGTCGACTTCGCCAATAACTGCTTTCCGAGATCCGTCAAAGGCTTTGACGATGACCTCACTGCCCCTCATCGGGGATCCTTTGAATGATAGTCACATTAGAGTGGACTTCGGCATAACGTTGATGGCCGATCATGTGTCTACCAGTACGCTGGCTAAAGCATCGTCCTGGCAGTTAACTGTGATATTGAGCGCCATGTTGTGACTTTTGCCCCCCTCTGGCAAATCCTCATCACTGAATCCTAAGTTGTTGCAGGAAGTAATGTTAGAGATGATGCTATCAAACTGTCGTATTGACACATCCTGTTCCACAAAGGCCTGCTCTAAGACTTTCTGTAAAGCCTCCCTGTGGGCTTCGAAACTGAGTAAAAATGATAGCACTGAGATCTTTGAAGGAGTCTGTAACAGTTGATCAACAATGCTGTATTCACTCCTTTGGATGAGCTTCAACATCTCATCATTGTTTTTCGAAAGGTTGGGATTACTGGATTGACCGACCGGTGGATCAGGAGCTTCTGTCGGAAGTTCCTTTTCTTTGTTAGGTTCTCCAACTCCTCGGTTGAAGATTCGACCGCTCCGTGTTACTCGACTGATGTCTGTAATATTCACGACGGAGGGTAATGGAATTTCCTTTCCATTCTCGATTATTGTTGCACCGTATTTGTAAGGGATCGCCTTAGCTGATTCATACGGTAAGGGTCCTGGCAGATAAATAACTACAGGAGCCTTCTGATTTTTCTGACTGTCGTAGGTAACTTAAATCAGTTCCTGGCTAAGAACTTTTGATTTGTCCAATAGAGGGATGATGGTACAAACATCCTTGTTCCTTTCAGGGTCAAACATTACAACCACGTCTCTGATCTGATCAGCGAAGTAGTCCGGCGTCCAGTCAACGGACCCTGAAGCTAGGTTTGGGTGAATCTTTTTGCGATCCAACTGACCTTGGAGAGCTGCTCGCACGAGGTAGCATCCTTGGTTATTCTCAGAGCAGACTCTACAACATTCGTAGTTATGTGGTGGCACCTGGCCACGCCCGCTTTGAATGCAGTGCAACCTTACCAGGTTTGTTTCCATAGATCGGACATCTTGATTTTGACGCCGAGTAGGGTTTCCATTAAGCACACTGATTTGTTGCGTGTCTTCGTCCATGTAGATCGGAAGCCACCGGTGGTTTAACAAGTGTTGTAAAGTTCTCTGAATGAGAGGACACCCTTGGTTACTCTCATAACATCCTTTACAGTTCTGATAATTATGCGAAGTGAGAAAACCGAGCTGGACCTGCCTGGCATGTAACTCCACCAAACTGGTATTCATCAGACGAATATCGAAGATTTGAATCATGTTGATCTGATAAGGATTTCTATCGTGGTAGTCCTGGATCCATCCAAGATCCATCAGACACTGGAGGGCCTCTTGTACAAAAGAGCATCCCTGTTTGTTTACCGAGCAAGTCAGACAGGAATTGTAATCGTGCCGTGGCAGATTATGATACTGGCTTTGCCTTGAGTGCATAGCCACCAAGTTGACATTCATTGCACGGATGTCGTGGTTCTGAATGATGTTGAAATTCGTATAGGTCATGTTGACTCCACGAACTTGGTGCTCTTGGATCCACCCAAGATCCAATTGTTCCTGTAGAGCTGATTGCACCACAGCACATCCCTGATTGTCTTTAGAGCAGATATCACACTGGTGATAATTGTGAGGTGGCACATGGCCATATCCACTCTGTCTACAATGCATCTTGACCAAGTTGGCCCTTAGCAAGAGTACATCATGAATTTGATAGGTGTTGTTAGACTCTCCCTCTATCAAATTGACTGCAACTTTCTCATGTCGAGGCAGCGGGTTTGTGAGAACATTTGGATTCGTATCTTTGAAAGATAAGACCCCACTCCTAACAAGCTTTTGCATGTCGTATTTGAAATTGAGACAGTTCTCTATGTTATGCCCTAGTCCTCCTTGATGGTAAGGACAAGTTTGATCCACTTTGAACCAGAAAGGAGGAATTTTCCGGTACCGTAAGAGGAGACTTAGTTTGAACGTGCCCCTTGACCAGTAGTAACGAAAACAGTTCTGTGTATAACACAGGTATAGGGTCAAACCCTGGGGGTCGCGTTGTACGGTTGTTGTTATATGGAGGACGAGTCTGCTTAAGAGGTTGTTGTGTCCTTTGTTGAAGTTTTTGTTGATTAGGTTGGCTCTGTGCAACCTGAGGTTAATACGTAGGAATAGGCGCGGGGTTGATAGCAGGAGTTACAGCTGCTACTGGTTAATAACGTCGCCTTTGCTTTCCGAGAGAGATATTCCTAATATCTTTCTCTTTTTTCTTAGGGAGAGCACTACCGTATCATTTTGTACTACTTGATGATCCAGCGTCTTTAACTAAACGTCCTTCTCGAAGGGCTTCCTCAAGACGAACTCCTATGCTCACCATCTTGGTGAAGTCACTGGGCGCACTGGCAACCATTCTGTCGTAGTAAAATGAGCTCAACGTCTTTAAAAAGATCTTTGTCATCTCTTTTTCCTCAAGAGGTGGACAAATCTGGGCAGCAATTTCATGCCATCTCTGAGCGTATTCTTTAAAGGTTTCCTTGTCCTTTTGTGACATTGATCTGAGTTGATCTCTGACTGGTACCATGTCTAGATTATACTTGTACTGCTGAACGAAGGCAGTGCCCAGATCTCTGAATGTGCCGATCGTGGCGCGGTTTAAACCCATGTACCATTTTAATGCGGCACCGGTTAAACTATCCTGAAAGTAGTGAATCAGTAGCTCCTGATTCTTTGTCTGAGCTGACATTCACCGAGCGTATATCACCAAGTGAATCTGAGGGCAAGAGTTACCCTTGTATTTTTCAAAGTCGGGCACTTGGAACTTGTGCGGAACTTTCACATTGGGGACTAAGCAAAGGTCCGCAGCGTCCTTTCCAAATAGATCCTGACCGCGAAGGGCTTGCAGTTCTTTCTGCATTTCCAAAAACTGTTCCTGGAATTCATTCATTTTGTCGAACATGCTGTCATTTCCACCAGATGGTGTCTGTGGAATCTGTCCTTCCGAGACAGTGTGTACCACGGGAGGTGGTATAGTCATTATGGCAGAGACTCTCGGTGTCTCCCAAAGTTTGTAACCTTCAGGAGTTGTGGTCATGCCCCTGGCATCTTCGCTTTCCCGAAGTTTGTAACCTTCAGTCCCAGCGGCTCCTGCTGCGGTTCCCTGATCCTCATTGATCGGCGAAACATATCCTTCCAGGATATAGTTAATAGGCATGCCCCAGGGACGATCTTTCGGCATTTTGTACCTAGGATCGGACTTCTCCACTATGGGCGTCGATGTGATCTCTGAGATCACAGTCCTTTGTTGTTGCATCTGAGCTTCTACTAGAGCTTGCATGTCGTTATGAAGCTTTCTCAGATCTTCTTTCAGAGTGTCGGTTTCTTCTCTCAACTCTCTGTTCTCTTCCTCGAGATCATCCATCTTTTTCTGACGATCGGCCCGAGTATTGTACGAATGAGACAGTTTGACTCTAGAACCGAGACGCAAACGTGAGATTCGTAGGTAAGAAAAATGTGTTTATGAGAATGATGAATGCAATGATTATTAATTATTTTTTGTTTTTGTTTATTCAAAGTAAACTTCGACAATTATATTGCAAATATCAAACTGTGGGGAAACCCCGTTTTATTGAATTCAAAAGATTGCGGAAATGGAAATACAGTAGATTACAAAGTGCTGGAAAAGGAAACCTAAACTAATGGATCCTGAGTCCTCTCTGAGGAGAGCTCAAGTGCTGGTTCGGGTGCTTTCCTTTTCTTTGACCAGGGCTCTAGGGCCATTGTCGGGTTGTCATTCCTTTGCCAAGTGAAAGGCGTAAGCAAACTCCTTTGGTCATCCTGATTCTCTACAGCATGTTGCTCTAAAATCTCAATCAGAGCATCTTTTTCTCTTAACAGTTGCTGTATTTTCTTACATTCCACATTGAGAATACGATACTTGTTCCTCCAAGACCTCTTCTCCTGCTAAACTTTACTGAGAGTAACCTGAAGCTTTTTCGCCTCAGACATAAAATAAAGGGCAGAGTCCCTTAATGGAAGAACTTCCTGGCGAGGGTAAGGCATCCTCAGCTTGAGAGCTCTAGTTTGTACCCAGTGGAGATAAGGCTCCACCGAGACACAGTCTGGTTTTCCTAGAGACTCTCATCCTTTCCTATGAACGTGTTTCCAAGCGTGCTCTATTTCCTTCTTTAGTGCCTTGTCATTTTCTCCTTCTTTGAAGAAAAGACCTTCCAGATGAGCATTGCGCGGAACATGCCTCATTGGGTATCCAAATTGCCGACGAACCAATATCGGATGATAGTTAATTCCTCCCTTAGTTCCTATAAGGGGTACATTTGGGAAATTTCCACAACGGTCAATGATTCTGATCCCGTCGTAGATTCGATTGTACCAATCGATGTCAGAGTTGGTAAGAGACATGATTCTTTGTGACCAACGTAAAGTATTCTTTTGATCCCAAAATGCAGCAGACTTGGGCAAATGGGAAGTGAACCATTTGTAAATCAAGGGTACACAGCACGTGATCATTCCTCCGCTGTATAAATTCCTTAAGTGTACCGAATGATACGCATCTGTGAGCAAGGTCGGTACAGGGTTTCCAATCAGGAAAATCTTAATGGCATTGATATCTACGAAGTTATCAATGTTTGGAAACAAAAATAACCCGTAGGTGAGCAAAACAAAGATACTCTCGAAAGCGGCCATGTTCCCTATACTGGCAAAGTACATGGCTTTTTTTTGTCAAGAACTGGGCTGGCAAACCTTGGATGTCACCCTTAGTAGTCATGTGAGTCCTGACTTCTGACTCGTCCAAATAAATTGATCTTGCAATGGTTTGATCCTTTGGAATTTCTTCTAGACCAGAAAAAGGAGCCTGATTAGTGATGTGTAAATCAGTCAGGTGAGATTACTCCTCCAGCGTTGGTGCAAGCTGATAATCCGGGAACGTGAAACAGTGATAAACTGGATCGTAGAACTGGATTAGCGTGGACAGGATTCCTTCAATTACGTGGACCCTTAATAAGGACAGCAGTCCTCCATACTTGGCTCTGAAAGCCTCGTGGTTGGTGATCATTCTCGCCAAACCTCTTAAATCCTCTAACTTTGGAACCTTGAAGGTGTACTTATGAATTTTCCTTCTATCGAAATCCATTAGCGCAATCTCCTTTCTCTGATATTTGCAATCATTGTCTTAGTTTAATTTGAAAAAGAGAGACTAGAAGAGAAGATTTTATTTGTTTGAATGTTTTTTAAATGAATGTATGAATGCAGCACACTAAAACATAGAAAAAACATGGGGTCAAAGGGTAGGTGTCATGAAGTCAAGGCTCAACTCCCCCCCAAAAGGTTTATACTGGTTATTTTTTGTACCTGTCCGCAAAATCATTGACCCCTCTGGGATAACAACAGCAAGCGGATCGCCAGCGAGCTAATGTATCCTAGAGTGATCTGAGAGTAGTATCGCGTGACAACTATTTACGATAGCTTCCGCACTACAAAATGGCTTAAGTCTGCTAAAAACCTCAGCTTCTCAGATAACCCAGTCGACCACACTACTTTCAACAACTGAAGTTGTATAGGCAATGTATCTGCAAAGGGAGTCTCCACTGAGTTTGATGGTCGATCGGGGGCTCTTAACTGGAATTCACTCCCAGTAAGATTACCCGCATTGCCATCACCTATCTTAGGTGTATACTCAATCTTTCCACATGCGGCATCACACACATTCCCATTAGCAGAAAAATAAACACAGATATCATTTAGGAAAAGCAGTATATATATTTGTCTTAATTATCTTAGACCTCTAATCTTATGATTTTATACAGACAATGACTCCCCAGCAGAGTCGCCATTTCTATGATATGAATGTGAACTTAAGGTTTCTACCTAAGAGATGGGAAGAGAACAAGATCTCGAATCGTCCCCAATGAAGTCGCCATTTTTTCTGTAGCGAACGATTTTAGACGTGGTTGCGAAGCACTATCGCTTTGGGGTACTACAGTTTGATTCATTTTTTATCCTATTGAAGCTGATGAAGGAAGGGAAATAGATGTCTCCAATTAACCCTGCTTGTAAACTGAGTTTAAACAGATGACTGTTGGTTTACAGATGCTACAAAGATTGTGGGTCTCTCTTAGGTTATTTTGTTAAAAACACAGTGTCTAGGCTATTGGTAAGATGTTAGGACTGACGCTTTTCGATTAATGTGTGAAGGTATGGGAATTTGTGTTTTTGATTAGTGTGCTCGCTAATATTTTTTCAATCTTATGCCTACGTATTCCCGTTTAACGAAACAGGGAAATCAGAGCGATCGTAGTTCCTCCTATTCTATGGGAGGAAAAGTTGTTTTGGTGTCTTGTTCAAAGCCCAAGACGTGAAGCTAAATGAGGTTTGTATCTTGTTCAAAGCCCAAGATGTGAAGCTGAAGGGTCTATTTGTATCTTGTTCGAAGCCCGAGATATGAAGCTAAAGGGTTTTGACTTTAGAGAGAATTTTTCACCTCTAAAGGGGATATTTGGTCTGTTTATCAAAACTGTTGGGGTGACTGATTATAAAGGAGAATTACTTTAACTGGGATATGTGAATCCAGCAATGCCATAATTTCCTTTATAGGGGATTTTCAACCTGAAGGAGAAGACTTTAACTCAATGTAGAGCAATGCCATCTTTCCTTAGAAATTTCTCATGCTAAAAGAGGGACAGTGGTGTGGATGTAAATAATCCAGAGGCTTGCCGCTTACAGCACTTAGATGAAGGAAAAAGAGTTGTTGATGTTTGTATACTGTGAACGAGGCACAACTTTTGATGCTAAAAGGTTGATTGACTCAATCGGGGTTTCCTTATACAAAGCATAAGAGGAGGCTAGTGACCATACAAGAGGGTGCTTTTTATCTCTCTTGTACGAAACCCGAGATAGAGGCTAAAAGGGTTGACTCAACAAGAGAGTAATTTTGTATGTGTCTTGTACGAAGCCCAAGACGGAGGCTAAAGGTGTTTGACTCAACAAGAGAGTCTTTTATACTCAACAAGAGAGTGTTTTTGTATCTCGTACGAAGCCCGAGATAGAGGCTAAAAGGATGTGACTCAACAAGAGAGTCTTTTTGTATCTCGTACGAAGCCCGAGATTGAGGCTAAAAGGTGTGACTCAACAAGAGAGTCTTTTTGTATCTCGTACGAAGTCCGAGATGGAGGCTAAAAGGAGATTAGCTCAACAAGAGAGTCTTTTATACTCAACAAGAGAGTTTTAGTATCTCGTACAAAGCCCGAGATGGAGGCTAAAAGGTTAGCTCCGCTGGGGATAATCATTTGTACAAAGCCCAAGAGGAGGCTAACTTTCCTGAGGAAAGGATCATTATACAAAGCCTAAGAGAAGGCTATCCGTTGGCGACTGTTTCAGTTTAGTGACAGGTCCAGTATGTTGGATAGAAGAGAAAATCAGTTCTTATAAAGGGAACGATTAAAGGTATTGTTGTGCTTTGGTACTGATCAGAGGATTAGGGTTGTTTCCTAATCTTTAAGGAAATGGGAAATTCAAAGGGTATTGATACTGTCCAAGTCTACGGGTGTTTTGAGAAATTTATTCTCGGATAGTGAATGATCTTTGTATAATGCCCAAGAGAAGGCTAGTATGTTAAGGGATGAATGTCAACCCATTAACAGGTCTGACACTTGACTCAGAAAGACAACTCTAGCAAATTAATGACTAGGTTATGTTCCTATACCTGTAGAGGTCTCTGGGTCCTTGTACTAAGCCCAAGAGAAGGCATGAGAGCTTTTAAGAAGCTGAAGGGTCCTTGTACAACGCCCAGGAGGAGGCGGGGATGCTTTTACGAAGCCTGTGGGTCCCCAAACCCCGAGAAGTTCAAGACATGCTATTCACTGAGAATAGATCAAGCCAGGAAAGTTCGAGAATTTGGAAGAAACTCAAGAGATGCCATTCACGGAGAAAAGATCATCTCTGGGGAGTAGAGTTTCTTTGACGATTTCTAAGAGTGACAGTCTGAGAAAGGGTTCACCGAGAATGCTACCTTTCACGTCTCCATATTGTTTAACCCCAAGAGGATGGAAGACTGTGTCTGGTAATCCTATGGGGGATCTAGTTTTGACTGTATTTAAGAGTGACCAACAAGGCTTTACCTAGTGCTAGACGTAGTTGCCGGGGAAAACTCTAAATAACTATACTAGTATTACACAGTGGATATTTGACAGGTATATAAAAGTTTGTGAAAGGAGATTTACAGTGAGCAGCCCCACACTACAGTTATATATATATATATGAAAGCGGATAAAGAAAGCGGGTAAACACTTACTCGGTTGTAGAGCTTCCATGCTGTTTGGTTAGTTGTTCAACAAAGAAAGCTTTGATAACAATATTATATTATAAATCAAAGGAGAAAGTGCTTTGAAAGAATTATTGGGGCTTACAGCTCAAGGAGAGGCCCAAGGTTTTATCAGTGATTGGACTATTGTTTTGAATTTGTACAGAGGGACTTATACAAGTGACTAAGGCCCAAAAAGGTTTTCTGTACAAAGGGATGGATCTTACACTCTCTCAAGAGGCCAACAAGTTTATTTTTATACAAGTGGTGGGGCTTACAGCTCAAGGAGAGGCCCAAGGTTTGATTTGAAATGGCGATAGCGCCGAGATTTTCTTTTAACGTAGAGGGACTTATACAATGTCTGAGGCCCAAAATTGTTTTGGTTAAAAAGGGATTGGGTTTTACACTCTATTAGAGGCCCAAAAGTTTATTTTGAAAAGAAATGGGTCTTATAGCTCAAGGAGAGGCCCAAATGATTTATTTTAAACGGACGATGATCGCGCCGAACGTTTTGAAATATAACGGGACTTATACAACATTTGAGGCCCAAAATGGTTTGTATTTAGAAAGTATTGGGTCTTACACTCTATTAGGAGCCCAAAAGTTATTTGAAAAGTTTTATGAGGGTTGAATTAATCAAAAACCCTAATTAGTTTTCAAAATGTATTTTAATTGAATAAAAATTCAATTAAAATGATCAAAATTGTTAAACATGTGGAAAACAAATTGTGATCTTGGATTAATGTTTCAAAAATCAGATTTTGATCCACAACATGATTGGAAATCACTAAAATTTGAAAAATCAAGAGGGAGAAAATATTTTAAATGTCAAAAACAATTAAAATATTAATTCTTTACAAAAATATCAAGTATATAAAATAAATAATATTTTTGGGATTTTTTGGGAAAATAAAATATTTTAACATTTTTGTGAATTATTAAAAAAAGAATCAACTCAAAATCATTAAAACTCAGAGAGAAATTAATTAAATAAAATCACAAAACTCAAATATTCAAATTTTTGAAAAAGGGCGCCAAGAACAAGGGCAAGAACACGTGCCACCCTCTATTTCTGCAGATTTGCGTTTTCTATCCAATCTCACTGAATACTTGATTATATCATGCAATCTACTCGTTTCAACCTCACGATCATGTCTATGGTCTTTAATTTCATTTATTTTTAGCATGGAATAAGAAATCAAAGAGAAACCTCAAGAACTCTAAAATTTGCATGAAGGTTCAGAAACTCCATACACGATTCAAACAATGCAGTTGACTTTTGTGCACAGTTGACTTTTTGTCAGATGAATTCCAAACTGTGCGATCCTCTATGAAATCAAGTCCTTGACCTAAATCAAACTTGATAGATTTATTTCATAGGTGTTATAGGGTGTATTGAATCATGTCCTAGGGTTTGGGAGCATGTCCTGGTCAAAAGTCAAAGCTACAGTTGACTTTTTCCCGCGAAACCCTAACTGTGGTTCAGATGAAATTGAAACTTGTTGCTCAAGCTTCTTGGATTAATCAATTGGTGCAAATGGATCAATGTAGTATGTTAGAGACCCTCAAATCCTCTCTTGAGGTCTTGGCTCATGTTTTGTCCCAAAAGTCAACTTAGGAGTGAATTAGGTCAAGAAACCATAATTCCTGATTTTTGATAAATGCATCCCCTGAGGCTAAATTGACTTAATGATTAGGTTCATAATGTCCCTTGGGGCATCATAGGTTATACTTTAAAGCATTGGCTCATGCCCAGAGGAAAATTTCCATCTGGAGGCCCTGGTCTACCAAAACCCTAATTTGATGACACTGGCGATCTTAAGGCTTAATCCACTTGGAATGCTGCAACATTGTGCTTGATTCTTGAAGTGGGAGTCCTCTTGATCCTTTTTGGATGTTTGAGAGGTTAGACAAGTTGAAGATCATGTCAATTCTTGACTGATCCTTTGTCTAAGAGCTCTGAGAGGGCTTGAAACCCTAATTTTGATAGTAGTGAATGCTCACCCATCTTTGGGGAGACTGATGAGGCATAATGGTTCACCCATATTGTGGTAATAATTTCTACAATGATGGGAAATCTTAGTCGTCAAAATTTGGGGTATGACAACGCAGAAGTAGAAAAACAATCTAGAAGGGGTGAATATACCCAAATTAAAAATGCAACTTCCATTTTCCAAAATCAGAGTATTTTCAAAATGATTTATGCGCGGAAGGTTTGAAGCGAAAATGAAAATTATACAATCGATATTGATCTAGCAAACACACAGTTCGTTTCACAAATATCCGGAAGGTGTGAAAAGTACACAAGAAGGGGGAATTGTGTTTTGCGTTTTCTTATTATTTAGCTTCTGATCAGAGTTTCAGAGTCAGAACTGATGTTCAGATTCTGAGTTAATTCGTTTGGCAATGGATACAACAAAAGTAAATAAAATAATAGCAGAAGACACAAAAGATTTATATTGGTTCCTCCCCTAATTGAGAGTAGTCCAGTCCCCTTGCCTCACAAGATCTTTTCATTATAACCACTTCATGATTACAATTGCTTATGCTTCTGCATAAGACTTTTACAACTGCTCAGACCAGCTGTCTGAGACTTCTCTTGCGTAGAGTGTATGTCTAAGACTTCCTTTGCTCACACCATGTGACTGAGCCACCTGCTCATCTGTCTTTTGGTTGAGACTTCCCTTTGCTTAGAGCACGTGTCTAAGACTTCCTTTGCTCACATCCTCTGGCCGAGCCACCTGCTCTTATAGCCATCCAGACTGAGACTTCCCTTGCTCAAGCTGCACTCGAGACTTCTTGCTCAATTAGACTAGATGAATAAGACTTTCACAGCTCAAGCACTTAAGCAATGAGACTTACGTGGCTTAAGAATCTTGGCTCAAGATTTGTTGCTTGAATCCTAATGAGACAAGACTTTTTTGCTCAAGCACATAGCAGGAGACTTAATATAAACTATTGAAGGCTCAGCAGAATAGAGAACAAGGTGTACATGATGCAAGCATCAGAGGTATGTGAGATCACCATAACAAAGACCTAAAGCACTTAATATTTCTAATATATACAAAGGTAAGAAATCTTAAGGTTTTACAATTACAATCTAAAACAAAAAATCTGCATATTACATTGAGTTGATAATTGCTTGATCTTGCTACTCCTTCAACAGAAGAATCCTTGTTAAAATTCAAGCTTGAATCTTCACCCATATATATAGCCTTTCCAGAAAATAGTCGTTGAGAAGGTGACTTGATCAAGTGTCTTTGCTTTTACTCCATAGTACAAGAGACGTTGAAGATGGATGCACAACAGATTCTGAATCCAGTGTGTAAAACGTTTAAACTATAAGTCTTCAAGAGGTTCTATACTAATAGAGCCGTTGGAAGCAGACATCCATAGAACGTATCATCTTTTCTTAATCCTTGCAATCTTGTAGACTCGAGTTGGCAGGCTGATAAGACAATACAACTTGCTTTCAGTAGTACGGATAGTCCACAGCTTTATCACCAACTCTGAATGGTACCAGATGTTGATATACAATTACTAAGTGTAGAAACTCGTCTGAATGCTGAGGCCTTCAGTTCAGAGTCTTCGTCAAACCACACTAGCAATTATTCTTCAGACTCTGCCACCAGAAGCTAGCAATGAAGCAACTCCAAGTGTGTCTAAGTAAAACAAATTATGATTATTTATGTACAAGAACCTGCATAAATAAAACACACATCAAATAAACCATTTTTCTTTTAATACTTTTGTTATCATCAAAACTAATAGAGAAAATGTCAAGAACAAATCTTGTTCTAACAATCTCCCCCTTTTTTAGCATGGTGTAACCGGTTACACCATTTCAGGTAACCAGTTACACCTGACATTTTTTTCCAAATTCTTGTTATTTTGGGACTGTTTTGCATGATTTTCTTGTATACTTTCCCTTGCTTGCCTATATTGATGCCAATGCCATTGTTTTAGGTCAGTACCTACTTGCAATAATTTTTACTGAATTAATTGCATAATTTTCCTTGTTTATTTTGCAATTTTGGTATATGTTTAAAGCACTTTTTACACTTTTTTGCTTATGTGTTAACATGATAATGCTTAGAAATGCATGCTAGCTTGTCATTGTTAATGCTTTGTTCTTCGAATTGATGCATTAGATTTGTTCTTGTTTGAGAAAATTTAATCTTGTTTAACATTATCTCCTACACTTGCTTTGATAATCTTTTAACTTGCTTGAAAGATTATTGGCAATTCTTCCCCCCTTGATTGATTGATCAAAACCTTGATTTGATTGATTAATTGCCCCCAGTCTCTTCTTTGGGATCTTGTTAGAGCCTCTTCTTTTTTGATCCTGGTTCAAGATGGGCGACTGAACAAATGACCTAGAGCACTGTACAAATTGCATCGTCAATCCTGTCAATCGCAATTTCTGCACTACGCTTTGGGTGCTAGAGAAGGAATGAGAATGGAGAATTCCTACACTCATTCTGACTATTTTTGGTAGGGGACGAATGACCCTGAGCCTGGAATAGTCACCTCTATCCCCAGACCGCAGTGTCTCTTGAGTCGATCCTTGGATACTATTCCTACACCAGTCTTTCCTCTCCCTTTTGAGTTAGCAACCTTCTCTTGGTTCAACACGCTTTCCTCGGTTAATCACTGCCTGTCAGTTAACATACCGAGTCCATATAGGTTAACACATTCTCTTGGTTACAAACCCTTTCCTCGGTTAACCACTGTCTGTTAGTTAACATACCGAGTCCCTTTGGGTTAACACTTTCCCTTGGTTCAACACCATTTTCTCGGTTAAACACTGCCTGTCAGTTAACATACCGAGTCTCTTTGGGTTAACACCTTCTCTTAGTTCAACACCTTTTCCTTCGGTTAAACACTGTCAGCCAGTTAACATATCGAGTCCCTTGGGGTTAACACATTTTCTTGGTTCAACACCCTTTCCTTCGGTTAACCACTGCCTGCCAGTTAAAAGACCAACTCCCCTTCCTTATCTTAACCATTGTTTATTAGTTAACATACCGAGTCCCTCTTAGGTTAGCAACCTCCTCTCAGTTTAATCACAATTTCCTTCGGTTAACCACTGCCTGTCAGTTAAAATACCGAGTCCTCTTTGGGTTAACAACCTTCTCTTGGTTCAATCACCCTTTCTTTCAGTTAACCACTACCTGTCAGTTGAAATACCGTGTCCTTTAGAGTTAACACCTTCTCTTGGTTCAACACCCTTTTCCTTTTTAATCACCGTCCCTCGGTTAAAAGACCAATTTTCTTCTTCCCCAGCGAAGTCGCAACCTTCTCTTGGTTCAAGCACCTTTTCCTTGGTTAATCACTACTTGTCAGTTAAAAGGCCAACTTCCTCTTTTCTTCGGTTAACCACTGCCCATTAGTTAAAAGACCGAATCCCCAGCGGGTTAAACACCTCATTTTGGTTAAAACACCCTTTCCTTGGTTAACCACTGCCTGGCAGTTAAAAGACCAGTTTTCTTCTATCTAGTAAAGCCAACTCTCCTTTTCTTTGGGTTAACCATCGAGTCTCAGTTAAAACACCCTTGCTCTTACCTCTACTTCTCTCTCTTGGTTTTGACATAACTTCCTTATTCTCTCCCTTGGTTTTGACACCACTTCCTTACTTCTCTCTCTTTGTTTTGACACCACTTCCTTATTCTCTCTCTTGGTTTTGACAACACTTCCTTGCTTCGTTATTTTGGTTTTGATACCACCTCCTTACATTTCTTCCTTAGTTCCATGTACTACAGAGCTTTGATTTCCTCATTGCACTATGAGGATACGTAGGCACAAGATCGCAAGATCTTAGAGAACACCATTCTTCCACAATCTTCTTCCTACCTTCTCTTTTCTTCCTTGGTTCCATGAACTACAGAGCTCTGAATTCCTCATTGCACTATGAGGATACATAGGCACGATGGCCCCAATCCTCCATGAGCACTTTCTTTATCCCTTTTCCTTCTGTCCTTCGCGAGTAAACCTTTAGATAATAACATCAAACCTAGCCTAGAACATGCAAAATGGTTCTCGTCGAGTACGACGGATGTGAGGGATGTTAATACCTTTCTCTCACATAAACGGATCCCGTACCCGTTTCTCTTTCCCCTGGGTTTCATTGATATTTTGCCTTTCCTTTTGGAATAAATAAAGTTCGGTGGCGACTCTATTGTACACTGAGCGTGCGATGTGCTTAGGCATATTTCCGCTAACATCAACTGGCGACTCTGCTGGGGAATTCCTTGCCCTTGCACGTTGGAGTCTCTGCTTGTTTTGTTTATTTCCTTGTTCGTTTGGGTGTTTATCTTTGCGCTTTGCTTGCTTTATCTTTATGTTATTTATTGAATTTTTTTACTGCTTTAAATATTCATATATTGTATACTCTAGATATCTTCCATATTTTCTACTGTTGTTGGGATGGGCTGATGTTACTTGAGAAGAGCTCTTTACCCGAGCTTGAGTATACACACATGATAGATTCGTGGATAGTCGTGTCGCCTGCGTTTTGCATGTTGGGTTGTCACGAGAGCCACACCCAGACTAGTTTCACTTGAGAATGTTTTTGTCCTGCGAGAATTCGCTACGGTAGGGTATTTTCATTTGACTCCATAACTCTGGGAGACCTTCTAGGGACCACCTTTGGAATACTAGAACACACCTGTGAGGGGGATATTGGGCTTTTCTACAGGAAACCAAGACTTTTCATACCATTTATTCTCTCATACACGTCATACCTTTGCACCTACACAGAATTCTATATGTAGACTATCCAGAAGATGTTGCATCTCTAATATACACTATTGCATACTATTATTGCATCATCATGTATGCCGAACTTTTGAACCTGAGTTATTGCATTGTGTATATGTCAAACTTTTGAGCCTAAACTGTTTCATCATCAAACCTTTGAATCAAGGGATGTTGCATATCTTATTTCCATTTCCATCCACATAAACAACATATCCATACATATATTTGCATTGCATGCATACAAATCAGAAGAAGAAAAAAACACACCTTCTTCCCTTCATCAGCCTAAAGACAACGATTCTCTGACACCGAAAGCCAAAGAATCATGGAACATTTTGAGCATAAGAATACAATGGGCAAGAAAGGAAAGGTTGACATGGTTGTGGAACTACTCCTAGACATCATGACAATGAACTTCTCTGATCAGGTTGTGATTGATGAACAAGATGAGAACGGATAAAAGGCGGGTGAAATCATAAATGTAACTGCGAGCAATCTGCCGATTTACCCCCTGTCTAATCAGAAGCTCACTCGAGACAATCAGAAACAAAAGCAAATCAGTAAAGGGAACAACAATCAAGCGAGGAGACGTCCTCGCTTTGATCCAATTCTGATGTCTTACACGCAGCTACTACCTAATCTGATTCATATTAGGGCAATTGTTCCCAAAGAGATCGAGCCAACCAAGTTTTCCTACCATCCAAAGCATGATCCTCATGTCACGTGTGGATACCATGTTGGATATGTGGGGAATTCTACAGAAGCATGTATCATCTTCAAGAACAAAATTTAAGAGCTCCTCGATCAGATGTTGCTATGCTTTATAGAGAAACCTTACCAAAATTTCACACCCGTGATTGCTGAAACATTTGCTGAAGCAGAGAATAGGGGTTCTCCTACTCATGTGAAGATTCCTCCAACCATTCAACCTGTTTGGCAATACCCCTACCAAGGCTTTCAGTATGTTAATTCTAGAATGCCTTTTGCCTATCTTGGGGCACCTCCTACTACTGTACCTCTACGTGCCCGTCTTGGGGCACCTTACCCTCCATATGGGATCCAATTTGGTCAAACTGCTAATTCGATGGTTAATCCTAGCTTGGTGTACCCTGCTCAAGTGTTCCCACAATGTGATACTCCTCAGATTCATCCTTATTTCCAAGCTCTTCTGGCTCCCATGTCATACTACTCATTCTCGAATGTTGCTATAGCCCAATATCAATGGCCTTCTTAAGGTCAGATTCTGTAAAGTCAGCGAATTGCACAGCGAAACAGAAATCAAGGACAGAGACAAAGGACACCAATCTATGGTGGATGCAAAGGCTAATCACGCCAGAAATCACATTGCATTTCACTCTTCTCATTTGTAATCTTTTCTTGTTTGTCAATATATTATTCAATTGAGAACTTGTTTGTTTTTTAATATGAATAATAATGAAATGAATATGCATGTTTTGAAAAAGAATCCATTCGTGTTCCCTCATACTTTTTATCAGTATCAAACATTTGATCAAGCAAAACAAAAAAGAGAATGATGAAATAAAAAAGTACATGATATCACTGTCTGTATGCTTTTGAATAAAACCTTACTGAAGATGTAAGGCATTGTTTCTATTCCCAAACACTGGAGGTATAAGGAAGATAGTCCCTAGTCAACCCCTTTGAGCCAAGGAGTAGGAGTTTTTTTTTGTACACAAAAAACCCTTAATCTTATCTTGGTGCAGGGTAGTCTTCAATTAGTTTGACCATGCATTCAAATTTCAAAAAGAGTACCCCATTTGAGGATCAACCACATCTTATCACTCAAAAGAGGTCGGAAACCACAAATCCACAATGGTTGTCCCTTGCCGACCAAAGGAGCGAGGCAGTCACAACCCTTAAAAAAATAAACAGATGTCACACGACTTATTAAAAATAAAAATAAAAAACGAGAATTAAAAAAAAAGAGAAATAAAAGCCCGCTAAGTCGAAAACTTGAAAACAAGTGACTTAGGCAAAAATTAGGGTATCCCAGTAGACTGTAAACTAAAAAAAAATCAGTCTACGCAAAAATTAGGGAAAGTAAAACCGAAAAGAAGTATCAAAGAGAAAAATCCTCAACAAGAACAAAGTCGTGTGACTACAAAAAACAAAAGTGGGTGATTGTCGCTCTGAAAACCTCGTTGGTTCCTTTACCATCACTTCTACCATTCAAAATCATTTTGAAAGAATGAGCGCTTGTGACAAACTAGCTAAACGTAGGACTGGAGAACATCAAGGAGAATGGATGGGTTAAAATAAACTTTGAGCCTTATATCCTTTCTTTGCGAAACCGTGAACCGTGCCATGTTACAACCCTCCAAAGAACTAATTGAAGCAGGGTTTATTTCAAAAGCATACTACGGTAAGATCATGTCAAAGCTGACTCCTAAAGATTTTCTTATCATTTATGTTGGTATTGATATGGCATCCTAAATGGTGATCCATTCACTATATGTCATCATCTTAGGGAACATGCTTGGATTTCAAAACTGACATATGCATAACATTAAAATTATCATTTTCAAAATGAACATTTTTCAGTTGCGAACAAGCACTTGACATCAAGAAAGCTTGCACAATGGGAAATGTGACCACTAAAAGGGCAAGTTGGTCCAAGATTCACTCAATCCAGGGAAATCACGTCGATATTCGAAAAATTTATCAAAGATCAGTTAGTCAGGGGAACTCCTCTAAAGATCAGTCATCCAGGGGCAAAATCACTTTGAGGCTCATATTGGGGCAGGCCACCTCAAGAGCACAAGAAGTCAACCTTTCCAAGAGATGGTTAATCAGAGGCATACAGTTTCAAGACGTTGAGATAAGTCAAATCTGGATCACAACATCACTTCATAATTTCGACTGGGCCAGTCCATATGCAAATATCCAACAGGTTGGGGCAGAGGCAGGCTACGAAGGTACAAGCTCTCTCCAGGTCTCAAATCAACCACAAGGGTGTGTCGAGAACTCTTGATCCTGAAGTAGCTGTCAAAGAATCACGTCTTTATGACTTATATCCTATCCCTAAATCTCCCACCACTCACCACAAGAGCATCTGGTCAGCCATCGCATAAATCATTACCATGCATCATGTCGCTTCACTCATGCGTATCATTCATCTATAATAGCATAAAGCATTATGGATTAAACCTGAAAAACCAAAGCCCGACATTATTGGTGAATCCAAAATCCAAACTTTCTTGGTATCTTTTAAAGCCCATTCTTGTTTGGTACATCTTTTAAAACTCAACCTGCTTGTCATCTTTTAAATCCCAGCTTTCTTGGTATCCTTTTTTTCAACCTTAACGATTGTGGCTTTTTTTCCAACTTTTATGGTTATTGATCCTTTTTCCAACATTCGTGGTTGTTGCTCCCTTTTCCAACCTTCGTGGTTGTTGATCCTTTTTCAACCTTCATGGTTGTGGCTCTTTTTCCAACCTTCGTGGTTGTTGATCCTTTTTCCAACATTCATTTTTGTTGATCCTTTTTCCAACCTTCATGGTTGATTGATCCTTTTTATAACCTCCATGATTGTTGATCCTTTTCTAACCTTCATGGTTGTTGATCTTTTCCCAACCTTCGTGGTTAAGAATCCTTTTTTTGACCTTCATGGTTGATGATTCCTTTTTCCAACATCTATGGTTGATGCTTTGTTTCAAACCTATGTGTTGATGATTTATGTCCAACAAGTAAACATCTTTATTAGAGAGGATTCAATTGAAACCTCCAGCTGCCAGGGTATCCTGAAACTTTCTCGAGTTCTTCAATTCAATTCACCACCATACCAAAATCAGACTTTACCTCTGACCCACATGGTTGCATAGTTTACATGGCTTTATGCATCACGATAAATCAACAATACATTGTATTTATCATGCGCATCAGGTATCCCTTATGACCGATGCATTTCCTCAGCTGAATGTTCAGCCAATCCCCAACAGATGACTTCATACAAAGGCCTATTTGTCCATATCCCCAAATGATCAAATTCTCAAAACATACTCACTTTCAATACATTTCCTTCATCAACGACCAAATTTTCGAGTTACTCTTATATTTAATCCCCTTCCACCTCGAATACTCAAAAATCTGTCGCAATTCAGGCATTCAGGTCTAAGAGGATTAAATAGGGGCAGTTGTCGTAACCCAAAATTTGACCTCCCTTGTCTGACCTTTTTCCCTTTTTCATAAGCATGAGCAATTGCATTCGCAGCATACACATGGGCATTTTTATCTATGGATTTATTACAGGTATACCCAAATCCACAAAGAGTCTCGAGGTTGTGATTAATTGTATCCCAGAAAAGTCGTCAAAGCATCAATACAGGCAAGACAGAAGGATTTCTATGCCTATTTATCCAAGCACAGGTTCAAAGCACCTTATTACAAGCCAAAAAAAGAGGATTTTTTACTATGGTAACCGGTTGCACCTTCATTGCACAGCCCAGAATGGCAAGTTTGGACACTGGTAACCGATAACCAGGATTCCTGTAACCGGTTACACCTGTTGAAATTTGCCTATGTGAGTAGCTTTTCAACACTGCAACAACTTCTGTCTCATTCCTTTGGTATACTTCATTATAGCATCTTGTAGAAGGTTCTAGACATACCAAATATCGGCTACATTTGCTCCACTACCTCACTACCAAAAAGGTTCATCATACACCCTCATTTTCAATCATTTTGGACCATTTAATCTTTTAAGTTGCATTAGGATTCCCCAACCGAGTCAACTAATAACTAACTGAGTTAGACCCCAACTCAGTGAGTTGGGTCTAACTAACTCTAAACCAAATTCCAAGACTCACTTAACTACCTTCATACCAAGTTCCAAACCTCCACTCACTCCAAGCCTATGGTCTATTTAAGAAACCCCCCCCCCCCCCCCCCCCACATTGATGAAAGGGACCTTGGCCATAATCTTCACTATCTCATTTTGCTCTGAATTTTCATTCTACATTCTTTGAATTTTCTTCAGCATTCTCTCTCAATCATCACCTTGTTCTTCCCTAAACCTCACAAAAGCTCATTCACCATTAAATCTTACCAAGCTTTGCATTGAAGCTTGTTATTCTTTGAGCTAAGCCTTCATTCATCTCCATTTCATCACTGAATTTTGCGGTAACAACAACCTTCACTTCATCCAAGTCTTTGGAAGCTGATTATTTCAAGTTTAGATTCGAAACAATTATCGCATTGTTTTCGGTTTTCTCGCTACGGGTTGCTAAAGATCTCTGGATTTTATGGTTTCTAAGCTTCTCTTCATCACATTTTGATCATAATAATTACCAAGGAAAATCTCAGCCTTGTAGGTTGGTGAATTCTGCTTAATTTACCGCTTTCGATCAATTTTGCATTTTTGCAATGTAGTGCTTAATTGTTGCATCACTAAATGAATAATTGCTTTGCATGCTTGATTCTATTAGTTCTTGATTGCACTGAATTAACATGAATTTTGCATCTACTTCCATGCTATGTTACACTGTGATTACATGCAATAAGTGATTCCGAAAAGTGCTTTTCGAAATTCTATTTTTGCTATTTTTGCAGGTGTAACCGGTTACTACTTTTGGTGTAACCAGTTACACCCCTTGCCTGCGCCCTGGAAATTAACTTTGAGCATGGTGTAACCGGTTACACCATTTTAGGTAACCGGTTACACCTGACATTTTTTTCCAAATTCTTACAATTTTGGGACTGTTTTGCATGCTTTTCTGGTATACTTTCCCTTGCTTGCCTTATTGATGTCAATGCCATTGTTTTAGGTCAGTACCTATTTTCAATAATTTTTGCTTAATTAATTGCATAATTTTCCTTGTTTATGTTGCAATTTTGGTATACGTTTGAAGCACTTTTTTGCTTATGTGTTAACATGATAATGCTTAGAAATGTATGCTAGCTTTTCATTGTTAATGCTTTGCTCTTCGAATTGATGCATTAGATTTGTTCTTGTTTGAGAAAATTTAATCTTGTTTAACATTATCTCTTACACTTGCTTTGATAATCTTTTAACTTGCTTGAAAGATTATTGGAAATTCCTTCCCCCTTGATTGATTGATCAAAACCTTGTTTTGATTGACTAATTTCCCCCGGTCTCTTCTTTGGGATCTTGTTAGAGTCGCTTCTTTCTTGATCCTGGTTCAAGATGGGTGACTGAACAAATGAGCTGGAGCACTGTACAAATTACATCGTCAATCCTGTCAATCGCAATTTCCGCACTACGCTTTGGGTGCTAGAGAAGGAAAGAGAATGGAGAATTCCTACACTCATTATGGCTATTTTTGGTAGGGGACAAATGACCCTAAACCTGGAGTAGTCACCTATATCCCCAGACCGTAGTATCTCTTGAGTTGATCCTTGGACACTCATTCCTACCCTAGTCTTTCCTTTCACTTTTGGGTTAGCAACCTTCTCTTAGTTCAACACCCTTTCCTCGGTTAACCACTACCTGTTAGTTAACATACTGAGTCCATTTGGAATAACACCTTCTCTTGGTTTAACACCCTTTCCTCGATTAACCACTGCCAGTCAGTTAACATACCGAGTCCCTTTGGGTTAACACCTTCTCTTGGTTCAACACCTTTTCCTTCAGTTAAACACTGACTGTCAGTTATTATACCGAGCTCCTTTGGGTTAACACCTTCTCTTGGTTATACATCCTTTCCTTCGGTTAATCACTGCCTGTCAGTTAACATATCGAGTCCCTTGAGTTAACACCTTCTCTTGGTGCAACACTCTTTCCTTCAGTTAAACACTGCCTGTCAGTTAACATACCGAGTCCCTTTAGGTTAACACCTTCTTTTGGTTCAACACCCTTTCCTTGGTTAACCACTGCCTGTCAGTTAACATACCAAGTCCATCTGGGTTAACACCTTCTCTTGGTTCAACACCCTTTCCTTCGGTTAAACACTGCCTGTCAGTTAACATACAGAGTCTCTTTAGGTTAACACCTTCTCTTGGTTCAACACCATTTCCTTCGGTTAACCATTGTCTGTCATTTAACATACTGAGTCCCTTTGGGTTAACACCTTATCTTGGTTCAACACCCTTTCCTTCAGTTAACCATTGCTTGTCAGTTAACATATCGAGTCTCTTTGACTTAACACCTTCTCTTGGTTCAACACCCTTTCCTCAGTTAATCACTGCTTGTATGTTAACATACCGAGTTCTTTTGAGTTAACACATTCTCTTGGTTCAACACTCATTCATTTGGTTAAACACTGCCTGTCAGTTAACATACCGAGTCCCTTTGGGTTAACACTTTCTCTTGGTTCAACACCCTTTCCTTCGGTTAACCATTGCCTGTCAGTTAAAAGACCAATCCCCCTTCCTTCGGTTAACCATTATTTATCAGGTAACATATCGAGTCCCTTTTGGGTTAGTAACCTTCTCTCGGTTCAATCACCCTTTCCTTCGTTTAACCACTTCCTGACAGTTAAAATACTGAGTCCTCTTTGGGTTAGCAGCCTTCTCTTGGTTCAATCACCCTTTCTTTCGATTTACCACTGCCTGTCAGTTAAAATACCGAGTCCTTTTGGGTTAACACCTTCTCTTGGTTTAACACCCTTTTCCTTGGTTAATCACCGTCCCTCGGTTAAAATACCAATTTTTTTCTTCCCCAACGAAGTCGCAACCTTCTCTTGGTTCAAGTACCTTTTCCTTGGTTAATCACTGCTTGTCAATTAAAATACCAACTTCCTCTTTTCCTCGGTTAACCACTGCCCGTCAGTTAAAATACCGAATCCTCAGCGGGTTAAACACCTCCTTTTGGTTAAAACACTCTTTCCTTGGTTAACCACTGCCTGGTAGTTAAAAGGTCAGTTTTCTTTTCCAGTAAAGCCCACTCTCCTTTTCTTTGGGTTAACCACCGAGTCTCGGTTAAAACACCCTTGCTCTTACCTTTATTTCTCGCTCTTGGTTTTGACACCACTTCCTTATTCTCTCACTTGGGTTTGACACCACTGCCTTACTTCTCTCTCTTGGTTTTGATACCACTTCCTTATTCTCTCTCTCTTGGTTTCGACACCACTTCCTTGCTTCCTTATCTTGGTTTTGACACCACCTCCTTACTCTTCTTCCTTAGTTCCATATACTACGGAGCTCTGATTTCGTCATTGCACTATGAGGATACTTAGGCACAAAATCGTAAGATCTTGGCGAGCACCCTTCTTCCATAATCTTCTTTCTACCTTCTCTTTTCTTCCTTGGTTCCATGAACTACGGAGCTCTGAATTCCTCATTGCACTATGAGGATACGTCGGGACGAGGACCCCAATCCTTCATGATTACTTTCTTTGTCCCTTTTCCTTCCCTCTTTCGCGAGTAAACCTTTAGATAATAACACCCACCCGAGCCTAGAATAAGCAAAATGGTTCCCGTCGAGTACAACAGATGTGAGGGATGCTAATACCTTCCTCTCGCATAACCGACTCCCTTACTCGTTTCTTTTTCCCCTGGGTTTTATTGATATTTTCCCTTTTCTTTTGGAATAAGTAAAGTTTGGTGGCGACTCTATTGTACATTGAGCGTGTGATGCGCTTAGGTATATTTCCGCTAACTTCATTTGTTTATATCGTCCCCACAGAGATTGGTGCGATATGAAAAAAATCGATAATAGTTATGTTTTTAAGTGGTGTTCGTAGAAAAGTTGTTTTTTTGTATAAACTAAGTGAAATATGGTGAATAAAAATTAGGGTTTTAAAATATGAGAAAGATTGTTGGGGTTATATTTTATTGTTCTATACTCATGCATCAATGTTATCAGTAATATGAATTTCTAGTTAGATATTAATATTATCACATATCGTTATGTGTTTGTTGTTTATGTCTAAACAAGAACGTGAAATAAATTGTATTGCTTAATAAACAAAGTCTCAACCTATTAACCAATACGATAACATTAAGTTTCTAAACCTAAATATGTCTCCAGAGTTTAGCATTCATCATATGAAAATCTTTGATTTAGTAATGAAAAGTGTTTCTCAATATCAATTCAAAACTATTAAAATATGTTAAAATTAGATACTCTAAAACAACCATTAAGAATGAAGACAATCATGAATATTAATACATAACTAGAACTACATAAAACACAATGATCAAGTTCAATACAGGAGTGTTCAGACAACTACATCTAACCCCAACAATAGTTAAATATCTACTTTTACTCATAGTAACTTTATAAAGTCGATCTAGAAGAAAGAATTAGAATATCATACATGTAAATTTCTCATACAGAACCACCACTTTCAATCTTCCCTTTTTCTTTCTCTTTGTTGAGTTTCTGAGTTTCTCTCTGAAGTGTACTCTCAATGGTGTCCAAATATCCTCTCTTTAACTGAATGGATGTGACTGCTATTTATAGAGAACTACAACACTATTATCGTTTAGCGAGACCTTTAGCTCGTCCGACGAACTTGCCTTTTTGCACTAGAAGATGATGTTCAACTCATCCAAGTGGATTTTTGCACCACAATTTTGTTTAGTGAGACCACATTTTTACTCGAATAGCCAACCTCCCTTCACCTTTAAGTTACATGATCTGGCAGAAATCTCTTAAACTGCCTTGCTTCACTTAGCAAGATTTCCATCTCGCCTAGCAGGCAAGCCCTTGTTTCACCACGAAGTAACTTGGTTTGAAAAAAATATTTAAACTCTTCACCCGCCTTTTCTCGCCGTTATGTACCAATTCCTTCGCTTAGCGAGGAGATCTATAATTTGGTTACCCTGCTTATGGTTAAGCGGGCCCTTGCTTCGTTTGGAAAGTAAATCATTGGTTGACTACCTTGTCTCTTGGCTCAGCGAGCAATTCCTTCGCCCAGCAAATGTTCTATTTTCAGACTAGACAAACCCTTATTTTTTCCAAAGAGCTCTCTGCTACTTAGCTCTTCAATTTTGAGATTTCCTTAGTCATTTTCATCTATACTTATGAATAACACAGTTAAAAAATTCACACATGTGTTTTATGTCCTTTTATGACAAATAGGGGGGGGGGGTTTCTTGTAATTTAAGTTTGGCTAAAATACAGTTTTGGTCCCCCTGTTTGTCAAAATTCACGGTTTTGGTCCCCCCATTTTATTTTTTAACAGTTTTGGTCCCCCACCCTCACTGTTCATGTACGGACGTGCACTGTTCATGTACGGACATGTACTGTTCATGTACGGACCAGTTACTGTTCATCATTTTTTTGGGCCAAAATTGGGGTGGGGGACCAAAACTGTTAAAAAATAAAATGGGGGGACCAAAACCGTGAATTTTGACAAACAGGGGGACCAAAACTGTATTTTAGCCTTTAAGTTATTAAGTGCTTATGTAAAATAAATAAATTTGACACTTATAAACTGATCGTGAAGGCTGGATCAGATCCTGTTGAAGTGGGCCACCAAGAACGTCTGAGATGTTGGGCGTATGGAGAGGAGGAGGGGGTGTACCTGCAACGCACTCCGACGCTCAAGTGAGAAAAGGTCAAAGAAAAGGGGCAAGTACAAAGTATTAGTTCGTAGGGTGAATATTGGATACCTGAGCCTCTCAAGCAAGAGGGTTTATATAGTGCCCCCAGGGCGTGGCCAACTGTCCTATTTTCGGGGCAAAATAACCGTTTTTTCGAAGAATATGTAACTGCCCAAAACTAGCCGTTATGTCGGGCAAGGTGCCCAAAACTAGCCGTTATGTCGGGCATAAGCCTAGTTTCGGGCACATGCCCTCAGCTGTTCGAGGAGCGGAGAAGTCGTGCGTAACAGGCAGCTTTTCCGGGGAGGAGCGATGCAGTCCTTGCCCGGCGGGAGGGGCAGAAAGGTAACTTTTGCCCGTTAGTGGATTGGACTTAGGCAATTGGGCCGTTCTGGAGCAGAAGTGGATTGGGCCATGCCTGGCCATTGGTCCAGTCCAGAACAGGAGCCCCCCAAGTCGTTGCTCCCGAGCCTGGGAGTGATGACTTAAGGACAGCTCGTTGCTCCGGGGAGCTAGAGTGAAGTCTTCGTTTGGTGATGGGGAAGGGTCTCGTGGTGCCCGTGATCCCTGGTGTCCGTGGCATTCATGACCGTGACCGTGTTGCCCGTCGTGCGGGGAAACTAACGGTTAGTCAGAATTGGAAATGTTAGGGCGCCACGTGTGCCTAGAGCTCCGTGTAGCAGTTACTAGGCAATGATGGCTAGTTAATAGCCATCATGACCTACGAGCGCATGCCACCGCACGTGTCCCTCTGTAAAAAAGGGGGAAACTCGTTCCATTTTGAACTTTTCGCTCTGATTTCTCTTCGTCTTCTTCAGAATTCCTGCCCGTCACCGTCGTCTGCTATTCCGGTCGCCGCATCAACTTTCGGGGAACCATTTTTCATCTTCTAAATCAAGTAAGTTTGATTATTCTATGCTTTTTTACCCATTTTGACGGTTATTTGTAGTCTTGCATGCGGTTAGGTTTAGGTTTAGGAGATGAAATAGACTGATTTCCGGTGATTGTTGGTGGTGGATGGTGGTTGTACCATTTTCCACTTCTGATGCGTCGCTGGACCTTTTAGTATGTTTTAGCGGGGAGGGAGGTTCACGGCGTCGTTGCGATGACGATGCATGTGTAATCGTCGTGATTTTTCATCTTCTGGGTTGGTGATGAATTATCCGGTTGAATACTCCCAGATTCTGGTGAAGCTTTGCGGTTTCTGGCGAAGCTTCAAGCGGAAACTGGGTATGAGCGCGGGGAAGCTCCTCGCCTGGGGATGACTTGTCTCGAGCATCTCTTCGCAGGGAGGTTTCTGATTTTTTCTTTTGATGTTAGGGCTTAGGTCGGGGACATTGTCCTCAGCCCTTTGCGCGCCCTTTCACTTGACTAACGGTGGAAGGGTGGATTTAATCTATTGTCGAATTCACTTTTTTCTTTGCTTTATAAGTGATCGATATGGTGACGGGGCCAGATGGAGAAATTATCTTGGACTCGTCCGAGGAAGAGGCGAGTTCCTCGGACAGCAGTAGTTCGACGACTTCAAGTATCCCCAGCGAGGCCGTGGAAGAAGAGGAAATGGAAGATATGGAAGAGGATGTCGTCGAGGACTCTGTGGAGGAGTGGGAGGTGGCTGAACCAGCCGAGCACGGGTCCACCTTTGCCACGTATTTAGGGGATATTTTTACGGAAGTTGGGCCAGAGGGGGAGTGGAAGGTGCACTTTCCCTCCGAAGATGATCGGGTCTGCACGGATTTCGGGGATCGTTTCACTATGTACGAATATGCCTTTAAAGAGCTGGGGTTGAGATTTCCGTTCACTGATTTTCAGCAATCAGTGTTTGTGCACTTGAAGTTGGCCCCTACACAGCTGCACCCGAACCCACTGGCCTTTATACGGGCGTTTGAGCTTACCTGTGATTTTTTGAAGATAGGGGCTACTCTTTCCTTGTTCTTCACAGTCTTCCACCTTCAACGGCAGCTGTCGGGGAGGAAGTACGGTTGGGTTTCGTTGAAGCAACCTCGCAAGCTATTCAAGCCTTTCTCTGAATCGATACGGACGTTCAAGGAGAGGTACTACATTATTAAGCCCGTATCGAAAGCCGCCCAGGACATACTTATCTCTGGGAGATCGAGGTCAACGAGGAGGGAAACGAGCTGCGCGACGAGGCTGGGAAGTTTATCAGGGAGAGAGTGTACAAGTTCCTCATCCACTAGGGACCTGACCATTTCAGCAAGAAACCCGGCGATTACGTTCTTCAGTCGCACGAGTTAGACGGGCAGGATACTGTTGCGTATGAGACGCTGGTGAAGTATGTTAACTTCTTCCTGCTCGCTCAATGCTGGACGAAGAAGGGTGAACCGATCTTCGAGGAGGATGGTATTCAGAGGGTTGAATACCGCTTTATTAATACCAAGGCACTCTTGGAGTGCAAGACTCCTGCGGAAGCCCAGAAGCTGCTCGGTAGTCTTAGTTATTTTAATTTTCCCAAACTATTTTCTTTTCTCGTATCTAACATGCTCGTGTTCTATTTGTGCAGGTGAGATGCCTCAGGCCCATGAGAGGATGGTGAAAAATGCTCTCGCAAGGAACAAGCCCGACACGGCTCCTCCAAAGTCTTGATTTGCCAATGTGCGTGCTCCCACTCCTGCTCAGTCTGCTGCGGGGACCTCTTCTCCCACTCCTGCTCCCCGTGGATCTCCCCTGCCTTTGGCTTCACGAACCAAGCGGCCGAGGGCCAACAACGTCGTGGATCTCAGCAGGGCCCCAGAGATAGGGAGGTTTGAGTTTCCCCCTTGCATACTCGATAGAAGATTCTTTGAGGGGAACTCCTTGATCGTGCCGCGGGCAGAATCCCTTCGGCTGGAAAGCATGGACCGCCCGAGCAAGAGGGCGTTGGTGGCCCAGGATGCCTCTGCACTGGTCAGAGTTCTGGAAATGGCGGCCATATATGCTGAAGGGGATTCTGTAACTGAGTCTGAACTCAGGGCTGCTCGGGCTACCGTGGCATCTCTCACGAAAAAGGTGAAGAGTGTTGACGATGCCCGAAAGAAGGCTGACGAGGAGGTGGCTAGGCCGAAGAAGGAGAATTCTATGCTGGCGGCAGAGAAGAAGGTGGTTGAGGAGCTGGTCCAGCAGCTGAGGGTGGTCAATGCCCCGGGCGAAGATGAACTCGAGGATGTGAAGGAACTGAAGACAAGGTCCGAGCTAGTTGCCCGTATATTGGCAGCCGAGGATGATAATATCGTTATTGCGAACGAATCCTTCAAGAATGCCATGTCTCAACTGCGGGTGGTGAACCCCGGACTTGACATTTCTATTGAGGGTACTCATTATCTGGCGCATGTTGAAGATGGCAGGATCGCTATGCCTGACACCCTTCTTGAAGAGAATGCCGAGGATCAGCCCGCGGAGAACCAGGAGCCTCAGCCCGAGCCTGCCGACCAGATGGATGAGTGAGGGATTTTCTTTTTGTTGTTGTAATTTGTCCGGCCTATGTGTCGTGTATTTGTTGTAACCTATTTTGGGGGTGTGGCCACCAGTCTATGTAATCCAGTACAATCACAGTCCTAGTGGCCGTTTCTCATACTTAAATTATGTGTCCGGTCTCGGTGGTCGGTTCTGTTATTTGCATGGTTTTACTTGTTTTTATTTTCTGCTAAGTGTTGTATTCATGTTCGTTGTGAATGTATGCTTGCCCTTGATAGGGAATATTTAACTTATGTGAAGTTTCAGGGGATTGCTCGTTGTAGATGGGTTCGGCAGTGAGGGGTACTGGTCGAACGACCAGGGAATATCCTGGCGGGGGTGCGGAGCTCAGGTCGCGTTTGAGGCCTAAGTTCGCGGCGTGAACGTCCCATCGCGAGGTGGGATTCTGCCAGTTATGGTACTTTGACGACGGCGATGCTCGATTGAGGACCGTTGTCGAGCAGATACCCGACTCGTTACTGAGCGGGGTTCTGCTTTATTAGTATGCGACAATTGTACCTAGACGTGCATAGTGGTCGGTAGCTGACATTCGTCGTCGCGACGGGTTGAACTGAGAATTAGGGCCTTAGGTATAGTATTTTTTTAGCTTTTCGGCGTTCCATGGTCGAGTAAGTTCTTCCCCGTTGAGATGTTCTAGGTAATAGGCCCCATTCTCCATTTTCGCTCGGACACGATAGGGTCCTTCCCAGTTGGCGGCTAGTTTGCCCTCGCGAGAGTCTTTGTGGTTTCTCCTTAGAATAAGGCTTCCCACGTCGAACTCTCATCGTATCACCTTGGCGTTGTGCCTGATGGTAATTTTTTGTTTTAGTGAGGCTTCGCGGAGGGCTGCTCCAGTTCGAATTTCCTCGACGAGGTCGAGTTCTTCTCTTAATGATTCGTCGTTCATCTCCTTGTCTAGGGGCGACTCTGTCTGCCTGGAGGGTACGTGAACTTCGACGGGGATTACAGCCTTGGTCCCGTATGCTAGACGGAAAGGTGTTTCCCCAGTTGTAGCTTATGGAGTTGTGCGGTATGCCCATAACACACTGTACAGCTCCTCGACCCAAGCCTTCTTTGTTTCGTCCAGCCTTCGTTTAAGGCCTCGAAGGATGACCCGGTTAGCTGCTTCAGCCTGCCCGTTTGTTTGAGGGTGCTCGATGGACGCGAAGTGTTGCTTCGTGCCTAGTTGGGCGACGAAGTCTTGAAACCTCATGTCCTTGAATTGTGTCCCATTGTCCGTTATTATCGCTTGGGGATGCCGAAACGTGCGAGGATGTTTCGTTTGTAGAAGCGTAGTATATTGAGGGCAGTTATTTTGGCTAGAGCCTCCGCTTCTATCCATTTTGTGAAGTAGTCTACGCCCACTATTAGGTATTTGTTCTGATTTGATCCTACTACGAAGGGTCCTAGGATGTCTAGGCCCCACCAGGAAAATGGCCACGGGGAGGACATAGCCTTGAGCTTGTTAGGTGGAGCCAGGTGCATGTCCCCATGCCGTTGGTATTTATCGCATTTCTTCACGTGTTCTTTAGTGTCGCACTGCATGGTCGGCCAGTAATATCCTGCTCGGAGGGCCTTTCGGGCAAGGGACCTTCCACCGAGATGTTGGGCGTTGATTCCTTCGTGGATTTTGCACAAGATGTGTGTGACCATTTCTTCCTCGACACACTTGAGCAGCAGGATGGAGAATCCTCTCCTGTAGAGTTTATCTTCGACCAGGACGTAGGTGTAGCGTGATTTTTGTGGTCTTGAAGCACTATCGCTCGGGTACTACATTGCGATTCATTTTTTATCCTGTTAAGCTGATTAAGGAAGGGAAATAGATGTCTCCAATTAACCCTGTTTGCATACTGAGTGTGAACAGCGGTCTGTTAGGTTACAGATGCTATGTGGAAGTGGGGCCCAATCCTCGGTTTATTTTGTTGAGAACACAGTGTGAGGTTTTTTGGTAATGTGTTTAGATTTGATGCTTTTGGGTTGATTTGGTGGAGATACTGGATTTTGGGTTTTTTGATTAGTATGCTCACTAAGATTTTTTCAATCTTATGCCTACGTATTCCCGTTTGATGAAACGGGGAAATCAGAACGATCGTAGTCCCTCCTATTCTATGGGAGGAAAAAGGTCTTTTGGTGTCTTGTTCAAAGCCCAAGACTTGAAGCTAAAGGGTTAGAGAGAGTTTGTCATCTCTAAAGAGGGATTATTGATGTTTATATGTTGTGAGCAAAGCACCACTTTGATGCTAAAAGGTTGATTGACTCAACTGGGGTTTTCTTTATACAAAGCCTAAGAGGAGGCTAGTGACCCAACAAGAGGGTGTTTTTATATGTCTCGTACGAAGCCCGAGATAGAGGCTAAAAGGTTTGTGACCCAACAAGAGGGTCTTTTATACTCAACAAGAGAGTGTTTTGTTGTCTCGTACGAAGCCCGAGATAAAGGCTGGCAAGGAATTGACTCAACAAGAGAGTCTTTTACACTCAACAAGAGAGTGGTTTATATGTGCCTTGTATGAAGCCCAAGACAGAGGCTAAAGGTGTTTGACTCAACCAGAGAGTCTTTTATAGTCAACAAGAGAGTGTTTTCTATCTCGTACGAAGCCTGAGATGGAGGCTAAAGGTGTTTGACTCAACAAGAGAGTCTTTTATACTCAACAAGAGAGTGATTTCTATCTCGTACGAAGCCCGAGATGGAGGCTAAAGGTGTTTGACTCAACAAGAGAGTCTTTTACACTCAACAAAAGAGTGATTTCTATCTTGTACGAAGCCCGAGATGGAGGCTAAAGGTGTTTGACTCAACAAGAGAGTCTTTTATACTCAACAAGAGAGTGTGGGGAGAATCATTGTACAAAGCCCAAGAGGCGGCTAACTTTGTTGGTGACTGTTTCAGTTTAGTGATAGGTCCAGTATGTTGGATAAAAGAGAAAATCAGTTCTTATGAAGGGAACGATTAACGATAAGTTTGTGCTTTGGTACTGATCAGAGGATCATGGTCATTTCCTGTTCTTTAAGGAAATGGGAAATTCAAAGGGTATTGAGACTGTCCAAGTCTACTGGTGTTTTGAGAAATCGATTCTCAGATAAGCGAATGATCTTTGTATGATGCCAAAGAGAAGGCTGGTATGTTAAGGGATGAAGGTCAACCCATTAACTAGTCTGACACTTGACTCAGAAAGACAGCTCTAGCAAATTGATGACTAGGTTTTGTTCCTATACCTGTATAGGTCTCTGGGTCCTTATACTAAGCCCAAGAGAAGGCATGAGAGCTTTTAAGAAGCCGAAGGGTCCTTGTACAATGCCCAATAGGAGGCGGGAATGCCTTTAGGAAGCCTGTGGGTCCCGAAACCCGAGAAGTTCAAGACATGTTATTCACAGAGAATAGATCAAGCCAGGAAAGTCCGAGAATTTGGAAGAAACTCAAGAGATGTTATTCACGGAGAATAGATCAACTCTGGGGAGTAGAGTTTCTTTGACAATTTCTAAGAGTGACAGTCTGAGAAAGGGTTCACCGAGAATGCTGCCTTTCACGTCTCCATATTGTTTAACCCCAAGAGGAGGGAAGACTGTGTCTAGTAATCCTATGGGGATCTAGTTTTGTTTGTATTTAAGAGTGACTAACAGGCTTTACCTAGTTCTAGACGTAGTTGCCGGGGAAAACTCTAAATAACTATACTAGTATTACACAGTTGATATTTGACAAGTATATAAAAGTTTGTGAAAGAAGACTTACGGTAAAACAGCCCCACAATACAGTTATATACATATGAAAGCGATAAATGAAAGCGGATAAATACTTACCCGTTGTAGAGCTTCCATGTTGTTTGGTTAGTTGTTCAACAAAGAAAACTTTGATAACAATATTATACTCAAAATTAAAGGAGAAAGTACTTTGAAAAGATTGTTGGGGCTTACAGCTCAAGGAGAGGCCCAAGGTTTTATCAGTGATTGCACTGTTGTTTTGAAATTGTACAGGGACTTATACAAGTGACTGAGGCCCAAAAAAGGTTTTCTGTACAAAGGGATGGGTCTTACACTCTCTCAAGAGGCCTAAAGGTGATTAAAGAAAAGGAATGGGGCTTATAACACGAGGATAGGCCTAGATGGTTTGATTATTGAACTGGCGATTCTGTCGAGATTTTTGAACGCAGTGGGTCTTATACAATGCATTGAGGCCCAAAAAGGTTTTCTGTATAAAGGGATGGGTCTTACACTCTCTCAAGAGGCCCAAAGGTTTATTTTTGTACAAGTGGTGGGGCTTACAACTCAAGGAGAGACCCAAAAAGTTTTTGTTAAAAAGGCGATGATCACGCCGAACTTTTTGATGGTGTCGGGACTTATACAATAAACTGAGGCCCAAATCATTTTGGTTTTCAAAAAGGTTTGGGTCTTACACTCTACTAGAGGCCCAATGTGTTTGAAAAAGATTTGTGAGGGTGAAAATCAAAGAAACCCTAAATTTGTTTTCCTTTAAAAGTAAATATTTAAAAAAAATAAATAAAATGATAAAAAATACCAAATAAGTTTGAATAAACCACTTGTGATTTTTGTTTAAGGTTTGAAAAATTAGGTTTTAATCACAAGATGAATTAAAACTTATTTGGTTTTGATTTTCAAGGTAAATATTCACTTTTAAATGTTTAAAAATAATTAAAAATGAATTTATTCACAAAAATACTAATTATATTAAATAAATAATATAAATTTGATTATTTTGTGGAATAAAATATTTCAACATTTTTGTGATTTTTTGCAAAAAGAACCAATAAAAAATAATTAAAATTGAGGGAGTTATTAATTTTTTAAATCATTAAAAGTAATATGAAAAATAGTAAAATATGAAAAAAGTGGTAAAAAAGTGGATCTGGGGCGAGGGGGATTCAAACCCCAGACCTCTTGTGTACAGGGCGCGCGCCTTACCACAAGGGTGGTGATACATCCGTTGATTGAAACACAACCACAAATATACAAAGCTTGCCTTGTTTTTACCTGGCTCAAGGCAAGGCAAGGCAAGATTTTGGTTAAAAACGTGAAGGCCATAACTTTCTCATTTCTCCATGGATTGGGACAAAATTTAGGTCTATCCTGCCTAGAATTTCACAAGGAATCCAATGGTGGTGGTGTTTTTTTTTCCAGATCATGCTCCTATTGAAAAACCCGATAGTGGTTTTGAAATAGGCCATGATTTGCATTTTCTGTGCTATCTCTTGGTACAGGTATGAATTACATGATAAATTGGTGCAAACACAACACATATAACATGTACAAGAGATGCATGATCAGTGGACATCAAAGGAAAGCATGGTTCAAAGAATTCAAGTTGTGATGCTTACCTCTTTTTGGAGCTTTTGTGCAATCTGCCAAGTGCTTTGTTCTAGAAATGATTTGATGCTTTTGACACCCTGAAATGATCTCTTAGAAGCTTTTAGGATGGTTGGAATCAGCTGGAAACCTCAGGAACAAGTTTGAGCTCTTTCTTGCAAAAGGGGCAAAAGTGGCCAAAATAGCAACTCTCTCAAATGGTGTTCCAGATGTGTGGAACCATTTGGGACAGTTCAAGGATGATATTTAGAGTGTGTTTGAGGTCTTATTTGGTTTGGAAAGTGACTGAATCAAGACATGGCTTGAAAAATGCATAAAAGTCCAATTTTAAGGTTTTGAGAGGTGACTTTGAGGTTTTGGTGTTACAGGTCACTTGTGAGTGTTTGGATCACCTCTATATGTTGTTTATGAGGTGTGTGTGTGTGTGATTGGTTTGGTTGGAATTGCTCTCAAACTCAAAACCCGATGGTGACTTGCTTTGGAAGGCAAATTTGGAAGTGAGAAGGTGATTTTGAGGAAAGCATCTGTTTGATGGCTTTGGTGTACTCAAACTGATCACAAATGAGCTTTATTTATAGTATAGCAAGTTTGTTTTGGGAGCAATAGTGATTGGCAACGGCAGCAGAGGTTTGGCCAATGTTGATCAATGGGAATCCAAGTCTCCTCTAGCCATTGACTAGAGGTTAGGGCACAGGCTGCTGGTTCCCTTGGTCTTGGATAAGTCTTGACTGAATTCAGTTGGAAATAGCTCAGCCCATGCCACCTTGGTGCATCCATTAAATGCTCCAAAACAAAATTGGAGTCTTGTCCCCTCTTTAGGGATTTCTAGGTTTGGCGTGCTATTTTTGGCTCCAAGGACTTGGGAGGCTGATGGATCAGTGTTTGTCCCTCCTTGGTCTCCCCCTGAGGTGTTCCGATGGATAAACATGTTTTTCCTTTGCACAAAATTTGGCAAATCGAGCAAAATGCAAAAATCTTCCTTGCTTTGACAGTTTTCAGCAAGGCATATTGCTATTGTCATATCTCATGGCTCAAGTGGAATTTGATGGAGCTCTTGGCCATTTTGGAAAGCCCTCATATGATACAACAACTATTTGATCACAATTGGTTTTGATACCTTTCGGATCCAAGTGAAAAATTCCCCTACATTTGGAAAAAAGTGAAGGCAGATTCTGACTTAGTGAAAATTTCACTAAGTGTTGGAAAAAAGTGACATTTTCACTTTTTGTGATTTTGATCATTCCATAACTTAAAATCTATGAGGAATTGGAATGAGTTTGTTTGAAGCTTTTGTAGAGTGCCATGAGAGCTACAAATCCAGCTTTGAATGGGGAAAAATGGCCTTGTGGTTTAGGAGTTATGATCCTCCAAAGTTGGTACCCTAGCCACTTTGTTCCATAACTTAGAAAATTTCTAAGTTTTTATGGTTACCCCTTTTATAAGTTATCCCACTTTTCTTGATTTTTCTTGATGAATGATGATCAAAAGCACACATTAAAATCCCTTTAGGGTCAAAGAACCATAATTGTAAAAAATCTCAAAAATTCAAAGTTGACTTTTGTGCACAGTTGACTTTTTGTTTGATGAATTCCAAACTGTGCGATCCTCTTTGAAATCAAGTCCTTGACATAAATCAAACTTGATGGATTAGTTTCATAGGTGTTATAGGGTGTATTGAATCATGTCCCATGGTTTGGGAGCATGCCTGGGTCAAAAGTCAAAGGCACAGTTGACTTTTCCCGCAAAACCCTAATTGTGGTTCTGATGAAATTGAAACTTGTTGCTCAAGCTTCTTGGATCAATCCATTGTTGCAAATGGATCAATGTGGTTTATTAGAGACCCTCAAATCATGTCTTGAGGTCTTGGCTCATGTCTTGTCCCAAAAGTCAACTTAGGGGTGAATTAGGTCAAGAAACCCTAATTCCTGATTTTTTATGAATGCATCCCCTAAGGCAAAATTGACTTGATGATTGGGTTTATGATGTCCCTTGGAACCTCTTAGGTTATGATTTGAAGCATTGGCTCATGCCCAGAGGAAAATTTCCATCTAGAGGCCCTGGTCGACCAAAACCCTAATTTGGTGACACTGGCGATCTTGGGGCTTAACCCACTCAGAATGTTGCAGCCTTGTGCTTAATCCTTGAGGTGGGAGTCCTCTTGATCCATTGGGGATATTTGAGAGGCTAGACAAGTTGAAGATCGTGTCAAATCTTGATTGATTCTTTGTCTAAGGCTCTGAGAGGGCTTGAAACCCTAATTTTTTTATAGTAGTGAATGCTCACCCATCTTTGGGGAGACTGATGAGGTATGATGGTTTACCCATATTGTGGTGATGATTTACACAATGATGGGAAATCTTGGTGGTCAAACTTTGGGGTATGACAGATGCCCCTATTTAATCTTCTTGTCCCGAAGGTGTGAATGGCGAAGGTATTCGGGCATTCGGGGATCAAGAGGATTAAATATCGGAATACCCAAAATTTTGATGGTGGTTATGAATGGTAGCTTACGCATTCATCTTCTTTTGCTAAGTAATGATGCTTAGAAAAGGTAAAAACTTCCCCTCGATCCTGGTTTCCTACCAAGGAACTAGTCTAAGTTTATGAAATAAACTTCCCCTCGATCCTGGTTTCCTACCAAGGAACTGGTCTAAGTTTCTGAAGTAAACTTCCCCTCGATCCTGGTTTCCTACCAAGGAATTGGTCTAAGTTTCTGATATAAACTTCCCCTCGATCCTGGTTTCCTACCAAGGAACTGGTCTAAGTTTCTAATATAAACTTCCCCTCGATCCTGGTTTCCTACCAAGGAACTGGTCTAAGTTTCTTTTATCAATAAACTTTATTGACAAGGGATGCTATGTGTAGCGATTTTCCTCAAACTTCTCGCCGAATTTTCCTGGTGAGATGCCATTTGACGGAAAAAGATTTGATGTCAGACTTGCTGGGGAACCCAGTCGTCTGAGTTGTAGAGGTGTACAAACTTTTCTGTTGGAGACGCCATTTGTCGACTCTATCGGGGAAAACGAGTTTCTTGAGAGACTGTTTTCGCTTGGGGATATTACATCATACTTTTCTCGGGATCTTCTCGGAGAAATGCCATATGATGTGATCCAATTTTGAGGTGCTGATGACCTTTTCATCAGCGGATTTTTTGGAGAAAAACTGTTGTATTGCCGAATCTCTGATTAAGAGGCTTTCTTTGGGGATTTTCTTTAATCCGGGAAAGCGAAGATATCATCTTCGATGGTGAAGAGTGACATTTGTCGAACGTTTTCTTGTTTTTTTTCAGAGGTTCAAGTTATCAAAGTGGTCAAGGACTGTCTCCAATCTAGAAATAAACTGGAGGAGAGATCGTTTAGATGGTTCGCTTCCTGACGAGGAAAAAACTGACAACTCGATTTAGAGGACTTTTATCACTAGGGGATAAGACCAACTAGAGTGATAGTGATGCAATGTGAATATGAATGCAAATCAATAATGCATGATGTATGTATGTATATGCTGACAAAACTGACACAACATACAAACTATTGGATGAACACGACTGGATACTCGGCCACTGCGAGGGATGAAAAGTATCACTGGTTCACGAAAGCAATTCTTCCTTGCTTAGGAGAGATAGTCCCTGTGGGGAACACCGTTGGTCGGGCTTAGGAGGTAAGAACTCTGTCGGGGATGTCAGATGGAGTATTCGCATCTGACATGACTGATCCTTCATTCAGGCGCACTGGTTTAGAAGGAGTACTTTAATTCTGCACTTTGAACCTCGATTAATTCGGGAAAAGCGATCGATGTTCTTTCGATGTTCAACAGTCAAAATAAATTGCCATCTTTATTTTAAAAGCAGAAAAAGTTTGACAAGTAAATTCATTTTTGTTTTATTTCAAGAATCGTTAATCATGTTAAAATGTCGTTCTGTAAAGCTAAAACAAATAAGAATTGCAAACAAAAGCACAAGGGCTCAAATTTTATTGATAGGATGGAAATCAGCCAAAGGCGTGATTCCAGAGAGTATTTACAAAGTTTAGAAAATGGTAATTTTAGGGAAAAAGGGCTACATTGAAACATGACAACCACTATCTTTCTACCAACTTTGAATTCTGGACATCCTGAGCTTCCGTCGAAGATGACCTTGACTGGAGTTTTCTGATGGATGGCATGACTGCTACTGGGGGATTTGCCCCTGTTGAACATAGTTACTTGCCATTATCCCTAACTTTTGCCTGGGTTGTACATTGAGATTTACAACCCATCGGGATGATTTTTTATCATGTCTCTAATTTTTTTCCTAGACCGCCCTTTCGGGTTTTCAATCCACCGAGACGTTTTTTTTAGTTTAGGCGAAGTATTTCTTGACTACGTCAACATTCGTGGGGTAGGTAAATTCATCTCCGTCCATGGTTGCAAGTCTCAAGATGCCGCCTGAGAAGGCTTTCTTGACCACATAGGGGCCGCCATAATTCGGAGTCCACTTGCCCCGAGATTCAGTGAGAAATGATTGTATCTTCTCGAGCACAAGGTCTCCTTTCCTGAAGACGCGAGGTCAGACCTTTTTTTCGAAGGCCTTCTTCATTCTCTGTTGATACAACTGACCGTGGCATAGTGTCGTTATTCATTTTTCTTCTATCAGATTCAGTTCGTCGTGTCGAATTTGACACCATTCAGCTTCTGTGAGCTTAGCTTCCATCAATACTCGGATTGATGGGATCTCTACTTCTATGGGAAGCACTGCTTCCATGCCATATACTAGAGAGAAAGGGGTTGCCCCTGTTGAAGTACACACAGATGTTCGATAACCGTGAAGATCAAAGGGTAGCACCTCGTGCCAGTCTTTGTAGGTTACAACCATCATTTGAATAATCCTATTGATGTTCTTGTTAGCCGCTTCTACCGCTCCGTTCATCTTGGGTCGGTAGGGAGATGAGTTATGGTGTTCGATCTTGAACTCAGCGCACAACTCTTTCATCATCTTATTGTTCAAGTTAGATCCATTATCCGTAATGATCTGGCTCGGAACACCATAACGGCAGATGATATTTCTTTTGATGAATCGGACCACCACTTGTCGGGTTACATTAGCGTATGACGCTGCTTCGACCCACTTGGTGAAGTAATCAATGGCTACCAGAATGAACCGATGTCCGTTCAAAGCTTTGGGCTCAATCACGCCGATCAGGTCGATTCCCCATATGGAAAAAGGCCATGGGGAAGAAAGAAATTTGAGATGTGTTGGCGGTACATGGATTTTGTCAGCGTATATTTGACACTTGTGACACTTCCTCATGTACTTGTAGTAGTCAGATTCCATGATCAACCAGTAGTACCCTGCTCTTAAAATTTTTCTCGCCATTGTGTGTCCGTTGGCATGAGTGCCAAAGGATCCTTCGTGAATTTCTTTTATCAGCATGCCTGCTTCTGGTCTGTCTACGCATCGAAGTAAGACCATGTCAAAGTTTCTCTTATAGAGTGTATCACCGCTCAGGAAGAAGCTGCCTGCCAGCCTCCTGAGGGTTTTTCTGTCCTTCCTTAGTGCCCCAGGTGGGTACTCTTGTTTCTGAAGGAAGCATTTGATATCGTGATACCAAGGTTTGTCGTCTATGACTACTTCAATCGTGAAGATGTAAGTGGGCCTTTCAAGGCGCATTATGTCGATCTTAGGTAGGTCATTCCATTGACCTACACTAATCATGGAAGAGAGAGTGGCTAATGAATCAGCCATGTGATTCTCTTCACGAGGGATATGATGAAACCCGATTCTGTTGAAGAAGGGTAGCAACCTTCTTGCATAATCTTTGTAAGGAATCAGTCCTAATTGGTATGTGTTCCAATCTCCTTTGATCTGATTGATAACCAGGGATGAGTCGCCATATACGTCCAAGTTTTTGATCCTTAAGTCTATCGCTTCTTCGAGACCCATAATACAAGCTTCGCATTCGGCCTCGTTGTTCGTGCACTTGAACGTAAGTCTGGTAGTGAAAGGAATGTGGGTACCCTGAGGTGTTATGATGATTGCCCCAATTTCGTTTCCATAATGATTGACAGCTCCATCAAAGATAAGTCCCCATTGGGAACCTGGTTCTGGCCCTTCACTGGGTATCGGTTCATCGCAATCTTTCATCTTTAAATACATGACATCTTCGTCTGGGAAGTCAAACCCGATTGATTCCTGATCGTCAATCGGTTGATGAGCCAAATGATCGGCTAAAATACTCCCTTTGACGGATTTCTGAGTGTGGTATTCGATGTCGTATTCTGATAACAACATCTGCCAACGGGCGATTCTTCCCGTGAGAGCAGGTTTTTCAAATACATACTTGATTGGATCCATTTCGGAGACCAACCAAGTAGTGTGACGAATCATGTACTGGCGAACATGTTTGGTTGGCCAAGCTAGAGCACAGCAAGTTTTCTTAAGCATAGTGTACTGAGTCTCGCAGTCGGTGAATTTCTTGCTCAGATAGTAGATAGCAGACTCTTTCCTTTTGATTTCGTCTTGTTAGCCAAGTACACAGCCCATAGAGTCTTCCAATACTGTTAAGTATATAATCAGTGGTCTTCCTTCCACTGGAGGTGATAGAATCGATGGATTCAACAGATACTCCTGGATACTGTCGAAGGCGGTTTGACAGTCTTCTGTCCAAACGCAGTCCTGGTCCTTTTTGAGTAATTTGAAAATCGGCGTTCACGTCGCGGTCATGAGGAATATGAATCTGGAAATGTAGTTCAAACGTCCCAGGAATCTCCTAACTTATTTTTTAGTTTTCGGAGAAGGCATTTCTTGAATGGCCTTGACCTTGTCAGGATCAACCTCAATTCCTTTCTGGCTGACGATGAACCTGTAGCGTTTCCCTGAGCGGACACCGAATGTGCACTTATTGGGATTCAAGCGGAGTTTGTATTTTCTCAACCGCTCAAATAGTTTTGACAAGTGGGTCACATGCTTCTCCTGTGTTCTAGATTTGGCAATCATGTCATCAACATATACCTCGATTTCCTTGTGTATCATGTCATGAAACAGAGTAGCCATGGCCCGTTGATAGGTTGCCCCGGCGTTCTTTAAACCGAACGGCATTACCTTGTAACAAAAGGTACCCCATGGGGCGATGAATGAAGTTTTCTCCATGTCTTTCGGTGCCATTTTAATCTGATGATAGCCCGAGAATCCATCCATGAAGGAGAAAACCTTGAACTTTGCTGTACTGTCCACCAGCATGTCAATGTGTAGTAAAGGAAAGTCGTCCTTTGGACTAGCCTTGTTTAGATCTCTGTAATCCACACACGTTCTGACCTTTCTGTCCTTTTTCGAAACGGGTACTATGTTGGCTAACCATTGAGGATATTCTGATGTGGCGAGGAAACCCGCGTCAATCTGTTTTTGTACTTCCTCCTTGATTTTGATGGCCATGTCCGGGTGAGTCCGTCTCAACTTTTGTTTTACTGGCGGACATTCTGACCTTAACGGTAGATGATGTTCCACGATGCTGGTATCCAACCCTGGCATGTCCTGATAGGACCAAGCGAATACATCGGGAAACTCTTTTAGAAGGTTTGTCAACCCCTCTTTGGAAGTTGGACTGAGCAATGTCCCAATCCTGACCTCTTTTCTCTCTTTTTCCGAACCCAAGTTTACCGTTTCCAACGGCTCTTTGTGAGGTTCGATGGACCTTTCCTCCTGTTTGAGTAGTCGGGACATCTCTTCTGGAATTTCATTGTCAACTTCTTCTTTAGCCCCAAATACAGGGAATTCAAAGTTGGGAGAAGGCATCGGATCGTATGTTTCAGCGGGGTTTAAAACAAGCAATCTACATGACATGATGATTGTTTTTAGAAGAGATAGAGAGAATGCAAGAGTGTGTGCAGTGTATTTTCTGAAAACTGATTATTTTTATTATTGAATTGTTTTTTAGGATTACCATTTTCTGGAAAAGCAAAAAGAGAAAACAGCAATAAATGCGGAAATTACAGAATGACGTTATTTTATTTATGAACAAGTCGATTCTTGAAACTACAGCCCTATAAAACAAAACTCTGTCGCTTTGGGCGAAGCGAAGAGGGGTAATTACAGAAAGCGAGCCCTATCAAAACATCTGTTTCACCTGGGCAGGGTGAAAGGTTAAAGACGACAATTACTTTGACTTATGAACAATCTTCGGAACATCGACAGCAACCCATTGGCGGTGAACTCCTCGGTGAATCACAAAGTCTGGTACCTTCCTTAATTTGTCTTTAGAAATAACGTTGATATCTGGTGGAGCAAGATCGTTGGAATCTGTCTCCCAGGCAGAGTTGTCGTAGGAGGATTCCTCAGTTGTATTTTGCATAGCATTTGTGCTCTCAGGTAAATCTCCCTATCCAGTAGGCTGGACGTCTTCGAGCATGATATGAGAGCTCTCAGGAGCAGTGTACTTGACCATATAGTCGTATTTTCCACTTGGTTATCCTAAGGTGTCCCACACTTCTTTGGAACTGGAGGAGTCATCTCTCTCGATGACGTTGACCTCTGGAAAAGCATAGTTGATGAATTCTAGTCCGGCAAGCTTTGCCAATTCATCGTCGTACTGGATATTTTCTGATGACCTGAGTGTTGATCCTATGACATGGTGGGAACGCAGATATTCCTGTCAATGATGCTCAGCTGATTTTCCTTGTTCGGCTTATTTTCTTGCCCCAAGTCTCCTGGGTACGGTTGCCAGATAGGCAGGCCATCCATCAGGCCATAATAGTCGTGGTCAAAGTTTTCCTTCATCAGAGTGTCTTCCTCTAATGAGTTTGGTGGAGCACGGCATCCTTCCGGATCACAATCTCCGTATATCATTTTGACGTATGACCTTGGTATAAATCTCAGACTCTGTGCGGGGTAGCAAAATGGCATAGGCACCTCTTCCTAAGAGATATAACCGTCCTTGTTAAGATAGGATTCCCATTCTTCCTCTGTATCAGAAGAATCTTCCTGGTTGATAGTGTGTACTTCTTGAGACACTGGGTGAAGGAAACCTCCACTGTGGAAGAAGTCCTAAATGGGATGAAGACTTTCATCGTTAGCAGTTGTCTGGGTGCAGGTTGCAGAAAAACCAAGACCCTTCTTTGTTTTGTTATCAGTAGGAATGACAAGCTGTCCCCATCCCTTTGTGTTGCTACTCTCGATTACTTTGAGAGCATCTTTGTATGAGAAAATAGAGGTTCCTTTCTCTGATTGATTCTCATTGCTCACCGAAAGTGCTTGGAACTAAGTTCCGACAACCTCCTCAGGTTCTATACAAGTAGATAATGACAGGTTACTCACGATCAAGGCTTGTTCTCTACAAACCGTGACGATTTGATCGTTCTTGACGAACTTTCGTTTCTGGTGCAGCGTCAAAGTGACTGCCCTAGCCTGGTGTATCCAAGGTCTTCCTAATAAACAGTTGTACGATGCTCGGACGTCTATGACCTAGAAAGTGTGAGGACCGATAGTTATGGGAAGGTCGACTTCGCCGATAACTGCTTTCCGAGATCCGTCAAAGGTTTTGACGATGACCTCACTACCCCTCATTGGGGATCCTTTGGATGATAGTCGCATTAGAGTGGACTTTGGCATAACGTTGATGGCTGATCCTGTGTCTACCAGTACGCTGGCTAAAGCATCGTCCTGGCAGTTAACTATGATATTGAGCGCCATGTTGTGGCGTTTGCCCTCCTCTGGTAAATCCTCATCACTGAATCCTAAGTTGTTGCAGGAAGTGATGTTAGAGATGATGCTATCAAACTGTCGTATTGACACATCCTGTTCCACAAAGGCCTACTCTAAGACTTTCTTTAGAGCCTCCCTGTGAGCCTCGAAACTGAGTAAAAGTGATAGCACAGAGATCTTTGAAGGAGTTTGTAACAGTTGATCAATAATGTTGTATTCACTCCTTTGGATGAGCTTCAGGATCTCATCATTGTTTTTTGAAAGGTCGGGATTACTGGATTGACCGGCTGGTGGATCAGGAGCTTCTGTCTGAAGTTTCTTTTCTTTGTTAGGTTCTCCAACTCCTCGGTTGAAGATTCGACTGCTCCGTGTTACTCGACTGATGTCTGAAATATTCATGACGGAGGGTAATGGAATTTCCTTTCCATTCTCAATTATTGTTGCACCGTATTTGTAAGGGATCGCCTTAGCTGATTCATACGGTATGGTCCCGGTAGATTGATAACTACAAGAGCCTTCTGATTTTTCTGACTGTAGTAGGTAACTTCAATCAGTTCCTGGCTAGGAACCTTTGATTCGTCCAGTAGAGGGATGATGGTACAAACATCCTTGTTCTGTTGATGATCAGAGATTATGACAACGTCTCTGATTTGATCCGCGAAGTAGTCCAGCATCTAGTTGATTGGCTCGGAACCCCGACATGGGTGAATCTCTTTACGATCCAACTGACCTTGGAGAGCTGCCCGCACAAGGTAGCATCCTTGGTTATTCTCCGAGCAGACTCTACAACGTTCATAGTTGTGTGGTGGTACCTGGCCACGCGCGCTTTGAATACAGTGTAACCTCACTAGGTCAGTTTCCATAGATCGGACATCCTGACTTTGACGCCGAGTAGGGTTCCTGTGAACCACACTGATTTGTTGCGTGTCTTCATCTAGATAGATCGGAAGCCACCAGTGGTTTAACAAGTGTTGTAAAGTTCTTTGAACAAGGGCGTACCCTTGGTTACTCTCACTGCATACCTTACAGTTCGGATAATCGTGAGAAATGAGAAAACCAAGTTGAACTTGCTTGCCGTTTAACTCCACCAAGCTAGTATTCATCAAACGGATATTGAAGATCTGAACCATGTTGATCTGATAAGTATTTCTATCATGGTAGTCCTGGATCCACCCAAGATCCATCTGACGCTAGAGGGCCTCTTGTACAAAAGAGCATCCCTGTTTGTTTACAGAGCAAGTCAGACAGGAATTGTAATCATGCCGCGGCAGATTATGATACTGGATTTGCCTTGAGTGCATTGCCACTAAGTTGACATTCATCACATGGATGTCGTGGTTCTGAATGATGTTGGAATTCGCATAAGTCATGTTGACTCCACGAACTCGATGCTCTTGGATCCACCCGAGATCCAATTGTTCCTGTAGAGCTGATTGCACCACAGAACATCCTTGATTATTTTTAGAGCAGATATCACACTGGTGATAATTATGAGGTGGCACATGGCCATATCCACTCTGTCTACAATGCATCTTGACCAAGTTGGTCCTCAATAAGAGTACATCGTGAATTTGATAGCTGTGGTTAGACTCTTCCTCTATTAAATTGACTGCAGCTTTCTCGTGTTGAGGCAGCGGGTTTGTTTGAACATTTGGATTTGTATCTTTGAAGGATAAGACCCAGCTCCTAACAAGCTTTTGTGCGTCGGATTTGAAACTGAGACAGTTTTCTATGTTATGCCTTGATCCTCCTTGATGGTAAGGACAAGTTTGATCCGCTTTGAACCAAAAAGGCAGATTTTCTGGTACTGTAAGAGGAGACCTGGTTTGGACATGCCCCTTGACCAGTAATAACGGAAACAATTCTTCATACAACATTGGTATAGGGTCGAACCCTGGTGGTCGTGTTGTACGGTTGTTGTTGTACGGAGGACGAGCCTGCTGAAGAGGATGTTGTGTCCTTTGTTGATATTGCTAGTGATTTGGTTGGCTTTATGTAACCTGAGGTTGATACGTTGGAACAGGCGCAGGATTAATAGCAGGAGTTACAGCTGCTACTGGTTGGTAATGTCGCCTTTGCTTTCCGAGAGAGATATTCCCAATATCCTGATCTTTTTTCTTAGGGAGAGCACTACCGTATCTTTTTGTATTACTTGATGATCCAACGTCTTTAACTAACCGTCCTTCCCAGACTGCTTCCTCAAGACGAACTCCCATGCCGACCATCTCAGTGAAGTCGCTGGGCGCACTGGCAACCATTCTATCGTAGTAAAATGAGCTCAAGGTTTTCAAGAAGATCTTTGTCATCTCTTTTTCCTCAAGAGGTGGGCAAATCTGGGCGGCAATTTCACGCCATCTCTGAGCGTACTCCTTAAAGGTTTCCTTGTCCTTTTGTGACATCGATCTGAGTTGATCTCTGTCTGGTGCCATGTCCAGGTTATACTTATACTGTTGAACGAAGGCAGCGCCAAGATCCTGAAAGTAGCGATCTTAGTGCGGTTTAAACCCATGTACCATTTGAGTGCGGCACCGATTAAACTATCCTGAAAGTAGTGAATCAATAGCTCCTAGTTCTTTGTCTGAGTTGACATTCCCCGAGCGTATATCACTAAATGACTTTGAGGGCAAGAGTTACCCTTGTATTTTTCAAAGTCGGGTACCTGGAACTTGTGCAGAACTTTCACATTGGGGACCAAGCAAAGGTCTGCGGCGTCCTTTCTAAATAAATCCTGACCGCGAAGGGCTTGCAACTCTTTCTGCATTTCAAGGAACTGTTCTTGGAACTCATTCATTCTGTCGAACATGATGTCGTTTCCACCAGAAGGCATCTGTGGAATCTGTCCTTCCGGGACAGTGTGTACCACAGGTGGTGGTATATTCATTATGGCCGAGACTCTTGGGGTCTCCCGAAGTTTTTAACCTTCAGGAGTTGCTGTCATGCCTCTGGCATCTTCTTTTTCCCGAAGTTTGTAACCTTTAGGCCCAGCGGTTCCTGCTGCGGTTCCCTGATCCTCAGTGATCGGCGGAATATATCCTTCTGGGATATAGTTAAGTGGCATGCCCCAGGGACGATCTTTCGGCATTTTGTACCTAGGATCATACTTTTCCACTATGGGTATTGATGTGATCTCTGAGATCACATTCCTTTGTTGTTGCATTTGAGCTTCTACCAGAGCTTGCATGCTGCTATGAAGCTTTCTCAGATCTTCTTTCAGAGTGTCGGTTTCTTCTCTCAACTCTCTGTTCTCTTCCTCGAGATCATACATCTTTTTATGACGATTGGCCCGAGTATTGTACGAATGAGACACTTTGACTCTAGAATCGAGACACAAATGTGAGATTCGTAGGTAAGAAGAATGCCTTTACGCGAGAATGATGAATGATATGCAATGATTATATTAAGTGTATGTTTTTGTTTATTCAAAGTAAACTTTGACAATTGGATTGCAAATATCAAACAGTGGGGAAACCCCGTTTTATTGAATTCAAAGGATTGCGGAAATGGAAATACAGTAGATTACAAAGTGCTGAAAAAGGAAATCTAAACTAATGGATCCTGAGTCCTCTCTGAGGAGAGCTCAAGTGATGGTTCGGGTGCTTTCCTTTTCTTTGACCGGGGCTCTTCAGCCGTTGTCGGGTTGTCATTCCTTTGCCAAGTGAAAGGAGCGAGCAAATTCCTTTGGTCATCATGATTTTCCACAGCATGTTGCTCTAAAATCTCAATCAGAGCATCTTTTTCTCTTAATAACTGCTGTATTTTCTTACACTCCACATTGAGAATGCGGTACTTGTTCCTCCAAGACCTCTTCTCCTGCTGAACTTTGCTGAGAGTAACCTGAAGCTTTTCCGTCTCAAACATAAAATAAAGGGCAGAGTCCCTTAATGGAAGAACTTCCTGACGAGGGTAAGGCATCTTCAGCTTGAGAGCTCTAGTTTGTACCGAGTGGAGATAAGGCTCCACCAAGACACAATCCGGTTTTCCTAGAGACTCTCGTCCTTTCCTGTGAACGTGTTTCCAAGCATGCACTATTTCTATTTTTAGTGCCCTGTCATTTTCTCTTTCCTTAAAGAAAAGACCTTCCAGATGAGCATTGCGTGGGACATACCTCATCGAGTATCGAAATTGACGACGAACCAACACCGGATGATAATTGATTCCCCCCTTAGTTCCTATAAGGGGTACATTTGGGAAGTTTCCACAACGGTCAATGATTCTGATCCCGTTGTAGATTCGATTGTACCAATCGATGTCAGAGTTGGTAAGAGACATGATTCTCTGTGACCAACGTAAAGTATTCTTTTGATCCCAAAATGCAGCAGACTTGGGCAAATGGGAAGTGAACCATTTGTAAAGCAAGGGCACACATCACGTGATCATTCCTCTGCTGTATAAATTCCTTAAGTGTACTGAATGATACGCATCTGCGAGTAAGGTCGGTACAGGGTTTCCGATCAGGCATATCTTAATGGCGTTGATATCTACAAAGTTATCAATGTTGGGAAACAAAAATAACCCGTAGGTGAGCAAAACAAAGATGCTCTCAAAAGTGGCCACGTTCCCTATACTGCCAAAATACAAGGCTTTCTTTATCAAGAATTGGGCTGGCAAACCCTGGATTCCACCCTTAGTGGTCATGTGAGTCCTGACTTCTGACTCGTCCAAATAAATTGCTCTTGTAATGGTTTGATCCTTTGGAATTTCTTTCAGTTCAGAAGAGGGAGCCTGATCAGTGATATGCAGATTAGTCAAGTGAGAATACTTCTCCAGCATTGGTGCTAGCTGATAATCCGGGAATGTGAAACAGTGATAGACCGGATCATAGAACTGGATTAGTGTGGACAGGATTCCTTCGATTACATGGGCCCTTAATAGAGACAGTAGTCCTCCATACTTAGCTCTGAAAGCCTCGTGGTTGGTGATCATTCTCGCCAAACCTCTCAAATCCTCTAACTTTGGAACCTTGAAGGTATACTTATGAGTTTTCCTTCTACCGAAATCCATTAGTGCAATCTCCTTTCTCTGACATTTGCAATCATTGTCTTAGTTTAATTTGAAATGGAGAGACTAAAAGAGAAGATTTTTCTTTATTTTAATGTTTTTTAGATGAATGTATGAATGCAGCACACAAAAACATAGAAAAAACATGGGGTCAAAGGGTCGGTGTCATGAAGTCAAGGATCTAACCCCCCCCTCCCCCCCAAAGGTTTATACTGGTGATTTTTTGTACCTGTCCGTAAAATCATGACCCCTCTTGGGATGACAACAGCAAGCGGATCGCCAGCGAGCTGATGTATCCTAGAGTGATCTCAGATGAGGGTAGTATCACATGACAACTATTTCCGATAGCTTCCGCACTACAAAATGGTTTTAGCCTACTAAAAACCTCACCTTCTCAGATAACCCAGTCAACCACACTACTTTCAACAACCGAAGTCGTATAGGCAATGTATCTGCAAAGGGAGTCTCCACTGAGTTTGATGGTCGATCGGGGACTCTTAACTGGGATTCACTCCCCGTAAGATTAGCCGAATTGCCATCACCTATCTTATGTGTATACTCAATCTTTCCACATGCGGCATCACACGCATTCCCATTAGCAGAAAAATAAACACAGATATCAATTAGGAAAAGCAGTATATATATTTGTCTTAATCATCCTAGACCTCTAGTCTTATGATCCTATACAGACAATGACCCCTCAGCAGAGTCGCCATTTCTGTGACACTTTGTGAACTCAAGGTTTCCACCGTAAGGATTGTAGGAAAGAGAAGACGGGCCCCGCGGTGGGAGCCATTTTTGTCTGTAGCGCGATTTTTGTGGTCTTGAAGCACTATCGCTCGGGTACTACAGTTTGATTCATTTTTTATCCTGTTAAGCTGATTAAGGAAGGGAAATAGATATCTCCAATTAACCCTGCTTGCATACTGAGTTTCAACAGCGGTCTGTTAGGTTACAGATGCTATGTGGAAGTGGGGCCCAATCCTCAGTTTATTTTGTTGAGAACACAGTGTGAGGTTTTTGGTAATGTGTTTAGATTTGATGCTTTTGGGTTGATTTGGTGGAGATACTGGATTTTGGGTTTTTTGATTAGTATGCTCGCTAAGATTTTTTCAATCTTATGCCTACGTATTCCCGTTTGATGAAACAGGGAAATCAGAACGATCGTAGTTCCTCCTATTCTACGGGAGGAAAAAGGTGTTTTGGTGTCTTGTTCAAAGCCCAAGACGTGAAGCTAAAGGGTCAGAGAGAGGTTGTCATCTCTAAAGAGGGATTATTGATGTTTATATGCTGTGAGCAAAGCACCACTTTGATTCTAAAAGGTTGATTGACTCAACTGGGGTTTTCTTTATACAAAGCCTAAGAGGAGGCTAGTGACCCAACAAGAGGGTGTTTTTATATGTCTCGTACGAAGCCTGAGATAGAGGCTAAAAGGTTTGTGACCCAACAAAAAGGTCTTTAATACTCAACAAGAGAGTGTTTTGTTGTCTCGCACAAAGTCCGAGATAGAGGCTGACAGGGAATTCACTCAACAAGAGAGTCTTTTACAGTCAACAAGAGAGTGGTTTATATATGCCTTGTATGAAGCCCAAGACGGAGGCTAAAGGTGTTTGACTCAATAAGAGAGTCTTTTATAGTCAACAAGAGAGTGTTTTCTATCTCGTACGAAGCCTGAGATGGAGGCTAAAGGTGTTTAACTCAACAAGAGAGTCTTTTATACTCAATAAGAGAGTGATTTCTATCTCGTACGAAGCCCGAGATAGAGGCTAAAGGTGTTTGACTCAACAAGAGAGTCTTTTATACTCAACAAGAGAGTGCGGGGAGAATCATTATACAAAGCCCAAGAGGAGGCTAACTTTGTTGGTGACTGTTTTAGTTTAGTGACAGGTCCAGTATGTTGGATAAAAGAGAAAATCAGTTCTTATGAAAGGAACAATTAACGATAAGGTTGTGCTTTGGTACTGATCAGAGGATTAGGGTCATTTCCTGTTCTTTAAGGAAATGGAAAATTCAAAGGGTATTGAGATTGTCCAAGTCTACTGGTGTTTTGAGAAATCGATTCTCAGATAAGCGAATGATCTTTGTATGATGCCCAAGAGAAGACTGGTATGTTAAGGGATGAAGGTCAACCCATTAACTGGTCTAACACTTGACTTAGAAAGATAGCTCTAGCAAATTGATGACTAGGTTTTGTTCCTATACCTGTAGAGGTCTCTGGGTCCTTGTACTAATCCCAAGAAAAGGCATGAGAGCTTTTAAGAAGCCGAAGGGTCCTTGTACAACGCCCAAGAGGAGGCGGGGATGCTTTTAGGAAGTCTGTGGGTCCCGAAACCCCGAGAAGTTCAAGACATGTTATTCACAGAGAATAGATCAAGCCAGGAAAGTCCGAGAATTTGGAAGAAACTCAAGAGATGCTATTCACGGAGAATAGATCAACTCTGGGGAGTAGAGTTTCTTTGACAATTTCTAAGAGTGACAGTATGAGAAAGGGTTCACCGAGAATGGTGCCTTTCACGTCTCCATGTTGTTTAACCCCAAGAGGAGGGAAGACTGTGTCTGGTAATCCTATGTGGATCTAGTTTTGTTTGTATTTAAGAGTGACCAACAGGCTTTACCTAGTTCTAGACGTAGTTGCCAGGGAAAACTCTAAATAACTATACTAGTATTACACAGTTGATATTTGACAAGTATATAAAAGTTTGTGAAAGAAGACTTACAGTGAAACAGCCCCACAATACAGTTATATACATATGAAAGCGATAAATGAAAGCGGATAAACACTTACCCGTTGTAGAGCTTCCATGCTGTTTGGTTAGTTGTTCAACAAAGAAAACTTTGATAACAATATTATATTCAAAATTAAAGGAGAAAGCACTTTGAAAAGATTGTTGGGGCTTACAGCTCAAGGAGAGGCCCAAGGTTTTATCAGTGATTGCACTGTTGTTTTGAAATTGTACAGGGACTTATATAAGTGACTAAGGCCCAAAAAAGGTTTTCTGTACAAAGGGATGGGTCTTACACTCTCTCAAGAGGCCTAAAGGTGATTAAAGAAAAGGAATGGGGCTTATAACACGAGGGTAGGCCCAGATGGTTTGATTTTTGAACTGGCGATTGTGCCGAGATTTTTGAATGCAGTGGGTCTTATACAATGAATTAAAGCCCAAAAAGGTTTTATGTACAAAGGGATGGGTCTTACACTCTCTCAAGAGGCCCAAAGGTTTATTTTTGTACAAGTGGTGGGGCTTACAGCTCAAGGAGAGGCCCAAAAAGTTTTTGTTAAAAAGGCGACGATCGCGCCGAACTTTTTGATGGTGTCGGGACATATACAATACACTGAGGCCCAAATCATTTTGGTTTTCAAAAAGGGTTGGGTCTTACACTCTACTAGAGGTCCAATGTGTTTGAAAAAGATTTGTGAGGTTGAAAATCAAAGAAACCCTAAATTTGTTTTCCTTTAAAAGTAAATATTTAAAGAAAATCAATAAAATGATAAAAAATACCAAATAAGTTTGAATAAACCACTTGTGATTTTTGTTTAAGGTTTGAAAAATGAGGTTTTAATCACAAGATGAATTAAAACTCATTTGGTTTTGATTTTCAAGGTAAATATTCACTTTTAAATGTTTAAAAACAATTAAAAATGAATTTATTCACAAAAATACTAATTATATTAAATCAATAATATAAATTTAATTTTTTTGTGGAATAAAATATTTCAACATTTTTGTGATTTTTTGCAAAAAGAACCAATCAAAAATAATTAAAATTGAGGGAGTTATTAATTTTTCAAATCATTAAAAGTAATATGAAAAATAGTAAAATATGAAAAAAGTGGTAAAAAAAAGGATCTGGGGCGAGGGGGATTCGAACCTCAGACCTCTTGTGTACAGGGTGCGCGCCTTACCACTGGGGTGGTGATACATCCGTTGATTGAAACACAACCACAAATATACAAGGCTTGCCTTGTTTTTGGCCTGGCCCAAGGCAAAGCAAGGCAAGATTTTGGTTAAAAACGTGAAGGCCATAACTTTCTCATTTCTCCATGGATTGGGACAAAATTTAGGTATATCCTGCCTAGAATTTCACAAGGAATCCAATGGTGGTGGTGTTTTTTTTCAGATCATGCTCCTATTGAAAAACCCGATAGTGGTTTTGAAATAGGCCATGATTTGCATTTTCTGTGCTATATCTTGGTACAGGTATGAATTACATGATAAATTGGTGCAAACACAACACATATAACATGTATAAGAGATGCATGATCAGTGGACATCAAAGGAAAGCATGGTTCAAAGAATTCAAGTTGTGATGCTTACCTCTTTTTGGAGCTTTTGTGCGATCTGCCAAGTGCTTTGTTCCAGAAATAATTTGATGCTTTGAACACCCTCAAATGATCTCTTAGAAGCTTTTAGTATGGTTGGAATCAGATGTGTGGAACCATTTCGGACAGTTCAAGGATGATATTTGGAGTGTGTTTGAGGTCTTATCTGGTTTGGAAAGTGACTGAATCAAGGCATGGCTTGAAAAATGCACAAAAGTCTAATTTTAAGGTTTTGAGAGATGACTTTGAGATTTTGGTGTTACAGGTCACTTGTGAGTGTTTGGATCACCTCTATATGATGTTTATGAGGTGTGTGTGTGATTGGTTTGGTTGGAATTGCTCTCAAACTCAAAACCCGATGGTGACTTGCTTTGGAAGGCAAATTTGGAAGTGAGAAGGTGATTTTGAGGAAAGCATCTGTTTGATGGCTTTGGTGTACTCAAACTGATCACAAATGAGCTCTATTTATAGTAGAGCAAGTTTATTTTTGGAGCAATAGTGATTGGCAACTGCAATAGAGGTTTGGCCAATGTTGATCAATGGGAATCCAAGTCTCCTCTAGCCATTGACTAGAGGTTAGGGCACAGGCTGCTGGTTCCCTTGGTCTTGGATAAGTCTTGACTGAATTCAGTTGGAAATGGCTCAGTCCATGCCACCTTGGTGCATCCATTAAATGCTCCAAAACAAAATTGGAGTCTTGTCCCCTCTTTAGGGATTTCTAGGTTTGGCATGCTATTTTTGGCTCCAAAGCATTGGGAGGCTGATGGATCAGTGTTTGTCCCTCCTTGGTCTCCCCCTGAGGTGTTCAGATGGATAAACATGTTTGTCATTTGCACAAATTTGGCAAATCGAGCAAAATGCAAAAAACTGCCTTGCTTTGACAGTTTTCAGCAAGGCATATTGCCATTGTCATATCTCATGGCTCAAGTGGAATTTGATGGAGCTCTTGGCCATTTTGGAAAGCCCTCATATGATACAACAACTATTTGATCATAATTGGTTTTGATACCTTTTGGATCCAACTGAAAAATGCCCCTACATTTGGAAAAAAGTGAAGGCAGATTCTGACTTAGTGATAATTTCACTAAGTGTTGGAAAAAAGTGACATTTTCACTTTTTGTGATTTTGATCATTCCATAACTTAAAATCCATGAGGAATTAGAATGAGTTGTGTTTGAAGCTTTTGTAGAGTGCCATGAGAGCTACAAATCTAGCTTTGAATGGGGAAAATGGCCTTGTGGTTTAGGAGTTATGATCCTCCAAAGTTGGTACCCTAGCCACTTTGTTCCATAACTTAGAAAGTTTCTAAGCTTTTATGGTTACCCCTTTTACAAGTTATCCCACTTTTCTTGATTTTTCTTGATGAATGATGATCCAAATCACACATTAACATCATTTTAGGGTCAAAGAACCATAATTGTAAAAAATCTCAAAAAGTCAAAGTTGACTTTTGTGCACAGTTGACTTTTTGTCAGATGAATTCCAAACTGTGCGATCCTTTATGAAATCAAGTCCTTGACCTAAATCAAACTTGATGGATTGATTTTATAGGTGTTATAGGGTGTATTGAATCATGTCCCAAGGTTTGGGAGCATGCCTGGGTCAAAAGTCAAAGGCACAATTGACTTTTCCCGCGAAACCCTAATTGTGGTTCTGATGAAATTGAAACTTGTTGCTCAAGCTTCTTGGATCAATCCATTGTTGCAAATGGATCAATGTGGTTTATTAGAGACCCCCAAATCATGTCTTGAGGTCTTGGCTCATGTCTTGTCCCAAAAGTCAACTTAGGGGTGAATTAGGTCAAGAAACCCTTTATGAATGTATCCCCTGAGGCAAAATTGACTTGATGATTGGGTTTTTGATGTCCCTTGGAGCATCTTAGGTTATTCTTTGAAGCATTGGCTCATGCCCAGAGGAAAATTTCCATCTAGAGGCCCTGGTCGACCAAAACCCTAATTTGGTTACACTGGCGATCTTGGGGCTTAACCCACTCAGAATGTTGCAGCCTTGTGCTTAATCCTTGAGTTGGGAGTCCTCTTGATCCATTGGGGATATTTGAGAGGCTATGCAAGTTGAAGATCATGTCAAATCTTGATTTATCATTTGTCTAAGGCTCTGAGAGGGCTTGAAACCCTAATTTTTTATAGTAATGAATGCTCACCCATCTTTGGGGAGACTGATGAGGTATGATGGTTTACCCATATTGTGGTGATGATTTACACAATGATGGGAAATATTGGTGGTCAAAATTTGGGGTATGACAGTAGGAGCAAGCTCTTCGCCTAACTACTCTGGCCTCTTTTGGGTCGGACGGAAGTTCGTCTTTAGCGAGATAGTTGTAGACAGGGGTCATCCAGCAGTGGTTGTCGTCGATCACCTGTACGTCGAGGGTTGGGGAGGCCCTCTCGATACTGGGTCGAGGAAGTACCTCCTATATGACGAACTTGTTTCTGCCTTTCTTCTTTGTGCTGGCTAGTTTGGATAAAACGTCTGCCCGGACATTATGTTCGCGGGGAACATGTCTTACCTCCACCGCTGCAAACTTCGTCATTTCCCTTTTGACCAGTGCTAAGTATTCGGTTAGGTTGTCGTTTTTGGCTTGATATTCTCCTCGGACCTGAAGGGCGACGAGTTGTGAATCTGTGCAAATGATGACTTCTTCTACGCCCAGGTCCTCGGCTAGACGTAATCCAGCGAGGAAGGCTTCGTACTCAACCTGGTTGTTAGAGGTTGGGAAAGACAGGGTGAGCGACACTTCAACGATGATTCTTTCGTCACTTTCCAGTATGATGCCCGCACCGCTTCCTGCCGAGCTGGAGGCACCGTCCACAAAACTGGTCCATTTGCGCGCTTCGCTCGCGGGAGAGTCTGCGAACGTCATTTCTGCGACGAAGTCAGCCAGAGCCTGGGCCTTGAGGGCTTTCCTACTTTCATATTGGATGTCAAATTCGGATAGTTCAAGTGACCATTTAAGCATTCGACCGGCCATATCTGGTCGTCCTAGCAACTGCTTTATGGGTTTATCTGTTCGAACCACGATCGTGTGGGCTAGGAAGTAGTGTCTTAATCTTTTGGCTGCGTTGATGAGGGCCAGAGCCACTTTCTCTATCTGTTGGTACCTTAACTCTGGTCCTTCCAGTGCTTTGCTCAAGAAATATATGGGCTTCTGTCCGTCAGGTGTCTCGCAGATGAGAGCGGCGCTTACTGCTTCGGTTGCTACGGCGAGGTATAGGTACAAAGTTTTGCCATTGTCTAGGCGAGAGAGGACTGGTGGCTCTGAGAGCACCCGTTTCAGATGGACAAGAGCCTTGTCACATTCCTCAGTCCATTCGAACGCTGCCTCCTTGCGGAGGAGTTTGAAGAACGATAAGGCGTGCTGGGCAGATTTGGCCACGAAACGAGATAGTGACGCGAGCATCCCGTTGAGGGACTGGATGGATTTCTTTGACTTGGGCGTTGGAAACTTGGAGAATGCTCGGCACTTATCGGGATTGGCTTCGATTCCTCACTCCGTTAAATAGAAGCCGGGGAATTTTCCTGCTCGGACACCGAACGTGCACTTCTCTGGGTTAAAACGCATTTTGTATTTTCTGGCCTGTTCGAAGGTCTTCCTTAAATGGGCAGTGTGATCGGTTTCCTCGTGGGATTTTACCATCATGTCATCCATATAGACTTCAAGCATGTTGCTTATCTCTCCCCGGAAGACCTTGTTCATCATTCTTTGATAGGTCGCTTCGGCGTTCTTCAGGCCGAAGGGCATTACGTTGTAGTAATAATTGCCCGACTCGGTCATGAAGGCCGTGTATTTTTTGTCGGCCATCGCCATTAGAATTTGATTTATAGCCTGATTATGCGTCCATGAACGATAAAAGTTTAAAACCGTCAGAATTATCAACAAGTTTATCAATATTGGGGAGGGGATAGACATCCTTCGGGCATGCCTTATTAAGATCGGTGTAATCAACGCACATTCGCCATTTGCCATTAGATTTCTTTACAAGTACAACGTTGGACAACCAAGTGGTGTACTTTGCCTCTGAAATAAATTTGAGCTCGAGGAGGTCCCTTACAGCTTTTTCTGCAGCCTTCATTTTCTCCGGAGACTACTTTCTCCTACGTTGTGCTATGGCCTTGACGGTCGGGTCAATTGTCAGTTGGTGGCAGGAGACGGACAGGTCCAAGCTGGGCATCTCAGCGGTGCTCTAGGCGAAGAGGTCGGCGTTCTCACGGCAGCATGCTTTGAGTTGCTTCCTCGCGATGTCGGGCAGGTCTGCTCCAATCTTCACTCCACGCTGATGGTCATCGCCGAACAAAACGAGCTCGAAGTTGCCATCCGGGATTGGGTGCATCGGATGGGAGCTGCTGCTGGACGAGTTGATTAAAGCTGCTCAGTCCTTCTGTTGGTCTTCTTCGGTGAAGTGGCTGTCGAGGTCGATGGAGTCGACCTGAGGCAAAGGCTTGGCTTCCTCGGAGTTGCTGGGCAAGGCTGGCTTGCTTGATACCTTTGGCTTAGATGCAATGGCGTTGAGCCCCTTTGTGGCTGCTTTGAAACACCGTCGTGCAGCTTTGATGTCGCCGTGGAGGGTGACGACCATCTCTTTTGAAGTGTAATACTTTATCTTGAGGTTGACTGTTGAAGGCACAGCTACCAACTCGACCAGAGTTGGTCTTTCGAATATGCACTGGTAAAGCGACGGGCAGTCGATTACCAGGAATTGTATCTTGACGGATCTGGCCATCTCAGTTGATCCAAAGGTTACGATCAGTTTGACATATCCCTATGGCTTGGTCACTGATCCGTTGAATCCCTGTAAATCAGATCCCACATAGGGGGTAAGGTGTGATTCGTCCAGCTGAAGTGTTGAAAACAGCTGGGAGTACATAATATCGACCGAGCTGCCCTGATCGACGAGGATTCTGCGAACGTCGAAGTTCGCCATTCGGGCTCTGACGAGCAAAAGTATGCTCGAGTTTGGAGATCCCCCGAGGAGCCCTTCCCGGTAGAAGGAGATGGGGATAGAGCCCTTCTGGGCCTGATCAAGCGTGATCACCTTATTGGAGCTTGTGTTGATCAGATGCTCGAACTTTCGTTTCAAGGAGCCCACCGTGACTTTGTTGAAGCCTCCGCCAGAGATAACTATGGCGGAGGGAAACGTCTCCTACGGGCTGTGGGCCGCGAAATAAGCAGGGGCGCTGAGCTTGTCCGGGACGTAGAAGTCATCTGGTCGCGATATGGACATAGCGACCTGGATGTTGGCCTCTTCCAAGGAGGGTACCTCTTCCTCTATTTTCTTGGACTCCTGGGCATCTTGCCGAGGAGTGTCTTTCTTCTTCGCGAACTGTTTCAGGTGACCGTCCCTGATCAGTATCTCGATAGCATCCTTCAGATGGATGTAGTCTTTAGTAGTGTGGCAGTGACTCTTGTGGAAACGGCAGTACTTCGATTTATCGGCGTTGGGTTTGGCCGACATTTGTTTGGGGAAGCGGACCCCTGCCTGCTTGAATTCTGACCTGGTCACGCTTCTGGACGGCGCGAGGGTCAGGTTCTTGGCGCAGTCTTTGGTCGATATCTCTCCGGGGCTGCGGGCTCCTTGATCGTCGTTAGCTCCTCTTCGGAGGAGGGGATCTTGGACGATTGGACTCTTCTAACGCCCTGATCCTTTCGTTCTGCTGTAGGATCAGGGTGTTGGTTTTGTTGATCGCCTCCAGGAGGGCCGCCACAGTCGGGTCAACGTTGGGCGGAACAGGAATGGGCTGGATGTCCAGCGAAGGCTGATCGTTGTTGCGGTCAGTAGGGGTAGGGGAACGAGAAGTTGTGGTCCTGTCCCTCAGAAAACGGGCATCTCGGAGAAGAGATGGTGGGCCACCAAGAACGTCTGAGATTCTGGGCGTATGGAGAGGAGGAGGGGGTGTACCTGCAAGGCACTCCGACGCTCAAGTGAGAAAAGGTCAGAGAAAATGGGCAAGTACAAAGTATTAGTTCGTAGGGTGAATATTGGATACCTGACCCTCTCAAGCGAGAGGCTTTATATAGTACCCCCAGCGTGTGGCCAACGGTCCTATTTTCGGGGCGAAATAACCGTTTTCCCGAAGAATAGGTAATTGCCCAAAACTAGCCGTTATGTCGGGCAAGGTGCCCAAAACTAGCCGTTATGTCGGGCATAAGCCTAGTTTCGGACACATGCCCTCAGCTGTTCGAGGAGCGGAGAAGTCGTGCGTAACGGGCAGCTTTTTCGAGGAGGAGCAATGCAGTCCTTGCCCGGCGGGAGGGGCGGAAAGGTAACTTTTGCCCGTTAGTGGATTGGACTTAGGCAATTGGACCGTTCTGGAGCAGAAGTGGATTGGGCCATGCCTGGCCATTGGTCCAGTCCAGAACATAAACCATCTTGAAGCAGCAAATCTGACACCTTAAGCTTGATCAATCTATATGACCATCAAACCTTCAAATTCCAAGGCTTCCAGTATTCAAAAAGGAGAGACCACCTAGCTTGGTATTCTATAAAAAAATTCAAGAGAACACCATCAACTATGAAACTTAACAAAACATGCACTTCCTCCATTGGCACCATTTTAATATGAAAAAGTTTGTTTAAGAACAACAATTCTTATAGCAGTTGCACTACTCTATGATATTTATGGCGACCAAATACAAACCTATCCAATAACATAAGTTTTTATTCTCTCAACTCGCATTCGAAGGTGACACATACCCAATCATCTACCTGTATCTATAGCATATCGAGTGTTTGTCTATGCTTCGAGACGGGTTTTGATGTGGTTTTTTCTTGGTACTCTTTTATTGTTATCTGATCTATTGATTGTGGATTTAGTAATTTGAGATCTAACCTGCTACCAACTAAGTAAATTGTAGTAGTTTGGGTTTTCTCTGTGGGGTTTCTCTTGCATGGATTGTAGGCAAAATCGATTTTGTTGTTAGTTGTTCTTTGTTATTCTTTTTTGCTTTTGTTGTATTTTGGCACACCCTATGCTTCGTTTTCCATTAGTGTTTTTTCACCACTCTTATTTATATACAATTTTATTTGCCATTAAAAAAACCTACATTACAAAGTGAGACAATACCCCCAAAATCCTTAACTGGAGTGAACCTAAATTACATACTATGTTCCATATCAAATGATCATTCCTTTCACACCCCATATCATATGTATAGATGCTAAATAGACTGGCATAAGAAAACTACATTATTAAGCAATATACTTAACCCTTTATCATCTCATATGTATAGGTGTCAAAAGACTCACATAAGACTGAGCTCCATAAAGCTTAACAAAAAATATCTCCACTAATTAAGCATTATACTTAACAATATTCATCTAATATAATTTTTATGGAATTTAAGGGGCTTAAGACCCTATATTTTGAAAAGGTTTGTTCCAAAAAAAGATTTTTGTTTTCTTTTAAATAAAAAAGTCTCAACTTATTTTTTTAAAACATAATTTCAAAAATAATTTTTAATAATGTTTTATTGAAAATATACTTTTTTGAAAAATAATTTCTAAAATGATTTTTCAATAAAAAAAACAATTTTTTGAAAATAAATCCAAAAAACTCCTAAAAATTATAAAAAAATTAATTTAAAAAACTTATTTATTTCGGAACTCTTTAATTCTTAAAATTCCAAGCCTTTTTAAAAAGTCCTATGAATAGTTCTAGAGGAAATCGTTGAGAATGCCTCAACTCTCCACTTAATTATTCAAAAATGGAGATACTTAAATTCTGATAACTTGAACATATGATCATGAGTTTGATCTTTAATTTATGCCATGTTTATTAAAAATAAAAAGGATTATAGAACCATCAAAGAGGTGGACAGCTGTAACCAGGCCCGGTCAAGGGCAAGACAAACTAGGCATTTATCTTGGGCCTCACTTTTATGGGCCATATACAAGGTCTCCAAATACTGTAATTAACAAGTAAATATTAGCAAAAGCGTAAATTTGAGCATTTTTTAGTGCACCTCATGTGCTTAAACACCATACAAATTTTCAAAAATGTCTTCTGTTTTTAGAGATATATCTTCGGCCGCACTTTAATACACGTATTTTAATCGTTTTTGAGTCAGACCCCAATTGTATTAATAAATTTATTCTAAAAATATATCTCCGAAAAAATTCCGGAATGTGTTAAATTAGCCTAAATAATGTATTGTTCATCTTCTTCAACCATTGTGCATAGACTGCAAGGATTTATCGCGGAACCATCTGAAACTATATCTTGTTCGTGATCCTTAATTACACATGCTTTATTCATTAACCTCAAAATGAAAATCTTTAGCTAATGAAATCAAATACTCAAAGCGTGAAAATGTTGGTATGGTAATTTATTATACACACCTTAGTTTATCAGTTGGAACAACAAGATCTGAGTTCTTGTTGTGATAGTATAAACCAGTTGAGTTCTTAGGTTGTAATGGAAATTTTCTGTTCTTATATGTAACTTGTGCAAAACTAGTACACAAGGTGGTTCTTAAGTGGTTGAAGAAGATGTACAGTACATTACTTAGACTAATTTATCACATTTCGGAAATATATTTTCGGAATTTCTTCGGAGATATATTTTCGAAATAATTTTATTAATATAATTGAGGTTTAATTTAAAAACGATTGAAATGCGTGTATTAAAGTGCATTTAATAACCTATGTTCTTAGGAGCAGTTCAACACTTGCTATTGTAAGTTTGGGAGTCCCATTTTTCCCTTTTCTTTGACCAATTTTTTTATTAAAAAAATTCATTACAAATCATTTATCATTCAATACATTTAATGAGATTGATCTTTATTCTAACAATATATTTATCATTTATGGTATGTTTAATCATTTATTTTAAAACCTTATCTAACTTTATTTGGTCATAAAAATTGACTAAAATCAACTATTATTTTCACATTAAAAAAATAAATATTTTTAATGAATAATTTAATACTCTCTTTTTAATATAATTCTTAAATTATATAAAAAATATTTTTATTATATACCGTAGCTTAAAAAACACATAAAATTAGTAAATTTTATTCATACTATTAAGATTATAAAAAATAACATGAATTTTTATAATTAATTAAGGATTAAATTAATATATTTAATATATTTAATTTTATATTATTTATAGATTTAATTGGAGAAAATAATAATTTAAAAAATTTATTGATGATTTTTTATTTTAAAATAAAATTAATATATATATTTTTACTTTTAAAAAAATTTATTCTAAATTTTGCCTAGGCACTTGCCTTAACCTACGTGTGTAATAGGAAAGCCCTAAGGTTGTTAGAACCAAAAGTTTATTTGGTTACATACACTGCAGAAGACAATCATCCTCAACCAATTCAAAGAAACTCATTAACCGAAAGCACTAGGAAGTATGAACTATGAAGGAAATCAATTAAATACTCTATAAGGTAGACAAAAAAAACCCATAACCATAATTTATTATTCATTCATATAATTTCATTTTATTACATAAGATCAATTACCATTTTCAACTTTAAAATGGTAAAATGGTGGAGCATGAGGACAACATTTTGGATTTAAAATACAAGCTTCAACCAGCGGCACACAATCATCTGCTTCGAGCCTTCTTGTGCCATGAACAACATTCACATAGATAGTTGCAATAGCAACAAACACCAGCATCAACTTCAGCATCATCTTCAATGTTTTTGCCATTATAAAGTGTTTCTTTTGCAGAGAAAATAAGTTATTGTGATATTTGTTTTAGTATGTTACTTATTTATACACACAGGGCCGGCCCAACGCATTTTAAGGCCTAAGGCGATATTTTTTATATAATAAAATATTTTTCTAAAATTAATATATTTTTGATTTTTTTAGAATGTAAAATCATTATATTATTAAAATAAATTTCATTTAACATTTTATTTTTAATTGAGAATAAAATTAAATCATCTAAACAGTCATCTTATCATTAAAAAAATTATAATTAAAAATACATTATTAAAATTAAAAAAAAAAATACTTAAATATTAAAATTTCTATTATATTAAAAGAATTTAGACGTTTGTTCTATAAGTGTGGTTTTTAAATTAACAATCATATACATTTATAATTATATATTTTAAATAAGTTTAATTATTTAATTGTCATAAAATAGTTTAAAAAGTTATTTTTTGAAAAACTAAATATTTTAAATTATATAAATATAGTATTTAAAATTGAGGCCCTAGGCGGTAGCCTTGGTGGCCTTCCCCTAGGGCCGGCCCTATATACACAAGGTTAAAACCTCCATCATAATCATAGTTGGACAAATGTGTCATTTAATTTTGTGAATATTATAATCTTTTACAAATTTTCACATAATAAAATTTATTAAAAATATTAGTTTATAATTGATTAGTTGGTGTGCTTCATTAATTTTATTTTATTTTTAATATATTTACAAATATTATTGTCATAAATAAACTAAAAAAATATTTATCAATATATAAATTTAAAAAAATATCACATTATTTTTAAATGAAAACTACCAAAGTACTTAATTACCACACATATGTAAAATAACTTGAGATTATGTAAAATTACCAAACTACTTAACATATATACGTAGTTACTCCGAGTTTATGTAAAAATACGAAATTGTTAATAAATGAAAACTACCAAAGTTGCACCTATCATATATATGCAGTAGTTTGTAAAAAAAAATAAAAATTTTAAATTGTGGTTTGATGAAAGGTATCAAATTACTTACCATGTATATAATGATTTGTTGTAAAAATCCGAAATTGTTAATAAATGAAAACTACCAAAGTTACACCTATCATATATATGGAATGGTTTGGAAAAATAAATAAAGATTTTAAATTGTGCTTCGATGAAAGGTATCAAATTACTTACCATGTATATAATGATTTGTTGTAAATATACAAAATTGTTAATAAATGAAAACTACCAAAGTTACACCTATCATATATATGGAATGGTTTGGAAAAATAAATAAAGATTTTAAATTGTGGTTTGATGATAGGTATCAAATTACTTACCATGTATATAATGATTTGTTGTAAAAATACGAAATTGTTAATAAATGAAAACCACCAAAGTTACACCTATTATATATATGCAATAGTTTGTAAAAATAAATAAAGATTTTAAACTGTGGTTTGATAAAAGATATCAAATTACTTACTATATATATAATGATTTGTTGTAAAAATACGAAATTGTTAATAAATGAAAACTATCAAAGTTACACCTATCATATATAAGCAATGGTTTGTAAAAATAAATAAAGATTTTAAATTGTGGTTTGATGAAAGCTATCAAATTACTTACCATGTATATAATTAAATATTGTAAAAATACGAAATTGTTAATAAATGAAAACTACCAAAGTTACACCTATCATATATATGCAATGGTTTGTAAAAATAAATAAAGATTTTAAATTGTGATTTGATGAAAGCTATCAAATTACTTATCATGTATATAATGATTTGATGTAAAAATACAAAATTGTTAATAAATGAAAACTACCAAAGTTACACTATCATATATATGCAATGGTTTGTAAAAAAAAATAAAGATTTTAAATTGTCGTTTGATGAAAGCTATAAAATTACTTACCATATATATAATGATTTGTAGTTGACGCGTACTTGCTTACATTTAAAATTTAAAGTAAAAAATACAATTAATAAAAATTTATAAATATAAAAAGTATAATTTAAATTAAATAAAAATATAATCAATATCCGCGGACACCTGTTGATAACGTGTATTAATTTAAAAATAAAAAGTAAAAATTAAAAAAGAAGACAAAATTATTTTACCAAAAAAGTTTTTTATTTTTCAAAAAAGAACATATTTTTATTAATATTTTTAACATAAATATACTTTTTCTATAAATATTTATATTTGGATCAACCCTATATTTTCCGGTATGTAAATATTAATTTTATTTTGATATTTTTTATAAAATTATTTATGCAATGATTTAGTTTTATAAAATTCAAATAATTACATTGTATTTATAAATATTATTTTAATTGTATAAATAAATATTAGAAACATTATTTTAAATATTTTTATTTTTATTTTTTTTAATTATAAAAAATGAAATAATTTGTTCGTACGTACGGATTTTAGTCTGGATACCTGTGGGTTCGCACGGGTACTGGTGTGTTACGCTCATTTGTTCACATACTTTTAAAAAATGATTGATAATTTTTTATTTTTAATACTTAAATCAATAGTTTAATATTTTCCATTTCATATTAATGAATTTTAAAATTTATTAATGTTATATTAAATAAATTACTATTTAATTTTATAAAAGATAAATAATATATCTACTAATTATCTTATTATAAGCCCCCTAATATTTTTTTAAATACTTTTAAAAAATGTTTGATAAATTTATATTTTTCAATATTTAAATTAGTATCACGTTTCATATAAAAAAATGTTTGGTTTGCATCATTTATAAAAAAAATATTTGAACCAGTAATATATATTTTTCTCATATTTACATTAATAATAACACACATTTAATAACTCATTATTTAATGATATAAATTTCGATAAGACAACACATGTTTTTGTTATATTTGGATCAGTAATATATTTGTTTCCCTGTATATACATTAGTGAAACATTTTTCCAATCATTATTTAAGTATATAAATTTCAATAACTAATGCCTCTTTTTTTCTTATTTTGATTAGTAGTACATTTTTTCTTGAGTTTATGCCAATGACACACATTTATTCAATTATTATTTTAATTTTATACATTTCAATAAACAACACATATATTTCTCGTATTTTGATAAGTAATATATTTTTACCCGTATACAAATATTATTTTTATGTATATTTATAAAAATATTTTTATAATATTTATTTTAATTTATAAGATATATTATTAATGGAATGTATTATCTTAAAAATACGATTAAATATTTAAAAAAACATAACTTCCCCATTGTAATACCCTGTATAATATATATCTAGAATAATACAATACAAGCATTTTATTTGGTACTGACACCATCATAAGTGCCTAATGGCGTAATTCACATACTTGACCATTCTAAAAACATAATACAATCTATGGTACAAGATATGGAAACTAGCCAAATAAAATAAAAAACTAAGATCAATATACAATATCCTCAATTGTATACAATAGATTACACAGCAGAAAAACTAAAACTGAACTTCTCTTGAAACATCCAAACCTAGCTCCACTTGTAAATCAAACCTGCAAATACCTCCTGAAAATAATCAATAATAGTGGGGTGAGATACATCAAATCTCAGTGAGTTCCCTATCTTATGGATTCTCTCGGCTTTACATGGTTCTATCAATCCTAACTCAAGTCAAGGGGAAGGGAAAAATGACCTTGAGTTCTCAATCTCACACTATATGGAAACACGTTATTGAGTCCGTTAACTCAAAAGTACCACTAATCGATAACCTTGTCAAGGCATCCCCTTTCTCCCAACCTCTTCTACGTCTAGAAGTAGGAACGAGTCATGGACCCTCGTGGATTACTTGGCATACAAGATGGATTTGGAACTAAGGGATATGTTATCACCTTAATTCGTCACTTCACACGGCCCGTACACCATCACAAGTCTCTTTACCATATATGTTTCATTCGTACTATAACATTGGGAATCAAACCTACCAAGTAATCGTGTAATCATTTCAGAGGAGCACGTTACTCATGAAACGACACATAATAGAATAATGGTTACGATTTCATGATTTCACATAGAACTGTAATTGTATTCAACATTTCTAGGCCAAATTTGCCTTTAGGCCTCTTTTGCCTTTATCAAATAAACATAATAATTACACGTGTTCCATACTAGTGTTTCACTCTCTCCTAGACTAATACTCGTCACGGATGCACTGTTATACATTAAGTGCCCGAGCCTTGCCATCTAGGTTTTCTACTCCAGGCTAGAACTCGTCAAGGATGCACATCTATACATCGAATGCACGAGCGTCGCCATCCAGAGTTTCTATCACAATTCTATTCACAACCTAGAATTATAACAATCTTAACTATGCCATTTGTTTTGGGGTAAAGTTTCCTCACTCTTCCTAATCCATATTTTAAAGATGCATATTCTTTTTAATCGGGTTTAACATTAATATTAGGCAAAGCCTATTACAATTGCACATTTTGAATTACATATAATAATTCCATCACAAGTTATACAAAAGCATATTACAATTGTAGAATAGAATCACATATAATGATTCATCACATAAAACATCACTTTTGGGTTCCCTCCGATTCATTTAATCGAGTATCAAAATCAATACTTTTCACTTTTATCCCGTAGGATATTTTCACAGCTTTACATCGGCTATCATTATGCCGCGATCAGACTTATGATCCAAAAGATAACAATTTCTAAACATATCACCTAACATTATTCCCTTCTTTTTCCACTAAATAATTAATTCCACATCATACCCCTAAAGTTATGAATTTTTTAAAAAAGAAAAGTATGGGTAGAGGATCGTCGTAGCTTTCCAACGATACCAAGAACGCTTCAATCCGAGTTACGGATCAAGAGTTATGAATTTTTTAAAAAAGAAAATTATTGAAAAACTGTCAGATTCGCCTGGCGGTTAAGGATTTCGCCTGGCGAATCCCTCTTCGCCAGTACTTCGCCCGGCGAAGCAGCGACGAAACCTGGTTTTAGAAAACCCAAAAGTTCCAGTAGCCAAAACATGTTCTGTCTCTTAATTTTCGCCCGGCGATTATGGATTTCGCCTGGCGAATTCCTCTTCGCCTGACGAACTAGTGGCGAGACCTGATTCGCCTGGCGAATCCTATTTCTCCTGGCGAATCGCATCAGAACCAGAATTCCTTTCCTGCATTTTCCATGGTTCCAAGGGTCCCAAATCTCACCTTTACCATACCAAATCAGTTTCAAGCCTCAAAATAAGTATCAACAATTGATCATATATATAGATAATACGACTACACTACACAATTTATATCGGATTTCATCCGTTAGATTTCATTGATTTATCCGTTTAATCATTTTCTCACAAATCTAACCTAAGTTCTAAACTTATATTTCTAGAACTTAGAGTTTTTAACTAGAACCCACCTGATAATCGAATAGGAGGTTGAATAAGATGATGAACAATGATCCAAGTTTTCTTCCTTCTTTTCCATTTTCCTCTTGTTTCTCTTCTTCTTCTCTTCCTTTTCTTCTTTCTCCTTTTTTTCTTCTTTTCCAACTTTTCTTTTCTTTTTTCTCTTACTAACAAATATATATATATATATATATATATATATATATATATATATATATATATATATATATATATATATATATATATATATATATATATATATATATATAATTTATTATACAATATAATCCAACAGGGTAAAATATCTCCAATTGATATTTCATCGTCTTACACCAATTGATTAATTATTAGAGTTACCTTAAACATACTCTCTTGGTCTAATAAATAATTACATGTCCCTTTAATAAAATAATTAATCTCTTCAGAGTTCATTAGTTGCATATAATCTCATCTGATATCCAATTGAGCATTTAAATAATATGGGTAATTACCCCCGTAATGTTTTTTGTATTTGCATCATTTAAATTATTATACCACCGAAGTTAATTTTTTAAAAATATTAAAGAGAATGTTAAATGCAATTAACCATCACTTATAGTGATCGAAATAAAATTTTACTTTTCATTAAACATTAAATGTTACAATGATAATAAGTAAATTAGTTAATTAATTACAAAACCTATAAATAAGATAATAAATTTGTGTGGAAGAAAAACAAACCAAAAATATTAAAAAAATTAATAATTTAAAATACAAGTAAGTGTAAAACATTGAACCATATTAAAATAAAAATATATTTCTATTCATATTTAGAGTATAAATATAGTTTTTCCATATAAACAAATATTTTGATCAATCGTACATTTTCTCGTATGTAAATATTAATTTTGTTTTGACATTACTTTTAAAATTATTTTGATAAATAATAAACTTGCTCCCATTATTTAAAGTATTTGGATCATCAATACACTTTTCTCATTTATAAAAATAATGTTCAATATAAAGTATTTAAATTTTCCCATATCTAAAAATATTTGTCTCATATACTTTATTATATTATCAATGACTTCATAAGAAAAGGGTAATAAATTTTATTTTTAAAGAGAACAAGAGAATTGAAATAAAGAAGTTATAATTTTATTTTAAAAAAGTAGTTGAAATCAATTATAGAATATTTTGTAGAATGATTCAGCAAAAGAAAATAAATTGTATACCGATTTAGCAAAAAAAATAAATTGTAGAATATATTTTACTAATTTATAAGTGACATATATTTATTTCATATTTTAATTAAAGATATAATTGAATTTATATAAAAATATTTAGATCATCAAGAGACTTTTTCTCTTAAATAAATATTATTTTTGTTTAGGCATCATTTACGAAAATATTTGGATCAATAGTAAATGTATTCTCGTTTATAAAAATAACATCGTTTATAAAAATATGTGGATCAACAAAATATATTTTCTTATATTCACCTTAATAAAACATTTATCCAATCATAACCTACTTATATAAAATTTAATAAATAACACATATTTTTATCTTATTTTTATCGAGGATTTTTCCTGTCTTTACATCAACAACACACATTTATTCAATTATATGAATATCAATAAACGACACATATTTTTTTCAAATTTGAATTAATAATATTTTTTTTCTGTATACAAATATTTGTTTATATGCATCATTTATAAATATATTTATGTCAACAATATACCTTTTTCCCGTATACAAATTTTGTTTTTGTTTAGACATCATTTATAAAATTATTTAGATTAATAATAAATTGAACAATACACATTTTTTGTAATATTTCATATTTGTCTAAGCATGAGTGTGAAAGATTAAGAAATAAATCTCTAATGTTCAAACCTAATGGTACTAAAGGAGAATAATGGGATATCATGAGAAGTTAGTTAGAATCCAAGTATTTGGTTAGACACTAACTAAATGGCAAACTTGTAAATATTACTTAGTTAAGGGGCATCTTGGTTATTTCATGTTAAATAAGTGGCATAAGGCTTGTTTGGATGTGCAAGTTACTTATCTTCCCAAATCAGAATTTTAAGGAGGAGAATGACGGAGCATAGAGCAAGAGAGAAGAGAAGGGGTTCATATTCATCATCTTCATGTTCCATTTTCGCACTCTTGGTACAGCCTTCACAAAACAGGTAAAAACGTTTCACTCGTAACTCCGATTGAAGCGATTCTGGACTTTTTGGAAAGAGCACGAAATTCCCTGCAGTTTGCATATAAATTTTGTTGCTTGCATGTCTATATTGAAGGAGATAAATGTGTCTAAAGTTGAGCAATTCTTGCTGGTAATGGGTATAAGAGGAGCTGCTGGTTTGATGATCATGGAAGTGGAATTTTGACCAAGAGATGACCTTAAAGGCACCGTTACCATCCTCTTCACCTCTTCAACTCAGAATCTTCAAGCTTCAGGTGAGTTCCATAGTTAGAACTTGGGGTAGGAGAATTTGGGAATAAATGCATGTTTGGGTTTTGGGGAATAAATGCATGTTTGGGAATAAATGCATAGTTTTGAAGTGAAATGTTTGCATGCTTAATCAATTGATGAGAGTGTGTTCTCATGATGATAATATATGTATTGGATCATTATTACATGTTTGGTTATGGTTGAATTGAGCTTGGATTTGTTTGATTGAAAAACCTAACTCTTTCATGTTTGATAACATTATTATTAATTGGGTAAATATGTTGGAAGGCCTTTCTATTGTTAAAATATTGTAGTATATTGAATTCTGAGACCGGGGCTTTTTATGGAACCAAAATCGGAGGTCCGGAAAGCATTTAACGATCGAAAACTGAGTTTTCGGCAAAAACAGTGCAGTTTGAGTCGACCTAAGAATTTTTACGTCGGTGCAAGGGGTCGACGCGTGCAAGGCAGCGTCCTCCAAAATGTCAAATTTTGTTTTCTTCATAACTTTTGATCTGTAAGTCCGATTGAGTCCCCGTTCGAAGCGTTGGAAAGGTCTTTCAATGCTCTAAATGATAGTGAGGTAGAAACCTAAATATAACCCAATGATGAATCGGTCAAATATGATACACTCATATGTATTTCATAAGGATTAGAAGCAATCATGTTTGTGTTAAGATTATGGATGAGTAATTGTTATGGAATGAGTTTAGGCCAATGAGTAAGGGCACTAGTGATGTGCTAATATGTATGACTTGATATGAACATTGCATATGTGATTAATCTGATGTATAATGGATTGACTCATGGCTTGATATGATCATTTATGCTACATGTATGTGTGTATGCTTAATAAATGCATTATGTTGATAAGTTACCTGGTTATGATCACTTATGCAATTGTTGTAATGCTTAATGAATTGCATTATGTTGGATGTGCTATGAGGTGATCATCTGATGGTTAACCCCGTTCGTTCTGGTTGAATGTTTGGAGGTGTTTGCCTATATGGCTTGATGTTCATGTGATTATGATGTATGCTTGAATCGAAGTGGGCCTATGCTACTAGGTGGTAAATTACTATGACAGCCACTACTGTTGTGTGATCTCTAGTCGGTACCCTGCTGTGTGATCTCAGTAAGTCATACACACCTGAGCTACCATTGCGAGGCGCTAAGTGGGTCTAAAAAAGGAGTTTCCACAACAGATAAACTTCGGCGTGCTTGGTATGGTGGGGTCGTGATGCCAAGTAGGCAATATCACTTCAGATAAACTCACCTCTAGTGATTCCACATAGGAAATATCACTAGGATATCGCCCGGTGGGATTGTGTAGTCATTATGGCGTATTTGCACTAGACGTTAACACATCTGCGTAAGGGTGATTACCATTGCGAGGCACTAAGTGGGTCTGAAAAAGGTGTTTCCACGGCATATAAACCTCGGCGTGCTTGGTATGGTGGGGTCGTGATGCCATGTAGACAATGTCACTTCAGATAAACTTATCATGGATGGGATGCCACGTAGGATCCATTTGACTCACCTTGCGGTGTGCATGTGCAAGTCTTTTGATGATGAGACACAAGAGATAACCCACCGAGGGTATGATTGTGTAACCTAGTTAGATAGGTAGAACTTACTTCTGGATTCCTCGTACACTGGTACGAGTCTGAATAGTGGTTTGTGATTGATTGTGAATTCGTTGTTACCTCATTGGTGAGTCAAGGGATTACTAATGACGATATTACCCATTGTTGTGTATTTGCACCAGACCGTGAGAAAACCCTGGATCCATGGTGGATTCGTTCTATTGTATGCACCCTGTAAAACCGAGTGAACCCCTAGGATAGGGGAACTCACTGAGATTTAGTAATCTCACCCTAATTCTATTATCATTTTCAGGCACAAGTTAGAAGTATACGGGATTGCTAGATGGGCTAGCTTGAAGATACTGATGAGTAGATGGCATGAAGACTTTATCAGAGCTTATCTTTCTGCTGTGTATTGTTATAGACAAATATATTGTATACAATTGTATCTGAGGAGTTGAATTGTATACGATTTTACTTTGTCATTTCCATGCTTTTGCATGTTTCTATGTACCATTTATAACATCACTACATATTATTCTAGACATATATGTATGGAGTGTTACAGTTGGTATCAGAGCAGGTCGATTCTCAGCTTTGCCATGAAACATCACTAGCAATTATCTTCCCCTCATATGTGTGTGTTGCTAGCCTGATTTCTACCTGCATAGTATTCAGTTGATGAGCCTGATCAACTCACTGGCTGTGTACGTGATGGATAGGATCACGGGGAGCCACCACGAGGATGTGTAAGATCGAAAATGACTCGAGCTAAAGTAGTAGAAGCCGACTAAGTAAGGGAGTATTGGGAGTGTCAGGCTTGAATGAAGTGTTTGACGTGGAATAGTTGACAACCCCAACTTTCATGGTAAGAGTAAGACAATTGGAAATTCGAAGACGTCGACTGAACAAAGTGAGCATCTTGTAAAATTATTATAGCCGAGGAGATCCAAATGGGAAATTGTGATGGAGTAGCAAGGGATTTTGCGGAGTTGATGAGCTTGAAGTCAGTAGTATTCACTAATCAATTGTGGTTGCCGGTGACGGATGTAACTTGGGAACCTGTTGGATGAAAAAACTTCTGGGAAGTGTAGTCAGAGAGACCGAACCTTCTTAAGTTTCTCTAATTAGTGGGAAGTATGCGTTACAATACCTTTTAGGACACATGTTTGATACAGATGAAGTGCTAGACCCTGACCCTATTCTAGTATACTCAAAGTAATGGGAAGTGACCCGGGGAATGATCAGAAGTACTTGTGAAGGTTGTGATTTTTCCTTTCAAGAATTCTTCTGTACCCAGTTGGTGAAAAGGAATAATGTATCTCCTTGATTATTCTGACATGCCCAAGTATTAGAACTGTATTAGGCGTTAGCTGAGTAGATGGATACGTGGAGTGCAGTAAGCCAGGTTTCCTGCTATTTATGATTCATCTAATCCTAAGTGAGGCCATAGAATTATGTTAGATGTTGGGAAATTAGGTGAATGGAACTTGTGGCTATCTAAAGCATCAACAGATTAACCACATTCTGTGACAGTTGTTTGGAACCGTAGTATCCCTATCTAGTGGAATTGTCATATGAATCTCTCGTGCGTGCCCTGTGTGGGTGAGTACACACTTCGTATAGCAAATTGAACTGGATTCTTATGAATTTAGATTTATCTTGTTGTGTTCAAAGGAATTGAACCTTAAACATGGTGTACCCTTAGGTTTTAGCCTTTTTAAGGAATGAGACTGGAAGGACTTGAAGGGCGGTGACCTCTATGGAGACCTGTTCAGTTATCCATCTATTGTGACTATAGGATACGTGTGGGAGTCGTTATATGATACTGGGTAGTTCACTTGTGTACGTGGCATAGGAGTTGGACCATCATGCTAGTACTACCAGACATGCATAATGTTGCAGTATCGCTATTGTGCATGAGATGAGTGAGTTATCCTTCTTTGTTGGATGTGGGATAACGTTGGTTCCGATCTCAGTGTAGAATTCTGAATTGGTACTAGTAAGATCCGGATCTGAATTCTCATAAGGCATGTGGAATAAGTATCTATAGGTCGTGCTTGATTATTGAGGATTATGCGAGCGGACGACAATGAGATGGATTAGATTCTAATGATACGCTTATAAGGAGACCTTGGGTGGTTGGGACCGTGTGAGAATTTTAGATTCAACATCGTAGATGCTTCTTGTTCTGTTGAAGTTAGTGAACCTTTATGCGTAGTGTCCGAGATGGAGTGTTGTGTGTAATCATCATATCCCGACCAGCACGTAGTGTGACTGTTCTTTAACATTGGTGATCAGTGTTAGAATAGATGAAGTATACCTTGATTAGCTCCATGTGAGATATCTAGAGGAGTAACGGTAGATCCTCAAAAGTGAAGAAATGTCAGTCTCAGTAAAGTAAAGACGCGCCCAGTTTTGGAGTGTCGTGGAATTCCAAAGAAGGATGTTTAAGATACTAGGTAGGATTTGTGGTATTGTGGTTGTTCTGGAGATGTTGGAAGCATTATCCTAAGACGTACCCTCAGAGAGATTAGTACAGTGACAGCTTTATGGGCGAAGAGTATTGGATGAACGTGTTTCTAGGATGTGACTGTGAGAGGTATTGAAATCCTAAGAGTATGAAGACGGATGATTGGGAAGAAGTATGGAAAAGTCGGTAAAGTTATCATAGCAGCCGTGCGATGTGAGAGTCGGTAGGGTAAGACGAACTCCTATTCATTGAGTATTCAGATCTAGACGTTCTGGAACCGAAGCGTGTGACCAAGTTGTGTTCAAATGGGCCTAACCCATAATGATGGAATAATTAGTTCCCTAATCTTGGAAATGACTCAACCTCGAGGAGTAATTGTTGATGGGTGTGTTTAAGATTCTAGCCCGTATCGTAATTGGACGAATGTCGAGAAGGCACCATTGTTATTAAGGGAATAAGTGTAGTAAAGTAATGGAACTAAGTGGATAGTGGACGTAGTATGATTTAAAGAGTTTCAAGAAGTGTGTTATCAGTTAAGATCAGAGTAGTGCAACGGATAAAAAGAGGAACCCGATAATCCTGTAGTAAGTGTGAGAAGACTACTTGTACGATAGTGTTGGAGTGGAGATATCTTCCTAAGAGTAACTCGTTGAAGCAATGTTTTGTTAGTCTCAGTCTCTCAAAGATCCACTTTAATCTAGAGAGGTACGGTCGATGGACCTGCTTAGAGGAGACTCCATGATTGATATGTGATCAGATGTTCATGGGTCAACGGTTGAGCTTATGAGTATCACGGGTTAAACAGAGTATCGTGACCATTGGAATGACGAAGGCGAGTAAAGGATTTTAATTAACGTAGACTCATTGTGGCTATGTCCTGTGCACTTATGAGCGTGCATGAAGACTTGGAAGATAGTTGCAAGTTAACTGTTAGAGTTCACCCTTCGTCGGCGGAACTTTGTGTGAAATTGTTGGATATCAAGGCTAATAGTTGCGGAATTGTACACCCTTGTGGCTTGTGATGGAAGTTATGTTGTCTAAAGACTGAAGGGAGGATTGAAGTAAGAAATTTGGTTGTACGAAGGAGGTAGAATTGGAAATCACGACCTAAGGACTTAGCAAGCACATGTATGACTCCGTATAGACTTGTGTAGAAGTAAATCTGAAACATCATCACTAAAGCGAAAGGTTGTAGCATGAATTCCTTGGGATGAAAGTACTTCCAGAAACCAAGGAAAAGAGTGGAAAATTAGTGGCATGTGTTGAGCAAGGACGAACTTGGCAAAAATTGAGGATGGGAAATATCTAACTAGAGTGGATTTCCAGAAAATCTGAAGCTACAATTCCGTGCGAAGAAGTATAGGTCGGGGACTTTGGATGTCGAGACAGAGTATCAAAAGAGACGTGTTGTGTGAGAACTAAGGTTTTCAGTCAAAGATGTTAGGACACGAGTGTATTGGAGGATTGCATTTCCGTGGATGAAACGACCTGCAGACGGAATCGCAAAGTTCATCCAAAGGAGGAATGTAAGGAACATTTCATCCCCTCATTGGAAGAGATATGAAGAGTTTGTTTTCATGGTGATCGGAAGGAATTCGAGGGTGAATTCTATTTAAGGGGGGGAGAATGTAATATCTCATATTTGTCTAAGCATGAGTGTGAAAGATTAAGAGATAAATCTCTAATGTTCAAACCTAATGGTACTAAAGGAGAATAATGGGATATCATGAGAAGTTAGTTAGAATCCAAGTATTTGGTTAGACACTAACTAAATGGCAAACTTGTAAATATTACTTAGTTAAGGGGCATCTTGGTCATTTCATGTTAAATAAGTGACATAAGGCTTGTTTGGATGTGCAAGTTACTTATCTTCCCAAATCAGATTTTTAAGGAGGAGAATGAAGGGGCATAGAGCAAGAGAGGAGAGGAGGGGTTCATAGTCATCATCTTCATGTTCCATTTTCGCACTCTTGGTATAGCCTTCACAAAACAGGTAATAACGTTTCACTCGTAACTCCGATTGAAGCGATTCTGGAATTTTTGGAAAGAGCACGAAATTCCCTTCAGTTTGTATATAAATTTCATTGCTTGCATGTCTATATTGAAGGAGATAAATGTGTTTGAAGTTGAGTAATTCTTGCTGGTAATGGGTATAAGAGGAGCTACGGGTTTGATGATCATGGAAGTGGAATTTTGACCAAGAAATGACCTTAAAGGCACTGTTACCATCCTCTTTACCTCTTCAACTCAGAATCTTGAAGCTTGAGGTGAGTTCCATAGTTAGAACTTGGGGTAGGAGAATTTGGGAATAAATGCATGTTTGGGTTTTAGGTGAGATGAAATGTTTGCATGCTTAATCAATTGATGAGAGTGTGTTCCCATGATGATAATATATGTATAGGATCATTATTACATGTTTGGGTATGGTTGAATTGAGCTTGGATTTGTTTGATTGAAAAACTTAACTCTTTCATGTTTGATAACATTATTATTAATTGGGTAAATATGTTGGAAGGCCTTTATATTGTTAAAATATCGTAGTATATTGAATTCTGAGACAGGGGCTTTTTACGGAACCAAAATCGGAGGTTCGTAAGGCATTTAACGATCAAAAACTGAGTTTTCGGCAAAAATTGTGCAGTTTGAGTCGACCTAAAGATTTTTCCGTCAGCGCAAGGGGTCGACGCGTGCAAGGTTGCGTCCTCCAAAATGTCAAATTTTGTTTTCTTCATAACTTTTGATCCATAAGTCCGTTTGGGTCCCCGTTCGAAGCGTTGGAAAGGTATTTCAATGCTCTAAATGATAGTGAGGTAGAAACCTAAGTATAACTCAATGATGAATCGGTCAAATATGATACACTCATATGTATTTCATAAGGATTAGAAGGAATCGTGTTTGTGTTAAGATTATGGATGAGTAATTGTTATGGAATGAGTTTAGGCCAACGAGTAAGGGCACTAGTGATGTGCTAATATGTATGACTTGATATGAACATTGCATATGTGATTAATGTGATGTATAATGGATTGACTCATGGCTTGATATGATCACTTATGCTACATGTATGTGTGTATGCTTAATAAATGCATTATGTTGATAAGTTACCCGGTTATTATCACTTATGCAATTGTTGTAACGCTTAATGAATTGCATTATGTTGGATGTGCTATGAGGTGATCATCTGATGGTTGACCCCGTTCATTCCAGTTGAATGTTCAGAGATGTTTGCTTGTGTGGCTTGATGTTCATTGGATTATGATGTAAGCTTTAATCGAAGTGGGCCTATGCTACTAGGTGGTAAATTACTATGACAATGACTACTGCTGTGTGATCTCTAGTCGGTACCCTACTGTGTGATCTCGGCACGTCATACACACTTGGGCTACCATTGCGAGGCGCTAAGCGTGTCTGAAAAAGGCGCTTCCACAACAGATAAACCTCGGCGTGCTTGGTATGGTGGGGTCGTGATGCCAAGTAGGCAATATCACTTCAGATAAACTCACCTCTAGTGATTCCACGTAGGCAATATCACTAGGCTATCGCCTGGTGGGCTTGTGTAGTCATTATGGCGTATTTGCACTAGACGTTAACACATCTCCGTACGAGTGATTACCATTGCGAGTCGCTAAGTGGGTCTGAAAAAGGCGTTTTTGCGGCAGATAAACCTCGGCGTGCTTGGAATGGTGGGGTCGTGATGCCATGTAGGCAACGTAACTTCAGATAAACTCATCACGGATGGGATGCCACGTAGGATCCATCTGACTCACCTTGCGGTGTGCATGTGCAAGTCTTTTGATGATGAGATACAAGAGATAACCCACCGAGGGTGTGATTGTGTAACCTAGGTAGATAGGTAGAACTTACTTCTAGATTCCTCGTACATGGGTACGGGTCTGCATACTGGTTTGTGATTGATTGTGAATTCGTTGTTACCTCATTGGTGAGTCAAGGGACTACTAATGACGATATTACCCATTATTGTGTATTTGCACCAGACCTTGAGAAAACCCCGGATCCATGGTGGATTCGTTCTATTGTATGCACCCTGTAGAACCGAGTGAACCCCTAGGATAAGGGGACTCACTGAGATTTAGTAATCTCACCCCAATTCTATTATCATTTTCAGGCACAGGTTAGAAGTATACATGATTGCTAGATGGGCTAGCTTGAAGACACTGATGAGCAGATGGCATGAAGACTTTATCAGAGCTTATCTTTCTACTGTGTATTGTTATAGACAAATGTATTTTATACAGTTATATATGAGGAGTTGAATTGTATACGATTTTACTTTGTCATTTTCATGCTTTTGCATGTTTCTATGTACCATTTATAACATCACTACATATTATTCTAGACGTATATGTATGGGGTGCTACATTTTTTTACCTATATAACAAATATGTTTGTTTTTGACACCATTTATAAAAATATTCGGATCTAAAAAATTTGTATTTTAATTATTTATATTTTTTTCCATAATTATATCAATAGCACATGATTTGTTTTTCCTGTATTTTTATTAATTTCTAATATTTTTTCTATATTTTACTGTATTTATTGATGTAAATATGTTACTAATAATTTTTTCGTTATTTATGGATACACATAATTATTGGATTTTATTTGAATATGTAGATATGAACACAGAAAAAAAAATAGAAAATTTGACTTGACCCATAAGAAAAATTTCTTAAATCATCATTGTTTGATATTATTTTGTTTTTAATTTTTGATGTTTTTTATTCCAAATATTTTATAGAAAATGTTAAAATAAAATAAAGTTTTAAAATATTAATAAAAGTAATAGTTTTAGAAAAATATAATAAACACAATCAATTAGCTCTGAAATAATGTGCAAACAATATGCACATTTAATTTTTTAGTAAACTAATGTGTTTACTCACAATTAATTCAAATGAAAACACTTAAATGATTTGTATTTAATTTTCAATATAAATGGAGTTAATATATATATATATATATATATATATATATATATATATATATATATATATATATATATATATAATTCACATTAAAACAAATTAATAATATAATTTTGATAAAAAAAAAACAAAAGAAATTATATTTTATTTTATTCACTAAACCAAAAAATAAAAATTTAGATTTACACATATTTGTAATTAATTGATAAATAACACATTTTTTTGTATTTGAATCAATAATATATTTTTTTTCATATTTATATGGTTGATGCAAATTGCTATAATATTTATTTTAATGTATAAATTTTAATTAATGACATATAGATTATCCTATAAACACGTTAAAATATCTAAAAAACTAACATAAATTTTCGTGTATTTTTTGTATTTGCATCTATTACACACATTTATTAAATTATTATTTTAATGATATAAATGTCTAATATTTATATAATAACATATAATCTATTATTCTCGTATTTATATCTATGACTAATATTTATGCTATATTTTGCTGTATTTTTTCGATAATATAACTTAAAACTTTTTCAGGTAATATATGTCAAATATTTAAAAATTATAATTTCATGTATTAATTTCAAAATGTTTTCCCATTTTTTATCAATGGAAATTCTAATGGAAAAGTAGCATAATTATTTCTCCCTCCGTTCCTTTTTAGTGTCATTTTTAGAATAATTTTTTGTTTCTTTTTAATTGTCACTTGCAAAGTGCAAGGTAGTATTAATTTCATTTTTGTCAAAATTACCCCTAGGTAATCATTAGAGAGAGAGAGAGAGAGAGAGAGAGAGAGAGAGTGAGATTAATGTACTAAATAATTAGGGGTATTATAGGTAAAAGGAGAATTGTTGTTTGAAAAGTAGCTATATTGATTAGCTTTCTTGGTAAGTGTAAAAAGTCAAAAAATAACACTTAAAAAGGAACGGTGGATTTGATGATTGGAAATGAGCAGACAGAAAGTAACGAATTCAAAGTGGATGAACAAGGTGTGTTGAGATTTCGTGACAGAATTTGTATTACTGATGATCCTGAGTTGAAAAGAATGATTCTAGAAGAAAGTCATAGTGTCATACCCCAAATTTTGACCACCAAGATTTTCCATCATTGTGTAAATCATCACCACAATATGGATGTATTTACATGCCTCATCAGTCTCCCCAAAGATGGGTGAGCATTTACCACAAACAAGAATTAGGGTTTCAAGATCTCTCTGAGCACTTAGATAAAGGATCAATCAAGGAATGACATGATCTTCAACTTGTCTAAACTCTCCAACACCTATAAAGGATCAAGAGGACTCCCACATCAGGAACCAAGCTCAAAGTTGCAACCTTCCAAGTGGATTAAGCCTCAAGATCGCCAGTGTCACCAAATTAGGGTTTTGGTCGACCAGGGCCTCCAGATGGAAATTTTCCTCTGGGCATGAGCCAATGCTTCAAAGCATAACCTAATATACTCCATGGGACCTCATGAACCCAATCATCAAGTCAATTTAACCTCAGGGGATGCATTTATCAAAAACCAGGAATTAGGGTTTCTTGACCTAATTCACCCCTAAGTTGACTTTTGGGACAAAACATGAGCCTAGACCTCAAGACATGATTTCAGGGTCTCCAATACACTATATTGATCCATTTACAACAATGGATTGATCCAAGAAGCTTGATTCACAAGTTTCAATTTCATCTAGACCACAACTAGGGTTTTGAAGAAAAAGTCAACTGTATCTTTGACTTTTGACCAGGACATGCTCCCAAACCTTGGGACATGATTCCATACACCCTACAACACCTATGGAATCCATATATTAAGTTTGATTTAGGTCAAGCACTTGATTTCATAGAGGATCGCACAGTTTAGATTTCATCTGCTGAAATTGTCAACTGTACAAAAAGTCAAAGTTTAACTTTTTTATTTTTTGGTCAACCAAGGTTCCTTAACCCTAAAATGATGTTAATGTGTGATTGGAATCATCATTCATCAATAAAAATCAAAGAAAGTGAGTTAACTTGTAAAAGGGGTAACCATAAAAAACTCAAAATTTTTCTAAGTTATGAAACAAAATGGCTAGGGTACCAACTTCCAAGGATCATAACTTGAGATCCAAGCAACCATTTTGGATGGTCCAAAGATTGATTTGTAGCTCTCATGGCATACTTTAAAAGTGTCAACTACATCTCATTCCAGTTCTTCATGGATTTTTAGTTATGGAGTGATCAAAATGGTTGAAAACATGAAAATCACATTTTTCCAACACTTAGTGAAATTTTCACTAAGTCAAAATTTGTCTTACTTTTTCCAGCATGTAGGGACATTTTTCACCTTGATCCAAGTCAAACCAGGTCTTGTGTTGGACATTAAAGTTAAAGTATGCCATGAGAGCTTTCTAACAAGTACCAGATCATCTCTAAATTCCATTTGAGCAAGGAGATACAACCCTTGAAATATGGCCTCATGAACTGATTCTTCCAAGACAGATTTGACAGATTTTTTGCATTTTGCTCGATTTGTCCAAATCTGACAAATCCAAGATTTGTTATCATTTTGGATACATCTGAGGATCAAATCCAAGGGGGATGATCTGATCTCCAAGCCACCAAAGTCCATGAATCTACAAATAGCATGTCAAACCTAAAAACGCTAAAGATGCTTCAAGACTCCAATTTTGTTTTCAAGCATTCAATGGATGCACCAAGGTGGCATGAACTGAGCCTATTCCAACTGAATTCAGCCAAGACTTACCTCTGAACCAAAGCTACAAAGCTTGTGCTCTAACCTCTAGTCAATGGCTAGAGGAGACTTAAGATTCCAAAGTGATCCAATTGGCCAACAGCCTGTTGTAGTTGCCACACACTATTGCTTGCAAAACAAACTTGCTCTAGTATAAAATAGAGCTCATTTGTGCTCAGTTTAAGTACACCAAAGCACTACAACACTTGCTTTCCTCAAAATCCCTTTCTCTAGGCCAAAATGCCTTCTTTTGCAAGGTAACTCTGAGTTTTTGAGTTAGAGAGCAGTTCCATCACAACTCATGATCCAAACACATCCAATATGTCATATCTAAGCAGTCCAAACTCTCACATGTGACCTGTAACACCAAAATCACAAAGTCCCCTCTCAAAACCTCAAAATTGGACTTTTTTGCATTTTTCAAGCCATGTCTTGATTTAGTCACTTTCAAAACCAGATAAAACCTCAAACACACTCCAAATATTATCCTTGAACTATCCCAAATGGTTCCCCGCATCTGGAACACCATTTGAGAGAGTTGCCATATTGGTCACTTTTGCCCTTTTTGCAAGAAAGAGCTCAAAATTGTTCCGGAGGATTCCAGCTGGTTCCAACCATTCTAAAAGCTTCTAAGCGAGAAGTTTGGTAGATTGCACAACAAGCTCCTAAAGAGGTGAGCATAACAACTTGAACTCTTTGAAATATGCATTGTTTTGAAGTCCACTGATCATGCACATCTCATACATGTTATATATGTTGTGTTTGAACCAATTTATCATGTAATTCATGCCTGTAACAAGAGGTAGCATAGAAAATGCAATTATAGGCCTATTTCAAGAACACTACCGGGTTTTGAAATATGAGCCTCATCTAAAAAAACCACCACCACCATTGGATTCCTTGTGAAATTCTAGGCAAGATAAACCTAAATTTTGTCCCAATCCATGGAGAAATGAGGAAGTTACAAGTTTCACGTTTTTGGCCAAAACCTTGCCTTGTCTTGCCTTGGCCAGGCCAAAAACAAGGCATGCCTCATGTATTCATGGGGTGGTTTTGATACACAGATGTATCACCACCCCAGTGGTAAAAGGCGCACACTGCACACAAGAGGTCTGTGGTTCGAATCCCCCTCGCCCCAATCCTCTTTTTACTATTTTTTCCATTTTCTTTAATATTTGTTATATTATTTTAAATAATTTGGAAAATTAATAACTCTCTCAATTTTAATGATTTTTTATTGGTTCTTTTTGCAAAAAAACACAAAAAGGTTAAAATATTTTATTCCACAAAAAAATCAGATTTATATTAATTATTTAATATAGTTGATATTTTTGTAAATAAATTCATTTTTAATTGTTTTAAACACTTTTAAAAGTGGATTTTTATCTTGAAAATCAAAACCAAATGAGTTTTAATTCATCTTGTGATTAAAACATCATTTTTCAAGTCTCAACCAAAAATCACAAGTTGGTTATTCAAGCTTATTTGGTATTTCATAATTATTTATTGATTTTCTTTAAGAATTTACTTTTAAAAATGATAAAATTAGGGTTTCTTTGATTTTCACCCTCACAAATCTTTTTCAAACACTCATGGGCCTCTAATAGAGTGTAAGACCCAATCCCCTTTAACCAAAACCATTTTGGGCCTCAGATATTGTATAAGTCCCGACACGATAAAAAATCTCGGCGCGATCGCCAGTGTAAAATAACCCTTGGGCCTCTCCTTGAGTTGTAAGACCCATCACTTGTAAAAAAACACTTTTGGGCCTCTAATAGAGTGTAAGACCCATTCCTTGTAAATAAGATACCTTGTTGGGCCTCAGACATTGTATAAGATCCACTGTGTTTTCAAAAACCTCGGCGCGATCGCCATTTTCAAACAAACCATCTGGGCCAACCCTCGTGTTGTAAGTCCCATCTTTCTTTTCCAAAATAATATTTGGGCCTCTCCTTGAGTTGTAAGACCCATATCTTTGTACAGAAAACCTCTTTGGGCCTCAGTTGTTGTATAAGTTCCGATACGATATTCAAAACAATCTTTGAGTATACAGTTGTAAGCCCCAACAATCTTTTCAAAACAATTTCCCTTTTGATTTAGATTCAAATATACAGTTGTTATCAAAACTTTCTTTAATTTCTTTGAACAACTAACAATACAGCATGGAAGCTTGCTCGCCTGTAAGTTTTTATCCGCTTTCATTTACTCGCTTTAATATATATAACTGTATTGTGGGAAGTTGCGCACGGTTAGTCTTCTTTCATCCTTTTAAATACATGTCAAATATATATAACTGTATTGTGGGAAGCTGCACATGGTTAGTCTTCTTTCATACTCCTTTAAATACTTGTCATATATCAACTGTATATATACTAATATAGTTATTTAGAGTTTTCCCCGGCAACTAGATCTAGAACTAGGTAAAGCCATGTTGGTCACTCTTAAATACAGTCAAAACTAGATCCCCATAGGATTTCCAAATACAGTCTTCCCTTCTCTTGGGGTTAAATAATATGGAACAAAGAGAAAGGCAGTATTCTCGATGAACCTTTTCTCAGACTGTCACCCTTAGAAATTGTCAAAGAAACTCTACTCCCCGGAGTTGATCTATTCTCTGTGAATAGCATCTCTTGAGTTTCTTCAAACCTCATAACTTTCACTAAATGATCTATTCTCTATGAATAGCATTTCTTGAACTTTTCTCAGTTTGGGACCCACAGGCTTCCTAAAAGCATCCCCGCCTCCTCTTGGGCTTTGTACAAGGACCTGTCGGCTTCTTAAAAGTTCTCATGCCTTCTCTTGGGCTTCATACAAGGACCCTCACGACCTCTTAGAGGTATAGGACAAAACTTAGTCATCCTTTGCTAGAGTTGTCTTTCTAAAAAGAGTCACCAAAAATCCCTCAGACCAATTTTGGGTTTGATACTCATCCCTTAAAAGAGTCGGCCGCCTCTTGGGCATTGTACAAAGATAGACCTTTCCAATAGACTTGGACAGTCTAAATCTCCTTGAGTCTCAACGACATTCTCAAGTTCCCTACAAACATAGGGAGAAACCCCAGATTCTGGATTAATCTCCAGCAAGAGTTAAAACTTGTGGGTTCTAAAACCTCGTCTCTCTCCTAAAATTCCCCAGCCATGGTCAGTTTATCATCATATAACACTATCCCAAATCAGAATCTCAAGGTGTCTGATCCATCAACTCTTCTGGATTCCCCTACAAGAGTTGATTCCCCACTTAGACATACCTCGGGATCTCAAGAATCCCCAACATAAGTTAGCCTCCTCTTAGGCTTTGTATAATGACCTTCCCTCAGCAAAGTCAGCCTTCTCTTGGGCTTTGTACAATGATTCTCCCCAGCTGAGCTAACCTTTTCAGACTCTCTTGTTGAGTCCACCACTTTTCAGATTCTCTTGTTGAGTCAATCACCTTTTCAGACTCTCTTGTTGAGTCAACCACTTTTCAGACTCTCTTGTTGAGTTAATCACCTTTTCAGACTCTCTTGTCGAGTCAACCACTTTTCAGACTCTCTTGTTGACTCAACCATTTTTAGCCTCAATCTCGGGCTTCTTACGAGATAGATAAAAAGCACTCTCTTATTGAGTCAACCCTTTTTAGCCTCAATCTCGGACTTCGTACGAGACAGATAAGAGCACTCTCTTGTTGAGTCAAACCCCTTTTCGTCTCAATCTTGGGCTTTATACAAGACAGATAAGTACCTCCCCGGTGGAGTTAGCCTCCTCTTAGGCTTCATATAATGATATCCCCAAAGAGTCAGTCTCTTTTAGCCTTCGTCTTGGGCTTTGTACAAGACACAAATATATCCACTATCTTGTTGAGTCGGTCTCATATAGCCTCCTCTTAGGCTTTATATAAGGACTTCCCCTGTGGAGTCAATCAACCTCTTAGCTTCCACCTTGGGCTTTGATCAAGGCACACAAAAATCAACAATCCCTCTTTAGAGATGACAAATTCTCTTTCAGTCAACTTTTTAGCTTCAATCTTGGGCTTTGAACAAGACACAAATACTTCGTTTAGCCTCAGTCTTGGGCTTTGAACGAGACACCAAAACATCTTTTTCCTCCCTTAGAATAGGAGGAACAACGATTGTTTTGATTTCCCTATTATCTTTACGGGAATACGTAGGCATAAGATTGTGAAATCTTAGCGAGCATACAAATAAAAAACTTTAGGTCCAGTACCTTACCAAAAACAACAGAAATCCAAAAACAGCAAAAACAACCCTCTTCTGAGATTTCTTTGAAAGGACACCACCTAGCACGGTTCCCGGCCCGCTGGTGTTCTCAGGAATCAATGATTTTGAGTGACATGTACAAAAAATCATTCGTAGAAAACCTTTGGGGGGGGGGGGGGTAGAGCTTTGACTTCATGATACAACATTCTCAACCTATAACAGTAAACACCAGAAAGTATTTGAACATGCCACACAAAGTCTATGGATAACCATATATACACTGGGTAATTAACAACTTCCCTTTGTATAACCTGACCCTCGACCCCCCAATCTCTTAGCATTTGTTAAAGAAAACATTTGTGTGCAAGGTTAGTTTTAGATAGCTTCCCTTTCCTTTCCAGATTCATAGGATAAATAAGATATCAGAAAGTAACACCTCCTTCTACCATTACAGTGAGGAAAACCCCAGCGATAAGGTGGTCGCGTCACCGACAAAAATTGCTCGCTACACATAGGAGTAGCTTGAGTATCCATCTAGGAGATACAAAGATGTATCAAGACTTGAAGATATTTTGGTGGCCTGGCTTGAAGCGTGATGTGGCTAAGTTTGTATATGCTTGTTTGACTTGTCAGAAGGCGAAGGTGGAACATCAGAAACCTGCTAGTTTGATGCAACTGTTAGATATTCCAGAGTGGAAGTGGGACAACATTTATATGGATTTTGTGACCGGGTTGCCTAATACACCGAGAGGACATGATTCCATTTGAGTAGTAGTGGATAGACTGATAAAATCGGCACATTTTATTTCAATTAATATCAGTTTTCCTTTGCAGAGGCTGGCAGAGATTTATATTCAGGTGATTGTGAAGTTGCATAGAGTTCCGTTGAGTATTGTGTCGAATAGAGATCCAAGGTTCACTTCTAGATTTTGGGAGACTTTGCAAGAAGCTTTGGAATTGAAACTGAGATTGAGTTCAGCTTATCTCCCGTAGACGGATGGACAGACGGAGAGAACTATACAATCTTTGGAGGATTTTTTGAGGACTTGTATGCTTGAACAGGGAGTTGCTTGGGATAGCCATTTGTCGTTAATTGAGTTCACTTATAATACCAATTATCATTCCAGTATTAGAATGGCGGCTTTTGAAGCTTTGTATGGTCGGAGGTGTTGGACTCCTTTGTGTTGGCATGAATCTGGAGAGAGTGTAGTACTTGGGCTTAAGATTGTTCAGCAGACTACTGAAAAGGTGAAGCTGACTCGGGAAAAGATGAAAGCTTTGCAGAGTAGACAGAAGAGCTACCATGATAAGAGGAGGAAAGATCTTGAGTTTCAGGAAGGAGACCATGTGTTTTTGAGAGTCACTCTGGTGACCGGTGTTGGACTTGTGTTGAAGTCGAGGAAGCTTACTCCTCGGTTAATTGGTCTATATCATATTTCTGTAAGAGTTGGACCTGTTGCCTACAGAGTGGCGTTGCCATCTAAATTGTCGAATTTTCACAATGTGTTCCATGTGTCACAGCTTCGGAAGTATGTTCCGGGTCCATCACATGTGATTCCGATGGATGACGTAGAAGTAAGGGATAACCTTACGGTTGAGGCCTTACCAACACGGATTAAAGACCGCGAGGTAAAGCAATTGAGAGGTAAAGAGGTCACTCTTGTGAAGGTAGTGTGGGGAGGCGCTGTAGGTGGAAATATGACTTAGGAATTAGAGAGAAGGATGCGAGAGTCGTATCCGGAGTTATTCGTATGAGGTAAATTTCGTGGACGAAAATATTCTAAGTGGGGGAGAGTTGTAACGTCCCAATTTATTTTAAATATTTTTCGTAATTAAAATTATATGATGTTGTGTATATGTGTGTGATTATGGGTGTTTTGGTTGTGTTTAGGTTGCCCTTAGTATGGGGTAGTGACCTTGGAATTATAGAGATTAAGGTGTTGGGGGTGTGTGACCAATTATGTAGAACTTGGTGGTGTAGAGGGTAGTACTAATTAAATTATATTAGTAATATTTGGTTGATCATAATATTAGTTGAAAATATTAAATTAATTAAATATTGATATTATTATTATTTTAATAAGTAGATATTAGTAATAATAATAATAATATGATATAATAACAAGAATAAGGAGGGAAAAGTGGACTATTCGTGAGGATTAGTAAGGGTAAGGAAGGAAAAGCCTAATAGGGGTCTAAGGGTTATAGTAGGAAAAGAGAAAATTGGGAAGAAGAGAATCAGTTTGGGAACGATTGCATTTTTGGAGAAAAGAGGAACAGAAGAGAGAAGCAGAGTTAGGGCTTAGAGAACCTTCGAAGAATCGCCAATAAGGTATGGGTGGGGTTCTTCGATCGCTTAAGGGATGAATAATGTATGTATGAGGGTGGGTAATCCATTAGATTCATCTCTATGCATCTTTGATTGTTTGGCTGTTGTCGGTTGCGTGTCAATATTTGTAATAACATGTAGTTGGTGTAAATTGACCGATTAAACTGTGGTTTATGTGACTCTAATTAATTATGTAAAAATTGTGGATTCTATGTGTATTTTCGTGTTGGTTGTTGTTGAAATCGGAGAAGGCTTGGGGCCAAAATCATGCTGAATCGCAACTGCTATATTGCAGATTCACGCACTTCGCTGTGCGAAGGAAAGTTCGCTGGGCGAAGGGTTTGCTGGCAGTTTGTTGGGCGAACTAAGAAGCGAAAGAAGAGAAAGGGAATGGGTTACTGGAGTGAGTTTTGGGGAGATTCGCCCCAGGTTCGCTGGGCGAACTCCTAGGTGTTTTGCTGGTGACTTTTCTAGGCGAACTCCTAGCGAATGACAGTTCGTTGGGCGAACTTGTAGCGTACATGACAGTTCTGCTTGCTGGTGTTATGGACAGAATTTTCTTAAACTTCAAAAATTCATATCTTTTGATCCGTAAGTCCGTTTCAGTCACCGTTCGAATCGTTGGAACGCTGGTTTCATGTACTTTCTATTAAAATTATTTTCAATGCTAGAATTCTAACTATTCGACGTGTTAATTGTATTTTCGTGTACGTTGTGATGTGTAGAACGTTAAAATGTTGAGTTCGGTTGTGTGAGTGTGTATTGTGGCTGTAGATTGCAATTGATGTATGTTTTGGCAGGTATATGTTGCGTGTTGGGCAGTGTGGTGTGATGTATTGGTTGTATGTTAGTCATAGACATTGGTCGTTATTGTATGTTGTCGTTGAATGCATATCATGTTGCATAAGTTGTATGATAAGTCGTGTGCACATGTGGGGTGTGAGCGTTTTATCCGGATTCCTTGAAATAGAATTGTGTTGTTGTTGTTGTTGAGGTAATCGTGTGCCCATGTGGGGGTGTGAGCGATTAAGGGTGTTCGTGTGCCCATGTGGGGTGTGAGCGACACATATAGAAATTCCGACGGGAATTATGATCATGAAATAGGGATCGAATTGGTACCACATGCATTGAGTCAAGTTGAGAGTCTCATTGCATTGCATTATGTTGTGTCGTGGATGATATGATTGTCTGCTTGCGTATGAAATTGTAATTGTGTTGATTTTGTGATGATAGGGTGAATTGTGTAATGATTATATGCCTTTATATGTATGTTATGCATTTCTTTTGTTGATTTGAGAATCTCACCCCTTCTGTTTGAATGTTACCTCTACGTGGGTAACGTGCAGATAATCAAGGATGGTGTGGTGTTGCGGTTAGTGAAGTTGAAGTCTTCCGTTTTATTTGGTAGAGTCGGCGTCTGCTCTGATGTGTAACACTCGGGTTATGGAACGCTATGTTATTTGAGATATCGTTGATTATTTGATCTTTGTTGACTTTTGTTGGTTATGTTTGTTTCAAAATATGTTATGTTTTCGTCATTAATTTGGTGAAGTATCTGTTGCTTAATAAGATGAACTTTAACTATAATTTCATTAATTGTCGTTAATAAATTTTTTGTGTTACACGTCGCATGTATGAGCAGGTAATTGTTGGAAAGTAACATCCTACATGTTGTAATTTTCATATATTTACTCTGATAAATAGTATTATTTTACGCGGGGGTTATAGGGTGTTACATCTGCATACCAGGCAATCTCCTCCCCGTGACAAATTTCCCTAGGACTGACACGTAAAACCAGATGTCAATTAAATTACATCAACAACCATAACACAACACAACAGTCACAACAACTATAATACACATACACTACTAAGAATCAAAACACTTACTTTAAGGGCCGAAACCAAATCGTCACAATAATATTATCTTTAGTTTTTTGAGCCTCCAAAGGCACAGTTTCTGGATAAAACAGCCGCACCGACGAATACGTCGCGAGCTCGGAGCATCATTGGAAGTTTCCTGAAACTCCTTAGAAGACAATGTCATTGAAGAAGAAGGTGAATTCGCACATTTTGTACCAATCGAACAAAATCATTTTGATTTCACTCTTTGTTTTGACACATTCAAAAAACCTGGCAGGAAGACACATTAAAAAAAACAAAGGAAGATTGATAATAGCAACGTAAATAAATCACTACTGAATGAGAAGTGGAAAAATAATCTTACATTTACAAGGATAAGTATATTTTCAGCAAATTCCCTCCATGCATCATGATCTGCCATGAATCTGTGAAAGTGAGAAAAATAGTTCAGATATAACATTGATTTATGTTTGATGCAGGGTAAGTACAAGACTTGGAATGGACTGGCTGTGGAGTGGACCTGCTTGCTGGACTATGGTGTGTTCTGCTATGGGCTGTCATGAAGAAGGTTAGATTTGGCTCGTGTTTCAAATGTAGGGTACAATTGAGTTTACATTTGTGATTATAGTTGTGCAATTCAGTTAGTATTAATGTTGGTTAGTTAATTAGGATGACGTTGTATTGGATTCGTAAAGAATAGGAAATGTTTAATATTTGCTTGAACTGACTTAGGTTGAACTTTGGAACTTGGCTATGTGTGTGAGCTTTAGATTGATGTTGGTTTGAATGTTTGGAACTGCATTGTAAATATGTTATGAACTTAGTGGTATGCTTGAATTAATTAACTTAGAATGTGTGTTGAATTGCACTGTGTTAAATGGAAACTCTTAAGTTAGTTGGCTTGTTAATATTTGGCAATGCAGTTAGTATTAGTAACTGTTAAAAAAATCAGTTACTTGGAATTTGAATCATGTCTTTTATTTATGCAGTGTTATGTTTCCTTTTTTTGTAAATGACGTGTATGTACGACGGAGTGTCAAAAATGTGATATTAGACTTCACACATTCTGATAAAAGGACTTTGTAAAGAAGCACCTGGGGTTGCTTTTCAATCATTGGGTTATCATGAATCTGATCTTGGAGCTGTAAAAGATGAAAGAAGACCAACTGTCTACACAGGTTGAATATATCCAAATGTGGGTGTAATACCCCAAAATTTGCTCCCCTTTTTTGCATCATAGCATAGCATTATCATTTACAATATCATATCCATCTCATTAGCATTGCATTGCATTTAACATAGAAAAATGAAACATAGCATTCCTCTTACCATCAAGGCATGTGATCAGGTGGAAGGTGGACAATCAAGGGATCATTCAAAGCACAAAAAGGTCAATCAAGTTGCCTCAAGGCAAGCCAAGAGTCTCTCATGTCTCATACCATCTCAATTGATCATCCACAATCTCAAGGAAGTGAGATCCAATGGGAGATTGAAACAATACATACTTCAACATGCAAGAGGTTCAAAAAACTGAAGGAAAACCCTCAAAAGAGATAGCTCATTGATCCAAAATCATCCTCAAATGGCATATCCCATCATCCTTTAAAAGGATGCACAACATACTCTGAGGAATTTGAAATTGAAGACTGCACTTTTCCCTCCTAACCAGAAGAGGTCAAAATTAGGGTTTCTAATAAAATCAGGATATCTTTGATTTTTTGGACAAAACTTGATGTCATGGTATTCTATATGTTCTTAAGTGTATGTATGTGGAAAATCACCTCTCAATTGGTTTCAGAAGGGTCTCAATTGATCAGTTGCTTGATAATCGAGAAATTGGGGAAAAGTCAACTGTGCAGTGAAAAAGTCAACTCCTGACTTTTTGGGGTCAAATTCATGAAATTCATGTTATATATGCTTAATGGACAAAATTTGATCAAGAAATGATGGAGGAATAATGAAAAATCAAGAAATGACAAAACTACCAAAAATAGAAATTTTGGAGTTTCCAAAAATAGTAAGTTTTGGCCATTTTGCACCAAACTTTGAACCAAGGCCATTCAAAATTGAGACATCAAATAAAAATTCCACCAGGCCACAACAAAAGATCTTGTTTCAAGCTTCAAATCCACATAAATAACAGCTCCATTGGATAAAAATTGAGTGAGATATGATTGATCAAAGTTTGAGCAAAGTAGGTCAAAAACCAAGTCATGGCAAGGCAAGTGCAGGCCCATGCGCCATAATTTTGTCAAACACTTGGTGTGCCAAATGTCCAGCCACTTTTCTCCATGATGGAAGCTCCAAACAAAAAAATGTTGAACATTAAAGTTGTGCGTCTCCATGTCATCTTCAACTTTTATGTTGGACATTTTTCCATTTGAGCAAGTTATGATGGGGTTATGATGGTCCCAAGTTGACGTGTTCATGCTGAATTTTACAAGACAGATTGCCATGCCACCCTCCCAACCTGCCAAGCCCATGCACCAGTTATGAACCATGATGTTTGGAGTCATTTTACACCATTCTACAAGCCTCTATTCAATTAAATTTCAACATCAAAATTATTCTCCTATATCTACTCTTTCATTTGCCATAAAAATTACTCATTTCCATTCATTAAAGTGAGAGAAATTCATCATCAAACTTCCTTGTTTTAATTGATTTTTTTTGCTGCTATAAAACCCGAAAAATAACATTGTTGTTGTTGTTAATTCAAGTATTCTCATACATGCTACACACCAGTCCACATTCCATTTCATTAAACTAAAAATTCCTTTACATCACCACCCTCCATTTTAAACCCCACCATACACTTCATAAACTCACCCACACCATAATAAATTTTTTCAACTCACCTCTAACTGTCATGACTCAGTTAGTTAGAACTCACTCAGTTAACCCAACTCTAACTCACTTAACTCACTCTGTTTACTATGGTTAATCACACTAAACCCTAACTATATAAACAAATACACACACAATTTCAACTCTCTCTCTCTCATTTTTCCACATTTCTCAGAACTCATTCTCAACCATTCTCTCAATTTTCTCTCTAATCTCACACATTCCTCACACTTTTCATCACAATTTCTCAAGAAATCTCAAATTTCTCTTTCACTCTCAAGAATTCAGATTCATATTTCTCTCTCGTTTCTTCATCATTTTCGAAGATCTTCGAAGCAGAATCATCTCCATAATCTCCTCTTTCTACTGTATGCATTAGATTCGATTGAATCCACCATCGAAAAATCTCAAGTTTCACTCATCACTTCCAATTTCTACTCCAAGCAAGTATTGGATCTAGTTTTCGCCTTTATTTGGCACAAAGTGTTGATTTGAAGATCTTGCAGGAAGTTTTCGGATTTCTAAAACAAAAAAGTGCATCACACAAGGTTAGAGATCTTGAAACTTTTTCTTTAGTTCATCATAATTTTAGAAATTTACAATGTGAAATTAGTACTCATGCATTGCATCTGGAAGTCCTGAAATGATGGCACACCACTGTTGTTTAATTTGAAGTTTATGTGATTTTGTGATTTTTGTGAAATTGGTGCTTGGATGTGTCACTTTCGTGCCATTTTTCTTGATATTAGAATGATCTTTTGGTGATTTAATTGGTATATTCATTATCTATGAAGTTTGGGCTTCAGTTTGGTATCTTACTTTGTTAATTTTCATCAAGAAATGAGGAAGTTATGTGATGTAGAAGTTTGAAGAAAAATGTTGCGTTTTCTCATGTTGCTGGAGTTGATTTTCGTTTTTGCATGAAGGCTGCCACGTGGCAGCGTGGTATTGGGTTTGTTCTTGCTTTTTTATGATTAAATAATGATTAGAATCATAGAATAATGATTAGAAATGATTAGTTAATGATGGAATGATGATTGAGGAGAGAGAAAGCGCATGGCAAGTTGTGATTGGTGGGTTTATTTTGCTTTTCCACCGACCAATAGAAATAAGGCAGCATATTAATGATTCATGAGGACATCACGTGAGGAATTTTGGGACTCACAGCATGACCGCGTGTGGGAGAGTGCACGATAGGTTTGGTGAGCGTGCTCCATCAGCCGTTGATCTAGAGTTTGGTTTGATCGTGTGGTTTGCATTGCATGTACATGGAATTAAATATACACACTATCACATGCAATTCTGCAGTTTTAATGGACTTAAGTGCTTTTCGCACCACCCATTTTTTAGGCCCATGGTTGTTAAACTAAACAATTGCTATTGTTACACCCCCTTGCCAATTCTCTTGCATTTTATTTTTCATTTCGTACCTGTTTCAATTTTATTTTTTAAAAATAATAAAAATCATTATAAAATTCTGGAAAATTTCATGAACATTATTAAGACATTTATGAAATTTTTGATGTTTTTATTTCGTGATTTTAGTATATTTTTGCCACTGTTTCTTAATTTTCTTTGAATTTCCATTTGTATGCATTCCAAATATGATACATGAATTTGTGGAATTTTGTTCTTGCTCATTACAAACTGTTTTGACCTGATTCTTTTTGCATTGATTCACTAATACATTGAAGTGTGTTATATGATTTTTTTTTATTTTTTAGATCATTTTATGACATGTTTTGATACTTGTTTTTGCACCATTTTGCATGATGTTTTAATTTGACCTAATTGCATTTGTTTGAAGTCATTTTGCTTTGAATTTTGACATGCTATCTTGATGTATGATGTACTTCTGACTTAGGCATTCTAATACCATGCTTGTATAATTTTCATAAGTCCATTAGATTTTTGTTTGATGCATTACATTTGAAGTATAATAACATGTCATATCATTCTAATTCTAGTGCATGTTTGCATGATTTCTTTTGTTCATATTTGTATGAGCATTTGCATATTTTTTATGAACCATTCATGTGATACTATAGGTCATTTGTATGATAGTATAGGTCACCTTTGATTTCATTATAAGTCATTTTGGTTTGCATTTACATTTGACATGAGTTTGTGCATTCTAAGTTGAATTATGACTTGTTTTCATCTCTCACTTCTTCTTATGCTATATGTGATTCATGTTTGCATTTTGGTGTACCATTTCCTTCATGCCATTTGCATCTCATGTATAATATGCTACTGCCCATGTGCATTCATTAACCATCTCACATGTTATGCATTTATAATATGTCATTTTGTGCATTTAATTGAACATGTTTCACTTCTCTTTTCTTCTACTTCATCTTATCTCTTCCACTTGCACTCTTCTATTCTTGAATTACATGATGGTTCATATGCTTTGTAAGACCTTTGTGAATTGAATTTAATTCTGACCTTGACTTTATATGAAGCATAAATGCATGATTACTTTGCATTTCCATTCATTCTTCATCTATTTCTTCTATGGTTCACTTCTTTAATGTTTAGGACATTATTTGTACATAGTTGATGTGTGTTTAATGTCTTAATATTGGAGAATACTCTTATTGTTTAGATTCTGACTTTGATTAGGTTTTATCTCTTAGGACCCTATTTCTTTGGTTCTTAATTGATTTGATCATCACTTGTTGTTTCTTCCTTTATTTCATACTTGTAAATATTGTGAACTAACATTTTCATGTAGGTGCATGGTAAGTAAGTGTGGGGACATAGTTCCACCTACACTTCTCTCCCTTATCTTTTCTTATCTCTTTTAAATAATTCAATTTGTGTTTGATAAGCATTCACATGCTTTCCTTGAATAATTCTTCTCCATCCCTCTTTAAGATCAACTTAACTTCCACTTTGGAAGTAAGTTGTTTCTTTTACTCTTCTTTTTCTTTCTTTTAGAAGTAGGCTTGATAAACCACATTGACCGTAGGATCTCCGAGAATGCTAACATTAGGGTGTGTCTTAGTCTCCCCTTAGTTTCACCTTTACCTCTCTCTTGAGTCTCTTCTCTCTCATCTCATAATAAAAGTAAAAAATACTTAATAAAGGCATAACAAATATTGTATTTAGGCCTTTCATGTGGGAACAAGGAGGTGAGGGGTCTTCTCTCATTTCTTTGGGAGAATGTTTAGCATACGTACCGTCTGGGGACGACGTGCGAGGCATTCAATCTCACACGAGGGACTTAAATACAATGTGAGTTACAAAACACCAATAATCAAAACACTTCTTCTAAAAGACAAAAAACAAACAACAATTCTCTTCTCATCTTCTTCACTCATTTCTTAAGGATGCGTCATTTTTGTTCTACCGCGAACAGGTAACGCCTAAGTCTCCCTACAGCGAGCTGTAACACCTAAACTGCTAGGACGCGAACGTTGACGTATTCCACTAAAAAACACAAACAACTTTCCCTAGTGAGGGGAACTACGTCGCTCTGATTCTCATGCTCCCGATGAGATACGTAGGCAGTGGGGTAGGGCCCATGCGAGCACTTCTTTTATTTTCCCTACATTTGTTTCTTCGTTTCTTTCCGTTCTCGTTCCTTTTCCTTTCCAGTAGCAGCGGAGCTCCAGTTTTCTACACCCTTTGATTGAAGCAAGCAAGCGTGGATCCCATCGGGTACGATGGACGCGTGGGGGTGCTAATACCTTCCTCTCGCGTAACCGACTCCCGAACCCATTTCTCTTGGTCGTAAGACCATGCTTTTCCTTTCTCTCAGGTTTATGCGGTGTTTCCTTTCCCTCTCTTGAGATAAATACACATTGCTGGCGACTCTGTTCGGTGCCACTTTCGCGTTTGTACCTGGATGAAAATCCCGGGAGCGACAGCTGGCGACTCTGCTGGGGACAGATTGACCTATTGCTGGTCCATCCTAAGCGAGTCAATCCTAGCGCTTGTTTTCTTTTCTTTCATTGGGTCTTTACTGTTGTGCTATATTTACCGTTTTATTGTATGGTTACTTACTGCTTTACTGTACATTACTGTATTTATCGCATTTACTGCATGACATATCATTATTGTGCTGGACTGTGCTGTTGTTTTCTGTTTGGCGGGCGGGGTGTTCTGAGAGATAAGCCGACTACCCAGGCTTGAGTACACACATAGGTATTAGAGTGGATAGTCATGACGCTTGCGTGGTGGTGACCACGTATTGTTGTTCATGAGACCCACAACCAGACGAGGTTCTATCAGGAGCTTTCTGCTACTGCATGTTATGCAGGCCAGTAGTTATTCTCTTGAGGAACTGTCGACTCTGGTGACCATTCCCGAGAACTCAGTTGCGGCACTCCTCCCGAGTTGTGACAGTGGCAGACCACATTCTGTGGCAAACCCATTGCACATTCTCGATCCGAGGACCCAATGTTGGGAACTCGCTATAGGATATCTTTTTTGAAAGAGAATCAGTGGAGGCACTCCTCGATTGGCGATAGTACTGTACCCCGAGGGATGAATGTACTATTACTTCTCGACCTCAGTGCCAGAAGCTGAGGACCTTTCGTTTTGGAGAATCAGTTGAGGCCTCCTCGTTGATGATGATGCCAAACCAGAAATGGTGAACGTATCATCATTTCTCGACCTGAGAGCCCGGGATACTGAACATCCTAGTACCCACATGTGAGAGGGGCGGGTTGTTTACAGGTTTGCAGGTAACCTTGACCTTCAACATACCCGGTATTCTGGATTTCCTATCAGTGTGGACTCATTAGCCTGGTATTATGGCATCATGATTATTCTGACCATCCCGGTATTCTGATCAGGTTGGTGCTCTGATTATGCCGATATTCTGGCCTTCTAGTATTCTGATTATGCCGATATCCCGGCATCCTGGCATTCTGATTATTCGAATATTTAGGTATTCCGGTATTTTCTTCCGAGCAGACTTATGAGCTTATTCAGCCGTCAGAACTGCAGTTATCCAGATTATATGGAAGCTTTGATCCCATGTCTGCTGCATCTGCATCATCATTTCCGCATACATGTTCTTGTATTTCCAAGGTATATTAATTTTGAGACTTGCCACTGGGCATTTCCATCCACTTATTATGTTTCTTCTAAAAAAAAATTTTTATGAATCAAAACATAATGATCCCTTGAAAATATTCGAACATGACATTCTGCATTGCATTCTCATACTCATATGCATAACAGGTGTTCTGGAGCGGATTTCTCATTCTGACTGGGTATTCTCTTCAGAAACGGCCAACTTGACTTCTCCCACCCCTCAACTCATAACGATCAGAGGGTAGTTATGGAACAAATCCGAGCGAAAGTGACTGAGAGAAGGGCCCAGGTGGGGCATTTTATGGTGGACATTCAAGCATTGTCCCAAGGTCAGAAACTGCTGAGAGAAGAAGTCAACCGGGTGAAGTCTCAGATGGGTCCGCTTACAGAAATCCAGAATGCGGTGTTAAGAAAACAAAGCAATCCTCATCCCTAGTGAGGGGAACTACGTCGCTCTGATTCTTCATTAGTCAATGGAGATACGTAGGCAGGAGATCGTGTGAGATCTTTGCGAGCAACCTTATCTATCAACCTTATTTATCAATTTCTTTCCTCCAGATATCTCTTGTCAGCTTCCAACTCCATCTCCCCAAGAGAGTCCTAGGGGCATAGCATATGGGCAAAGGCCAGAACAACTTGAGAAGAAGTTTGATCCCATTCCGATGCCGTACGCGCAACGAGTTTCCTTGTTTGCTCAAATTCAAACTGGTTGAGCTAGTCGCATCAGGATCATCTTCGACAAAGCTTCCTTTGGGGTTTCAATGCCAAATGCCAGGTATGACTACCATCCTGGGGTACCTGACCATTTAATCGACGATTGCAAGTCTTTCAGAGGTAAAGGTAAAGACAAGGTGCAAGACGTGATTGACTCAAAGGTTATCACACCAGATGGGTGGCCCATAAATTGAAATTTCTTCATCAGATTGAGCACCCAGTTTGCAAAAACATCTTCAGAATCAATAAGTCCAGACGGAGTCAAGCCTCCTCAACAAGGACAATCATTTAGCTTCTTTACCACATTTGCATATGTAGCTTTTATTTGTTTGTTTAAACATTGTTTGCATGCAAGAGCTTGTTTGTTTTTTGAATGGCAATCATAATACAATACGCATGTTTTTCCTGAAGTAATCCATTTGTATTCACTCATAAGTTTGTATATGTGCATTGCAATACCAACTGTCGTGCTTAAACTCTTGAGGGAGGATGATGATCGGAAAACGTGATGATCGGAAAACGTAAAAATCTCTAATTGTGTGCTCTTGGATAAGACCCTGTTGAGGATGTACAGGCATTGTTTTGAATCCCCAAACACTGGAGATATAAGGGAGATAGACCCTCGTTAACCCCTTTGAGCCTTGAAGTAGGAGTTTCTTTTCGTATGAAAAAACCCTCACATTTAACCCAGGGACAGGGTAGACGTCAGTTAATTTGACCGAGCGTTCAAATCTCAAAAAGAGTGTGCATCTGAGGATCCATTACCTTCCATTCCACCATCAAGAGGTCAAGAGATGTGAAACCACAATGGTTATCCATCAACAATCAAAGAGTGAGGCAGTCACAACCCTTTCAATCAAATCAAGACAAGCCAGTGTCACACGACGTGTTAAAAAAAAATGAAAAAAAAATGAAAAAGCCCGCTAAGTTGAAACTTGAAAACAAGCAACTTAGGCAAAAGTTAGGGCATCCCGCTGGACTTCAAAATCAAAAGATTCAAAAGAATCTGTCCAGGCAAAAGTTAGGGATAAGAAAAAATGCGAAAGCGAAAAACAAAAGGATTACAAAAGAAAATCCTCGAGCAAGAACAAAGTCATGTGACTATGGACAAAAGACAAAGGGGTGACTGTCACTTCAAAAACCTCATTAGGTGTCAAACCATCAGATGCATGGGTTCCTTAAAGGTCACAAAATCTTTTTGAGAGGCGAGCGCTCGTGCCAAATTAGCTGAACATATGACTGGAGAAAATCACGAAGAGTGGGTGGGCACCAATAAACTTTGAGCCATAAACCATTTTTCTCGAAACCGTGAACCAGGCCACGTTACAACCCTCAAAAGTCCTAATTGAAACAGGGTTATTTCGAAAGCATACTACCAAGAGATAGCGTTCCTGACTCCTATGAGTTGTGCTAAAAGATCTTTGTTGGTGTTGCATGTGCATTGCATTCTTTCATCCAAAAATTAATGTCGTATTCTAACCTGTGATTCGCTCACAAAGAGGGGTTTGCGACATCTTGTCAGTAAAACTTCAAGATTAACATGTGTGTTGCATTAGAATTTTCATTCTCAGAATAAAACATTTTCTGCTTGCATACATTTGTTTGACATCAAAAGAAGTTTACATATGGAAATTCAGTCCAGAAGCTTAATCTTGCCGAGTTGAGAATCCTGTAACTCCCAAAGGACAGCCACATTCAGTGGTACTTTCTCAGGAAATTTTGTGGAACAGGAGCCTTCCCAACAAGCTGTGTTAAGACGTAGTCGATCCGGGGCAATCACGTCGAACCATCTCTTTAAGGTGTAGCTCATCTGAGCCAATCACGTCGAGAAATCTCTTCGGAGTTCAGCCAAACAGGGGCAAAACCACTTCAAGGTTCATACTGGGGCAGGCCATCCCAAGAGCATGAGAAGGTAGTCCATCCAGATGACTGGTCAGCCTATCCAGGGTTCAGGTGTTGGGGCAGAATATCTCACGGTGGTATGAGATTGTTCATAAATCTTCGCAAGGCGAAATCCTCTGTAGACCATACAATCTGAAGCAGCTAATTCGAGATTTGAGGAATCTCTCCAAGAGTTTGAAGACACTGAAGCATTGAGCTTGCCAAGTCTTCTGTAAAATCCTCTTGAGATGACTTCTTCTAAGTAATCTATGCAGTCTGGGGCAGTTACGTCGAGATCCGACGAATCTCTCCAAGAGTTTGAAGACATTGAGGCGTTTTGGATGTCAAGTTTTCTGTAAAATCCTCTTGAGGCAACTTCTTTCTGGTGGACTGTGATGGTCTGGGGCAAGTGGAAAATTGTAAGAACTGTTGTTCACGCATATGCAGTCAATCAGCCAAAAGGCTTGAAACAAAGGGGCATTCCAACCCAAGGCATTTGTGGTCCCCCGTCTTTAGCAGGCTTCATTAATAACGCTCCCAGCAAGAGATGCATCAAAACCTTTCTCCCCAATAAGTGGTGGTTCAGAGTTAGATTTTCTATGTTGCAGAAGTCATATCCAGCACGGGGCATACGTGCATATCCTTTGCTTGCAGGTAGCAGCCTCATACTAGGCTCAAAGGAAAAATTGGAGCCGTTGTAAGATCACGGGATCATGTCTTCTAGACGAGTAATCACTGACTTCCATGCAGAAGACTGGGGCAATTATGTTCGAGAAAGGTGGTCACCCTTTTGTCACAACGTTTACTGATTGAGTCCATCATTCGGTCGACGGTCGGTCACGACGATTCGATATCAGCAAACTGAGTTCAAATGGGTATCGTTGTATCTTATTAAGTCAATTCTCTCATTCAGTACTTCCAACAGCTACAAGCTTTTCTGTGTCGATAATGGTTGCGAATTCCCCAGTAGAGTGGCTTCGCGGACGCCGAAGTTGATGGTCAATGCCCAGTGAAGTCACCAGGAGTTTGAAGACATTAATTTTCTGTAAAATCCTCCTGGGACATTTTCGTCCGATCAGTCTTATATCATGGAGTAAACAAATAAGCTGTTGACCCTCCCAAGCATGGGGCATATTGAATTTCCCCGGCAGAAGATGTTCTAGATCTATAATCCCCTGTAGAGTTTGAGGACATTTGGTCTTCTGTAAAATCCTCTCAAAAAGCATCCCCAGCACGAGACGCTTTAAAGCAGTTCTCCCCAACAGAGTTTGTGGTAAACTCATTATCCCCAACGAAACCGTCAAAAGGAAGGTTCGCCTATCATGGGGCATTGTGGCACTTATCCTAGGCTTAACAGTCTTATTCCTCAGCAGGACTTACCAGCAAGTGGTAGTGGCAACAAGGTATAGTTCCCGCAGGTTTCAGCATGTGAAAGTTGTCAAAGAATAATTCCCAGTTGAATTTTTTCTCTCCCCACAGAGTTCAGCATTCTGACAGAGATATCCCCAGCAAGGTTTAAATAGATCGAGGGAACTTCTTCTTCAGCAAAGTGACAGCGCATGATATTACCCAGCCGGTGGTGTAATTCTTAGCATTGCTCATTTACAACTCAAAGTCCAATTTATTTTGGCACATGAACAGTTCGTTCATATTATTCCAGCCTGTGGAATAGTATGGAAGATGGTTATTCCAGCCAGTGGGATGATCATTATATACAGTTTGTTCATATTATTCCAGCCTGTGGAATAGTATGGAAGATGGTTGTTCCAGCCAGTGGGATAATCATTATATACAGTTTGTTCATATTATTCCAGCCTGTGGAATAGTATGGAAGATGGTTGTTCCAGCCAGTGGGATAATCATTATATACAGTTCGTTCATATTATTCTAGCCTGTGGGATAGTATGGAAGATGGTTGTTCCAGCCAGTGGGATAATCAGTATATACAGTTCGTTCATATTATTCCAGCCTGTGGGATAGTATGGCAGATGGTTGTTCCAGCCAGTGGGATAATCATTATATACAGTTTGTTCATATTATTCCAGCCTGTGGAATAGTATGGAAGATGGTTGTTCCAGCCAGTGGGATAATCATTATATACAGTTCGTTCATATTATTCCAGCCTGTGGGATAGTATGGCAGATGGTTGTTCCAGCCAGTGGGATGATCATTATATACAGTTTGTTCATATTATTCCAGCCAGTGGGATAGTATGGCAGATGGTTGTTCCAGCCAGTGGGATGATCATTATATACAGTTTGTTTATATTATTCCAGCCAGTGGGATAGTATGGCAGATGGTTGTTCCAGCCGGTGGGACGATCATTTGGCAAAGCTTCCAAAGCCGGTTTGGTAAGCATTAAAGTCCAAGTTTAATTTGGCAAAGCTGCAAAAGTCCATCCGAGGATGGCAATTTTGAGATTCCAAAGCCTGTTTGGTAATCATTGAAGTCCAACGACTGATTGGCAAAAATCCAGCACGAACTGGTAAAAGTCCATTGTTTAGAATGGCAAAGCAGCTAAAGTCCACCAGCAGTGTGGCAAGCCAGTAGTCGTCTGGCGTCGTTCAAAAAGACATTTCTAAAGTCCACCAGCAGTGTGGCAAGCCAGTAGTCGTCTGGCGTCGTTCAAAAAGACATTTCTAAAGTCCACCAGCAGTGTGGCAAGCCAGTAGTCGTCTGGCGTCGTTCAAAAAGACATTTGTTAGAGTCCATCAACAATATGGCAAGCCAGTAAGTCGCCTGGCGTCGTTCAAAAGACAGATTTCTCCGACAACGTTTCACTTGAAGATTCAATCCAACAATCGCGTTGGGTTTATATCCCTTTTCTTTTTCATCATCCTGAGCAAATTTTTGGTTATATTTGGTATTCAATCACTATATACCTTGAAAGTTGGAAAGCATTCGCTTTCAGGCATTCAGGTCTACAGTGTTTGAATAGGGGCAGCTGTAATACCCCAAAATTTGCTCCCCTTTTTTGCATCATAACATAGCATTATCATTTACAATATCATATCCATCTCATTAGCATTGCATTGCATTTAACATAGAAAAATGAAACATAGCATTCCTCTTACCATCAAGGCATGTGATCAGGTGGAAGGTGGACAATCAAGGGATCATTCAAAGCACAAAAAGGTCAATCAAGTTGCCTCAAGGCAAGCCAAGAGTCTCTCATGTCTCATACCATCTCAATTGATCATCCACAATCTCAAGGAAGTGAGATCCAATGGGAGATTAAAACAATACATACTTCAACATGCAAGAGGTTCAAAAAACTGAAGGAAAACCCTCAAAAGAGATAGCTCATTGATCCAAAATCATCCTCAAATGGCATATCCCATCATCCTTTAAAAGGATGCACAACATACTCTGAGGAATTTGAAATTGAAGACTGCACTTTTCCCTCCTAACCAGAAGATGTCAAAATTAGGGTTTCTAATAAAATCAGGATATCTTTGATTTTTTGGACAAAACTTGATGTCATGGTATTCTATATGTTCTTAAGTGTATGTATGTGGAAAATCACCTCTCAATTGGTTTCAGAAGGGTCTCAATTGATCAGTTGCTTGATAATCGAGAAATTGGGGAAAAGTCAACTGTGCAGTGAAAAAGTCAACTCCTGACTTTTTGGGGTCAAATTCATGAAATTCATGTTATATATGCTTAATGGACAAAATTTGATCAAGAAATGATGGAGGAATAATGAAAAATCAAGAAATGACAAAACTGCCAAAAATAGAAATTTTGGAGTTTCCAAAAATAGTAAGTTTTGGCCATTTTGCACCAAACTTTGAACCAAGGCCATTCAAAATTGAGACATAAAATAAAAATTCCACCAGGCCACAACAAAAGATCTTGTTTCAAGCTTCAAATCCACATAAAGAACAGCTCCATTGGATAAAAATTGAGTGAGATATGATTGATCAAAGTTTGAGCAAAGTAGGTCAAAAACCAAGTCATGGCAAGGCAAGTGCAGGCCCATGCGCCATAATTTTGTCGAACACTTGGTGTGCCAAATGTCCAGCCACTTTTCTCCATGATGGAAGCTCCAAACAAAAAAATGTTGAACATCAAAGTTGTGCATCTCCATGTCATCTTCAACTTTGATGTTGGACATTTTTCCATTTGAGCAAGTTATGATGGGGTTATGATGGTCCCAAGTTGACGTGTTCATGCTGAATTTTACAAGACAGATTGCCATGCCACCCTCCCAACCTGCCAAGCCCATGCACCAGTTATGAACCATGATGTTTGGAGTCATTTTACACCATTCTACAAGCCTCTATTCAATTAAATTTCAACATCAAAATTATTCTCCTATATCTACTCTTTCATTTGCCATAAATATTACTCATTTCCATTCATTAAAGTGAGAGAAATTCATCATCAAACTTCCTTGTTTTAATTGATTTTTTTTGCTGCTATAAAACCCGAAAAATAACATTGTTGTTGTTGTTAATTCAAGTATTCTCATACATGCTACACACCAGTCCACATTCCATTTCATTAAACTAAAAATTCCTTTACATCACCACCCTCCATTTTAAACCCCACCATACACTTCATAAACTCACCCACACCATAATAAATTTTTTCAACTCACCTCTAACTGTCATGACTCAGTTAGTTAGAACTCACTCAGTTAACCCAACTCTAACTCACTTAACTCACTCAGTTTACCATGGTTAATCACACTAAACCCTAACTATATAAACAAATACACACACAATTTCAACTCTCTCTCTCATTTTTCCACATTTCTCAGAACTCATTCTCAATCATTCTCTCAATTTTCTCTCTAATCTCACACATTCCTCACACTTTTCATCACAATTTCTCAAGAAATCTCAAATTTCTCTTTCACTCTCAAGAATTCAGATTCATATTTCTCTCTCGTTTCTTCATCATTTTCGAAGATCTTCGAAGCAGAATCATCTCCATAATCTCCTCTTTCTACTGTATGCATTAGATTCGATTGAATCCACCATTGAAAAATCTCAAGTTTCACTCATCACTTCCAATTTCTACTCCAAGCAAGTATTGGATCTGGTTTTCGCCTTTACTTGGCACAAAGTGTTGATTTGAAGATCTTGCAGGAAGTTTTCGGATTTCTAAAACAAAAAAGTGCATCACACAAGGTTAGAGATCTTGAAACTTTTTCTTTAGTTCATCATAATTTTAGAAATTTACAATGTGAAATTAGTACTCATGCATTGCATCTGGAAGTCCTGAAATGATGGCACACCACTGTTGTTTAATTTGAAGTTTATGTGATTTTGTGATTTTTGTGAAATTAGTGCTTGGATGTGTCACTTTCGTGCCATTTTTCTTGATATTAGAATGATCTTTTGGTGATTTAATTGGTATATTCATGATCTATGAAGTTTGGGCTTCATTTTGGTATCTTACTTTGTTAATTTTCATCAAGAAATGAGGAAGTTATGTGATGTAGAAGTTTGAAGAAAAATGTTGCGTTTTCTCATGTTGCTGGAGTTGATTTTCGTTTTTGCATGAAGGCTGCCACGTGGCAGCGTGGTATTGGGTTTGTTATTGCTTTTTTATGATTAAATAATGATTAGAATCATAGAATAATGATTAGAAATGATTAGTTAATGATGAATGATGATTGAGGAGAGAGAAAGCGCATGGCAAGTTGTGATTGGTGGGTTTATTTTGCTTTTCCACCGACCAATAGAAATAAGGCAGCATATTAATGATTCATGAGGACATCACGTGAGGAATTTTGGGACTCACAGCATGACCGCGTGTGGGAGAGTGCACGATAGGTTTGGTGAGCGTGCTCCATCAGCCGTTGATCTAGAGTTTGGTTTGATCGTGTGGTTTGCATTGCATGTACATGGAATTAAATATACACACTATCACATGCAATTCTGCAGTTTTAATGGACTTAAGTGCTTTTCGCACCACCCATTTTTTAGGCCCATGGTTGTTAAACTAAACAATTGCTATTGTTACACCCCCTTGCCAATTCTCTTGCATTTTATTTTTCATTTCGTACCTGTTTCAATTTTATTTTTTAAAAATACTAAAAATCATTATAAAATTCTGAAAAAATTCATGAACATTATTAAGACATTTATGAAATTTTTGATGTTTTTATTTCGTGATTTTAGTATATTTTTGCCACTGTTTCTTAATTTTCTTTGAATTTCCATTTGTATGCATTCCAAATATGATACATGAATTTGTGGAATTTTGTTCTTGCTCATTACAAACTGTTTTGACCTGATTCTTTTTGCATTGATTCACTAATACATTGAAGTGTGTTATATGATTTTTTTTTTTTTAGATCACTTTATGATATGTTTTGATACTTGTTTTTGCACCATTTTGCATGATGTTTTAATTTGACCTAATTGCATTTGTTTGAAGTCATTTTGCTTTGAATTTTGACATGCTATCTTGATGTATGATGTACTTATGACTTAGGCATTCTAATACCATGCTTGTATAATTTTCATAAGTCCATTTGATTTTTGTTTGATGCATTACATTTGAAGTATAATAGCATGTCATATCATTCTAATTCTAGTGCATGTTTGCATGATTTCTTTTGTGCATATTTGTATGAGCATTTGCATATTTTTTATGAACCATTCATGTGATATTATAGGTCATTTGTATGATAGTATAGGTCACCTTTGATTGCATTATAAGTCATTTTGGTTTGCATTTACATTTGACATGAGTTTGTGCATTCTAAGTTGAATTATGACTTGTTTTCATCTCTCACTTCTTCTTATGCTATATGTGATTCATGTTTGCATTTTGGTGTACCATTTCCTTCATGCCATTTGTATCTCATGTATAATATGCTACTGCCCATGTGCATTCATTAACCATCTCACATGTTATGCATTTATAATATGTCATTTTGTGCATTTAATTGAACATGTTTCACTTCTCTTTTCTTCTACTTCATCTTATCTCTTCCACTTGCACTCTTCTATTCTTGAATTACATGATGGTTCATATGCTTTGTAAGACCTTTGTGAATTGAATTTAATTCTGACCTTGACTTTATATGAAGCATAAATGCATGATTACTTTGCATTTCCATTCATTCTTCATCTATTTCTTCTATGGTTCACTTCTTTAATGTTTAGGACATTATTTGTACATAGTTGATGTGTGTTTAATGTCTTAATATTGGAGAATACTCTTATTGTTTAGATTCTGACTTTGATTAGGTTTTATCTCTTAGGACCCTATTTCTTTGGTTCTTAATTGATTTGATCATCACTTGTTGTTTCTTCCTTTATTTCATACTTGTAAATATTGTGAACTAACATTTTCATGTAGGTGCATGGTAAGTAAGTGTGGGGACATAGTTCCACCTACACTTCTCTCCCTTATCTTTTCTTATCTCTTTTAAATAATTCAATTTGTGTTTGATAAGCATTCACATGCTTTCCTTGAATAATTCTTCTCCATCCCTCTTTAAGATCAACTTAACTTCCACTTTGGAAGTAAGTTGTTTCTTTTACTCTTCTTTTTCTTTCTTTTAGAAGTAGGCTTGATAAACCACATTGACCGTAGGATCTCCGAGAATGCTAACATTAGGGTGTGTCTTAGTCTCCCCTTAGTTTTCACCTTTACCTCTCTCTTGAGTCTCTTCTCTCTCATCTCATAATAAAAGTAAAAAATACTTAATAAAGGCATAACAAATATTGTATTTAGGCCTTTCATGTGGGAACAAGGAGGTGAGGGGTCTTCTCTCATTTCTTTGGGAGAATGTTTAGCATACGTACCGTCTGGGGACGATGTGCGAGGCATTCAATCTCACATAAGGGACTTAAATACAATGTGAGTTACAAAACACCAATAATCAAAACACTTCTTCTAAAAGACAAAAAACAAACAACAATTCTCTTCTCATCTTCTTCACTCATTCCTTAAGGATGCGTCATTTCCGTTCTACCGCGAACAGGTAACGCCTAAGTCTCCCTACAGCGAGCTGCAACACCTAAACTGCTAGGACGCGAACGTTGACGTATTCCACTAAAAAACACAAACAACTTTCCCTAGTGAGGGGAACTACGTCGCTCTGATTCTCATGCTCCCGATGAGATACGTAGGCAGTGGGGTAGGGCCCATGCGAGCACTTCTTTTATTTTCCCTACATTTGTTTCTTCGTTTCTTTCCGTTCTCGTTCCTTTTCCTTTCCAGTAGCAGCGGAGCTCCAGTTTTCTACACCCTTTGATTGAAGCAAGCAAGCGTGGATCCCATCGGGTATGATGGACGCGTGGGGTGCTAATACCTTCCTCTCGCGTAACCGACTCCCGAACCCATTTCTCTTGGTCATAAGACCATGCTTTTCCTTTCTCTCAGGTTTATGCGGTGTTTCTTTTCCCTCTCTTGAGATAAATACACATTGCTGGCGACTCTGTTCGGTGCCACTTTCGCGTTTGTACCTGGATGAAAATCCCGGGAGTGACAGTGGGCACAGATCTATCCTTAAAAATACCAACTTGCGCGCCTGTTAGCATTGATCCCAGCTTAAAAGTACTCTCCCCAAACCTCCTTCTAACATGCATGAAAGACTTTAAAAATTGGTGTTGCCACTCCAAGACTTGAGTCGTTATCCAAATTTCTTTGGCCCTCTAGAGGACAATGCTGGAGCGCTGATGGGAAGGTACTTAAATCGGGGAACTGTAGAACACTTCAGAGTATTAGATTTTGAATTAGTAGGCAGTTTCTGAACAGTATATGTGTACATTCAATTAAGTTGCACAAAGAAACCAAAAAGAACAACATGTCATAGATATGATTGCCTCTCATTCTCCCAAAGATATGGCTCAAAGTTAAGGCATCATCTTGTTTAAGATCCTGAGAGACAATAGCAGCAAGCTCATCTGACATCCATAGTATCCACAAGTTGTAGGCTCTTATGCAAAGATCCCCTATAGTCTTATTCAGTTCTTCTAATTCAGGGCTTGCACCTTCTATTGCTCCAAACAAGGCAGCTGTGGTAGAATAATTTTTCCATTTAGAGCGAAGGCTTGTTTGTCTTCCTGGACTATCACAGATAGCAGAATCAGATCCAAAATGAGCATGTTTCCAAAGATGGTAATTTCCCAATTGTATATGCATTCCCACTGGCCCAAAATCTGGGAGAACCAAGTATCAAGGGTATATGTTTAAAATGGTTTTGATTATGGTCACTTGTTGATGTGTTGGTGCAGGTAACGCTTTGCTTATGAGGGGCCCTTGAAGCTTTGGAAAATTCTCATGATGGAGGAGATGGAGCATGGCCATGGATTTTGGAATGTATTCAAAATGTAAACTTTTATGCATAGCATGTGAAAATTGAATGTATGATTTAGATTGAATGTATGATTTGGTTTGGAAAGGATGGACTTGTTTTATGTAAGCTTTGGTTTTGATCTTTTTGTGTAATTGAACTCTTTGTTTTGAAATGTTCTTTTAGAATTGTGGGTTTGAAATGAAAAATGACTTTGAATTGGATAATGTATTTTGGGAAATTGGTTATGGATTATTAACGTAACTTTGGACTTGATCATGATGAATGTTCACTACAACTTTGACTAACACTTCAAGAATATTGCAATTTTACTTGCAAGAAATTCAAGTTTCATAATCATGATCTCTCTTGCCCGTTTAAACCTTTTTGAAACTTACTTGAATGTTCTTGAACCAAATTTATGGAACTTGAACTTGGTGAAGCTTGTTAGTATTTGAAAATTTTGAAATCTTGATAACTTGAATTCAACTTTGCAAGATCCATCATTGATGACTCCCAATCCCAATTCATTCTTTCAAAACCCTATCTTCGCTACAATCTTCTAACCCATACCAAACTGTCATGACGATCAACAAATGCTATTGATACTCCTTGATCGCACCATGCATCCACAACAACATCTTCATACCATGTCTTGATTTTAATGATCAACATATCATCCCTGCCTTGAATCCATGAACATGAATGATAAAGCTGGCAACATAGAAGAACATTTTGACATCCAATGGTCCACAGTTGATGAAATTCCAACCCTGATCCACTCGTCTTAGATGCTCAATGGGGAAGAAAATAGCCTAGGATATTGAGAGGAAGAAACCCTAGCTCCAAATTCTCCTCAAATGCGACAATGATGAAACCTTAAACCCTGATGCCTTTTGTGAGATCTTGATAAAGATGGCCTTGATACCTGATGGATTTTGATTGCTGAAACTCATGGTGGTGAGATCAAACCCTTGCTTAAATGAGACACCCTCTAACACATAGAAACCTCTAATCTCATGCCTTGGGAAAGCCAATGATGCAGGTATGATGTTCATGACCTAAATGGAATGCACATGTATGTGAAGCATATGCCACCTATTTATGATATAAATAGGAGAGCAAATTTTGGGGTGTTACAGCTGCCCCTTTTCAATCAACTGTGGACCTGAAGGGATGAGAGCGGCGACTTTCAGACATTTGAGGTAAATAGGGATTGAATACCAAAGGAAACAGAAAATTTGCACTCTGTGGGTATAAATAAGGGTAGAAAATTGGATTAATATGGAAGACTCTACTGGGGATAAAAGGGTAGGTGAGATTGACAAATCTGCTAGGGAGAAGAAATGACACAGATCGGTGTCTAAAATCATGAGGTAAGACGTAGATGTAGGGTTGGAACAACGACACAAACGAGTATCGGAAGATGATACTTACTGGTATCAAAAAATCTGAACAAATAAAAATGTTTAGGGTTAACGACACGTACCGGTATCGAAAGATGCTACTTACCGGTGCCAAGACAGAATGGATGGAAGAGTGCTTGGGTTAACGATACGTACCAGTATCGTAAGATGATATTTTCTGGTATCAAAGGAAAGATACAGACACGAATGAGTGTAATGAATAGATGATACTTACCGGTATCAAAGAAAGATACAAACACGAATTAGTGTACTGAATAGATGATACTTACCGGTGTCGAAAGATGATACTTCCCAGTATCAAAGAAAGATACAGACACGAATGAGTGTTCTGAATAGATGATACTTACCGGTATCGAAAGATGATACTTCCTGGTATCAAAGAAAGATACAGACACGAATGAGTGTACTGAATAGATGATACTTACCGGTATCGAAAGATGATATTTCCCAGCATCAAAGAAAGATACAAACATGAATGGGTGTACTGAATAGATGATACTTACCGGTATCGAAAAATGATATTTCCCGGTATCAAAGAAAGATACAGACATGAATGAGTGTACTGATTAGACGATACTTACCGGTATCAAAAGATGATACTTCCCAGTATCAAAGAAAGATACAAACACGAATGAGTGTACTGAATAGACGATACTTACCGGTATCGAAAGATGATACTTCCTAGTATCAAAGAAAGATACAGACACGAATGAGTGTACTGAATAGACGATACTTATCAGTATCAAAAGATGATACTTCCCGGTATCAAGGAAGACAATGGAATCCTAGTCAGACAGGGGAATACCAGTAAATAAACAAGTTCATTGACGACTTCACCGGGGATAAAGTAGGAATAAACATCCTGGGTTAAACCATTTTCTATTGGGGGAACGTCTTGCAACGAGAATATCCAAACCTGGCTTATGCTCCAAATGCATATGTTTGAATTTTTCTATGGCGTAATGCTCCATATCAAATGGAAATGCTACGCATTTTGAGGATGCAATGCAATGATGGTTACTATATGCAAGATGCATAGAGAATCCTCTGTTGGGGATGATGATTAACAACTCTGCTGATGGAGTGACCACTAAACGGCCTTCCAAATATGAGCTTCCACACTGCAGGGGATTGAGGTCAATAGTACCAAACCGGATGGGGAATAACCTTTACCTGCTACTGGGGAGACGACTTTAACCTTACCCTTCTGGGGATAAAAGCACCTTGTTATTGGCGAAATCACACTTCCTGACTTGACGAGGAAAGTAGGCACCAAGACTCTGTGAGGAATATGGATTTCTACCAAGGAGAGACATCCAATAAATCTCCGACTGGAAATGCAACCTTGTCCTGTCTGAGACAATCAGCTTCTGAATACTCACTGGAGACGGGATATTAAATGAGCCTCTTTCTAGGGATGCCCACCTGCTTGGAGAACAAACATATCACCTTCACCCTGTCTGGGGCTTGAACTCTTACTAGAGAAAAGATAAATCCAATTCTGGCTGGGGAAACCAAACCTTTGGACTCTCACTGGGGAGAATAATAACACTCTGTCGAGGACGATTTCACCTTAGCTATTTCTGCCGGGGACGAACAACGATTCTAACATCTCGTTGGGAAAAGATACCTTCTGGCGCCTTACCGAGGAAGAGAAACCCCATACTGGGGACTACTTTGGCGCTTCACGCTTCTGCTACTCAACTGCCTGCCAATTATCATAAATAAACTCTCCACTTGCCTCATACCACCCAGTCTATTGGGAGAAATCGTCTCAAGAGGATTTCATAGAAAACCTGGCATTCCAAATGCCCCAGGGTCTTCAAACTCTTGGAGAGATTTATCGAATCTCGATGTAACTGCCCCAGACTGCATAATCTATGAAGGAATTTGCCTCGAGAGGATTCGTAATGACTTGAAATATTCTGCCCCAATATTCTGAATATAGAAAATGTGCCTTTGATTAACTGTCGTCTAGAGAGGACAACTTCTCGCTCCTGAGGTGGTCTGCCTCAGTACGAGTCTTGCAGCAATTATATCCCTGTCTCTGAGATATTTGCGGAATCTCGACATGATTGCCCTAGATTGGCTGAACTTGAAGAAATAATACTCTCTTTCTTCTTAAAAATTGTCAATTGTTTCTCTCTTCTTAGAAATTGTAAGTTTTCTCTTTTTTTTTTTATAGAAATTGTCAACAGAAAACTCATTCTATCTTTTTTTTTCTTTTCTAAAAGCAATATGAATTGAAATAGAGTACAAGGGGTACTCTTGCCCATTACAACAAGGACTAGATACAATGACATTCCCAACCAAATTCTAAGCTACCTAAACAAATTGAGCCATATAAAAATCAAAGAAATTCGAATTGGAATAACAAATATCACCCATGCACGTCCATTTCCAAACAAGAAATTTAATGTTCCAAATCATGTCGTTCAAATTAGTTTCCGTTATTGAATATCCGATCGTTCCTACATTTTCATATGCTCCATATCACCGTTAACCAAAACATCCCCCAACATCACCTTCCTACCTCGCACGTTAATGCACTCACTCCACACCAGAAGATGCTTCCAAGAAACACCATTAAACGAAATAGAACAGTTAGTCCACACTCCCACCAAGTTCCACACCTTCTCAGTAATCTTTCTCGTTCTCTCTCCTTCTCTTGTAGAAATTTTTTCCATTCTTCTTTGTTCCATTGTTATTGCCCAATAAAATTCTTCCTTTATATTTTTCATAAAGAAGTAAAAAAGTTTTCTTTGTCAAATATGTCTCATCTATCATTTTTTTTGGTAGAAAAATTAAAAATTAAACTCAAATATGAAGTATATTTAAGTATTGCAATTTTGAATATCGTATTACACATATTTCCAAATGCGAAAATATTGCAAAAAGCACATGTGATTAAACAATAACAAGTTTAATATCCCATCTATATAAAATATCTCATGGAAATGAAATTGGTGTATGAAAGGATAGGAAAACCAATCCAACTATTATGTGTTTAGCAATTATTGGCAAAGAGAAGACAAGAATGCGTCAAAAAGCAATTCATTACTTTTTCTTTTTGACAGAGAAAGGAATTAATTCTCTCGAACGATACTTCCTAGGAAGCAATTTATTTTGTTTTGCTAACTTAATTTTTAATTTTTGGTTTATTTTGTTTTATGATGAATAAGGGAAAGGAAAGCATATGCCAAGGCAAAAAAAGAAAGAAAAGAGGGAGGAAAAACGTTCCAAGCTACAAGAAAAATAGCAACGCTATTTACATGAAACACAACGTTATTGGAAGATCGCAGTGTAATTTGAAGAAATTCTAGGATTTGGATCCTCTCCTGTGTTTTCTACTGTCCTGCCTCCTGCTCAAATCACAATCCTTCATTTGCAGTTTTTCTATCCCATAAAATTATGTCTTTTTTTATTCTAAATTTTTTGTAAACTTTCAGCCATTGGATTAGCAGTATGAGAGACCGCTGCACAGATGCGCAGGAGGTGATCTGTTTCTGGAATTGTAGCGTGATTATTTTTTGAAGATGATTGTTATGATGACTGTTGGGGATCGTAACGCAACCTAGGAGACCTTTGGACTCATAACACTTTAGATCTCTATTTTGAAGCATAACAACTACACCATTAGATTGGTAGACAGACTTTGAACCAAGTATTCATTAGAACAAGCGTACATAACTCACACATGAAATATCAGTATCATTGATCAAATTATTAATATGACACATTAAATAAGGGCTTGTGTCTCATATCCTTTTCATGAGAATTTAAGAGTCAAGCCCTTGAACTCTATGAAGCGACACCACTTCATTCTCATATAGGTAGACTACATCAAAAATGCACCCATAATTATGCATTCCAGTAAACATATGTTATATGTCTATTAAATGAAAAACCTCATCCTACCACATTTATTCTTATGGTCCAAGTACTTTTACCCCTTGGGATGCATCTAATGTCAATTACTTCAATTACTCTAATAATGTACTTTCATCATTGAACTCAAGAGTTAATATTAATCAAGTGAGAGTTGAGTTTCCACTATTGATGATTAACAATTAATATTCAATGGCTAGAAATATTTCCACCAAATATTCAATTAAATTAATATTCTCCCAATATTAAAATTAACTAAATATTTACTAATTATTATATAGTTTTACTTACCACACCACCACTTCTACACTTTTGGTCACACACCCCTACTATCTTAAAGTCTTATACATTGTTCACGAACAATAATTAAAATAAAACGGGGCGTTACACCCCTCACATCCGTTGTACTCAACGGGAACCATTTTGATTGTTCTTTGCGCGAATGAGTGTTACTATTGATAAGTGCAAAATGTACCTATTTTTGTATATAAGTTTTGTTGCACTTATCATTACTTTGTGTTAAAATTGGTTGAATAAAACCCGATTTGTTTATAAATACGTTTACTTTACGTTTTCGTGTGTATAGTGCGTTATTGTGTAAATATCATTGAGTTTAATTGATTTTCATTTATTTTTGCAGGTGTTCCAGCAATGGGATTTTGCCATTGTTGTATAGAGCATTGAATAAGCTTTCCAGCGCTTCAAACCGTGCGTCAAACGGAGTTACGGTTCAAAAGTTACAAATAAAACAGTGCAGAATTTTTCTGCAGACTGGTGTGCTGCGCCTCTGCTCCGCCGGGCGAAGCAGCGGCGGGCCGGGCACTCCAAAAGTGTGGAAAACTTACAGAATAGCTGCCTTACACCGCCGAGCGACCCAGAATTCCGCCGGGCGAAACTGGGCGGACAGAAACTCCATTAAAGGCCCAAAAACACAATTTTTAGGGATGGGTTTGATATTTTTAGTTCCAAATCCATCCAATAGCATTTTTTGAGTAGAATTAGGCTAGAAAACACATTGGAGCATGCATTAGGATGATCCGGAGTTGAATCCTTCATCAATCGGAGCCGACAACTCATGAAATGTTTGGTTTTTCTCCATTTATTCTCTATGTTTTTCTCTATTTGTTGGGTTATGTTTGTATTGTTACTCTAAACCTATGTACATGTATTGATCATGGTTGTATAATATATATGCTTTACAAATCATTATCGATGTCTTCCTTGATATTTTTGCATTTATGTTTGGATTTGTGTTGTGTTAGAGATAAACATCACGAATCTTGATTAAGGATGGATATCTATTGTCTAGATGCTAGAGATAGATTTAGATAATAATCTTTATGGTGTCGGAACTTAATGTCTTCCGTGTTTCGAGGCGTCGTGCGCGAGAGTGACGACGAGAGTGATACGGTTGCTCTCTCAGCTCAGTGTGCCAGAGATGGGCACTGTTGTGAGCGATACATGATGATTTTGATGAGTATTGTATGTTGAATGCGACCGATCGATAGGTTTACGTTTGTTCTGAGTAGTGTATATTCATGCTTGATAGGTTTCTTCTCTTCAAAGAATGTACACTTTTTATGTTCATATTTACTTTTCCGCATTTAATTCAAACCATTTAAAACCCAGACTCATTAACAATTAAATTGTCGAACGGCAGTTCAGTAGCACCGATCTCTGTGGACACGATAATTCCCAGAAAAATACTTCCAAATCTTTTTTTTTGCTTGCCCTATACCGCTACCAACAACTATCTAAAGGTTACTTGCGATAGGGGAAAAAAGAGTTTTAAATTAGTGTGATCACAGAGATCTCGCAATCCTGTGCCTACGTATCCCCATAGTGCAATAAGGTAATTAGAGCTCCGTAGTTCGAGATAGAAAATAAGTGTTTGTTGATTGTTTTTAGTGAACAGTGTTATCGTTCACGTCCTAGGAGTTAAATGTTGCTTGTATGCTCGCACATGGGAGACTTAAGTGTTTGCTTGTTTGTGGTAGAACGTATGTGCTTGGATCACATTCTAGAAGTTAAACGTTGCTTGTATGCTCACGCATGGGAGACTTATGCGTTGTTTGTATTGCGGTAGAACGAAAATACATGTCCTTTAAGAAAGGTTTTTGAATGCCCTAAGGCGAAAAATGAATTTGATGGGTTGAGATTGATTTAATTTTGAAAAGATTGTCTTGATTTGAATTATACTAAAGTCTATGAACGGAGGCGAATACTTTAAATAACTCGGGCCTACCCCCGTACTTAAAGGTACTATAGACAAGGATAAGAATAACCCCTATCATCCTTCTTTGTTGCTTAAGGCTCGTGGCGCATAATTCGCATCGTATTTTTAAGTGTTTTGAATTTATTTGCAAAATATTTTAGTCTTAGATGAATAAGATAAAGGAAATGAATGATGAAGGTGTGAAATGGAAATAATTTCAAGTGTTGTCAAATATTTAACCAATTAATCAATCAAAAGAATTAACTAGATGACTAAACAAAAATGTATAGGAGTTAATTAAATGGAAATAATTCGCATCGTATTGGTTAAGCTTTTTTGAGTTTTGAGAAAAAAAGAGTTTTTGTTTTATTAGACATGTGAGAAAATTAAATTCTAAATGGTTCACAAAAATTAAAATCGAAATCAGAATTAAAATCGGGTAAAAAATTAATTGTTAATGAAGAAAAGACGAAAAAAAAAGTATAAAGGGAAACTGAGACATTTTAGGAGTGTAAAAAGCAATTAAAATAAGGCCCAATGGCCAAAAGATCCACATAATTTGTTTTGTCTTATTCATGTTTCGTCTTATTTGCTGAACATGTCCAATAGTGCTGCACCATGTGGCGTTGAGAGAGGGGAAAAGCAGTGACACGTGTCACAATTCTGTACATTCTACATCTGTGTTCTTTAATTTTGCATACATTCATGAATTTTAATCTACTAAAAATTGTCAAATCAAATAAACAATATGAAAATTATATATCACTAGACTCAATTTTTCGTAAAGAATCCAAATATGTGATCGAATTTTACAAATGAGCCACAAATTTTGAAGAATCAGGCGAAAAGGTGAAGAACAAAGTGTACAAGGAATCAATCGATTCGCATTCGTTATAATGATTCGTGAAAAAATAATCACATATTCAGAATTGTGACGAAAAATCGCTTCTAATGATATATTCACATGTAATTAACGGTTAAGAATAAAAAATCACTATTTTCAAGTTTATGTGTCTTATACAAAAATAAGTGATTATCTAATAAGCAATTCCAAAACAGTAGCTTAAACTAAATCAACCAGCAAACATCCAATCATTCATGGCAAGAATGTGGAAGAGATAAAGGATTACCAACGGAGCGGAGGTTTGCACCGGTTAGTGTTGCAAATCGAGGTGTCGAAGAGAAATACGGTAAACTTCAAGAATAAGCTCCTTTGATCCAATTAACTTCCAAGGTTGATGATTATTTTTTATGATGAATGAATGTAGAAGATGAATCTTGAATGTAGAATAATGATGAATAGACTTGAATTGATGAACTTTGGATGATGATTATTGATGAAACTTGATAAACTTTATATGATGATTGTTGATGAAACTTGATAAACTTTAGATGATGATTGTTGATGATAATGCTTGAATTGTTGATTGATGACTTGTTGAAGTTGGATTGTGACTAAGTTCCACCATTTTAGAGCTTTAATGTGAAGTTCTAAATGGTGATGAAGATGAACTTTGGTGAGGGTGAGGGAGAAATTGAGAAGAAAAAATGGTGGAAATAGTGGTTAATTGTGAATTTTCTAAGTTAGGTTAGTTAGGTTAGTTCATGTTAGCTAGCTCCAAAATTGTGAGAAATAACATGTTTATATAGACTTGGCAAGTGAATAAACATTCTTGGATTGTGATCCAAGTAATGAATTTATCAATGGCTAGAAATTAATTTAAGCTCAAGTTGCGGATCACAATTTCAACCATATGATTAATTGTTAAGAGTGGTTAGGATTGAATGAGAAAAATGGAAGTTGAGATTTGTGTTTGTTTGGAAGTTTTATGTTAGTTTGGAAGTTATGGTAGTTAAGGGTAATTAGGTAAATGGATGTCATGTGGAGAAATAGGTAGTTAAGGGTAGTTAGAGACCAATGGTGTTGGAGTTTAGCAAAAGTACCAAGTTAGGATGTAAGGCAAATGGTCATTAGTAATTAACTTGGATTTGACTGCTTTTGCCTTGATTTTTCTACCACTTTTGGCTTGAATTTTTAGTGAATCATCCCATGATTTTAAGTGCCTTTAAGAAGTATTTTGTGTTGAAAATAAGCACTTTTGAATGGTGTAAACTCATGGATCAAATTCTGAATTTTTTTTGGGTATGAATCAATGTTGGAAAGTTAAGAACAAACCATAGAAGTGAAACTTGATGGAAGATAAAAATTGTTGGAAATTAGCACTTGATATAGTCATGACACAAACCATTTGTGATGAATGATGATGAATCCCTTGATCAAATGCTTGTATAATAGGTGTAGGAAAATTCGGGGGTCAAAACCGAGTTGATGGTTGATAGTTGACCAAAAGTCAACATTTGACCAAAAAGTCAACTATTTGACCAAAAAGTCAACTATTTGACCAAAAAGTCAACTGTACCCAAAAGATGTAATTTTTCACCCTCTTTCCTTGTAATCCATTCTTTTAACTTGTATCTCAAGAAATATGCATTGTATCGTGAATTTCCAGTAAATGAATGGAATCTTCTTTTTATTCCAACTTTGCCCTTTTCTTTGAATCCAAGCAAACTTTTGAATTAAGTGACAATCAATCGAATCCCCAACTAACCATTAATCTCAAATAAAGATATGATCCGCGCCACAAGCAATATGGGAAATAAACCCAAATAATTACCAAATAATATCCGTTTTGAAAATCCACTTAAATTAAATGAATTCATTACTGCCGAACCTTTGGCCTGAACTTGTTACAATATGCAAATGTCGATGAATGACCTAAATGCATGATCAAATAGACAAATGTATGCAAATGAACAAAACCATAAGCCAGACAAATTGAATGAGGATGTAGGACAAATTTTGGGGTATGACAAACACACAAAACCCTAATTTTCTCATTCATAGATTTTCCCCCACCGTAGCTATGACTAACTAGGAACCTGTGACGCCCCCAATCTATACCCCCAAATAATCATGCATTTAAAGCAATAAAAGAAAAATTCGAAATTTGATCAGAGTATATTTAAAAACATGGCATAGACGGGGAAATCACATCAATTCGTAACCAAACATACATACAACACCTGCCCATAAAGATATGCAACAGTGGGGTAGCAATCAACAGAGGAAACTTCGTTCCTTACACCCACATTTCAGAAATTAGAATTAAAGCGGAAAATCTAAAATCTGATTAACATACATCATGTAAAAAGTTTGTCAAACATCCAGTTATACATGTACAAGCCAAAATATAATATATACATAATACATAATAATCGCCAACGGCCTCCCTAACTACCCGGTGTCACATATCAGAGCCGGCCGACAAAAAGGGTGAAGACACAAAGCTTCACAAAAGACCTCCAGCAACTCTAATCTGCAATGCCTCATAGAGCATTATAAAACGAGCAGAAGGGTGAGAAAAACAACCATAATATAAATGCATATAATTATATATATCCACATAATCCTACACATATAAAGTATTCTCACCCCAACTATCAAATGCTAACACATAAAGCATATACCGATTATATTCACATAATCACATATTCACTCATAATACATATGTTTATACACGAAACACATCATCCATAATTCCAAGCATGTAACACGAATGCACATCAATTCACCAATACCATCACAAATTCCACACATAATCAAACAATCAGACTATGCTTTATACAAATGCACAGAGACCGACACAACGACTCTATGCAAATGCCATGCGGTACCGACTCCAAATATTTCTCATCTCTAGTTCACTCAGGAACTCTGCTGGAACCATCGCTCGTTACATCATTGTAACTCCCCGTCGGGCCTACGATGTTCACCCGTCGCTTGCAGTCCTCCTTGCATGAGGCTCACAACGTTTATGGATCGCTTGCAGTCCTTCTTATCTAAGGCTCACGATCCGATCGCTTGCAGTCCTCCTTACATGAGGCTCACGATCATCTATAACCACCTTTTCAGTCCTTCTTACATAAGGCTCACGGTGTTATAGCAGATTCTCTCAGGAATCAAACCGCCACTCAGGACGTCACAACAATGCGTATCATGATGCTTGGCATACAAGAACTCATGACAAACAATGCATTTTCACACATATATGCAACCATAAACATGCATATATAATCAAATACAACTCGTTGCATTTATTTGCCTTTCGGCCACAATTCATCCCCACAACATGTCATCACAAGTATTTCCATCACACAACAGCACATGGCATAATACACATCAATTATGCACACTTACAACGACAACAGTCGACAATCGACACGATTCACTTTTCCCGACATAATTAAATCGGCTAACGAATTCCAAAACATCATAATCACCAAGTACAGTTCAATACCTTTCCAACGACACCAAGAATGTCAAAATCAGATAAACGGAACAAAAGTTACGGACTAAACAAGAAAAGACATCGCAAAAAAACACATTCTGCACCCTTGCTGGCCATACGCGTATTGCCCTCAGCCATACGCGTATTGCCTTACCCCATACGCGTATTGCCTATTTTCCTTCATTGCCATACGCGTATTGCCCTCAGCCATACGCGTATTGCCTTACCCCATACGCGTATTGCCTATTTTCCTTCATTGCCATACGCGTATTGCCCTCAGCCATACGCGTATTGCCTTACCCCATACGCGTATTGCACTGTACCATACGCGTATGGGCAGCGAAACCCAGAATTTTTCCTGCTGCGTTGCTGTTACGAATTTCACACCCAAAACCCTCCAAATCATCAACCAAACTCAGAAAAATACCAATTTGATGTACAACAACATATATCTTTCATGTATCAACAACAAGAAACCAGAAAAACATCACTTCCGACACGATTAAATCGAATTCTAACACTTTCTACCAAAAATGGGTTTTGAAGTATTTTTCATATAATTCAACAAAACAACAAACAAACACATACACAATCATACACATGTATAAGATAATTGAATTTCGCACCCTTACCCGATTTAATCGATACCCAAGCTTGCTCCTGATGATTTTCCACTCTTTTCTTCACTTTCTCTCTTTTCTCTCTTCTCCTTTTCTTTTCTTTCTTCCCTTCTCTTACTATTTTTCTTTCTTTTCTATTTCTATTTTTCTTTCTTTTACTAACTTAATAAAATACACCCAAATGCCCAAAATACCCCTACACTCAGTTTTCTCGCAAACGATCCCAAAACGCGATAAAATATAATCACGACGAAAAATAACATATTTTCACACAAAAGTCAAAAATAAAATAAAATAATAATAAAATAATCAAAAGACTCAATAAAAATAAAAACTGACAAAAACTGGGGCGTTACAGAACCCACCTTGAATAAAAAAGATGATGAATGTTGGGGATGATTCTTGATGAAGCAAGATGATTCTTCCTTTTTCCAAGCTTTTCTCCTTTTTCTTCTCTTCTTCTTCTTTCCCTTTCTCACTTATCTTGTTTCTCTACCAACTTTCTTCTTCCTTTCCTTTTTGTTATTTCTAACCAGACAATTGGTTGGTAAAAGAAAAAGAGAGGAAAATATCTAAAAGAGATATTTTCAATAGAGAGCAATTGATCATTTATTAATGTTAACAAAATATACCTTCTTTTAATTAATGATAAATGTCAATTAAATTGAGTAAAAATTAAGTTCAACTGATCATTCAATCTATACCTTCTTTTAATTATGTTAATGTTTTTTTAAATACTATTTCCATTTTTTATTATAAATCATTTTGAAGAGTAATGGTCATTGTATATGAGATAAAAAAAGCATAAAGAATTTTATAAAATTATCATTCATCAATTATATGAAAAATTTTAATTTAAAAAATAAAAAAGAAAATTTTAAATATTTAAAGATATAATAACAAAATAACATTAACTTTTTATAAATATTTTAAAACGACTTATAATTGAATACAAATTTTATTTTTAAAAGATTTATAATAATAAAATCAAAGAAATAATATTATACTCTTTGTCGACTTCTTGAAGAATAAGGTGACTTGATGAAGTTTTCAAAGATATATTTTGTAACCAAAGTCCAACAAATAAGATTGTAATTCTAACTATAAAGGAATTCAAAAGAAAATAGTGTGTATGTTCGATCTACATATTTAGTAAAATCAAATACGAATATATTTCAATCAATTTTGAAAATCTTATTACACATATTTTCAAATGCGAAAATATTGCAAGATGCACATGTGGTCAAACAATAACAAGTTGAAGATCCCACTTTATACAATATGCAATTATGGAAATGAAAATTGTGTATGAAAGGATAGGAAACACAATCCAACTATTATATGTTTAGCTATTTTTGCCGAAGAGAAGACAAGCCTGCGTCGTCGTTACTTTTTCTTTTTGACAAAGAAAGCAACTCATTTTGCCGAACGAAACTTCCTAGAACCACAGCATAAATTGAACTACTAGATAAATAACGTTTTCACATCTATTTCTTTTTTAAAAAAAAAATCCTTTTTAGTGTAATATTGTGATTAGTGCATAACACTTGAATATTTGTAATGGTTATGCGGTTGAGAAATAAACATTTTATAAGTGAGAAAGATTCATATACCTAATTTCATAGATTTTAGATGAATATATAGAAGTATTTAGTATGGGCAAGTGGGTTTTTCTCCACCATGATTTTGACATGCTATTTCAAATTAAATGGGTAACTTTAAAATTAAAAATAAAAATAAATCATTAAAATTAAAATTCTCTTTCTTCTTAGAAATTACCAATTTTTTCTTTCTTTTTAGAAAATTTTAATTTTCGCTTTCTTCTTAGAAATTGTCAATTTTCTTGCACTTCTTAGAAACTGGCAATAGAAAATTCATTATATCTTTTTTTTTTCTTAACGCCAATGGAATTAATAGAGAACACGAATAGTGTTCAAAGAGAAATTACACATACAAAAAGAAACAGGAAGAAATTCCAAACCAACTCTATCCTAGCTACCCTCTTAGAGGATCCATACAAAAAGCTACAAAATTGGAGTTGGTATTACAAATTTCAACCCCCTTAAACCAATTCCAAACCCTCATTTTAATGTCCCAACATAAGTTGTCCAAATTGAATTTCTCATTCTCGAAGATGATTCGGTTCCTGCAGTACCAAATGCTTGAGACTGTGATTAACCAAATCACACCCAACTTCGTATTACCTGCAGAGTAATTGCCTACACCACACCAATCCAAAAAAAAATCAATAGTATTTCCTTCATAAAAACTCCCATGACCACACCAGTCACCTATTCTTTCCCAAACAGCTAGCACAGGGGCACAAGCAAAGCAAAGATGGCCCACTTCTTCTTCTTCCAAACCACAAATAGAACAGTTAATGCTTAAAGAAACTCCTCTCCTAATAAGTTCAGAATTAACCGGAATCCTACCCCAAAGAACTCTCCAACCAAAGAAAAGCACTTTAGGAGCAGCCTTAAGCTTCCAAAACGTTTGGAAAGCTAGGGAAGAAGAAAGCGAAGAAGAGGGGTAAATTAAAATTGAGGAATTCACCAGAGAATTATAAACCTGCTTTGAAGAAAAACTCTTAGCCGCTGCATCAATCCAACTAACTGAATCAGATTCTCCTTCCTAAATTTGAGTCTTGACACCAATAAGACTCTGAAGCTCAAGGATGCGTGAGCTGTACTCCGTCTGAGCAATAGTAGACAGGCCTACTGACTGCCAACTCCAACCTTGGGAATCTGCCAGCAACAATTCTTTGACTGAAGCTTCCTTGATCGAACTAGCATGATAAAGGTCAGGAAAGATGTTGGATAAAGTCTTTTCATTCCTCCACTTCGCGGACCAAAAAGGGATATTCGAGCCGTCTCCAAGATGAAACTGAACTTTATCTGCAAAAATAAATTTTTTGTTAGTTAAAAACTTCCCGCTGTTAAGGAGATCTTTCCACCATTGAGAAGATGAGTATGAAGTCCTCAAGGAATAAGACAGAACACAATGAAGAATTGATCCATATCTCGCCTTCAAAACATCCTTCCAAAGGTTAGGTTTATCTGCGACGATCCTCCATTTCCATTTAGTAAGCAGTGCGTAATTGAACTCTTCCATTTTTCTGATGCCAAGTCCACCTATAGCTTTAGGAGAGCAACAGGTTTCCCAACTGAGCCAATGGATTTTCTTCTTCTCCGCCGTCCCTCCCCATAAAAAGTGACTTCTAATAGAATCAATCCTCTTAAGAACAACCTTAGGAGCCAAGTAAAACGAGAACCAATACGTGGAAAGACTAGAGAGCACCGAATTAATGAGCGTGGCCCTGCCAGCCAGAGACAGATAACTAGCTCTCCAAGAGCTCAACTTCCTGCTGATCTTCTCTATAATAGGTTTCCAGCCAGAGATCCTCCTAGGATTGAAACCTATCGGGATACCTAAGAAAGAGAAAGAGGAATCAGCAATCTTGCAAGAGAGGAAATAGGAAGTTGCTTGAAGAAAGTGGTTGCTGACATTCAACCCAATGATTCTGCTTTTGTTGAAGTTAATTTTCAAACCAGAAATCAGCTCGAATCCTCTTAAAACCGATTTGATACACCATAAAATTTTCCAGTTTCCTTTCCCAATTAACAGAGTATCATCAGCGTATTGAATCAATTCAACGGATACATCTTTGTTCAATTTAAAGCCATCAAAATTTCCAAACTCAACTGCATTGTTCATCAGTCCTCTTAACCCCTCTGCTACCATCAGAAAAAGAAAAGGAGCTAAAGGGTCCCCTTGACGGAGACCCCTTTCAGCCTTGAAATCAGAAGTAGGGCTACCGTTCACTAGTACAGAAAGATGGCAATTAAAGATTAACGCTTCTATCCACCTTCTCCACCTAGCCCCGAAACCAAGATTCTCTAACATACTATGGAGGAAGTTCCAACTGACACAATCGTAGGCTTTCGCGAAATCAACTTTGAAAAAAATACAGTCCAGATCTTCTCTAGTGGCCATATCCAATGTTTCGTTCGCAATCAACACTCCGTCCAATATGTTTCTATCAGGGATGAACGCAGATTGACAAGGAGATCTAACTTTACCTATGACATTCTTCAACCTCAAGGCAAGAATTTTAGATAGAATCTTATAGATACTACCAACCAAGCAGATGGGCCTATACTCTCCAAGGTGGATTGGATTGTCAACTTTAGGGATAAGAGTGAGAAACGCAGACGCAAAGGCCTTAGGGAGATAAGCCCTATCATAGAAATCTTGAACAAAAAGAATGATATCCGGTTTCAGAATGTTCCAGCATTTCTTGATGAAATTAAGGTTGTAACCATCGGGCCCTGGACTTTTGGTTCCATCACAGCTCCAGACTGCGGCCTTGATCTCAGATTCAGAAAAAGGAGACTCGAGATAAGTAACATCTACCTCAGAGAGCCTATTATAAAAACAGTTGTCCAGCCTCGGTCTATGTTTCATAGGTTCAATGTAAACAGATTTGAAAAACCTAAAAACCTCCTCCTTCACACCTTCCACTGAATCTACCAAGCCCTGAGAAGTAGCAACACTCCCTATGAATTTCCTCCTTTGCCTTCCTCTAATCCAATGGTGGAAGAACCTAGAATTAGTATCACCTACTTTAATCCAATTAATTCTAGACTTTTGGATCAACAGATTGTCTTTTTGGTGAAGCTTTCTCCAGAAGGAAGCACTCCTGGCAGCTCTGATTGACACTAACTCCTCAACATCTTTAGAGTCAGCAGAAGAAAGAAGCCAGTCCACTTTATTGAATTCTACAACCTCCTCGTCAATAGAAAGGTCAATCCACCCAAAGACCTGATCTCTCCAGACTTTAAGTTTCTCCTTCAGGATCCTCAGTTTTTCTTTGAGGACAAAGTCACTTCTACCAACTAACTTTATAGAGCTCCATTCTTTCTCCACGAAATTGAGAAAATCAGGATGATCAAACCAAGAGTCGTTGGATTTAAAAGGTTTATGACCCCAATTAATGGATTTAATCTTGACCCAAATCGGACAATGATCCGAGATGTCTCTGCTGCCGATACTCTGATCCACCATGCCCCATTTCTAAATGATAGCTTCCTCAAATAAAAACCTATCAATCCGACTCATGGCGGAACCGTCTCCACTAAACCAAGTGAACTTGTTCCCTGAAATAGGAAGATCAACCACACCTAAAGCATTGATGAAATCTTGAAACTCTCTAGCCTCAGTAACTCTGCCAGAACAAGATAGACCCCTTCTTTCCGATGCATAAACATTGATTACATAGTAATTATCATTGTTCCAAATGATCTTGATCCCCAAAAAACCAGAGCCTTTAAAGGAGCCTAAAGCTTTGATAGAATTCACATTCCACAAAGTGATAATACCACCAGAATGACCAGATGAACCACTAAATGACCAACCCACCTCGTCAATATTCCAAATGCTACTAATGAAAGAATCATCCACCTTACATGTTTTAGATTCTTGATTAAGAAAAATGTCAGCTTTACCTCTAGAGATAATTTGATTAAGTCTTCGTCTCTTAGAAAACTATCCGCTCCCTCTGATGTTTAGCGAACCAATAATCATTGTAAAGTTGATGGTTTATCCTTCTCGCCCGCAAATCTTCGTCTATCTTCCTCTTCCATGTCTTCAAGATGTTTAAGAATTTCCGCAGAAATGTTTGTGCCCTCCGTTCCCGTCTTGATACCCAAACCATCAATCGCTCCCTTCAATCTAGCTCCCATCGTAGATTCGATGTTTTTCCAAAATTTCTGATTACAGCATCTCATATCAGAATCAGTAGTTTGATCACAACAAAGGATCGCTCCAGCTGAGAATTTATCAGAATCGTTTTTAGAAGACAAAGAATCTCCCCTAATCCCCAAATTGGCAACAGGATTAGGGTTTCTGCGTAGCACATCAAAAAATGAAGGGTCAGAAAATTGTTCAATTGAATCCTCCATAGGCTCAATTCTTTTGGCTAGAGACCGGTCCATCTTCCTTGAGGCCCTCTTTTTAGATTTGGGCTTACGTTTCAAAGGCCCAATCACCTCAGTTAATTTTTTTAGTTTAACCTTTTTCTGAGAAACTAACAAAGGAACCTTTTCACATAAAGCAGAAACAACGTTAACAGATGGGCCCATGCAAGGTAAAGGAATGTCAATCCCATCCACTGAAACATCCGCGCCATTCCTATTATCCCACGTCTTGTCTTGGAAAGAGAGATCTAAGCCAGTATCCACAGCGTCCTTGACCACCTTAGACCTGCCAGTAGATTCAGCTACTAACTGCTCTGACGAATCCTGAAAAATTTTCGTTGATGTAGACTTTCCAAAAACCTCCACCAGCTTGTCTTGAATCGAGGAATTGACCGGAGCAAAAGCAACCTCTTCATCTTCTCCGGTAGCTTCCACTTCTTCACCTTCAACTGAGTCCACTCCATTAAAACTCCATCTAGATTCCGACTCCGACGAAGAAATTCCCTTTTCAACAGGAGCGACTGTCTTATTAAGCACTAAACGAAGGGGACCGTGATAATCTTCACACATTTTGATATTGAAAACCTTCCCATTGATCTGAACGTCAAAGGATTCATTGATAACTTTAGCACAATAGGTTCTAACCATGAATCTGACCACATCCAGACAATCACCCTTAAGAGTGTTCTCGTCTGCACAGACGTAACATCCCACCGTTTTCGCCAAGATTTCAAGGAAAGAAAGGTTCCACGCTTGACAAGGTATTCCATAGCATCTGAGCCATGTGACCCTTTCTTTATCCACCACAGATTCATCCCATTCCTTAATCTCCGAGAACCACTGAAACCACCACGATTTCGCATCTCTGATAAGGTCTAAGATCTCCCCAGGCTCAGATTCTTCCAACAGGCAGAAATTGGAACCCAAAGGAGTAACTTTGATTGTAAAATAGCCTTCCATTTCGAAACTAGTTCTAACGTTGTATGTCGTACCTGACTGATGAACTACACCCACATAAGCCTTTTTGAATCTAACCAAATCTTCAGGCTTAGGTTCGTACTTAAGAATCGGAGACTTCGAATTGATTCCTCCTCTCAAAACCTTAGCGAAACTTCTATTACCCGTTCTCTGCTCCTCGAAACTTCTGTTAACAAAATCCGTCCTCCTTTTTGAATGATCAATGTTCTGGAAAATAGAAGTTCTCCCCTTTCCTTTGAACTTCTCCGGGTTGGAAAACCTTGGAATGTTAGCATGTAGCTTGACCTTGTTGATGAAAATATTGTTGAGCTTAATCGTGAAAGTCCTGAAGTCCTCCACATCCAAGAAACGCGCGAAACCAAAACGTTTTCCAACTCTGTTCCTTTTAGGGGGTAAAACCACTTCCACAATGTTCCCATAATCCAAGAAAAGGTTGAAGAGGTCCGATGCCTTCCAGTTATCTGGAAACTCAGAGATATAAAATGAAGCTATTCCGTTGAGTTTGGTCCTGCGAACGTTTTCCAGACGAGAAAATGAGTCCCATTTAGCGGTTGAAGATGAATTCTTCCGCCTAGAATATGATACTTTTCTCCACTCTCCGCTCTCCATAGTTCTCTTGTACAAAAAATTTTAATTCTTCTTTGTTCCATTGTTATTGCCTAGTAAAGTTCTTCCTCCATCCTTTTCAAAAAGGAGTGAAAATTTTTTCCTTGTCAAATATCTCTGATCTATCATTCTAGTTGGCAGAAAAGGTAAAACTTTAGCTCAAATATGAAGTAAACCTAGGTATTGTAGTTTTAAGTGAAGACTGGAAGTTTTAAATCTCAGATCTGTAATTTCTAAGTTATAATTTTTTAGTTTTAATTTTTGTATTCTTCAACTATGAAGATTGAAAATTTTAAATTTAAGATATATAATTTCTAGGTTGTAATTTTTGTATTCTTCAACTGAATGAATTTTTTTAATAGGCAAAGATTAAATTAAGTATGCCCGAGTACAAGGGGTATTCGAAACCCTTACAGAAAAAACTACTCAACCTTTTGAAACAGTCAAAACAAAAGAAATACACTCCAATCTGAATAACTACAAGAGGTAACAAAGTTATTCGCAAAACATCGCCACTCCCACGACAAAAGCTTTATTTTCATCCGGCTCTCCTCAAACTTTGGAATGCTACCTTTAAACAAAACATCATTACGTTCCGTCCATATAATCCAAATTGCTGCCAGCGAAATAATGCTTACCACTTTCCGATCCTTCTCCTCCTTTATAGTTTTAGCTTTGAAAGGTAACATAGAAAAGTCCTCCTTAGACAACACAAAACCAGGTCCTAACCAAGACACTATTGTTGTCCAAATTCTCATGCTAAAATCACAGTTGCGAAAGACGTGTTGTTTTGATTCATCAACTTTGAAACACAAAACTCAACACTTGTCTCTGTCGTCAAGCAAAATTTTCCTCTTCACTAATTGGTCTCTAGTAGGCAATTTGTTAAGAATCCAACACCATCCAAAAAGCAGAACATTCGACGGAACCAGACTTTTCCATAAAACACTAAGTGCACTATGCACCTCATGCGAAATAGAAATGGTACACAATCTTGCAACAAGCTTATCATAAGCAGAATGAACAGAAAAAATTTGATTTTTCTCCGGCGTCTACTCAATGACATCGGCTGCATCCTGGGTCAAGGTGTTATCCTCAGACAATTCCTGCAAGAATTCCCCTAACCCCGAGCCTTCACCCAAGTTTGTCAGCCCTGCACCATGCGGAAACTAACGCCAAAATCAATGACCCCACTGCCTCGCATCTGCCACGCTGCAAAACCGATCCACAGACGACGCGAAGGACTCAAGAAACGCCTCCCTCAGAGTTTGATTTCCTGCCCACCTGCTAAACCAAAAGGAACTTCTCCTGCCATCCCTCACCCTGCAAACTGTATTTTCAGAAAAACAGTTCTCGAAACCGTTCTCGAGTGAGTCCACCATCAAAATGTCTCTCCACCAAATGGAATCGTTTTAATTAATCACACGATTGTTATTGATGAACATCTTCACTTCTGGATTGATGTATCTGTTATTCAATACACCTCTCCAAATAGCTTCCCTATCCTTAACAATCCTCCATTTCCACTTCAAAAGTAAAGATTTGTTGAAGATTTTGAGGTTGAGAATATCGAGCCCTCCTTCTTCCTTAGATTTACAAATATTATCCCAACTCACCCAATAAATAGTTCTCTTGTCTTCTAAACCTCTCCAAAGAAATTTACTTAAAATTCTCCGAATTTCACCCAACAACTTACTCGGTGCCTTATAGAAAGACAACATATACGTGGGAATAACATTCAATACAGAGTTGATAAACACAACCCTTCCTCGTAGAGATAGGAATCTACCTTTCCAAGAAGAAAGCTTATTCCTAATGTTTTTTATTACCTCCTTCCACATGTGAATTCTTCTAGGACTGCTTCCCTCCATAACTCCTATAAACTTGAAAGGAATAACATCAATCCTACAAGAAATAAAAGAAGATGTGGATTCTATGTCCCAATCACTAATGTTAATACCATAAAGACAACTTTTGTAAAAATTAACTCGTAGTCCCGAAATAATTTCGAATCCTCTAAGTAAAGCCTTTAAGTTCCAAAGGTTATCACTTCCTCCGTCCCCAATTATGACGGTATCATCTGCGAATTGGAGGATGTCAACCGAAACTTATTCATTAAGCTTAAAGCCTTTGAAAATGCCTTGCATAATTGTAGTGTCCAGCATCCCTGTTAAACTTTCCATAACAATGGCAAATAAAAAAGGAGATAATGGGTTGCCTTGCCGAAGCTCCCTACCAACCTTAAAATCAGCTGTGACACTACTATTTACTATAACTGACATTGTGCTATCGAAAACTCACGCCTTCATCCAACTGAGCCAATTCAAACTGAAACCTATCCTTCGAAGAAAAAATCTAAGATAGTTCCAATTGACATTGTCGTAGGCCTTTTCGTAATCTACCTTCAGCATAAGGCATCTTCTGTTATTTCTCTTTGCAATATCTAAGACTTTATTGACCATCAATACCCCAACCAAGAAATTTCTCCCCGGGATAAAAGCAGTTTGCTTACTAGAGATGATTTTGCCAATAACAACTTTTAATCTAGCAGCAAGCAATTTTGCCAAGATCTTGTAGAGACAACCAACAAGACAAATTGGCATGTATTCGGACAAATTCTGAGGGTTTAAAACCTTAGGAATTAGGGTTCAACTGAATCAATGAAGATGATGAATATGTAAGTTTAATATGAAGATGAATGAAGATTAAATTTAGGCTGAAATAGTCATTTGGTCCCTGCAAGTTGGCGTGTTTTTCAATTTGGTCCCTGAATCTTTTTTTATTTGGAAATAATCCCTGAATGTTAAATCTTATTGGTTTTAATCCTTAAAATCAAAATTAGCAGGGACTAGTTCCAATAAAAAAGATTCAGGGACCAAATTGAAAAACACCCCAACTTGCAGGGGCCAAATGACTATTTAAGCCTTAAATTTATAAATTAGAACTAAACAAGAAAAGAAAGTATTTATGACACAAACTATACTATGTAACTTGAATTTATGCTAGTCTCGTGTACGCTTCTCGTCTTGACCTATGTCTCTATCTAATTAACCTGAGGAACACTGTTGATAGTTATTGGATGCTGATTGGAGACTTAAACGACATCATTCATCCGAGTGAACAAAAAGGAGGTCATTTTAATCACATTAGGGCATCTGCTTTGTTGAATGTCATTGATAAATGTAATTTAGTTGAAGTAGACACGACTGGTGGGAAATTCACTTGAAATAAGCCTTGTACTGGTAATCGAATGGTCTATTGCAAGATAGATATAGCACTGGGTGATGTTGTTTGGCGTATGGTTTTCCATGTTGCGTATGTTGAGGTGTTGTGTAAATTTCAATCTAATCACGATTTCGTTATGCTTAGGTGTGGCCTTCCCCTCCAAGACTACTAGACTGCATGAAGTAAATAAAAAATTGAAGGCGTCTTTGATCCGGTAACCTAGGAAAGCTACAGACTAGTGAATCAAAATCTGGATCTGAATTGTGAGATTTTGGATCTTAGAGTTTCTGCACTTGTTCAACATCATTTGCGAAGCGAATCATTATTTTCATGGAGAACGCAGAGATCAAAAGTTGATTCCCACATACGATGCTACTGTTGCATTCGGGAACCATAAATGGATGATCTAGCTTCACAAAGGAACCGGAAATGAAGAGAGTTTCATAATAATGGCTATGGACGGTGGTTCCAATCTCCTTTACGACAACGCGGGGTGGACCTGCGTGGTTAGCACTCCAACACCCAAGTAAGTTCAAGATTCAAGAAGAGTATAGTGAAATTGGAGATTAGTGATTGTGTTCCTTCTCATCGCATGTAAACTATTTTATATTTGGGTCGAATGGAGTGGGTCTTTGAGGGATTGAGTCTTTGGCTGGTCCAGAACAGGTTGTATATATATATATATATATATATATATATATATATATATATATATATATCTTATTCATAATTCATTCATTTTGTTTTTCATAGTATAAGTAGATACAACATAATCATTCTTATCACATAAATTATACAAAATGCGATTGTGCCAAGCATTTTATAAAACTCGGATTTTAAAAAGAAAATATTTTTGAAATTGGTTTATTTTTTGGGGAATGTCTATTCAACCCCTTCCCCTTCTAGACCATTCGCATCAATATTCTCCCCTAACATCAGTCACATTCAAAGAATAATTATCAAGGTCGTCATAACCATGTCCTTGAGATGGTACAATCGCTTTCCTTACAATCTCATGAGTCACATGATAATCAGATATTCAACTCAAACTCAGTCTTCTCCGCCATATTTCTAATATCTTCATCGTCGGGTCTTTACTCATCCTCTTTTTTCGGTCGTTGCTAAAAGTAATATATTTGTGAATGGTGAACTTTGATCATCTAACTCATAACCCTTCCCACAGCTCATAATCACGATGGGTATCTTCCTTAGGTGGAGAGAAAATGAAGGATTAGGAAATTAATTTAGTAAATAAAATTAATGGAAATACGTAAGAAAGGGAGAAATTTTCCCAAATATTTATAGCCATTGCTCATCAATTTGAATTACTATAAAAGACACCTCCATGCTTCATTTTAAATCATCATCAATAACAACTACTCAATAAATTTGAGAGAAAATATTTTGAGAAGAAAAAATCTAAAAGAGAGTTTAGCCACGTTTTGTTGGTGAGATTATTATAATAATTTTTTTTTATTCTCTTTCATCTACAAATAAGATATTATTTTTGTTCCATTGTTATTATTGTTATTATTCATAGTGTGGGAAAAGTATGATCTTGTGATAGTCATCTGTTGGCATTCTATTAGGTGTTTAACTAATATCTTTCCCAACAAGTGGTATCAGAGCTTCGGATCACAACAGATTTTAAATTTTATTATTCACATTGGACGAGTCAACCTCGACGACATCAACAATAATGACTAAGTTAACCTCTTCAAACTACTCCATTTGGAAGCCCAAAATGGAAGACATACTCTATTGCAATGATTTGTATCAACCTTTACAAAATAAAGGGACGAAGCCAACCGGAAAGTCTAATGATTAGTGCAATTTGATGAACAGGAAAACTGTTGGACAATTTTGACAATGGATATATCAAAGTTTCTTTCATCATGTTGCGCAAGAAACAGTTGTGTACACGTTATAGACAAAACTTAAAACCTTGTATGAGAGAAAGACATCCCAAAATAAAGCCTATACTATTCAAAGATTGGTGAACCTCAAGTACAGAGAAACCCTGAGTGTTTCTAAACACTTGAGTGATTTTCAAACATTGATAAATCAACTCACCAATATGAAGATGGTGCTTGAAGATGGATTGCAAGCATTGTTATTACTAATTTCCTTGCCAGACAATTGGGGCACACTTGTGGTTTCGTTAAGTAACTCGGCACCACAAGGTTTTTTAACATTGGACATAGTAAAAGATAGCATGTTTAATGAAGAATCAAGAAGGAAGGAACAAAGACTGCCGCTAGAGTTAGAGGCGCTTGTCGTAGAGTATCATCGAAGAAGTATTAACAAGAAGTTGAGTACTAGAGACAAGTCAAGGGGCAAGTCTAGAGATAATTTCATAGGAAGATCATGGACAAAAAAAGACGTAGAATGTTATTATTGTCAGGAGAAAGGGCATATGAAGAAAGAATGTAGGAAACTCAAAAGAGACCAGCAAGAAAATGGTGATGCAAGTAACATAGTCACTACCATTTTTCAAGGAAAAATGAGGTCATTTTTGTTTGTAATGATGGTCATGTTAATTTGACATCACAAGATACATGATGGGTTGTGGATTCTGGTGCATCATTCCATGTAACATCACAAAGGGATTTCTTTTCTTCCTATATAAGCGGTGATTTTGGTCAAGTAAGAATGGGGAATGATAATACATCCAAAATTATGGGAAAAGGCGATACTTGTCTAGAAACAAACATTTGTTTTTCCCTAACATTGAAAGATGTGAGACATATCCCTGACATGCATCTCAATCTATTATCCACTGGACTACTAGAAGAAGAAGGTTATATTAGTATGTTTGGGGGAATGAAATGGAAGATAACAAAAAGTTCATTGGTAGTTATTAAGTGCCAAATTATTGATATAATTGATAGTATTATGTGGCACTTTACACATCTTTCATGTTTATATCGGTAGTATAATCGTATGTTTAAGTGTAAATACGTAGTTTATCGCTTTCGTTTTTCAATTCTTGTATTATGATGGTTTCTTGCTTTCTTTTGTAGGTTTTTATGCTTCATTGGATGCTTGGGGGATAGGGTTGAAGAAAGAATGCTCAAAAGATCAAAAATCACAAGTTGGGAAAGTGCTAGCGCGCTATCAGCGAGCTAGAGGCAGTAAGAAATGGAAAAATTCGCGCCAAGACCGCGCTAAGCGCCTTCTTTCAAATTTAGTGTTATTCTTCTGATCGCGCTCTGCAGTCGCTTAGCGCGGGTACCTGTTATAGGCACATCAAGGGACTTCTATAAAAGGGGCTTTTTAGATTTTTTTTTGTAACAGCACTTTTGGATCAGATTTTTAGAGAGTGAAAAGATATTTTAGGGTTTGGAGCTTAGAAATTCTTCAAGAAGCAAGGATAAAAGTTTTGAAGCATCATTCTTCGATCTTTCGACTTTGATGCCCGTGAAACTTTCTTCATTTCTTGCAAAGCAAGTTACCATGTCTATGGGTAACTAAACACCTTTTGTGTCAAGATTAGAGGTAGATAATCCTTTCTTTTGTATGTATTGATCTTGATTTGTAGTTTGTGAACATGTTGATGATTAATCTATATGGTGAAAAACTTTGTTTGTATGGTTTATATTTTGTTTTGGTTCATGATTGAGAAATATGTTCTAAGACTTGACCTAGGTTTTAATCCATCAACAACCAAAGGCTAGAGATAGTTTTGAGAGTTGATGTTCATAAATATTGAACCTTGAATGTTATCATATTGATAGTTAGAGTGAGAGATCATCTAAGGATCAATATGATAAATCTCACATATTGTGTTAGAGATAAACATGTTGAGAGGATATGTGATTATATTCATCATTAACAAGTTCACACACTTTATCGAGTAAATACGTATGAAACGGATTATCAAACCCTAATCTTGACATGTTTTACCAAACATTTTAAAACCAATCTTTGTTACCATTACTTAATCTTTTTACGAAACCATTGAGTTTTAATCTTTGCTACAAAACCAATTGTTACTTCATGTTACTAAACAAAACCTTTGAAACCCTAACTTGAAACTTATCAACTGTAGAACGGCAGTATTATCACACAATCCCTGTGGAGACGATAACAAAAACCCACACTAGAAACTATTCCAACAAAATGGCGCCGTTGCCGGGGATTGTTGTATGATATTGCAAGCATTGCAATAGTTGTTAAGTTTTAAGCTTTATAACTTTTCTTGTGCTTTTTTATTTGTTTGTTAAGTTTGCAGACTCTGTTTATGCGGGGAAAGTTACATGCAAATCAACTTCTATTCGATCCCGAGATTGAAAGAACTGCACGTAAGTTGAACAACAAAACTCGACGGAAGAGGCAACTTGCCAAAGAATGAAGAGAGCGAGGAGAAGGTTCTAATTCAATACCAACACCACAGTTTACGTCAACCATGGCAGAAGTACCACCACCACTTCCTGTTTCAACACCATGTGTTAATAGTCCAAGGTACACCACTCAGTTTGCCCGCACGCAAACCATGGAAGACAAGTCGAGATGAAGACCGGGATTCTTCAACTCCATTATGGTAATCCTTTCGCAGGGATAGACCATGAGGACCCCTTTGCTCATCTGACTAAATTTTATGAAATTGCGGGAGCGGCTGGGGTTGATGAAGCTCAAGAAGAACAACGGTTTCAAAGGGTATTCCCTTATTCTTTAATAGGGAAAGCAAAGGAATGGTACCTTGACCAATCAACTCTAGTCATGACTGATTGGAATATGCTAGAAGAAAAGTTCTTGGAGAGGTTCTTCCCTCATTATCGGTTTATGGATGCAAAAACCTCTATCTCCGTGTTTGCTCAAGGAATAAATGAGAATCTAAATGAGGCATGGGAGAGGTACAAATCAATGCTTCACAGATGCAAAGGCCATGGATTCGATGAGCTCACTCAAATTCATATTTTTAGGAACGGACTTCAACCGGTGCATAAAACTTTACTTGATGCTACTTCGGGTGGTTCTTTATTGTCAAAAAGCGTGGAAGATGCAATAGCTATCATAAATAAAATGGCGCTTAATGACCATCAAGGCCAACACAATCGGAGTGTAGCACAAAAGAAACCGGGGATGTTTGATTTCGGAACAAGTGATGTGATTCTTGCTCAAAACAAGTTGTTATCTCAACAAGTGGAGCTTTTGACTCAACAAATGTCCAAGCTTCCACAAACACTCAAAGAAATGCATGAAGTTGAGAGCAAGATTGTTCAAGTAGCAAGTTGTGAGTTATGTAAGGGAGACCATCTAACAGGTTATTATTCACCGGTAATTGAAGAAGAGGCGAATTATGCGGCGAATCAAAATTAACAAGGTTATAAACCTCGTCCACCTTATCAACAACCTTATCCAAATCAAGGTTACCCTCAAAGAGGGAATTATCAAAATCAACAAGGTTGGAGGCAAGATGGTGGATTTGCTAACTGACAAAATCCTTATCAAAGCACCACTCAACCTCCACAACCTCAAAGTGGAAATTCAAAAATGGAGGACACTATCACCCATTTTATGCAAATGTCAATGGCAAATCAAAGGAGTAATGAAGCGGCTATCAAAAATCTTGAAAATCAAGTAGGCCAACTTGCAAAACAAATAGCCGAACAACAACCGGGGCCATCTTTTTCCGCCAACACTCAACCAAATCAAAAGGAGCAATGCAAAGCTATTGTGACAAGGAGTGGTAGAGAAGTAGGAGGAGAAGGAGAAATTGAAAAGAAGGGTGAGGATGTTATTGAATAAGAGATTGTAGTGGAGGAAGAAAAAAATGATGTGGTGGAAGTAGAAAAAAATGATGAGGAGGAGATATTAGTTGAAAATAATGAAGTGAAAAAGAATGAGAATGAAGATGTGGAGGAAAAGAAGAGGAAGATTAAAAAGGGGAAGGAAAAGGTGAATCCTATTCCAATCCAAAATTTACCATATCCTTACGCTCCGACCAAAAAGGACAATGCGAGGTAATATGCTCGGTTTATGGACATATTCCGTCAATTACAAATAAATATTCCATTTTCCGAGGCATTAGAACAAATGCCAAAATACGCAAAGTTCTTGAAATACATCATCACAAAGAAAAGAAGATTTTGGGAGCCAGAAACAATAACTTTTGATGTAAGCTGTAGTGCTATCATCCAAAGGACTCTCCCGAAGAAAGAAATGGATCCGGGAAGAGTTACTTTGCTGGTAACTATTGGAGATATGAATGTGGGCAAAGGCTTAATTGACTTAGGCTCAAGCATCAATCTAATACCGTTATCTATTGTCAAAAGGTTGGGAGGCATTGAGATGAAAGGCATCCGAATGACATTGCAATTGGCGGACAAATCTATAATGCATCCTCATGGATTAGCACAAGATGTGCTAGTCAAAGTGGATAAGTTTTTCTTCCCAATTGACTTTGTCGTGATTGACATGGAGGAAGATGAAGATGCTCTGTTGATTCTTGGACGCCCATTCATGAAAACAGCTCGAATGGTGATAGATGTCGACGATGGTCTCATGAAAGTGCGGGTTCAAAATGAGGAAGTGTGTTTTAATCTCTTTGAAGTAATGAAGCATTCCAACTATAAAAATGATAGCTTTAGAATTGATGTAATGGACGAGGCAATAATGGAGGTCACAAGTCAAGTCCATATCTCAACTCCATTGGAAAAAATTCTTGGTGATGCTTGTGAAGTTCTTACAAAAGAAGAAGAAAAAGAGCTTGAAGAGTGTTTAAATGATCTTGAGCTCTTGAAAGAAATTCAACCGTGGGAAGAAAAGGTGAAAGTGTTAAAAAAAGAGGTGAATGAAGAAGTGCCAAAGATTGAGTTGAAATTGTTACTTTCACATTTGAAGTATGTATTCCTTGAAGGAGACGGAAACAAACCAGTAATCATTAGCAATTCTTTGTCTGAAAAAGAAGAAAAGAAGTTGGTGCAAGTTTTGATGGAAAATCACAAGGCAATAGGTTGGGTTTTGTCTGACTTGAAAGGAATTAGCCCGACATATTGTATGCCCAAAATCATGATGGAAGAAGAGTTTAAGCCGGTGGCTCAACCGCAAAGGCGTTTGAATCTAATCATGAAGGAAGTGGTTCGAAAGGAAGTTGTCAAGTTATTAGATGCGAGCATGATTTATCCTATCTCGGATAGTGCGTGGGTTAGCCCGGTGCAAGTGGTTCCGAAAAAGGGAGGAATGACGGTGATTACCAATGATAAAAATGAGTTAGTCCCAACGAGAACTGTGACCGGGTGACGGATGTTCATTGACTATCGAAGGCTCAATAAAGCAACGAGGAAAGATCATTTTCCTCTCCATTCATGGATCAAATGTTGGAGAGGTTGTCGGGGCAACAATTTTATTGTTTCTTGGATGGCTACTCCGGCTACAATCAAATTTCCATTAACCCCAAAGATCAAGAGATAACCGCGTTCACATGTCTGTTTGGCATCTTTGCGTATAGGCGTATGCCTTTTGGCTTATGCAATGCGCCCGCAACATTTCAACGTTGTATGCAAGCCATTTTCTCTGACTTGATTGAGAAGACTATTGAGGTATTCATGGATGATTTCTCCATTTTCGGAGCATCTTTTGAATTGTGCTTGAGCAACTTAGAGGCCGTGTTGAAGAGATATGTAGAGACAAATTTGGTGTTGAATTGGGAGAAGTGTAATTTCATGGTTACCGGAGGCATTGTTCCTGGGCACAAAATCTCCGCAAGAGGTATTGAGGTAGATCAAGCCAAGGTTGATGTTATCGAGAAGCTTCCCCCACCAATCAATGTCAAAGGAATTCGAAGCTTTCTTAGCCATGCCGGCTTTTATCGAAGATTTATCAAGGATTTCTCGAAAATCGCAAGGCCTTTGAGCAATCTTCTCAACAAAGATAAGTCTTTTATTTTTTATGATGATTGTTTATTTGCTTTTGATAATTTGAAAGAAAAATTGAGTAGTGCACTCATAATCATTGCACCAAATTGGACTCTTGATTTTGAGTTAATGTGCGATGCGAGTGATTATTCGGTGGGAGCGGTATTAGGCCAAAGAAAGAACAAAATTTTTCATGCAATACATTATGCTAGCAAAGTTCTCAATGATGCTCAAATGAATTATTCAACAACCGAGAAAGAATTTCTTGCAATTGTATTCGCATTGGAAAAATTTCGTTCTTATCTTATTGGTTCCAAAATTGTTGTTTTTACTGACCATGCAGCTATCAAGTATTTGCTCACCAAACCCGACTCAAAACAAAGGCTTATCAGTTGGATTTTATTGCTCCAAGAATTTGATCTTGAAGTCCGCGATAAAAAAGGCACAGAAAATTTGGTGGCGGATCATTTGTCCAGATTAGTGAACCATTAAGTCACACAACATGAAAAGGAAGTTCTTGAAGAATTTCCAGATGAACAGTTGATGAGAATTCATGAAAGACCTTGGTATGCCGACCTTACAAATTTCAAAGCAATCATATTTATTCCTGAATATAAAAATTGGCAACAAAGAAAAAATATTTTAGCGGATGCAAATTTTTATGTTTGGGATGAACCATATCATTATAAGTTAGGTGGAGATAATTTGTTGAGAAGGTGTGTCACTAGTGATGAAGCTAAAAGTATCCTTTGGCATTGTCATAATTCACCGTATGGAGGGCATTACAATGGTTTGAGAACGGCAACAAAAGTCCTTCAATCGGGCTTTTATTGGTCGTCCTTGTTTAAAGACGCAAACCTCCATGCGAAGATTTGTGACATTTGCCAAAGAAGTGGTGGGATTGGTAAAAGAGATTATATGCCCTTGCAAGTTATTTTGGAAGTAGAAGTTTTTGATTACTGGGGTATTGATTTTGTTGGACCATTCCCCCCTATCTTTTGCTAATGAGTACATTTTGGTTGTGGTAGACTATGTTTCTAAGTGGGTGGAGGCAATTGCCTCACCAAGGGCCGATGGCAAGACGGTGATCAAATTTCTAAAGAAAAATATATTTTCCCGTTTTGGCATTCCTCGTGTGTTGTTCACTACGCCAAAAATGATTTTAGGCAGCGCACCTTAGACAGTGTTTTTTTCCAAAAGCGCTGCTATAAGTTAAATAAAAACTAAAGCATGGAAAGTATGTACAAAATTGGGTAAAAACGCTGCTAAAAGGCGCAGCTTAGACAACACTATTCAAAAGCGCTGCTAAAAGGCCTACCTTAGACAACGCTTTTCAAAAGCGCTGCTAAAAGGCCCACCTTAGACAGCGCTTCTCAAAAGCGCAGCTAAAGTGTAGCGAGCGATTTTGGACGCGGTTCTTAAGCGCTGGTCGCTCTCTGCGGTTGAACTTAAACTACAGGTCGATTCATTTTTTATCCTATTGTGAGCTGAATAAGGAAGGGAAATAGATGTCTCCAATTAACCCTGCTTTGCATACTGAGTTTAAACAGCGGTCTGTTAGGTTACGGATTCTATCAATGTGGGGGGGCCTTTGTACTGGTTATTTGTATTTTCGCCAATACAATTTCTTTCTTTTTATCTAGACAGAGGGTTTCTGGCGGGGAACAAGGATTAGGATGCTAGGACTGATGCTTTTGAATTACTGCTTTTGATTGATGGAGATATGGGATTTGGGTTTTTTTTGTTTAGTGTGCTCGCTAAGATCTTTTCTTTCGATCTTATGCCTACGTATTCCCGTTTACCGAAATAGGGAAATCAGAGCGTTCGTAGTTCCTCCTATTCTATGGGAGGAAATGGGTGTTTTTGTGTCTGGTTCAAAGCCCAAGACGTGAAGCGAAAGGTGATTTGTATCTTGTTCAAAGCCCAAGATGTGAAGCTGAAAGGTCTATTTGTGTCTTGTTCAAAGCCCAAGACGTGAAGCTGAAGGACCTCGACTTTAGAGAGAATTTGTCATCTCTAAAGAAGGGTTAAAGGAGAATTACTTTAACCGGGATACGCGGATCCTAGCAATGCCATAATTTCCTAAGAAGGGGTTTTATCCTGAAGGATAAGACTTTAACTCAGTGTAGAGCAATGCTATCTTTCCTTAAGAATTTCTCATGCTAAAAGAAGGACAGTGGCATGGATGTAGATGATCCAGAGGCTTGCCGCTTACAGCAATTAGATGAAGGGGTAGGAGTGTACTGTGTTTGGGTACTGTGAACGAGGCACAACTTTGATGCTAAAAGGTTGATTGGATCAACCAGTGGTTTTCTTATACAAAGCCTAAGAGGAGGCAAATATGTGTCTCGTACAAAGCCCGAGAGAGAGGCTAAAAGGTTTTGACCCGACGATGGAGTCGTTTGGTATCTCGTATAAAGCCCGAGATGGAGGCTGTTTGACTCAACAAGAGAGTTTTTTTTGTATCTCGTACGAAGCCCGAGATGGAGGCTGAAGGTTTGTTTGGCTCAATAAGAACCTTTTTGTATCTCGTATAAAGCCTGAGATGGAGGCGAAAGGGTGATTGACTCAACGAGGGAGTCTCTTATGTGTCTCGTACAAAGCCCGAGAAAGAGGCTAAACTTTGTTTGACTCCACTAGGGAGGATCATTGTACAAAGCCCAAGAGGGAGGCTATGGTTACTGTTTCATTTGAGTGACAGGTCCAGTATACTGATTTTTTACAGTGAAAATCAGTTCTTATATGAGCAACACTGTACTCATGGATTTGATTCAAGGATCCGGGTTATTCCTGTTCTTTAAGGAAGCGGGAAATCCGAAGGGTATTGAGACTGTCCGAGTCTACGGGTTTCCTTCCTATTTTTGAAGGGTGCTTGAGAATGTCTTTGAGACTCAAGGAGATTGGACTGTCCAAGTCTAGAGTTCATCTTTTGTACCATGCTTTGAGAAACAGTAGTAGACTCTATGAAAGGACTGTTCTATGAAGATGATTAAGTTCTGTTCCTATACCTCTAGGAGGTCATCGGGACAATTTGTACGAAGCCCAAGAGGAGGCTGGAATCTTTTAAGAAGCCGATCGGTCCTTGTACGAAGCCCAAGAGGAGGCTATCATTCCCGGAGGAAGAGATCATTATACGAAGCCTAAGAGGAGGCTGTTATTACTTCTAAGAAGCCGTAGGGTCCTTGTACTAAGCCCAAGAGGAGGCGGGGTTGCTTTTAGGAAGCTTGTGGGTCCTTGTACGATGCCCAAGAGGAGGCTGATGCTTTTAAGAAGCCCGTGGGTCCCAAACCAAAGAAAAGTTCAAGAAAAGTTTCACCGAGAATAATTCATTTAGTGAACAGTTCTGAGGTTTGAAGAAATTCAAGAGCAGTTCACCGAGAATAATTCATCTCTGGGGAATAGAATTTCTTGACAATTCCTAATGAGGACAGCCGAAGAGAAGACTGCATCTGGTAATCCTATTGGGGATCTAGTTCAGTCTATTTCTAAGAGTGACAGTCTGAGAAAGGGTTCGAAAAGAATCTGCCTTTCACATCTCCATATTGCGTAACCCCCAAAAGGAGGGAAGACTGTGTCTGGTAATCCTATGTGGATCTAGTTTTGACTGTAAGTTCAGAGTGATCAACAGAGCTTTACCTAGTGCTAGACGTAGTTGCCGGGGAAACTCGAAATATCTATACTATTATTACACAGTTGATATGAGTTTATGAAAGGAGACTTACAACGAAACAGCCCCACAATACAGTTATATATATATATATATATATATATGAAAGCGGTAAATGAAAGCGTATAAACACTTATTCGGTTGTAGAGCTTCCATGTTGTTTGGTTAGTTGTTCAACAAAGAAAGATTGAAAACAACAGTATATTCAAAATCAAAGGAGAAAGTGCTTTGAAAAAGGAAGATTTGGGGCTTACAGCTCAAGGAGAGGCCCAGGGTTTTATCAGTGAGCGCACTGTTTGAATTTGTACAGGGGGACTTATACAAGTGACTGAGGCCCAAAATGTTTTTCTGTACAAAGGGATGGGTCTTACACTCTCTCAAGAGGCCCAAAAAGTTTTAAAGAAGAAGAGTGGGGCTTATAACACGAGGGTAGGCCCAATTGTCTTTTCGCTTAAAAATGGCGATCGCGCCGAGGTTTTCTTTTAACGCAGAGGGACTTATACAATAAGTGAGGCCCAAAATGATTTTGGTTAAAAGGGGGTTGGGTCTTACACTCTATTAGAGGCCCAAAAGTTTTGAATGGGTCTTATAGCTCAAGGAGAGGCCCAAGGTTATTTTTCAAAAAAAGGGCGACGATCGCGCCGTTCGATTTTTGACGGTATCGGGACTTATACAATATACTGAGGCCCAAAATGTTTTGGTCAAAAAAGGATTGGGTCTTACACTCTATTAGAGGCCCAAAGTGTTTTGAAAATGATTTATGAGGGTTGAATTAATCCAAAAACCCTAATTTGTTTTCAAAAATGTATTTAATTGAATAAAAATTCAATTAAAATGATCAAAATTGTTTAACATGTGAAAAACAAATTGTGATTTTGGATTAATGCTTCAAAAATTAAGTATTGACCTACAAAATAATTAGGAAGCATCAAAAGTTGCAAAATCAATGTAGAAAAAATATTTAAAATGTCAAAAACAATTAAAATATTAATTCTTTGCAAAAATATCAATTATATGAAATAAATAATATTTTTGGGAGTTTTTGATAAAATAAAATATTTTAACATTTTTATGAATTATCAAAAAAAGAATCAACTCAAAATCATTAAAACTCATAGAGAAATTAATTTTTGAATCAATTAAACAAAATCACAAAATTCAAATATTTGAATTTGGAAAAAAGGCGCCAAGAACAAGCTGAAGAACACGCGCGTGTTCTTGGATTCTCAGATTTGCATTTTCTCTCCAATCTCACTGAATACTTAATCATATCATGCAATCCACATATCATTATGCTCGTCTCAACCTCACGATCATGTCTATGTCCATTAATTTCATTTAAATTAAACATACAACAAGTAATCACGAAAAATCCTCAAGAACCCTAATTTTTGCATGAAGGCTAGGATTTTTGATACACGATTCAAACAAAGCAATTAATTGAGGGAAAACATTCCATACATGATTATGAACATATGGCCAAATTATTGTGCGAGGAAATATGCATAGATTGAGAGATGACCAAGTATGTGCTTACCTCCAAGCCGTGACAGCAAGTGCAAAGTGATTTTTGATTTGGAGGTGTTACAGATGAGTGGTGATGATCTGAACAACTTCCCTACACCCTATGGATTGTGTTTGAATGCTTGGACTTGATTGAAACTGGCTGGATCACTTTGTGGTACCTCAGCTGCAACTTGTTTGAAATTTTGAGCAACCAGCTGGTGATTTTGTGAAATTGGTGTTTCAGAAGTGATCTAAGTGTTTGGATCACTTCTATATGATTTATGTGAGGTGTGTGAGTGATTGGTTTGATTGGAATTGCTCTCAAACTCAAAACCCGATAGCTACCTTGCTAAGAAAGGCATTTTTGCCAAGAGAAAGAGATTTTAAGGAAAGCATCTGTTAGATGGCTTTGGTGTACTCAAATTGATCACAATTGAGCTCTATTTATAGTAGAGCAAGTTTGTTTTGCAAGGAATAGTGAATGGCAGCTGGTAAGTAGGTTTGGCCAATGTTGGCAAATGAAAATCCAAGTCTCCTCTAGCCATTGACTAGAGGTTAGGGCATAGAGCTTTGGTTCCCTTGGTCTTGGATAAGTCTTGACTGATTTCAGATGAGAATGGCTCAGTCCATGCCACCTTGATGGTTCCATTGAATGCTTCAATCCAAATTTGGAGTCTTGTCCCTATTTTGGCCATTCTAGGTTCAACATGTTATTTCTTGTTCCATGGACTTTGGAGGCTTGGCTCAGTGATTGTCCCCTTTAGATTCAATCCTCTGAGGTGTCCAAGTGGATAGGAGCATTTGAATTTGGCTGATTTTGGCAAATCGAGCAAAGTTGCAAATTCTGCCTTGCCTTTGACAGATTTCAGCAAGGCAACTTGCCAATGTCATATCTCATGGTGTAAGTTGAATTTGGTAATGTTCTTGGCCATTTTGGAAAGCCCTTACATGATACAACAGCTGTTTGAACAAGTTTGGTTTTGATCTCTTTTGATTCCAAGTGAAAAATCCCTTTACATTTGGCAAAAAGTGAGGTCAAATCTGACTTAGTGAAATTTTCACTAAGTGTTTTAACAAAGTGTGATTTCTTGATTTTGATCACTCCATAACTCAAAATCCTTAATGAATTGGACTTAGGTCTAGTTGAAGTTTTTGTAGAGGGTAATGAGGGCTACAAATCCATCTTTGGATGAGAAAAAATGGCCATGTGGTTTAGGAGTTATGACCCTCCAAAGTTAGTGTATTAGTGGTACTTTTTCCATAACTTAGAAAAATTTCTAAGTTTTATGGTTACCCCTTTTACAAGTTATCCCACTTTCTTTGGTTTTTCTTGATGAATGATGATTCAAATCATACATTAACATCATTTTAGGGTTAAAAATCCATTTTGGTGAAAAATCTCAAAAAGTCAAAGTTGACTTTTGTGCACAGTTGACTTTCTATCAGATGAATTCCAAACTGTGCAATTCTTCAGGAAATCATGTCCTTGACCTAAATCAAACTTGATGGACATGTTCCATGGGTGACATAGGGTGTATTGAGGCATGTCCTAGGGTTTGGGAGCATGTCCTGGTCAAAAGTCAAAGTCACAGTTGACTTTCCTCGCGAAAACCTAATTGTGGTGCAGATGAAATTGAGACTTGTTGCTCAAGCTTCTTGGATTAATCCATTGTTCCAAATGGATCAATATAGTTCATTTGAGACCCTCAAACCCTCTCTTGAGGTCTTGGCTCATGATTTTCCCTAAAAGTCAACTTAGGGCTGAATTAGGTCAAGAAACCCTAATTCCTGATTTTTGATGTATGCATCCCCTGAGGTCAAATTGACTTGATGTTTGGGTCTATAAGGTTCCATGGAGTATATTAGGTTATGTTTTGGATCATTGGCTTGTGCCCAGATGAAAAATTTCCATCTGGAGGCCCTGGTCGACCAAAACCCTAATTTGGTGACACTGTCGATCTTGAGACTTAATCCACCTAAAAGGGAGCAGCCTTGTGCTTAATCCTTGAAGTGGGAGTCCTTCTTGATCCTTTGTGAATGTTTGAGAGGTTAGACAAGTTGAAGATCATGTCATTCCTTGATTGATCCCTTGTCTAAGCACTCAGAGAGGGCTTAAAACCCTAATTTTGATTGTAGGGAATGCTCACCCATCTTTGGGGAGACTGATGAAATAGAATGGTTCCCCCATATTGTGATGGTGAGTTGCACAATGATGGGAAATCTTAGTGGTCAAAATTTGGGGTATGACAGATGCCCCTATTTAATCTTCTTGGACACGAAGGTGTGAATGGCGAAGGTATTCGGGCATTCGGGGTGCAAGAGGATTAAATATCGGAATACCCGAAATTTTGATGGCGGTTATGAACAGTAGCTTGCGCATTCATCTTCTTTTGCTAAGCAATGATGCTTAGAAAAGGTAAACTTCCCCTCGATCCTGGTTTCCTACCGAGGACCTGGTCTTAGTTGTGGAAACGAACTTCCCCTCGATCCTGGTTTCCTACCAAGGACTTGGTCTCAGTTGCTGATATAAACTTCCCCTCGATCCTGGTTTCCTACCAAGGAACTGGTCTCGGTTTCTGATATGAACTTCCCCTCGATCCTGGTTTCTTACTAAGGAACTGGTCTCGGTTTCTGATTTAAACTTCCCCTCGATCCTGGTTTCTTACCAAGGAACTGGTCTCGGTTTCTTTTGTCAATAAACTTTATTGGCAATGGATGCTGTTAGTAGCGGATTTTCCTCAAACTTCTAGCTGAATTTTCCTGGAGAGATGCCATTTGACGGAAAAAGCTTTGACGTCAGACTTGCTGGGGGACCCATTCGTCTGAGTTGTAGAGTTGCACAAACTTCTCTGTTTTGGAGACGCCATTTGTCGATTCTACTGGGGGAATGCGAGTCCCTGGAGAGATTGTTTTCGTTTGGTATCTTACATCATACTTTTCTCGGGATCTTCCCGGAGAAATGCCATATGATGGGGTCCAATTTTGAGGTGCCGATGACCTTTTCATCAGCGGTCTTTTCGGAGAAAAACTGATGTATTGCTGACTCTCTGCTTAAGAGGCTTCCTCTGGGGATTTTCCTTAATCCAGGAAAGCGAAAATATCACCTTCAATGGCGAAGAGTGACATTTGTTGAAGGTTCTCTGGTCTTTCAGAGGTTCAAGTTATCAAAGTGGTCGAAGGCCAACTTCCTCTCAGAAATAAACTGGAGGCGAGGTTGTTCAAACGCAGCGTTCCCTGACGAGGCAAGAACTGACAACTCGATTGAGAGGACTGTTATCACTAGGGGACGAGACCGACTAGAGTGATAGTGACGTAATATGAAATGTAAATGCAAATCAATAATGCATGATGTATGTATGTTTATGCTGACAAAACTGACGCGACATGCAAACTAAAAGATGAACATGACTGGATACTCGGCCATCGCGGGGCGTGTAAAAATATCGCTGGTTCAAAATAGCAATTCCACCTTGCTTAAGAGAGATAGTCCCTGTTGGGGAGCTACCGTTGGTCGGGCTTAGGAGATAAGAACTCGGCCGAGGCGTGTCAGACGAAACGAGGTCTCTGACATAGTTGATCCTTCATTTAAGTGTACTGGGTTAGAAGGAGTACTTTGATTCTGCACTTTGAAGTTCGCTTACTTCTGAAGAAGTGGTTGACGCTCTTTTGATGTTCAACAGTAAAAAAAAATTGCCATCTTTGTTTAAAAGCAGAAAAAGTTTTAACAAGTAAATTCATTTTGTTTTATTTCAAGAATCGTTAATCATGTTAACAACGTCGTTCTGTAAAGCTAAAACAAATAAGAATTACAAACAAAAGAACAAGGGCTCAAATTTTATTGATAAAATGGAGATCAGCCAAACGCGTGATTCCATTGAGTATTTACAAAGTTAGAAAATGGTAATTTACAGGGAAAAGGGCTACGTTGAAACATGACAACCACTATCCTTCTACCAACTTTGAATTCGGGGCATCCTGAGCTTCCGTCGAAGATGACCTTGACTGGAGTTTTCTGACAGATGATGTAACTGCTGCTGCTGAGGGATTTGCCTCTGTTGAACATAGTTACTTGTCATTATCCCTAATTTTTGCCTGGATTATACTATGAGATTTCCAATCCATCGGGATGATTTTTTTTCATGTCTCTAACTTTTGCCTGGACCGCCCTTTCGGGTTTTCAATCCACCGAGACGTTTTTTTTTAGTTTAGGCGAAGTATTTCTTGACTACATCAACATTTGTGGGGTAGGCAAATTCCTCTCCGTCCCTGGTTGCAAGTCTCAAGGCACCGCCTGAGAAAGCTTTCGTGACCATGTAGGGGCCATCATAATTCGGAGTCCACTTGCCTCGCGAATCAGTGAGAAATGATTGTATCTTCTTGAGCACGAGATCTCCTTGTCTGAAGACACGAGGTCGGACCTTTTTGTCAAACGCCCTCTTCATTCTTTGTTGATACAACTGACCGTGGCATAGTGTCGTGATTCTCTTTTCTTCGATCAGATTGAGTTCGTCGTGTCGGTTTTGACACCACTCAACTTCGGTGAGCTTAGCTTCCATCAATACTCGGATTGACGGGATTTCTACTTCTATGGGGAGAAATGCCTCCATGCCATACACTAGAGAGAAAGGGGTAGCCCCTGTTGAAGTGCGGACAGATGTGCGATAACCGTGAAGAGCAAAGGGTAGCATTTCGTGCCAGTCTTTGTAGGTTACAACCATCTTTTGAACGATCTTCTTGATGTTCTTGTTAGACGCTTCTACCGCTCCGTCAATCTTGGGTCGGTAGGGAGATGAGTTATGGTGTTCGATCTTGAACTCTATGCACAACTCTTTCATCATCTTGTTGTTCAAGTTAGATCCATTGTCAGTAATGATCTCGCTTGGAACACCATAACGGCAGATGATATTGTTTTTGATAAATCGGACCACCACTTGTCGGGTTACATTAGCATACGATGCTGCTTCGACCCACTTGGTGAAGTAGTCAATGGCTACCAGGATGAACCGATGTCCGTTTAAAGCCCTAGGTTCGATCAAGCCAATCATGTCGATTCCCCATATGGAAAAAGGCCATGGGGAAGAAAGAACTTTGAGATGTGATGGCGGTACATGAATTTTGTCGGAGTATATCTGACACTTGTGACACCTCCTCATGTACTTGTAGCAGTCGGATTCCATGGTCAACCAATAGTACCCTGCTCTGAGAATTTTTCTCACCATTGTGTGTCCGTTGGCATGAGTGCCAAAGGATCCTTCATGAACTTCTTTCATAAGCATGTCTGCTTCTGGTCTGTCGACGCATCGGAGCAAAACTATGTCAAAATTCCTCTTATAAAGAGTGTCCCCGCTCAGGAAGAAGTTTCTAGCCAATCTTTTGAGGGTTTTTCTGTCTTTTCTGAGTGCCCCAGATGGGTACTCTTATTTCTCAAGGAAGCATTTGATATCGTGATACCAAGGTTTGTTGTCTATGACTGCTTCAATCGTGAAGACGTAAGCGGGCCTTTCAAGGCGCATTATGTCGATCTTAGGTATGTCATTCCATTGACCTACACTAATCATAGAAGAGAGAGTGGCTAATGCATCAGCCATGTGATTCTCATCATGAGGGATGTGGTGAAACTCAACTCTATTGAAGAAGGGTAACAACCTTCTTGCATAGTCTTTGTAAGGAATCAATCCTGATTGGTATGTGTTCCAATCTCCTTTTATCTGATTGATAACCAGAGTTGAGTTGCCGTATACGTCCAAGTTTTTGATCCTTAAATCAATTGCTTCCTCGAGACCCATAATACAAGCTTCGTATTCGGCCTCGTTGTTCGTACATTTGAACGTAAGTCTGGCAGTGAAAGGAATGTGGGTACCCTGAGGGGTAACAATGATTGCCCCAATTCCGTTTCCATAATGATTAACTGCTCCGTCGAAGATAAGTCCCCATTGGGAACCTGGTTCTGGCCCTTCGCTGGGTAACGGTTCATCGCAATCTTTCTTTTTTAGATACATGACATCTTCGTCTGGGAAGTCAAACCCGATTGATTCTTGATCGTCAATCGGTTGATGAGCCAAATGGTCGGCTAAAATACTTCCCTTAACGGCTTTTTGAGCGTGGTACTCTATGTCATATTCTGATAACAGCATCTGCCAACGGCCGATTCTTCCCGTGAGAGCAGGTTTTTCAAAAACGTACTTGATCGGATCCATTTCGGAAACCAACCAAGTAGTATGACGAATCATGTACTGGCGAAGACGTTTGGCTGCCCAAGCCAAAGCGCAACAAGTTTTTTCAAGCATCGTGTACCGAGTTTCACAATCGGTGAACTTCTTGCTCAGATAGTAAATGGCAGGCTCTTTCCTTTTGGTTTCGCCTTGTTGGCCAAGTACACACCCCATTGAGTCCTCTAGGACTGTGAGGTAAATGATCAGTGGTCTTCCTTCCACTGGAGGTGATAGAATCGGAGGATTCAACAGATATTCCTTAATGCTGTCGAAGGCAGTTTGGCAATCTTCTGACCAAACGCAATCCTGGTTCTTTTTCAGTAATTTGAAAATCGGCGCACAAGTGGCGGTCATAAGGAATATGAATCTAGAGATGTAGTTCAAACGTCCCAGGAATCCTCTGACTTATTTTTCAGTTTTCGGAGAAGGCATTTCTCGAATGGCCTTGACCTTGTCAGGATCAACCTCAATTCCTTTCTGGCTGACGATGAACCCTAATAGTTTCCCTGAACGGACACCGAAGGTGCACTTGTTGGGATTTAAGTGGAGCTTGAATTTTCTTAGACGTTCGAACAATTTTGACAGATGTTCGACGTGCTCTTTCTCTATTTTTGATTTTGCAATCATATCATCGACATACACTTCGATTTCTTTGTGTATCATGTCATGAAACAGAGTAGTCATGGCCATTTGATAGGTTGCCCCGACATTCTTCAAATCGAACGGAATTACCTTGTAACAAAAGGTGCCCCATGGGGTGATGAACGAGGTTTTCTCCATGTCTTTCGGCGCCATTTTGATCTGGTTATAGCCCGAGAATCCATCCATGAAGGAGAAGACTTTGAATTTTGCTGTACTGTCTACCAGCATGTCAATGTGTGGTAAAGGAAAGTCGTCCTTTGGACTAGCCTTGTTCAAATCCCTGTAGTCGACACACATTCTGACCTTTCCATCCTTTTTGGGAACGGGTACGATGTTGGCTAACCATTGAGGATATTCAGATGTGGCGAGGAAACCCGCGTCAATCTGTTTCTGTACCTCCTCTTTGATTTTGATGGCCATGTCCGGGTGAGTGCGTATCAACCTTTGCTTTACTGGCGGACATTCCGATCTTAATGGTAAGTGATGTTCCACGATGCTGGTATCCAACCCTGGCATATCCTGATAGGACCAAGCGAACACATCGGGGAATTCTTTGAGAAGCTTTATCAAACCCTCTTTGCCAGTTGGACTGAGCAGTGCCCCAATCCTGATTTCTTTTCTCTCCTTTTCTGAACCCAAGTTTACCGTTTCCAACGGCTCTTTGTGAGGTTCAATGGACCTTTCCTCTTGTCTGAGTAGTCGGGAGATCTCTTTTGGAATTTCGTCGTCATCTTCTTCTTCAGCCCCAAATACCGGGAACTCAAAGTCGGGAGAAGGCATCGGATCGTATGTTTTAACGGGATGTAAAACAAGCAATCTGCATGACGTGATGATTCGTGTTTAGAAGAGATAGAGAAAATGCAAGTGTGTGCAGTGTTTTATTTTACTGCTTGTTTTTATTTTGAATTGTTTTTTAGGATTACCATTTTCTGAAAAAGCAAAAAGAGAAAACAGCAATTAATGCAGAAATTACATAACGACGTTATTTTATTAATGAACAAGTCGATCCTTGAAACTACAGCCCTATAAAACAAAACTCTGTCGCTTCGGGAAAAGCGAAGAGGGAAATTTACAGAAAACGAGCCCTATCAAAACATCTGTTTCACCTGTGCAGGGTGAAAGGTTAAAAGATGGCAATTACTTTGACTGATGAACGACCTTCGGAACCTCGACGGCAACCCATTGGCGGCGAACTCCTCGGTGAATCACAAAGTCTGGCACCTTCCTTGATTTGTCTTCAGAAATAACGCTGATTTCTGGCAGAGCAGGATCATTGGAATCTGTCTCCCAGGCAGAATTTTCGTAGGAGGATTCCTCTGTTGTATTTCGCATAGCATTTGTGCTCTCAGCCGTATCTCCCCATCCAGTTGGCTGGATATCTTCGAGCCTGATACGAGAGCTTTCGGGAGCGGTGTACTTGACCATAAAGTCGTATTTTCCACTTGGTTCTCCCAGGGTGTCCCAAATTTCTTTGGAACTGGAGGAGTCATCCCTCTCGATGACGTTGACCTCGGGAAAAGCATAGTTGATGAATTCAAGTTCTGCAAATGTTGCGAATTCATCTTTATGTTGCGTAGTTTCCGAATGACCTGAGTGTTGATCCCATGACATGGTGGGGACACAGGTATTCTATTTAATGATGCTCAGCTGAGTTTCATTACTCGGCTGACTTTCTTGCCCCAAGTTTCCTGGGTAAGGTTGCCACATTGGCAGGCCATCCATTGGGCCATAGTAATTGTAGTCAAAATTGTCTTTCATCGGAGTGTCTTCCTCTAATGAATTTGGCGGAGCACGGCATCCTTCCGGATCACAATCTCCATATATCATTTCGACGTCTGATCTTGGTATAAATCTCGGACTTTCTGTAGGAAAGCAAAAAGGCATATGCACCTCTTCCTGAGACATATAACCGTCCTTGTTAAGGTAGGACTTCCACTCTTCATCTGTGTCAGAGGGATCTTCCTCATTGATAGCATGAACTGTCTGAGACACTGGGTGAAGGAAACCTCCACTGTGGAAGAGATTTTGAAGGGGATGAAGACTTTCATCGCTGGCAGCTGTTTGGGTACAGGTTGCAGAAAAACCAAGACCCTTCTTTGTTTTATTGTCAATGGGAATGACAAGCTGTCCCCATCCTTTTGTATTGGTACTCTCGACCGCTTTGATAGCATCTTTGTATGAGGAAATCGAGGTTCCTCCTTTAAAATGATTGTCCTTGCTCACCGACAGTGCTTGGAACTGCGTTCCAATAACCTCCTCGGGTTCTATATCAGCATATGATGACAAGTTACTCACCAGCAAGGCCTGTTCTCCACAGATTGTGATGAGTTGGCCGTTTTGTACGAACTTTAGCTTTTGGTGGAGGGTGGAAGTAACCGCCCCAGCCTGATGTATCCAAGGTCTTCCTAATAAACAACTGTATGTTGCCCGGATGTCCATGACCTGGAAAATAACTTGGAAAGTATGAGGACCGATAGTTATGGGAAGATCAACTTCGCCGATAACCATTTTTCTGGATCCGTCGAATGCTTTGACGACAACCTCGCTGATTCTCATCGGAGGGCCTTTGAATGATAATTGCATCAAAGTAGACTTCGGCATAACATTCAGGACTGACCCTGTGTCTACCAGTACGCTGGCTAAAGCATCGTCCTGGCAGTTAACTGTGATATTGAGCGCCATGTTATGACGGCGACCCTCTTTAGGTAATTCCTCATCACTAAATCCCAAATTGTTGCAAGAAGTGATGTTAGAGACAATGTTATCGAACTGTCTAAGGGTTACATCCTGTTCCACAAAGGCTTACTCCAAGACTTTCTGTAAAGCCTCCCTGTGAGCTTCTGAACTGAGTAACAACGATAATACCGAGATCTTTGAAGGAGTCTGTAACAGTTGATCGACAATGTTGTATTCACTCATTTGGATGAGCTTCAGCATCTCATCATCATCTTTTGAAAGGTCGGGATTACTGGATTGACCGACTGGTGGATCGGGAGCTTCCGTCTGAAGTTCCTTTTCTTTGTCACGTTCTCCAACTCCTCGGTTGAAGATTCTACCACTCCGTGTTACACGACTGATGTCTGCAATATTCACGACGGTGGGTAATGGAATTTCCTTTCCATTTTCAATTGTTGTTGCACCGTATCTGTAAGGGATTGCCTTAGTTGATTCATACGGTAACGGTCCCGGTAATTAGATGACTACGGGAACCTTCTGATTTTTCTGACCATCATAAGTAATCTCGATCCGTTCCTGGTTGGGAACCTTAGATTCGTCAAGTAGGGGGATAATGGCAAAAACATCCCTGGTCCTATGATGACCAGAGATCGTGACAACATCCTCAACTTGCTCGGCAAGGTAGTTCGGCGTCCAGTTGATGGGTCCAGAACCCAGATATGGACGAATTTCTCCACGATCGAACTGACCCTGAAGAGCTGCTCTCACAAGGTAACACCCTTGGTTACTTTCCGAACAGACGCTGCAACGTTCATAGTTGTGTGGTGGCACCTGGCCACGCCCACTTTGAATACAATGTAACCTCACTAGGTTAGCTTCCGCAGATCGGACATCCTGACTCTGACGCCGAGTGGGGTTTCTGTTATTGATACTAATTTGCTGAGTATCTTCATACATATAGATTGGCATCCACCAGTGATTTAACAAGTGCTGAAGTGCCTCCTGGACAAGGGTACAACCTCGATCATTTTCGCAATCCGCTTTACAGCTTTGATAGTCATGTGATATTAAGAATCCGAGTCGGACCTGCTCAGCATGTAACTCTACCAGGTTGGTATTCATCACGCGAATATTGAAGATCTGAACCATGTTGATCTGATAAGGGTTCCTATCATGGTAGTCTTGGATCCATCCAAGATCCATCTGACGCTGGAGGGCCTCTTGTATGAAAGAGCATCCTTGTTTGTTTACCGAGCAAGTCAGACAGGAACTGTAATCGTGCCGCAGCAGATTATGATACTGGCTTTGCCTTGAGTGCATCGCCACCAAGTTGACATTCATTGCACGGACATCGTGGTTCTGAATGACGTTAGAATTCGTATAGACCATGTTAACTCCACGAACTCGGTGCTCTTGGATCCATTCGAGATCCATCTGTTCCTGTAGAGCTGATTGCACTACCGAACATCCTTGGTTGTCTTTAGAGCAGATATCACACTGATGATAGTTATGAGGTGGCACATGGCCATATCCACTCTGTCTACAATGCATCTTGACCAGATTGGTCTTCAATAAGAGTACATCGTGAATTTGATAAACATTATTAGTCTCTTTCTCAATGAGATTGACTGCAGCTTTCTCATGTTGAGACAGCGGGTTCGTAAGATCATTGGGATTCGTATCTTTGAAAGATAAGAGCCCACTCCTAACAAGTTTTTGCACGTCGGACTTGAAATTGAGACAAGGCTCTATGTTATGCCCTGATCCTCCTTGATGATAAGGGCAAGTTTGATCCACCTTAAACCAAAAAGGTCGATTTTCCGGTACTGCAAGAGGGGATTTAGTCTGAATGTGCCCCTTGGCTAGCAGTAATGGAAACAGCTCTGTGTACGACATGGGTATACGGTTGCTGTTATATGGAGGACGAGCCTGCTGAAGAGGCTGTTGTGTCCTTTGTTGATCAGGTTGGCTCTGCGCAACCTGAGGTTGATACGTAGGAACAGGCGCAGGGCTGATAGCAGGAATTACAGCTGCTACTGGTTGATAACGTCGCCTTTGCTTTTCGAGAGAGATATTCCCAATATCTTGCTCTTTTTCTTAGGGAGAGCACTACCATATTTCTTGGTACCGCTCGTCGATCCAGCGTCTTTTATCAAATGTCCTTCTCGGACGGCTTCCTCAAGACGTACGCCCATGCCGACCATCTCGGTGAAATCACTGGGCGCACTGGCAACCATTCGGTCATAGTAAAATGAGCTTAAGGTTTTTAAGAAGATCTTTGTCATCTCTTTTTCCTCAAGAGGTGGACAAATTTGAGCGGCAATTTCACGCCACCTTTGAGCGTACTCCTTAAAGGTTTCCTTATCCTTTTGTGACATTGATCTGAGTTGATCTCTGTCGGGTGCCATGTCCAAATTGTATTTGTATTGTTGGACGAAGGCTTTGCCAAGATATCTGAAAGTGCTGATCGTAGCACGGTTTAAACCCATGTACCATTTGAGTGCGGCACCGGTTAAACTATCCTGGAAGTAGTGAATCAACAGGTCCTGATTCTCCGTCTGAGCTGACATTCGTCGAGCGTACATTGTCAAGTGACTTTGAGGGCAAGAGTTACCCTTGTATTTTTCAAAGTCGGGCACTTGGAACTTGTGCGGGACTTTCACATTGGGGACCAAGCAGAAATCTGCGGCATCCTTCCCAAATAGATCCTGACCGCGAATGGCCTGCAGCTCCTTCTGTATTTCCAGGAACTGTTCCTGGAATTCATCCATTCGGTCAAACATAGTTTCCTTTTTACTAGAAAGTATTGGCGAAATCTGTCCTCCCGGGACAGTGTGCACCACAGGGGGTGGTACCGTGACTACGGCGGTGAATCTTGGCGTTTCCTGAAGTTTGTAACCTTCAGGAGTCTTCAGTATGCCCCTGGCATCTTCGCTTTCCCGAAGTTTGTAACCTTCAGGTCCAGCGGCTTCTTTTGTGATTCCCTGATCCTCAGTGATTAGCGGAACATATCCTTCTGGGATATAGTTAACAGGCATACCCCAAGGGCGATCTTTCGGTATCTGATACCTAGGATCATACTTCTCCACTATGGGCGTTGAGGTGATCTCTGAGATCACAGTCCTTTGTAGCTGAGCTTCTGCCATGGCTTGCATGTCGTTACGAAGCTTTCTCATATCCTCTCTCAGAGCGTCGATCTCTTCTTTCAACTCTCTGTTTTCTTCCTCAAGATCATCCATCTTTTTCTGACGATTGGCCCGAGTGTTATACGAATGAGACAGTTTGACTCTAGAATCGAGACACAAACGTGAGATTCGTAGGTAAGAAGAATACGCGATGTGAGAATGATGAATGCAATGATTATATTAATTGTTTTTTGGTTTAATCAAAATAAACTTCGACAATTAGATTGCAAATATCAAACGGTGGGGAAACCCCCTTTTATTAAAGTTCAAAGGATTACTGAAATGGAAATACAGTAGATTACAAAGTGCAGAAACAGAAGCCTAAGCTAATGGGTCCCGAGTCTTCTCTGAAGAGAAATCGGGTGCTGACTCTGGTATCTTCCTTTTCTTTGACCGGGGCTCTTGGGCCGTTGTCGGGTTGTCATTCCTTTTCCACGTGAAAGGAGCGAGCAAATTCCTTTGGTCATCTTGATTCTCTACAGCGTGCTGCTCCAAAATTTCAATCAGAGCATCTTTTTCTTTCAATAATTGCTGTATTTTGATGCACTCTATGTCGAGGGTGCGGTACTTGTTCTTCCAAGACCTTCTCTCCTTCTGGACTTTGTTGAGAGTAACCTGAAGCTTTTCAGTTTCCGTCATGAAATACATGACAGATTCCTTTGGCGGAAGAATTCCGTAACGAGGATAAGGCATCTTTAACTTGAGAGCTCTAGTTTGTACCCAGTGGAGATAAGGCTCCACTGAGACACAGTCTGGTTTTCCTAGAGACTCTCGTCCTTTCTTATGAGCATGTTTCCAAGCGTGCACTATTTCCATCTTTAGTGCTCTGTCGTTTTCTCCTTCTTTGAAGAAAAGACCTTCCAGATGAACACCCAGTGGGATGTGTCTCATCGGGTATCCAAATTGACGAAGAACCAATATCGGATGATAGTTGATTCCTCCCTTAGTTCCTATAAGGGGTACGTTGGGGAAGTTTCCATAACGATCGATGATTCTGATTCCATCATAAATCCTATTACACCAATCTATATCAGAGTTGGTAAGAGACATGATCTTCTGCGACCAACGTAAGACACTCTTGCAATCCCAAAAAGCGGCAGACTTGGGCAAGTGAGATATAAACCATTTATAAAGCAGAGGTACACAGCATGTGATCTCCCCTCCACTGTACAAATTTCCCAAGTGTACAGAATGATACGCATCTGCGAGCAAAGTCGGCACAGGGTTTCCAATGAGAAAAACCTTAATGGAGTTTATATCGACGAAGTTATTGATGTTGGGAAACAAAAATAATCCGTAGGTGAGTAAAACAAAGATGCTTTCAAAAGCAGTCCCGTTCCCTATACTAGCAAAGTACAAAGCTTTCTTTGTTAAGAACTGGGCTGGCAAACCTTGGATGCCACCCTTAGTAGTCATGTGAGTCCTGACCTCAGACTCATCCAAATGAATTGCTCTTGCAATGGTCTGATTCTTTGGAATTTCTTCCAGTCCAGAAAATGGAGCTTGATCTGTGATGTGTAGAACGATCAGATGAGAATACTCCTCCAACGTTGGTGCTAGCTGGTAATCCGGGAATGTGAAACAGTGATAAACCGGATCGTAGAATTGAATGAGCGCATCCATGATTCCCTCAATCACATGGACTCTTAACAGTGGTAGCAGACCTCCGTGCTTGGCTCTAAAAGCCTCAGGGCTAGTGATCATCCTTGCTAACCTTCTCAAATCTCCTAACTTTGGAACCTTGAAGGTATACTGGTGAGTTCTCCTTCTACCGAAATCCATTAGCGTAATCCTCCTCTCTGATATTTGCAATCACAGTCTTAGTTTAATTTGAAAAACAGAGAGACTAGAAGAGAAAGTTTTTTGAATGTTTTAATGTTTTATTAAATGAATGCATGAATGCAGCACACAAAAACATAGAAAAAACATGGGGTCAAAGGGTCGTTGTCATGAAGTCAAGGCTCTACCCATCCCCAAAGGTTTATACTAGGGTGATTTTTGTACCTGTACTCATTATCATCAGCTCCTCCCAGGAAGGCAGACAACAAGCGGATCGCCAGCGAGTTGTGTGCAATCTTAGAGTAAGTGCCATTCACCGAGAATAGATCACCAGCCTCAAATGAGGGTAGTATCGCGTAACAACTATTTTCGATAGTTTCCGCACTACAAAAAAGGTTGGCTTTTCTTAAGTGTATACTCAAACTCACCACATGCGGCATCACACGCATTCCCAGTAGCAGAAAAATAAACACATACTCAATTAGGAAAAGCAGTATATATATTTGTCTTAAAAATCCTAGACTTATAAAGCTAAGAATCCTAAGTTCTTGACAGAAATGGGTTCCCCGGCGGAAGCCCCAATCTGTGGTTTTCACATAAGTGAAGAGAAGGAAAAAGGAAAAAGAAAGACGGGCCCCACGGTGGGTGCCATTTTTTCTGTAGCGAGCGATTTTGGATGCGGTTCTTAAGCGCTGGTCGCTCTCTGCGGTTGAGCTTAAACTACAGGTCGATTCATTTTTTATCCTATTGTGAGCTGAATAAGGAAGGGAAATAGATGTCTCCAATTAACCCTGCTTTGCATACTGAGTTTAAACAGCGGTCTGTTAGGTTACGGATGCTATCAATGTGGGGGGGCCTTTGTACTGGTTATTTGTATTTTCGCCAATACAATTTCTTTCTTTTTATCTAGACAGAGGGTTTCTGGCGGGGAACAAGGATTAGGATGCTAGGACTGATGCTTTTTAATTACTGCTTTTGATTGATGGAGATATGGGATTTGGGTTTTTTTTGTTTAGTGTGCTCGCTAAGATCTTTTCTTTCGATCTTATGCCTACGTATTCCCGTTTACCGAAATAGGGAAATCAGAGCGTTCGTAGTTCCTCCTATTCTATGGGAGGAAATGGGTGTTTTTGTGTCTTGTTCAAAGCCCAAGACGTGAAGCGAAAGGTGATTTGTATCTTGTTCAAAGCCCAAGATGTGAAGCTGAAAGGTCTATTTGTGTCTTGTTCAAAGCCCAAGACGTGAAGCTGAAGGACCTCGACTTTAGAGAGAATTTGTCCTCTCTAAAGAAGGGTTAAAGGAGAATTACTTTAACCGGGATACGCGGATCCTAGCAATGCCATAATTTCCTAAGAAGGGGTTTTATCCTGAAGGAGAATACTTTAACTCAGTGTAGAGCAATGCTATCTTTTCATGCTAAAAGAAGGACAGTGGCATGGATGTAGATGATCCAGAGGCTTGCCGCTTACAGCAATTAGATGAAGGGGTAGGAGTGTACTGCGTTTGGGTACTGTGAACGAGGCACAGCTTTGATGCAAAAAGGTTGATTGGATCAACCAGTGGTTTTCTTATACAAAGCCTAAGAGAAGGCTAATATGTGTCTCGTACAAAGCCCGAGAGAGAGGCTAAAAGGTTTTGACCCGACGATGGAGTCGTTTGGTATCTCGTATAAAGCCCGAGATGGAGGCTGTTTGACTCAACAAGAGAGTTTTTTTTGTATCTCGTACGCAGCCCGAGATGGAGGCTGAAGGTTTGTTTGGCTCAATAAGAACCTTTTTGTATCTCGTATAAAGCCCGAGATGGAGGCGAAAGGGTGATTGACTCAACGAGGGAGTCTCTTATGTGTCTCGTACAAACCCCGAGAGAGAGGCTAAACTATGTTTGACTCCACTGGGGAGGATCATTGTACAAAGCCCAAGAGGGAGGCTATGGTTGCTGTTTCATTTGAGTGACAGGTCCAGTACACTGATTTTTTACAGAGAAAATCAGTTCTTATATGAGCAACACTGTACTCATGGATTTGATTCAAGGATCCGGGTTATTCCTATTCTTTAAGGAAGCGGGAAATCCGAAGGGTATTGAGACTGTCTGAGTCTACGGGTTTCCTTCCTATTTTTGAAGGGTGCTTGAGAATGTCTTTGAGACTCAAGGAGATTGGACTGTCTAAGTCTAGAGTTCATCTTTTGTACCATGCTTTGAGAAACAGTAGTAGACTCTATGAAAGGACTATTCTATGAAGATGATTAAGTTCTGTTCCTATACCTCTAGGAGGTCGTCGGGACAATTTGTACGAAGCCCAAGAGGAGGCTGGAATCTTTTAAGAAGCCGATCGGTCCTTGTACGAAGCCCAAGAGGAGGCTATCATTCCTGGAGGAAGAGATCATTATACGAAGCCTAAGAGGAGGCTGTGATTACTTCTAAGAAGCCGTAGGGTCCTTGTACTAAGCCCAAGAGGAGGCGGGATTGCTTTTAGGAAGCCTGTGGGTCCTTGTACGATGCCCAAGAGGAGGCCGATGCTTTTAAGAAGCCCGTGGGTCCCAAACCAAAGAAACGTTCAAGAAAAGTTTCACCGAGAATAATTCATTTAGTGAACAGTTCTGAGGTTTGAAGAAATTCAAGAGAAGTTTCACCGAGAATAATTCATCTCTGGGGAATAGAATTTCTTGACAATTCCTAATGAGGACAGCCGAAGAGAAGACTGTATCTGGTAATCCTATTGGGGATCTAGTTCAGTCTATTTCTAAGAGTGACAGTCTGAGAAAGGGTTCAAAAAGAATCTGCCTTTCACATCTCCATATTGTTTAACCCCAAGAGGAGGGAAGACTGTGTCTGGTAATCCTATGTGGATCTAGTTTTGACTGTAAGTTCAGAGTGATCAACAGGGCTTTACCTAGTGCTAGACGTAGTTGCCGGGGAAACTCGAAATATCTATACTATTATTACACAGTTGATATGAGTTTATGAAAGGAGACTTACAGCGAAACAGCCCCACAATACAGTTATATATATATGAAAGCGGTAAATGAAAGCGTATAAACACTTACTCGGTTGTAGAGCTTCCATGCTGTTTGGTTAGTTGTTCAACAAAGAAAGATTGAAAACAACAGTATATTCAAAAATCAAAGGAGAAAGTGCTTTGAAAAAGGAAGATTTGGGGCTTACAGCTCAAGGAGAGGCCCAGGGTTTTATCAGTGAGCGCACTGTTTGAATTTGTACAGGGGGACTTATACAAGTGACTGAGGCCCAAAATGTTTTTATGTACAAAGGGATGGGTCTTACACTCTCTCAAGAGGCCCAAAAAGTTTTAAATAAGAAGAGTGGGGCTTATAACACGAGGGTAGGCCCAGTTGTCTTTTCGCTTAAAAATGGCGATCGCGCCGAGGTTTTCTTTTAATGCAGAGGGACTTATACAATAAGTGAGGCCCAAAATGATTTTGGTTAAAAGGGGGTTGGGTCTTACACTCTATTAGAGGCCCAAAAGTTTTGAATGGGTCTTATAGCTCAAGGAGAGGCCCAAGGTTATTTTTCAAAAAAAGGGCGACGATCGCGTCGTTCGTTTTTTGACGGTATCGGGACTTATACAATACACTGAGGCCCAAAATGTTTTGGTCAAAAAAGGATTGGGTCTTACACTCTATTAGAGGCCCAAAGTGTTTTGAAAATGATTTATGAGGGTTGAATTAATCCAAAAACCCTAATTTGTTTTCAAAAATGTATTTAATTGAATAAAAATTCAATTAAAATGATCAAAATTGTTTAACATGTGAAAAACAAATTGTGATTTTGGATTAATGCTTCAAAAATTAAGTATTGACCTACAAAATAATTAGGAAGCATCAAAAGTTGCAAAATCAATGTAGAAAAAATATTTAAAATGTCAAAAACAATTAAAATATTAATTCTTTGCAAAAATATCAATTATATGAAATAAATAATATTTTTTGGGATTTTTTGATAAAATAAAATATTTTAACATTTTTATGAATTATCAAAAAAAGAATCAACTCAAAATCATTAAAACTCATAGAGAAATTAATTTTTGAATCAATTAAACAAAATCACAAAATTCAAATATTTGAATTTGGAAAAAAGGCGCCAAGAACAAGCTGAAGAACACGCGCGTGTTCTTGGATTCTCAGATTTGCATTTTCTCTCCAATCTCACTGAATACTTAATCATATCATGCAATCCACATATCATTATGCTCGTCTCAACCTCACGATCATGTCTATGTCCATTAATTTCATTTAAATTAAACATACAACAAGTAATCACGAAAAATCCTCAAGAACCATAATTTTTGCATGAAGGCTAGGGTTTTTGATACACGATTCAAACAAAGCAATTAATTGAGGTAAAACATTCCATACATGATTATGAACATATGGTCAAATTATTGTGCGAGGAAATATGCATAGATTGAGAGATGACCAAGTATGTGCTTACCTCCAAGCCGTGACAGCAAGTGCAAAGTGATTTTTGATTTGGAGGTGTTACAGATGAGTGGTGATGATCTGAACAGCTTCCCTACACCCTATGGATTGTGTTTGAATGCTTGGACTTGATTGAAATTGGCTGGATCACTTTGTGGTACCTCAGCTGTAACTTGTTTGAAATTTTGAGCAACCAGCTGGTGATTTTGTGAAATTGGTGTTTCAGAAGTGATCTAAGTGTTTGGATCACTTCTATATGATGTATGTGAGGTGTGTGAGTGATTGTTTTGATTGGAATTGCTCTCAAACTCAAAACCCGATAGCTACCTTGCTAAGAAAGGCATTTTTGCCAAGAGAAAGAGATTTTAAGGAAAGCATCTGTTAGATGGCTTTGGTGTACTCAAACTGATCACAATTGAGCTCTATTTATAGTAGAGCAAGTTTGTTTTGCAAGGAATAGTGAATGGCAGCTAGTAAGTAGGTTTGGCCAATGTTGGCAAATGAAAATCCAAGTCTCCTCTAGCCATTGACTAGAGGTTAGGGCACAGAGCTTTGGTTCCCTTGGTCTTGGATAAGTCTTGACTGATTTCAGATGAGAATGGCTCAGTCCATGCCACCTTGATGGTTCCATTGAATGCTTCAATCCAAATTTGGAGTCTTGTCCCTATTTTGGCCATTCTAGGTTCAACATGCTATTTCTTGTTCCATGGACTTTGGAGGCTTGGCTCAGTGATTGTCCCCTTTAGATTCAATCCTCTGAGGTGTCCAAGTGGATAGGAGCATTTGAATTTGGCTGATTTTGGCAAATCGAGCAAAGTTGCAAATTCTGCCTTGCCTTTGACAGATTTCAGCAAGGCAACTTGCCAATGTCATATCTCATGGTGTAAGTTGAATTTGGTAATGTTCTTGGCCATTTTGGAAAGCCCTTACATGATACAACAGCTGTTTGAACAAGTTTGGTTTTGATCTCTTTTGATTCCAAGTGAAAAATCCATCTACATTTGGCAAAAAGTGAGGTCAAATCTGACTTAGTGAAATTTTCACTAAGTGTTTTAACAAAGTGTGATTTCTTGATTTTGATCACTCCATAACTCAAAATCCTTAATGAATTGGACTTAGGTCTAGTTGAAGTTTTTGTAGAGGGTAATGAGGGATACAAATCCATCTTTGGATGAGAAAAAATGGCCATGTGGTTTAGGAGTTATGACCCTCCAAAGTTAGTGTATTAGTGGTACTTTTTCCATAACTTAGAAAAATTTCTAAGTTTTATGGTTACCCCTTTTACAAGTTATCCCACTTTCTTTGGTTTTTCTTGATGAATGATGATTCAAATCATACATTAACATCATTTTAGGGTTAAAAATCCATTTTGGTGAAAAATCTCAAAAAGTCAAAGTTGACTTTTGTGCACAGTTGACTTTCTATCAGATGAATTCCAAACTGTGCAATTCTTCAGGAAATCATGTCCTTGACCTAAATCAAACTTGATGGACATGTTCCATGGGTGTCATAGGGTGTATTGAGGCATGTCCTAGGGTTTGGGAGCATGTCCTGATCAAAAGTCAAACTCACAGTTGACTTTCCTCGCGAAACCCTAATTGTGGTGCAGATGAAATTGAGACTTGTTGCTCAAGCTTCTTGGATTAATCCATTGTTCCAAATGGATCAATATAGTTCATTTGAGACCCTCAAACCCTCTCTTGAGGTCTTGGCTCATGATTTGCCCTAAAAGTCAACTTAGGGGTGAATTAGGTCAAGAAACCCTAATTCCTGATTTTTGATGTATGCATCCCCTGAGGTCAAATTGACTTAATGTTTGGGTCCATGAGGTTCCATGGAGTATATTAGGTTATGTTTTGGATCATTGGCTTGTGCCCAGATGAAAAATTTCCATCTGGAGGCCCTGGTCGACCAAAACCCTAATTTGGTGACACTGTCGATCTTGAGACTTAATCCACCTAAAAGGGAGCAGCCTTGTGTTTAATCCTTGAAATGGGAGTCCTTCTTGATCCTTTGTGAATGTTTGGGAGGTTAGACAAGTTGAAGATCATGTCATTCCTTGATTGATCCCTTGTCTAAGCACTCAGAGAGGGCTTAAAACCCTAATTTTGATTGTAGGGAATGCTCACCCATCTTTGGGGAGACTGATGAAATAGAATGGTTCCCCCATATTGTGTTGGTGGGTTGCACAATGATGGGAAATCTTAGTGGTCAAAATTTGGGGTATGACATAAAGGCCCATGTACGAAGCGCTGCTAAAGGCCCATATTAGAAAGCGCTTTACTCAAAGCGCAGCTAAAGGCCCAACTAGAAAGCGAAAGTGCTGCTAAAGGCACACATTAGACAGCGCTTCACAAAAGCGCTGGCTAAAGTCGTTTAAAATTAAAATTAAAAAATAGATTCTATTCATTCTTTCTATTCTCAGAACTGTTTCTCTTCTCTCGCAAAAAACCCTAAACCCAGAAAAAATCTTCTCTTCTTCTCTCACGCACCTCCGTCCTCTTCATTGTAATCATCAATCCTTTATTACATAGTCGTTATTACATCCATTCCTTCATAAGGCTGTTTTGCTCTCTCCGGCGAGGCTCCTGGGTTCCACAATGAGAGGAAGAAGATAGAGTTGCAATCTTTTAACTGAAGCTTTTTCACAGTATACTTTTTCTTTGATTGATTCGGTTCTTAATTTCTATGCTTAGTTTAGTGTTCATCAATTTAGGGTTTTCAATTATTTTCTTCTCTTGTTACTCATTTCTATGAAGTTTGATAGTTTTCGTTGGAATTGTTCATTCCTTGTGCCATGACTTGTTTGCTTAATATGATTAACGCAACTTGAACACACTCTGCAAGTATCATCCCTACAAAAGGAACTGTAACATTCCCCATTTTCTGACTCTGTTGATGTTGTTGTTCTGAACTCTAGGTTTTTTGTTTGTTTGAAGTTTAATTCCGATTTGTTCTGTTCTGTTGATTGTGGAAAGAAAACAAAACAAAATAGTAGAACTCATTAAGAGTGTCGGCCAATTCAGTGTTTCAGTAAAAATGTTTATGAGTTTTCGTTGGAATTATAACTATTACAATCTCTTATTACAGGTTAGATGGCTAGTAACAAGGTTCACCCACATGATGATTCTATTCATGATGGAGATGAGACCGGTAATGCAGTGGAAAGTGAAATTAGACAAGGAATAATAATTATGAAGAGACTCATTCGTGATAGAGATCGAGGCATAAAACATGATGTGCATTGGAGTCAAGATAACCAACTAATTGAGCCTAACGGTTCAACATTGACAAGTTATCTTGGTTCAGTTGCAAGGAGAGAAGTTCCAATTACTTGTGATGATTGGAGAAATAAAGCTTTGAAAGACGCTAAAGACAAAATATGGAGTAAGATACAGGTACCATATGTGATGTTATTTGTTTTTAATGACGATTATGTATTTAAATTACTTATACTAACACACTCTGTGTATAATTTTCGTAGAGGTCTTTCAACATTGATGATACCAGAAAAGATTATATACTCGGATTGGCCGGAAAAATACATAGAGGGTTTAGATCTTTTTTATCAAACAAGTTTCTTAAGGATGCGGATAAAAAATTTATTGATGCAGAGCTTCCACAAAAATATGCAGATTTGATTACACCTCAAGAATGGGAAACTTTTAAATCCAAACGAAAAACCCCAGAATTTGAGAGTGTAAGTGACATAAATCGGCAACGAGCATCAAGTCCCGCGTATCCATACAAAAAAGGGCGTATGGGATATGCACGCTTGCAATAATCTATAGTAAGTATCTATAAATTGCAATGATATACTTGTTCATCATGAGTTATTTTTGATCATGTTATTTGGCTTAATGTGTAGTTAACAAAGGAGAAAAGTTCTGAAACATCTCTTTCGGAACATGTTTTGTGGAAGGAAGCCCGTGTGGGTAAGGATGGAGTTATTAAAGAAGATGTTCAACAAATTTTTGAGAAATGTGTAAGTATAACATTATTGCTTGAATTAAATCAAAAGTTTATTAACATATAATTAAGTCAAATTTTTTATATTCATATGAATTTCAGGAGACTCTATCTCAGTCTATATCTCCAGATGAAGACAATGAATGCAGGAGCCTGCTTAGTCGAGCATTAGATGTTCGTGAGTATTCTGGTCGTGTGAGGGGTAAGGGATATGGGATCACTCCAACATCCTTGAAAAAACCAAAGACAAAAATGGCTAGCAATAAAGAACTGTAGGAAAAGTTGGAAGCATTACAATCTGAAGTTCGTGAATTGAAAAAGGAAAAAGAAAGAGATCAAGCTTCAGCTTTTAAAGATACTAGTGAGAAAGATAGTATTAATTGTAATTTTCAACCGAATATTCCCGAGGTAATTATATATATTATTATGAAATTAAATTAGCTTAATTTATTTAATTGACATATATACACATTAACAATGTCATATTTATTATTGGTTTTAGGGTATTTCCCGTTGTCAACTCTATTTATCGTCACCGACTTATCGTTTGGTTGGCAAGGGAAAAGTGAATAACACTTTGGGAGAAATGCTTCACCATAAACCGCTCCCCACTGGATTTTTGAAAGTATCGATTGATATTATTTTAGAGGGGGATGCGTTATTACCACTACCTGATGATGTTTCGGATGCAACATTGTTGGGAGATGCAATAGGATCGTTTGTTGCATGGCCGTCAAGCCTCATTTGCTTAGATGATAAGGTAAGCTTAAAACCATTATGAACCTTTGGGTATTCAAATTTTTTACGGGCATTTTACGTACATTTGTTTTACATGGTAATGTTAGACTCCAACAAAATCCAAATCAAATGATAAGGGGATTATGCGGCAAACCGAGCCAGTTGCATCGAGAAAAGAGGTACAACACAATTATATGATATTTATGCATCGAAAATGTTAATTCGTGATCTTATACTTCACCTAACTAATTATATGATATTTAGATTCAGGCTAAAAAGATTGAACAAGTCAGTAGGGGTAAGATGCTTGAAATTAGCAACATTCCCACACAAACAAAGGGTGTTGCTAAGAAGACCGCGGCTAGAAAAAACCTACTTCTCAGTATAGGTCGTGCCTTCAGACATGTTTACTTATAACAGATATTCTGGATGGTGGTACTCGGCTTATACCTATGGAGGAAGGTATTTTTGGTGTTGAATATTCGAAAACAGTTGGTAGAGAGGATATGGAGCAAGTTTTTAAACATTTTGAAATAGGCCTCGGTGTTATCGATACATACATTAGGTATACTCCGATCAACTTTGTTTAATTAATTGAACAATTTATTTACTCATTTCAAATGAATAGTCTAATATGTTAATGATGTTTTTATTTAAGGTTTTTGTATGACAAATTGATGCGCCCGCGTGGATTGGAACAAAGATTCGCTTTCTTATCTCCCATGACTATCAACTCATGGTTAATCGTACAACAACCAGATGAAGTCATACAGTATGTACTCGGTTTATTTATGGCCAACAAAGATACAAAAAGTTGTTCTTTTTACCATATAATACTGGCAACAGGTTAGATTTTCATTCTAACTTCATCTATTATAATTTTTTGTTTTTTGAAGTTGTGTAGAAAGTTTCCATCTAACCTTTGTTTAATCTTACAGTGGACCATCTAACCTTTGTTTAATCTTACAGTGGACATTGGTTGTTGGTGGCAATTAATCCGATAAGAGAAATTGTATATTATCTGGATTCTTTACACAATGATCAAGCAACATACCCAGATATGAAGAAGTTGATTGATATGTAAGTGAGATTGTTCTAAATATTCGTGTGTATATTTATTTATTTATGTGACATGTAATAAATATTCGTTTATATTTTATTAACGTTATACAAGTTTTTCGATCACAAAGAGATATTCAAGTTCCAAAGAGCAAAGCCAACAACATTACATGGATTAGAGTGGAGGTATATTTTCACAATTTTGATTATATTAGTGATGATACTTGATAAAACTAGTTAAGGGGTATATCCTGATATATATCCGTATTTTCTTTCCATGTGTAGTGTCCTCGTCAGCGTAATGGAATAGATTGCAGATGTTTCATGTTGAGGTTTATGAAAGAAACTCTTCTTTTGGATCGAATAGATATTCCATCCAAGGTATGGATTTCTAACTTAGGAATTATTTTAATATTTACCACATATGTCTCATATAATTAAATAGTTTTAACTAAATCATACTATGTTATATTATTATGTAGTACTTTGATGAATTCAAATGTGCTCATTACTCAAAAGATCAATTGGATTGACTTAAGGAGGATTGGTGTCAATTCATTATTGAGCTGAGAGTTTTATAAGGTATATTGTCTTTCTTTCATTGATGAGAATTTTGAGTATATATAAGTTTGAGTTTTGATGAGATAATATGTCGTCATTAGTATATTAAATTGTGTTGGAATGTTGTTGTTGTTTGTTATAGAAGGTTGGAATCATAAATTGTGTTGGTGCTGCCAAATATTGATTGATATCTTGGCCATAGAAGGTTGGAATCATATACTAATTTTCATAGGCACTTGGCAATATTCAATAACTCATGATCATTTGTTGACATTTTTGGCAATGCTTGCAGCTTGAATATTAGATTTGGCAATGCTTGCAGCTTGAATATCAGATAAGAACAATGCCTTCATTGTTTTCTTCTATATTTTGTCAAATGTTGTTGTTGTTGTTTTGTTTCAGGTTATATGTGCAGATGTAGAAGATAAAGCTAACAAGTTCATTGTTGTTGTTTTTTAGCTTGAATATCAGATTTTTTGTAGCTAACAAGATATATGAATTGTTGTTGTTTTTTTAGCTTGAATATCATCAATTTTTTGAATATATAAATTATTGGATTAAAGATGTATATATAAATAGACAAATTTGGTGCATATTTATTGGATTGAAGCTCTAATTTATGAAAATTTGGTGAAAATTCTAAATGCATATTCTGGTACAAAATGTGGTGAAAACCTGGTGCAAAATATGGTGATAATCTGGTAAATATTTATTGTATATATCAGACTGCGCTTTTTTAAGTTTTATATATAAAAAATTTCGTGGACATTAGACAACGCTTAAAAGAAAAAAGCGCTGCGCTACTTAAAGTAGAGAATAGACAACGCTTTTAAAGAAAAGCGTTGTCTAAAGCAATGCCTAAAGATAACCAAAAGCGCTGTCTAAAGTCAAAGCGCCGCCTAAAGGGGTGCTTTAGACAGCGCTTTTACAAACAAAGCGCTGGCTAAAGTGACAAACAGAAAGCGCTTTCAAAGTAAAAGCGCTGGCTAAAGCTGACATTTAGCAACACTTTCTCATTAACTAAAGCGTTGTCTTTACTTATAGCAGCACTGGAATAGGCAGCGCTTTGAAGCGCTGTCTAAGCCCAAAAACAGTGTTGTCTAAGCCCTTCTTTGGCATAGTGGTTGATAAGTGATGGCGGGTCGCACTTTTGCAATACATCGCTCGAAAAGGTTTTAGAGCACTATGGTGTAAAGCACAAGGTTGCAACCCCATACCACCCGCAAACCAATGGTCAGACTGAGATATCTAATAGGGAGGTAAAAAGGATCCTAGAAAAGACAGTGTCAAGTTCTCGTAAGGATTGGTCGCAAAAGTTAGATGAGGCCTTTTGGGCTTATCGCACTGCTTACAAGGCTCCAATCGGTTTAACTCCATTCCAAATGGTTTATGGTAAAACATGTCATTTACCAGTTGAAATGGAGCACAAAGCCCTTTGGGCGTTAAAACTGTTAAACTTTGATCCTAACTTGGCCGACGAGAAAAGAAAAGTTCAATTTCACGAGTTGGAAGAAATGAGAAATAATGCGTATCACTCTAGCAAGCTCTATAAGGAAAAAGTTAAGGGGTATCATGACAAGAAGGTCCGACACAAAGATTTTCAAGTAGGCCAATTGGTTCTTCTCTTCAATTCCTGTTTGAAGCTTTTTTCGGGAAAATTGAAGTCAAAGTGGTCGGGACCTTTTTTGATTAAAGAGGTGAAGCATTATGGTGCAATTGTGATAGAGGACCTGCAGAAAAAGGAAAGTTGGACCGTGAAAGGTCAAAGGCTTAAAATCTATCTCGGCGAGAAAATTGACCGTGAAAGTTGTGTCGTTTTTCTAGATGATCTTTGAGGTCATCTTGGACCGTCGAGCTTAACCGACGTTAAACAAGCGCTTGTTGGGAGGCACCCCAACATTATGAGTATTTAATGTTTTACTTGTTTTTATTCATCATTCTGCATTTAATCGGGAGTGAGAGTCGGCTGGAAATCATTCTGAGCCAAACTTGAGAGGTTGGGTACCACTGTGCGCGCTAAGCGCGCTTCTAATGCCACTAAGCGCGGTCACGTGGGACCAGACCCCTCAGGTTTGGAATAGAAGGGGATTTTAATTAAAAAAGGAAGTTTAAATGAAAGGGTACGAATTTCTATTGTAAAAAACTGAAACGTTTCAATTCCCTCCTTTCTCCCTTTATATTCCAAAGTCTTCTCTCATTTTCCTCTCATCTCATTTCATTACCATTTGCACTCACAAGCTCTCAAGAGCAATATTTCTCTCAAGTTTCATCATTCTCTATTCTCATAAGTCCAGGTTTGCATTCCTTTGATTTTCTTTTAGAATCAAAATACCCAAATGGGTTAGGATTTATATGAATGTTTAGAAACAATGTTGTTAGGGTTTGGTGGTGTTTGATGTTTGGAAATGATTTAAGATTGAGTAGAGTAGTTTAATGTTTAGGTTTTGATTTTGTTGATTAATGTTAATGTGTTGAACTTTAGGTCAGAAATTGTTTCATTGCATGTGCATTTCTATTCCGTAATAATGCCTTATCTGTTGTGGGTTTGGATGTTATGCCTGCCATTGTTGTTTGTTTGAAGAAGAAAGGTTGCAGAAAGGAAGTTTTTCTCTGTTTTCGCAACCGCGCTTAGCGCGCCTCTGAGATCGCTTAAGCGCGGCTTGGTTCCTTTGTTCTGCAACTTTTCAAAAGTTTTGACCTTTAGTAGTTCTCTTTGTGCATATTTGTTGTTTATATGTTGTTGTGTGTTTTGTATGACTAAGAGGGTAGCAGGTTGCTACAGAGGCACTTTTACCTGTCTGCACAACCGCGCTTAGCGTGCCTCTGAGGCCGCTAAGTGCCAACCCTAGAGCATGAATTCTGGTTGAGTGTCATAGGATTGTTTCCTTGCTGTTGTGAGTCGATTAAGGGATGTGCATGAATTTAATAGAATTTCTGGTCTGGTGGATTGACATGTTTCATGTTGTTTTGATGGTTATTTGCATATGGCTCCGAAACGTGCCCGAATGACTCCCGGCCAATCTTCGTCGCAAAGACGCAAAACTGTTGCGTATGATGCCTACAGATTCCTGGGACCAGCCCAAGAGGCTAGGTACATTGATTTAACAAAAAGGGGAATTTGGAATGAAAGACCATTTAGAATCAACCTGCAAGGAAGCTACCGGGGCTGTTTGAGCATCATCGAGGGCCATGATTGGTACAAACTGATGGATCCACCCACCAAGCTGAATTATGATATCATTCTCGAATTTTATGCGAATGATATACTGGTGGAAAACTAAGTGTATACCTTCCGAACTTATGTGAGGGGGAAAGAGGTTTCATTTACAAGGGATGCGATTAATGCTTATCTGAGAAATCCTTTGGAATTGGCAGATGGAGAGATGTGTGCATATTCCAAGAAAGTGTTGACTAAGAATTGGAATGTATCACATATTAGGGATGTTTTGGCTTATCCGGGAAGATACTTTGAATTGAATGTTGTTGGAAGACCTAAGACCTTGAAAAGGGGGGACATGAACACTACAGCTCAGATCCTAATGACTCTTGTGCTTCACAATATCAGACCCAAGAGTCACACTTCTGATATTCCTTTTGAGATTGCTTGTATGATGTATTATATTGTGCAGGAAAGGGAGATTGATGTAGCGAGGATTATTTCCAATAAGATCCGGGCTACAGCTTCAAGTGGACATCCATTGGGCACCCAAAATCCATCTGTGCTAGTTTTTCTGGGGCTGATTATGGGACTCTGTGCTGAGGCAGAGGTTCCAATACCTGATGTGGTCCACAAGACCATTAAAGTTGTTGTGAATGATTTCTGGATTTCTAGCCACTGTATGCCTAGGGTCGAAGCTCCTCCACCACCTCCCGAGCAGCCGCAAGAACAACCACAATAACAACAACAGCAGCAAGAGCATATCCATCCACAGGACCAGCCCTTTGATGAGCGCGAAGCTTAGATGCACTCATGGGAGATGCATGCTGCTCGTCAGAGGGCCTACACTTTTGTTATTTCATCCATGCGTGCTGTGCATTTGCAGGTACGAGAGCCACATGTGCATCATCCTTTCCCCACTAATGAGGAGTTTCAGGCAGTTGTTACATGGCCTGGGGACATGCCAGCTTCTTTTGGGAGGGGGCAGTAGTCTTTGCAGCAGACTCCGGGACCTCAAGCTATTCCTGTTCGTATGGAGAGAAATAATGAGGCTGGTGATGGTGACAGTGATGATGATAGTAGTAGCAGAGAGACTATTTGGGAGATTGATTCACAAGATCCTAGCTCAGAGTGATGGAGTTTATATTGTGTTTTAGTTTTTATGTTTTATGTTTATGTTTGATGGATCTCTATTTTACTGTTTATTTGGTTGTGTACCATCATTTTAAGGATGATGGATTGATTTATGTTTGGTTTTATTTTGTGCCATCTTCTTATGGATGAGGTATGTTGAACAATAGTGTACACCATGTTTAGGTGTTACACTTTCTTTTATAATAATTATGATTTTTAGTAGTATTTTTTTTAGTGCATAATAATTTTTTTGTGTTTGTTCTTGTTTTGGGTAAGTTGTTTAAAGAAGCAAGACTTGAATGAATGTGAAAAAGTGTGTTGTCAACACCAAAAATGTGATGGTGATGAAATGAATCTTGATGTGATGCGCGTAAAAGGTACATTGTTTCTTACTTTTTAGAATGTTAGCATGCTTATGAACTTTGTGCTTTGTGCAAAAATCAGGTCATGTGTCATTTTGCAAATATGTTCATGTTGGAATCAATTAGGACATAACCACAAAAGAGAGTGACTTTCCATTGTTCACCAAATTGAGTTGATATCTAGTAATTGTTATTTAGCTCGTGCGATTCATGTTAAATCTTGTATTCAAATTGAAATCTTGGAAGCATTGAAATGATCTAGGAATTGTTTGTTAATGAGGAAAACCACCAATCCAAAAAGGCCTTATTTTACCTTGTGAGAAGTGTGAGCATTTGCTAACCAATTTGAGCCTTAAATTTGGAGTGAATCATACAAAAGACCAACAAATTATCAAGTATATCAATTGGTAGTTTGTTGTTGTTATTTAAGAAAAGCATTGATTGATTCATTCCATTATTTTTTTTTTTTTTAAACACTTAACCCGTTGCTTGAACAAACTTTTGAAGAGCATTGTCAAATTAGTAAGGAAATGTTTAAAGTTTGGGAGAGTGAATACTTGTGAAAAGAATTGGTGGAATGGTGCCTCTTGTGAAAAAGAAAAAAAATTTATTTGCTTGCATTAAACTTAAAAAGAAGTCATTTGAAAAGAAAAGAAAAGAGGCAAATAAATAAAATCAAAGAGTGCACCATGAGAAAAGAAAGGATAGAATTAAAGTGAAGTAAGGATTGAGTAAGATGGGGTATTGAAAAGTGACATGTTCTTCATGAATTTTTTAACCATTTTGATTCAATGACCTTGTATAAATATCCCTTTCTTGTTAACCTTTACCAAGTTACATCTTATTAAAGTCCTTGAGAGATCTTTGTTTGCTTTATTTCCTTGTTGAGTTTTCTGAGATAAATGCATGAATTGTTCCGGATGTTAGCACATTACTAGTGAGAGTGTTTTGTCCCTTGTAAGTATTGTATATAGTTCATATTTTGTTGAGATAATTAGGTGACTCCGGTATGAACATACGATTGCTTGTGATTTAATTGCTTGATGTTTGTGTTTAGAACTTAGTTCATTACCATGTTTTGATTCTGAGGAAGCAATTGGTCAATACTAGGCGCGCGCATCGGTTAATTTTGAACCATCCATTTTTATTTTTGTTTTCCTAATCAAAAATTCATCTTGTTTCTTGTTAAATCTTACCTTTGTTCGAGGACAAACAAAGAAGCAAGTTGGAGAGAGTTGTTAAGTGCCAAATTGTTGATATAATTGATAGTATTATGTGGCACTTTACACATCTTTCATGTTTATATTGGTAGTATAATCGTATGTTTAAGTGTAAATACGTAGTTTATCGCTTTCGTTTTTCAATTCTTGTATTATGATGGTTTCTTGCTTTCTTTCGTAGGTTTTTATGCTTCCTTGGATGCTTGGAGGATAGGGTTGAAGAAAGAATGCTCAAAAGATAAAAAATCACAAGTTGGGAAAGTGCTAGCGCGCTAAGCGCGATATCAGCACGACTTTAGCGAGCTAGAGGCAGTAAGAAATGGAAAAATTCACGCCAAGACCGCGCTAAGCGCCCTCTTTCAAATTTAGTGTTATTCTTCTGATCGCGTTAAGCGCGCTCTGCAGCCGCTTAGCGCGCTGTTATAGGCACATCAAGGGACTTCTATAAAAGGGGCTTTTTAGATATTTTTTGTAACAACACTTTTGGATCAGATTTTTAGAGAGAGAAAATATATTTTAGGGTTTGGAGTTTAGAAATTCTTCAAGAAGCAAGGATAAAAGTTTTGAAGCATCATTCTTCGATCTTTCGACTTTGATGCCCGTGAAACTTTCTTCCTTTCTTACAAAGCAAGTTACCATGTCTATAGGTAACTAAAAACCTTTTATGTCAATATTAGAGGTAGATAATCCTTTCTTTTGTATGTATTGATCTTGATTTGTAGTTTGTGAATATGTTGATGATTAATCTATGGTGAAAAAATTTGTTTGTATGGTTTATATTTTGTTTTGGTTCATGATTGAGAAATATGTTCTAAGACTTGACCAAGGTTTTAATCCATCAACAACCAAAGGCTAGAGATAGTTTTGAGAGTTGATGTTCATAAATATTGAACCTTGAATGTTATCATATTGATAGTTAAAGTGAGAGATCATCTAAGGATCAATATGATAAATCTCACAACTTGTGTTAGAGATAAACATGTTGAGAGGATATGTGATTATATTCATCATTAACAAGTTCACACACTTTATCGAGTAAATACGTATGAAACAGATTATCAAACCGTAATCTTGACATGTTTTACCAAACGTTTTAAAACCAATCTTTGTTACCATTACTTAAACTTTTTACGAAACCATTGAGTTTTAATCTTTGCTATAAAGCCAATTGTTACTTCATGTTACTAAACAAAACCTTTGAAACCCTAACTTGAAACTTATCAACTGTAGAACGGTGGTATTATCACACAATCCCTGTGGAGACGATAACAAAAACCCACACTAGAAATTATTCCAATAGTAATAGCCCGAGAAAGAAAGCGAGCATTCTTTATGTGATATAATCAAAAGTAAATAATGGGTGTGTTAATGCTCTCGGAGAAGACTCCTCGGCCGAACTATGGCATAAATGTCTCAGACATATGAGAGAGAAAGGACTTCAAATTCTAGCCAAAAAGGTATTTTGGCAGGGTTGAAAGGATTGAAAATGTCTTTTAAGGCATCTACACATTGCTTGGATGGAAAACAACATAGAACTTAATTTCAATATAAGGCCCCACGTAGAAGACCACGTATTTTAGATTTGGTGCATTCTGATGTTTGTGGTCCAATGACCACTAGTACTCTTAGAAGTGCAATGTACTCGTCACATTTATTGATGACCACATTAGAAAAATTTGGGTATATCCCCCTCAAAACAAAAGACCAGGTGTTCGTAGTATTCAAACTGTTGCAGGCCAGCGTTTAGCGAGAAACTGGAAAGAAGTTAAAATGTATTCACACTGAAAATGAAGGAGAATTTATTAAAGCTTTCAAACAATATTATATGAGTAATGGATTCGGCATGAAATACTTGTTCCAAAGATACCTCAGCATAATGGAGTGGCTGAGAGAATGAATAGAGCTATTGTTGAAAGAGTAAGAACAATGTTATCTCATGTCATGTTACCCGAGATTTTTGGGGTGAGGCTCTAATGTTTGCAGTTGATTTAATCAACTTATCCCCTTTAGCTCCATTGAATAGTGATATTCCAAATAGGTTTTGGAATGGTAAATATGTATCCTACAACCATTTAAAGGTGTTTGGTTTTAAAGTGTTTGTTCATGTTCGCAAAGATGAGAGATCAAAACTCGACTCAAATTCTAAGGAATGCATCTTCTTGGGATATGGAAATGAAGAATTTGGGTACAAGTTATGGGATCATGTAGCGAAAAAGATTATCAGAAGCGAGATGTTATCTTCTTTGAATACCATAATATTGAAGATGTTCAGAAGGGAGTTAAGCATGTTATTTCTAAAGAACATCCAATCAACTTGGGTCAAATTCCTCCTCTAGAGAATTATAGGGGAGATGAAATAGAAGATGTTAGAGATACAGAAAATAAACCTCTAATTAATAATTGTCCAATTGAAGAAGAAACAGATGGTAATAGAAGTGATGGTGATAATGAAGATGTTATTGAAGACTATGAGGAAGAAGAACAAGATCTCTAATTAAGAAGGTCATCCAGGATACCTAAACCACAAACCAAATATCCTGCAATAGAATTTGTGTTACTCACTGATGGGGGGGAACTAGAGTCTTATGAACAAGCTACGATGGATAATACCAAAGATGAGTGGTTGAAAGAAATGCAATAAGAAATGTAATCCTTGCATGAGAACTTGACTTATAAGCTGGTAGATTTACCTAAAGGTCAAAGAACACTAAAAAAATGGGTGTACAAGTTGAAGATTGAGGAGAATAACTCACGACCCAGATAAAAGGCTAGATTAGTCGTAAAAGGCTTTCGTCAAAAGAAAGGCATTGACTTTGAAGAGATTTTTTCACTCGTAGTAAAGATGACATCTATTCGGGTAGTGTTGGGTTTGGAGGCAAGTTTAAATCTAGATGTAGAACAAATAGATGTGAAGACTACATTTCTTCATGGAGATTTAGAAGAAGAAATTTACACAGAGCATCTAGAGGGATTCAAAGTCAAAGGCAAAGAAGACTAAGTCTGTCGTCTGAAAAAGAGTTTGTATGAACTTAAGCAGGCACCACGTCAATGGTATAAGAATTTTCATTCCTTCATGATTGATCATGGATACCGAATGACTAATTTTGATCATTATGTGTCTGTGAAGAGATTTGATGATGGTGAGTTCATCATACTACTTTTGTATGCTGACGATATGTTAATCATAGGAAAAATAGTGAGAAGATATGCAAGTTGAAGAATGAAATGAAGAAATATTTTCTAATGAAAGACTTAGGACCATCGAAGCATATTCTTGATATGTCCATCCGTCTTGATCGGAATAAACACAAGCTATGGCTATCACAAGAAAAATATATCGAGAATGTATTGGAGCGGTTTCACATGGAAAAGGAAAACCATGTTGCTACTCCACTTGCTAGTCACTTTAATCTTAGTTCAAAGCAAATTCCTACAAGTGAAATTGAAAAGGAAGAGATGCACAAGGTGCCATATGCCTCATCTTTTGGTAGCCTAATGTATGCAATGGTATGCACACTAGCAGATATAACACACGTGATTGGAGTTGTTAGCATATACTTGGAGAATCCAGGAAAGAAGCATTAGAATGTTGTGAAGTGGATCTTATGATATCTCAAAGGAACTTTCAAAATGAGTTTGTGCTTTGGAAGTAGAAAACATGAACTCATTGGATACACATACGCAGATATGGTGGGAGATATTGATTCTAGAAAATCAACTTTTGGATTTTTGATTACATTTTCAGGGGGAGTTGTATCGTGGCAGTCGAAGCTACAAAAGTGTGTTTCTTTGTCTACCACAGAGTCAGAACTTATTGCAACAATAGAGGCTTGCAAGGAAATGTTATGGATGAAGCGATTCTTGCATGAATTAGGTCATTAACAATAGAAGTACATCGTGAATTGTGATAGTCATATCGCTATCCACTTGAGCAAGAATTCGAGTTTTCACTCGAGATCAAGACATATTGATGTGATTTGGTTATAACCAGAATACACATCTAGCATATCGCTATAAACCAAAGGGCATCACTACCCATTCATAAGTTCCTAACGCACCTAGGCATCAAAACGTTGTTTTAGGTACGTATTTTTCAACTATAAATATTTGATTATGACCAGAATACCCATCTAGCATACTTAAATACTAATAGCCTGCGACTGAATCTACTAGCATTTCTGCCACATGCATTGGGTATTCGTCCTTAGGTCTAGCATTATTTAGATCTCTAAAATCTATGCAAACTCTATGAGTTCCATTTTTCTTTATAACAGGCACAATATTAGCTAACCATTCGACATACATGGCCATTCTAATGAACTTACTCCTGAGCAGCCTTTCAATGTCCTCTTTGATCTTTGACATAATCTCTGGTGCAAACCTTCTTGGAAGTTGTTTCACCGGCTTCTTTCCAGGTCGAATTGGCAACTTTAACTCCACCATGTCTTGAATCAACCCTGACATCTCGTTGCAGTCCTAAGCGAAACAATCTTTGAATTCTTTGAGCAATTCGACGACCTTCTTCTTCATGCTTGGTTCGACTTTCGCGCTGATGCAGGTTGGTATTTTCACTGCTCCATCACCCAGATCTACTTCCTCTAAAGGGTCTTAGGCCTGCATTTTTTTAGTTGAATCTAGCGGGTCTTTTTCAAACCCCAAAGGCTCATTGTCATAGATACAATCAAGCCCCCGGCTTTCTGAAGCTGTTGTCTGGCCATTAAGGTCATCTCCAATTTTATAAGAGTTTTCGACATTGGTTTCAAAAGTCAAATTTTGCAAAGCTTCAACCTCAAAGGATGAATTCAATATATTTTCGGCCATGTAAGCCGAAATTCGAGCCAATGGGTTTGACTCAATAGTCATTTTCATCGACCACGGTCCACCCTATTGGTGGCATGCTTCCTTCTTTAATAGATTGATTCTCTACCTATTCTTTATCCCAAATAAACCCATGATTTGGATGAAGGTTTAGGAAATAGGTAGCATCCTTTGGAGGAGTATAAACCTCATCTGCTGCATAACATGGTAGAATCTTTGCCAAGTTTTAGTCAAAGTTCTTCTTGCCAACTTTACAAACTTCAGCCATGTAATAGCTCTGGTTGGCTTCGATATTTTCCACTATACCATCTTCACGCCAGATGGAAACCCTTTGGTGCAAGGTGGAAGGGACTGCACCTATTCCATGGATTCACTCACGCCCAATTAACAAATTGTAATTAACATTGGAGGTGATTACCATGAATAATGTTGGCCTAATGGTGGAGCCAACTGAGAGTTCGACCTGGATAACTCCTAAGATGTGACTGGTCTTACCTTCATAATTCGACAAAACCATGTTATGAGGTCAAAGATCAGTGTCTGTCTTCCCCATCCTTTTAAACAATGAATACAACATCAGATTGATAATCGCTCCCCCATCAATGGTAACTTTATTGACGGCCAGATTATCCACCTTTGCCCTAATGAACAAAGGCCTGAGATGATACATCATCCCTGTGTCTGGTTCTCAAAAATGGCCTGTTACTCTACAACAACGCTATTGTTCATAACATAATAACATATAGGTTTTTGTTTTGTAGCCTCATCTTGTACGTAGTCCTCTTCAGTTTCTGACACTCCCGACACTCTATCATATTCAGCCGGTAGCACATAAACTATACCATAATTGATTATAAGGCCATCTTCAGAATCTGTGTCAAAGTTTTCTTCGACCATCTCGTCATCTGAACCAGGGGTATACTCAGGAGTCTTGTCCTCAGGTTGAGGGGTATATTCAGGTACCTCCTCCTCTAGTTGAGGAGTATATTCAGGGACTTCTTCTTGAGGAGTATATTCATGCGTTTTCGCCCTTGCCCTGACACCATTTTTGCCCATATGTGCTACCCCCGTGGACAGTCTCTAGTTGGCTATCTCCTTGTCTTCATCTCTTAGTTTCCTTGTGTAAGGTTTTTTCCGAGTCTTTGACACAACCACATCTCGCTTCGCCACAGGGGCTTCACGCTTGGCTGCCAAAGCTTATCTTTCTGCCTTCTTCTTTCTTTGGTGACGCCTCTACTGCATCCTTGTCATGGGGTTATTTCCCTTGTAGTTAAGAGAGATGTGTGACTGCCCCTTCGACACCTTCTGATTCTTCTGGTCTGGCAGCCCTATCTTGGGGTTGACCACCTTCCACTTGGGATGATTTTCCCCCTCCTGGTTCAGAGGCTTGACCCACTTTTCTTTGGGTACATTTACTGGGGGATGAAAAGTTCTCTGATGAGGTTGTCGAAACTGCCTCCTATATTCTTCGTTTCTGCGAGGACCACCTCTCTTATTTGAAGTGAAACTAGCAGCTTGGTTTCCTCCTTGGATTTTCCTGGGATCTAGTATCCTGGTGCCCTCAAGTTTCTTTGTTACCTCCTCGTCGAAGACAACACTACACCTTGGGCATAGCGTTGTTTTGGAGTCACTCAACTTGCAGCGCTCCAGGAAATCTATCAAACCCTCCTCAGCTTAGGGGTGCACCATCTGCATCTTTGCATCAGCAATTACAGATATCTGCTCACCTTTCTCGACTTCCATGTCAAAACTCAAAGTAGCTTTGACCATTAAGATCTCGACGGGCTCGACATAGTGAGCATCCTCAGTTTGCAATGGGTCAACATCAACCTGCATTAATGCCTTTGGCTTCTCACCAAATTGGAGTCTGTCTTCCTTCAGAGCCTTTTGCACCAAATCCCTAAAAAGCACACATTGAGATGTTTTATGACCCAAAAGGTTATGGTACTTATAAAAACCTCTCTTTTTCATCTATTCTAATGGAGGAGTTTTCAGGCCCGGAGGCACTATTATTTGTCCATCAGTGACCAACAAATCAAAAGTCTCGTCACACTTTATTTTTTCAAAAGTATATGTTTTTGTGACGAATTTATCATTCTTGCTGGGTTCGACAGAATTCTTCCCGTTCGATGACTTTAGAAATTTACATACATAAGGGGGTCCTGGGTTAAGTTCAGCCATATTGACCTCACTCTCTTCGACATATTCGTCGCCTAGGTTAGAGAGGTATTCGTCTGCCTCTTCATACGCAACCTTTTCTTTTTTATGATACTTGTTTGTTCTGGCCTTTTCAGCCTTCAAGCGCTCGACCTGGCTAACCCTGTATGCCAATTGTGCCATGTCCCTAAGGTACTGGGTATCCAATTTCTTCCTAATGGAATAATCCAAACCGCTTGCAGCTATTTTGACTAACTCGTGTTCAGGGACTTGTGTAAATCATCTTGCTTTAAGAAGTATGAACCTGTTTAGATAACCATCGATGGACTCAGGGACTTTTCTCCTAACACTAGCTAGTTCTTTCAAACTTATTTTCGACTGACCCATGTAAAATTGTTCATGGAATAGCCTCTCCAATTGACTCCATGTTTGAACAGAGTATGGGGGAAGTGTAGTAAACCAAGTGAAGGCGTTTTTTGTAAGAGAATTTGGAAAATACTTCATTTTCAAATTCTCATTATTCGCAATGTCACCAGCTTCGGTTTGATACCTGGTGACATGTTCGTCTGTCGACACACTAGTGTCGCCATCGAGCTTAGTCAATTTGGAGACTTTCCAACCCCTGGGCAACTCTATTTGTCGAACATATTCTGACAAAGGAGATATAAAGTTAGGCCCGTGGAGTCCCGCATTGAGGCCATTCAGGGCCAAAATCTGTTCGACTACATTGGCTATATTGTTATGTCCTCCAAAATTGATTTTTGTTAGACATGTCGAAGAACCTAGTCAGCATCTTGGTTTCTTTGAACCATCACTAGTATGGGATTGCGCAGACCTACGTATTCTTCTTCTTCCCAATTTAGGATTGGTTCTGGTCGAAATCCTTGGTTTTGGCCTACATTTACTTGGGCCATCCTGTTTTCAGGTGTTTCGACTTGACCAACGTTTGGGGTTGGTCGAGGCGGAATTTGAGGTGTGCCAAAGAAATCAGTTATTCGCCCCATCTGGTTTGCCAATAATTCATAGGTCTGGTTTGTATTTGTAATCAAAGGATTGAAAATGGTCCCCATTTGTTAGGTTAGAGTATTAACTAACTCTAAGTTACTCTCGTCCATTTGTTGCCTCATGGCCATCATGGAAGTGGTATTCAACGATGGCGTTATCTAAGGGATGTAGCCTATCTCTCCTGGTCGAACCACATTGTTGATGGTCGAAGCTGAGGCATTTTGTGGATTATATGATGGCCTAGTGACCATTGCGTTATCACTAAAATTTGACATATTATTATGAAGGTCAGCCATCATCGATGTTGGCATGCCATAAGGGTACTCCCTATTGTTCATTGGCATCAAGAAACCAAATAAAGGCCTTGTGACAACAAGGTTGAATAGGGTATTCCCTGGTTATGGTGGGGGTGTTATCCCCTGCGATGGTACCGATGCAACTGGCGTTGACGATACCACCAGAGCAGTTGTCCTAACGGGCGTTGAAATAACTGCCTCTTCAACCATCGATCCGACTAGTTGTTCCACTATATTTTGGAGATTGTTTTGTGAACTGGTGTTATCTACAGGAGGACACATCATTTTTGGTAAAGACTTTCCACTTCTTAAACACATACAAACTACCCAGAATAATTCATGAATGCAAAACAAGTTTATAAGAGAAAACTTATGAGTATCTATAAAAGACAAGAGTTTAGCACATGTCCCATTGGGCGTGCCAATTTGTTTATCGTGAAATTTGGTAAACAACCCCTAGTCTCTTATTAAAGGTTACTTGCAGGATCAACTAGTGAATCCTAGGACATAATGCTAAAGACTTTGATTTATAATTTTGGGTAGAAATGATAATGATTTCGACTTGGTCGAAATAGTTGTAAAATAGAATGTGAAAACGTAATTTCAACAATACTAAAAGGGACGGATCTTATAAAGCAAAGGTAAATTAACAATGTAGTTAAAAGAAAGATGAAAGTAACTGGGCAAGAATCATAAACTGAAATGAAAACTTTGCATTTAAATGAAAAATGGTGTTTCAGGATTCATACATTCTCTTAGTGAAACTTTTTCTCTAACGTTGGTACTTTGAGTATTTGTGAGATTTTATAATGAAATAAAATGAACACCCCCAATTCTAATACTAAAATCGCTATTTATACAAATGTAAAATAACTGCTTCTAATGTCCGTTTCTTTAACTTTCGCCACGTAGCATCTTGCATGCACTTCGTTTATGAATTATCTCACGTATCTTTTAGGATGAGACTAAGAAGTAGTTATTTATTTTGAGCAAAACGTCTCTTCGTGCCCAGACAACTGCTGATTCGACGCGCCTTCTTGATAATGTCAAAAATATTGTCATCGAAAATGTCTTCGACAAGTATTCCTTTTCCTAAAAAAATATTAAGTCTCATTTTCTTCTATTCTTGAGACTTCGACATATTGTTAGTATAGTAATAGTGGGGGTTGTTTTTAATCGTCTCCACAGGGATTGTTCGATATTTGATGCGTGCCGTTCAATAGTTGTGATACTTTAAGTTCAGTGGTTTCAAAAGGTTCTCAATTGTTGTTAACATTAATTTGTAGCAAAGATTAATTGGTGACAAAGATTTTGTAAAAGTTTTGATAAAAGCATGTCAAGGTTAGGTTTCGCTAATCCTTTTCACGTATAAACCAATAATCAAGCATATGAACTCGGTTTCCGACCAATACAACCGCGTATCCTCCTTACTAAGTTTATGTCTAAAGCGAAGTCGTGAGTATCGTTGTTTAGACCGTCAGATGATGTCTCACGCTAACAATCTAAACAACGATCATTAAGATCAACACAATGCGAATAACAAATCCCAAATCTATGTCTAGAGTTTGGTTTTTAAGAGATAAAATTGTTAGGTCATGATTTGTAGAATCTATGTCTAGAGCAATACAAATCACACTTGGAGCATTAAGAGAAAACAACATCATCTATATTGATCAAAGACTTTGTTCATATACAAAAGATCAAAAGCAATATATAAAATCAGGATAAACTACATCTAACCTCAACATTGAGTGTTTAGCTACCACTTCTCATGGTAGTTTGGATAACAAGTAAAGAGAGGAGATGAATGAACATCCACAACGACTAATCGAGAATGGATGCGACTTCAGCTTCTCCAAGTGAAATTACACTCTTTGATGATCAAAATACTGAACACTATGATTTTTAGTGAAAATGAACAAGAGATCCTCTTTACAACAAATGAAAATCTATTTATACACTTAAAATCTCATCACCCTTCGCCTAGCGAAGGCTTCATTCGCCTAGCGAATGAACTAAAACATGGCACTTTAAGTGCCTCAGACTTAAACCGCCCACAAGAATTATCGTGGGTTCGCTAGGCGAACCAAAACACTCGCGAAGCGAACCTTCGCTATCACATTCTCCCCAGCGAAGTTTGGGTGTTTTCAAAATTGGAACTTACTGCCACCCTTCGCTGGCACCTTCGCCCAGCGAGCACATCAGCGAGCATTCGCTGGCTTCCTCGCCCAGCGAATTTACCCAGTTTTGCTACTGTAGGTTTTTGCATACTTTCTGCCACCCCTCGCTGGCAGACTCGCTAACGTTCGCTAGGCGAACCTTTGTTGGCTGCTTCGCCAACACTCGCCTAGCGAATGCTGTTGTTGATTTCTTCCTTCAATGGCAACTTGCTTCCAATCTTTGTGTATCACAATCTTGATCTTTGTATGCCTATTCCTGCACATTAACACACAAATTACAAGCACCACAAGTATATTTCAATGAATGCACAACAACATCATTCCACACTAAAATCAACATATTCCACATGGAAAGAAATGAAAAATGCCAAGTAATTCATACAAATATATATCATGATTGACATCTAACACATATACACGTCAGTCAACGTCTATTTGCCCTTAACTTCTCCCAATCTTTTACTTGTGCTAAGATTGTTTCCCTTGTCGAAAATCCCAGCTAACAAACTCATAACCCTTTCCACAACTCATAATCAATCTCTCCAACTCTCTATAAAAATATGTTTAAAAGATTATTCATGTAAATTTTTATAAACAAAATTGACTAAATTATAAAAATTAAAAAAAATTAAAAAAAAAAAAAAAACTTAAATGACTAATTCAAACTCGCATTTTTGTATATCAAAGATGTGAAAAACTCTATTACCATTTGAGTTAATTAACTCCTTCTCCAAGCATAAACAAACTATATAGACTGGCAATTTGCAAAATGAAACTAATAAATAATCACAACACATATTGTAATCCAGGTGTGACATACAAATTAGATATCGGTGCCATCAAGGAGTGGTCGAGTCTAGGGATGGCAAAAAAACCCGTACCCGCGGATAAAATCCGTCACGGGTACGGGTAAGATGGCTTAACGGGTATCCACGGGTAATATAAACGGATATTTAATTACCCGTTTCATTATGGGCACAGATACGGATTTAATGGTACCCGTACCCGCGGGTATCTGTATCCGTTTATACTTAATAAAATTAATTAAATATCCTTTAAAATTAATATATACTAATTACTTATCCTTTGGAAAAATTAATCACATATTATAGAATAGATTCTACTAAATCACATGTGTAATTTATGTGCAATTTATGGTATTTGTACTAAATCACATGTGTAATATATTGTTATATGTTTGATGTTTCTATAAATTAATATGCATTATGTGATCATTTTTTTCACATTCTCAAAGCATAGTTTCAATATATATTTGTTTCAAATTTTTGAATCATGACTTTCATGAAAAATTATAGATAGATTTTCTATTTACACATAATCTTCTAATTACAAAAAAGTTAAAATTTCTATTTAACAAAAGAAAAATTAGTAAATTACAATTTAAAAAAAATCCATGAATATCCGTTAATACCCGCGGGTATCTCAAAATCCACGGGTACCCGTCTGCCAGATACCCGCACGGATATGGGCGGATACGGGTATCATATTTACTAAACGGAGCGGGTAGCGGGGGACTAGCACTACAAGAAAATATGTGTTTAGCTACGACAAAAACAGAAGCCAGACTGTAGCTAATCTCTATCAAACTGAATTAGCTAGAAAATAGTTTTGGATTAACTACAATATAAGTCGTAGCATAGATTGAGTGGCTAATTACCTATGCCAAAATTTCCTAGCAAAATTCCAACTATTGATAAATTTTTCCTAGCTAAATCACAACTAAATTGTAGTAAAATATCAGTCTTAATCTTATGTTTCCTAACTAAACAACTACAATATCGCCACAAAATTATCGTAGCAAATCTCAAGCAAAACGTTTATATATTTGCTAGTTAAAATTTTGTATAATTATTTCTCAAATTAATCGGGTGAAATTTTTTTTTTTTTTATAATTATTTTCTCAATTAATATTTTTAATTAAAATAGTCATTATGAAATTAATGTGATAATGGAACAAGACAAACAATAAATAGACATCCATCTTCAAAAATAATCTACAATTCTCTTAAGCTTCATTCATACAAATTCATAGGTCAAATGTGAGTAATTATCTATTATATTGATGATTTCACATTCCTCATATCTAATACTATTAAGATAAAGAAGAAAAATAATTCTTGGCTACAAGCAAACAAGTCCAAAATTTGAGCCAAAAGGGAAGAGTTTGCATAAGTAGCATGAACTGGGATGGCAATTTCCTCCTGACCAAAAAAGAGTTTTTGAAATCCCTCAGAACCCGGATTGATTATTCCAACAACTGATGGTGTTTCCCTTCCTGTAAACACAAAATTACAACTTCCATTACTATTAAAAGCAAAGATTAAAAGCAAGAAATCCAGAATTCAAAATCTCATATACTATAATGAAACCAAAATTCCTCAATTAGGATCGACATAAAAATCATTGAAGAAGATTTTAGGAAATAGGATCAAATTATGAACCTTGTGGCAACCAGGTAGCCCGAACCGAGTCCCTTCTTTTCCTGCCGCTAAATGCAGTATTAATACGTACTACCATAAGGTACTTTCGCTTACCCGACCACTCAATCGTCCTTATATCTTCTGAAACAGAAGAACCACTCCGTACCAACTCTTGAACAACCCTTGTAGTAGCCAAGTCCATCTCTAAACTTGAAATAGTTTTATCCAAAGCTCTACATTCAATTCAACACATTCACATTAGTTTGGCATACAAAATAATAAAAATAATTAGACTTGCATTTGCATATAACTTACTGTATAGAATAAATCATATACTTTCTTTATAAAGTAGTGAAAATGAAACTGATGCTTACAATTCTGGAATTACACCCCTCTGAAACTACATCCAATTTACCAGTTTCTGTCGTTGTTGGTCTTGCAAGTCCATTTTGTTCTGGAATACTCCATATCCTGTTATGATATTAATATTTCTCATTAGAAAAAGTAGCACAATCAAGGTTGTCAACTAAATTAAGAATAACCAACATTATCACATAATTACTTATAACACAAGGTCTTGTTTAGATAAACAATTAATTTACAACTTATACCATAAGCGATTATAAATATGAGTTGCATACTTTACCAAGTAAAACTTTAAACAATAACTACAGAGAACATAACACAAATAGAGAACTTAACACTTCGAGTTCGGGTACATATTCCATACTTACATCAAATATAACCGGACTATTTGGTGCCACCCTTGGTCTTCCAGGAGCAGAATTAAGCCTTTTTGGAAATGTCAACTGCCAAACAAGAAAACAAAGATATTTAGCCACATACATATGCATCACACACAAGACATTAATGTTCAACATCACTATACTAACCTACTTTCATACTAATTATTCCCAGCCTGCATATTGTCCAATCTACATCATCCTAACCATCACTATACTAACCTACTTTCATACTAACATAATTCATTCAAGTATCAAATCCTTCTAACTAACATTTCTTAACTCAATTTAACTAACCTAACAACTTACAGAAATTTAACAGAATGCAAATAACCAACTAATATCTAACAAAAACAACTCCAAACAGTTGCAATGAGTATTCACTAACTGCGGCCAATTAATTCCATTTTAACAATGTTATCAAATTAACATAACAAACAAAACTAAACTAACACTAAAATTCAAATTCCAACAGCTTCTCTATAACTCACTAACTACTGATAACATACAACCCAATCCAATTTCCAATTCACTAACTAACTTAACAAATATCCATTCCATCCAAATTAACTTTAATTGTCAACATGAGTCCTCATAGGGTTAATAGTGCTTTTCACGTAGCAATTGGGAGAATTTTTACCTACGATCTTCCGCTACGAACTGCAATGTTTTTTTATCTCTGAGGTCAACATGAGTCCTCATAGGGTTGTAATTGACAATGAAACCTGCAAGAATACCACTGTTATAAAGGTTAATAGTGCAAACAAATACGGAATACTTCTTAAAGATTGTGCAAATCCTAACTGATTTGAGTCTCATCATAACCAAGGCTTCCGGTTCATGGACGTCTTTAATGTAACTGGCCAAAAATCATAGATGAAATGATTTTGGATTACATTAGAAAGTCTCTTGGTTTTGAATACTGCTTTTCGACTGCGATGAGAGCTGTCGGCGTTAAACAAACAATAGACTGACAATACTCGTGCAACTGCTATAATACTGGTGACTTTCGCTAATTAAGGAGCTTCTAGCAAAGACGCCTGTGGTAGTTTCCATCACAATCCGTATCGTTCTCGGGTTCATGCTCGTTGCTCTAATCTGGCAGTTTGACTTCTTTCCTTTCATGCTTTTAATCATTGCCATTTTGAACAACAGTACCTCACAAAATTTGATCGCTGCAAAACTAATGAAGATGGCATTAATGAGAGCCAAACACAATTCAGACACGATCAAAATATTCATCACCTTTTCCAAACAACCAGCCGACATATTAATTTGAAAGAGGTTATTTCACAAACAAGTTCCAAAACAACACTCAAACCTAATCAATACAGTTCACAAACATGTCGCGACGGAAACGGAAAGAGACTAGACAAGTTGCAAACATGTTGAAGCCAAAATGGAAGCTTACTTATTACAGAATCAAGAATGGCAATCCAATTCCTAAGCATGATCAAATAGGATATTTCAAAAGGGAAATTCGTTCATAAATGTTCAAACAACAATTGATAAATTCTGCATCTATAAAAGCCACAAGAATGACAACACAATTCAGACACGACACCCAGTTATGAAAGCAAAGAAAAATAAAATTCACACACACTGAATTGAAGAAAAAAGGTCACGCACAAAACAAGTAGTAACAGGGGAGAGGGACTCACACAAAAAAAATCATCAGAAAACCACACATATTGCAGAAAGATTCACATCACCACACACGAAAATCACCAAAGAACAAACAACACAACCTTCACACTCAGAGCACAAACGCAAGCAACAAGAAAAAATTCACACGCATCAGCATTGAAATAGAGAAAAAGGAAGACTTACCATCGAAGTCGTCGCCGTCGTCGAATTGCCACGCCGAACCATTCCGAAGGTATAGAATTCTCTTTGATTAAACCCTATAAACCCAATTGTGTCAGATATGTATCCGACTCATATCTGTTTAGTCAAAATTGTTACTACCTCTCAGCTGAAACACCATTCTCAAAACCACTATCTATTTAGTCAGACTAGTGAAACAACTTATTTCTTAAGCTGTTTTCACCTACAGCTTATTTCCATCCAAGATAGCCTAATAAAGCAACTTATAAAATAACGTGAAAACACTAAATACTTCACTATACAAGTGTATAACTAAACTATCTATCCAAACTTTGTCAAGTACCTTTAACTTTGTCTAGTAACTTTAGAATTAGTTTCTTCTAACAATATTCTCAATAATATCCTGTAAATTATAAACAAATCAGAAATTCATGACAATTATATCGTAAATTTAAAATCAATTTCAACTATACCTTAATTATTAGGTTTTGAGAAATGCGTGAACGATTTCAAACGAAGAGGAAGTTGAAGCAGTGATTTCCAACGAAGAAGGAGAAGTGGAAATTTCGATCGATAACGGATAAACAACAATTTCAATCGATGGCAGAGAAATAGTGTTTTCGATTGATAAATGAGAAGTAGCGGTTTCGATGAAGAGGAAACAGGGTTTCGATGAAGAGGACAATGATTTAGATGCAGGAAAAGTGATTTTGATCGATGAAAAAAAGTGATTTCGATCGATGAAGGAAAAGTGATTTTGATCGATGAAGGAAAAAGTGATTTTGATATGCAGTGATTTTGGATAGAGAAAAGTGATTTGGAAAACGTGAGTTTCTTTTTTATTACAAAAATGATTTTTGAAAAGAGATTAACATATGTCTAAAAAAAATAATATGTTATTTTTAAAAAGTGTAAATAATATTTAACCTTTTGATTTTTATTTATGTAATTAAAATTAAAGTGGTTCTTTAAATTGAGATTAGCTACGAAAATTATTTATAATAAAATTTTGATAGCTAATCTGTTACTCCCTCCGTCCTACAATGAGTGACCCATTTGGAATAATAAGGTGTCTCAAAATGAATGACCCATTTCAATTTACAATGCAAATTAAATCCTTTTTTCCAATTTTACCCTTTAATTATTACCACTTTCATCACTTCCAATACATAATAAAGGGTACTTTAATGAAAACACCATTGTCTCTCTTTAATTATTACACTTTTCTTAATATGTGTGAATAGTCAACTGGATCACTCATTGTGAGACGGAGGGAGTATTTTTTTGTAGTGTAGTACCCGTCCCCACGGGTATTCATTGCCATCCCTGAGTCTAGTAAATTGAGTAAGATTCCAACAATATGCATCAAAGTTTAAATTTTTAGTGGACGCGGACTTAGTCATCATTCCTAAAAGAAAAAACTTATATTTTTTAGCCTATTAGTATTTATGTTAAATATAAAGTTCAATAACCATAAACGTATTATCATGCATAACATTATCACGATAAATGGAACAACTTATAGTAACTCAAAATACTAAAATCAATTTTGTCCAAACAACATTTAGTAAAAATGCTTTCAAATTCATGCCCGATACCAGAAATTCATTACTTTTTCTTTTTGACAAAGAAACCAACTCATTATTTAACTTCATATCTTAAGGAAAAGACTACCTACCGTTTCAAAATTAATAATCATGAAGCCAACGAAACTTCCTGGAACTTACCACTTGCTATTTTATATTTTAGAAAAAAGGCTTTCAAATTCAATTTACATCACACAATTAGGAAATGATACTCCCTCCGTTTTAAAATGAGTGTCGTTTTGCACATAGACTAAAAAATGTAATAATATTATTATAAAGTATTAAAATTTTATTAAATTAGCCTTATTAATGTGTTGAAAGTTGTGTATAGAATAATTATTAAGAAATAAAAATGAAAAAATAACAATTATTCATAAATTGAAAAGTATGTGCCATTTATTTTGAAACAAATTGTTTTCTCTAAAACGACACTGATTTTAAAAGAGAGGGAGTAATATATATCACATGATTGAGTAATGGTGAATGAAAGGATAGGAAACACAGTACAATTATTGGCAAAGAGAAGACAAGCATGCGTCAAAAAGTAATTCATTACTTTTTCTTTTTGACAAAGAAACCAACTCATTATGTAACTGCATATCTTAAAGCCAACGAAACTTCCTAGAACTTACCACTTGCTACTCCCTCTGTTCCAAAATAAAAGTCTTTCTAGCACAAAAATTTTGTCCTAAAATAAGAGTCTTTTTATGTTTTCAAGACAATAATAATTGATTTTTACCAATTTTACCCCTAATAAATATTATCTACACAACTTTCAGGATATCATATCACATTACACCTTTATGACAACCAATAATAACTAAGGACATTTTTGTAAAATTGTTACATTTAATTTTTCAATCATTACTTTTCTTAATCTATGTGCAACAACCTTAAAAGACTTTCATTTTGAGACGGAGGGAGTATTTTATATTTTAGAAAAAAGGCTTTCAAATTCAATTTACATCACACAATTAGGAAATGATACTCCCTTAGTTTTAAAATGGATGTCGTTTTGCACACAAATTAATAAATATAATAATATTACACTTTTATTAAATTAATTTTATTAATGTATTGAAAGTTGCGTATAGAGTAATTATTAAGAGATAAAAATGAAAAAATAGCAATTATTCCTACATTAAAAAGTGTGTGACATTCATTTTGAAACAATTTTTTTTCTCTAAAACGACAATCATTTTAAAAGGAGGGAGTAATATATATCACATGATTGAGTATTGGTGTATGAAAGGATAGGAAACACAGTACAATTATTGGCAAAGAGAAGACAAGCATGCGTCAAAAAGTAATTCATTATTGAGTATTGGAGTACTTTTTCTTTTTGACAAAGAAACCAACTCATTATGTTACTTCATACTCCCACCGTCTCATAAAAAGTGTCTTATTTGAACAATACGCAGTTCTTAAGAAAATGATTAGATGGATTGGTTGTAGTGAAAAAGTTAATGTAATTTACTAAAATACCCCTATTAAATGTAGTTGATAATGTAGTTGAATAAAGTGAAATTTAATGAATAGAGGTATAATAATGAAAAAATAATAATAATTACAACATTGGTAATGTAAATGGACAATTATTTTGAGACAAAAAAAAAGTGCAAATGAGACACTTTTTATGAGACGGAGGGAGTATCTTAAAGCCAACGAAACTTCCTAGAACTTACCACTTGCTATTTTATATTTTAATTACTTCTGCTGTTATATATACACACTTCTATAGCAATACACCACAGCATAATATTGTGATTAGTGTAGAGCACTGAGATTTTTAATGGCAATGCAACAATACAACGGTGCTTCTTCATCTTCATCTATGGTGAAATCTTTGAAAGAATATGATGTTTTTATTAGCTTTCGTGGTGAGGATACTCGTAAAACCATTACCAGTCATCTTTATGAAGCTCTTCATAAAAAAGTTAAAGCATTTATTGATGACATTGAGCTTCAAAGAGGAGATGAGATCTCGTCAATGCTGATCAAAGCCATTGAGGAGTCAGATGCATCTATAGTCATATTTTCAAAAGACTATGCTTCTTCAAAATGGTGTTTGGATGAACTCGTTAAGATTTTAGAATGCAAAAGAGATCAGAGACAAATTGTGATACCTGTTTTCTATGAAATTGAACCATCCCATGTGAGGCATCAAACTGGGAGTTATAAGCAAGCTTTTGAAAAACATGAGCAAGATTTGAGACACAACAAAGACAAGTTGCATAAATGGAAAGATGCACTCACTGAAGCTGCTAATTTATCTGGATGGAGCTCTCAAAATTACAAGTAAATAAAATAAACTTTATATATTTCACAATTTAGAGAATTTGTACTATCCATCTTTGAGTTATATTTGGTCTTTCAAACTTTTAATATCATGCCTTCATGGATAATTAAACTGCTTTGAAAATTCATTGCCTAGTAAAAATAGAACATTAGTATTTTTCCATTTTTTTCCTTGCTAAATTACGTTGACAATGAATTTTTATATAATTATTATTATCTTTACAATGAGAATATTCACCTTTTCTTCCTTCCTTATATATATATATATATATATATATATATATATATATATATATATATATATATATATATATATATATATTGTAGGAAGGAATCAAATTTCATTAAGGACATTGTTGAAGATGTTTTGAAAAAATTGAATCAAAGACGTCCAGTCGAAGTTAGTAAGGAACTTGTTGGAATTGGAGAAAAGTATGAAGAAGTTGAGTCGTTATTGAAACTTTGGTCAAATGATGTTAGAACCCTTGGTTTATGGGGCATGGGAGGCATAGGAAAGACCACCCTAGCTAAATATTTATATGCTAAACTGTGTTCTCAATTTGATCGGCATTGCTTAATTGAAAATATAAGGGAAGAACCAAACTGGAGTGGACTCAAGTCTGTGCGTAACAAACTTTTTTCTTCATTGTTGGAGCTTGGTCTTGATGCACTTTATGTAGAAACTCCAACTTACAAAAGAAGACTTGCACTTGAAAGAAGTCTCATTGTGTTGGATGGTGTGGAAACTTTAGAGCAAGCAAAAAATGTTAACATAGGTAATAACTTCTTAGGACCTGGTAGTAGAGTCATTATCACATCTAGAGATAAGCACGTATTTAGTCAGTTTCATGAATGTGAAATATATGAGGTTATGAGACTGAACAAATATGAATCTTTTCAATTATTCTGTTTGAATGCCTTTGAAGAAAAACTTCCCAAAGATGGATATGAGCATCTATCAGAAATGGCAATTGAATATTGCGGAGGTAATCCCCTAGCTTTAGAAGTTTTAGGCGCACACTTTCGTACAAAAAGTACAGAAGTGTGGGAAAGTGAATTGGAGAAGCTCAAAAAGATTCCCAATGGGAGAATTCATGATGTGTTAAAATTGGGTTTCGATGAATTAGATCCTACTCAAAAAGACATATTTCTAGACATTGCATGCACCTCCTTAAGACCAAGAATTTATTATTCGACTGATATTCCAGCCATGTTTATATGGGATGCTTGCCATTTCTTTGCGGAAAGTGGATTAGAAGTACTTCGACATAAAGCACTTATATCTAAAGATAGTATAATACGACATAAAGCACTTATATGTATAGATGGTATAATGCATGGTTTGTTAGAAGAAATGGGAAAAGAGATTGTTAAGAAAGAATCTCCTAAAGCTCCAGGAAGAAGAATCCGATTGTGGGATTCTAATGAAGTGTATGATGTATTGAAATATAAAATGGTAATAAATTGTATATGAAAATGCATGAAATATAAGATGAGTATGTAAGTGGCCATTTTCTAATCATTATTCTAAATTTTTTTTAGGGAACTGAAGTTGTTGAAGCTATACATTTTAATGCTTATGAACTTGGGGATTTATACTTGAGCTCTGATTGTTTTAAGGGCATGACCAATTTAAGATATCTTCGTATCGATATGGATCTAGAAAGTAGACTAGAAAGTAGACTACATCTCCATGAAGGTTTAGAGTGGTTGTCTGATAATTTGAGGTATTTTTATTGGAAATCATTCCCACTTGAGTCTTTGCCATCAACGTTTTGTGGAAAATGGCTTGTACAACTTATAATGCAGTATAGCAAGGTTAAAAAGCTTTGGGATGGAATCCAGGTACAATTTAATTAACGTATTTGTTAGTTTGTATAGGTGTATTTGCTTAGATTAAGCCTGATATGATTATGAGTTTATGTTAATGATGTCTCAGTAATGTGATGTTTCTTCTCTTATACAGAGGCTTGATAATTTAATGGTTCTTGATCTTACTTACTCCAGAGACCTGATTGAAATTCCAGACTTATCAAAGGCTCCAAATCTTCAAACAGTAATCCTTTTTGGTTGTGAGAGTCTCTGTCAACTCCATCCATCCATTTTCAGTGCCCCCAAGCTTATAGAACTAGAATTAGGTGGATGCAAAAAGATTGAAAGCCTGAAAACTAAGATTCATTCAAAATCTTTGCGAAAACTCCATCTCCGTAGATGTTCATCTCTAGTAGAATTTTCAGTGACATCAGAAGAAATGACGGAGTTGTCCTTAGATGGCACTGCTGTACAGGAATTTCCATCATCCATGTGGAATAATAGTAAACTCACTACTCTCTCTCTATTGGATTGCGAGAAGCTTAATATTGTTGGGAAGAAGTTACCAAATGATATAGGATTGGTGTTTCTTAAAGAGTTGTGGTTGTCGAGAAGCACACAAATCAATACATCGAATCTCGGGTTCATTCTTGAAGGGACACCATCTTTAGAAAAACTAGACGTGACAGGGTGCTGCAACATAGAAACTCTCCCCGACAACATCCAAAACAATTCAATGTTGAAAACTCTTAAGTTAAGTGAATGCTCGAAACTTAAGTCCATACCAAAGCTTCCACCATTCTTGCAAACTCTTGAGATAGATGAATGCAGGAAACTCAAGTCCCTACCAAAGGTTCCGTCATCCTTGGAAAAGTTGACAGCCAGGAATTGCATTCATCTGGACACTGACTCAAATAAACACCTAATGCTTGAGAAAATGTTACACAGACACAACACCGATTACGAGATTACAAGAACGTGTTTCCTTCCTGGAGCCGAAGTTCCTAGAGAGTTTGATTTTCGTACAACAGAGGCTTCAATAGTTATCCCTCCTATTCCAAAATCTGGCTTGTTTTGTTTAGTCTATTATATCATCCTCTCAGGGGATATCTATAACCTTGTTTGTACTATCCATGATTTCGCCGAAAAAGTTGGGGAATATGATGTATCTCTAGAAGAGAGAGGGACATTACTTTCAGATCATCTATTAATAAGCTGTTATTTTAATGACTCTGAATTGGAGAGGGTGGGGAGTCAAAACGAAGGTGATCATTACACCCTTTCATTTGAATTCAAACATAGTGACCAAACTGACCATTTCGGATATTTTGACCGTAGAGAGAAAGTAAGGTCAACAAAGGGGATCAAGGGTTGTGGGGTCATCCCTGTATATGGCTTGGAAAATAGTTTGGAGTTTTATGGTAAAAGCAACCGTAGAGTTGAAATTGTTGAGTTACCACCCATTGTTCAAGTCTCTGATGATTCTGATCAATATTCTAGATGCTCTACAGATGAAGATGAAGAAAACCCGACAGAAGAGGACTTGAATGATAAATCTTCTTGTGAATGTTCAATAGGTATCAATATTCTCCCACTTTCTACTTATGAATTCCATATTTATTTATTTTTTACTTAATCTTATCTTCAAACCACAAATGCAATTACTCCATTTTGATTCTCTTTTTTTTTTTTTTTGGAATTGGTTTTAGTTTTTATTGTCTCCACTTTTTATTGGATAGCTGTCGTCTCATTTTCACCATAAATTTGAATTGAGATGACATCATTTAATTATGAGGCACCCAACTCTTGCAGCATGCATGAATTTTCTTTATACTTAAAAACACCTTAAAATGACAACAAGTTTAAAAATTCTTCAAATAATTCTTTGAAAAACTATCTCTGATAAATTTACAATAACATTGTGTTGAAACAATACATTGTACAGGTCTTTTGTTGAAGCACGTGTTAGAAGAATCAAAACGTCTATTTCTCTTGTTTCTCAACCGAAGATAAGACACCATCAAACCTTTCATTCAGAAGTATCTCATGATGTGGTGGATTGGCAACATAAAGCTGTGTGCTCGTGTCCTGTTTAGTTGTATTCAATTGTTGTGTCCTGTTTTTATTCATGATACTCTTATGCATTATAATGTTGCAAGTGTTGGGAAATAACCTTCCATAATTTCCCTCCTCCGTGAACTCAAAAATAGGGACTTGCGGAAACGTGAAAAATTAAGCAAAAATGACACAAAAAGATTTTAGCGTGGAAAACCTTCTCAATGTGAGAAAGGGAAAAACCACGGGACCCTTAGGCCTCTTAAAACATCCACTATAATAAAAATGGGAATACAACAACTTCACCCTTAGGTGGAACTCTCTACAAAGTATCTCTCAATTTGTAAGGAACACTCTCACAAATTGGCTCACTATTTCTCTCACAAGGAAAAACTCTCTAAAACAATTTTCTCTCTTGAGCAAGGCTCTATTTCTCTTGCTTCTTGTTTCTCTTGTGGTTGTATTTTGAATGCTTGCTCTTGGTCCTATTTATAGGAGAAGCAAGCCAAAAGGTCTTACATGCATGAAGACACTTGTTCTTTGCCTTTCATGCAAGACACCAAGTGTCCTTTGCCTTTCATGCAAAACACCAAGTGTTATTTTCCTTTCATGCAAAACACCAAATGTTATTTTTCTTTCATGCAAAACACCAAATGGCTGGACCCCACATTTCTCCCCCTCCAGCCATAGGGGAATGTTCTGGGTTAGTTTGGAGTTGCTGCTAATCCAGCAACTTGTTTGCAGAGCTCTATCTTCTCTTTTGGAAGAGGTTTTGTCATTATGTCTGCCCCATTCTCATTGGTATGAATTTTCTCTACTTTCAACAATTTACTCTCCAACACATCGCGGATCCAGTGATACCTTATGTCAATGTGTTTTGACCTTGAATGGTATGTCGAGTTCTTGCTGAGATGGATTGCGCTCTGATTGTCACAATAGAGAACATAAGTTTCTTGATTCTGACCTAACTCTTGCATGAACTTCTTCATCCACATGATCTCCTTACAGCCTTCAGTAATTGCTATGTATTCAGCTTCTGTGGTACTCAAAGCAATGCACTTTTGTAATCGTGATTGCCATGAGATAGCTCCCCCTGCAAAAGTAATCAAATACCCGGAAATAGATTTTCTTGAATCTACATCCCCTGCCATGTCTGCATCTACATACCCAGTGAGTAATTGCTTTTCATTGCCAAAGCACAAACACTGTTTGGCAGTTCCTCTTAGATACCTCAGTATCCATTTCACAGCATTCCAATGCTCCTTTCCTGGATTTGATAGGAATCTACTTACTACTCCAACAGCATAAGCAATGTCTGGTCTTGTGCAAACCATTGCATACATAAGGCTACCCACAGCTGAAGAATAGGGCACCTTGCTCATTTCTTCTTTTTCTTCTTCATTGCTTGGACACTGTGTCTTACTGAGTTTCAGATGACCAGGTAGTGGGACATGTACAGGTTTAGCATTATGCATGTTGAACCTCTCAAGGACTTTCTTGATATAATCTTCTTGTGACATCCACAACATTCTTTTGGGACGATCTCGAATGATTTTCATTCCAAGAATCTTCTTTACTGCACCCAAATCTTTCATGGCAAAAGATTTGCTCAGTGCATTCTTTAGAGCATCTATCTTTGTCTTGTCTTTCCCAACAATAAGCATATCATCAACATACAACAAAAGTATGATGGATTCACCATTATCATATTTCTTCACAAACACACAGTGGTCTGCAGAAGTCTTTTCAAATTTATGTTGGGTCATGAAGAGTTCAAACTTTTTGTACCATTGCCTTGGAGCTTGCTTCAACCCATATAGACTTTTCTTCAAGCGACACACAAGATGTTCTTTTCCTGGTTCTGCAAATCCTTCGGGTTGCTCCATGTATATCTCTTCCTCCAAGTCTCCATGTAAGAATGCTGTTTTAACATCAAGTTGCTCTATCTCCAAGTCTAGTGTTGCAGCTAGACCAAGGATTGCTCTTATGGATGTCATCTTCACCACTGGTGAGAATATCTCTTCGAAGTCTATACCTTTCTTCTGATGGCACCCCTTCACGACAATTCGTGCTTTGTATCTGGGGTTTGGGTTGTTCTCTTCAGACTTGAGTTTGAACACCCACTTATTTTTCAAAGCCCTTCTTCCCTTTGGTAATTTCACCAAGTCATATGTCTGGTTCTCATTCAGTGACTGTAATTCTTCTTGCATGGCTTGCATCCATTTGTCTTTGTCATCCGTCTCAATGGCTTCTATGAAGTTTTGAGGTTCTCCTTCATCGGTGAGAGTGACATACTCATCTGGGGAATATCTTCTTGATGGTTGTCTTACTCGCACGGATCTTCTCACTTGAGGTTCTTGGTCTCTCTGATCAGTATCTATCATTTGTTCTTCCTGCATTTCCTGATCTTCTTCTGTTTGGTCAGGTTGCTCCATATGATGGGGTTGTGCTGTCTGATCAGGTTCAATATCTCGTTGAGGAATCTCTCCCCCTGAGTTTTGTACCACAATGGTCTTTGACTTCTTAGATTGAATATCATTGATTGTTTGATCTTCATAAAATACCACATCTCTGCTTCGAACAATCTTCTTGTTTGCAGGATCCCACAGTCTAAAGCCAAGTTCATCTCTTGGAGAACCAAGGTATATACACTCCTTCGTCTTGGCATCGAGTTTTGCTCTTTCATCTTTAGGAATATGAACAAATGCCTTACACCCGAATACTTTCAATTGACCGTAAGAGGCTTTCTTTCCATACCATACTTCATTCGGTATCTCTCCATTTAACGGTCTTGAAGGAGACAAGTTTATTAGATCAATGGCAGTTCTCACTGCTTCACCCCAAAATGATTTGGGAAGTTTTGCATGAGAAAGCATGCTTCTGACTTTCTCTGCAATCGTTCTGTTCATTCTTTCAGCTACTCCATTCATTTGGGGAGTCTTCGGAGGTGTCCTCTCATGTCTTATCCCATGAGCTTTACAATATGCTTCAAATGGACCTAGGTATTCACCTCCATTGTCACTTCTTAAGCATTTCAACTTTCTTCCAGATGCTCGCTCTACAGAGGCGTGAAACTCCTTGAAAGCTTGTAGAACTTGATCTTTCTTCTTCAATGGATACACCCACACCTTTCTAGAGTGATCATCAATAAAGGTAACAAAGTATTGTGCGCCACCAAGAGACCTTTCAGATGTGGAGCAGACATCTGAGTGAACAAGATCTAGGATTTTCTTTCGTCTTCTTGCATCATCTGATCTTTGAAAAGATACTCTGTGTTGTTTGCCTGCTAGACAGTCTTCACATGATTCAAGTGGTTGTCCCTTGATATTTGAAAGATGATCTTTAGCAAGAATCTCTAAGCTTTTATCACTCATGTGGCCAAGTCGTTTATGCCACAATTCTTTGGTTGCGTCTTGAGAAACATTAGTCTCTCCCTTGTTTATCTTTCCCTGCATGATGTACAGGGAGCCTTCCTTTTTGCCACGAGCAAGTGTCATGCTCCCTTTGCTAAGCTTCCATCTACCATCGCCGAACTGGTTTATCATCCCTAGGTCATCCAACTTTCCTGCTGATATAAGGTTTAGACGCATCTCTGGTACATGTCTTACTTCCTTCAACACAAGCTTATTTCCATTGTCTGTGATCATAGTCACTTCACCAATACCAACAATCTTGCTTGTGACGTGGTTTCCCATCTTCACCATACCAAAATCTCCTCTTTGGTATGATGAGAATAATTCTTCATGAGGTGTAACGTGGAAAGATGCTCCGGTGTCAATTATCCAAGTGCAATTATCGAATGCAACATTTAGATAGTTGACATCTCCAAAAAGGAAAATATCCTCGTTGTTCGAGGCTACTGCAGTTGTGGCTCCTTCTTCCTTATTCTTCTTTGGATTTATTAAATCTGGACGGACTTTTCCAGCCTGTTGATCTCTCTTCAAGAATCTGCACTCAGGTCTTCTATGGCCCGATTTGCCACAATAATAACAGCTTACTCTTGTGCGAGACTTGGATCTAGCTTGTGATCTCCCACGACCTCCTCTTTCATGATTCTTACTCCTTCCTCTGTTATCAACAATGTTGGCTTCGAACTGGTTGTTGAAGCCTCTTTCCCTCCGTCTTGATTCTTCATTTAGCAAGGAATCTGTGACAGAATCCAAGACAAGTTTTCCGTCTGGAGCAGAGTTACTAAGAGTGACAACTAGAGTGTCCCAACTCTCAGGTAGAGAACTTAGGAGCAGAAGAGTTTGCAACTCATCATCTATCTTCATGTCAGCTTTCGTCAGCTGGTTCACGATACCTTTGAAGGTATTCAAGTGCTCGATCATATTTTGGCCATCTGAGTACTCCAATTTCACCAGTCGTCTGACAAGGTGTGCTTTATTTCTCGGTGTCTTCTTTTGAATCAAGGATTCAAGTTTGGTCCACAACTCATACGCATTTGTATAAGTTGACACATGCTCGAATAGACTCCTATCTATGTATTTTCTGATCATGGCAACTGCCTTCCGATTTTGGAGCTCCCACTCGTTATCTTTCTTCTCTGTTGGCTTATCCTTTTGAGAGATTGGCTCATGCAAATCTTTGCAATATAGGTGGTCTTCCATCATCGGCTTCCAATAGGTATAATTATCAGCGGTCAGCTTGAACATATCTCCTTCATAACTGATAGAACCATCCATTTTTGAGAACACGGGAAAGTAGTTCTTTTAGCTAGGAGATTTTGTAAATAGTGTCGTACACGGGAAAAGTTACCGTGGTTTATGAATAGTGCAACTAGGAAGTTCCCAGGAAAGAGAGGTGGGTCAATATTGACGCGCTTAAATACCAAGTCTTTCCTTAGCCAGAACTTACAAAGACACACTTTCACAATACTACGATTTAATTCCAACAAGAATATTTCTTTTCTGATGTGGAAGATCAAACAATGTTGCAACCACAGAGCATACTAAGAACTTTCTTACGAGTACAACACCGTAGTTACCCAGAACTCACACAGAGCTCTGATACCACTGTTGGGAAATAACCTTCCATAATTTCCCTCCTCCGTGAACTCAAAAATAGGGACTTGCGGAAACGTGAAAAATTAAGCAAAAATGACACAAAAAGATTTTAGCGTGGAAAACCTTCTCAATGTGAGAAAGGGAAAAACCACGGGACCCTTAGGCTTCTTAAAACATCCACTATAATAAAAATGGGAATACAACAACTTCACCCTTAGGTGGAACTCTCTACAAAGTATCTCTCAATTTGTAAGGAACACTCTCACAAATTGGCTCACTATTTCTCTCACAAGGAAAAACTCTCTAAAACAATTTTCTCTCTTGAGCAAGGCTCTATTTCTCTTGCTTCTTGTTTCTCTTGTGGTTGTATTTTGAATGCTTGCTCTTGGTCCTATTTATAGGAGAAGCAAGCCAAAAGGTCTTACATGCATGAAGACACTTGTTCTTTGCCTTTCATGCAAGACACCAAGTGTCCTTTGCCTTTCATGCAAAACACCAAGTGTTATTTTCCTTTCATGCAAAACACCAAATGTTATTTTCCTTTCATGCAAAACACCAAATGGCTGGACCCCACAGCAAGTTGCGACATTTAGCAATAAAAGCGCTCAAATTGTTTAGAATTTTATTCAGTCGTGATTAAGTGTTCACTATGATCACAATGTGTATGATGGTCATGAATAACTTTAAAACGTTTGTTTCTCTTGCTTTCCAAGCAAAAATGACAAGACAGTATCAATTTTCGGTAACAAGTTCCTTCAATGGCAAGAATCATTTTTATGAAAAGGTTCAAAAACCAAAGAAAATTACATGTTTATACTACTGAAATTGTCAAGATACCAGATTACAACATTTTTCTATTCTAGTGTTGAATCTCATAATTGCATTAGAAAGATAAACATGATCTAATACTTGGTAAGGTTTGTAGTCAACCCGAATCCAAATGGAAATAAAGGATCATAATGTTTATCACCAACATTCATTGGTAGCTTCTGTCTTGAACCGCGTCCTTCCCAAGTTGCTGGTGAATGCAAAGTTGCCGTAGAGAACTTCTGCAACACCTTGGCCTTCAGTGCCAGTAAGTCATGCAGCTACTACAAGTGCATCAATTTTTTTATAGATATGGCTGAATCAAAACCTGGTGCCCTGACGCCCAGTGACGAGAACAACTACACATTGAATATAGGCACATACATTGGTGATGGTGCTCAGTACTTTTCCACAAATGAATTAAATGTAAAAGCACTTAAAACGAAAGCAAATAATACTAAAAAACATGCAATGACGAGCTGTCATTAGGCTCTGTTCCCAAATTGCACGAGAAACTTCCAGGATAATTGGCCAAGTGATCTTGAGAAATAGCTCAAGACGCCGACAATATGCCCCTCTCCGAGCCGTCTGTGTTGATTACCGTCCAGCCAATTGTATGTCTCTTCTAGAAAACTATTGTGATCTTAGGTGTTTTCCTGAACTCTGGCTCGATTCAAAGCTTGCGAAGCATCTTCAACTCATTTTGATTGATTGACACCTGGACTTTAAAGATGTGTGTGCTCATCTATATGAAAGCGACGAACTTGCAGTTAATATTCTTTTGTTTGTGTTGATTCATTATGAGTGCATGTGTTTGTGGTGCATAAAATATCTTGAAAGTATTCTAGAGTATTTTTCAATATTTGATTAAGAGTTGTGTGCATTGTCTCACCTTCTCTGATCATTGTAATTTTCTTTCTTGTACTTTTAACCTTTGTCAATTTGGGAAAGTATGTTGTATTTCTGTTTCCCAGTATGAAATGATTGTTTCTTGTTTTTTCTGTCCAAAACTGATTATAAGCTTTGAGGGCATTATTTAACTTGACTTGTGTTGAAATGATGTGCAGGTTCAGTGCCTTATTATTATGTGTCATGAACTACCTCCAAGTTTGAAGTTGGTGTCTCTACATCTGTGTTATGAATATGATGAGGTTGTTCTTTATTGCATGTAGTGATGCTTTCTCTGTCTTTTTCCATATTTGAAAGTGGAGGCTATCTATTTGAATGGTTCTTTGGTTGTGTTCCCCTTTAGATATCAGTTTCTTCTTAGGAGCATGTTGTTTCATGTGGAGTATTGTGTAGTTCAAGTCTGAGTGTTTCTTCCTCTTCTAATGGTTGTTTGTGCTATATCTATGTTTTGATTCAACTTAGCATAGATAATTTCCTGATTTTTTCTTGCTCTTGTATATGTAAAATTTCTTGATCTTCTTTGTCAATCCTATTGTCATGTGCCACCTATGTCTTCTCAATACTATGTGTTTTTCTTTGTACATGTTACACTGAGTTAATTTGGTTGTCTTTGATGGTTGGTAACTCTTGTAAGTGCTCTGTAATTTTAACAATTGCACCAATTTTGTCCGGATAAATAAGAAATATCAAAAAAATATAATAATTTTATTACATCCTTCTATCAAAATATCAAAAACAAATCAATTTTATTCTTTGTTTTAACTCATAACTACATTTACCATTATTTTTATCTTTATCATAAAATCTAAAAAAAAATTATTTACTTACACTTGTACTGTTTGATAACAAAAATAACGTGGGTTAAATGTATGGGTATTCCCTGCCACGTATGGAACAGTGGTTTCTTCAAAGCTATTGCGGGTAAGGCGGGCTCCTTTATTCGTTGTGATGTTGCTTCTGAAGAGAAGGTATTCTTCGACGTAGCGAGAATCCTGGTGAGTACAAAACTTGAGGCTATGTTTTCTGTCCGGCTGGCTGTAGACATCAATGGGATAGTTTTCAATATCACATTGGTAGAAGACTCTTCTGGTCTAAACGGTTCGACTTCTCCAGATGGTAAGTATGATAGTTGTTTACCGGAGACTTCAGATTCTTCCTCCGATGGTGGTGGTGGGTGGGGGTCCTCCGATGAGGGCTATGATGATGACTGTAGTCTGCCTAGTGTCCAGGTGGAGGAGTCTGACTTTCCTTCTGAGGGAAGGGATTCTGCGGTTGGGAACAGTGAAGAAGCAGATGTATCACCTAAGTGTGATAATTTGGAGGTCTGTAGGGATGAAAAAAACTTGTATGAAAACGCACCTAAATCCTTGTTGTTAGGAACAACTAATGAAAAAAGAGAAAAAATTTAATTGGTTGTTTGTAAATACAGATGTTATGTTTGTTCCTATGCAAGTATTTTTCGTAGGGCTGTGAGAGGTGATACTCCCGAGATTTTTGTTGACTTATCTATAAAGGCTAATCTTGGAACGGTGCATATTAGAGGTGGACAATCGGTCGGGTTCGGTCGGTTTCGGGTTCAAAACTTAAATCCAACGTAAACTACGGTTTTAGTTTTATGGCCCAATTTCGACCGATTAAATTTCGGTTTTCGTCGGATTCGATTAAGTCGGTTTATCGGTTAAGTCGGGTCAGTTTAGTCGGTTTAATATTTATTAGAATAATCCTATATAAATGACTATTTTTTAAATTTATTATAAAAAATATCAAATTTTTGGAATAGAACCATATTTTTTATTATTTAAAAAAATTATTATTAAGGTATAATATTTTCAAAATTATTTGATATTAATTTTGATCATTATCATATTTTAAACCATAAACTAAATAAAACTTAAAATTTTATATTACATGTCTTATATTTTTTAGAGTATATAATACCATCATTAAATTATAAAAATGATAACATTCTCAAACATCATAAATCTCATTTTTATAGTGAGTCGGTCATATAGTAATAAAAATAAATAAAATATATATATTATTTAAGTTCGGTCGGTTTCGGTTTTCGTCGGGTCCAAAATAAACATCTGAGCCCGACTGAAGCAACCCTATATTATTCAAATTAAGCAACCGAATCAACTCGACACCCGACCCGACCCGACCCATTTGCACCAAAAAGACAATGGGTCGGTCGGTTTCAATCGGTCGACTCAAATTTGTCCACCCCTAGTACAAATGGAAGCTGGCGTGGAGGATTTCGAGGGTCCATTTAATGTTGAGGTATGGTCACTTATCGAGGTTAATCTTGGATGTGACGTGTTAGGGGCTCTTGATGGGAAACATAAATCTTTAGTCTTAGATTTGTCCCATTCAAATTGTAAGGATAATCCTATTGGGCAGTCTGGTGACTTGGGCTTAGATTTGTCTCGTTCTGACCCTACCCCGGGTCCTTTGAATGGGCCTTTGGTTCAAGTTGTTAAGCCCAAGAGTAGGAAAAAGGTTCTTGTTAGCGACATATACGACAAGATCAAGATTCCATACGCACCTTTGTTCTACTATTCTCTGATCCTATCGTCTACAGCTAATTCTTTGGGACATACCGTTTCTGCTTCAGGAGGTGTGTCTTCGCATGATTTTGGGTTTAAGGATGGGGATCTTTCTTGTTCTTCGGGGAGGTTTGGTTCTGGGTATGAGTCTATTAACGACTCAGATATTGGTAGAAGTAATTTCAGGTGCAAGATGTATTTGGATAAGTTGCCAATCAAAGTTTGGGAAAAGATCAAGATGTTGGGTATTGAGGGTGAAGAGGACAATGAAGTGTTCGAAGGGATTGTGAGAGATATGGAAAACAGGGATAGTCGCTTGTTTGAATTGAAGAAGGGTGTAGAAACTAGGGTTCTATGATCCTTGTTTCCTATAATGTTTGTGGGTGTGGTAAGATCCTTAAGAGGAGGAGAATTAATAAATTGCTTGTTAAGGGTCTTGCTGATTTGTGTTTGCTCCAGGAAAATAAAATTCGAAAGTTGGAGTGTAGTGTTGTTAGAAGCTTGTGGGGTAGCGATGATTTTGAGTGGTCGGCTCGTAATTCGGAGGGTCAATCTGGAGGGATTTTGACCATTTCGAAGAAAGGTGTGTTCACTCATGTTTCTACTTTTAAAGGGAAAGGATTTCTGGGTACTAATTTGGTTTGGAGAGATACTAATTTAGTTGTTGTCAATATTTACTCCCCGTGTGGTCTGGCGGATAAGCGGGTTATGTGGTCTGAAATCATTGAGTGCAAGAGGAGGATGCCTGCTAGTAGGTGGATCATAGGCGGAGATTTTAATGCTGTGAAATCGAGTGAGGAAAGGAAGGGTAGAGGTAGTCCTTTGTTTACTGAAATTTTGGACTTCAATGCTTTCATTGAAGGTATGGATCTGTGGACCTTCCGGTCGTGGGTAACCGTTTCACTTGGTTCAACTTCAACGGTAAGTGTTGTAATAGACTTGATCGGTTCTTAATAGAAGAGGAGCTTGTGGATCTGTGGGAGTTGATGTCTCAGTTTGTTGGCGAGCGTGATGTTTCGGACCATCGTCCTGTGTGGTTGAAGTCTAACAGAATTGGGGCCCTAAACCGTTTAGGTTTTTTAATGCTTGGATTGAACATAAGGATTTTCTAGCCTTTGTTAAAGATTCGTGGTTTTCGTCGCCTGCTCATGGATCCCCTTCTTTCGTCCTTAAAGAGAAGTTTATGGTGCTCAAAGAGAAATTGAGATGGTGGAATGTTAATGTCTTCGGGTGGATAGATTTGAAGATCGGGGATAGTGTTCAGAATCTTAATGGAATTGAGATGGACATATCTGAGAGTTATGATTGTGTTTCTGATGATGTTCTGGCCAGTAGATTGATTATTCAAGACGAATTCTGGAGGAATCTCAGGATCAAAGAAAGTATGTTGTTCCAAAAGTCTAGGTTGAGATGGAATTTGGAGGGTGATGGAAACACTAGGCTTTTTCATGCCTCTTTGAAACACCGTATTAGACAGAATGCCATTACGGCCATTCGTGTTGATGATTCTCTGTTAATGGACCTGGGGGATATTAAGGATGCAACTATAAAGTTCTTTAAAGGGAAGTTTGAGTGTTCCAATTCTGTTAGGCCGAAGCTGTCTTTTCTTGACTGTGCGAAGCTTAGTCTAGAGGAGAGGGATGGTATTGAAGATGACTTCACAGTTGAGGACATCCGCGAGGTTATATTCAAGTGTGATGGTAACAAGTCCCCCGGCACGGATTGGTACTCATTTCTTTTTCTCAAACACTGCTGGGAGGTTGTTGGAAATGATTTTACTGCTTGTGTTCTGGAGTTCTTTAGGACAGGTTTTTTGCCTAAAGTTTTCGTCTCATCTTTTATTCGTTGGTGCCCAAGGTGGAAAATCCTCAATGCTTCGAGGAGCTTAGGCCTATTAGTCTTGTGGGGTGTGTGTCGAAAGTCATTACGAAGCTTATGTCTAATAGGTTGAGTAGAGTGATTAATAAGCTCGTCTCGTCCTCCCAATCGGCGTTCATCCCAGGAAGACATCTTCATGATGGTGTGCTGGTAGCAAATGAGATTCTTGATTTGGTGAAGAGAGAGAAGAAAAGTTTTATGATGTTTAAAGTCGACTTCGCTCAAGCTTATGATTGTGTCGAGTGGGAGTTTCTTGATAGTGTTCTTGTTGCTATGGGGTTTGGGTCTAAGTGGTTGAGTTGGATGAAAGGGGTAGTTTATAATAATCATCTGTCAGTTTTGATTAATGGCAGCCCGACGAAGGATTTCAAGGCGTCTAGAGGTTTGAAGCAAGGAGTCCCATTGTCGCCGCTTCTTTTCGCTTTAGTTGTGGAAGGTTTGGCTATTATGGTTAGGAGAGCTTCTTTATTGAACTTTTTGTCCGAGTTCAAGATCAATGAGTCCGATTCTATTAACTTGCTTCAATTCGCGGACGACACTCTTCTTATTTGTGATGGTGGCAGTTCTAACTTGAGGACGGTTAAAGCGATTTTGCCTGGTTTTGAGATGGTGTCGGGGCTCAAAATCAATTTTGCGAAAAGCTGTGTGTATGGAGTTGGATTGGAGCGGGATTTCTTGCAGGCTGTTGGCAGATTCCTATTCTGCAAAATATGTATCATTCCATTTAAATTCTTGGGCATAGTTGTTGGTGGGAACCATAGAAGAATTGATTTCTGGAAACTGGTTATCTCTTGTTTGAAGAGTAGATTGTCGTCTTGGATCGGGAGGAGTCTTTCGATAGGAGGGAGAGTTATTTTGTTGAATTCGGTTCTAATTAATTTGCCTATCCACCTTATATCTTTCTTCAAAATGCCTAGGCAAGTTGTAAAAATGTTTATAGCGATCCAAAGAAGGTTTCTTTGGTCTGGATCATTTTCGAAGCCTTGTATTGCTTGTGTTAGTTGGAAAATACTTTTTTTTACCAATGGATAGAGGAGGATTAGGGATTAAACATGTGGAATTCTTTAATAAGGCTCTGTTAGCAAAGTGGTTGTGGAATTTCATTCAGTCGGGTACCGAAATTTGGCGGCCTCTTTTGCTGTCCCGATATGGAAATTTGTTTAATAGGGTGTTGTTAGCTACTGATTCTGGATTCCTGTCCAAGGATTCATTATGGTTGAGGGACGTAATTGCTGCTGGTGTCATTTCCGAGACTGCCTGCTTCAACAGTTTTCTTACTCCTATTGTGGGTGATGGTGTGATGGTTCCATTCTGGACTGCTAAATGGATAGGTAATATTCCTTTGTACATTCTCTTTCGTGATCTTTTTGAAGTGTGGGTGCTGGCTGATATGGGGGAGTGGATTGACGGTAACTGGTGCTGGCTGTTTTTGTTTCATGATTACTCTGCATATGACAACAGGAATTAGGACTTGTTGGAGCTGTCATCGTTGCTGCAGTTTGTGAGCCTGCGGGCTGGCAGTGTTGATAGTTGGAATTGGACATTAGATGATAGCAGAAAGTTCACTGCTAATTCTTTTTATAACTTCGCGATTGGTACAGTATTTCGCATTGACGATCTCTCGCCTGACTCAAACAACACGGGAACATTAAGTTCAGATACTCAAGTGAATATTAAGCCTAAATCTATCTCTAGCATCTAGAACCTAATAGAACTCCTTCCCTTATCAAAAGGTTATTTGTGATGTTTATCTCTGACATAACACAAATTCAATATAAATGCAAAAAGATCAAGGAAAGCACAAGATTGATTTGTAAAGAAAGCTTCATACAACACCTTGAGTAATAAATATACATATAATCAAGGTAAAGTTACATACAAACTCACAAAAAATGGAAACTACAAAGGGAAGAGAGAAGAGGAATCAAACATCTCCCGCGGTGTCAAACACGATTGAAGAATCATCCACCCCAATCATCGAGTTGCAACCTCCATTGATGCTTTTCCAAGCTAATCCTATGAAGAAAAGAAGATTTGATGAATTGGAACCAAAAATATCCAACCCATACTAAAAAAATAGTGTTTTTGACCCTTATAACATGTTTCTGTCCTGCAAGCTTCGCCCGGTGAAGTCCGGGTTCGCCCGGCGGAAGAGGCGGTTTATTTCTGTAAGTTTTAACAAGTTTCTGTCTGTCTGGCTCACTGCTGTTTCTCCGAGCGAAGCAGAGGCGAAAGTTGACAGACAGATTTTTCTGTTTTGTTGTTTTGGCCATAACTTTCAAACCGTAACTCCTTTTTTGTCCGGTTCGAAGCATTGGAAAGATTATTCAACGCTCTTTATGAATATGACAAGATATCCTTGCTTGAATACCGGTAAAAATAAATGGAAAACAATTAAACTCAATTATATTTACACGATAACGCAATATATACACTATAACGTAAACTAAACGTATTTACAAACAAAGCGGGGTTTTATTAACAAAAAGAACTCATAAGTGCCACAAAACTATTACTCAAAATAACGACATTTTTGCACTTATCAGGTATCGTGTCTTCCATCCATGATAAAGTGTGCGTTTTGTGTTTCTTGGAATCCGAGGATACCTCGCACGTTTTATGTTCTTGTCCTAAAGTTCAATTAGTTTGGGCTAAAGTTTTAAATTGGGTTGACTTACCTTGGTTTAGTGGGAGTAATTGTTGCGAGCATGCTATGATGTGGTTTTTGGAGATGAAAGGAAGGTGCAAGGGCCAATTGAACTGTTCAATATGGTTTATAACTTGTTGGGTCATTTGGAGCGCGAGGAATAATATTCTATTCAATGATGAAGTTTGTAATATTGAGGCTATTTTTCATCGTGTTATCTTGTTATCTTGGCGTTGGTTAGCGAAAACGAAATTTTGTAGAATTTGTAGTTTGTATGATTGGACCTTATTCCTGATGGACTTCTTGTAGTTGTCCTTTTATTGGCTTTTTTGTGCGTGTTGTATTTTGTTCGGGTCGGAGAATCCCTTTTTCTCCCTTAATGATATTTCATTGCTTATAAAAAAAACAAAAAACAATATTTGTCTTAAAAAAATAGGGGATTATTTTTTCCACCCTTAGGGAAGCTCTCACACCATCGTGAAAAAGTCACAACTGTCCTTAGCTTCTGGAGATGCATCTCCCCTCTTTTTACACACTTCTCAATGCAAATTGATGAGATCTCTGGAATATGCTATATTAGTTTAAACCATTAATAACCAGGAACAATAGCAGAATAATGAAAAAAACAACATAAATTAATATCAAAATAAACATTACATAGATAATCGTCAACGTTAACATAAATTTAACATTACATTTAATTATAAACAGGAGGTTTAGAACGTTGCAACATCAATTAAATATCTTTGGTCGATCATGCAATCGTTGCATCCACTTCAACCAGACCCTTTGTTGAGTAACAGTAAATTGTACTCCACATAACCATTAAATCATCATACATCTTCAGTTTAAGCATGGTGAAACGTATCTTCCCTTCATTGTCATTCAAGGGTGAACGATACTTGAGCTTGACAACTCTTCAATTTTCTTGATATCACAAAAGTGTATTTAGTTTCGATTTCAGATCAACGAGAAGTATGTCCTCGGAAACCCTAAATTGAAGTGGGGAATTTGCGCCATTGAAATGCACAAATGCAAGATGGGGATATGTATTCATTCTGGTTTTTGTAAAGAACATGGAATGAGAGACCCCTATTTATACTAGTTGTAGATCAATGTGGACCTTTGAAACCATATTCTTTCATCAGTACATATTTCAGATACGCATATCCGGATACGCCCTAATTTTTTAATACATAAAAAGAAACCCTAATGGGTTTTTAATCCAAAACAAGAATAAAATAGAAAAAGAAACCCTAATGGGCTTTTAATCCAAAACAGAAATTAAATAGAAAATTGTAGAAAATATTAAAATGTTGTATTCGGGCCTGAAACAAACTCAGATGGCTTAAAAGACCCATATGTCACTACAAAGCAATGTTTTAGACTCATGAGTCGATTCTCTATCTGGAAAGGTATAAAAATAGTCATTCTGATATCGGATACCAAACCTGCACAATTTCTATCGAACCCTTCTAACGCGTGACTTCTTCTATGATACGCGTATACAACCTTACTACATCAGTTTCCTCCACCTCTGAAGAACTCGACCCCGAATTCTCTTCTTGATAAAGAGTCTCATCTGCTCGATGCTCATGAATGTCAGCAACATTGAAAGTATTGCATATATTCATGGAATCCGGGAGAGCTACCATATAAGCATTATCATTGATCTTTTGGGTCACTTTGAACGGGCCATACTTGCATGGTTGCAGCTTGCTATAAATACCAAATGGAAACCTCTCCTTAGGAAGAAACACCATCATATCGTCTCCCACATTTAAAACTTTAACTTTTCCACGTTTATCTCGCATAGGAGGTAAATTGCTTGGTATTTCATTTGCGGTCAACTCCTTGAAATCCTCTTGGATCCCTAACACTTCTTTTGGAATTTTTGTTTCCTCGTTTACATCATTCATCACCCTTTTAATCACCACTGGACATAAAATACATTTTCTTTAACAATATCATCAAGCTCCTTTTCACTTTGCTTCATCACCAAGAAACTAGACTTCTTGGCTCATGGATTCTTATCAAAGTGCAAAACAAGAGCCATAACAATTTTATGTGTGCCCCGTGTAAACATCATCACGTTATCCAGTCCTCAAATGTGATATCATTATCAAATTGCCAAGGCCTACCAAGTAAAATATGACAAACATCCATAACAAGAACATCACAAGGTGTATTTAACAAAATATTAAACTAGGTTTTAGAGATAAAAGAGGGTTAATGGAGCTTTTGAAGGAATAATATGTAAAGTGAGAGCTTTTGGAGAAAAAGAAGGCTATGGCTTGGAGAGGGAAGAACTCAAACCACTAACCTTAATCAAAGTTAAAAATTTTCTACTAGGAATCTGAGGTAGGGGGAATTGCTTCGTATATTGGTGTGATTGATGAAGGATAGTGATGACTCCTTAATCCTCTAGATTTTCTCCTATTTTACCATTGTTGGTTGTGTGTAAATTATTTATTATGAATATATATATATATATATATATATATATATATATATATATATATATATATATATATATAATTTGTTTTAGTGGATGTTATTGTGTGAAATTCGTGTATTGTATTGTGTTAAACTGATGCATGATGAAAGCATATGAAATCTGCAAATTGTTGTTGTTAATTGATGTGTTTGAGTTTTCAAGAGTATGATCTTAATTCATGAAAAATTAGTGAAATTAATTGTGACTCTATTTGAAATTAACGTGTATATGTGTTATAAGTTGTGTATGATTCCTTTATGGTCAATTTGAGTGTTATGGGTGACAAATCAAAGCTTTGATGGAGCTCCAATGGTGGAATTACATTTCTAATTTTTGCAAGTCTGAACGATCTCGCTCAACGAGGGGGGTTTCGCTTAGCGAGCTACTATGTTCGCTTAGCGAGCATGATAGAGGAAGGGTTTTGGTTTTCTATGAGCCTCGCTTAACGAGCGATCCGCCACTCAGTGGGAGCTCTCTTAGCGAGCTACTGGGTTCTCTTAGCGAGGATGACAATACATAAGTGCATCATATCGAGTTTATTCGTGTGCCAGTGTGATATTTTGATGATTAATGGATGTTTTTATGTATTATTGAAATCATGTGAAGTGTTATGATTGATTGCTTGATTATATGGTGATTAATTATGTATTATTGACTTGATGGTAAATAGTTCAAAAGGGGAGACTATTTGTATGCTTGTGTGCATTGTTGTTATGATTGTTGAGTAGTAGTTCAGAGAGGGGAATTACTTTTTTTTGTCATTTCATGTTGATTGTGGTCTGAAGGGGAGTCGTAAGCATTGTTAATATTTTTGCATTAATTATGTATTGACATGCATCATTGTGTCGTGTCATTGAAAGAAACATGTTTCCTAGTTCAGAAGGGGGGACAAGTGGCTTGTCCCAAGCTCAGAAGGGGGGCTTGGAGCTCAGAAGGGGGGCTCATGGGTTCTGAAGGGGGACTCGGTTCCTGAGAGAACCAAACATTGAGTTGGTACCACATACATAGTGTCACGTATCGTGAGTTGCATTCCATATATGCGTATGTTGTTATGGAATAGGTGTGTGATTTTGATGATGTTGATTGTGTATTGAATGTATGATATGTCGTGTGTTTATCTACCTTTGCATTCTTTACACTGTTTTATATTGAAGTTTATTCTCACCCCTTTCGCTTTGTGTTGTCCACCATGGACATCATGCAAATGATAAGGAGTAGAGTTTTGTTGCTGTGAGTGGAAGATATCTTCTTGAAGCTTACCTTCGTTTATTTATCATTTTATCGCAATTTAGTGGTTTTAATGCTCCGATCTTGTAACATCAGTAACCGGGGCGTTTGTTATGTTTTGAGTTAATGTTGAATTACGTGGTTTAAAGTTTAATACTTTATTGGTGAAGTTTAATTTGAAGTTGTTAGTATGTTAATTCCACTACGTGTTGATAAATGTTTTGAAAGTGTGTTGTTTGGTTTTTTAGGTGACACCTTAACTTGTCGAGTAATTCTTTTCATATAAGTTTCGGGGTTTAGGGTTTTACAACAGTGGTATCAAAGCAGGTCGGTCCATCCGGCCAGGTTTTTGTTATTTTGTATGTTCCGTGGTACGCGACATGTGTGTGAAAAATTGTTGGTGCTCGTTTTTTATCTAACTGCCAGTCTGCAGAAGCGAAATTGAAACAAGTTCGGGGAGAAGCTTCATCTTTCTGAGATGTTCCAGGTGTGGAGGGTTGGTTCAGTGTATCGGTGATTACATGGGTGCAGGTGTTGTTGAGGCTGTGAAGTTTCTTGAATCAGAGGAGAGTACGAAGTTGAGTTTCATGACCGCGAGACGGGTAGGAATGTCTTTGAGAGAGAGTGTTCAAGTGTTCATGGTGTTTGTGTCCTTAAGAAGGGGGGGGGGGAGCGAGAAAATGATTATGGATCTACCTGTTGTGTTAGAGTTTCCTAAAGTATTTCCAGATGATATTAGTGATTTGCTGCAAGATCGCAATGTTGAGTTCACCATAGACTTAGTACCCGATACTAGTCATGTGTCGATGGCTCCATATAGAATGTCTTTTTCAGAGTTGAGTGAGCTGAAGAAACAATTGGAAGAGTTTCTTGAGAAAAAGTTTGTTTAACCGAGTGTTTCACCATGGGGAGCGTCGATGCTGCTAGTTAAGAAGAAAGATGGTAGCATGAGGTTGTGTGTTGACTATCGACAACTGAACAAAGTCACTATCAAGAATAAGTATCCTCTTCCGAGAATTGATGATTTGATGGATCCGTTAGTTAGTGCTTACGTATTCAATAAGATTAATTTGCAGTCAGGTTACCATCAGATTCATGTGAAACAAGAAGATATTCCAAAGATTGTGTTCAGAATGAGATATGGTAACTATGAGTATTCTATGATGTCGTTTGGTGTGTTTAACACACCAGGTGTCTTTATGGAATATATGAATAGGATTTTCCATCCTTATCTAAATCAGTTTGTGGTTGTGTTCATCATTTGAGTGCTATCTACAATCTTAACCGGGTTTTGAATGATGTCAAATGGGATTTTGCAAGATGTCAAATAAGGTAGTGAGTTTAGCATTTTTGTATATTGGACGGTGTCACCCCACATTTAGATGTTCACTTTCCTCCCTTAGCCTTATGATGCATAAGATGAATCCTTGAACATGTTTGAAAGGTCTTAGGATTGTCATAAACTTGGAAAAATCATGTTTGTGTGTCAAAATCATTGCACAAGCCAACCTATACGACTACAGGCCGACGTATGGAAGCATTTTCTTCACTACAGGTCGGCACATAAAATCTACAGGCCGGCTCCTACGCTTCAAGAACGAAGCCTGTAGCTTCTGCCCACAGGCTGTAATTCAGGTCGCCTCACAGGCCGGCCTAAAGACCTTAATAGGCTGACCTATTACCTTTACAGGCCGACCTATGTATGTTAAGTTTCCAAATTTCTTTTTGCTTCCTATGTTTTTTGCATTCTCTTTACCTTTGTCCATACATACATATATATACTCATACATGCATCTCATTCTTTCCAAGGGTTTTTCTTAGAGTAAAAAACCTAATAAAACCAGATTACAAAATTGCCCATCATCTTCATCCCTTCTTCTATGCATACGCATAATTGAACTACACATAATCATTTTTCGATTGGGTGACCATCTAGATTAGGTTTGATAACGTCCAATTAGGTTTGGTGTAACCGAGAATATTGGGTTGGGAATTTTGTGTGTTTCAAATAAGAAAACCAAGGTGGGGTTTTCCTTCAAGATCGGGTTTGATTTAAAGGTTTTGGACAAGATCACGTCAACACAGATTCGACCGAGTGAAGGCCTTGGGACAAGGTGGTTCCTTGCAAGGGAGTAGCGCGAGACGGTGAATTATTTTCGGGAATATTGGGTTTCAACAATTTGCGAGCCTGGTAGAATCGATGGATTGGAGACGCATTGTTAGTCAGTTGATCAAGCTTTGATCAAGCGTTTAGAGGTGGAAGAATCAACACAAAACAATAGGGTTTTTGGGGTTTGCATTCTTCATCTCTTGTATAAACATTTTTGCAAAGAAAAGGTTAATTGCAAGTATCTCAATTCAATTTCGGATTGAGGGCAGACGTACCCATAGCGAGGCCGATTAGGGAACTGCCTAAACAAATCTTGGTCTCTCTCTCTTTTATTTCTTTATTGCTTTTATTGTTGTTTTTGCAATTTATCGAGTTCATCATCATTTGATCAATTTGATTGGAAATTGTTTTTCGATTAGATTTTAAAGGTGTTGTTGTTGATATAATCATAATCTTTTTGATTGTGATTGGCTTTTAACATCAACAAAACAAATTAAATTTCCAATAGATATCGATTGCATATCAAGTGTTCGATAAATTGTTTGTGCGTGTTTTAATTGTGTTTTGGTTCATTGGATACGCAAGTTACGATAAATTTGTTTAATTGTGTTGTGGTTGAACATTTACGTTCATTATCATTCCGTTTGGTTTGTGATACATATATTGCTTTTCGATAGTAGGTTCGGATAGAGGACTCGATTCGGGTAGTTTTCCGTTGCACCACTCTTTTGAAAACAGATTTTTTAGCCAAACTTTTTGGTTGTAAAATTTGTGATCTATTCACCCCCCCTCTAGATCGAAGCCTATCGTCTAACAAGTGGCATCAAGAGTTCTGGTTCATTCCATGCTTGAGATACATTACAAAGAAGAATGGTTTCTGGACCTAAGGGTGTGTACGATAGAGCACCAATTTTCACCGGAGAAAATTATGGCTATTGGAAAGCACTTATGCGTATACATGTCAACTCCGTTGACAAAGGTATTTGGGATGCTATCCAAAATGGTCCAAAAGAAATAACTATGACCAATGAGGAAGGTGTCACATTGCCTAAACCGGAAGCACGATGGGATGCTAATGATTGGAAATTGTGGTCACATGATTGGAAAGTGAAAAACATTCTCACTTCCGCTTTGGGAGTTGATGAGTTTTATTGCGTTTCTCATTGTGAGACCGCCAAAGCTATGTGGGACGCATTAGAGATTGCCCATGAGGGTACTAATGATGTCAAACAAGCTAGGATCAACACGTTAAATCAAGTTTTTGAGATGTTCTGTATTGAGCATGGTGAAAACATTGTGAATATACAGAAATGTTCTCACATCTTATTAATCGATTAAATGCACTTGGTAATCCCGTGTCCAATGAACTTGCTACTAACAAAATTCTGAGATGTCTTTGTAAGGAATGGCAACCAAAGGTTACTGCTATTATAGAAGCAAATGATCTTAAGATGCTTGATCCTACAACTTTGTTTGGTAAATTGGAAGAGCACGAGCAAGAGCTTACAAACTTGTCAAAACACGAGAAGGAACAGGACGAGAGAAAGAATTAAAAAGGAAAAGACAAAGAAGAAGGGAATAAGTCCATTGCTCTAAAGACTACTACCGAAAGGCCCTCTCAAGATGAACAAAAGGATAGTGAACCTAAAGGTGACAACGATTCCGATGAAGAAGATATGGGACTGTTTATAAAGCAAGTAAATAAATACATGTCAAAACATGGTGACAAGTATCCCAACAAATACTGTGATAAATCAAGAAGGTTATCAAGTTCCTCTAAAGAAGAAGATGAGATCAAAAAGGGGAAGACGAGAAGTACGTGTTACAACTGTGGTAAACTCGGTCACTATAAGTCAGAGTGTCCCAAGATTAAGAATGACAAAGGTCGTCATAAGTCTTCTAGAAAATCTAGAAGAGCTTATGCCGCTTGGGAGAGCGAAAGTGATTTGTCAAGCAAAGACAGTTCTACCGATGAGTCGGTCAAGCTTTGCTATATGGAAAACAAAGGAAAGAAAAAGGTTGTAAGTCACTCTAAACCTCAAGCTTCTCATGATTTAACCTTCTCACAACTTCAAAGGTCTTTTGAGAATCTACAAAGACAAGCCATAGATGCTTTCAAGAGATTAGCTTCAAACAAGAAAATTATCTCTCATTTAGAAGCTAAGATTGCTGAAAATGAAAAGCATATGGAAGCACTAAGGAAATCTATGTAGGATATTCTAGAAGATCAAAATAAGGACCCTAGATCCTTATGGAATTTTGGTTGTGGAACATGTCATATTTGGCAAAAAGAGTCTAGGACTCTTAAAGCTAAACTTGATAAGGCTTTGCAACCCAAGGTTACTTTTGCTATAGATACATCCAAGTATGACTTACCATCTCATAATCCGTATCAGACATATAGTTATGTTAAAAAGGAACCAAATGACAAAAGATTGTCTTCTAATTTGTATTGTCACTATTGTTACAACAAGGGACATACTATTGCAAAATGCAAAGTTAGGAAACTTTTTGTTCCTAATGGTGCTTGTCAATGGATGCCTAAGTGTAACCAAGGTTTTACTAACCCTCAAGGATCCAATGAAGATTGGGTACCTAGCACAACTTGTTAATCATGCAGGAAAAGTCTCTTGACTCGGAGAGAGTATGGGATCTCGTTCGTGGAGCATCAAGGCACAACACGGTGACATGTCCTTATTGTTTTGATATATGTGACTAACAAGGCAGATTGTGTTACCAATCGGGTTAACTTTTTGTGTTTGCTGTTAAGTGGTAAAAGTATGTGAATGATTACTAATATGCTATCCGAGAAGTGTCGAAAAGGTATTTTGTTTAATTCTACAGATTATCTTTGACTAAACTTACTAAAGACATTAAGCTAGGAGTGATCAACCTAAAATGATGAAACATGAGAAGAAGCAAGATCAACATCAAAATTGAAGAAGATGAAATGTCCAGCTACAGTGGACAATCATCTTCTAAAGATTGGAAGGATTCCCAACAATCATCAAATGGTGTTCTTGGCTACATTACTAATCTCACTGTCAAATACTTGTACAAGAAGAAAGTGGTAAGAAAGTTTTGGTCTGTGTTGTATTTCGCGGCACGTATTATATTCATTGCAACTTTCGTTCGAAAGTTCTCTGTGGAATGCTTGTGCATCCTTCGTCTTGTGCACAGTGAGGTAATATCGTTTCAACCTTATATCTTGTTATGTATGTAACTGTTTATTTTACCCTTTTATGCAGGAAAGATATGCAAATAAACTATGTGTGATGTTTGTGATATATGTCTACTTCCAAAAATATCATGTGTGACTGTTGTATGTCGCATGTTACATGCTTATAGTAGATATACATTAATGTCGCCATGATTCATCTTATCTTGAACTGAGTCATGCTAGGCATGATTACATGTTACATAATTCAAGAAAACCAACCATAAAACCTAATTGCATGCATGAGTCTATCTTGAGTCTTATTTTAAGTCTACAAGGTTCATTTGTATAAAATTCCTCAAAGTGTGAATCTATAGGTTGACACAAAAATAAGATAGGTCGGCCTATGTGTAGTACGAATTTTTGCGTGGTTGCGAAGCACTATCGCTTTGGCGTACTACAGCTCGATTCATTTTTTATCCTATTGAAGCTGATGAAGGAAAGGAAATAGATGTCTCCAATTAACCATTCTTGCAAACTGAGTTTGAACAGATGACTGTTGGTTTACAGATGCTATAAAGATTGTGGGTCTCTCTTAGGTTATTTTGTTAAAACTGACGGGATTATTCATGGGGATTTGGCTTAGGATACTGCTCCAGATTGATTGATATGTGGCATTTTTGGGTTTTTGATTAGTGTGCTCGCTAATATTTATCTTTCAATCTTATTCCTACGTATTCCCGTTTACTGAAACAGGGAAATCAGAGCGATCATAGTTCCTCCTATTCTACGGGAGGAAATGGGTGTTTTGGTGTCTTGTTCAAAGCCCAAGACGTGAAGCGAAAGGTGATCTATATCTTGTTCAAAGCCCAAGATGTGAAGCTGAAAGGTTTATTTATATCTTGTTCGAAGCCCAAGATGTGAAGCTAAAAGGTCTCGACTTTAGAGAGAATTTGTCATCTCTAAAGGGGGATGGTGTCCGTTTATCACAACTATTGGGTGACTGACTATAAAGGAGGATTACTTTAACCGGGATACGTGGATCCTAGCAATGCCATAATTTACTTTATAGGGGGTTTTAACCTGAAGGAGAAGACTTTAACTCAGTGTAGAGCAATGCCATCTTTCCTTAGGAATTTCTCATGCTAAAAGAGAGACAGTGGCGTGGATGTAAATAATCCAGAGGCTTGCCGCTTACAGCGATTAGATGAAAGGAGTTGTTGATGTTTGTGTACTGCGAACGAGGCACAATTTTGATGCTAAAAGGTTGATTGACTTAACCGGGGTTTTTCTTATACAAAGCCTAAGAGGAGGCTATTGGCCCAACAAGAGGGTGTTTTTATGTGTCTCGTACGAAGCCCGAGAGAGAGGCAAAAAGGGTTGACTCAACAAGGGAGTGTTTGTATCTCGTACGAAGCCCGAGATAGAGGATAAAAGGTTTGACTCAACAAGAGAGTTTTTTATATGTGTCTTGTACAAAGCCCAAGACGGAGGCTAAAAATGATTGACTCAACGAGGGAGTCTTTGTATCTCGTACGAAGCCCGAGATGGAGGCTAAAAGGTTAACTCAACAAGGGAGTCTCTGTATCTCGTACGAAGCCCGAGATGGAGGCTAAAGGTGATTGTTGATTCAGTTGAGTGATAGGTCCAGTATGTTGTATAAAAGAGAAAATCAGTTCTTATAAAGAGACTGATTCTAGGTGAGGTTGTACTTTGGTACTGATCAGAGGATCAGGGTTATTTCCTGTTCTTTAAGGAAATGGGAAGTCCAAAGGGTATTGAGACTGTCCAAGTCTACTGGTGTTTTTCCCTACTTGAAAGGTGCTTGAGAATGTCTTTGGGACTCAAGGGTCTTAGACTGTCCAAGTCTAGAGTTTTATCTTTTGTACTATGTTTTGAGAAACAGTAGTAGCGTGTTTGCGGTAGAAAGATCTAGACTCTTTGAAAGACTGTTCTACGAAGATGGCTAATATTTGTTCCTATACCTCTAGGAGGTCGCGGGACAATTTGTATGAAGCCCAAGAAGAGGCTGAAAACTTTTAAGAAGCCGATAGGTCCTTTTATGAAGCCCAAGAGGAGGCTATCATTCCCGAAGGAAGAAATCATTATATAAAGCCTATGAGGAGGCTGTGAATACTTCTAAGAAGCCGACGGGTCCTTGTACTAAGCCTAAGAGGAGGCTGGGATGCTTTTAGGAAGCCTGTGGGTCCTTGTACAATGCCCAAGAGGAGGCCAATGCTTTTAAGAAGCCAGTGGGTCCCCAAACCCCGAGAAATTCAAGACAGGTTATTCACAAGGAATAAATCAAGTCAGGAAAGTTCGAGAATTTGGAAGAAACTCAAGAGATGCCATTCACGGAGAATACATTCATCTCTGGGGAGGTAGAGTCTCTTGACAATTCCTAAGGAGGACAGCCGAAGAGAAGACTGTATATGGTGCTCCTATTGGGGATCTAGCTTGTCTATTTCTAAGAGTAATCGAAACGACTTTACTTAGTTATAGACGTAGTTGCCGGGGAAACTCTAAATATCTATACTATTATTACACAGTCGATATGAGTTTGTGAAAGGGGACTTACAACGAGCAGCCCCACAATACATTTATATACATATGAAAGCGGTAAAGGAAGCATATAAACACTTACTCGGTTGTAGAGCTTCCATGCTGTTTGGTTAGTTGTTCAACAAAGAAAGATTGAAAACAACAATATATTTCAAAATCAAAGGAGAAAGTGCTTTGAAAAGAAATATTGGGGCTTACAGCTCAAGGAGAGGCCCAAGGTTTATTAGTGATTGTACTGTTGTTTTTGTACAGAGAGACTTATACAAGTGACTGAGGCCCAAAAAGGTTTTATGTACAAAGGGATGGGTCTTACTCTCTCTCAAGAGGCCCAAGTGAGTTTAAAAAAGGAATGGGTATTACTACTCGAGGGTAGGCCCAAATGATTTTCAGTTTAAAAATGGCGATCGCACCGAGATTTTCTTTTAACGCAGAGGGACTTATACAATATATGAGGCCCAAAAGGTTTTGGTTAAAAGGGGATTGGGTCTTACTCTCTATTAGAGGCCCAAAAAAGTTTTGAATGGGTCTTATAGCTCTAGGAGAGGCCCAGATGGTTTGTTTTTCAACGGATGATGATCGCGTCGAAATTTTTGAAATACAACGGGACTTATACAATAAGTGAGGCCCAAAATAGGTTGTATTTGCAAAAAGGATTGGGTCTTACACTCTAATAGAGACCCAAAAGATTTAAAGAAAAAGAATGGGGCTTATAACACGAGGGTAGGCCGGTGGGTTTGATTTTGAATTGGCGATCGCACCGAGATTTTTGAAAATACAATGAGACTTATACAATAAGTGAGGCCCAAAAACTGATGTATTTACAAAGGGGATGGGTCTTACACTCTAATAGAGGCCCAAAGTGTTTGAAAATGATTTATGAGGTTTGAAGTAATCAAAAACCCTAATTTGTTTTCAAATTGTATTTTAATTGAATAAAAATTCAATTAAAATAACCAAAATTGTTTTTATATGTGAAAAACAAATTGTGGTCTTGGATTAATGTTTCATAAATCAAGTTTTGCCCTACAAAATGATTAGAAATCATTAAAATTTGAAAAATCAAGAGGGAAAAATATTTTAACTGTCAAAAACAATTAAAATATTAATTCTTTGTAAAAATATCAATTATATGAAATATATAATATTTTTGGGGAAAATAAAATATTTTAACATTTTTGTGAATTATTAAAAAAAAGAATCAACTCAAAATCATTAAAACTCAGAGAGAAATTAATTTTTGAATCAATTAAATAAAAATCACAAAATTCAAATATTCAAATTTTGAAAAAGGGCGCCAAGAACAGCTGAAGAACACGCGCGTGTTCTGGGTTTGGCTGATTTGTATTTACTATCCAATCTCACTGAATACTTCATTATATCATGCAATCCACATATCAATCTGCTCGTCCCAACCTCACGATCATGTTTGTGATAATTAATTGAATTTAAATTAAGCACAAAACAAGAAATCACGACAAATCCTCAAGAACCCTAAATTCTGCATGAAGGCTGGGATTTTTGATACACGATTCAAACAAAGCAAGTAATTTAGGGGAAACATTTCATGCATAATTATGAACATTTGGCAAAAGTATTGTGCGAGGAAATATGCATAGATTGAGAGATGATCAAGTTTAGGCTTACCTCTAGGTCGTGACAGCAAGTGCAAAGTGATTTCTGAGTTGGAGGTGTTACAGATGAGTTGTGATGATCTGAACAGCTTCCCTACACCCTATGGAGTGTGTTTGAATGCTTGGACTTGATTGGAAATGGCTGGATCACTTCATGGCATCTCAACTGCAACTTGGTTAAAACCTTGAGCAATTGGCTGGTGATTCTGAGAAATCAGTGTTATAGCTGTGTGTTTAGTGTTTGATCAGCTCACATATGATGTTTATGAGGTGTGTGAGTGATTGGTTTGAGTGGAATTGCTCTCAACTGAAAAATTCGATAGTGACTTGCTAAGAAAGGCATTTTTGAGAGGGAGAAGATGATTTTGAGAAAGGCAAGTGTTGTAGGCCTTTGGTGTACTTAAACTGATCACAATTGAGCTCTATTTATAGTAGATCAAGTTTGTTTTGCAAGGAATAGTGAATGGCAACTGCTGAGTAGGGTTGGCCAATGTTGAGCAATGAGAATCCAAGTCTCCTCTAGCCATTGACTAGAGGTTAGGGCACAGGCTGCTGGTTCCCTTGGTCTTGGATAAGTCTTGACTGAATTCAGTTGCAAATGGCTCAGTCCATGCCACCTTGGTGCTTCCATTGAATGCTCCAATCCAAAATTGGAGTCTTGTCCCTATTTTAGGCAATTCTAGGTTTGGCATGCTACTTCTTGTTCCAAGGACTTTGGAGGTTTGGCTCAGTGATTGTCCCCTTTAGATTTGATCCTTAGATGTGTTCCAAATGCTGACAAGGCTTGGAATTGGCTGATTTTGGCAAATCGAGAAAAAATGCAACATTCTGCCTTGCCTTGACAGTTTTCAGCAAGGCAACTTGCCAATGTCATATCTCATGGCTCAAATTGAATTTGGTGATGTTCTTGGCCATTTTGGAAAGCCCTTATATGATACAACAACTGTTTGATCATATTTGGTTTTGATACTTTTTGGATCCAAGTGAAAAATCCCTCTACATTTGGAAAAAAGTGAAGGTAGATTCTGACTCAGTGAAATTTTCACTAAGTGTTGGAAAAAAGTGACATTTTCACTTTTTGTCATTTTGATCACTCCATAACTCAAAATCCTTAATGAATTGGAATTAAGTCTAGTTGAAGTTTTTGTAGAGGGTAATGAGAGCTACAAATCAAGCTTTAGATGGGGAAGAATGACCTTGTGGTTTAGGAGTTATGATCCTCCAAAGTTGGTACCATAGCCACTTTATCTCTTAACTTAGAAAATTTTCTAAGTTTTTATGGTTACCCCTTTTACAAGTTATCCAACTTTTCTTGATTTTTCTTGATGAATGATGATTCAAATCATGCATTAACATCATTTTAGGGTTAAAAATCCATTTTTGTGAAAAATCTCAAAAAGTCAAAGTTGACTTTTATGCACAGTTGACTTTTTATCAGATGAATTCCAAACTGTGCAATTCTTTAGGAAATCATGTCCTTGACCTAAATCAAACTTGATGGACATGTTCCATGGGTGTCATAGGGTATATTGATTCATGTCCCAGTGTTTGGGAGCATGTCCTGGTCAAAAGTCAAAGTTACAGTTGACTTTTTCCTCAAAACACTAATTGTGGTATTGATGAAATTGAGACTTGTTGCTCAAGCTTCTTGGATCAATCCATTGTTACAAATGGATCAATGTAGCATGTTAGAGACCCTCAAATCATATCTTGAGGTCTTGGCTCATGATTTGTCCCAAAAGTCAACTTAGGGGTGAATTAGGTCAAGAAACCCTAATTCCGGATTTTTGATGTATGCATCCCCTGAGGCTAAATTGAATTGATGCTTGGGTTTATAATGTCCCTTGGAGCATCATAGGTTATGCCTTGAAGCATTGGCTCATGCCCAGAGGAAAATTTCCATCTGGAGGCCCTGGTCGACCAAAATCCTAATTTGGTGACACTAGCGATCTTAAGGCTTGATCCACCTAGATGGGAGCAGCTTTGTGCTTAATCCTTAAAGTGGGAGTCCTCTTGATCTCTTGTGGATATTTGAGAGGCTAGACAAGTTGAAGATTATATCATTTCTTGATTGGTCATTTGTCTAAGAACTCTGAGAGGGCTGGAAACCCTAAATTTGATAATAGTGGATGCTCACCCATCTTTGGGGAGACTGATGAGACATGAAGGTTCCCCCATATTATGATGATGATTTGCACAATGATGGGAAATCTTAGTGGTCAAAATTTGGGGTATGACACTATGTTGTCTGAATTAATTATCTATACTGATAGTTACAATATATGTCGACCTGACCTTGCATAGGTCGACCTATGCAAACCAAAACTCAAATTCTTAATTAACTCAACATTATAGGTCAGCTCATGTCATCGTATAGGCCGACCTATGTCAGTCAGTGGACGAATTATGGCCCTTTTGCCCAGAACTTTTCACATTCCTGCATTCATTGTTGGCTCTTGAATATGAATCTTTTGTTATTCAAATTCTAGTCAACTAGTATAACTCTATTCTTATGTCCTTTACTTCCCACTAATGTCATTCATTTCATGACATTATGTCAATCAACTCTCTATATTCCTATGCATTGAATCTGCCATAATGTGCATTCTCTATAAATTGGCATCAAATCTTACATTGTCTCATATCTCTTAAATCTGTCTATGTCTCCATCGATCCAAATGGCTCCTAAAACTGCTAGAAACAAGGGTGACAAAACTCACCCTTCATCATCATCTGCAATTCCTGACCCCGTGTTGTCATTGGTCTCCGACAGTTGCGTAGCAAAATTCAAAGATAAGTTTTTGCATCGTCTGGTCATGAAGCAACACATGTGGATACCATCCATTTTCGGATGCTTGGAAATTCCTGCTGTCACTAGGCTTGTGGAACACCAGCAAATCAACACTTTTCTGCAGTTATCACAAGACTACAATGAAGATCTCGTTCGTGTATTCTATTCAGGACTACATGAGAAAAATGGATCGTCATTCAAATTTTCTGTTGGGAACAAGATCTATGAGGTCAACGATGACATTTGGAAGAAATTGTTTGATATCAACATAAGAAATTATGATATTGAGGAGGAATCTGATCCATTGGTGACGAATAATCTTGCTCATAAAGACTTTGAGTGGAACACCCATCTCAATGAAATGCTCAAGACTCCGAGGCCAGAAGATTACAATGAACCCATTGCAGTCAGTCAATTCAAAATGGCGCCACGAATTCTTTTGTGGCTTGTTTCTCACATCCTTCGTCCCAAGAAAGGCGGATACTCTAGGGTGGACAACACAAAGATTCATCTCGTGTACATCCTGATGCACAAAATCCGTATCGACTGGCCACATTACTTCATCTCAAGAATGTTTACCATCAAGGATGGTAACAAGGGAGCATCATTCTGCTACACGTCAATGATCTTAAAGATGAAGGTGAGAAAAGTACACAAGAAGGGGGGTTGAATTGTGTTTTGCGTTTTCTTTTAACTTAACTTCTGATCAGAGTTTCAGAATCAGAACTATTGTTCAGATTCTGATTAGTTCATTAGGCAGCGGATACATAACAGAAGTAAAGTAAATAACAACAGAAGACACAAAAGATTTATCCTGGTTCCTCCCTTAATTGAGAGTAGTCCAGCCCCCTTTTCACAAGAGATTTTCACTATAACCAAACTGATTACAATCGCTTGTGCTTCTGCACAAGACTTTTACCCTTGGTCAGACCCACAGTCTAAGACTTTACCTTGCTTAGAGCTCATGTCTAAGACTTTCCTTGCTCAATCAACCTTCTGATCAATCTACCTCTGACCAGCCCTTTGATTAAGATTTCCCTTGCTCAGAGCACATGTCTGAGACTTCCTTTGCTCACCTTCTGACCAAGCCACCTGCTTCAAGTCCTCAGGCTGAGACTTACCACTGCTTAGAGCACATGTCTGAGACTTTACCTTGCTCACCTTCTGACCAAGCCTCCAACTTTAGGTCCTCAAGCTGAGACTTAACCTTGCTCAGAGCACATGTCTGAGACTTCCATACTCAAGCCTGACCCAAGACTTCTTGCTCACGCCCTCAGAGGGAGTCTTCACCTTTGCTCAATCATACTTACTGAATAAGACTTTCACAACTCAAGCACTTAAGCAATGAGACTCATGTGGCTTAAGCATCTGGGCTCAAAACTTGTTGCTTGAATCTCAATGAAACAAGACTTTTCCTCAAGCACATAGCAACAGACTTATCTACACTACTGAAGGTCCAGCAGTATAGAGAACTAGGTGTACATGATGCTAACATCAGAGGTACAGGAAATCACCATAACAAAGACCTAAAGCTCTTAAGATATCTAAGATATTCATTGTTAAGAAATCTTAAGGCTTTTACAATTACAACTAACTACAGAATTTATGCATATTACAATGAGTTGATAATTGCTTGATCTTGTTACTCATTCACACGAAGAATCCTTGTTAAAGATTCAAACTTGAATCTTCAGCATATTTATAGCAAGCAACAGAAACTAGCCATTGAGAAGGTAACTTGATCAAGCGTTTTTGTCTTTGTCCCAAGTACAAGAGCCGTTGAAGATGAATTACTCAGTAGATTCTGTATCCAATGAGCAATGCGTTTAACCATTGAGTCTTCAAGAGGTCCTGTACTAAAAGAGCCGTTAGGAGCAGTTGTCCGTAGAACCTTTCAGCTTTTCTTGAACCTGCAGAAAGTAGATTCTGAGCTGACACGCTAATAAGACAATACAACCTGTTTTTCAGTAGTACGTTCAACCAAAGCTTTTTACTAACTCAGAATGGTACCAGAAGCTGATATACAAAATTTGAATATAGTAACTCCTCTGAATGCTGAGACCTTCAGTTCAGAATCTGCGTTGGACCACATCAAAAATTGTTCTTCAGATTCTGCCACCAGAAGCTAGCAAAAGAAGCAACTCCCAAGTGTGTATACGTAGAACAGATTCTGATTATTTATGTACATTGTAGAACCTGCAATAAATAAAACACACATCAAATAACCATTGTTCTTTGAATACTTTGTTATCATCAAAACTAAAGAGAATTAAGTTCAAAACAGATATTGTTCTAACAAAAGATACTGAGATTCTTTGATATCGGAGTGCCAAATCTACCGTTTATTTCACCAAGTTCAATTCAGGAATTTTCTCAAAGGACCTTAACCAATATGGGCTACTTTGGGATGAGGAATGTCAAGCATACTATCTACGGTTATGAAAACATGGTCAAAAAATATACAACTTCGACGATCCAGATGCGTTTATTAATCCAACTAAGGAACAACAGATTGAAGATGATATTTCTATGCATGAAGTGGAACATGTTACTATTCAAGAAGAAGGAAATACCGCTGACAACAACAACTCATCCACCACTTCACTTCTTCAGAATTTGCTGCACAAACAAAATGCCCAGATGGCATTGCTCCGAAATATGCAGGAACACATGAAGAGTCAAGATGAAAATTTTGAGGCATTCACTTCTTTTGTCACAGAAAATTTGGTTCATTTGAAGGAAGAAATGGATGCTAACACCACTTCAACAATAGCAAGGGTCAATCACATGATTGCGGCCCAGAATAAAGACCATAATCACTAGACACAATTCTATCAAGAAATGTGTGATAAGCAGAGTTTATTGTGTCCCTTCAGTTTGTTTCTTAAGTGTGTTAAGTCATTTTTTTTTCTTCATTCAGCATTGTCTTGTGTGTTTTGTTTTATGGTTGAGTTTAATGTTTTGCTTTATGTAATGGTTCAATGCTTGTATTTTGATCTTATCAATTAATATGAGAATTATGGTTTGTTAATTATTAAGCTTGTATCATTTACATATGAATAGTATGTGAGTGCATATTTTTCTTTGCAAATTGCCTCTGTGTGATATTTTATACTTGTGTAATGTGCATCTATGTGATGCCTTTAACGGACTAGTGTTTCTCTCTTGTTGATGTTGTCAAAGGGGGAGAAGAAAATGAAGAGAAGAATATGCCAAAATTCAGGGGGAGTTATCAAGGACAATGCATGAATTTAGGGGGAGCTATTCCATGTACCGAAGAAAGACGCAACAAGCTACAACTACATCATTTACATTTGCCATCATCAAAAAGGGGGAGTATGTGAGTGCTATCTACAATTTTAACTGGGTTTTGAATGATGTCAAACGGGATTTTGCAAGATGTCAAATAAGGTAGCGAGTTTAGCATTTTTGTATATTGAACGGTGTCACCCCACATTTAGATGTTCACTTTCCACCCTTAGCCTTAGGATGCATAAGATGAATCCTTGAACATGTTGGAAAGGTCTTAGGATTGTCATAAACTTGGAAAAATCATGTTTGTGTGTAAAAATCACTGCACAGGCTAACCTATACGACTACAGGCCAACCTATGGAAACATTTGCTTCAGTACAGGTCGACACATAAAATTTACATGCCGGCTCCTTCGCTCCAAGAACGAAGCCTGTAGCTTCTGCCCACGGGCTGTAATTTAGGTCGCCTCACAGGCCAGCCTGAAGAGCTTAATAGGTCGACCTATTACCTTTACAAGCCGACCTATGTATGTTAAGTTTCCAAATTTCTTTTTACTTCCTATTTTTCTTGCATTCTCTTTACCTTTGTCCATACACACACATATATATACTCATACATGCATCTCATTTTTTTCAAAGGTTTTCCTTAGAGTAAAAAACCTAACGAAACCAGATTACAAAATTGCCCATCATCTTCATCCCTTCTTCTATGCATACGCACAATGGAACTACACATAATCATTTTTCGATTGGGTGACCATCTAGATTAGGGTTGATAACATCCAATTAGGTTTGGTGTAACCGATAATATTAGGTTGGGAATTTTGTGTGTTTCAAATAAGAAAACCAAGGTGGGGTTTTCCTTCAAGATTAGGTTTAATTTGAAGGTTTTGGACAAGATCACGTCAACAAAAATTCGACCGAGTGAAGGTCTTAGGATAAGGTGGTTCCTTGCAAAGGAGTAGCGCGAGACGATGAATTATGTTCGGGAATCTTAGGTTTCAACAATTTGTGAGCTTGGTATAATCGGTGGATTGGAGACGCATTGTTGGTCACTTGATCAAGCTTTGATCAAGGGTTTGGTGGTAGAAGAATCAACACAAAAGAATAGGGTTTTTGGGGTTTGCATTCTTCATCTCTTGTATAAACATTTTTGCAAAGAAAAGGTTAATTGCAAGTATCTCAATTCGATTTCGGATTGAGGGCAGACGTACCCATAGTGAGGCCGATTGGGAAACTGCCTAAACAAATCTTGGTCTCTCTCTCTTTTATTTCTTTATTTCTTTTATTGTTGTTTTTGTAATTTATCGAGTTCATCATCGTTTGATCATTTCGATTGGAAATTGTTTTTCCATTACATTCTAAAAGTGTTGTTGTTGATATAATCATAATATTTTTTATTATGATTGGCTTTTAACATTAACAAAATAAATTAAATTTCCAATAGATATCGATTGCACCCCAAGTGTTCGATAAATTGTTTGTGCGTGTTTTAATTGTGTTTTGGTTCATTGGATATGCAAGTTATGAGTAACATTGCATTTAATTGATTTGTAGCTTGATTATGGTTGAACATTTACGTTCCTTATCATTCTGTTTGGTTTGCGATACATATATTGCTTTTCAATAGTAAGTTTGGATAGACGACTCGATTCGGGTAGTTTTCCGCTGCACTACTCTTTTGAAAACTGATTTTTTATCCAAACTTTTTGGTTGTAAAATTTGTGATCTATTCACCCCCCCTTTAGATCGAAGCCTATCGTCTAACACATCAACGAAATTTTGATATATTCTAAGTTTGATAAAGAGCACGCGGAGCATCTGAGAGTGGTATTGCAGACTTTATGAGAGAAAAAGTTGTATGTGAATTTATCTAAGTGTGAGTTCTGGTTGAAAGAAGTGAGTTTCCTTGGTCATGTGATATCTAGTGATGGTATAGAGAAAATGTTGTAGTGGGAGACTCCGAAGTCTATTATAGAGATCAAAAATTTTCTTCGTTTGGCTGGTTATTATATAAGGTTTATTGAAGGCTTTTCGAAGTTGGCATTGCCTTTAACTCAGTTGACTCGAAAGGGTCAAGTTTATGTGTGGGACATTCAGTGTGAAGAGATTTTTTGGGAACTAAGGAGGAAGTTGACATCTACTCCAATTTTGGTTATGTCGAATCCAAGTTAATCCTTTGTTGTGTATTGTGATGCTTTGAAGATGGGTCTAGGTGGTGTGTTGATGCAGAATGGTCAGGTTGTGGCTTATGCTTCTAGATAGTTGAAAGTTCATGAGAGAAATTATCCTATGCAAGATCTAGAGTTGGTAGTCGTGGTGTTTGTGTTAAAAATTTGGAGGCATTATCTGTTTTGTTCCAAATTTGAAGTGTTTAGTGACCACAAAAGTTTGAAGTACTTATTTGATCAGAAAGAGTTGAATATGAGGAATAGGAGGTGGCTCAAATTTCTGAAGGACTGTGATTTTGGCTTGAGTTACCATCTGGGTAAAGCCAATGTTGTAGTCGACGCGTTGAGTAAGAAGTCGTTGCATATGTCAATGCTGATGGTTTGAGAATTGGAATTGATCGAGCAATTCAAAGACATGAGTTTGGTGTGTGAAAAGACTCCTAACATTGTGAAGTTGGGTATGTTTAAGATGACCAGTGGTATCCTTGAAGAAATCAAAGAAGGTCGAAAAATCGAGTTAGTGTTAATCAATTAAGGAATAAGAGTTGACTTTAGAATCGACGAGAATGGTGTGGTGAGATTTAGGGACAAGGTTTGTGTACCAGATGTACCAGAACTTAAGAAGAGTATCCTTGAGGAAGGTTACACAAGTGGTATGCGTATTCAACTCGGTGCCACTAAGATGTATCAAGATTTTAAGAAAATGTTTTGGTGGCCAAGAATGATGAAGGAAGTAGTTTGGTTCGTTTATGCTTTCTTAACTTGCTGGAAGTCAAAAATTGAACATCAGAAGTCGTTGGGTATGATGCAACTATTGAGAATTCCTGAGTGGAATTGGGACATCATTTCCATGGATTTTGTGACAAGTTTTTCGAAGACGACGAAAGGATGTGACTCTATCTATGTTATTGTTGATATACTTACTAAATTAATTCATTAAGATCAGTTATCCTTTGCAAAAGATAGATGAGTTGTATATTGAGAAGGTTGATAGCCTGCATGGTATTCCTTTGAGCATTGTTTCTGATAGAGATCTGAAATTCACATCGAGGTTTTGGCAGAGTTTACAAGAAGCATTGGGTACTAAGCAGAAGTCGAGTTCTGCTTATCATCCGCAGACAAACGGTCAAACGTATAGGACTATCAAATCCTTGGAAGATCTGTTGAGGGCTTGTGTTCTAGAACACATATGTGATTTGGATAGCTACTTTTCGCTGATTGAGTTCACTTACAACAATAATTTCCATTTTAGTATTGGAATGACACCGTTCGAGGCGTTATATGGTAGGAGGTGTAAGACTCATTTCTGTTGGTATGAAATAGGTGAGGGTCTAGTGATTGGACATGAGATTGTCCAGCAAACCTCTGAGAAGATCAAGATGATCCAAGAGAAGATGAAAGCTTTGAAAAGTCACTAGAAGAGTTATCACAATAATAGGAGGAAAGCACTTGAGTTCCTAGAGGGAGATCATGTGTTTTTGCGAGTTCCTCTGGTAATTAGTGTTGGTCGAGCTTTGAAATCTCGAAAGCTCACGCCATGTTTCATTGGTTCTTATCAGATTATGAAACGAGTAGGAAAAATGGTCTACAGAGTTGCATTACCGCCACTTCTTTCGAATCTTCATGATGTCTTTCATGTGTCTCAGTTAAGGAAGTATATTCATGATCCGTCTCATGTGATTCAAGTGGATGATGTGCAAGTTAGAGAGAACTACCGTTGAGGCATATCCCTTGAAAGTGGAGGATAACGAAGTGAAGCACACGAGAGGCAAGAAGATTATGCTGGTGAAGGTGGTATGGGGAGAATCTATTGGAGGCAACATGATGTGGGAGCTGGAGAGTTAGATGAGAGAGTTGTATCCGACCCTATTCCATTCAGAAAATTTTCGAGGGCGAAAATTCTCTAAGTGGGGGAGAGTTGTAACACCTCAAAATTTGATTAATTTATTTAATCATATTATTCGTGTTTTTTATAATTATGTAGTATGTGGTGCGCTTTAATTAAATGTATTAGGAGTTGTATGTGTAAGTGGTGTATGGTGGGTGTAGTGAGAGTAATGGTGGATAGGTATAATGAATAAAATAATTAGAAATAATTAGAATTAATAATTGTTTTTAATTAATTAAAATAAAATAGAAATAAAGGTTTTTGGATGGAAAACAGTAATTAAGAGGAAATAAGGGAAGTGGCAAGAGTTATAAGAAAAGTTGGGTCAAGGTGCAATAAAAAAAGATTAAATTAGGTCTTAGAGATAAAAAGGGGTTAGTGGAGCTTTTGAAGGAATAATACGTAAAGTGAGAGCTTTGGAGAAAAAAGAGGCTAGGGCTTGGAGAGGGAAGAACTCTAACCACCGACCTTAATCAAATTCTGAATTTTTCTGCTAGGAATCTAAGGTAGGGGGGGACTGCTTTGTATATTGGTGTGATTGATGAAGGGTAGCGAGGACTCCTTAATCCTCTAGGTTTTCTCCTATTTTACCACTGTTGGTTGTGTGTAAATTATAAATTACGAATATATGTATAATCTATGTTATTAGATGTTATTGTGTGAAATTCGTGCATTGTATCGTGTCAAACGAATGCATGATGAAAGCATGTGAAATTTACAAATTGTTGTTGTTAATTGATGTGTTTGAGTTTTCAAGAGTATGATCTTAATTCATGAAAAATTGTTGAAATTAATTGTGACTCTATGTGAAATTAACATTTCTATGTGTTATAAGTTGTGTATGAGTTGTTTCTGGTCAATTTGAGTGTTCTGGGTGAAAAATCAGAGCTTTGATGGAACTCCAATGGTGGAATCGTGTTTCTGATTTTTGTAGGTCTGAACGATCTTGTTCAGCAAAGGGAGTTTCGCTTAGCTAGCTATTGTGTTTGCTTAGCGAGCATGATAGAGGGAGGGTTCTGGTTCTTTATGAGTCTAGCTTAGCAAGCGATCCATCGCTCAGCGAGGATGAAAGCGTAGAGTTGCATTGTTTCGATTTGATTCGTGTGACAGTTTGCTATTTTGGTGATGAATGGATGTTGTTATGTAATGTTGGAATCATGCGAAGTGTTATGATTGATTGCATGATTGCATGGCGATTAATTATGTATTTTTAACATTATGGTAAATAGTCCAAAAGGGGGTACTATTTGTATGCTTGTATGCATTGTTGTTATGATTGTTGAATAGTAGTTCAGAAGGGGGATTTCTATTATATGTCAATGCATGTTGATTATAGTCATAAGGGACACTGTAAGAATTACTATTATTGTTGCATTTATTATATATTTACATCAATCATTATGTTGTATTATTGAAAAAGGCACGTTCGCTAGATTAGAAGGGGGAACTAGTGGTTTGTCCCAAGCTCACAAGGGGGACTTGAAACTCAGAACGGGGGGCTTCATGGGTTCAGAAGGGGGGACCCAGTTTCTGAGAGAACCAAACATTGATTTGGTAGCACATGCATAGTGTCACGTTGTGTCGTGAGTTGCATTGCACATATGTGTATGTTGTTATTGAATGGTTGTGGGATTGTCGTGATGTTGATTTTGTATTGAATGTATGATATGTCGTGTTTTTAACTACCCTTGCATTGTTTATATCATTTTGTTGCATAACGGGGTGTTTGTTATGTTTTGAGTTAATGTTGAATTATGTGGTTGTTGAAAGCTGTATTTACCGGCTCTCAAGCAAAAACTTGAGTAAGTATCTTTTATCGTCTCCACAGGGATCAGTGTTATTAAACTGTCGTTCAACAGTTTCTCGCGTTCTTGAGTTTGGAATGCATTTGTTAAAGTAAATGCGGAAAAGTAAAATTATGAACATAAAAAGAATACATTCTTTAAATAGAAGAAACCTATCAGGTATTGCATATAATCTACTTCTCACAAACATAAACCTATCGACCAAGTATACTCAACCTACAATACTCATCAATATCATCCAGCATCGCTCACAATTGTGTCCATTTCTGGCACACTAACTACCGTGTTAATCTCATCAATGCTCTTGCACCTGACTCGAAATACGGAAGACATTAAGCTCCGACACTCATAAAGATTGTTAGCTCTAAATCTATCTCTAGCATCCAGAAACTAACAGATAATCATCCCTAATCAAGATTTGTGAAGATTATCTCTATCCCAACCCAAACCCCTTGCAGAAAGCAAAATCAAGGATAACAATTGATAAAGATTTGTAAAGCGTATTAAATACAAAGCCATGGGCGACAAAAGTACAAATGATTAATATGCATTAAACTAAATTGCCAAACATATTGTGAACAAAGTTCTTCATCACTATTATCACGCATCCTCACAATACCGTTTTCACGCGTTATCGCGGTCTTTATTGTATTAATCACTAGAAACTATTCATTCTAACAATCAACACAATGCTAAAAGCATGATACAAATGAATATCAACTCACAAAATTATGTCAAAAGTTTGCTCATTGATAGATGAAAATCAAAGATTTAAGATTTGATAAGGTTTTGTCAATAACCACAAATAACAAATCAAAGATAACATCAATAATAATTCAAAACTAATTCACAATGCATAGATTAGATGAATTACATAAGATTCAAAGTATATACATATACAAAACCCACAAAAGAAAATACAAAGAGAAGAAATGGAGAAAAACCCAAAAATCTCCCAGTTTGTCGGCTCCGATTGATGAAGTATTCGACTCCGGATCATCCATTTGACAGCTGCAATGTGTTTTCTAGCCTAATTCTAGTAAAAAAATGCTATTGGATGGTGTGGAGCCAATAAAATCCCAACCCATACCAAAAAATAGTGTTTTCTACACTTTTATTAAGTTTCTGCTGCCTTATTTCGCCCAGCCTCGACTTTCTCGCCCGACCTCGCTTTCTCGCCCGGCCTCGCTGCGGCAACGCGCACCAGAACAACATTTTGCTGTTTTGGTATTTTGACCGTAACTTTCAAACCGTTCATTCGTTTTTGCCCGGTTCGAAGCGTTGGAAAGCTTATTCAATGCTCTATCCAATAATGCTCAAATATCAATGATTGAATACCTACAAAAATTAGAGAAAATCAATTAAACTCAATGATATTTACACTATACCACAAAATATACACTAAAATGTAAATTAAACATATTTACAAACAAAGCTGTGTATTATTAACAAAAAGAAACAAAAAGAACTGATAAGTGCCACAAATTACTACTCAAAATAAGCGTTATTTGACACCTAACAAACTCTCCCCAACTTACATAATTATTTGTCCTCAAACAAAATCAAACAACTTAAAGAAACAAAAGACAATAATCCCAGAATCACGAATCAACAGGTTTTGAAAACTGAAAACAAATGTATGGTTCAAAACAAAACCCGTATAAGCAAAGTAAATACTTACCACTAAACTACAACGATAGCATGAAAACGAAACAACTCTTAAATACAAAACACATGTCATAAATTCTAAAACAATACAATGTTCACAAATGAATCACACCTAGCACACACTTCATCGGCAGATGAAAAACACAAACATGAGGTTTTATCTCTCACCAAACAAACATGCAAGCATCTGGAACCAATTATGCGTTCAACAAACAAAATGCAATAATAAGTATAAAAGAAGGAATCTCAAGGACTTAAGAGGTTGTAACTAGGCTTGGGCTACAAGGAAGGGTCATATATACAAGTCATGGAAACAAAAATGCCTAATCCTATGAGAGCATTACATTCTCACATTCATACACACTCCAAGACCTTCACCTTCTTGTTTTCTTTTCTTTGATGCATATTTACAACCTAGAGCTTATTTGCTGGCAATTCATGCCGCATTTTCTTTCTTTTTCAATTTTCTTTTTCAAGCTCTTTCATTATTTACAACCACATTATTTTCCACAATCAACCTACCTCTTTCTTCCCAACTTTGAATACAACCCAATATGGTGACAAGAATGCTCTCACACATCTAAGGCAAGGAACAACAAAAGCAACCACACTTAAAGGTTGAGGTTCAAAGGTGTCACAAACAAAAATCAAGATCCATTCCAAAATTCAATTATTATTCATGTACAATATTTACACGAAACATGGATCTTGATAGAAAACCTCAATGGGGCTAACAAATGCTCACTCACTCACAAGGTAAATTGGTTATTCAAATTTGGTCAAGTGGTTTTTTCTCATAGTACACAAAAAAATTTACCTTAGTCATTTTCTTCCTTTCATACAAATCAACACACATGCAAGATTTAAACATAATAAGAACGAGCCAAACATGGATGTCAGTTTCCCACATATAGTATACAATGAAAGCTACCTCACAATGGTTTGGTTCTAAAGTGATTCAAGAGTGAACAAGTATGGTAAAATAATAAATGACATGCAAATTGTACAAATGAAAAGTTTCCTAAATATGCTATGTTCTAAAAAGCGATAAACGAGTACCTTGCAAAGTACCACTTTTCAAACAATATCATTACCATACATCCGCAAGTTGAAACACTCAAACTTGGAAGATCACCAATTGCGACTTCAAATCAAAAGACAAAGATTTGAGTCCTAACAACGAACAAAACATTAGAACATACTACTAATAAACATACTAAAACATAAACAAGGTTAGAATAAAAACAAAATGAAAAGAAATGAAAACAGAACAGCAGAAAGAAAAACAAAACAGAAGGGCCTGTTGCCGCTATGTCGCCCGGCCTAGCAGAGGCGAGAGCTGTCGCCACTTTGAGGCTGGGCAAAGCTCCAAAATCAGTAGCCCCTGGAAAAAAAATTATTCATTTGCTTCATGCTCGCCCGGCGACGGAGAGGCGAAGGCCTCTCGCCGCTATGTCGCCCGGCGACGCACACCAGAAAAGCAGTTTTCTGCTGCTTTATCTGATGCAATGCAGTGGCTTTATTTTTTTTACATTAGAAACACAAAACATTAAAACATGCTTGTTTTACGTCATAAGCTTGACGCCTATACTGTGCATAGTTAGTAACTTCCTCCCGTCATGCCATGGTGTTGCAACACCGCGCAAACCAAAAGCAAGTATCCTAACCAAACACTTGAACAAACATTAAACATAACAAGAAATTTACAACACTTGCACAACATTGATACATAACACATTTATACACACACTTGAACATTAAGAAAAACACATATGCACAAGTATGGAAATTAAACACAAAACAAGTATATATCAAACAAGTATACATTATACACAAGTATGGGGAACATATACTAATAGACAAGTATATTATATACAAAATTCACAAGTATGCAAACATGTAACATTCACAAATATGGTAAATATATTCAAGTATCAATATAAACAAGTGAAAATAGACAATATATACGATATCTACAAAACTCAAAAACAAAGAAACTATGCGATGCGATCCAATAAAAACACTGATCCCCAGGAACGGTGCCATTTTGTTGAAAGCTGTATTTAACGGCTCTCAAGCAAAAACTTGAGTAAGTATCTTTTATTGTCTCCACAGGGATCGGTGTTATTGAACTGTCGTTCAACAGATTCTCGCGTTCTTAAGTTTGGAATGAATTTGTTAAAGTAAATGTGGAAAAGTAAAATTATGAACATAAAAAGAATACATTCTTTAAATAGAAGAAACCTATCAGGTATTGCATATAATCTACTTCTCACAAACGTAAACCTATCGACCAAGTATACTCAACCTACAATACTCATCAATATCATCCAGCATCGCTCACAATTGTGTCCATTTCTGGCACACTAACTACCATGTTAATCTCATCAATGCTCTCATACCTGACTCGAAATACGGAAGAAATTAAGCTCCAACACTCATAAAGATTGTTAGCTCTAAATCTATCTCTAGCATCCAGAAACTAACAGATAATCATCCATAATCAAGATTTGTGAAGAATATCTCTATCCCAACCCAAACCCCTTGCAGAAAGCAAAATCAAGGATAATAATCGATAAAGATTTGTAAAGCGTATTAAATACAAAGCCATGGGCGACAAAAGTACATATGATTAATATGCATTCAACTAATTTGCCAAACATATTATGAACAAAGTTATTCATCACTATTATCACGCATCCTCGCTAGGGGTGGCAAAACAGGCCCGGCCCGTTGGGCATGCCCGTTTTACCCGCACTTTAGTGCGGGGTAGGCCAAGGATTTAGACCCTCACCCTCTAATGTGTCTGTCCCGCCCCGCCCCGTTTTCTTCGTGGGCTTTTGCGGGCATGAGCATTTATATAAAATTTTGAATTTTTAAGCTTAAAAGGTGCAGTGCTCGCGGGTTTTCCCTGCCCCGCCCTCACTTTTTTGCGGGGTGGGCCTAAGTTTTAAGCCCGCATCCTCAACTATGACCGCCCCGCCCCGCCCCGTTTTTTTGCGGGCATTTGTGGGGCGGGCCTAAATGGGGCAGGCATGCCCGTTTGCCACCCCTAATCCTCGCAATACTGTTTGTCACGCGTTATCGCGGTCTTTATTGTATTAATCACTAGAAGCTATTCATTCTAACAATCAACACAATGCTAAAAGCACGATACAAATGAATATCAACTCACAAAATTATGTCAAAAGTTTGCTCATTGATAGATGAAAATCAAAGATTTAAGATTTGATAAGGTTTTGTCAATAACCACAAATAACAAATCAAAGATAACGTCAATAATAATTCAAAACTAATTCACAATGCATATACATATACAAAACCCACAAAAGAAAATACAAAGAGAAGAAATGGAGAAAACCCTAAAAATCTCTGAGTTTGTCTGCTCTGATTGATGAAGGATTCGACTCCGGATCATCCATTTGACAGCTCCAATGTGTTTTCTTGCCTAATTCTAGGTAAAAAAATGCGATTGGATGGTGTGGAACCAATAAAATCCCAACCCATACCAAAAAATAGTGTTTTCTACACTTTTATTAAGTTTCTGCTGCCTTATTTCGCCCAACCTCGACTTTCTCGCCCGTCCTCGCTTTCTCGCCCGACCTCGCTGCGGCGACGCGCACCAGAACAACATTTTGCTGTTTTGGTATTTTGGCTGTAACTTTCAAACCGTTCATCCTTTTTTTGCCCGGTTCGAAGCGTTGGAATGCTTATTCAATGCTCTATCCAATAATGCTCAAATATCAATGATTGAATACCTACCAAAATTATAGAAAATCAATTAAACTCAATGATATTTACACTATACCGCAAAATATACACTAAAACGTAAACTAAACATATTTACAAACAAAGCTGGGTATTATTAACAAAAAGAAACAAAAAGAACTGATAAGTGCCACAAATTGCTACTCAAAATAAGCACTATTTGACACCTAACAGTGGTTTAAAGTTTAATACTTTATTGGTGAAGTTTAATTTGAAGTTGTTAGTATGTTAATTCCATTGCATGTTGATAAATGTTTTGAAAGTTTGTTGTTTGGTTGTCGAGGTGACACTATAAATTGTCGAGTAATTCTTTTTTATATAAGTTTCAGGGTTTAGGGTGTTACAGATTCTCATGGGGTTCTGTGGACAACTTCAAATAATCTACCAATTTATGTGACACCAGACTCTCCATGCTGCCACTATCCACAATTTGATTATATACATTGTTCTTGATAGAATAATGTGTTTTAAACAAATTCTTGCATTTCCCTTCATCTTTGGTTGCTAGTAAAATTCTCTACAAAACAAAATTTACCCTCTCACGATATTCTTCCTCGACAAACTCAACCTTTTCATATTCATCATTCTCAACTGCATGTCCTTCTCTTTCCTCTTCCTTTTCTCTTTCTTCCGCAATAGCAGCTATTATCCTTATTGGAAAAACATTTGATATGTGACCTCTTCCATTAAAATGATATCATGTGTCTCCGTTCGGTTTAACATATGGATTATTTTTCCTCTGGACCGATGCTTTACCCTACTGCATACCGCTAGGGTAGCTAGTCCCCTTATTCTCAGGGTTGTAATCCCTAGTTGTTGCACTCTTTTCCTTATCACTTACTGATTCAAAGATATTTTGGGGAGAATTCCTAAAATATGAGAAATTTATAGGGGATTTCTCCTTCAATTATGCGTTCAATACTATACTAGATACCTCAGCCACAATCAATATAGTCTGCAAAATCATCTTCTCATGCAAAGATCCCTTTAAGCCACTGATGTATCAAAGAGCCCTCTTCTCATTAGGGCTACATTTGGAATAAACATTAATGACCACACACAGAGACTTGGAAGCCCCCCATTCCAAACAAACCCCAAGATAGCCAGGACCCGCAAAGGAGAACAAACAAGACCCTTTAGAGTTGCACCAAATAGAAAGAAGGCCACCACTATTGCCAATAGACAGGAAAAACTCCAATCACAAAAACAGTTCCCCCAAAGGGAGTGAACCAAAGAGGTAGAAATATCAGAGAGTTTTGTCTCTTGAATATCAAGGAACTAAAGAGACTTAGAGACAATGAGATCTCTAACCTTACTTTTTTTTATCATACTACCCAAACCCCGGACATTAAAAGGCCCAATCGACATCGAGCACAACTCCTACAGAGTCTAGTAGACTTCAACTGCTTATCTCTAGATTCTAGACCTACTAGTCTCTAAATCTCATCCTCATCACTAAGCAAAAAAGTACACCCCAATGATAAGTGCCAAAGTGTCGTTATTTTGAGTAGTAGTTTTGTGGCACTTATCAGTTCTTTTTGTTAATAAAACCCCACTTTGTTTGTAAATACGTTTATTTTACGTTATAGTGTATATATTGCGGTATCGTGTAAATATCATTGAGTTTAATTATTTTCCATTTATTTTTGCAGGTATTCAAGCAAGGATATATTGTCATATTCATAAAGAGCATTGAATAAGCTTTCCAACGCTTTGAACCGGGCGAAAATCCAAGTTACGGTTCAAAAGTTACGAAAAAAATAGTGCAGGAAAAAATTATGTACTATCAGGCTCGCTTCAAGCTCACCGGGCGAAGCAGAGGCGAGCCAGACAAACAGAAACATGTTAAAACATGCAGAATAAGCCGCCTTGCTTCGCCGGGCGAACCCATACTTCGCCGGGCGAAGCTTGCGGGACAGAAACACCTATTTAGGTGTATAAACACTATTTTTTGAGTATGGGTTGGATATTATTTGATTCCAACTTCATCAAACTTTATTTTTTGCTTGGATTAGCTTAGAAAACAATAATGGAGCTTGCATGTGGATGATCCAGAGTCGAATCTCTCGTCGATTGGTGTTGACAAACCAAGAAATGTTTGGTTTTTCTCTATTTCTTCTCTATATATTTCTCTATTTGTTGGGTTATGTTTCTATATTTACTCTGAACATATGTACATGTATTGATCATGGTGTTATATAAAATATGCTTTACAAATCTTTATCGATTGTTATCCTTGATTTTTGCTTTCTGTTCGGGGTTTGGGTTGTGTTAGAGATAAACTTCACAAATCTTGATTAAGGATGATTATCTGTTAGTTTCTGGATGCTAGAGATAGATTTAGAGCTAAAAATCTTTATGGGTGTCGGAGCTTAATGACTTCCATATTTCGAGTCGTCGTTTGAGAGATTGACGACGAGAGTAATACGGTTGTTCTCAGCGATGCTGGATGTTATTGAGGAGTATTGTAGGTTGAGTATAACTGGTCGATAGGTTTAAGTTTGTGAGAAGTAGATTATATACAATGCCTGATAAGTTTCTTCTCTCTGAAGAATGAATTATTTTTATGTTAATATTTACTTTTTTGCTTTTAATTTAACCATTTTAACCCAAACTCATAAACGTAAGAAATTGTCGAACGACAGTTCAATAACGCCGACCTTTGTGGACACAATAATTCCCGTAGAAATACTTCCAAATCTTTTGTTGCTTGCCGCTTTACCGCTTCAACAAAATGGCGTCGTTGCCGGGGATTGGTGTTTTTATTGAATCACATTGTGATAGTTTCTTTGTTTTTGAGTTTTGTAGATATCATATATATTGTCTATTTTCACTTGTTTATATTGATACTTGAATATGTTTATCATATTTGTGAATTTTACATGTTTTGCATACTTGTAAATATATTGTATATATTTGTTTCTTTTCACGTTTGCCAAAAGTGTGGTTAGATGTGCAGTTCCGGTTAGAGCTCGAAGAAATGAGAGCAAAGGCGGGAGTGAAAGCATTTGGCTCATCCGAAGCAACGTAATGGTTTGTAAATAACAGGCGTCGAGCTTATGACGTAAAACAAGCATGTTTTATTTTTTTTATGTTCTAATGTTTTGTTTGTTGTTTGGACTTCAATTTTGGTCCGGTAACTTGAAGAATTTTGAGGTGATTTTCCGATTTTGATTGATTCAACTTGCGGATGTATGATAATAATAGTTTTCAAAGTTGGTACACGCCAGGTACTCGTTTATCGCTTTCTATAGCATAACATGTTTAGGAAACTTTTCATTTGTATAATTACTATACCATTCATTCTTTTTGCATTACTTGCTTTTGATTGAATCACTTTAGTTCCCTTTTTACCCCCCAAATGTGAGGAAGCTTTCCATTGTTCATATATGCTAGAGGCCACAATTCTTGTTCTAACTGGATTTTATTATGCTTAATCTTTTGTTTGTGTTGATTATATGAAAGCATGAAAAGGATCAAGGCATTTTGTTTCATTTTGAGCATAACCACTTGGCCAAATAGTAAATTCACTCTGTGAGTGTGTGAGCATTTGTTAAACCCCTTTGAGCCTTTCTATCATTATCCATGTTGTTTGAACTTAATGCTTGTCTATGAATATTGAATTCACTTTTTGTATGGATTTTGATTGATTGTTTTTTCTTGAACCCTCAACTTTGTGTTGTTGTTTGAATTTTTACCTTGCCTTAGAACGTAGGGAGTATTCACACATTGATGTTGGTTGAATTCAAGTTGGGGAGAGCAATGTTTTCTCACTTATGTTATTGGTGCTATGCGGTTGTGAAAAAGAAAAGAAAAAGAAAAAAAAATGAAAAAGCTTTGAAAAATAAAAACAAAAAGAGTTCGAATAATTGTGCGAATAAGTATGGTGTTTTGGTTTGACAATTTGGGATTTGGAAGAAGTTTGATTGAAATTGTGTTGCTTGAGTCTTTGGTGAATTGATCACTCCTTTAGGTTTAGGCAAGTTTTTGTTTCAATTAGCCTTAGGAATTATCCCTTGTTTGTTAACCAAGCCATATTACAACCTTGAAAAGCCCTTGTCATTCTTTCCTTTGTATTTTCAATATGAGTTTTTTTTTATGAATGCATAATTTAGTCTTTAGTTTGCAAGATTGTTGGATGAGTGTCAAATCCCCACCTTTGTGTGTTCTTCATCTACCGATGAATGTTTGCTAGGTATGATTCATGATTAAGCTTGTTTTGTTTTAGAATGTTTAGTATGATTTTTGTACTTAGGATTTGTTTCGTTTTTATGTTATCGTTGTAGTGTAGTGTTAAGTATTTACTTTGTTTGTACGTTTTTATTTTGATTCATACATTTGTTTTCCGTTTTCAAAACCTGTTGATTCGTGATTCTTGGATTATCGTCTTTTGTTTCTTTAAGTTGTTTGACTTTGTTTGAGGACAAACAATGTTTCAAGTTGGGGAGAGTGATATGTGCCAAAATGTCGTTATTTTGAGTAGTAGTTTTGTGGCACTTATCAGTTCTTTTTGTTAATAAAACCCCGCTTTGTTTGTAAATACGTTTATTTTACGTTATAGTGTATATATTGCGGTATCGTGTAAATATCATTGAGTTTAATTGTTTTCCATTAATTTTTGCAGATATTAAAGCAAGGATATCTTGTCATATTCATAAAGAACATTGAATAAGCTTTCCAACGCTTTGAATCGGGCAAAAATCTGAGTTACGGTTCAAAAGTTACGAATAAAACAGTGCAGGAAAAAATTATGTACTGTCAGGCTCGCTTCAAGCTCGCCGGGCAAAGCAGAGGCAAGCCAGACAGACAGAAACGTGTTAAAACATACAGAATAAGCCGCCTTGCTTCGCCGGGCGAAGCTTGCGGGACAGAAACACCTATTTAGGTGTAAAAACATTATTTTTTGAGTATGGGTTGGATATTATTTGATTCTAACTTCATCAAACTTCATTTTTTGCTTGGATTAGCTTTGAAAACAACAATGGAGCTTGCATGTGGATGATCCAGAGTTGAATCTCTCGTCGATTGGTGTTGACAAACCAAGAAATGTTTGGTTTTTCTCTATTTCTTCTCTATGTATTTCTCTATTTGTTGTGTTATGTTTGTATATTTACTCTGAACATATGTACATGTATTGATCATGGTGTTATATAAAATATGCTTTACAAATCTTTATCGATTGTTATCCTTGATTTTTGCTTTCTGCTCAGGGTTTGCGTTGTGTTAGAGATAAACTTCACAAATCTTGATTAAGGATGATTATCTGTTAGTTTCTGGATGCTAGAGATAGATTTAGAGCTAACAATCTTTATGGGTGTCGAAGCTTAATGCCTTCTGTATTTCGAGGCGTCGTGCGAGAGATTGACGACGAGAGTAATACGGTTGTTCTCAGCGATGCTGGATGATATTGAGGAGTATTGTAGGTTGAGTATAACTGGTCGATAAGTTTAAGTTTGTGAGAAGTAGATTATATGCAATGCCTGATAAGTTTCTTCTCTCTGAATAATGAATTCTTTTTATGTTAATATTTACTTTTCTGCTTTTACTTTAACCATTTTAACCCAAACTCATAAACGTGAGAAATTGTTGAACGACAGTTCAATAACGCCGATCTCTGTGGACACGATAATTCCCAGAAAAATACTTCCAAATCTTTTGTTGCTTGCCGCTTTACCACTTCAACACCCAATTTATTAATTTCTCTAAAAACCCTAGCCGCTTTCTTGCTATCAAGACACTTGAGAATGCCCGGTGATATATGTATAGGACTTCGGTGACAAGGATGCCGAGGAAGAGGAGCAACATCCAGGCATATGGATAAGTTAAGCCCCTTAAGTACTCAAGCCCTCCTTGGTCATAGGACATAGAGTACTATCTTGTAAGCAAAAAACAATAGGAGTTAGAGGATTATCAATACCTGAGTCCATAAGATGAGTAGAGAGGTCATTGGCCAGATGTTCTAAAGCTGGTCCAAAATAAAAGTCTAAACCCCGTCCTTTAATTGGAAAATTTGTTGACTCTAGTCCATCGTAACCTTCTGGGATTCCAAAATTTGACACCCTCCCATCAAAAGAAGAAAACAAGGAAGGTTGAACTAGAGAAGGAAGAGGTGAGGAGGATAACTCACCAACAAGATCCAAAATATGATTAGCTGCCAAAGAGCAGCCATTACACTCGGCAGAAGTCGAAAATATTAGGGAACCTACCGAAAAATTATTAGATAAAATGAGTTTTTATGGGGTGTGAACATGGACTGAGAGGGGGTGTAAATCAGTAACAAGAGAAAAGTTTTCTTTTTGGCCCAATCCACAACAAGAATCCTACTTTTTGTTCTTCACCAAAAAATCATTAGAGGCCAACCAAGAGAGAGAATGTGAGGCATTAAATACATTAAAAACACTTCCACAAGAAGATACCACGTCTGAGAGTGACGCTGCCGAGGGAGATTGTAAAGGAGCACTTTTTCTGTTACGTGGCCCAAGGTAGGATTCAGAAAAGAGAGAGAGAGAGAGAGAGAGAGAGAGAGAGAGAGAGAGAGAGAGAGAGTATGTTGCTATTATTACTAGCGTTCAGACCGACACTCCCATGCTCGTCTATCCGCTTATTTTAATACGCACAATAGAGAAAAATAAACGTGTAAATATATTTATGAGAGTTTTATTGTATGTCGCATTAAAAAATAATATTATTTAGAACCCTCAAATAAAATTAAAATCAAGATGATAAATCTATATTTTAAAATTGTTTTAGTGAACTAATTATATATATTAATTTTATTATTTTCTGACTTTTATAGAGAGAGTACCTATTTTATGAAGTTTTTGTTATACGTCCAAATTAAAAATAATATTATTTAAACATGAAAAGTATAATTAAAATTAAGATGATAAATACTTATGTTGAATAGTTTTTAGTATTTTATTTTCTCTTCCTCCACAATTGTCATACTGTTTTTTTTATTGCGCTAACACATATATGTCTTTTATGAAGTTTTTGGTATACGACATACTAAAACTAATTCTACTTAGACACAATCATTAGAATTAAATAAAATTAAGATAAAAATAAACATATGTTGTCTAAATATGCTAATAATATTATTACATTTTGAAAATGGTAAACAAAGATATTCGAAATTATATTCAAGAACTGAAGCATACAAAGTACTATTTATATTGTGTAATCAATGACGTTCTTTAAGAGAAAGACCGAACATAAAATCTTTATTCGAATAATTTTCTTTTTCCCTGCAATTTTATTCCGTAGTAAAGCAAAAATGTGTTATATAGTAATATAGTATTTTTTATCCTGTAAAGATTGGAATCAATTCTTCATTCATCCCTTTATCTATAAAGATTGCAGTCTCCATGCGGAGGCTTGGTTCTCGCGTCTTCAAGGTCGTTGCAAATCAGGTAAGATAAATTCAATTTGGTTTATCTCTTGTTGGAACATTTGGAGGGCCAGAAATAATATTTTGTTCAATGATGAGATTTGTAATGTCGATGATATTGTTAATGCTATAATCCTTTCCCCTTGGAACTGGTTGATATTAGGTAGTTTTAATAGCAAGAAGTGTAACTTGTACGAGTGGTAGAAGTTCCCCTACGATTTTTTGTAATTAATCTGTAGGTTTGTTGTTTGTTGTTCGTTGGTTTGAGATTTCTTTAATCTCCTATTAGTGAAGTTGCTTAAAAAAAAAAAATTTTAAATATAGGGTGGATTAGGCACCTTTATAGGATTAAAGAAGAAAAATTGATTACTTGGGTTGTACTTCTACAATATGTTAAAGAAACCAAACGGTATTGGATGTAATGGATTGTCTATAATACTCTATAGTCAATTTTATTATCTTTGTGAATACTACCATTTGAGATAATTTGATTGTCATGTAAATATTTGCATCCGCATTTTCATGTTAATTGTAAAAAGCTTTCTCTGTAATATATACATAGGCCTATAAATATGAACATCAAATGAATATTCATACAAATGGAAGCTTAGAATTAAGGGCAGAGACTTACCTCTAACAATCCATCAACAGTGCTCTCTAATATGTAAAAAAAATTCCATATCCATAGTCAAAAGATAATAAAAATTGAAAGGGCAGAGACACTACTCAAGAAACCAATAGTTTTTGTATTGAGTAAACCACCCAATTGTTCCTTAACTTTCTTTGTAGGGCTCTTACCATCAATTTGACAGTTTTTTTTTAAATACTCATAATATTCCATTTGTCTCAAATTATAAGTCATCAATATCTATTTATTAAAAGAATAGTACCTGGAATTACCAAAATTAATCCTTGGCTTAACAACTTAAACTTTTCTTATTCCAGGGTCATATTAGTCTTTTGAAAACTATCTCTAATCTTATGCATCTCACAATAAATGTGGCTGATGTGGCATTCATGTATTTTTTTACCTTCATTTTCCAATTAAAAAAAGGTTATCTCTTAATTTTGTTTTAGATTTTATTGTAGAATGAAAGGGAACTTTTTTTGGAAGTTGAAAACTTGCACGGATAACTACAATTAAGCACGGGTAACTATTCTTTTTTTTCAAAATTCAATCTTATTCCAATAACCATCTTCTCTCTCTTAACCATCTTCCGTGTTCTCTCTTTGTCCCATAACCCTAGACCGCCGCCGCCCCTTTCTCCACCCTATCTACGACCATCACCACCTCTAATGGAGAAATCAAAGCTATTTTCTTGCTTATCTCCTCATACCCTATTTAGAGAACCAAACATCCTTTAGACCGGAGAAACGTTATCGAAAAACCCTTTCTGATCTCCATCTCCGACCATTTAAATATGAAAGGTATCTCCTTTGCTTTACTGATTTTATGTTGCTCAATTGCTTTCTATTGATTTACTGCTCTTTATTTTTCAAGTTTCTTTCACTTTTTTTCATGTTTTCGTGTCAACGAATATCAAAGATGCTGTAATCGGACTTGAGGATGTTTGTAATGTTTTTCTTTTTCTTTTTTCTTTTTGGAGATACTAAGAGCTGATATGAAAAAAATTCACTTAACAGTTTCCTCATTTTTTTTATCTATGAAACTATTACCACCAATTCACTACCAAATTACGTTTGCAGGTATATAGTGTTGGTAAGATGGTGAGAGTGATTTGGAAAAACTGTTATGAGACTAACCGTTTAAGAGGTACACATTCATTTTCCTCCACTTGCATATGTTGTTTGACATTAGAATCTACATATACAATGAATGTGTGCATATTTAATAGCAACTTGCTATAAACTTACAACAGTTGTTCTGAATTCAGTAGTTGCGAGCGTGGCTCCGGATGTCATCTCTTCTGATAAACTTTGTTTAAATCCTGGTAAGTTTCATTTAGTTTGAGTTTTGGTTAAGTTTTTGCACGTTGAGTTCTGAATATGATGTTTATTTGCCGTCAAATTCAGTTTCGTATAAGTTTCGTTTCAAATTTGTTCAGAGTATGATGTATATTTGTTGGTTAGTTTGGATTGTATAAAATTAATTTTTGTCTGCTATAAATTCTATTGTTTTTGGTGGTTGTTTGTGAGTTTTTTAACAGTTATGGTTTAAGAAGATGAAAGAAGTTTGATTTGAAATTGTAATGGGGTGATCCACATTCTCAAGATTCAATTGATACATTGTTAGCATCCTGCAAATGTTACGAAATGACAAAACAAACAACGTAGGTATGATCTTACTCTGAATCAGTTTTTGCATAATCGTGTGGAGGTTGAGCTTTCCAACATTTGCAATGACATTATAATTATCTTGGATGAACATATTATTCCTTCCACAAACATTGTTGAGTCCACTGTGTTCTATTATAAGATGTATGTTTGTTTTTGAGGTTGTTTAATTAATTGATGTTGATTTTGTGTTATTTTTTTAATTTTGAAAGTGTTTGTTTGGATGTAGGATAGGAGATTATCATGGCTATTTAGCTGAATTTAAATCCGGTGATGAAAAAAAAGAGGTAGCAGATCAGTCACTTAAAGCATATCAGGTGAATGATAATAAGGTGCTTTCTTTGCTGCATTTATTCATGTTGCATTCATAAGGTATAATATTTTGAAGGAGTTGGATTGGAGTATGATGTTTCTTGAGCATTTGTGATTTGTGGTTTGATATGTTGCAATGATTTTAAGTTATACTTATACATGAAAAAAATATTGCCAGTGAAAAAATTCTAAAAATGTCTGTAGTACACAATCCCATCAGAATATATTTGATCCAATTTACACGTTTAATTTCCTTTTTATATAACTTTTTTTATAATCTTTTTATACCATCATAAAAGGTAGTTATTCTCATCGACATAGTATTAATTTTGATAATTAATATCAACTAATTAAAATAATTTATATAAATCATTAACGTATCTCAATAAAAATGTTTTGAAGGAGTTATTTTTCAAGTTGTATTGTGAATTTTTTCTAGAAATTTTGTTGGTTTGGTTTCAAAGTGATTGCTGGGTTATTTTTTCTGTGTTGACATATTTTTGACTAACTTAGATTATTTGGATGGAGCATATTATACTTTACAAGTTACTAATTTATTCTACTTTTCATTTGGTACTTTGTTACAGAGTTGTCCTACAAATTATATTTTAATTTAATTGATTTGATATATTTGTTATGCAAATTACAGTGTTGTTACAGAGAGTTTGATTGAATAGAAAATGGATTTTATAAGCAGAAGTATTGAAATGAAATATATTATCCGGAAGAAAACGAGGGTTGGTATTGTGGTGTCTAAGTTTGTTTTAACTCTTTTTTAAGTAATGAATCACATCATACTATAATTGGAATTTAGATTATGTGAATTTGGATATTATTGGATTTGATTTTAATTTCTTTCTCTAACTTCACAGAAATTCTCCAATAATGCCTTTCACATATTTCCTTTTTTTAGAAGATTGAATGTCTAAGAGAGACAACCTGATACTCGGTCGATTGAATGGAGGGATAGAACGGGGATAGTTGCAAGAATGGGTTTGACTATGTTGATGAGTCAATATATTTTTATAGGAATGATATTGCACTTGAAATATTCTACAAAATGAACTTCTAATATTGTATCAGGAAGGATATAGTTGCAAGAATGGAAATGGTAGAGCCTTTTTATATTGATGTCAATAATTAACTTATTTTTGTATTAATGTATTTCTCATATTCAGCTGAATTGTATTTTCATAAACAATAATATTATATTTTTAAACATGTTGGATCAAGTAAGCATTATGTGTATTTCTTTATTTATTTTGGGAAATGTAAGTATAAGAAATCAATTGCTTTATAATATAGTTAGTAAGATGACTGTAATTTATATTGGATTAGTTGTTTGGGTTTGTAGTAAATGAGTGGTTGGTTTTGGTTCTGTATGTTTAGTTTGGATGCAGATCTATTCTATCAGGGTTGTTGGTGGTGTGTAATTTTTGGCACAACTTATGTCACTGCTATTTAATACTACAAATTTTTATTTTGTTGTTTAAAAAAAAAGAATTGGTGGTTTTTTTATTAGAGTTAAAAGATGAATTTGTAGTGGAATGCTCTACCATTCTAGATGAACACATATTTTTATTTATGAAAATATAAGAACAATTATATAAAATTATGTTAACTTAATATAAATACTAACACAAATTTTTGTAATTTAAATGAAACACGTGCAAATAGTTATCACTATATATTTAAAAATAATATTTTTTAAAATTTTATTATTTGGTACAAAAAGAAATAGTCATACAATTGATTACAATTATAACAAATTTAATTCATTTAATAAAATGATATTGTAAATTTTTTACTAAGAATTAAGATGAAGTTATAATGCATTAAATTAAATATATACGTTTATAATTAGAATAGTACCTGGAAAAACCACAATTAACCTTCTGATTATAAATATAAATTATTCTAATTCCAAGGTTAAAATCGACTAATTGCACCCTTGCTTGATTTTATTCCACTAATTATTTATTAGGGTTTTCATGTTTCTCCAAATTTTTATTTTGGTTTTATTTTAATTTTAGCACTAAATACACGTGCAATGGCCTCAAGAAAAGAAAATTTATGAACTATCATTTTTCTCGATAAACCATTTTATGAATTAATTACATATTAATTATAAAATAAATTATATACTTAAAATAAAACTTTAATAAAAGTTGAGTTGTAAATAGAAGATCTTTCGAAATTAACTTCATAAATTTATTTCTAACTAATCTAACATCGTACAGATATGTATAGTAAATTATACAAATATTATAAAATTATTTTCTAAAATTTTGTTTAACTTTATAAATATATTTTTGGTGATCAATTCGGTACCATTGAATTTAATTGAGTTTCGATATCCTCAATCAATTAAATAGTATAATTCATTGCCGCATCATTTTATTTTATTTTAAAATAAATTAAAATTTTAAAATAATTTACACTAAAAATATCAATACCCAATATAATTCATAAGCAACAAAGAATTTACCTATTTTCTAAGATATCCAAATGTCATAAAATAATTTTAATTACTTAAAATATTTTTAAAAAAATTTATTTATTTACGCAGCTTCAATAATTGTTTTCTAAGAGTTAAACTCATGAAAATTATTTTTATAAATTTAAATAAATGCGAATCAATGCTTAAAAGTTGGTATTGTACGATTTATTATAAATAAGAATCAATGCTTAAAAGTTAGTATATATTATTAGTATATAATTAAAACTACGTGAATATTTATAAACTGATCACAATATAGTCACTGAAATGTGTAATGTAAATCCAGACGAGACCCGTGCGAATAATATTTGTACAAATTCCTTTTCTAAAAAAAGCACACAACCTCACACGAGATTCCCTTTCCACATATTTATATAGTTTTTTGGTTTTATTCTATTTCATGATCATTTAAATTTAATTAAATGTAATAAAGACTGTATCTTAAGTTTGTGTATTTTCTATAAATATTTTATTATATTTTATATTTTATATCTTATTTCAATTAAGTAAAATGTGTGAATTATTTTTTAGTCCATTTATTATAGTACGTTTATTTATATAAGGAATATTATATATTATATAATTTATTATAGTAGATGCAATCATGAATTAATATATAAAATCAAATTCATATAATATAATTATTTTATATATAAATTAAAATAATATTCTATTATTATTTTATGAAGATTTGTTCAAAAGATTTGAAAGGACACATATTTATTTTATTTCAAATGTATATTGTATTATAAACCTTTGTTATTTCATAAAAATTAAAAATAATAACAACTTTAATTTTAATTAATTATAATAAATATATTACTAATATATATATTTTTTTATAATTTAAAATTTGTAATAAATTATTTTATTTTAATTTTTTTATAATTTCAAATTGTTGTTATAGAAAAGTGTTGAATATTAGCACAGAATCAAACAGATTTACTATTATTAAACGTATCAATTTACTTTTATTTTTAAGATACCATGGAGTGTAGATATTCATTTAGAACTGAAATTTGACGGGGAGCTGTCATATATATTGTACTTTTGTAAAAATTGTAAATATGATATAATAAGAAGGATTTAAAACCGATATTTGACGGAAAACTCTGTTATAAATTTTAGGTTTAGAAAAATGGACTAATATGTAAAAAGTAATGTTATTTGAATTGGAAAAATGATTTTATTCAAATTTGTAGTTTTAAAATTTACTCATCTCTATGATAGGCTATGTTCTAGACTGTTCATTTTAATGTCAATCTTTTTAACATTTCTCTTGCTGCAATTAAAAGTTGGTGCATATTATTAGCATAAATTTGTAACTATGTCAATGTTAACCAATTGAAAAATGAATTCAAACTTTACAAATGATAGTTTGGTAGACATGCGATGTAAATCCAGACAGGACCCGTGCGATAGCACGGGTTTCTTACTAGTTTTATTAAAAAAATTTGTCCCACATTATAAGTCACTTTATATTTACAATGCAACATTAATGTCATTTTCTTCACTATACCCTCTATCATTTATTACTATTTTTTTCAATTTTTTAAATTTCTCTTTCATCTATAATAAATGAAGGACAATATGGTAAAGTCATACATAGTTTTTCTTTCCCATACAACAATTTTTTTTAATAAGCAAAAACTTCATTCCAATACGGTACTAGGAGTACCCAAACCCATAATACAAGGAGATCCAAAACAAAAGACTCCAATCAATTACCAACCTAATCTAAATAAAATAAAAGGGGTAATTGAACCATTCATAATAATTACAAGTATAAAGATTTTTGTCTCTCTTGCCAATCCACCACCATGTCAATAGGATAATTTTATGAAAAACCATATCAACATCCCAAACTCCGTCGTTGAACATAATTTGATTACGAACGAGCCAGATGCTCAAGCATATCGATCCCACTGCATTTTTGATATCAGCACCCTTCCTGCACAACTCAGTCGTCCAGGTTTGAAAATATTCCATAGCATCATCTTGCCTATACAAAAACACCCCAAGCCAATTGGCCAGCCTCAACCACAACATACTGGTTTTACTACACATAAAGAAAATATGCCATGTGGTTTCGTCATGGTTAAAACAAAAGGGACACATTAACTCGTGAACAATAGTAATAATTCCTCTAGACCATAGATTGTCTCGGGTAGGAAGAAGGTCCAAGACTAAGCGCCAGGAGAATACCTTTGATTATAGCGGTGACGATGCATCCCACACCTTCTTAATAGCCAGCAGTCGCTCCTCCAATACAACCTCAGCAGCCGATAGCGAAGATAGCCAATCGTAACATGATTTTACTGTAAAGCACTTAGAACTGAAAAATGGCCAGATAACGACATCTTCCTCCAGCCTGCTGATACTAACTTCCAACAATAGGAGGTTTAAATCATGAAATTCCTGCTGTGTAGAAATTTCAGCATCTCGCACATCACAGTTCAGCTTTCAAAACCAGACCCCTGTCGTCCCACTCGCCCATGTTCATCACCAAAGCATACTTGCTATAAGACTTGTTATAAAGTGAAGGAAAGATAGAGGCCAATGGCCAATTTCCTAACCATCTGCCAAACAGAATCCCTTCCCACAACATCTCTTTAAGAGTTAAAAACTTCCAAATCCATTTTGACAACAAGGCAATATTGAAGCGACCAAGATCTCTAATACCTAAACCTTCCTCCACCTTAGGTTTGCACACCATACTCCATTTCACCCATGATATTCCTTTCTTGATCTTGTTACCGGCCCAAAGGAAGTGTCTTTGGAGAGATCTCAACTTCAATAACACCTTGCTAGGAACCTTGTAAAATGAGAAGTAATGAACAGGTAGATTGGACAAAACCGAGTTAATCAAAGTTGTCCTTCCTCCCATGGATAATAACCTCCCCTTCCACGTAGAAAATCTTATAACAATTATTATGTTTCTTAATTCACGTGAAATATTCAAAACGTCTTATAATTTGAGACAGAGAGAATATCATCTAACCAAGAGATAAATTTAAAGTACTTACGTGTCAACCGGACAGACTAACAAAGATTCATCCCTCTTAGATCTTTTGAATACTCTTCGAATCAAACACTCCAATGGAAGGTTGTTGGCGGGATCAATATGTTAACAACTTAATTAGAATCATCACTTTCCGCACATATATTAGTGTAAAAAAGCAGACATTGATATAAAAAAAAAATTGGTTGCAAACAGTTTTTTTAATCGTGTAGTAACTCGTTGAGAAGTTAGAAAACAATTTTTTTTTATAATAAATAAACAATTAAAATAAAAGAAGGAGTTAAGGGGTAAATTAATCTTTAAAATAAGCCAACCCAAAGAGTGGTATCCCATTTATAGATAGTCATAGATTAGAAAATTTTACCCCATACCCCTACATCTATCCCCATACTCCTACAAATTTTCAAAAATTCCAATTTTATCTTTTTATTGTTTAGTTAATTTTTTTTTACTTTTTACTGCACAGTCAAATGAGTCCAAAAATAATTTTTTTCAGTATTCGACGAGAACCGAAAAACACAAGGTAAGGATTTCCGGAATGTATTTTTATCAAACCGGAAAACTTGACATGAAGAAATCTGGTTGCTTACTTTTCTAAACCAGAGAACACAACATCAAATTTTTCGGTTTGCGTTGTGAATGCTATATATATAACCGGATAACTTATCTCCAAGATATCCGGTTTTCATATTTTTCAACACCGGATTTCTATTTGTTGAGTTATCCGGTTTAGGTTTTTGTCAACCGGATAACTTGGTGCATAGTTATCCGGAGCGTTTTTTTTTAATTTTTTTTTTATTTTTTTATTTATGTATATTTGTTTAAGAGACATGGACATTCCTTTGATGATATGCGAGAAAGACCAGACAAGTGTAGATACAACGGAGATATTCTCGACTACAGAAAAATTTCCTACAAGAGAAGAGGTAACTAGGTGGATTAAGGAGGTTGAACTCAGGAATAGAGTCACGGTTATAATAACCCGGTCGGACACCAATACTTCCAAGAGAGGAAGAAGTGACAAAGTAATGTTTTGCTGTGATATAGGTGAAAAATACAAAGAAGGGGATAGTGAAACACAAAGTGCTACCAAAAAATGTAACTGTCCTTTCAAAGTAAGATCAACACCTTCAAAAGATGGTTCTGGTTGGAAAATTGATGTAAAATGTAACTGTCCTTTTATCTTAATATTATTTTTATAAGTGACGTTTACCTTCATATTATTTTTCATATATTTTATATATCATCAATCATAATATAATTCTGAATATTATCACATAAATATAAATCATAAGTCTGAATAATACATAAGTAACATAAGTAACCGGTCAAAATAATACATCAATCATCTTCCTCACTAACATAAGCAACCGGTCCACCCTGAGGTACCGGTCCATCCTGAGCTAGACGTAGTGCTCGAAAGATCTCAACATAATCATCATCACCCTCCTCGGCCTCGTGACGAGCGAGATAGCGACGCAGCTCATGTGAAATATGTCGTAACCTCGGATCTGTCGGTCCATCATCAAGGATGTGAAACTGTGTAGTACCAAGCCATGTAATCAGTCACCGTATCATACGGAGTATCTGCAAACTCGGCCTGTTGCACCATCTTTTGAAGGTGTTGATCTTACTTTGAAATAACATTTACATTTAAAAAAAAATTAAAAAAAAAAAAAGGCTCCGGATTACTATGCACCAAGTTATCTGGTTGACAAAAACCTAAACCGGATAACTCAACAAATAGAAATCCGGTGTTGAAAAATATGAAAACCAGATATCTTGGAGATAAGTTATTCGGTTATATATATATAGCATTCACAATGCAAACCGGAAAACTTGATGCTGTGTTCTCCGGTTTAGAAAAGTAAGCAACCGAATTTCTTCATGTCAAGTTTTTCGGTTTGATAAAAATACCTTCCGGAAATCCTTACCTTGTGTATTCCGGTTCTCGTCGAATACTGAAAAAAATTACTTTTGGACCCATTTGACTGCGCGGTAAAAAGTAAAAAAAATTAACTAAAAAATAAAAGGATAAAATTGAAATTTTTAAAAATTTATAGGGGTATGAGGATAAATGTAGGGGTATGGGGTAAAATTTTCCATAAATTATTGTAAATTATAACTTTTTGTTATATGGCGTTAAAGACTACAGTTATTTATTTATTTAATCATTGTTATTGTTTTTTATTTTATTATTATTATTATTACTAATTAATAAATAAATTTAAGAATTTATTTTTTAAAATAATTATTATTAATAAATAATTAGAAAATCATTTTTGAGTTCCAAATAATTCGTGTTCTATTTGGTGTTAAGTAATAGAATTAGTGGGGCTTGTTCTTTTTTTTTTTAAAGTGATACAAATGTAAAAACGTGAATTGGTTACTAATAATTGGATAATTGTCAAAAACATAATACTTTAATAATTTAAAGATAATTATTTTTTATGCAAAATTATTAGTTAGTGGGATAATTGTAAAAGAATAATAAATCTTATATATTAAAAGAGATAGTGGATTTAGTTACTGAGATAATTGTAAAAAAATAAATTAATAATTAAAAGAGATAGTAAAATAAATAATATTAAATAAAAAGTAATTTACAAAAATATTTTTCATTTTGGTGCCAAAAATTATTAAGTGATTTAACAACTTTTATATATAACTATTAACTGAACCCGTGCATAAATTATTGTAATAAAAATTTATACACTATATAATGCATATAAATTAAATTCATATAAAATATAGTAACAATTGAAGATGAATTATTGTTTCCATAAAATAAAGAATAAAAAATAAAAGAAACATCTTCATTTGTCGTATTCATATTACATAACATGCTTATAGAAACAAACATATATTTTTTTATCTTTTCATCACAGCGCAATGAATCCAACAAAACATCATCAGTAAGAATGATATCTATATGAATAAATGACATATCTCAAATTTTAGTTAAATCAGTTAAATATCATATCTTATATATTAAAGTTATTAAGTTACATAAATATCTCATCTTATTTTATATATGAATATTATTAAGTCACTTTAATAAGTTATAACAAAAGTTTTCTCTCACTAACCTTATCATATATATTTTATAAATTTCAAGAGCAAATACCATAATTTGTATTTGATAGGGTCATTTTGCAACAAAATACAATTATTTTAATAAAAAAAATTACTTCTATCGGAGTTAATATATATCTATGCAGGTTTAAAGTATTTGATACTAATTAGAGATTGAATTTTATTCATCATACAAAAATCCTCTAATTTTGAGGAACTCAACAATTATATTAGAGAAGAGATTTAAAAAGTTTTATAAGTTTTGTATAAAGTGTTCAATTATGTTTCGGACTGGCCCAATGGTTAGGTATGACCCAATCAACTTCTGCACCTAGAACGATCCAATACCCTAGATCTAAGCAATTAAGAATAAAGGGAACCAGTTTTCCTTCTGCCCCTCAGTCGAGGAAGGTTGGCCTGCTGACCTCCATGGACAGCTGGTCGGCACTGCCCTCCATCACATTTCTGCCCGTCACACACGAGGCAGCCACCCGGGAACGCGCTTAATGCTTCTGCCCGGAACCACGCCTCTGCCCAAAGAAACTGCTAGTTCCGAGCAGGTCTGCCCATTCCAACGGCTAGTTCCTGGCAGTTACCTATTTTTGGGGAATCCGCGATCCACGCCCAAAAATAGGGACCAATGGCCAAGCGCTGGGGGAACTATAAAAACCCTCTCATTTAAGAGGGTCAGGTATCCAAAAATCATCCTAAGAACTCACTTTGTACTTGCACTTTTCTCTCTTTGATCCTTACTTTAGCATTGGAGTGCCTTGCAGGTACACCCCCCTCCTCCTCGATTCCAACATCGCAGACGAAGTCTCTGGCCCACTTCAGATTCTGATCAATCGGAAAGATCAGTGGTGTAACACCCCGAATTCTAGATTAATTATTTATTTAATTAATTTAGCGTGAATATATGAGTTATTGTGAAGTATTCGATATATATATATATATATATATATATATATATATATATATATATATATATATATATATATATATATGATGTTTTGGTGTTTATGTGAGTCCTTATGATGGTTTGTGATGATCTGTAATGTTTGAGGAGATGATGACTTATGTGATGTTTTGATGATTCATGTGATGTTGTGGTGATTGGTGTGATGTTTAGAAGTGTTTTGAGAATTATGGGACAATTTAGAATAATTATAGTGATTAAGTTAGAATTGTTTAATTAGAGAAAATAGAATAACATTGGAGTTGGATGACAGTAAGGGCATTTTGGTCATTAACGAAGAATTAGTGAGGACAATAGTAGGAAACCATATTAGAGGTCCAAGGCTTTATACGAGGGGAAAAACAGTTTGTGAATTCATTCGTGCATGCATATTGGAAAGGAGGCAAAGAGAATAAGGAATTAGCTAGGGTATTGAGGATTACAGAGGAGGACCTGAAGAATGCGAAGAGAATCCGATATTAAGCAATTATCTCAGGTAAGGGGGGTGTTATCATTGTTATTATAATTGATTTAAGGCTTAGATAATTGTGGGATTATTGGGGTTTTGGTGTAGTTTTGATAATGAGGTAAATGTGATGAAATTGATGATGATTTGATGTGGTAATTGCTTTCAATCGATGCATGGATTGTATAACGAATTGAGTGTTGTTGTATGAGGTAAATGTGAGAAATTACAATAATTGTAGGCTTTTGGATTTTAATCGAGGATGAAATAATTGTAGGCTTTTGGATTTTAATCAGTGATGAAATACCATGAGGAATTGATGAGATTAGGTAAAGAATTACGACATTGAGTCGTAGACAATTGTGCCTACAGAGTAGAATATATTATAACTGATAAATTATGGAGCATATTGATGACTGAATGAATCATTGGAATACTTGTTGGAAATAAGATGCAGAACGTGTATTATGCAGAAAAAATAGAAATTGGATGAACTGTGAGGAATTTTTAATGTGGCACTGTCGCGGCGGGATTTTGGCGCACCCGGGGGGTGCCCGTGGTTTCGAATCACGATCCCGTTGTTCTCTGATTTCTAAATTTATCCTGTTACGCTGGTTAAGGAAGGGGAAGATACGACAAACTAACCCTGCGTTGCAAATGTTCCTCAACAAATGCCAAAAGGTTGGGGTCCTTCGTTATGGTTATTTCCTTAAGATAGTCTGTCTATTTGTATTCATATATATAACTGGTTGGGGTCTATTTGTATATCCTTAGTTGTTTCCTTGGCTTAAACTGGTACTGGGTGAGGGTGATTGAGAGAAGGTATGTGACCTGACTGGTTTTGTTTGTTTGATGTGCTCGCAAAGATCTTACGATCCCATGCCTACGTACTCCCAAAAAGAGAATTGGGAGATCAGAGCGATCGTAGTTCCTCCTAAATCTATGGGAGGAAAGTTTTGTGTGTATCTTGTTCAAAGCCCAAGATGATGAAGCTAAAAGGATGTTTTATGTCTTGTTCGAAGCCCAAGAGATGAAGCTAAAAGGTTTTTTGTGTCTTGTTCGAAGCCCAAGAGATGAAGCTAAAAAGATGTTTGTGTTTGACTGTGTCTGGCTTTGTGAGAATTTGTTATCTCTAAAGGAAGATGACTCGTCTATTCACTTCAAATAGTCGAGAACTGTTTGTCAAAGGGGAAATCTGCTTTAACTGGGATGTGTGGAATCCAGCAATGCCACGTCTTCCTCGATGGGCCTTTGCATGCTAAGGGAAGGACATTGGCTTAGGTGTGTGTTCCTAGAGGCTTGCCGCTTATAGCACTTAGATGAAAGGTTATGTGTTTGTTTTTTGTTGTGATTTGTGGTGTATAGAAGAGTTTTCTTCCTATAGAGAGTACTGTGAGTCTCATCTGCGGGGACGTTGATTTTTGTACCTTGATCAAAGCCCAAGGTGTGAAGCTAAAAGTATTGAAAATTGACTCTACTGAGGTCTATTTTCTGTCTTGTACAAAGCCCAAGATTGAGGCTAAAAGGGTTTTTATCTGTCTCGTACAAAGCCCAAGATAGAGGCTAACTGGAGAGACTTCCAAATCTTTGGGTATGAATGGGAGACTAGGTAAGATCATTTATACAAAGCCCAAGAGGAGGCTATCTTAACTGTGGGAGTCATAGTAGGAGATTCATTCCTGACTACCGAGGGATCATTTGTACAAAGCCCAAGAGAAGGCTATCTTATTCCTGGGAAATGATTCAGGGTTTAAGCGTATTTGAATATTGGTAGGCTGGTCATTATGTGCCCAAAGGGTTTCTCACAATGAATTGGATAAGGTGACTAAGACCTGTCCTATGCTTACTAGGAAGCCTGAGAGTCCTTGTATATAAAGCCCAAGAGGAGGCTGGGGGAACTTCTAAGAAGCCTGTGGGTCCTTGTATTTTGAGCCCAAGAGGAGGCTATCCGAGGGACATCGAGGGTCATCGCGGGTCCTTGTTGAAGCACAAGAGAAGTTATGTGGGTTGTTTCCCTAATTTGTTTCTAAGCAATAGGGTAAGAAGATCTCACGCGACCTTCGGAGGATGTGCCCTATGTTTGTTCTAGGGTTCCAAAGACCATTCACGAAGAAGTCCATTGTCTTTGGGGCAAATTCTATATTATCTATTGAGAAAAGGGCAAGCCATCAATTCTCGGTCATATTCCTATAATATTTATATAGTTGCAGTGTTCCTAGCTATGGATTTTCTCGGGAGAAGAACCGCGAGGATGTATTAACTATATAAAGAAATGGATTAAGGGAGAGAGTTTGATTTGCTTGGGGCTTATAGCTCATAAGAGAGGCCCAAGGTGATCTAAGCGGAGTTTCACGAGCTTTCGCAAGGAATAATGCCCCTCTTAGTATCAGTGGATTGAGTATCTTTTATCTCATTTAGCGGGAGAAAAAGAGAGAAGAATGGGACTTACACCATGGAAGGGGCCCAAATTCATTTGAAAATGATTAAGGGAAAAAGTAATGGGGCTTATACTCTGGGAGAGGCCCACTGGAAACGGTGATCGCACCGTTTGTTTAAAATTGTACTGGGACTTATACTACGAGCAGGGGCCCAAAAAGAGACAATGGGTCCTAAACACAAAGGATTCCCCATGACACATTTTTGCAATTCATTTTGACAACAACAGTCATACAAGAAAGAGATTCAGTGAACAGTTTCACTGAATAAAGGCGATCGCGCCGAGTTTTGCAAATTGTCGTTATGAACCCTAATGGTTCATTTTTCAAAAAGGGACGGGTCTTACACTCTAATAGAGACCCATGTGAGTGTGTGATTTTGCATTTAAAGGGTAAAAATCAATAAACCCTAAATTTGATTTTTAAACATTTCATTTGAATTAAAATTTCAATTAAAATGATCAAAATGGTGAATATGAGAGAAAAACAAGTTATGAACTTGGATTGATGTTTGAAAAATCTCATTTCACTCATGTGAAAGTTTGAAATTCATTTGAATTTTGAAAATCATTTTGAAAATGCATTTAAACATTTAAAATTATTTCTTTATGGAAATTCACAAATATATTAAATATTTAACATTTTTGGAATTTTTTCATGGAATAAAATATTTAAACATATTTGTGAATTAATGTAAAAAGAACCAATTCAAAATGTTTAAAATCAAGAGAGTTATTAATTTTCCAAATCATTTAAAAACTTAAAACATTTGAATTTGAAATTTGGTGCCAAGAACACTAGTCTTGGGCCAAGAACACCCGTGCAGGGGGCCAAAATGCCCAGATTTGCATTTTGATTCATATCTCATGATTTAGGCAACCATTTGAGATGAAATAAACACCAAACTTGAGTGTTTTGATCCCACGAACATGATGGGATGCTTTGATTTCATTTATTTTGCATGCACAGAGAAATATATAGACATATGCTCAAGAACCCTAATTTTGTAAAAGGGATCGAGCAGAGCAATTGATGCATGTTATAATCAAATTTCTTGAGGGGAAATACTTAAAACATGATAACAAGCAATTGGCAAAATTATTGTGCGAGGAAATATGCATGGAATTGAAAATGGCAAGTGTTAGGCTTACTTGAATGTCGTGACAGCAAGAGCAATTTGATTTTGATGCAAGAGTGTTTCCAGAAGTTGTTTGATGCCTTGGACAGCTCAACTATACCATATGTAATGTATCTGGGCGTCTGGAATGAGCTGCAACTGGCTGGATCTTCAATTGGTATGTTGAGTGCAAAGTGCCTCCAAGTGGATTTGAACTTTATGATTCTGGTGTTACAGATGGGTGGGAAGTGTATGGACACCTTCTATATGATGTTTATGAAGTGTTTGGATGATTGGTTGTGATGGAATTGCTCTCAAACTCCAAACCCGATAGTGGTTGCTCAAAATGTCAAGTTTTGAGTCTTAAGAGAGGATTTTGAGTTAAGCATCTATTGCAGTGCTTTGGTGTACTTAATTTGAACACAAGTGAGCTCTATTTATAGTAGAGCAAGTTTGTTTTGGCTGCACTAGTGAATGGCAACTGATATCAAAGATATGGTTTAAAATGGCCAAGTCTCCTCTAGCCATTGACTTGAGAGTAGCAATGAAGGCTTAGGTCTTCTGAACCTTGGATCATTCTTGACTCAAATGGTTAGTAATGTCTGCATTATTGCCACCTTGCTGCACCTCTTTAATGCATTGGATCAAGTTTTGAATATTTGGCCACTTTTGACATTTTAGGGGTGGCAAGGCTATGTTGAGATTCCATGACTCACAAGGCTAATGGATGAGTCACTCTTGCTTGAATATGATCCTCTAGTGTTTCTAGAAGGATAACATAAGCCAATGTATCTTAATTTTGCAAAATCGTGCAAAGATGCAAAATCTGCCTTGTGGCAGGTCAGGTTTTGGAGCCATGTTCCAATGTTTGTAACTCTTAGCTCAAGTGGAATTAGGATGAGTTCTTGTACTCTTTGGAAAGTTGAAATGATGTACTAAAACATTGAGGTTTAGTGCTTTCATTGATTCAACTTGGATCAATGTGAAAACTGGCCTTGAACATTGCATCTCACCCTGAATTTACAAGGCAGTTTTTTTCACTAAGTACAAAATGTGTAATTTTGTGTTTTTTGCTACTTTGGTCAACCTCTAACTCAAAATCCATGAGGAATTGAATTATGCCCATGTTGAGACATTTGTAGAGCTTGGTATCACCTACAATTCAGGCTTTGGATCCACCATTTGGTTGCTTGTGCTGCAAGTTATGATCTCTTGAAGTTGGTACCAAATTGTCCAAATTTAGTAACTTAGAAAAATTCTAAGTTTTTCAAGTTTGCCCCTTTTGCAAGTTATCTTGTTTTATTGATCAATCCTTGTTCAAATGACATTTTAAATTATATTTTGAGATAATTCAAGTCATGAGGATCATTTTGATATAAAATTTGCCTTTTTTGACTTTTGGCCCCGAGTGGCCCGGTGCGGGGAAACCCTAATTCCCGACTTTTTGGCTCTGCACCTTCTGACAATGCTTTGACCTTGCAATTGATTTCTTAGGATTATATTGAGCATATTGATCCACTTCTTGAAGTCTTGGCTCATTTTCCTATGAAAATTTTCATCTGGAGTCCTCAGTCGTCCAAAACCCTAATTTGGTCGTACTGGGGATCTCGAGGCTCTGATGCCTTGTAACTGTGCAATCTTTTGGCTTGATTCTCAATATTTGGAAACTTTTGATCTTCATGGGCACTTGAGAGACTTGATAGGTACAAGATCATTCATATTTCTTGATTGATCCTTTGTCTGAATCTTCTTTGAGACTCGAAACCCTAGCTTGTCAATGCAGATGAACCTAAGAACAAGTGTTGTCTTTCTTCAATAGGTTAGTGGTACATATGAGTACATGTATGAGATGTCAATGATGTGGGTATCTTAGTGGTTCAAAATTAGGGTATTACAGATGGCCCTATTTGATTTTCTTAAACCTGATGATATGAATGATGAAATATTCAGATCTTCAAGGTATAAGATAATTAAATACTAAAATGCCTGTGATTTTGGATCCTAAGATGCCACTTCTGACAGTGTAGGATACCAGATTTAGAGTGTCTCCTCCATAGGAAACATCCTGACTTGCTGAGAGGCTTTCACCCGAGGATCTTTCCATTGATCCGGGAAAGCGAATTAGGTCTTTGATGGAAGAAGAGGAAAACTCTGAAGGCGTGCTTCGATATCTCTTGTCTTCTAACGGTTCGGGTTATCAAAATGGTCACGAACCATATCTAGCCCTGGAAACACATTTACTGATCGACGCTGACAAACTGACTCGGGAACCAGTGTAGTGAACAGAAAAATGAATGCATATATGATGCTTTATGAAATGTATGTATGAATGAATGCTTATGCTGACAAAATAGACACAATCATGACTGAGAATAAAGGGAACCGGATACCCGACCAATAAAAGGAAAAGATCCGAGTTACTGGTGACTTCTTTTGCTAATACATTGCTGAGGAAGAACTCCCTATTCCTGCTTTTGATTTCCTGGGACGCAACCTTGCTGGGAATAGAAATCTGATCTAGATCTCTTTTGTCTTCTTTAAGCGACGAATGAACTGTCCATCTCTGCTTTTGAGGAAACAATCTGCCGCTTGAAGGTACATGGATACAAACCTCCTAGTTCGACCAACCTTGGAGAAACTGCGAATAATTCTTTTATGTTCGCATACCAAAGGGAAATTTCCGTCTTTATTTTGAAAGAAACAGTAAATTCATTTTTTTTCGTTTCAAGAATAACATTCATAAAAACAAAAAAAAAACTATCGTTCTGCGAGATAGAATAAAATGTAAAGACTGCAAATAAAATAAGCGAAGGCTCAAATTTTGTATATAGAATGGTAATCAGCCAAAGGCGTGATTCCATGGAGTATTACAAAGTTAGAAAATGGTAATTTACAGGGAACAAGTTGTATTAAAACGTAATGACCACTATCCTTCTACCAACTTTGAATTCGGAGCATTCTTGAGCTTCTGTTGAATATGAATTCGATTGAAGATTCTTGAATGGCTAACGTCACGCTTGAGAGTCCAATCTTCATTGGATACAGTTACTTGCCATGAATCCCTAACTTTTGCCTAGATTGATTTTTTCTTCAATCTACCGAGATGATTTTTCTATGTCTCTAATTTTTGCCTGGACCGCCCTTTCAGGTTTTCAATACACCGAGACGCTCTTTTTTTCCTAAGCTGCCCTTTCGGGTTTTCAACTTAGCGAGCTATATTATTTTTTTTAGGCGAAGTATTTCTTGACTGTATCCGCATTTGTAGGATAAGTGAACTCTTCTCCATCCATAGTTGCGAGTTTCAGGGCACCTCCTGAGAATGTTTTCTTAATGACATATGGGCCATCATAGTTCGGAGTCCATTTTCCCCTAGAATCGGTGAGGAAAGACTGTATCTTCTTGAGCACGAGGTCTCCTTCCTTGAAGACACGAGGTCAGACCTTTTTGTCAAAGCCTTCTTCATTCTTTGCTGATATAATTGACCGTGGCATAAAACCATCTTTCTCTTTTCTTCGATTAGATTCAATTCATCGTATCTGGCTTGGCACCATTCCGCCTCTGTTAGCTTAGCTTCCATCAATATCCTCATTGACGGAATTTCAACTTCTATGGGGAGCACTGCTTCCATGCCATATACTAAAGAAAAAGGGGTTGCCCCTGTCGAAGTGCGAATAGATGTTCGATAACCGTGAAGAGCAAATGAGAGCATTTCATGCCAATCTTTGTAGGTCACGACCATTTTCTGAACGATCTTTTTGATATTCTTGTTAGCTGTTTCTACCGCGCCATTCATCTTTGGTCGGTAGGGAGAGGAGTTATGGTGTTCGATCTTGAACTCAGCGCATAATTCCGTCATTGTTTTATTGTTCAAATTCGATCCATTATCAGTAATGATCTGGCTAGGAACACCGTAGCAACATATGATATTACTCTCGATAAATCGGACCACCACTTGTCTGGTTACTTTTGAGTATGACACAGCTTTAACCCACTTGGTGAAGTAATCAATAGCTACCAGAATAAACCTATGTCTGTTTGAAGCTTTGGGTTCAATCATGCTGATCATGTCGATTCCCCATATCGAAAAGGGCCATGGGGATGAGAGATATCTGAGAGGTGTTGGCGACGCATGAATCTTGTCTGCATAGCTCTGACATTTATGAAACTTCTTCATGTATTCGTAACAATCAGATTCCATTATATGCCAGTAATACCCTGCTCTCAGTATTTTTCTTGCCATTGCGTGTCCGTTGGCATGGGTACCAAAGGATCCTTCATGAATTTCTTTTATCAGCGTTCTTGCTTCGCCCTCGTCTACACATCTAAGTGGAACCATGTCGAAACTTCTTTTGTATAACACCTCGTTGCTTAGGAAGAATTTTCCCGCTAACCTTCGTAGCGTCTTCCTATCCTTCCTTGATTCCCCTGGCAGGTACTCCTGCTTTTGAAGGAAGCACTTGATGTCGTAATACCAGGGTCTGTCATCGGTGACAGTTTCAATTACGAATATGTATGCTGGTCTATCTAAGCACATTACATCGATCTTTGGAACATCGTTCCATTGATTCACGATGATCATGGAAGAGAGAGTAGCCAGTGCATCAGCCATGCTATTTTCTTCACGAGGGATGTGATGAAACTCAATCTTGTTAAAGAATGGTAACAACCTTCTCGCATAATCTTTGTAAGGGATCAATCCCGGTTGGCGTGTATCCCATTCTCCTTTGATATAATTTATAACCAAAGCTGAATCTCCATACACTTTTAAATTCTTTATCCTTAAGTCGATAGCTTCTTCAAGACCCATGATGCAAGCTTCATACTCGACCTCATTGTTTGTACATTTGAACGTTAATCTGGCGGTGAAAGGAATATGAGAACCTTGAGGTGTAACAATGATTGCCCCAATTCCATTCCCATAAACGTTGACTGCTCCATCAAATATCATCCCCCATTGGGATCCTGGCTCCGGCCTTTCGTCTGGTAACGATTCGTCACAGTCTTTCACTTTTAAGTACATTATGTCTTTGTCTGGGAAGTCATATGCGACTGATTCCTAATCATCGATCAGCTGATAGGCTAGATGATCGGCTAGAACTCTTCCTTTGACGGTTTTCTGAGCGTGATACTCAATATCATATTCTGATAGCAACATCTGCCAACGAGCAATTCTTCCAGTTAAGGCAGGTTTTTCAAAGACGTACTTGATTGGATCCATTTCTAAGACTAACCAAGTGGTATGACAAATCATGTATTGTCGAAGACGTTTAGCTATCCAAACTAAAGCACAACAAGTTTTCTCCAGCATTTAGTATCGAGTTTCACAATCAGTGAACTTTTTACTAAAGTTGTAAATGAAAAACTCCTTTTTTCGTGTTTCGTCTTGTTGACCGAGCACACAACTCATGGAGTCTTCTAACACTGTTAGGTAAGTGATCAAAGGTCTTCCTTCTACTGGAGGAGATATAATGGGTGGACTTAGCAGATATTCCTTGATGCTGTCAAAAGCTTCTTGGCAATCCTCTTTCCATTCGCAGCTATGATTCTTTCTGAGCAATTTGAAGATTGGCGCGCATGTCGCGGTTATGAGAAATATGAATCTAGAAATATAGTTCAGACGTCCCAAGAATCCTCTTATTTGTTTTTCTATTTTCGGAGAAGGCATTTCTTGAACAGCCTTTACTTTGTCCGGATCAACCTCAATTCCTTTTTGGCTGACGATGAATCCTAAGAGCTTTCCTGGGCGAACGCCAAATGTGCATTTGTTGGGATTCAAATGAAGTTTGTACTTTCTCAGACGCTGGAATAGTTTTGATAAATGCTCCACATGTTCTTCTTCAGTTCTAGATTTGGCGATCATGTCATGAACGTGCACCTCAATCTCTTTGTGGATCATATCGTGGAAAAGAGTCGTCATCGCTCTTTGATATGTTGCACCTGCGTTCTTCAGATCGAACGACATGACTTTGTAGCAAAAGGTGCCCCATGGAGTAATGAATGAAGTTTTCTCCATATTCTCCGGTGCCATCTTAATTTGATTATAGCCCGAGAATCCATCCATAAAGGAGAATACTTTGAATTTCGCAGTACTGTCGACTAACATGTCAATATGCGGTAAAGGGAAATCATCCTTTGGACTAACTTTGTTTAAATCCCTGTAATCTACACACATCCTGACTTTTCCGTCCTTCTTTGGAACTGGCACTATGTTGGCCAACCATTGAGGATATTCCTTTGTTGCAAGGAATCCGGCATCAATTTGCTTTTGCACTTCTTCCTTAATTTTAATGGCCATATCTGGATGAGTCCTTCTCAACCTTTGTTTGACCGGGGGGCATTCTGGTTTTAGCGGTAAGCGATGTTCCACGATGTTGGTATCCAACCCTGGCATGTCTTGGTATGACCAAGCAAACACATCTGGAAATCCTTTGAGTAGCTTTATTAAACTTTCCTTAACAACTGAACCGAGTAGCGCTCCATTTTTGACTTCCTTTCTTTCTTCTCCCGACCCCAAATTGACCGTTTCCAAGAGTTCTTTGTAAGGTTGAATTGAACTTTCCTCTTGTCTGAGTAGTCGTGAGATCTCGTCTGGAATTTCTTCATCCTCTTCTTCTTCAACTTCGAATACCGGGAACTCAAAGTTGGGAGAATGCGTTAGATTATATGTTTTAATAGGGTTTAAAATAGTTAATCTGCACAACGATGATGATTATTTTTAGAACGGCGGAGAAATGCAGAGAGTATGTGCAGATTTTTTTTTTGTTTTTGAAATACTTGTTGTTTTTTAGGATTACCATTTTCCGAAAAAGCAAAAAGGAAAAACAAAGCAATAAATGCTGGAATACAGAATGACATTTTATTTATTTATTTATGATTCGTCGATTCTTGAAACATGAGCCCTATAAAACAAAACTCTATAGCTTCGGGAAAAACGAAGAGGGATTATCTACAGAAAGCAAAACCCTATAAAACATCCTTTTTTACCCGGGCGAGGTAAAAAGGTCAAAATAAAGACTAGGCAATTACTTTTGCACATGAACGGTATCAGGCGTATTCACAACAACCCAATGCTGACGAATTCCTTGGCGTATCACCAATTTTGGTACTTTTCTTCTAAGATTATTCCTTATGACGACACCGTTTTCTGGCAAAGCAGTAGCAGTGTTGTTTTCTTCTCCTGTAACCTGATCGTAAGAGAGATTGTCCGTTATTCCTTCATTGGGATTTCCCTCTTTAGGAGAATCTTCCCATCCAGTTGGCTGGATGTCTTCTATGTTGACACGAGAACTTCCAGGAGCAATGTACTTCACTAGAAAGTCGTATTTTCTGCTTGGCTGTCCCAAAGTGTCCCAAACTTCTGTGGGAGCTGATGAGTCATCTTCTTCAATGACATTGACTTCGGGTAATGCAAAGTTGATAAATTATTGTCCGGTGATTCTTGCAGCTTCGTTAAGACGATGTTCAAGGCTTTCCGAATCTTCCTGGTGAGGTTTCCACAATTCTGGCAGAAATGGTGAACCTCTCTCAGGGTCATTCAGCAGATATTCATTCTCTGGCTGACTCTCATACCCTGGATTTTCCGCGTAGGGTTCCCAAATGGGCAAGTTGTCCATGGGATCATATGACGTGGAGTCAAAGTTATCTTTCATCGGAGCATCCTCCAATGAGTTAGGAGGAGTATGGTATCCTTCCGGATCATAGTCTCCATAGATCATTCTCGCGTTTGATCTGGGTATATCCCTAGGAATTAGCAATGGATCGCAAAATGGCCTATCCTTTTCTTCCTGATACATGTATCCTTCGTTGCTGAAATAAGTCTCCCATTCTCCATCGGAGCTATCAGAGGCATTCTCTTCGAGGGTATGGACCTCTTAAGAGATCTGGTGGAGGAAGCCTCCATTGTGAAAGAAATCCTGGATAGGACGAATGTCCTTGTCCTTCTTTGCCGGCCTGGCAATGATAGGAGAAAATCCTAATCCTTTCCTTGCTTTGTTATCAATAGGAATCACAACTTGTCCCCACTCTATTGTATCTTTACTTTTCACAGCTTGGAGAGCATCTTTGTAGGAGAAAATCGACGTTCCTTCCTTCGGATGATTCTTATCACTTCCAGAGGGTACCTTGATTTGAGCCTTACTGACTTCTTCTGGTTCTGAGTAGGAAAATGATGATAAGTTGCTCACATTCAGCGCTCTTTCCCCATATACAGTAACCATTTTGTTGTTCTTCACAAACTTCAGCTTCGGGTGAAGTATTGAGGTGACTGCCCCTGCTTCATGAATCCAGGGTCGTCCTAGCAAACAACTCTATGCCGCTTGAATATCCATCACTTGGAAAGTGATTTGAAACGTATGCGGTCCAATAGTGATGGGAAGATCTACTTCGCCGATAACTGCTTTCTTGGATCCGTCGAATGCTTTAACTATGACGTCACAGCCTCTTATGGGAGTTCCTTGAAAAGATAATCTCGCAAAAGTTGACTTTGGCATGACATTCAAAGATGAACCAGTGTCTACGAGCACGCCGGCTAACGCGTCGTTTCCACAATTGATGGTAATATTGAGTGCCTTATTATGATCCTTTCCTTCTTCTGGAAGATCTTCATCACTAAATCCCAAATTGTTGCAAGCAGCGATGTTAGACACGATGCTATCAAATTGATTAACTGTTACGTCTTGTTCTACGAAAGCATGCTCCAAAACTTTCTGTAGAGCTTCTCTGTGTGCTTCTGAACTAAGTAGAAGAGATAATACTAAAATCCGAGATAGAGTTTGTAGCAATTGATCGACAATGTTATATTCACTTTTCTGAATAAGTTTTAACATTTCGTCATTTTCCTTGATAGAGCTTGCGCTCGGTTGACCAATTGGTTGGTCAGGAACGTCAATCTGTGACACCTTTTCTTTCGCTGATTCCTCAACTCCTCTGTTGAAGATTCGGCCTCTTCAGGTTACTCTACTGATATCTGCAATGTTTACAATAGATGGTAATGGAACTTCTCTTCCTTCTTCTATCATCGTGGTTCCATACTTATACGGAATGACTCTCTCTGATTTGTAAGGCATCGGGCCTGGAAAATAGATGACCAACGGGGTTACTTGTGTCTGCTGACTGTCATAAGTAATCTCGATTGGTTGTAACTTTGTGGCGCAAGGAATCTTTCCGCTGTCAAAGGGAATCTCCAAGCGTTTTGGCTCTCGAAGCATAGGAATTGTATTCTTTCTGGGACAATCTTGTACCATGTTGATGGATAAGTCGTTCAGACGCATTTGAATATCTCCTCGGTCAACTTGACTTTGGAGAGCTGCTCTAACAAGGTAGCATCCTTGACTATCCTCTGAACATATTGTGCAACACTCATAGTTGTGAGACGGTACCCGACCGTATCCATTTTGCATGCAATGTAGTTTTACTATGTCCGTTTTCATTAAGCGGATGTCACAATTTTGATGCCTGGTAGGATTTTCGTCGGTCATGCTGATTTGACGAGTATCTTCATTCCGATAGATTAGGAGCCACCAATGGTCCATCAGGTGTTGAAGAGCTCTCTGTACGAGCGAGTAACCTTGATCGCCTTCCGAGCAGTCTTTGCAATCCTGGTACTTATGTGATGTCAGAAATCCTAACCTGACTTGCTTAGCATGTAATCCCACTAAGCTGGTATTCAATAGGAGAATATCGAATATCTAGACCATGTTAACTTGATAATAGTCCCTCTGACGGCAATCCTGAATCCGTCCTAGATCCACTTGACGCTGCAGATCTTTTTGAACAACCAAACAACCTTGGTTGTCTTTTGAGCAAATTGGGCAAATGCTGTAATTGTGCAACGGTAAACTATGTTGTTGACTTTGTCTGGAATGCAAAGCCATAAGATCAACATTTACTGTACAAATGTCAAAGTTTTGAACATTTTCGAGAACTTCTTGCATCATGTTTATTCCCCGGAATCGATGATCTTGGATCCACCCTAGATCCATTTGTTCTTGAAAAGCGACTTGCACTATACTGCACCCTTGATTATTTTTAGAACAAATATCACATCGATGATAGTTATGATATGGTACGTGGTCGTAACCACTTTGCTTACAATGCATCTTGACCAGATTTTCTCCTAGTAAGCGTACATCGTGAATTTGATAAAAGATACCGGGGTTGTCGTCAATCCAATTCACTGAAGCCACTTCGTGTTGTGGCAATGAATTCATTTGAACATTCGGATATGTATCCTTGAAAGATAAAATTCCGTTTTTGACGAGCCTTTGTACATATGATTTGAAACTGAGACAATTTCCAATGTTGTGTCCTGGCCCTCCCTGATGATAAGCACAAAATTGATCGGCTTTGTACCAATAAGGGGGATTGTCGGGTACTGCAGGAGCAGTCCTGGTTTGAATATGTCCTTTTGCGATTAACACTGGAAATAGATCCGCATAGGCCATTGGTATAGGATCAAATCCTAATGATCTGGGAAAATGATTGTTGTATTGCGACGAGCTTGCTGGAGAGGCTGTGGTTGCCTTTGCTGATACTGTTGTTGATTTGACGGGCTCTGAGCCGCCTGCGGTTGGTACGCCGGAGCGAGTGCTGAACTAGTAATAGGAGATACCATTGCTATTTTTTGCGAATGATACCTTTGTCTATGTCTACCTTGAGATATATTGCTGATCTCTTATTCTTTCTTCTTTTGAAGAGCACCTTCATATCTCTTGCTGCTGGATGATTCAATATTTCTGACTAAACGTCCTTCACGAACTGCTTCTTCCAGACGTACTCCCATGTTTACCATTTCAGTAAAGTCATTAGGTGCACTTGCAACTATTCGCTCGTAGTAAAAAGAGCTTAACGTTTTCAGGAATATTTTTGTCAATTCTTTCTCTTCTAGCGAAGGAGAAATTTGAGCAGCTATTTCACGCCATCTTGTAGCGAACGATTTTGGACGCGGTTCTTAAGCGCTGGTCGCTCTCTGCGGTTGAGCTTTAACTACAGGTCGATTCATTTTTTATCCTATTGTGAGCTGAATAAGGAAGGGAAATAGATGTCTCCAATTAACCCTGCTTGCATACTGAGTTTAAAGAGCGGTCTGTTAGGTTACGAATGCTATCAATGTGGGGGGCCTTTGTACTGGTTATTTGTATTTTCGCCAATACTGTTTTCTTTCTTTTTTACCTGGGCAGAAGGTTTCTGGCGGGGAACAAGGATTAGGATGCTAGGACTGATGCTTTTGAAATACTGCTTTTGATTGATGGAGATATGGGATTTGGGTTTTTTGTTGATTGCGCTCGCTAAGATATTTTCTTTCGATCTTATGCCTACGTATTCCCGTTTACCGAAACAGGGAAATCAGAGCGTTCGTAGTTCCTCTTATTCTATGGGAGGAAATTGGTTTTTGGTGTCTTGTTCAAAGCCCAAGACGTGAAGCGAAAGGTGGTTTGTATCTTGTTCAAAGCCCAAGATGTGAAGCTGAAAGGTCTATTTGTGTCTTGTTCAAAGCCCAAGACGTGAAGCTGAAAGGTCTCGGCTTTAGAGAGAATTTGTCATCTCTAAAGAGGGGAGAAAGAGAATTACTTTAACTGGGATACGCGGATCCGAGCAATGCCATAATTTCCGAAGAAAGGGTTTTAACCCGAAGGAGAAGACTTTAACTCAGTGTAGAGCAATGCCATCTTTCCTTAGGAATTTCTCATGCTAAAAGAGGGACAGTGGCGTGGATAGAGATGATCCAGAGGCTTGCCACTTACAGCGATTAGATGAAGGGGAAGGAGTTGTTGATGTTTGTATACTGTGAACGAGGCACAACTTTGATGCTAAAAGGTTGATTGGATCAACCAGGGGTTTTCTTATACAAAGCCTAAGAGAAGGCAAATTTTCGCTAGGAAAATCATTATACAAAGCCTAAGAGGAGGCTATTTTGTGTCTCGTACAAAGCCCGAGAGAGAGGCTAAAAGATTTTGACCCGACGATGGAGTCTTTTGGTATCTCGTATAAAGCCCGAGATGGAGGCTATTTGACTCAACAAGGGAGTTTTTTGTATCTCGTATGAAGCCCGAGATGGAGGCGATTGTTTGTTTGGCTCAATAAGAACCTTTTTGTATCTCGTACAAAGCCCGAGATGGAGGCGAAAGGGGGATTGACTCAACGAGGGAGTCTCTTATGTGTCTCGTACAAAGCCCGAGAGAGAGGCTAAACATTTTTTTTTACTCCGCTGGGGAGAATCATTTTTACAAAGCCCAAGAGAAGGCTAAGGTTATTGTGTCAGTTAAGTGACAGGTCCAGTATACTGATTTTGAAAGAGAAAATCAGTTCTTATATGAGCCTCGCTGTACTCATGGGTTAGATCTGAGGATCGGGTTTGTTTCCTTTTCTTTGGGGAAACTGGAAATCCAAAGGGTATTGAGACTGTCCGAGTCTGCGGGTTTCCTTCCTATCTAACGAAAGGGTCACTTGAGAATGTCTTTTGAGACTCAAGGAAGTTAGACTGTCCGTGTCTAGAGTTTTATCTTTCGTACTATGCTTTGAGAAACAGTAGTAGACTCTATGAAAGGACTGTTCTATGAGGATGACTAGGTTCTATTCCTATACCTCTAGGAGGTCGTCAGGACAATTTGTACGAAGCCCAAGAGGAGGCTGAAAACTTTTAAGAAGCCGACGGGTCCTTGTACGAAGCCCAAGAGGAGGCTATCATTCCCGGAGGAAGAGATCATTATACGAAGCCTAAGAGGAGGCTATGAATACTTCTAAGAAGCCGTAGTGTCCTTGAATAATGCCCAAGAGGAGGCCGATGCTTTTAAGAAGCCCGTGGGTCTATCATCTCCTTTCCATTAGGAGAGATAACTCTTTTAAAGATAAAAACCACTGGTAAACGTGCGAGGTTTACTATCCAGCGACTTTTAGCTTTTAAAGAGGGTTCCTTAGTTAAGGTCCAAGATTATGACCGTAGTGGGTACCCAAACCCCGAGACATTCAAGGCAAGCTATCCACAAGGAATAGATCAAGTCAGGAAAGTTCGAGAATTTGGAAGAAACTCAAAGATGCCATTCACAGAAAATACATTCATCTTGGGGAGTAGAGCTTCTTGACGATTCCTAAGGAGGACAGCCGAAGAGAAGACTGTATCTGGTGCTCCTATTGGGGATCTAGGCGTCTATTTCTACGAATAAATGAAACGGCGTCACCTAGTTCTAGACGTAGTAGCCGGGGAAACTCGAAATATCTATACTATTATTACACAGTAGATATGAGTTTATGAAAGGAGACTTACAGTGAGCAGCCCCACAATACAGTTTATAATATGAAAGCAGTAAACGAAAGCGATAACCACTTACTCGGTTGGAGTGCTTCCATGCTGTTTGGTTAGTTGTTCAACAAAGAAAGATTGAAAACAACAGTATATTCAAAATCAAAGGAGAAAGTGCTTTGAAAAAGAAAGATTTGGGGCTTACAGCTCAAGGAGAGGCCCAGGGTTTTATCAGTGAGCGCACTATTTGACTTTGTACAGCGGGACTTATACAAGTGACTGGGGCCCAAAAAGTTTTTCTGTACAAAGGGATGGGTCTTATACTCTCTCAAGAGGCCCAAAAAGGTTTAAAGAAAAGAGTGTGGGGCTTATAACACGAGGGTAGGCCCAAATGATTTTTCGTTTAAAAAATGGCGATCACGCCGAGGTTTTCTTTTAACGTAGAGGGGCTTATACAATAAGTGAGGCCCAAAATGTTTTGGTTAAAAGGGGGATTGGGTCTTACACTCTAATAGAGGCCCAAAGTGTTTTGAATGGGTCTTATAGCTCAAGGAGAGACCCAGATGATTTTTATTTTTAAACGGGCGACGATCGTGCCGTTTACTTGTACAGAGGGACTTATACAATGAGTGAGGCCTAAAAAGTTTTTGTACAAGGGGGGATGGGTCTTACACTCTCTCAAGAGGCCCAAAAAGTTTTGAAAATGATTTATGAGGGTTGAATTAATCCAAAACCCTAATTTGTTTTCCAAATGTATTTAATTGAATAAAAATTCAATTAAAATGATCAAAAATTGTTTAACACATGGAAAACAAATTGTGATCTTGGATTAATGCTTCAAAAATTAAGTATTGACCTAAAAAATAATTAGAAAGCATTAAAAGTTGCAAAATCAATGTAGAAAAAATATTTAAAATGCCAAAAACAATCAAAATATTAATTCTTTACAAAAATATCAATTATATGAAATAAATAATATTTTTGGGATTTTTTGTGAAAATAAAATATTTTAACATTTTTGTGAATTATTAAAAAAAGAATCAACTCAAAATCATTAAAACACAGAGAGAAATTAATTTTTGAATCAATTAAACAAAATCACAAAATTCAAATATTTGAATTTGTGAAAAATGGCGCCAAGAACAGCTGAAGAACACGCGCGTGTTCTTGGTTTCTCAGATTTACATTTTCTATCCAATCTCCATGAATACGTAATCATATCATGTAATCCACATATCATTATGCTCGTCTCAACCTCACGATCATGTCTATGTACTTTAATTTCATTTAAATTAAACATACAACAAGAAATCACGAAGAGACCTCAAGAACCCTAATTTCTGCATGAAGGCTAGGATTTTTGATACACGATTCAAACAATGCAATTAATTGAGGGAAAACATTCCATGCATGATTATGAGCATATGGCCAAATTATTGTGCGAGGAAATATGCATAGATTGAGAGATGACCAAGTATGTGCTTACCTCTAGGCCGTGACAGCAAGTTCAAAGTGATTTTTGATTTGGAGGTGTTACAAATGAGTTGTGATGATCTGAACAGCTTCCCTACACCTTATGGATTGTGTTTGGATGGTTGGACTTGATTGAAATTGGCTGGATCATTTTGTGGTACCCCAGCTGAACTTTGGTTAAAACCTTGAGCAACCAGCTGGTGATTTTGTGAAATTGATGTTTCAGAAGTAATCTAAGTGTTTGATCAGCTCATATGTGATTTATGTGAGGTGTGTGAGTGATTGGTTTGATTGGAATTGCTCTCAAACTCAAAACCCGATAGCTACCTTGCTACGAAAGGCATTTTTGCCAAGAGAAAGAGATTTTGATGAAAGCATCTGTTAGATGGCTTTGGTGTACTCAAACTGACCACAATTGAGCTCTATTTATAGTAGAGCAAGTTTGTTTTGCAAGGAATAGTGCATGGCAGCTGGTAAGTAGGTTTGGCCAATGTTGGCAAATGAAAATCCAAGTCTCCTCTAGCCATTGACTAGAGGTTAGGGCACAGAGCTTTGGTTCCCTTGGTCTTGGATAAGTCTTGACTGATTTCAGATGAGAATGGCTCAGTCCATGCCACCTTGATGGTTCCATTGAATGCCTCATTCCAAATTTGAAGTCTTGTCCCTATTTTGGCCATTCTAGGTTCAACATGCTATTTCTTGTTCCATGGACTTTGGAGACTTGGCTCAGTGATTGTCCCCTTTAGATTCAATCATCTGAGGTGTCCAAGTGGATAGGAGCAATTGAATTTGGCTGATTTTGGCAAATCGACCAAAGTTGCAAATTCTGCCTTGCCTTGACAGATTTCAGCAAGGCAACTTGGCAATGTTGTATCTCATGGTGTAGGTTGAATTTGGCAATGTTCTTGGCCATTTTGGAAAGCTCTTACATGATACAACAACTGTTTGAACAAGTTTGGTTTTGATCTCTTTTGATTCCAAGTGAAAAATCCCCCTACATTTGGCAAAAAGTGAGGCAGAATCTGACTTAGTGAAAATTTCACTAAGTGTTGGAAAAAGTGACATTTTCACTTTTCAGCCACTTTGATCACTCCATAACTCAAAATCCTTAATGAATTGGAATGACTTGTAGTTGAAGTTTTTGTAGGTGATAATGAGGGCTACAAATCCATCTTTGGATGAGAAAAAATGGCCTTGTGGTTTAGGAGTTATGGTCCTCCAAAGTTGGTACCTTTGCCACTTTATTTTTAACTTAGAAAAATTTCTAAGTTTTATGGTTACCCCTTTTACAAGTTATCTCACTTTTCTTGATTTTTATTGATGAATGATGATTCAAATCACACATTAACATCATTTTAGGGTTAAAAATCCATTTTGGTGAAAAATCTCAAAAAGTCAAAGTTGACTTTTGTGCACAGTTGACTTTTTATCAGATGAATTCCAAACTGTGCAATTCCTCAGGAAATCATGTCCTTGACCTAAATCAAACTTGATGGACATGTTCCATGGGTGTCATAGGGTATATTCAATCATGTATTAGGGTTTGGGAGCATGTCCAGGTCAAAAGTCAAAGTTACAGTTGACTTTTCCCTTAAAACCCTAATTGTGGTGCAGATGAAATTGAGACTTGTTGCTCAAACTTCTTGGATTAATCCATTGTCCCAAATGGATCAATATGGTATATTAGAGACCCTCAAATCATCTCTTGAGGTCTTGGCTCATGGTTTGTCCCAAAAGTCAACTTAGGGGTGAATTAGGTCAAGAAACCCTAATTCCTGATTTTTGATGAATGCATCCCCTGAGGCAAAATTGACTTGATGCATGGGTTCATGAGGTTCCATGAAGTATATTAGGTTATGTTTTGGATCATTGCCTTGTGTCCAGATGAAAATTTCCATCTGGAGGCCCTGGTCGACCAAAACCCTAATTTGGTGACACTGTCGATCTTGAGACTTGATCCACTTAGAAGGGAGCAGCCTTGTGCTTAATCCTTGAAGTGGGAGTCCTTTTTGATCCATTGTGGATATTTAAGAGATTAGACAAGTTGAAGATCATGTCATTTCTTGATTGATCCTTTGTCTAAGCACTCAGAGAGGGCTTGAAACCCTAATTTTGATTGTAGTGGATGCTCACCCATCTTTGGGGAACTAATGAAGCATAAAGGTACATCCATATTGTGATGATGATTTTCACAATGATGGGAAATCTAAGTGGTCAAAATTTGGGGTATTACAGATGCCCCTATTTAATCTTCTTGGACCCGAAGGTGTGAATGACGAAGGGATTCGGGCATTCGGGGTGCAAGAGGATTAAATATCGGAATACCCGAAATTTTGGTGGTGGTTATGAATGGTAGCTTACGCATTCATCTTTTTTAGCTAAGAAATGATGCTTAGAAAAGGTAAACTTCCCCTCGATCCTGGTCCTCAGCCAAGGAACTGGTCTCAGTTTTCTTTTGAAATAAACCTCCCCTCGTTCTTGGTTTCCTACCAAGGAACTGGTCTTAGTTTTTGATTTAAACTTCCCCTCGATCCTGGTTTCTTACCAAGGAACTGGTCTTAGTTTCTGATTTAAATAAACCTCCCCTCGTTCTTGGTTTCCTACCAAGGAACTGGTCTCAGTTTTCTTTTGAAATAAACCTCCCCTCGTTCTTGGTTTCCTACCAAGGAACTGGTCTTAGTTTCTGATTTAAATAAACCTCCCCTCGTTCTTGGTTTCCTACCAAGGAACTGGTCTTAGTTTCTTTTGTCAATAAACTTTACTGACAAGGGACGCTATTCGTAGAGGCTTTCCTTCAAACTTCTCGCCGAATTTTCCTGGGGAGATGCCATTTGAGTAGAAAATGTTTTGTTGTCAGACTTGCTGGGGAACCCATTCGTCTGAATTGTAGAGGTACACAAACTTCTCTATTTTGGAGACGCCATTTGTCGATTCTACTAGGGAAAGCGAGTCTCTTGAGAGACTGTTTTCGTTTGGGATCTTTCATCATACTTTTCTCGGGATCTTCCCGGAGAAACGCCATATGATGGGGTCCAATTTTGAGGTGCCAATGACCTTCTCATCAGTGGTTTTTCGGAGTAACACTGGCGTGCTGCCGAATCTCTGTTTAAGAGGCTTTCTCTGTGGATTTTCCTTAATCCGGGAAAGCGAGGGTATCATCTTCAATGGCGAAGAGTGACATCTGTTGAAGGTTCTCTGATCTTTCAGAGGTTCAAGTTATCAAAGTGGCCAAGTGCCGACTCTGATCTAAAGATACACTGGTGGCGAGATTGTGCAGACGCAACACTTCCTGACGAGGAAAGAACTGACAAACTCGATTGAGAAAACTGTTTATCACTAGGGCACAAGACCGGCTAGAGTGATAACGATGCAATATGAAATGTAAATGCAAATCAAAAATGCATGAAGTACGTATGTATATGCTGACAAAACTGACGCGACATACAGACTAATGGATGAACACAATTGGATACTCGGCCATCGCGGGGCGAAGAAGTACCGTTGGTTCAAAATAGCAATTCCACCTTGCTTAGGAGAGATAGTCCCGTTGGGAGCTATGTTGATCGGGCTTAGGAGATGAGAACTCGGCCAGGGGTATCAGACTAGAAAACCGCATCTGATACAGTTGATCCTTCATTCAGGCGCACTGGCTTAGAAGGAGTACTTTGATTCTGCACTTTGAAGTTCGCTTACTTCGGGAGAAGCGATCGATGTTCTTCTGATGTTCAACAGTCAAAAGAAATGCCATCTTTAATTTAAAAGCAGAAAAAGTTTAACAAGTAAATTTATTTTTGTTTTATTTCAAGAATCGCTGATTAAGTTTAAACAACGTCGTTCTGTAAAGCTAAAACAAGTAAAGAATTACAAACAAAAGCACAAGGGCTCAAATTTTATTGATAAGATGGAGATCAGCCAAACGCGTGATTCCAAAGAGTATATACAAAGTTAGAAAATGATAATTTACAGGGAAAAGGGCTACGTTGAAACATAACAACCACTATCCTTCTACCAACTTTGAATTCGGGACATCCTGAGCTTCTGTCGAAGATGACCTTGACTGGAGTTTCCCTGACGGATGATGATGCAACTGCTGCTGAGGGACTTGCCTCTGTTGAACATAGTTACTTGCCATTATCCCTAACTTTTGCCTGGATTGTACTATGAGATTTCCAATCCATCGGGATGATCCTTTTCATGTCTCTAACTTTTGCCTGGACCGCCCTTTCGGGTTTTCAATCCACCGAGACATTTTTTTTTAGTTTTAGGCGAAGTATTTCTTGACTACATCAACATTCGTGGGGTAGGCAAATTCCTCTCCATCCATGGTTGCAAGTCTCAAGGCGCCGCCTGAGAAAGCTTTCGTGACCACATAGGGGCCATCATAATTCGGAGTCCATTTGCCCCGAGAATCAGTGAGAAATGATTGTATCTTCTTGAGCACAAGGTCTCCTTTCCTGAAGACACGAGGTCGGACCTTTTTGTCAAACGCCCTCTTCATTCTTTGCTGATACAACTGACCGTGGCATAGTGCTGTGATTCGTTTTTCCTCGATCAGATTCAATTCGTCGTGTCGACTTTGACACCATTCAGCTTCGGTGAGCTTAGCTTCCATAAATACCCGGATTGATGGGATCTCTACTTCTATGGGGAGAACTGCCTCTATGCCGTATACTAGAGAGAAAGGGGTTGCCCCTGTTGAAGTGCGGACAGATGTTCGATAACCGTGAAGAGCAAAGGGTAGCATTTCGTGCCAATCTTTATAGGTTACAACCATCTTTTGAACGATCTTCTTGATGTTCTTGTTAGCCGTTTCTACCGCCCCGTTCATCTTGGGTCGGTAGGGAGATGAGTTATGGTGTTCGATCCTGAACTCTGCACACAACTCTTTCATCATCTTATTGTTCAAGTTAGATCCATTATCAGTAATGATCTCGCTTGGAACACCATAACGGCAGATGATATTGTTTTTGATAAATCGGACCACCACTTGTCGGGTTACATTGACGAATGACGCTGCTTCGACCCACTTGGTGAAATAGTCAATGGCTACCAGGATGAACCGATGTCCGTTTGAAGCCTTGGGCTCAATCATACCAATCATATCGATTCCCCATATGGAAAAAGGCCACGGGGAAGAAAGAACTTTGAGATGTGATGGCGGTACATGAATTTTGTCGGAGTATATCTGACACTTGTGACACCTCCTCATGTACTTGTAGCAGTCGGATTCCATGGTCAACCAATAATACCCGGCCTTGAGAATTTTTCTCGCCATTGTGTGTCCGTTGGCATGAGTGCCAAAGGATCCTTCATGAATTTCTTTCATGAGCATGTCCGCTTCTGGTCTGTCGATGCATCGGAGCAAGACCATGTCAAAATTTCTCTTATAAAGAGTGTCACCGCTTAGGAAGAAGTTTCCAGCCAATCTTCTGAGGGTTTTCCTGTCTTTTCTGAGTGCCCCAGATGGGTACTCTCGTTTCTGAAGGAAGCATTTGATATCGTGATACCAAGGTCTGTCGTCTATGACTGCTTCAATCGCGAAGATGTAAGCGGGCCGTTCAAGGCGCATTATGTCGATCTTAGGTAAGTCGTTCCATTGACCTACACTAATCATGGAAGAGAGAGTGGCTAATGCATCAGCCATGTGATTCTCATCATGAGGGATGTGATGAAAGTCGACTCTGTTGAAGAAGGGTAACAACCTCCTTGCATAGTCTTTGTAAGGAATCAATCCTGATTGGTATGTGTTCCAATCTCCTGTTATCTGATTGATAACCAGGGCTGAATCGCCGTATACATCCAAGTTTTTTATCCTTAAATCAATCGCTTCTTCGAGACCCATGATACATGCTTCGTATTCGGCCTCGTTGTTCGTACATTTGAACGTAAGTCTGGCAGTGAAAGGAATGTGGGAACCCTGAGGGGTAACAATTATTGCCCCAATTCTGTTTCCATAATGATTGACTGCTCCATCAAAGATAAGTCCCCACTGGGAACCTGGTTCTGGCCCTTCACTGGGTAGCGGTTCATCGCAATCTTTCATCTTTAGATACATGACATCTTCGTCTGGGAAGTCAAACCCGATTGATTCTTGATCGTCAATCGGTTGATGAGCCAAATGATCGGCTAAAATACTTCCTTTAACGGCTTTCTGAGCATGGTACTCTATGTCATATTCTGATAGTAACATCTGCCAACGGGCAATCCTTCCCGTGAGAGCAGGTTTTTCAAAAACGTACTTGATTGGATCCATTTCGGAGACCAACCAAGTAGTATGACGAATCATGTACTGGAGAAGACGTTTGGCTGCCCAAGCCAAAGCGCAACAAGTTTTCTCAAGCATTGTGTACCGAGTCTCGCAGTCGGTGAATTTCTTGCTTAGATAGTAAATGGCAGACTCTTTCCTTTTAGTTTCATCTTGTTGGCCAAGTACACATCCCATTGAGTCCTCTAGGACTGTGAGGTAAATGATCAGTGGTCTTCCTTCTACTGGAGGTGATAGAATCGGAGGATTCAATAGATATTCCTTAATAATGTCGAAGGCAATTTGACAGTCTTCTGTCCAAACGCAATCCTGGTTCTTTTTGAGTAATTTGAAAATCGGCGCACACGTCGCGGTCATGAGGAATATGAATCTGGAGATGTAGTTCAAACGTCCCAGGAATCCTCTGACTTGTTTTTCAGTTTTCGGAGAAGGCATTTCTTGAATGGCCTTGACCTTGTCAGGATCAACTTCAATTCCTTTCTGGCTGACGATGAACCCTAGTAATTTCCCCGAACGGACACCGAAGGTGCACTTGTTGGGATTCAAGCGGAGCTTGAATTTTCTCAAATGTTCGAACAATTTCGACAGATGTTCAACGTGCTCAATCTCTGTTTTTGATTTTGCAATCATATCATCGACATATACCTCGATTTCTTTGTGCATCATGTCATGAAACAGAGTAGTCATGGCCCTTTGATAGGTTTCCCCGACATTCTTCAAACCGAACGACATTATCTTGTAACAAAAGGTACCCCATGGGGTAATGAACGAAGTTTTCTCCATGTCTTTCGGCGCCATTTTGATCTGGTTATAGCCCGAGAATCCATCCATGAAGGAGAATACTTTGAACTTTGCTGTGCTGTCAACCAACATGTCAATGTGTGGTAAAGGAAAGTCGTCCTTTGGACTTGCCTTGTTCAGATCTCTGTAATCGACACACATTCTAACCTTTCCGTCCTTTTTGGGAACGGGTAAGATGTTGGCTAACCATTGAGGATATTCAGATGTAGCGAGGAAACCCGCGTCGATCTGTTTCTGTACCTCCTCCTTGATTTTGATAGCCATGTCCGGGTGAGTCCGTCTCAACCTTTGCTTTACTGGAGGACATTCCGATCTTAACGGTAAGTGATGTTCCACGATGCTGGTATCCAACCCTGGCATATCCTGATAGGACCAAGCGAATACATCGGGAAATTCTTTGAGAAGCTTTATCAAACCCTCTCTGGCAGTTGGATTGAGCAGTGCTCCGATCCTGATTTCTTTTCTCTCTTTTTCTGAACCCAGGTTTACCGTTTCCAACGGTTCTTTGTGAGGTTCAATGGACCTTTCCTCTTGTCTGAGTAGTCGGGAGATCTCTTCTGGAATTTCGTTGTCATTTTCTTCTTTAGCCTCGAATACCGGGAACTCAAAGTTGGGAGAAGGCATCGGATCGTATGTTTCAACGGGGTATAAAACAAGCAATCTGCATGACGTGATGATTCGTGTTTAGAAGAGATAGAGAAAATGTAAGTGTGTGCAGTGTTTTGATTTTACTGCTTGTTTTTATTATTGAATGTTTTTTAGGATTACCATTTTCTGAAAAAGCAAAAAGAGAAAACAGCAATTAATGCGGAAATTACATAACGACGTTATTTTATTAATGAACAAGTCGAATCTTGAAACTACAGCCCTATAAAACAAAACTCTGTCGCCTCGGGCAAAGCGAAGAGGGAAATTTACAGAAAACGAGCCCTATCAAAATATCCGTTTCACCTGGGCGGGGTGAAAGGTTAAAGATGGCAATTACTTTGACTGACGAACGACCTTCGGAACCTCGACGCTAACCCATTGGCGGCGAACTCCTCGGTGAATCACAAAGTCTGGCACCTTCCTTGATTTGTCTTCAGAAATGACGCTGATTTCTGGTGGAGCAGGATCATTGGAATTTGTCTCCCAAGCAGAATTGTCGTAGGAGGATTCCTCTGTTGTATTTTGCATAGCATTTGTGCTCTCAGCTGTATCTCCCCATCCAGTTGGCTGGATATCTTCGAGCCTGATACGAGAGCTTTCGGGAGTGGTGTACTTGACCATATAGTCGTATTTTCCACTCGGTTGTCCCAAGGTGTCCCACATTTTTTTGGAACTGGAGGAATCATCCCTCTCGATGACGTTGACCTCGGGAAAAGCATAGTTGATGAATTCTAGTCCTGCAAACGTTGCGAATTCATCTTCATGTTGAGTAGTTTCTGAATTACCTGAGTGTTGATCCCATGACATAGTGGGGACACAGGTATTCTGTTCAATGACGCTCAGCTGAGTTTCATTGTTCGGCTGACTTTCTTGCCCCAAGTTTCCTGGGTAAGGCTGCCACATTGGCAGGCCATCCATCGGGCCATAGTAATTGTGATCAAAGTTGTCTTTCATCGGAGTGTCTTCCTCTAATGAATTTGGCGGAGCACGGCATCCTTCTGGATCACAATCTCCGTAGATCATTTCGACATCTGATCTTGGTATAAATCTCAGACTTTCTGTAGGAAAGCAAAAAGGCATAGGCACCTCTTCTTGAGACGTATAGCCGTCCTTGTTAAGGTAGGACTTCCATTCTTCATCTGTGTCAGAGGGATCTTCCTCATTGATAGCATGAACTGTCTGGGACACTGGGTGAAGGAAACCTCCACTGTGGAAGAAGTTTTGAAGGGGATGAAGACTTTCATCGTTGGCGGCTGTCTGGGTACAGGTCGCAGAAAAACCAAGACCCTTCTTTGTTTTATTGTCAATAGGAATGGCAAGCCGTCCCTATCCTGTCGTATCGGTACTCTCGACCGCTTTGATCTCATCGTTGTATGAAGAAATCGAAGCTCCTTCTTTGAACTGATTGTCCTTGCTCACCGATAGTGCTTGGAACTGAGTTCCAATAACCTCCTCGGGTTCCACACAAGTAGATGATGATAGGTTACTCACAAGCAAGGCTTGTTCCCCACAAACCGTGACAAGTTGATCGTTCTTGACGAACTTTAACTTTTGGTGGAGGGTTGAAGTAACCGCTCCAGCCTGATGTATCCAAGGTCTTCCTAATAAACAACTGTATGTTGCCTGGATGTCCATGACCTGGAAAGTGATTTGGAAAGTGTGAGGACCAATAGTTATGGGAAGATCAACTTTGCCGATAACTGTTTTTCTGGATCCGTCGAATGCTTTGACGACGACCTCGCTGGTTCTCATCGGAGGGCCCTTGAATGATAATTGTATTAAGGTGGACTTCAGCATAACATTCAGGGCTGAACATGTGTCTACCAGTACGCTGGCTAAAGCATCGTCCTGGCAGTTAACTGTGATATTGAGCGCCATGTTATGACGGCGACCCTCTTTAGGTAATTCCTCATCACTAAATCCCAAATTATTGCAGGAAGTGATGTTAGAGACAATGCTATTGAATTGTCTGATTGTTACATCCTGTTCCACAAAGGCTTGCTCCAAGACTTTCTGTAGAGCCTCTCTGTGGGTTTATGAACTGAGTAACAGTGATAATACTGAGATCTTTGAAGGAGTCTATAACAGTTGATCGACAATGTTGTATTCACTCCTTTGGATGAGCTTCAGCATCTCATCATCATTTTTCGAAAGGTCGGGATTACTAGATTGACCGACTGGCGGATCAGGAATTTCTGCCTGAAGTTCCTTTTCTTTGTTGGATTCTCCAACCCCTCGGTTGAAGATTCTACCACTCCGTGTTACTCGACTGATGTCTGCAATATTCACGACGGAGGGTAATGGAATTTCCTTTCCATTCTCGATTATTGTTGCACCGTATTTGTAAGGGATTGCCTTAGCTGATTCATATGGTAGTGGGCCCGGTAGATAGATGACTATGGGAACCTGCTGATTTTTCTGACCATCATACGTAACCTTGATCCGTTTCCGGTTGGGAACTCTAGATTCGTCAAGTAGAGGAATGATGGCAAAAACATCCCTGGTCCTGTGATGACCAGAGATCGTGACAACCTCCTCAACTTGCTCGACAAGGTAGTTCGGCGACCAAATGATGGGTCCTGAACCTGGATATGGGCGAATTTCTCCATGATCGACCTGACCCTGAAGAGCTGCTCTCACAAGGTAACACCCTTGGTTACTTTCCGAACAGACGCTACAACTGTCATAGTTGTGTGGTGGCACCTGGCCACACCCACTTTGAATACAATGTAACCTCACTAGGTTATCTTTCATTGATCGGACATCCTGACTTTGACGACGAGTAGGATTCCTGTGATTGATACTAATCTGCTGAGTATCTTCGTCCATATAGATTGGCATCCACCAGTGATTTAACAAGTGCTGAAGTGCCTCCTGGACAAGGGTACAACCTCGATCGTTTTCGTAACCTGCTTTACAGTTTTGATTATCATGCGATATTAAGAATCCGAGTCGGACCTGCTCGGCATGTAACTCTACCAGGTTGGTATTCATCACGCGAATGTCAAAGATCTGAACCATGTTGATTTGATAGGAGTTTCTATCATGGTAGTCTTGGATCCATCCAAGGTCCATCTGACGCTGGAGGGCCTCTTGTATGAAAGAGCATCCCTGTTTGTTTACCGAGCAAATCAGACAGGAACTGTAATCGTGTCGCGGCAGATTATGATACTAGCTTTGCCTTGAGTGCATCGCCACCAAGTTGACATTCATCGCACGGATGTCGTGGTTCTGAATGACGTTGGAATTCGTATAGACCATGTTAATTCCACGAACTCGGTGCTCTTGGATCCATCCAATATCCATTTGCTCCTGTAGAGCTGCTTGCACTACCAAACATCCTTGATTATTTTTAGAGCAGATATCACACTGGTGATAGTTATGAGGTGGCACATGGCCATATCCACTCTGTCTACAATGCATCTTGACCAGATTGGTTCCTAATAGGAGCACATCGTGAATTTGATAGACGTGGTTAGATTCTTCCTCTATCAAGTTTACTGCAGTTTTCTCATGTTGAGGCAACGAGTTCGTCTTAACATTTGGATTAGTATCTTTGAAAGATAGGACCCCGTTCCTGACAAGCTTCTGCACATCAGATTTGAAGCAGAGACAATTTTCTATGTTGTGCCCTGGTCCTCCTTGATGGTAAGGGCAAGTTTGAACTGCTTTGAACCAAAAGGGCAGATTTTCCGGTATTGTAAGAGGGGTCTGGGATTGGACGTGCCCCTTGACCAGTAAGAGTGGAAATAATTCTGCGTACAACATTGGTATAGGGTCAAATCCTGGTGGCCGTGTTATACGGTTGTTATTGTATGGAGGACGAGCCTGCTGAAGAGGCTGTTGTGTCATTTGTTGGTCAGGCTGGCTCTGCGCAACCTGAGGTTGATACATAGGAACAGGCGCGGGGCCGATAGCAGGAGTTACAGCTGCTACTGGCTGATAACGTCGCCTTTGCTTTCCGAGAGAGATATTCCCAATATCTTGCTCTTTTTTCTTAGGGAGAGCACTACCGTATTTTTTAGTATCGCTCGTTGATCCAGTGTCTTTTACCAAACGTCTTTCTCGGACGGCTTCCTCAAGACGTACACCCATGCCGACCATTTCGGTGAAATCACTGGGCGCACTGGTAACCATTCGGTCGTAGTAAAATGAGCTCAAGGTCTTTAAGAAGATCTTTGTCATCTCTTTTTCCTCAAGAGGTGGACAAATCTGAGCGGCAATTTCACGCCACCTTTGAGCATACTCCTTAAAGGTTTCTTTGTCCTTTTGTGACATTGATCTGAGTTGATCTCTGTCGGGTGCCATGTCCAAATTGTATTTGTATTGTTGGACGAAGGCAGTACCAAGATCTCTGAAAGTGCTGATCGTAGTACGGTTTAAACTCATGTACCATTTGAGTGCGGCACCGGTTAAACTATCCTGGAAGTAGTGAATCAGCAGGTCCTGATTCTCCGTCTGAACTGACATCCGCCGAGCGTACATCACCAGATGGCTTTGAGGGCAAGAGTTACCCTTGTACTTTTCAAAGTCGGGCACTTGAAATTTGTGCGGGACTTTCACATTGGGGACCAAGCAGAGGTCTGCGGCATCCTTCCCAAATAGATCCTGACCGCGAATGGCTTGCAGTTCCTTCTGCATTTCCAAGAACTGTTCCTGGAATTCATCCATTATGTCAAACATAGTTTCCTTCTTACCAGAAGGTGTTGGTGGAATCTGTCCTTCCAGGACAGTGTGCACCACAGGGGGTGGTACCGTGACTACGACAGTAAATCTTGGCGCCTCCCGAAGTTTGTAACCTTTAGGAGTCTTGAGTATGCCCCTGGCATCTTCGCTTTCCCGAAGTTTGTAACCTTCAGGCCCAGCGGCTTCTGTTGCGATTCCCTGATCTTCAGTGATTGGCGGAACATATCCTTCCGGGATATAGTTAACAGGCATGCCCCAAGGACGATCTTTCGACATCTGATACCTAGGATCATACTTTTCCACTATGGGCGTTGAGGTGATCTTTGAGATCACAGTTCTTTGTAGCTGAGCTTCTGCCATGGCTTGCATGTCATTACGAAGCTCTCTCATATCCTCTCTCAGAGCGTCGATCTCTTCTTTCAACTCTCTGTTTTCTTCCTCAAGATCATCCATCCTTTTCTGACGATTGGCCCGAGTATTATACGAATGAGACAGTTTGACTTTAGAATCGAGACACAAACATGAGATTCGTAGGTAAGAAGAATACGCGATGTGAGAATGATGAATGCAATTATTATAGTAATTGTTTATGGTTTAATCAAAATAAACTTCGACAATTAGATTGCAAATATCAAACAGTGGGGAAACCCCTTTTTTATTGAATTCCAAAGGATTACAGAAATGGAAATACAGTAGATTACAAAGTGCAGAAACAGAAACCTAGACTAATGGGTCCCGAGTCCTCTTCTTTGACCGGGGCGCTTGGGCCGTTGTTGGGTTGTCATTCCTTTGCCAGGTGAAAGGAGCGAGCAAATTCCTTTGGTCATCTTGATTCTCTACAGCATGCTGCTCCAAAATTTCAATCAGAGCATCTTTCTCTTTTAGTAGTTGCTGTATTTGGATACACTCTACGTCGAGGGTGCGGTACTTGTTCTTCCAAGATCTTATTTCCTTTTGAACTTTGTTGAGAGTAACCTGAAGCTTTTCAGTTTCCGTCATGAAGTACATGACAGTTTCCCTCGGTGGAAGAATTCCGTAATGAGGATAAGGCATCTTTAGCTTGAGAGCTCTAGTTTGTATCCAATGGAGATAAGGCTCCACCGAGACACAGTCCGGTTTTCCCAAAGACTCTCGTCCTTTCTTATGAACATGTTTCCAAGCTTGCACTATTTCCATCTTTAGTGCTCTATCACTTTCTCCTTCTTTGAAGAAAAGACCTTCCAGATGAACACCCAGTGGGATGTGTCTCATCGGGTATTCAAATTGACGAAGAACCAATATCGGATGATAGCTGATTCCTCCTTTAGGTCCTATGAGGGGTACGTTGGGGAAGTTTCCACAACGGTCAATGATTCTAATTCCCTCATAAATCCTATTACACCAATCTATATCAGAGTTGGTAAGAGACATGATCTTCTGCGACCAACGTAAGACACTCTTGCAATCCCAAAAAGCAGCAGACTTGGGCAAGTGAGAGATAAACCATTTGTAAAGCAAAGGTACACAGCATGTGATCTCCCCTCCGCTGTACAAATTTCCCAAGTGTACCGAATGATACGCATCTGCAAGCAAAGTCGGCACAGGGTTTCCAATGAGAAAAACCTTAATAGCGTTGATATCGACGAAGTTATTGATGTTGGGAAACAAAAATAACCCGTAGGTGAGCAAGACAAAGATGCTTTCAAAAGCAGTCTCGTTCCCTATACTAGCGAAGTATAGAGCCTTTTTTGTCAAGAACTGGGCTGGCAAACCTTGGATGCCACCCTTAGTGGTCATGTGAGTCCTGACCTCAGACTCGTCCAAATGAATTGCTATTGCAATAGTCTGATTCTTTGGAATTTCTTCCAGTCCAGAAAATGGAGCTCGATCAGTGATATGTAAATCAGTCAGATGAGAATACTCCTCCAGCGTTGGTGATAGCTGGTAATCCAGGAATGTGAAACAGTGATAAACCGGATCGTAGAATTGAATGAGCGCGTCCATGATCCCCTTAATCACATGGACTCTTAACAGTGGTAGCAAACCACCGTGCTTAGCTCTGAAAGCCTCTGGGTTAACGATCATCCTTGCTAACCTTCTCAAATCCCCTAGTTTTGGAACCCTGAAGGTATACTGGTGAGTTCTCCTTCTACCGAAATCCATTAGCGTAATCCTCTTCTCTGATATTTGCAATCACAGTCTTAGTTTAATTTGAAAAACAGAGAGACTAGAAGAGAAAGTTTTTTGAGTGTTTTAATGTTTTATTAAATGAATGCATGAATGCAGCACACAAAAACATAGAAAAAACATGGGGTCAAAGGGTCGTTGTCATGAAGTCAAGGCTCTACCCATCCCCAAAGGTTTATACTAGGGTGATTTTTGTACCTGTACTCATTATCATCAGCTCCTCCCAGGAAAGCAAAACAACAAGCAGATCGCCAGCGAGTTGTAGAGCAATCTTAGAGTAAGTGCCATTCACCGAGAATAGATCACTAGCCTCAAATGAGGGTAGTATCGCAAAACAACTATTTCCGATAGTTTCCGCACTACGAAAGGGTTTGGTTCCTCAGCTTCTCAGACTTAACAACCGGCCCATTGGCTAGAAGAGTGAATGGGTTGCGTTGGTCAGCCTCCACTGAGGTTGATGGTCGACCCCGTCGCCATCACTTATCTTAAGTGTATACTCATTCTCACCACATGCGGCATCACACGCATTCCCAGTAGCAGAAAAATAAACACGTATAGCAATTAGGAAAAGCAGTATATATATTTGTCCTAATCATCCTAGACTTATAAAGCTATGATTCCTAAGTTCCTGAAAGAAATGAGTTCCCCGGCGAAAGTCCCAATCTGTGGTATCAACCAAAGAGGTGAAAAGGAGGAAAAAGGAAAGAAGCTGAAGAGATAGGCCCCACGGTGAGCGCCACTTTTCTGTAGCGGCCACCGCCATGAAAATGACTTACCCAAGGTTTAAATTGTAAGAAAGAAAGATTTGGCCCCACGGTGGGCGCCACTTTTCTGTAGCGAGCGATTTTGGACGCGGTTCTTAAGCGCTGGTCGCTCTCTGCGGTTGAGCTTTAACTACAGGTCGATTCATTTTTTATCCTATTGTGAGCTGAATAAGGAAGGGAAATAGATGTCTCCAATTAACCCTGCTTGCATACTGAGTTTAAACAGCGGTCTGTTAGGTTACGGATGCTATCAATATGGGGGGCCTTTGTACTGGTTATTTGTATTTTCGCCAATACTGTTTTCTTTCTTTTTTACCTGGGCAGAAGGTTTCTGGCGGGGAACAAGGATTAGGATGCTAGGACTGATGCTTTTGAAATACTACTTTTGATTGATGGAGATATGGGATTTGGGTTTTTTGTTGATTGCGCTCGCTAAGATCTTTTCTTTCGATCTTATGCCTATGTATTCCCGTTTACCGAAACAGGGAAATCAGAGCGTTCGTAGTTCCTCCTATTCCATGGGAGGAAATTGGTTTTTGGTGTCTTGTTCAAATCCCAAGACGTGAAGCGAAAGGTGGTTTGTATCTTGTTCAAAGCCCAAGATGTGAAGCTGAAAGGTCTATTTGTGTCTTGTTCAAAGCCCAAGATGTGAAGCTGAAAGGTCTCGGCTTTAGAGAGAATTTGTCATCTCTAAAGAGGGGAGAAGGAGAATTACTTTAACTGGGATACGCGGATCCGAGCAATGCCATAATTTCCGAAGAAAGGGTTTTAACATGAAGGAGAAGACTTTAACTCAGTGTAGAGCAATGCCATCTTTCCTTAGGAATTTCTCATGCTAAAAGAGGGACAGTGGCGTGGATATAGATGATCCAGAGGCTTGCCACTTACAGCGATTAGATGAAGGGGAAGGAGTTGTTGATGTTTGTATACTGTGAACGAGGCACAGCTTTGATGCTAAAAGGTTGATTGGATCAACCAGGGGTTTTCTTATACAAAGCCTAAGAGGAGGCTAATTTTCGCTAGGAAAATCATTATACAAAGCTTAAGAGGAGGCTATTTTGTGTCTCGTACAAAGCCCGAGAGAGAGGCTAAAAGATTTTGACCCGACGATGGAGTCTTTTGGTATCTCGTATAAAGCCTGAGATGGAGGCTATTTGACTCAACAAGGGAGTTTTTTGTATCTCGTATGAAGCCCGAGATGGAGGCGATTGTTTGTTTGGCTCAATAAGAACCTTTTTGTATCTCGTACAAAGCCCGAGATGGAGGCGAAAGGGGGATTGACTCAACGAGGGAGTCTCTTATGTGTCTCGTACAAAGCCCGAGAGAGAGGCTAAATGTTTTTTTTTACTCCGTTGGGGAGAATCATTTGTACAAAGCCCAAGAGAAGGCTAAGGTTATTGTGTCAGTTAAGTGACAGGTCCAGTATACTGATTTTGAAAGAGAAAATCAGTTCTTATATGAGCCTCGCTGTACTCATGGGTTAGATCTGAGGATCGGGTTTGTTTCCTTTTCTTTGGGGAAACTGGAAATCCAAAGGGTATTGAGACTGTCCGAGTCTGCGGGTTTTCTTCCTATCTAACGAAGGGGTCACTTGAGAATGTCTTTTGAGACTCAAGGAAGTTAGACTGTCCGTGTCTAGAGTTTTATCTTTCGTACTATGCTTTGAGAAACAGTAGTAGACTCTATGAAAGGACTGTTCTATGAGGATGACTAGGTTCTATTCCTATACCTCTAGGAGGTCGTCGGGACAATTTGTACGAAGCCCAAGAGGAGGCTGGAAACTTTTAAGAAGCCGACGGGTCCTTGTACGAAGTCCAAGAGGAGGTTATCATTCCCGGAGGAAGAGATCATTATACGAAGCCTAAGAGGAGACTGTGAATACTTCTAAGAAGCCGTAGTGTCCTTGAATAATGCCCAAGAGAAGGCCGATGCTTTTAAGAAGCCCGTGGGTCTATCATCTCCTTTCCATTAGGAGAGATAACTCTTTTAAAGATAAAAACCACTGGTAAACGTGCGAGGTTTACTATCCAGCGACTTTTAGCTTTTAAAGAGGGTTCCTTAGTTAAGGTCCAAGATTATGACCGTAGTGGGTACCCAAACCCCAAGACATTCAAGGCAAGCTATCCACAAGGAATAGATCAAGTCAGGAAAGTTCGAGAATTTGGAAGAAACTCAAAGATGCCATTCACAGAGAATACATTCATCTTGGGGAGTAGAGCTTCTTGACAATTCCTAAGGAGGACAGCCGAAGAGAAGACTGTATCTGGTGCTCCTATTGGGGATCTAGGCGTCTATTTCTACGAATAAATGAAACGGCGTCACCTAGTTCTAGACGTAGTAGCCGGGGGGAAACTCGAAATATCTATACTATTATTACACAGTAGATATGAGTTTATGAAAGGAGACTTACAGTGAGCAGCCCCACAATACAGTTTATAATATGAAAGCAGTAAACGAAAGTGATAACCACTTACTCGGTTGGAGTGCTTCCATGCTGTTTGGTTAGTTGTTCAACAAAGAAAGATTGAAAACAACAGTATATTCAAAATCAAAGGAGAAAGTGCTTTGAAAAAGAAAGATTTGGGGCTTACAGCTCAAGGAGAGGCCCAGGGTTTTATCAGTGAGCGCACTGTTTGACTTTGTACAGCGGGACTTATACAAGTGACTGGGGCCCAAAAAGGTTTTCTGTACAAAGGGATGGGTCTTATACTCTCTCAAGAGGCCCAAAAAGGTTTAAAGAAAAGAGTGTGGGGCTTATAACACGAGGGTAGGCCCAAATGATTTTTCGTTTAAAAAATGGCGATCGCACCGAGGTTTTCTTTTAACGCAGAGGGGCTTATACAATAAGTGAGGCCCAAAATGTTTTGGTTAAAAGGGGGATTGGGTCTTATACTCTAATAGAGGCCCAAAGTGTTTTGAATGGGTCTTATAGCTCAAGGAGAGACCCAGATGATTTTTATTTTTAAACGGGCGACGATCGTGCCGTTTACTTGTACAGAGGGACTTATACAATGAGTGAGGCCCAAAAAGTTTTTGTACAAGGGGGGATGGGTCTTACACTCTCTCAAGAGGCCCAAAAAGTTTTGAAAATGATTTATGAGGGTTGAATTAATCCAAAACCCTAATTTGTTTTCAAAATGTATTTAATTGAATAAAAATTCAATTAAAATGATCAAAAATTGTTTAACACATGGAAAACAAATTGTGATCTTGGATTAATGCTTCAAAAATTAAGTATTGACCTACAAAATAATTAGAAAGCATTAAAAGTTGCAAAATCAATGTAGAAAAAATATTTAAAATGCCAAAAACAATCAAAATATTAATTCTTTACAAAATATCAATTATATGAAATAAATAATATTTTTGGGATTTTTTGTGAAACTAAAATATTTTAACATTTTTGTGAATTATTAAAAAAAGAATCAACTCAAAATCATTAAAACTCAGAGAGAAATTAATTTTTGAATCAATTAAACAAAATCACAAAATTCAAATATTTGAATTTGTGAAAAATGGCGCCAAGAACAGCTGAAGAACACGCGCGTGTTCTTGGTTTCTCAGATTTGCATTTTCTATCCAATCTCCATGAATACGTAATCATATCATGTAATCCACATATCATTATGCTCGTCTCAACCTCACGATCATGTCTATGTACTTTAATTTCATTTAAATTAAACATACAACAAGAAATCACGAAGAGACCTCAAGAACCCTAATTTCTGCATGAAGGCTAGGATTTTTGATACATGATTCAAACAATGCAATTAATTGAGGGAAAACATTCCATGCATGATTATGAGCATATGGCCAAATTATTGTGCGAGGAAATATGCATAGATTGAGAGATGACCAAGTATGTGCTTACCTCTAGGCCGTGACAGCAAGTTCAAAGTGATTTTTGATTTGGAGGTGTTACAGATGAGTTGTGATGATCTGAACAGCTTCCCTACACCCTATGGATTGTGTTTGGATGGTTGGACTTGATTGAAATTGGCTGGATCATTTTGTGGTACCCCAGCTGCACTTTGGTTAAAACCTTGAGCAACCAGCTGGTGATTTTGTGAAATTGATGTTTCAGAAGTAATCTAAGTGTTTGATCAGCTCATATGTGATGTATGTGAGGTGTGTGAGTGATTGGTTTGATTGGAATTGCTCTCAAACTCAAAACCCGATAGCTACCTTGCTAAGAAAGGCATTTTTGCCAAGAGAAAGAGATTTTGATGAAAGCATCTGTTAGATGGCTTTGGTGTACTCAAACTGACCACAATTGAGCTCTATTTATAGTAGAGCAAGTTTGTTTTACAAGGAATAGTGCATGGCAGCTGGTAAGTAGGTTTGGCCAATGTTGGCAAATGAAAATCCAAGTCTCCTCTAGCCATTGACTAGAGGTTAGGGCAGAGAGCTTTGGTTCCCTTGGTCTTGGATAAGTCTTGACTGATTTCAGATGAGAATGGATCAGTCCATGCCACCTTGATGGTTCCATTGAATGTCTCATTCCAAATTTGAAGTCTTGTCCCTATTTTGGCCATTCTAGGTTCAACATGCTATTTCTTGTTCCATGGACTTTGGAGGCTTGGCTCAGTGATTGTCCCCTTTAGATTCAATCCTCTGAGGTGTCCAAGTGGATAGGAGCAATTGAATTTAGATGATTTTGGCAAATCGACCAAACTTGCAAATTCTGCCTTGCCTTGACAGATTTCAGCAAGGCAACTTGGCAATGTTGTATCTCATGGTATAGGTTGAATTTGGCAATGTTCTTGGCCATTTTGGAAAGCTCTTACATGATACAACAACTGTTTGAACAAGTTTGGTTTTGATTTCTTTTGATTCCAAGTGAAAAATCCCCCTACATTTGGCAAAAAGTGAGGCAGAATCTGACTTAGTGAAAATTTCACTAAGTGTTGGAAAAAGTGGCATTTTCACTTTTCAGCCACTTTGATCACTCCATAACTCAAAATCCTTAATGAATTGGAATGACTTGTAGTTGAAGTTTTTGTAGGTGATAATGAGGGCTACAAATCCATCTTTGTATGAGAAAAAATGGCCTTGTGGTTTAGGAGTTATGGTCCTCCAAAGTTGGTACCTTTGCCACTTTATTTTTAACTTAGAAAAATTTCTAAGTTTTATGGTTACCCCTTTTACAAGTTATCTCACTTTTCTTGATTTTTCTTGATGAATGATGATTCAAATCACACATTAACATCATTTTAGGGTTAAAAATCCATTTTGGTGAAAAATCTCAAAAAGTCAAAGTTGACTTTTGTGCACAGTTGACTTTTTATCAGATGAATTCCAAACTGTGCAATTCCTCAGGAAATCATGTCCTTGACCTAAATCAAACTTGATTGACATGTTCCATGGGTGTCATAGGGTATATTCAATCATGTATTAGGGTTTGGGAGCATGTCCAGGTCAAAAGTCAAAGTTACAGTTGACTTTTCCCTTAAAACCCTAATTGTGGTGCAGATGAAATTGAGACTTGTTGCTCGAACTTCTTGGATTAATCCATTGTCCCAAATGGATCAATATGGTATATTAGAGACCCTCAAATCATCTCTTGAGGTCTTGGCTCATGGTTTGTCCCAAAAGTCAACTTAGGGGTGAATTAGGTCAAGAAACCCTAATTCCTGATTTTTGATGAATGCATCCCCTGAGGCAAAATTGACTTGATGCATGGGTTCATGAGGTTCCATGAAGTATATTAGGTTATGTTTTGGATCATTGCCTTGTGTCCAGATGAAAATTTCCATCTGGAGGCCCTGGTCGACCAAAACCCTAATTTGGTGACACTGTCGATCTTGAGACTTGATCCACCTAGAAGGGAGCAGCCTTGTGCTTAATCCTTGAAGTGGGAGTCCTTTTTGATCCATTGTGGATATTTAAGAGATTAGACAAGTTGAAGATCATGTCATTTCTTAATTGATCCTTTGTCTAAGCACTCAGAGAGGGCTTGAAACCCTAATTTTGATTGTAGTGGATGCTCACCCATCTTTGGGGAGACTAATGAAGCATAAAGGTACATCCATATTGTGATGATGATTTTCACAATGATGGGAAATATAAGTGGTCAAAATTTGGGGTATTACACATCTTCGAGCGTATTCCTTAAAGGTTTCCTTTTCCTTTTGAGACATAGCTCGGAGTTGATCCCTATCAGGGGCCATGTCTAAGTGAGTGGTACTTGTACTGTTGTACAAAAGCTTTTCCCAAATCCCTAAAGGTATGAATGTTTGTATGATTCAACCTCATGTACCACTGGAGAGCTGCTCTAGTCAAACTATCTTGAAAATAATGAATCAACAGTTGCGGATTGTCCGTCTGAGTGGACATCTTTCGAGCGTACATTATCAGATGACTTTGAGGGCAAGAGTTGCCTTTATACTTTCAAAGTCTGGCACCTTGAATTTGTGCGGTATCTGAACATGTGGGACTAAGCAGAGATCGGCAGCATCTTTTCCAAACAACTCTTGTCCGCGGATCGCTTGAAGTTCTTTCTGCATAACTGAGAACTGTTCCTGGAATTCATCCATTCTTTCGTAAACTCCCATACCCTCGCTTGGAGCGGCGGGGTAAATCGGATCGTCTGGAGCAATATGTACCACAGGCGGTGGTACAGACATTACTCCCATTGTTCTTGGTGCGTCAGTCACCTGGAGTTTGTAACCTCCGGGTACTAGATTCTTTGTTGCAATTCCTCCATCTTCATGGGCTCGAAGTTTGTAACCTTCAAGTCTGGACGTTCCAGCTACTCCTTTCAGTTCCTCTGAGATAGGTGGGACGTATCCTTCTGGTATGAAGTTAACAAGCATGCCCCATGGAAAACCTTTCGGCATGTTGTATCGAGGACTGTTGATGGGCACTTCGAAGATCGGTGCTGAGACCACTTCTGAAATCACAGTCCTTTGCTGATTCTGAGCTACTGTCATTGATTCAATCATAGCATTGAGCCTTTCCAAACTTTCTTTCAAAGTAGAGACTTCCTCTCGTAGCTCTCTATTTTCTTCTTCAAGATCGTCCATCATTTTCTGGCGATTGGCCCGAGTATTATACGAATGAGACAGCTTGACTCTAGGGTACGATACGCGTGTAAGATTTCGAGAAGAAGAAGAGTGATAGGATAATGCGAGAATGATGAATGTAATGCAAATGTGTTTTTTTTAATTTAAAACCAAATAGTTATATTACAAATATCATACAGACGTTTTATTGAATTGCCGAAACAGAGTCTTTACAAGCAAAATAAGAAGCTAAGCCTAAGGATTGCTAAAAATCCTCTCCGACGGAGGTCCAGTCATTTGTTGATGAATTCTCTTCTGTCTCTTTGACCGGGCTTCTTCGATTGTTGATGCGTCGGCAGTTCTTTGCCAAGTGTAAGGAGTTCTGGAATGACACTCAGGAGAGAATAACTCATCTTTCTCTATGACATGTTGTTCCAGTATCTCAATGAGAGCATCCTTTTCCTTTAGGATCTTCTGGATCTTGGCATTTTCTACGCTAAGAATCCGGTACTTATTCCTCCAGGAATTTTTCTCTTGCTGAACTTTATTGAAAGCGACCTGAAGTTTCTCCTTATCGTTCATGAAATAAAGGATAGGCTCCTTTAGTGGAAATACTTCTTGGCGCGGGTAAGGCATCTTTAACTTGATGGCTCTTGTTTGTACCCATCGAAGATATGGTTCCATCAAATCATCATTTGGTTTTCCCAAAGACTCTTTTCCTTTCTTGTGGGTATGACGCCAGGCGCGTACAATTTCCTCTTTCAGGGCTCTTTCATTTTCTCCTTCCTTAAAGAAAATACCTTTCAGACGAATGTTTCATGGTACATCCTTCATTGGGTATCCCAGCTGTCGACGAGCTAAACTCGGGTAGTAGTTGATTTCTCCTTTAGTACTAATGAGGGGTACATTAGGAAAATTTCCACAACTGTCAATGATCTTAATTCCGTCGTAGACACGATTGTACCAGTCAATGTCCGAATGAGTGAGAGACATAATCTTTTGCGACCAACGCATCCTATTTTGGAGATCCCAAAAAGCAACTGACTTGGGTAGATGGGAGATAAACCATTTGTAAAGTATGGGTACATAGCAAGTGATCATTCCTCCGCTGTGTAAATTCCTTAAGTGTACTGAGTGGTACGTATCTGCCAGCAATGTTGGAACTGGATTCCTGATCAAGAATATCCTGATTGCATTGACGTCTACGAAGTAGTCGATGTTAGAAAAGAGGAAAATCCCGTAGATGAGTATCACGTAGATTACTTCAAAAGCGACCAGGTTTCCTACACTGGCAAAAGATAATGCTCTTTCTGTCAAAAACTTAGCGGGTAATCCTTGAATTCCTCCCTTGGTGACCCGATGAGCTCTGACATCTGATTCCTCTAAGAAAATTGCCCTAGCAATAGTCTGATTCTCAAGAATTCCTTCTAATCCTGAGAACAGATCTTGGTTAGTGATTGGAAAATCAGTCAGCTGAGAATACTCCTCTAACGTTGGTGCGAGTTGATAATCTGGGAATGTGAAGCAATTGTACACTAGATCATGGAACTGAACTAATGTAGCGAGAACTCCTTCCACCATATTGATCTTTAGTAGGGACAAAAGTCCGCCATACTTTGCTCTGAAAGCTTCTGGATCTGCAACCAGCCTTCCTAGCTTTCTCAAGTCTTCTAACACCGGACTCTTGAATACGTACTTCTGGGTTTTCCTTTGCCCAAAATCCATAGAGAGACTTTGATATTTGTAAATAACTGTTTTTAGTAAAAAAATGTTTTTGTTTTTCTTTTAAGTCTTATGCAATACCGAATGAATGCATGAATGCAGCACACAAAAACATTTGAAAACATGTGGTCAAAATGGTTCCTTTGTCACGAGCATGAAGTCAAGGCTCTACCCATCCCCAGTTTTTGTTCTAAGATAAATGAGAGGGATTCCATCCTCCTGTTGAAAGTCGGTGAATCATGTCTTTTTCTAATCCTCAGCAATAATCGGCGTACAGTGGCATATAGTGCATTTGCGGACGATCCACGCAACACTAGATAGTACCAAAGGCGTCCTATATTGATTCGGCAGGCTCCCAAGTTGGCCTTAGTCAGGATTCACTCCCTATAAGCCTTCTTTCATATGCCACCCCTAAAATCCTAATCGGGTAACAGCTCACAGTCGCTTAATGACTATATTTTCTCACCACTTGCGTATTAATCGCATTCCTAGAACAAGTATGCCAAGGATATACAGAGATGAAAACAATAAAACAGTAATACAAATAGGTTTAGCCTTTCTTTTGGGGGGACAAAACCCCTGATTCCCAAGTAATAATAAAACATACAGGCTTAAACCTCTTTGAGGGAGATGTAGTCTCTAATTCCCCAACAGAAGTGCTATAACATTTAAGCAGGATATATTTTGCAAGAATCAAATAACGTTATATATATATATATATATATATATATATATATATATATATATATATATATATTAGACTACTTAAGTTTTCTACCCTAACGAAGAATAAGATAAGAAGTATTATCGCTCCCACTATGGTCGCCATTCTGTCGCGGCGGGATTTTGGCGCCCCCGGGGGGTGCCCGTGGCTTTGAATCACGATCCCGTTGTTCTCTGATTTCAAAATTTATCCTGTTACGCTGGTTAAGGAAGGGGAAGATACGACAAACTAACAATGCGTTGCAAATGTTCCTCAACAAATGCCAAAAAGTTGGGGTCCTTCGTTATGGTTATTTCCTTAAGATAGTCTGTCTATTTGTATTCATATATATATATATATATATATATATATATTCTGCTGTATATCCTTAGTTGTTTCCTTGGCTTAAACTGGTACTGGGTGAGGGTGATTGAGATAAGGTATGTGACCTGACTGGTTTTGTTTGTTTGATGTGCTCGCAAAGATCTTACGATCCCATGCCTACGTACTCCCAAAAAGAGAATTGGGAGATCAGAGCGATCGTAGTTCCTCCTAAATCTAAGGGAGGAAAGTTTTGTGTGTATCTTGTTCAAAGCCCAAGATGATGAAGCTAAAAGGATGTTTTGTGTCTTGTTCGAAGCCCAAGAGATGAAGCTAAAAGGTTTTTTGTGTCTTGTTCGAAGCCCAAGAGATGAAGCTAAAAAGATGTCTGTGTTTGACTGTGTTTGGCTTTGTGAGAATTTGTTATCTCTAAAGGAAGATGACTCATCTATTCACTTCAAATAATCGAGAACTGTTTGTCAAAGGGGAAGTCTGCTTTAACTGGGATGTGTGGAATCCAGCAATGCCACATCTTCCTCGATGGGCCTTTGCATGCTAAGGGAAGGACATTGGCTAAGGTGTGTGTTCCTAGAGGCTTGCTACTTATAACACTTAGATTAAAGGTTATGTGTTTTTTTTTTTTGTGATTTGTGGTGTATAAAAGAGTTTTCTTCCTATAGAGAGTACTGTGAGTCTCATCTGCAGGGACGTTGATTTTTGTACCTTGATCAAAGCCCAAGGTGTGAAGATAAAAGTATTGAAAACTGACTCTACTGAGGTCTATTTTTTGTCTTGTACAAAGCCCAAGATTGAGGCTAAAAGGGTTTTTATCTGTCTCATACAAAGCCCAAGATAGAGGCTGACTGGAGAGTGTCGTACCTCGAAAAATACGAACCTCGCGATGGACGCGGAAAATTTGTTCGAAACAGAGTCGCCACCAAACTTTATTTATCCCAAAAGAGGGAAAGGAAAATATAGATAAAACCTTTAAAAGGATAAGAAAATGGTCATCGCAACCAAATTCGGGTTCGGGAGTCGGTAACGCAAGAGGGAAGGTATTAGCACCCTCTACATCCGTTGTACTCAACGGGAACCTCTTGATTCGATTCGTGAGAAAGTTTGTTAAGTTTGTTTGTTATCTTCTAAAGGATTATTGGTTTTTAAAAGGGAAAATGGGTGGTTTTTTATTAGTGTGCTCGGCAAGGATTAGAACCCTTGGGCCTACGTATTCCCTCGTGCAATGGGAAAGTCAGAGCATTCATAGTTCGTGGGACTACGGTTGGTTGGTGTTTTTTTAAACGAACGAGTGTTTAATTCGCATTCTAACTGCTAAACGTTGGCTTGTCGGCTCGTCATGGGAGGCTGAAGCACTAGTTCATATGCGCGGAAGAATGGATTAAACAATGTTCTTTTTGTGAAAGTTGTTTGAGTATGAATTAAGTGTATTAGAGATTTGATTGAGAAAAAGGTTTGATTTGGACGTGTTTTAGGCGAACGAGAGTTTAGGTTACATTCTAACTGCTAAACGTTGGCTTGTCTGCTCGCTAGGGGAGGCTGAAGCACGAGTTCATATACGCGAAATAATGACTTAAACAATGTTCTTTGGGAAAGGTGTTTAAGTTGTGGATTAAGTATGTTAAGATTTGATTGAAAAAAAGAGTTTGATATGCGTATGTTTTGGGGTTTCGGTCACACACGGCGAGAAAGGAGAGTTTTTTAGTCGTGTTGGATATTTTAGAGGTGACAATTGCCCACACACGAGCAAGAGAACTCGCACCCAAACAATTGAGGAGAAGGGTCAAAGACTCGACCACCCTCACTTCACCTTTAGTAAAATGTGTTTAGATAGAGATTAAGTGTTTTAATGATTACTTGGAAAAAGGTTTGAATGTTGTCGAGTTTCGCGTATTTTAGAGGCGTCAATTGTCCACACACGAGTAAGAGAACTTGCACCTAAACAATTGACAGGTTAAAGTTTAAGTTTTTTAGAGGTGTCAATTGTTCACACACGAGTAAGTGAACTCGCACCTAAACAATCGACAAGTTAAAGTTTAAGTTTTTTAGAGGTGTCAATTGTTCACACACGAGTAAGAGAACTCGCACCCAAACAATCGAAGAGAAAGACTAAAGACTCGATCCGCCTCATTTCACCTTTTATAAAAGTAATGTTTGAATATAGATTACGTGTTTTAAGCGGCAAGTTATTATAAAAAGGTTTGAATAGTGTATGAACAAAGAAACATAAAGAGGGTTAGATGAACGAGTATGAATATGGTATGAACAATATGAATAATATGAACAATAATATAATCAAGATAATATGAACAAGATATAATATTGACATAAAAGTAAATCAAGATAATATTGATGAAAAATGTAAAGTTAGTGATTAATCGGATGAACCGGGTCCAATGTAGCGCTAACCCATCGTAGCACGATCTATGACGAAGATCACACTATAGGAGGATGCGCAATTTGATCTTTGTGCTAAAACACGATGGAGAAATGATATTGAGGATCATTCTCCAATGAAATCGTGCCACACGAAAAGAAAGGATGAAGATCTCGTCTTAATCACAAACTTTCGTCGACTAATCGAAGGTAACCTATCACGATCCTAAAGTATAGAAAGAGATCCCGATGATCACTCACTACAGATTTGAAATAATGAAGGTTAATCGCTTCAACAATCAACATTCGCGAATAGAAAGACTTCATCGATCGAAGGTAAGAAAACAGAAGAAGATAATAGAAAATGAAATGGAAATAGAAAATAAATCGAAGTGGTCTCGTCTTAATCAAGATCTTTAATCTTAGATCGATAAGCTATGATTTTTTGACTTTCATTGACCGATAAAGAAAATGGCCTCATATAAATCAAGATTTTGAATTGATTTCAATAAATCAACTCAATCAAGATTTTTTCATATCACTGGCCCAAAAAAATATAGGAAATGGAATCGAGATGAAATTAAAGTTAGTCTCGTCTTAATCAAGATTTACTCGGGGGATCGATAATCTTTTGATATTTGACTTTCATTGACCAACAGAAATAAAGAAATGAGCCTCATACATATCAAGACTTTTTGTCATTTTGAATAAATCAACCAAGTCATGATTTTTGTAATATCATTGGCCATAATAAAATCAAAATGAGACAAAAAGAAAGTCAATCAAGGAATCGAAATAGTGCGATCTAGTCTAAGCTACAAACTTGCTAAGTTGAAAAGTTGAAGAAATTAATAGAAAATAAATTAACAAAAATCTAAGTGATCAAAGGTAAAACCTACATCTTAACATTCTAAACATGAATTTGAAATGAAAAGGATTAATCTATACACTAATTAAATTTTTTTTTTGTTGAAATTTTTAATTAATTGAAAACAATAAACTAATTAATCAAAATCTTAAATAAAACATAATTATAGAAAACAACTTTTAAAAACACATTGATTAATCTAAAAACAAAACAATTAACATAATTAATAATGAAATAAAAATAAAAAGTGGAGGGTGCGACCTGAATTTAAAGAGATGACCAGCATATTGAGATGGGCCTAAAGCCCAATAGTGTCAAAAACAAAATAATAAAAAATATATAAGAAAATTCAGAAAGAAAAAAAAACAAAAGAATAAAGGATTTGAGAAAAAACATTACCTCACGTGTTACTTCTGTAGTTCCTTCACAAATCTCCTTTCTCCGCTCGCAGATTCTCTCTCGCGACTCCCTCTGCTTCTGCGCTTTCCTCTCTCTCGATCTCGCGATGGCCTTCAAGATCTTTCTCTCTCGATCTCGCTTTCTCTTGGTGGCTCCCTTTGTTCAGTTCTTCCGATCTTTTCCGACGGTGGTGTTGTTGCGGTGGCACTTCTGTTGGATTTTTAATGATGGCAAAAGGCGGTTCGAAGGTGGTGACACGTTGTAGTGATGGAAAAAGTTGAAGTTGTGTAGATTTCAATGGCGAAAAGATTGTGTTTTGCTGCAATTTGTTATTGTTTGATGCAATGAATGTCTTGTGGGCATGGAGCAAAACCAAGTTCTTGTTGCAGATCAGATTACTGAGATGAACCTCTACCTCTCCGTTAGTGCTTCCAAAATAAAATGCTATAACCATGAACAATTTCCATCTAAACACAACGGATTCTTCGCAGAGCGCATCCGAGTCAACCACGCGTTAAGACTTGGGTTGGAGCAAAAGTTGGTGGTGTAGAGCGCTTGGCCGTGAATCACTTCGTGGTAGTACTGTTGAAGTTTGGAAGGGTGCGAAATGGTGGTTGAGGGCAGCGAATCAGAGAAGACTCAAGGGTTGTTGTATATGTTTGGTGATTGAAGCGAGTATCATGGCGGTGGGAGTTTAGTGGTACGGTGTTGTAAAGGAAGTGTTGGAAATGGTGATTTGCGGATGAGAATGGTGGAGGGATTGTAGGTTAATGTATTAGTAGCAAGAAGGTTTTTTCTATGAAGATTCTGATCATAGTGAAGAGGTCCCCTTGTTATTGTTTGATGTCCTCCTTTTATTCACTTTGTTCTCCTTATTTTTATGCCAAAACAAACTCGTTCATAGGTCTTGCGAAATTGTGATGAGTCTCTTTCAAGTGGTGCAGAATTTTGTCTTGTTATTGTTGAATTGTAGCTTTCATGTGCAGGTCTTGAAGCGTTGCAGCTGTGTTGGTTGTTGGAATCTCTGCTAAAGCTTAATATGAATTGTTGTTGAAAACGCCTTTTTTTGTGCAGGTTGTTTGTTGTATGAAATTGGGAAGGCGTGAAAAAACAAGTATTGACCAAAGATGCCATGTGTTGTACTTTCTATTTTTTTTTTTGTAATTTAATTTAGTGCAAAACTAAATGGGCTTATTGTGAGATGGGATTTGAAAAATGGACTTGGTTCCATATTTTGTAGAAACTTTTTGTTTATGTAAGCTTTTTTTCTAATGAAAAAATGGTAAATGAGTTTATTGAAAAAAGAGTTTATTGGAATAAGTGAATTGGACACTAGAAAATGGATTTGGAAATGACTTGGTTTTTTAATGTGGATAAATGGATTTAAAAGAATTGGTTAAATGGATAAAATTGAATTTAAAGTGGAATTGACAAAATGGATATGAAATGAAAAATGGTTTAGAAATGGATTTGGACAAATGGATTGGATAATTGGATATGAATTGAATTTTAATTGGGTTAAAAATGGTTGATGGATATAAGATAGTTTAAAACATGGTTTAAAATGAACGGAGAAATGGATCGGTAAATTGGTTTAGAAGATGGGTAATAATGGATGTGGACCAATATTTCCAACAACACGGCCACGCAATCTCGACTTTCAGCTCAAACTCAATCTTGTCTTCTTCCCCAAACCTCTGATTAAATGAACACAATTGCCATGAACAACTTGCAACAACCACCTGATGATTGAACCAAACTCCCCATGAATTAAAATTTGGTGACTTGATGACCTCCACACCACATAACTCGACCTTGGGTACACACTGACTGAGAAATAGTCCACTATCACCGATATTTGCAATTAGAACAAATTCTTTAATAGTTTGGCCAAGAGTAGGTCCACCATCCATATGAACTGGATCATGAATGAATAACCAGGCTCGACTTGAAGCTATACCCTTATCTTTGAATGCACACTGATACTCGTCTGAATACGGAAGACTCGAACCAAATCATGAATAAATGACCACAAAAGGTAGGACAAATTTGGGGTATGACAGATGCCCCTATCTAATTGTCTTGGACCCGAGAGAGTGAATGGCTGCATGACGTTCATTTTAAGGGTAGAAGTCAATTAGATATAAGAAGACCCCAAAATTTTTTTGTCAAAAGGTAAAGTGCCATGAAGTAAGAACTGGCAGAATGAAGTAGCGGATTACAAAAGGAATAGAGTAACTTGAGGTACTTTGGGTGGTCGAAGCAGCCCCTTATCCATTAAGGTTCTTCAATGATACCAAAGCAGTATCTCTGAAGGAAAATGATGCTCTGGGTCGTCGAAGCAGTCCCTTATCCATTAAGGTTCTCCGATGATGCCAAAGCAACATCTCTAAAAAGACAGAGGATTCTCTGGGTGGTCGAAGCAGTCCTTATCCATTAAGGTTCCTCGATGATACCAAAGCAGTATCTCTGAAGGCAGAAGGCTCTCTGGGTCATCGAAGCAGTCCCTTATCCATTAAGGTTCTCCGATGATACCAAGGCAGTATCTCTGTGGTAACTTTGTTGGGGGAATAGTTGAGCAAGATTCCTGTCGGAGGAAATGTGCTGGCTTTGTAGGGGGAGCTCACAAGAAACTTTCTAAGATAGCTTATGCTTGGGGAGCAATAAAAGCAACAGCTGCTGGGATTGTCAATATTAACTGCATGGTTGAAGAATGACTTGCTGGGGAATAGGATTCCATGAGCACGTGTGAGGTATCAACTCTTTTTAGGGGAATACTGCTGACTTTGAAGGAGGACTGGCCTAAATTCCTGCGAACTGATCCTGGACCCTGTTATGCTATATTGTCGGGGATGGATATGCCATGCATTGCGAGATGCACTGAAACACATGCTAAAATGCCACTGCTGGGGAATCTAATGCACGTATGATATGATAGTGCTTGATATGATTATGTAATGTTATGCTGGCATGTTATGCATATGACGATGCAAATAATCAGGCATGCTGGGGATAAGTTTTCTTGCCGTGGGTATCTCCAGGGATTGGATTTGGTAATTGCCAAGTGAAATTGGACTTTGGTTTTTGGTGTTTACCAATAAATTGGACTTTCAGGTGTTATGAGGATGCCAACAACGGTGGACTTTTAGTGGTTGCCAATAAAAACTGGACTTTTAAGGGTAAATTTGAAGGTGCCAACGAGTGTGGACTTTTGAGTAGTTGCCAATAAAGGATTAGACTTTAGGAGGTGCCAAGCAGGGTTGGATTTTTGGTAGTTGCCAAATGAAATCGGGCTTTAGGTTAATTTTGGTGTTATGAGGATGCCAACGACGGTGGACTTTTAATGATTGCCAATGAAATCGGGCTTTAGGTTAATTTTCAGACTAAAACTGGATTGGAGGATAGATTACCAGACGAGAACTGGTGTTTAAACTTTTATTTGCCAGACGAGAACTGGACCTTAAAATGATTTGCCAGACGGGAACTGGACCTTAAAATGTTTTGCCAGACGAGAACTGGACCTTGAAATGGATTTTCCATACGAGAACTGGACCTCAAAATAATTTGCCAGACGAGAACTGGGCCTTAAAATGATTTTCCAGACGAGAACTGGACCTTAAAATGGATTGCCAGACGAGAACTTGACCTTTGGATTGCCAAGCTAAGTTGGACTTTGGATTGCCAAGCTAAGTTGGACTTTGGATTGCCAAGCTAAGTTGGACTTTTGGATTGCCAAGCTAAGTTGGACTTTTGGGTTGCCAAGCTAAGTTGGACTTTTGTTTCAAGTCTAGTGTTACAAGGCTTTGAGACGTCAAATCTTGTTGGAAGGTTAGGCTTGAAGTATGATGCGCATGTCTATGCAATGAGTGAAGCGATATGACTGATGCATATGAGTGATCTATGCAATGGTATGAAAGATTCCAAAGATGCCCTAGCAGAGGATACTGGATAAATAGATTCCTACGCAGGAAGGTTTCTTGTCAGAAAGAAGGCAAAAGGTTATTTGGTGGGGTGATAACATGATTCCCCGACACTCGTCTTGAACTCAAAGGTCACTTGATGGTGTTCGCTTGAGCAGATTGAAAGCATAGGGAAGACCTGACCCTGCGTAGCTCATCTTACCCCAGTCTGGGTCTATGGAGAATTTCTCCTTGACAGGAAATTGGAAGCAGTTGTACCATGAGATGAACTCGAGATGGCTTGCCCCAGAATTCCAAGTCATGAAAGGATTTGTCCTTGAAAGGAAGTTGGAAGCAGATGTACCATGAGATGAACTCGAGATGGCTTGCCCCAGAATTCCAAGTCGCGAAAGGCTTTGTCCTTGAAAGGAAGTTGGAAGCAGATGTACCATGAGATGAGCTCGAGATGGCTTGCCTCAGAATTCCAAGTCATGAAAGGATTCTTCCTTCATTGAATGACTCCTGAAGTATTTGGCTTCAAAGTACCCTTGAGGTAGCTTTCCCCAGAATGAGCGTTGAAGCGACTTAACTTGTGTTGATTGAACATTGGAGGGGTTTTACTTTTATCAAAAGAACCTCTGGGTGACCTGCCCCTAGTTGGTAGAGTCTTGAGATGATTCACCATGTTCAACCTGTTCTTGAATGATTTGCCCCATAATCGACTAATGCTTCGAGGACTTGCTTTATACTGACTGATTCCATAATCATTGGATGTCAATGCCCCTGTTCCATAAGGTTATGAGGTGTTGTTAGTTCAAATCAACTTTGTTGAATGATCTAGCTCCCTTTGATTGCTCCTTGTTGGAATTTCCTTGATGTCAAACACCGACTTGCAGTCAAAATTGTTCGTTCACAAATGGTAACTTTAATATGATGCTCATGCAAGTTTTAAAAATCAGTCATTATTTGAATGATGTGAGAGTGTGTGACGGATGGACCATTAGTCCAAATGTGGTGCTGATTTAGCTGGTGTGAAAGATATAGCAAGAATATGACACCAATTCAGAAGATTAGCAAATCTCTAGGAGTCAGTTTACGCAACCTTGCTGTAGTATGCTTTCAGAATAAACCCCGCCTCAATTAGGTCTTTTAAGGGTTATAATGTGGTCTGGTTCACAGTTATTTGAAACAAAGGGTATAAGGCTCAAGATCTGTTTTGTACCCACCCCTTCTTCGTGATGATCTCCAGTCCTACATTCAGTTAATTGATACACACATTCATTTCGTAGTGAAGATGAGGGTTCGAGTTCTTCTTGAAATGGAAGTCAACTTATTTTGCTTTTGACGGATGTCAGTGACCTTTTGGTTTTTGATATGGTGTCACTGAATCTTATTTTGTTTTTGCTGAGGATTTGAGGACCACTTTTGTTTTTGTTTGATCCCTATCTTTTGCATGGACTGATTTTGCTTTTCGAGTCCATCAGGGTTGCCTTGATTTTTGCCTAAGTCTCCTTTTGAGGTGTTCGACTTAGCAGGCTTTTGTTTTTTTTTATTTTGTTTTTTATTTTTGATTTTTTCAGAGGATTGAAACAGCCAAGTCATGGGTAATTGATGAACAACCATCATGTTTTTGGATTTTACTTTTGTGAACTGAGTGCGTAATCAGGTTAACTGAACACTACCCTGCCCCAGGTTGAGTGTAAGGGTTTGAATATCCGAAGGAAACTGCTACTTCTAGGATCGAAGTGGTTTACTAGGGATTAGCTCCTTATCTCTCTAGTGTTTGGGGATTTGAAACAATGCCTGTACATCCTTGGCAGGATTTTATCCGAAAGCATACCATCTGCAATTATGGGTACCTTGTTTTCATCATCCTCCCTCCAAAATTTGCTAAACAAAAGTTTGATAAAGAGAGTGGACAAGAAGTATATGGAAGAATTTTGCTATTTTTGTTTTTGTATATATATATTTTTATATATAAGTAAAGAAAAATGAGCGAATGCGACATAATTAATTCAGAAAATGTATGATCACATCATTAATATTACCATTCAAAACAACAATATTCAAAAACAAGTAGCATTTAACATAACGAAATTACAAATGCAAATGATAAATGTCCAATGATTGCCAGCATCTGAGGAAGTCTTCCTGTCTGAACCACTGGCTTTAGGGGATGCCTCTTGAAGTCTTGGAACTCATTTGGGCAAGAAGCTGACGTGCACGACCAAGTTTCCTTCTAGGAATGATATGTGATTTTTGTCAATCAACTGTTGCACCTTGGCTTGAAAAGCTTTGAAATCTTTAGTTGAATGCCCCATTAATCCAGCATGATATCCACAATGTGCATTGGGATCGTATCCAGGCGGGTATGGTTCTGGCAAAGGCTTGATAGCTTTGGGCTCTACTAGTGAGTTTCGGATCAGATGCAGCAAAAGTTGACTGTACGGCATGAGAACTAGGTAAAGAGGAGCATTCCTTCTTTCCAGGTTGTTACGAGGCCTATGTTGATTCTGATGATGATTCTGATATCCTCGACCACGGGCTCGTTGATTTGCACGAGGAGAAATCATGGGTTTCTCGTATGATGCCCTATGATTGACAGGTTACCCATAAGGATGATATGACGCTGACAATGATAACTGTCGAGAAGCTGAAGGGCCATAAAGTCTTGCTGGTGTACCCTGAGAATACTCAACATTTGCTATGACTGCATTAATTTCATTATCCTCTTCCTCTTGGGGATTTCTGAAGGATTCAGTCTCACTAGCTTAGTTGCTCGAGACGTCTTGGACTTGTTTAACTTTGAGGTAACTCTCGATGCGTTCTCTTACTATTATAAGGTCAGAGAAGCTTGAGAATGAACTGTCAACCATTCTTTCAAGATAGGTGGTGTACAGACCGTCCAAGAACATGTCAATCAATTCTTCGTCCAAGAGTGGTGGTTGCACCCTGGCTGCCAACTCTCTCCACCGTTGTGCATAATCCTTAATGGATTCACCACTCCTCTGAGATAGGCTTTGCAGCTGCGTGCGAGTGGGGTCCAGGTCCAAATTGTACTCATATTGATTTAGGAAAGCATTAGACAAGTCTTTCCATGATTGGATACAGCTTTCTTTCTAAATCCATGTACCAATTCAAAGATGCACCACTTAAACTGTCTTGAAAGCAGTAAATCATCAACTTGTTATCACGGACATGAGCAGTCATCTTTCGGCAGAACATCACCAAATGACGCTTCAGGCAACTGAGACCAGCGTATTTCTCAAAGTTGGGTACTTGGAATTTTGGAGGAATTACCAAGTCTGGCACTAGGCACATATCAACAGCATCGAGCCCAGAAATATCGCGTGCTTTCATAGCTTGAACTTTCTCTTCGAGGGCACAAAACCTTTTCTCCATGGAATCAGATATCATCTGAGACTGAGCAGGGATGTTCACTTGTGGAGGATGATCACCAGGTAGACGATCAAACAATGGGTTAGTTGACACAGCAAAACCTGATGGGGGGTCAAAATCCTTCATCCCAACACGTTGAAAGCTATCCTCTGACATAGCCATCACAACTTTCAAATTGTTTATGCTCCTCCTCTCCGCTTGAACTTGCTTTAAATGTTTTGCGGTTACCACCGGTTCAGTATGAGCGTCGGGAAATCAGCTGGCAGAAAATGGACAGAGGATCGGATGAGTTTTTTGGAAAATGATATGCTAATGTCATGAGTATGCAATGCTTATGCAAGGTTCCAGGATCAAAACAACATCTGATTTTGAGGAAGGAGTTAGACATAGGATATCTCTGATCATCAGATCCCCATAGGTAGGCTCTAAACAGGTAGGTGCCCAGAGTTATGGATATCTTTCAAAGACATTATAGCCATGACGAAGGAACATCAGACGATAATATCCTTGAAAGGATCTCGTCTAGGTGAGGTATTCGTTTCTTCCCCACGAGAAAGACTTCTCGGAGGCGCCCACTACATAACCATCGACATACGGGTTCTAAGTAGGGTTCTCAGAATCCTAGATCGAGGTAAAAAATATTATTGTCAGGAAGTAATACGTTCGAGGGATCTCATCTAATTGTGGCATTCGCATTAACCCATAAAGCGTTAACACTACCAACCACCATGGATAAATGGGTTAAAGGTTATTGGGATCAACAATTCAGGCTCAAAAATATTACCGCCATGGCAAAGTTTCACCACAGCAATAGCATATCCAAGGGAATCTACTCTAAGCGGGGTTTTCGCTTCAACTCACGCGGAAGAGACCACGCAAGCCTACACTACACAACCACCATTCTAATCCTAGGTTTTTCTCGGGCTCGGGTGTAGAGCCATCTCGGAGAGCACCAATGATCAGAGGACCCCAACAATGTCACAAGAAACAGTAATAGGATATAATAACAATAAGCAAGTAGATAATATATAATCAGACAAGCAAGCGAACAAGCAAGATAATATAAGTAAACAAGCAAATGTAACACTCACGAATCGAGTCAAGTTAGGCTTGACTCTCTATAGCATAGGGCAATGCTAATTATCCCCAGCATAATCGTCATTTGTCGTACCTCGAAAAATACGATCCTCGCGATGGACGCGGAAAAACTGTTCGAAACAGAGTCGCCACCGAACTTTATTTATCCCAAAAGAGGGAAAGGAAAATATCGATAAAACCTTTAAAAGGATAAGAAAATGGTCATCGCAACCAAATTCGGGTTCGGGAGTCGGTTACGCAAGAGGGAAGGTATTAGTGTAACGCCCCGAATATTTAATTATTTAATTAATTAAATATTTAATTAATTATTTGTGATTATTTGGTTAATTTTGTGTTGAGGAGATTTGATGGATAAGTTGGTATTTAAGTTGGTTTAGTCGTAGAATTATATTAGAAATAATATAATTAAAATATTATTAAGTAATTTCCGAATAATTTATGAATATGTCGAATATATGGTTTAAGTCATTAAGTTGAGAGTCGGGTAAAATTAGCCGAGAAATTAACACTAGAATTAATATTGTATTTTTATTAAATTGATTTTGTGAGAAATAGTACTATTGGGCCTACATTGGGGTTTTAGTAGCAATTAAGGGTGTGTGAGAACTTAAGCCCAATTAGAAACTAATGCTTATAATTCTATTAAATTAAAATAATAGAAAAGAATAGTAGTGAGTGGGATATCAGTTAGAGGAAGAACAACTGAACGTGAGCATTTGGGGGAAAAGAGAAGAACAAGTTACGAACAGTGAAATTAAGGAGAAGAATGAGAGGAGAAATTGCTACCGGTGGAAAAATCAATAAATTCGAGCTACCTTCGATCCAAACAGGTAAGGGTGGGGTTCGAATTTTATAATCGGGAGAATGATAGTTAGTATGTAGGAATTGGGGTTTATATAATTTTTCACTATGTGGTATTTATTGGATTGAAATTGGTATATTATAGAGACCCATTATCATTTGATAGAGTAATTAGAAACTATATCTCAAGCCATAGCCTGCAGCAATTGTTGACTTTTCTAATTAATGGCCTGTGACGCTTTTATATAATAATTGAAAAGTAGTGGTGATATATTAGTTGATTATATTATATATATTTATGTGTTTGCAATGGAAGGAATTAAGAACAAAAAAAAAGAGAAAAATTCGCAGCATATGCTGGACGTGGGGGCGGTGTACGTTGGAACCCAACCCGTTCCAATTTTCATGCGTACAGTAATAGTAAAGAAGAAGAAAACTACCAAATTTTTAGAGTATGTATTGGACGTGGGGCCCGCAATTGAAATGGTGGAACTTCCCCTTATGTTAATTTCATGCGCTAGCTACAGGGGGGTATCGTAGCCTGTTTTGGTTAATTTTTGTTAGTTAATTACAATTAATAGATAGCAGGTCCTAGCAGGTAGTGATAATTTGGTAGCAGAGTTGATTTTGGTGACAGAAAAAATTAGCAGCATAATCTATTGTAGCAGAAAAATAATATATCGTAGCAGAAAAATAATTAGTGGCAGAACAAGACAGAAAACAGTGTCGGGAGCAAAATTAAGCGGTATATTTAGTTGTCCGGAATCGAATGAAATTTTTTGGGGAAGTTCGTAATAATTAGTAGGTAGTGTGGTTGATTTTATTTTGTTGAAAAGATGCTGGAAGTTGAAAACAGTAGTAATTTTAGTCGCCCGGTAAAATTAAGCGGTATATTTAGTTGCCCGAAATCGAATGAAAATTTTTGGGGAAGTTCGTATATACGAGTAGATAAGTGAATGGTATTTATTTTTGTTAAATTAAGTTGAATGCGTGGATTTGCAGGTAAAGTTGATTGAATTGGTTTTCGTCCCAAAATATGGACATGTTTTTGTTGGAGGCTTAAATAGCCAAAATTGAAAGTGGTTTATGTTTTGCTGAGTTGTATTTGTTGTGTTAATGTTGTTGATTGTATGTTGTTCATATGTCGCATACATTGCATTGTTTAAGTTGGCCTTGATGGGATTGATTAAGTTGGCCCTTGATGGCACCTGTTTAAGTTGAAAATTGCCTCGATAATCTGGCATATGTTTAAGTTGGGAGTTCTACTCCGAAATGGTACCACATGCATCTGCATAGAGTCGTATTAATGGATTTGTTGTTATGATGAATGTTGATGAGTTGTGATATGGTTGTTAGTTGTGAAGTGGTGAAACTTGTAGGGTTCTAATTTTAATATATTAATTATCATACTTTTGATTATATTATTGGATATCTCACCCTTTCTTTGTTTCGTCGTTGCCTTTATATTGGTAACGTGCAGGTAATCCGGAATGAAGGAAGCCTACCTTCATTAGTTCGAGTCGGTGGTTGTCGCTCTGATACGTAGCACTCGGGGGGATAATCGCGTGTTTTTCCTATTGATTGAATTATGTTTAAGTTGCTGAATTTTTATATTGTTTTATTAAAGGCTTACATTTGAAGTTGTTTTATGTTGGATGAAGATGCTTTAACTATTTGATTGGTAAAGACTTGTTGATTGGGAGTTGTTGTTTTTGTTGAATTCAAAATTAAGAAAATTTTATGTTGAACTTATGAATCCGCTGCATGAAAGTTAAAGTTGTTATATTTAAAGACTGAACAGGTTCGAATCAGTTATCCGGAAAGTTGTATTATTTATGTATGAATTACAGGTGATTGTATGATATGTTAAAGTTGAAAGGAATGTGACATCCTGTATGTTGTAATTTTATACTTTGATACTATATAATTACGTTGGGTAGAATCAGGGTGTTACATTAGTGGTATCAGAGCAGGTCGGTCCGTCCGGCCAAGTTGTCGAGTCGTAGTGTAGTTTATCAATCGAGTATTGTTAATTAGTTCTAATCGTTGTTTATGTTGCAGTGATAAGTTGAGATGGCTGGAAGAAACGATGCTGCAATGGCTGCTGCAATGCAAGCAATGGCTCAAGCTGTGCAGAATTTACCGAACGCTGGCGAGAATGATGGATCTCGTAGTTTGGCGACATTTCAGAGAGAGAATCCGCCTACTTTCAAGGGCAAGTATGATCCTGATGGAGCGTTGGATTGGTTGAAAGAGATTGAGAGGATCTTCTGTGTGATGGACTGTACTCCAGCGCAGAAGGTTCGTTATGGGACTCATATGCTAGCAGTCGAAGCTGATGACTGGTGGCTAGAGACTCGTCAGAGGTTGGAGACTACAGGTGAAGTTATCACTTGGGATGTGTTTCGAAGGGAGTTTCTGAGGAAGTATTATCCAGAGGATGTCCGTGGTAAGAAGCAGATTGAGTTTCTTGAGCTGAAGTAAGGAACTATGTCGGTTACTGATTATGCTACGAAGTTTGTTGAGCTGGCTAAGTTTTATCCGTACTATACCGGTGATGATGCTGAGTTTTCTAAATGCATCAAATTTGAGAGCGGGTTGCGCTCTGAAATCAAGAAATCTATTGGGTATCATAAGATTCGTGTCTTTTCTGATTTGGTCGATAGTTGCAGGATTTATGAAGAGGACAACAATGCTCACTACAAGATTGTTAGTGATAGAAGAGGCAAGCAACAGCAGAACCGTGGTAAGCCTTATGATGCTCCAGCTGGAAAAGGTTAACAGAGAGCGACTGAGGGCAAGAAGACTAGTAGGGGAGATGCTCCTGCTGGCATAACTTGTTTCAATTGTGGGAAACCTGGCCATAAGAGTACTGCGTGCAATCAAGAGGTGAAGAAATGTTTTCGTTGTGGTAAGATGGGACATACTATGTCTGAATGTAAGCATAAGGAGATGGTCTGTTTTAATTGTGGCGAAGAGGGGCATATTGGTAATCAATGTCAGAAGCCAAAGAAAGCTCAGACCGGAAAAGTGTTTGCGTTAGCAGGAACTCAGACAGCTAATGAGGACAGACTTATCAGAGGTACATGTTTCATTAATAGTACTCCTTTAATTACTATTATTGACACTGGTGCTACTCATTGTTTTGTTTCTACTGATTGTGTTCAAAGATTGGGTCTTAAATTGTCTACTATGAATGGAGAATTAATCGTCGAGATTCCAGCTAAGGGATCGGTGACTACTTCTCTTGTGTGTTTAAGGTGTCCTTTATTGATCTTCGATAAAGACTTTTATGTTGATTTGGTTTGTTTTCCGTTGACCGGAATGGATGTAATCCTAGGTATGAACTGGTTAGAGTATAACTATGTTCATATAAACTGTTATCGCATGTCGGTGAGGTTTTCTACTCCAGAAGAGGAAGGAGTTGGATTGTTGTATTTCAGAGAGTTGCAGAAATTAATGAAGGAGGAAGCTCAGATGTTTTCATTGATGGCAACGCTGTCTATTGAGAGTAAAGCAAAGATTGATGAATTGCAAGTGGTGAACGAATTTCCTGAAGTTTTCCCTGATGAAATTCCCGATGTGCCGCCAGAGAGAGAGGTTGAGTTTGCAATTGATCTGGTACCTGGTACTAGACCTGTTTTGATGGCGCCATACAGAATATCGGCATCCGAGTTATCTAAATTAAAGAAGCAGTTGGAAGAGTTACTTGAGAAGAAGTTTATAAGACCAAGTGTATCACCGTGGGGAGCTCCAGTGTTATTAGTAAAGAAGAAAGATGGAAGTATGAGACTTTGTGTTGATTATAGACAGCTGAATAAAGTAACAATCAAGAACAGGTATCCACTTCCGAGAATAGATGATTTGATGGATCAGTTAGTGGGTGCTCGTGTGTTTAGGAAGATTGATTTGAGATCGGGCTATCATCAGATTAAAGTGAAAGATGAGGATATTCAGAAGACGGCGTTCAGAACACGGTATGGACATTATGAGTATTCAGTGATGCCTTTCGGTGTTACTAATGCGCCGGGAGTATTCATGGAATACATGAACCGCATTTTTCATACTTATCTAGATCGTTTTGTGGTTGTATTCATTGATGATATTCTGATTTACTCTAAGTCAGAAGAAGAGCATAAGGAACATTTGAGAACAGTGTTGGAAGTTTTGAAAGACAAGCAGTTGTATGCGAAGCTGTCCAAGTGCGAGTTCTGGTTGAAAGAAGTTAGTTTTCTTGGCCATGTCATATCTGGTAGTGGCATTGCTGTGATCCATCTAAAGTAGAGGTTGTTTTAGAATGGGAAACTCCGAAGTCAGCTACTGAGATTAGAAGTTTTCTGGGACTAGCTGGTTATTATAGGAGGTTTATTGAAGGTTTCTCTAAGTTAGCACTTCTGTTAACTAGATTAACTTGTAAAAGTAAAGCTTTTGTGTGGGATGTTCAGTGCGAAGAGAGTTTTACAGAATTGAAGAAGAGGTTGACGTCGGCCCCGGTTTTGACATTACCGAATCCAGGAGAACCGTTTGTGGTTTATTGTGATGCTTCGTTGATGGGTTTAGGAGGTGTGCTTATGCAGAATAATAAAGTAATTGCTTACGCGTCTCGACAGTTGAGAACTCATGAAAGGAATTATCCTACGCATTATTTGGAACTTGCTGCTGTGGTTTTTGTGCTGAAGATTTGGAGGCATTACCTCTATGGCTCTAGATTCGAAGTTTATAGTGATCATAAGAGCTTAAAATATTTGTTTGATCAGAAAGAGTTAAATATGAGACAGCGCAGGTGGTTGGAATTACTAAAGGATTATGATTTCGGTTTGAACTATCACCCAGGAAAAGCTAATGTAGTGGCTGATGCTTTAAGCCGAAAGACTTTACATATGTCAGCAATGATGGCTAAAGAATTGGAATTAATTGAACAATTCAGAGATATGAGTTTAGTTTGCGAAGTGACGCCGCAGAGTGTTACTCTGGGGATGTTGAAGATTAACAATGATTTTCTGGACAGTATCAGAGAAGCTCAGAAGTTAGATGTGAAATTGGTAGATTCGATGGTTGGAATCGATCAGTCTGAGAATAATGATTTTAAGTTGGATATGCATGGTGTGTTGAGATTCCGCGATCGGATTTGTATTCCTGATGATGCAAATATGAAAAAGATGATTCTTGAGGAAGGTCATAGGAGCAATTTGAGTATTCATCTAGGAGCTACAAAGATGTATCACGACTTGAAGAAATTGTTTTGGTGGCCTGGGATGAAGCGCGATGTGGCCCAATTTGTGTATGTGTGTTTAACCTGTTAGAAATCGAAAGTTGAGCATCAGAAACCTGCAGGGTTGATGCAACTGTTGGAAATTCCAGAATGGAAATGGGACAGCATTTCTATGGACTTTGTGACAAGGTTACCTAATACCTTAAGAGGACATGATTCGATATGGGTGATTGTTGATAGGCTTACTAAGTCGGCTCATTTTATACCTATTAACATCATTTTTCCAGTGTCGAAGTTGGCGGAGATTTATATTCGTGTAATTGTGAAGCTGCATGGTGTTCCTTCGAGTATTGTGTCGGATAGAGATCTGAGGTTTACTTCCGATTTTTGGAAGAGTTTGCAAGAAGTGTTGGGTTCTAAGTTGAGGTTGAGTTCGGCATATCACCCTCAGACGGATGGTCAAACTGAGAGGACTATTCAGTCGTTGGAGGATTTGTTACGAGCATGTGTTCTCGAGCAAGGGGGTTCGTGGGACACCCATCTACCATTAATAGAGTTCACTTATAATAACAGTTACCATTCTAGTATCGGAATGGCACCTTTCGAATCATTGTATGGTCGGAGATGTAGGACTCCTTTATGTTGGCATGAATCCGGAGAAAGTATAGTGCTTGGACCGGAAGTTGTTCGAGAGACTACTGAAAAGGTGAAGTTAATCCGAGAAAAGATGAAAGCTTCCCAAAGTAGACAGAAGAGTTATCATGATAAGCGAAGGAAGGATTTAGAATTTCAAGCTGGTGACCATGTATTTTTGAGAGTCACGCCTGTGACTGGTGTCGGACGAGCTTTGAAGTCTAAGAAGCTCACTCCTCGTTTTATCGATCCATATCAGATTTTGGACAGAGTTGGAAAAGTTGCTTATCGGGTGGCATTACCGCCAAATCTTTCTAATTTGCACGATGTGTTTCATGTGTCACAACTCCGGAAGTACATTTCAGATCCATCTTATGTGGTTAGTATGGATGACGTGCAAGTACGGGATAATCTTACCGTGGAAATGATGCCTGTACAAATTGCGGAACATGAGATGAAGACCCTGCGAGGAAAGGAAATTGCATTGGTGAAAGTTGTCTGGGTGGGAGCTGCTGGAGAAAGCATGACATGGGAATTGGAGAGCAAGATGCGAGACTTCTATCCCGAGTTGTTTGAATCAGGTAAATTTTCGAGGACGAAAATATTCTAAGTAGGAGAGGGTTGTAACGCCCCGAATATTTAATTATTTATTTAATTAAATATTTAATTAATTATTTATGATTATTCGGTTAATTTTGTGTTGAGGAGATTTGATGGATAAGTTGGTATTTAAGTTGGTTTAGTCGTAGAATTATATTAGAAATAATATAATTAAAATATTATTAAGTAATTTCCGAATAATTTATGAATATGTCGAATATATGGTTTAAGTCGTTAAGTTGATAGTCGGATAAAATTAGCCGAGAAATTAACACTAGAATTAATATTGTATTTTTATTAAATTGATTTTGTGAGAAATAGTACTATTGGGCCTACATTGGGGTTTTTAGTAGCAATTAAGGGTGTGTGAGAACTTAAGCCCAATTAGAAACTAATGCTTATAATTCTATTAAATTAAAATAATAGAAAAGAATAGTAGTGAGTGGGATATCAGTTAGAGGAAAAAGAACTGAACGTGAGCATTTGGGGAAAAAGAGAAGAACAAGTTACGAACAGTGAAATTAAGGAGAAGAATGAGTGGAGAAATTGCTACCGGTGGAAAAATCAAGAAATTCGAGCTAACTTCGATCCAAACAGGTAAGGGTGGGGTTCGAATTTTATAATCGGGAGAATGATAGTTAGTATGTAGGAATTGGGGTTTATATAATTTTTCACTATGTGGTATTTATTGGATTGAAATTGGTATATTATAGAGACCCATTATCATTTGATAGAGTAATTAGAAACTATATCTCAAGCCATAGCCTGCAGCAATTGTTGACTTTTCTAATTAATGGCCTGTGACGCTTTTATATAATAATTGAAAAGTAGTGGTGATATATTAGTTGATTATATTATATATATTTATGTGTTTGCAATGGAAGGAATTAAGAACAAAAAAAAAGAGAAAAATTCGCAGCATATGCTGGACGTGGGGGCGGTGTACGTTGGAACCCAACCCGTTCCAATTTTCATGCGTACAGTAATAGTAAAGAAGAAGAAAACTACCAAATTTTTAGAGTATGTATTGGACGTGGGGCCCGCAATTGAAATGGTGGAACTTCCCCTTATGTTAATTTCATGCGCTAGCTACAGGGGGGTATCGTAGCCTGTTTTGGTTAATTTTTGTTAGTTAATTACAATTAATAGATAGCAGGTCCTAGCAGGTAGTGATAATTTGGTAGCAGAGTTGATTTTGGTGACAGAAAAAATTAGCAGCATAATCTATTGTAGCAGAAAAATAATATATCGTAGCAGAAAAATAATTAGTGGCAGAACAAGACAGAAAACAGTGTCGGGAGCAAAATTAAGCGGTATATTTAGTTGTCCGGAATCGAATGAAATTTTTTGGGGAAGTTCGTAATAATTAGTAGGTAGTGTGGTTGATTTTATTTTGTTGAAAAGATGCTGGAAGTTGAAAACAGTAGTAATTTTAGTCGCCCGGTAAAATTAAGCGGTATATTTAGTTGCCCGAAATCGAATGAAAATTTTTGGGGAAGTTCGTATATACGAGTAGATAAGTGAATGGTATTTATTTTTGTTAAATTAAGTTGAATGCGTGGATTTGCAGGTAAAGTTGATTGAATTGGTTTTCGTCCCAAAATATGGACATGTTTTTGTTGGAGGCTTAAATAGCCAAAATTGAAAGTGGTTTATGTTTTGCTGAGTTGTATTTGTTGTGTTAATGTTGTTGATTGTATGTTGTTCATATGTCGCATACATTGCATTGTTTAAGTTGGCCTTGATGGGATTGATTAAGTTGGCCCTTGATGGCACCTGTTTAAGTTGAAAATTGCCTCGATAATCTGGCATATGTTTAAGTTGGGAGTTCTACTCCGAAATGGTACCACATGCATCTGCATAGAGTCGTATTAATGGATTTGTTGTTATGATGAATGTTGATGAGTTGTGATATGGTTGTTAGTTGTGAAGTGGTGAAACTTGTAGGGTTCTAATTTTAATATATTAATTATCATACTTTTGATTATATTATTGGATATCTCACCCTTTCTTTGTTTCGTCGTTGCCTTTATATTGGTAACGTGCAGGTAATCCGGAATGAAGGAAGCCTACCTTCATTAGTTCGAGTCGGTGGTTGTCGCTCTGATACGTAGCACTCGGGGGGATAATCGCGTGTTTTTCCTATTGATTGAATTATGTTTAAGTTGCTGAATTTTTATATTGTTTTATTAAAGGCTTACATTTGAAGTTGTTTTATGTTGGATGAAGATGCTTTAACTATTTGATTGGTAAAGACTTGTTGATTGGGAGTTGTTGTTTTTGTTGAATTCAAAATTAAGAAAATTTTATGTTGAACTTATGAATCCGCTGCATGAAAGTTAAAGTTGTTATATTTAAAGACTGAACAGGTTCGAATCAGTTATCCGGAAAGTTGTATTATTTATGTATGAATTACAGGTGATTGTATGATATGTTAAAGTTGAAAGGAATGTGACATCCTGTATGTTGTAATTTTATACTTTGATATTATATAATTACGTTGGGTAGAATCAGGGTGTTACATTAGTGGTATCAGAGCAGGTCGGTCCGTCCGGCCAAGTTGTCGAGTCGTAGTGTAGTTTATCAATCGAGTATTGTTAATTAGTTCTAATCGTTGTTTATGTTGCAGTGATAAGTTGAGATGGCTGGAAGAAACGATGCTGCAATGGCTGCTGCAATGCAAGCAATGGCTCAAGCTGTGCAGAATTTACCGAACGCTGGCGAGAATGATGGATCTCGTAGTTTGGCGACATTTCAGAGAGAGAATCCGCCTACTTTCAAGGGCAAGTATGATCCTGATGGAGCGTTGGATTGGTTGAAAGAGATTGAGAGGATCTTCCGTGTGATGGACTGTACTCCAGCGCAGAAGGTTCGTTATGGGACTCATATGCTAGCAGTCGAAGCTGATGACTGGTGGCTAGAGACTCGTCAGAGGTTGGAGACTACAGGTGAAGTTATCACTTGGGATGTGTTTCGAAGGGAGTTTCTGAGGAAGTATTATCCAGAGGATGTCCGTGGTAAGAAGCAGATTGAGTTTCTTGAGCTGAAGCAAGGAACTATGTCGGTTACTGATTATGCTACGAAGTTTGTTGAGTTGGCTAAGTTTTATCCGTACTATACCGGTGATGATGCTGAGTTTTCTAAATGCATCAAATTTGAGAGCGGGTTGCGCTCTGAAATCAAGAAATCTATTGGGTATCAGAAGATTCGTGTCTTTTCTGATTTGGTCGATAGTTGCAGGATTTATGAAGAGGACAACAATGCTCACTACAAGATTGTTAGTGATAGAAGAGGCAAGCAACAGCAGAACCGTGGTAAGCCTTATGATGCTCCAGCTGGAAAAGGTTAACAGAGAGCGACTGAGGGCAAGAAGACTAGTAGGGGAGATGCTCCTGCTGGCATAACTTGTTTCAATTGTGGGAAACCTGGCCATAAGAGTACTGCGTGCAATCAAGAGGTGAAGAAATGTTTTTGTTGTGGTAAGATGGGACATACTATGTCTGAATGTAAGCATAAGGAGATGGTCTGTTTTAATTGTGGCGAAGAGGGGCATATTGGTAATCAATGTCAGAAGCCAAAGAAAGCTCAGACCGGAAAAGTGTTTGCGTTAGCAGGAACTCAGACAGCTAATGAGGACAGACTTATCAGAGGTACATGTTTCATTAATAGTACTCCTTTAATTACTATTATTGACACTGGTGCTACTCATTGTTTTGTTTCTGCTGATTGTGTTCAAAGATTGGGTCTTAAATTGTCTACTATGAATGGAGAATTAATCGTCGAGATTCCAGCTAAGGGATCGGTGACTACTTCTCTTGTGTGTTTAAGGTGTCCTTTATTGATCTTCGATAAAGACTTTTATGTTGATTTGGTTTGTTTGCCGTTGACCGGAATGGATGTAATCCTAGGTATGAACTGGTTAGAGTATAACTATGTTCATATAAACTGTTATCGCATGTCGGTGAGGTTTTCTACTCCAGAAGAGGAAGGAGTTGGATTGTTGTATTTCAGAGAGTTGCAGAAATTAATGAAGGAGGAAGCTCAGATGTTTTCATTGATGGCAACGCTGTCTATTGAGAGTAAAGCAAAGATTGATGAATTGTAAGTGGTGAACGAATTTCCTGAAGTTTTCCCTGATGAAATTCCCGATGTGCCGCCAGAGAGAGAGGTTGAGTTTGCAATTGATCTGGTACCTGGTACTAGACCTGTTTTGATGGCGCCATACAGAATGTCGGCATCCGAGTTATCTAAATTAAAGAAGCAGTTGGAAGAGTTACTTGAGAAGAAGTTTATAAGACCAAGTGTATCACCGTGGGGAGCTCCAGTGTTATTAGTAAAGAAGAAAGATGGAAGTATGAGACTTTGTGTTGATTATAGACAGCTGAATAAAGTAACAATCAAGAACAGGTATCCACTTCCGAGAATAGATGATTTGATGGATCAGTTAGTGGGTGTTCGTGTGTTTAGGAAGATTGATTTGAGATCGGGCTATCATCAGATTAAAGTGAAAGATGAGGATATTCAGAAGACGGCGTTCAGAACACGGTATGGACATTATGAGTATTCAGTGATGCCTTTCGGTGTTACTAATGCGCCGGGAGTATTCATGGAATACATGAACCGCATTTTTCATACTTATCTAGATCGTTTTGTGGTTGTATTCATTGATGATATTCTGATTTACTCTAAGTCAGAAGAAGAGCATAAGGAACATTTGAGAACAGTGTTGGAAGTTTTGAAAGACAAGCAGTTGTATGCGAAGCTGTCCAAGTGCGAGTTCTGGTTGAAAGAAGTTAGTTTTCTTGGCCATGTCATATCTGGTAGTGGCATTGCTGTGATCCATCTAAAGTAGAGGTTGTTTTAGAATGGGAAACTCCGAAGTCAGCTACTGAGATTAGAAGTTTTCTGGGACTAGCTGGTTATTATAGGAGGTTTATTGAAGGTTTCTCTAAGTTAGCACTTCTGTTAACTAGATTAACTTGTAAAAGTAAAGCTTTTGTGTGGGATGTTCAGTGCGAAGAGAGTTTTACAGAATTGAAGAAGAGGTTGACGTCGGCCCCGGTTTTGACATTACCGAATCCAGGAGAACCGTTTGTGGTTTATTGTGATGCTTCGTTGATGGGTTTAGGAGGTGTGCTTATGCAGAATAATAAAGTAATTGCTTACGCGTCTCGACAGTTGAGAACTCATGAAAGGAATTATCCTACGCATTATTTGGAACTTGCTGCTGTGGTTTTTGTGCTGAAGATTTGGAGGCATTACCTCTATGGCTCTAGATTCGAAGTTTATAGTGATCATAAGAGCTTAAAATATTTGTTTGATCAGAAAGAGTTAAATATGAGACAGCGCAGGTGGTTGGAATTACTAAAGGATTATGATTTCGGTTTGAACTATCACCCAGGAAAAGCTAATGTAGTGGCTGATGCTTTAAGCCGAAAGACTTTACATATGTCAGCAATGATGGCTAAAGAATTGGAATTAATTGAACAATTCAGAGATATGAGTTTAGTTTGCGAAGTGACGCCGCAGAGTGTTACTCTGGGGATGTTGAAGATTAACAATGATTTTCTGGACAGTATCAGAGAAGCTCAGAAGTTAGATGTGAAATTGGTAGATTCGATGGTTGGAATCGATCAGTCTGAGAATAATGATTTTAAGTTGGATATGCATGGTGTGTTGAGATTCCGCGATCGGATTTGTATTCCTGATGATGCAAATATGAAAAAGATGATTCTTGAGGAAGGTCATAGGAGCAATTTGAGTATTCATCTAGGAGCTACAAAGATGTATCACGACTTGAAGAAATTGTTTTGGTGGCCTGGGATGAAGCGCGATGTGGCCCAATTTGTGTATGTGTGTTTAACCTGTTAGAAATCGAAAGTTGAGCATCAGAAACCTGCAGGGTTGATGCAACTGTTGGAAATTCCAGAATGGAAATGGGACAACATTTCTATGGACTTTGTGACAAGGTTACCTAATACCTTAAGAGGACATGATTCGATATGGGTGATTGTTGATAGGCTTACTAAGTCGGCTCATTTTATACCTATTAACATCATTTTTCCAGTGTCGAAGTTGGCGGAGATTTATATTCGTGTAATTGTGAAGCTGCATGGTGTTCCTTCGAGTATTGTGTCGGATAGAGATCTGAGGTTTACTTCCGATTTTTGGAAGAGTTTGCAAGAAGTGTTGGGTTCTAAGTTGAGGTTGAGTTCGGCATATCACCCTCAGACGGATGGTCAAACTGAGAGGACTATTCAGTCGTTGGAGGATTTGTTACGAGCATGTGTTCTCGAGCAAGGGGGTTCGTGGGACACCCATCTACCATTAATAGAGTTCACTTATAATAACAGTTACCATTCTAGTATCGGAATGGCACCTTTCGAATCATTGTATGGTCGGAGATGTAGGACTCCTTTATGTTGGCATGAATCCGGAGAAAGTATAGTGCTTGGACCGGAAGTTGTTCGAGAGACTACTGAAAAGGTGAAGTTAATCCGAGAAAAGATGAAAGCTTCCCAAAGTAGACAGAAGAGTTATCATGATAAGCGAAGGAAGGATTTAGAATTTCAAGCTGGTGACCATGTATTTTTGAGAGTCACGCCTGTGACTGGTGTCGGACGAGCTTTGAAGTCTAAGAAGCTCACTCCTCGTTTTATCGATCCATATCAGATTTTGGACAGAGTTGGAAAAGTTGCTTATCGGGTGGCATTACCGCCAAATCTTTCTAATTTGCACGATGTGTTTCATGTGTCACAACTCCGGAAGTACATTTCAGATCCATCTTATGTGGTTAGTATGGATGACGTGCAAGTACGGGATAATCTTACCGTGGAAATGATGCCTGTACAAATTGCGGAACATGAGATGAAGACCCTGCGAGGAAAGGAAATTGCATTGGTGAAAGTTGTCTGGGTGGGAGCTGCTGGAGAAAGCATGACATGGGAATTGGAGAGCAAGATGCGAGACTTCTATCCCGAGTTGTTTGAATCAGGTAAATTTTCGAGGACGAAAATATTCTAAGTAGGAGAGGGTTGTAACGCCCCGAATATTTAATTATTTATTTAATTAAATATTTAATTAATTATTTATGATTATTCGGTTAATTTTGTGTTGAGGAGATTTGATGGATAAGTTGGTATTTAAGTTGGTTTAGTCGTAGAATTATATTAGAAATAATATAATTAAAATATTATTAAGTAATTTCCGAATAATTTATGAATATGTCGAATATATGGTTTAAGTCGTTAAGTTGATAGTCGGATAAAATTAGCCGAGAAATTAACACTAGAATTAATATTGTATTTTTATTAAATTGATTTTGTGAGAAATAGTACTATTGGGCCTACATTGGGGTTTTTAGTAGCAATTAAGGGTGTGTGAGAACTTAAGCCCAATTAGAAACTAATGCTTATAATTCTATTAAATTAAAATAATAGAAAAGAATAGTAGTGAGTGGGATATCAGTTAGAGGAAAAAGAACTGAACGTGAGCATTTGGGGAAAAAGAGAAGAACAAGTTACGAACAGTGAAATTAAGGAGAAGAAGGAGAGGAAAATTGCTACCAGTGGAAAAATCAAGAAATTCGAGCTACCTTCGATCCAAACAGGTAAGGGTGGGGTTCGAATTTTATAATCGGGAGAATGATAGTTAGTATGTAGGAATTGGGGTTTATATAATTTTTCACTATGTGGTATTTATTGGATTGAAATTGGTATATTATAGAGACCCATTATCATTTGATAGAGTAATTAGAAACTATATCTCAAGCCATAGCCTGCAGCAATTGTTGACTTTTCCAATTAATGGTCTGTGATGCTTTTATATAATAATTGAAAAGTAGTGGTGATATATTAGTTGATTATATTATATATATTTATGTGTTTGCAATGGAAGGAATTAAGAACAAAAAAAAAGAGAAAAATTCGCAGCATATGCTGGACGTGGGGGCGGTGTACGTTGGAGCCCAACCTGTTCCAATTTTCATGCGTACAGTAATAGTAAAGAAGAAGAAAACTACCAAATTTTTAGAGTATGTATTGGACATGGGGCCCGCAATTGAAATGGTGGAACTCCCCCTTATGTTAATTTCATGCGCTAGCTACAGGGGGGTATTGTAGCCTGTTTTGGTTAATTTTTGTTAGTTAATTACAATTAATAGATAGCAGGTCCTAGCAGGTAGTGATAATTTGGTAGCAGAGTTGATTTTGGTGACAGAAAAAATTAGCAGCATAATCTATTGTAGCAGAAAAATAATATATCGTAGCAGAAAAATAATTAGTGGCAGAACAGGACAGAAAACAGTGTCGGGAGCAAAACTAAGCGGTATATTTAGTTGCCCGGAATCGAATGAAAATTTTTGGGGAAGTTCGTAATAATTAGTAGGTAGTGTGGTTGATTTTATTTTGTTGAAAAGATGCTGGAAGTTGAAAACAGTAGTAATTTTAGTCGCCCGGTAAAATTAAGCGGTATATTTAGTTGCCCGGAATCGAATGAAATTTTTTGGGGAAGTTCGTATATACGAGTAGATAAGTGAATGGTATTTATTTTTTGTTAAATTAAGTTGAATGCATAGATTTGCAGGTAAAGTTAATTGAATTGGTTTTCGTCCCAAAATATGGACATGTTTTTGTTGGAGGCTTAAATAGCCAAAATTGAAAGTGGTTTATGTTGTGCTGAGTTGTATTTGTTGTGTTGATGTTGTTGATTGTATGTTGTTCATATGTCGCATACATTGCATTGTTTAATTTGGCCTTGATGGCATTGATTAAGTTGGCCCTTGATGGCACCTGTTTAAGTTGAAAATTGCCTCGATAATCTGGCATATGTTTAAGTTGGGAGTTCTACTCCGAAATGGTACCACATGCATCTGCATAAGTTGAGTCGCATTGAGTCGTATTAATGGATTTGTTGTTATGATGAATGTTGATGAGTTGTGATATGGTTGTTAGTTGTGAAGTGGTGAAACTTGTAGGGTTCTAATTTTAATATATTAATTATCATAATTTTGATTATATTATTGGATATCTCACCCTTTCTTTGTTTCGCCGTTGCCTTTATATTGGTAACGTGCAGGTAATCCGGAATGAAGGAAGCCTACCTTCATTAGTTCGAGTCGGTGGTTGTCACTCTGATACGTAGCACTCGGGGGGATAATCGGGTGTTTTTCCTATTGATTGAATTATGTTTAAGTTGCTGAATTTTTATATTGTTTTATTAAAGGCTTACATTTGAAGTTGTTTTATGTTGGATGAAGATGCTTTAACTATTTGATTGGTAAAGACTTGTTGATTGGGAGTTGTTGTTTTTGTTGAATTCAAAATTAAGAAAATTTTATGTTGAACTTATGAATCCGCTGCATGAAAGTTAAAGTGTTAAATTTAAAGACTGAACAGGTTCGAATCAGTTATCCGGAAAGTTGTATTATTTATGTATGAATTACAGGTGATTGTATGATATGTTAAAGTTGAAAGGAATGTGACATCCTGTATGTTGTAATTTTATACTCTGATATTATATAATTACGTTGGATAGAATCAGGGTGTTACAATTAGCACCCTCTACGTCCGTTGTACTCAACGAGAACCTCTTGATTCGATTCGTGAGAAAGTTAGTTAAGTTTGTTTGTTATCTTCTAAAGGATTATTGGTTTTTAAAAGGGAAAATGGGTGGTTTTTTATTAGTGTGCTCGGCAAGGATTAGAAACCTTGGGCCTACGTATTCCCTCGTGCAATGGGAAAGTCAGAGCATTCGTAGTTCGTGGGACTACAGTTGGTTGGTGTTTTTTAAACAAACGAGTGTTTAATTCACATTCTAACTGCTAAATGTTGGCTTGTCAGCTCGTCATGGGAGGCTGAAGCACTAGTTCATATGCGCGGAAGAATGGATTAAACAATGTTCTTTTTGTGAAAGTTGTTTGAGTATGAATTAAGTGTATTAGAGATTTGATTGAGAAAAAGGTTTGATTTGGACGTGTTTTAGGCGAACGAGAGTTTAGGTTGCATTCTAACTGCTAAACATTGGCTTGCCTGCTCGCTAGGGGAGGCTGAAGCACGAGTTCATATGCGCGAAAGAATGACTTAAACAATGTTCTTTGGGAAAGGTGTTTAAGTTGTGGATTAAGAATGTTAAGATTTGATTGAAAAAAAAGAGTTTGATATGCGTATGTTTTGGGGTTTCAGTCACGCACGGTGAGAAAGGAGAGTTTTTTAGTCGTGTTGGATATTTTAGAGGTGATAATTGCCAACACACGAGTAAGAGAACTCGCACCCAAACAATTGAGGAGAAGGGTCAAAGACTCGACCACCCTCACTTCACCTTTAGTAAAATGTGTTTAGATAGAGATTAAGTGTTTTAATGATTACTTGGAAAAAGGTTTGAATGTTGTCGAGTTTTGCGTGTTTTAGAGGCGTCAATTGTCCACACACGAGTAAGAGAACTCGCACCTAAACAATTGACAGGTTAAAGTTTAAGTTTTTTAGAGGTGTCAATTGTTCACACACGAGTAAGTGAACTCACACCTAAACAATCGACAAGTTAAAGTTTAAGTTTATTTAGAGGTGTCAATTGTTCACACGAGTAAGAGAACTCGCACCCAAACAATCGAAGAGAAAGACCAAAGACTCGATCCGCCTCATTTCACCTTTTATAAAAGTAATGTTTGAATATAGATTATGTGTTTTAAGCGGCAAATGATTATAAAAAGGTTTGAATAGTGTATGAACAAAGAAACAGAAAGAGGGTTAGATGAACGAGTATGAATATGGTATGAACAATATGAATAATATGAACAATAATATAATCAAGATAATATGAACAAGATATAATATTGACATAAAAGTAAATCAAGATAATATTGATGAAAAATGTAAAGTTAGTGATTAATCGGATGAATCGGGTCCAATGAAGCGCTAAGCCATCATAGCACGATCTATGATGAAGATCACACTATAGGAGGATGCGCAATTTGATCTTTGTGCTAAAACACGATGGAGAAATGATATTGAGGATCATTCTCCAATGAAATCGTGCCACACGAAAAGAAAGGATGAAGATCTCGTCTTAATCACAAACTTTCGTCGACTAATCGAAGGTAACCTATCACGATCCCAAAGTATAGAAAGAGATCCCAATGATCACTCACTATAGATTTGAAATAATGAAGGTTAATCACTTCAACAATCAACATTCGCGAATAGAAAGACTTCATCGATCGAAGGTAAGAAAACAGAAGAAGATAATAGAAAATGAAATGGAAATAGAAAATAAATCGAAGTGGTCTCGTCTTAATCAAGATCTTTAATCTTAGATCGATAAGCTATGATTTTTTGACTTTCATTGACCGATAAAGAAAATGGCCTCATATAAATCAAGATTTTGAATTGATTTCAATAAATCAACTCAATCAAGATTTTTTCATATCATTGGCCCAAAAAAAAAGGAAATGGAATCGAGATGAAATTAAAGTTAGTCTTGTCTTAATCAAGATTTACTCGGGGGATCGATAATCTTTTGATATTTGACTTTCATTGACCAACAAAAATAAAGAAATGAGCCTCATACATATCAAGACTTTTTGTCATTTTGAATAAATCAACCAAGTCATGATTTTTGTAATATCATTGGCCATAATAAAATCAAAATGAGACAAAAAGAAAGTCAATCAAGGAATCGAAATAGTGAGATCTAGTCTAAGCTACAAACTTGCTAAGTTGAAAAGTTGAAGAAATTAATAGAAAATAAATTAACAAAATTCTAAGTGATCAATGGTAAAACCTACATCTTTACATTCTAAACATGAATTTGAAATGAAAAGGATTAATATATACACTAATTAAATTTTTTTTTTTTGAGATTTTTAATTAATTGAAAACAATAAACTAATTAATCAAAATCTTAAATAAAACATAATTATAGAAAACAACTTTTAAAAACACATTGATTAATCTAAAAACAAAACAATTAACATAATTAATCAGGAAATAAAAATAAAAAGTGGAGGGTGCGACCTGAATTTAAGGAGATGACCAGCATATTGAGATGGGCCTAAATCCCAATAGTGTCAAAAACAAAATAATAAAAAATATATAAGAAAATTCAGAAAGAAAAAAAAAACAAAAGAATAAAGGATTTGAGAAAAAACATTACCTCACGTGTTACTTCTGTAGTTCCTTCACATATCTCCTTTCTCCGCTCGCAGATTCTCTCTCGCGACTCCCTCTGCTTCCGCGCTTTCCGCTCTCTCGATCTCGCGATGGCCTTCAAGATCTTTCTCTCTCGATCTCGCTTTCTCGCGGTGGCTCCCTTTGTTAAGTTCTTCCGATCTTTTCCGGCGGTGGTGTTGTTGCGGTGGCACTTCTGATGGATTTTTAATGATGGCAGAAGGTGGTTCGAAGGTGGTGACGCGTTGTTGTGATGGAAAAAGTTGAAGTTGTGTAGATTTCAATGGCGAGAAGATTGTGTTTTGCTGCAATTTGTTATTGTTTGATGCAATGAATGTCTTGTGGGCATGGAGCAAAACCAAGTTCTTGTTGTGGATCAGATTACTGAGATTAACCTCTACCTCTCCGTTAGTGCTTCCAAAATAAAATGCTATAACCATGAACAATTTCCATCTAAACACAACAGATTCTTCGCAGAGCGCATCCGAGTCAAACACGAGTTAAGACTTGGGTTGGAGCAAAAGTTGGTGGTGTAGAGCGCTTGGCCATGAATCACTTCGTGGTAGTACTGTTGGAGTTTGGAAGGGTACGAAATGGTGGTTGAGGGCAGCGAATCAGAGAAGACTCAAGGGTGGTTGTATATGTTTGGTGATTGAAGTGAGTATCATGGCGGTGGGAGTTTAGTGGTACGGTGTTGTAAAGGAAGTGTTGGAAATGGCGATTTGCGGATGAGAATGGTGGAGGGATTGTAGGTTGGTGTATTAGAAGCAAGAAGGTTTTTTCTATGAAGATTCTGATCATAGTGAAGAGGTCCCCTTGTTATTGTTTGATGTCCTCCTTTTATTCACTTTGTTCTCCTTATTTTTATGCCAAAACAAACTCGTTCATTGGTCTTGCGAAATTGTGATGAGTCTCTTTCAAGTGGTGCAGAATTTTGTCTTGTTATTGTTGAATTGTAGCTTTCATGTGCAGGTCTTGAAGCGTTGCAGCTGTGTTAGTTGTTGGAATCTCTTCTAAAGCTTAATGTAAATTGTTGTTGAAAACACCTTTTTTTTTGTAGGTTGTTTGTTGTATGAAATGGGGAAGGCGTGAAACAACAAGTATTGACCAAAGATGCCACGTGCTGTACTTTCTATTTTTTTTTTTTGTAATTTAATTTAGTGCAAAACTAAATGGGCTTATTGTGAGATGGGATTTGAAAAATGGACTTGGTTCCATATTTTGTAGAAACTTTTTGCTTATGTAAGCTTTTTTTCTAATGAAAAAATGGTAAATGAGTTTATTGAAAAAAGAGTTATTGGAATAAGTGAATTGGACACTAGAAAATGGATTTGGAAATGACTTGGTTTTTTAATATGGATAAATGGATTTAGAAGAATTGGTTAAATGGATAAAATTGAATTTAAAGTGGAATTGACAAAATGGATATGAAATGAAAAATGGTTTAGAAATGGATTTGGACAAATGGATTGGATAATTGGATATGAATTGAATTTTAATTGGGTTAAAAATGGTTGATGGATATAAGATAGTTTAAAACATGGTTTTATATGAATGGAGAAATGGATCGGTAAATTGGTTTAGAAGATGGGTAATAATGGATGTGGACCAATATTTCCTTAGAAGATGGGTAATAATGGATGTGGACCAATATTTCCAACAACACGGCCACGCAATCTCGACTTTCAACTCAAACTCAATCTTGTCTTCTTCCCCAAACCTCTTATTAAATGAACACAATTGCCATGAACAACTTGCAACAACCGCCTGATGATTGAACCAAACTCCCCATGAATTAAAATTTTGTGACTTGATGACCTCCACACCACATAACTCGACCTTGGGTACACACTGGCTGAGAAATAGTCCACTAACACCGATATTTACAATTAGAGAAAATTCTTTAATAGTTTGGCCATGAGTAGGTCCATCATCCATCTGAACTGGATCATGAATGAACAACCAAGCGCGACTTAAAGCTATACCCTTATCTTTGAATGCACACTGATACTCCTCTGAATACGGAAAACTCGAACCAAATCATGAATAAATGACCACAAAAGGTAGGACAAATTTGGGGTATGACAGAGAGACTTCCAAATCTCTGGGTATGAATGGGAGACTGGGTAAGATCATTTGTACAAAGCCCGAGAGGAGGCTATCTTAATTGTGGGAGTCATAGTAGGAGATCCATTCCTGACTACCGAGGGATCATTTGTACAAAGCCCAAGAGGAGGCTATCTTATTCCTGGGAAATAATTCAGGGTTTAAGCGTATTTGAATATTTGTAGGCTGGTCATTATGTGCCCAAAGGGTTTCTCACAATGAATTGGAAAAGGTGACTAAGACCTGCCCTATGCTTGCTAGGAAGCCTGAGAGTCCTTGTATATAAAGCCCAAGAGGAGGCTGGGGGAACTTCTAAGAAGCCTGTGGGTCCTTGTATTTTGAGCCCAAGAGGATGCTATCCGAGGGACATCGAGGGTCATCGCGGGTCCTTGTTGAAGCACAAGAGAAGCTATATGGGTTGTTTACCTAATTTGTTTCTAAGCAATAGGGTAAGAAGATCTCACACGACCTTCGGAGGATGTGCCCTATGTTTGTTCTAGGGTTCCAAAGACCATTCACGAAGAAGTCCATTGTCTTTGGGGAAAATTCTATATTATCTATTGAGAAAAGGGCAAGCCATCAATTCTCGGTCATATTCCTATAATATTTATATAGTTACAGTGTTCCTAGCTATGGATTTTCTCGGGAGAAGAATCGCGAGGATGTATTAACTATATAAGAAAATGGATTAAGGGAGAGAGTTTGATTTGATTGTGGCTTATAGCTCATAAGAGAGGCCCAAGGTGATCTAAGCGGAGTTTCACGAGCTTTCGGAAGGAATAATGCCCCTCTTAGTATCAGTGGATTGAGTATCTTTTATCTCATTTAGCGGGAGAAAAAGAGAGAAGAATGGGACTTACACCATGCAAGGGGCCCAAATTCATTTGAAAATGATTAAGGAAAAACAGTAATGGGGCTTATACTCTGGGAGAGGCCCACTGGAAACGGTGATCGCACTGTTTGTTTAAAACTGTACTGGGACTTATACTACGAGCAGAGGCCCAAAAAGAGACAATGGGTCCTAAACACAAAGGATTCCCCATGACACATTTTTGCAATTCATTTTGACAACAACAGTCATACAAGAAAGAGATTCAGTGAACAGTTTCACTGAATAAAGGCGACCGCGCCGAGTTTTGTAAATTGTCGTTATGAACCCTAATGGTTCATTTTTCAAAAAGGAATGGGTCTTACACTCTAATAGAGACCCATGTGAGTGTGTGATTTTGCATTTGAAGGGTAAAAATCAATAAACCCTAAATCTGATTTTTAAACATTTCATTTGAATTAAAAATTCAATTAAAATGATCAAAATGGTGAATATGAGAGAAAAACAAGTTATAAACTTGGATTGATGTTTGAAAAATCTCATTTCACTCATGTGAAAGTTTGAAATTCATTTGAGTTTTGAAAATCAAGAGGAAAATCATTTTGAAAATGCATTTAAACATTTAAAATTATTTCTTTATGGAAATTCACAAATATATTAAATATTTAACATTTTTGGAATTTTTTCATGGAATAAAATATTTAAACATATTTGTGAATTAATGCAAAAAGAACCAATTCAAAATTTTTAAAATCAAGAGAGTTATTAATTTTCCAAATTATTTAAAAACTTAAAACATTTGAATTTGAAATTTGGCGCCAAGAACACTAGTCTTGGGCCAAGAACACGCGGGCAGGGGGCCAAAATGCCCAGATTTGCATTTTGATTCGTATCTCATGATTTAGGCAACCATTTGAGATGAAATAAACATCAAACTTGAGTGTTTTGATCCCACGAACATGATGGGATGCTTTGATTTTATTTATTTTGCATGCACAGAGAAATATGTAGACATATGCTCAAGAACCCTAATTTTGCAAAAGGGATCGAGCAGAGCAATTGATGCATGTAATAATCAAATTTATTGAGGGGGAATACTTAAAACATGATAACAAGCAATTGGCAAAAGTATTGTGCGAGGAAATATGCATGGAATTGAAAATGGCAAGTGTTAGGCTTACTTGAATGTCGTGACAGCAAGAGCAATTTGATTTTGATGCAAGAGTGTTTCCAGAAGTTGTTTGATGCCTTGGACAACTCCACTATACCATATGTAATGTATCTGGGCGCCTGGAATGAGCTGCAACTGGCTGAATCTTCAACTGGTATGTTGAGTACAAAGTGCCTCCAAGTGGATTTGGACTTTATGATTCTGGTGTTACAGATGGGTGGGAAGTGTTTGGACACCTTCTATATGATGTTTATGAAGTGTTTGGATGATTGGTTGTGATGAAATTGCTCTCAAACTCCAAACCTTATTGTGGTTGCTCAAAATGTCAAGTTTTGAGTCTTAAGAGAGGATTTTGAGTTAAGCATCTATTGCAGTGCTTTGGTGTACTTAATTTGAACACAAGTGAGCTCTATTTATAGTAGAGTAAGTTTGTTTTGGCTGCACTAGTGAATGGCAACTGATATCAAAGATATGGTTTAAAATGGCCAAGTCTCCTCTAGCCATTGACTTGAGAGTAGCAATGCATGCTTAGGTCTTATGAACCTTGGATCATTCTTGACTCAAATGGTTAGTAATGTCTGCATTATTGCCACCTTGCTGCACCTCTTTAATGCATTGGATCAAGTTTTGAATATTTGGCCACTTTTGACATTTTAGGGGTGGCAAGGTTATGTTGAGATTCCATGACTCACAAGGCTAATGGATGAGTCACTCTTGCTTGAATATGATCCTCTAGTGTTTCTAGAAGGATAACATAAGCCAATGTATCTTAATTTTGCAAAATCGTGCAAAGATGCAAAATCTGCCTTGTGGCAGGTCAGGTTTTGGAGCCATGTTCCAATGCTTGTAACTCTTAGCTCAAGTGGAATTAGGATGAGTTCTTGTACTCTTTGGAAAGCTGAAATGATGTACTACAACATTGAAGTTTAGTGCTTTCATTGATTCAACTTGGATCAATGTGAAAACTGGCCTTGAACATTGCATCTCACTCTAAATTTACAAGGCAGTTTTTTTCACTAAGTACAAAATGTGCAATTTTGTGTTTTTTGATACTTTGGTCAACCTTTAACTCAAAATCCATGAGGAATTGAATTGTGCCCATGTTGAGACATTTGTAGAGCTTGGTATCACCTACAATTCAGGCTTTGGATCCACCATTTTGGTTGCTTGTGCTGCAAGTTATGATCTCTTGAAGTTGGTACCGAATTGTCCAAATTTAGTAACTTAGAAAAATTCTAAGTTTTTCAAGTTTGCCCCTTTTGCAAGTTATCTTGTTTTATTGATCAATCCTTGTTCAAATGACATTTTAAATTATATTTTGAGATAATTCAAGTCATGAGGATCATTTTGATATAAAATTTGCCTTTTTTGACTTTTGGCCCCGAGTGGCCCGGTGCGGGGAAACCCTAATTCTCGACTTTTTGGCTCTGCACCTTCTGACAATGCTTTGACCTTGCAATTGATTTATTAGGATTATATTGAGCATATTCATCCACTTCTTGAAGTCTTGGCTCATTTTCCTATGAAAATTTTCATCTGGAGTCCTCAGTCGTCCAAAACCCTAATTTGGTCGTATTGAGGATCTAGAGGCTCTGATGCCTTGTAACTGTGCAATCTTTTGGCTTGATTCTCAATATTTGGAAACTTTTGATCTTCATGGGCACTTGAGAGACTTGATAGGTACAAGATCATGCATATTTCTTGATTGATCCTTTGCCTGAATCTTCTTTGAGACTCGAAACCCTAGCTTGTCAATGCAGATGAACCTAAGAACAAGTTTTGTCTTTCTTCAATAGGTTAGTGGTACATATGAGTACATGTATGAGATGTCAATGATGTGGGTATCTTAGTGGTCCAAAATTAGGGTATTACAGGCACCTGCCACTAATTTTCTAAGTGGCGCCTACCACCATCACTTGCATGTAAGTGGCGCATGCCACCATTATACCTTGAAAAGTGGCGCCTGTCACATTATGCCTTGAAGAAGTGGCACCTACCACATGTTACTTGGAGGTGGCGGCTGCCACCATGATGAATGCAGGTGGTGCCTGCCACCAGTGTGTTAGGAGTAGCAGAATTTTTAGAAAACTCATAACTTTAGAATGGTAACTCTGTTTTAGATGCCGTTTGAAGCCTTAGGAAGATATCTCAATGATCTACAGTCTAGTAAAATAATACGGATTATAGAATGTGAATATCTAGTGACTGTGATCGGATAAAGTGATCAGGTTTTGGGCTGAAATAAAAATATGTGTGCATTACTGTGTGAACTGTCATGAAAATGTCTGAAAGTGATTTATTTGGTGTTGTTATAATAAAATGATGATGTTTTGACTATGATATATATGTTATGATGTATGTGAAGAGAACATGATGATTTTGATGGATGATGATACTGTTTTGATTATGATGTATGTGCATGAGGATTATGATGTTTAGGATGCTGTAGTGATGTTGTTATGACGTATATAATGCTGTAATGATACTGTTATGATGTTTTGATGCTGATAAGATGATTATACTGCTGTTATGATGTTTTGATGCTAATAAGATGATTATGTTGTTGTTATGATGTTTTGATGCTGATAGGATGATTATGATGTTGTACGGTGTTGTTTATGATGATGTTATGATGAATTGATGATTTTATGATGATATGTGTAATATGATGGTGTGAAGAAGTAATATGATGTTTGTGATGCTGTAAAGATATTAACATGATGTATATGATGTTGTGATGAAGTTGTATGATGTTTAAAATGTTGTAATGAAGTTGTATGATGATTATACTACTGTTATGATGTTTTGATGCTAATATGATGATTATGATGCTGTTATGAGGTTTATGATGTTGTTGTGATGTGATGATGTTGTTTTGAAGTGCATATTTGATGTATATATGCTATGTGATGAAGTATGATGAAATGATGAATGATGATGCGTTTTGACTAGTTGTGGTCGTAATTTATGTGTTGTTGCGCATCATGCATTCATGGCATATGTTAGGACTTTTGTCCAGTGAAGTTTTTAGGATGATAATCCAATGGAGTTTGTAGGACTCTCTGGTCCAGTGATGGCATTAATTCCATAATGTGGATTAAGTGCAAATTGTGATATGCTCTGATTCCAAGCGGGAACCGATCCTATTGGTGGGGATCTTTGGAGATAACGATGACTAAGTCATCAGTGAAGTTTTGGTACCACATGCATGAGTCTTATGAAGTTGCATTTCATTATTTGTGGCATTGCACAATAATTGGACTAAGTGATGTATTTGATCTGATTCTGATTTTGGTGATGTTCTGACGTGAGGATTTGGTGTTTTGTTGTTATGTTGTATATGTATTAAATGATGTTATGTTGTTGTTGTTTCCTTGATATGACTACTATATCTATTTCTTATGTCTTTTATAATGATTATGATTTACTCACCCTTTATGCTGAATGTTCCCCCTACCATGGGCAACGCGCAGGTGCTCAAGAATAGTAGTAGAAGTTCGAGATAGCCTTATGTAGTTTTTAGTTGTTATTTTGCAGTGAAGAGGGTCTTGCTCTGATATATGTAACATCGGGGTCTTTGGGAATCGTTTGAATTAAACTATATGTTGACAGTGATGTATTGAGATGTTTATCTTGTTTTAAAATGTTTCAAGTAAGATTTACGATATATGAAGTTTGACGATAAATTTAAATTGAAGTATTTTATTTTAATAAAAGTGTTTTTGAGACAAAAATTGCGCTGAGATGTTTGAAGTCTTATGACGATATTTTTAAATTGTAAATGTGTAAATTTTGAGAACCCGTGTTACAGAGCAGGATGTTTTAATTATGGTGTTTTATGAAGAATGTCGCATCTTTTTTTTATGTTTACTCTAATATAATCATTTAATATTACATGAATAAATTATGGGGTTTTAGAAGGGTGTTACATTAGTGGTATCATAGTAGGTTGGTCTGTCCGGCTAGGTTGTCTAATGTTGTTTGTTCCTTAGTACGCGACATATGTATGAAACACTGTCGGTACTTGCTTGTTTTCTAACCGTTGTCTGCAGGAGTTGGTTTGAAACAAGTGGGGGAGAAGCTTTTGCTTCTCTGAGATGTTTTGGTTGTGGAATGTTAGTTCGGTGTGTCGTTGATGGCAAGTGTGCAAGCATTGTGGGAGTTGTGTTATTTCCGAAACTGAAGGAAATACGGAGATAAGGCTTATGTCATCTAAGAATTTATGCCTTAGGTAGCTTCGGGCACAAGGTACAAGGAACGCTGTTATAGTTTGGTAAAGATGGTTTATGCCCCATCATGGTTGTCGGCTGTGTATTGACATATTGAGGAACTGATCACCCTTAATCTCTTGTTGATAGTAGATGGGATCATGTTGGATGGGATAGACGTGTTTTCCAGCTTAGATGGTGTGTACAGTGAATTGGTCGGAGTTAAGCCATGTGCTTACCAATCGTTTGGATGAGTGGTGTAGTATCCTGCTGATTGCGAGAGCTCAGGCAATGCCAAAGTTATGTGGTTTTTGACACTGAAGGTGTTGTGGATTCGGATCTCCCGTCTTCCAGCTAAGTTGGGATGTCTTTAGGAAAGAAGATCAGGTGTTGTTGATGTTGGATTCTCTGAGTGCAGAGAACGATGAAACGGCTAGTGTTATGCCAGTGGTGTGTGATCCCTGATGTTTTTCCTGAAAGATATTTGTGACTTGCCTCCAGAGCGTGGATATGAGTTTGGAGACAGTAGAGAGCTGATGTTGTAATCTGCTAAGCAAGTGGGTGAACTTCTAGAAGATGAAGCTTTGATGTTTATAATGTCGCATCGTTGCAAGTTTATCGTGAAGTTGCGAGTGTTGAATTACCTGTTGTCTGTGAATTTATAGATGTATTTCCAGGCGACATAAGTGAATTGCTCCAGAACATGAAGTAGAGTTTGCGGTAGAATTGATACTAGTCACGAGTCCCTGTGTCGAATGTCTCCATATCGGATGTCAGCTTCTGAGTTTAGTGAATTGAAGAAGCAACTAGAAGAGTTATTAGAGAAGAAGTTTATTCGACCAAGTGTTTTCCGTGTGGTGCTCTGGTGTTGTTGGTTAAGAAGAAAGATGGTAGTATGAGATTGTGTGTTGACTATAGACAACTGAATAAAGTGACTATCAAGAATAAGTATCCATTTCCGAGGATTGACGACTTGATGGATCAGCTAGTGGGAGCATGTGTATTCAGCAAGATTGATTTGAGATTTGGTTATTATCAGATTTTTGTTAAACTAGATGATATTATGAAGATGGCTTTTAGAACGAGATATGGTCACTATGAATACACTGTGATGCCATTCGGTGTGTCCCATGTACCTGAAGAAGAGCATGCAGATCATTTGAAGATTGTACTGTAAGTATTGAGAGAGGAGAAGTTGGATGCGAAACTGTCGAAATGTGAGTTTTGGTTGAAAGAAGTAAGTTTCCTTGGCCATGTAATTTCTAATGGTGGGATTGATGTGGATCCTTCCAAAAATTGATGTGGTATTATAATGGGAGACTCTGAGGTTTGCGACTGAGATCCGAAGTTTTCTTGGTTTAGCAGGTTATTATCAAAGATTTATATATGGATTTTCTAAGTTGGCGTTATCGTTAATTCAGTGATACGGAAGGGTCAAGCTTATGTGTGGGATGTTGCATGTGCAGAAAGCCTTGTGGAGTTGAAGAAGAAATTGAAGATTGCTCTGGTGTTAATTTTGCCTAATTCGAATGAGTCCTTTGTGGTTTATTGTGATGCATCGAAGATGGGTCTTGGTAGAGTGCGGATGCAGAATAGACAGATTGTTGCTTGTGCGTCGAGATAACTAAGAGTTCATGAAAGGAATTATCCTACACATGATCTAGAGTTAGCAGCTGTAGTGTTCGTACTGAAAATTTGGCGACACTATCTTTTTGGTTCGAGATTCGAAGTGTTCAGCGATCATAAGAGCTTAAGGTACTTGTTTGATCAGAAGAATTGAAAATTAGACAGAGAATGTGGCTTGAATTATTGAAGGATTACGATTTCGATTGGAATTACCATTCTGGAAAAGCAAATGTAGTGGCTGATGCGTTGAGTAGGAAGTCGCTGCATATGTCAATGCTTATGGTGCGTGAGTTGGGATTGATTGAACAGTTTAGAGACATGAGATAGTGTGTGAAGCAAATTCTGGTAGGGTGAAGTAGGGAATGTTTAAGCTGACAAGCGGTGTTCTTGAAGAAATTCAGAGAGGTCAGAAATCCGATTTGAAACTGGTTGATCAGTTGACGTTGATTAACCAGAGTAATGGTAGGGAGTTCAGAATTGATGAGAATGGTGTGATAAGATTCGAAAATAGAGTGTGTATTCCGGATGTTCCAGAACTTAAGAAGAGTATTCTTCAAGAAGGACATAGAAGTGGGTTGAGTATTCATCCCGGTGCTACGATAATGTATCAAGACTTGAAGAAGTTGTTTTGGTGGCCTGGAATGAGAAAGGACGTTGCGGAATTTATTTACTCTTGTTTGATTTGTCAGAAGTCGGAGATTGAGCATCAGAAGCCTTCGGGTTTGATGCAACTGTTGAACATTCTCGAATGGAAGAGGGATAGCATTTCGATGGATTTTGTGTCGGGTTTGCCGAAGACTGCGAAAGGTAATGATTCTATTTGGGTAATAGTGAATAGGTTGACTAAGTCAGCTCATTTCTTGCCGATGAAGATTAATCATCCTATAAAGAGGTTAGCTGAGCTGTATATCGAAGAGATTGTGAGATTGCATGGAATATCGTCGAGTATCGTGTCGGATAGAGATCTGTGTTTTACGTCGAAATTTTGGAAAGGTTTACAAGATGCTTTGGGTAGTAAGTTAAGATTGAGTTCTGCTTATCATCCGTAGACAGATGGACGGATGAAAGAGTCCTACCGTTCTTGTTTGCGTCAAGTAATTTCCGAGGGCGAAAATTCTTTTAAGTGGGGGAGAGTTGTAACACCCCGAATTCTAGATTAATTATTTATTTAATTAATTTAGCGTGAATACATGAGTTATTGTGAAGTATTCGATATATATGATGTTTTTGTGTTTTATGTGAGTCCTTATGATGGTTTGTGATGATCTATAATGTTTGAGGAGATGATGACTTATGTGATGTTTTGATGATTCATGTGATGTTGTGGTGATTGGTGTGATGTTTAGAAGTGTTTTGAGAATTATGGGACAATTTAGAATAATTATAGTGATTAAGTTAGAATTGTTTAATTAGAGAAATGGTTAATAGTCATTTTGCCCCCTGCCATATAGGCGATTTTCGAAAAACCCCCTGTAAAAAGAACTTGCAAAAAAAAACCCTAACATTTGAAGATTCTATCAATTTTGACCTTCATCACATCCAGTCACCAAAAACCTTCCATTTTTACCCTTGCCATTTTGGCAGCGTTTTTATTTTGACCCCTGCCATTTTGGCAGCGTTTTTATTTTGACCCCTGCCACATCAGCTTTTTTGGTGACTTGATGTGATGAAGGTCAAAATTGAGAATCTTCAAATGTTAGGGTTTTTTTTTTGCAAGTTTTTTTTACAGGGGGGTTTTTCGAAAATTGCCTATATGGCAGGGGGAAAAATGACTATTAATCTTTAGAGAAAATAGAATAATATTGGAGTTGGATGACAGTAAGGGCATTTTGGTCATTAGCGAAGAATTAGTGAGGACAATAGTGGGAAACCATATTAGAGGTCCAAGGGTTTACGAGGGGAAAAACAGTTTGTGAATTCGTTCGTGCATTCATATTGGAAAGAAGGCAGAGAGAATAAGGAATTAGCTAGGGTATTGAGGATTACAGAGGAGGACCTGAAGAACGCGAAGAGAATTCGATATTAAGTAATTATCTCAGGCAAGGTTATGAAAACCGGACCGGACCGGCCGGTTCAACCAGTTAGACCGGGAACCGGGCCTATATCCGGTCAATTAAACCCTTAAAACCGGCTTGTCAAGAACCGGGGCAAAAACCAGAAAACCGGGTGGAAACCGGGAAAACCGGTCAAAACCGGGGGTTCCATGGGTTGAACCGGATTTTAACTTTTTCAACTTTTTTTTAATTTATTTAAAATAAAAATATAATAAAAGATGGAAAAAAACAATTTAATACTATTGAACCAAATTGATCTTATAATTGAAGACTTCACTTTAACACATTCAAAATTTGGATTTTCTTGATAATAAGGCTTAGAATTCTTTATATAAATAATACTCTCCAATTTATTTTCTAAGGATTTGAGTGTCAGACATAATTCATTAATAGTATTATGACCAGACTTTCACAAAGTTGACAGTGCTAAAAAAACATATTTCTTCTTAAATTCTAATATTCTTTGGCCTAAATCAAGCACCATCTAATATATTTTACATAAGATACAAAATTCTAGCATTTTTAATTCTTTCTCAAACCGATTCTAGTTAAAAAAATTATAGGAAATAAAAGTCACCAATCTATATGCTAAAGAACTAGTACTAAATCATATATCATATACAATAATGGTCCGACCCTCGGTCCGACCCGGTCAGACCTTAAAACCTTAAACCCTAGCCTATACCGGTTCAAAAGTCGGTATGGTTTTAATTACCTTGATCTCAGGTAAGGTGAGTGTTATCATTGTTATTATAATTGATTTAAGGCTTAGATAATTATGGGATTATTGTGGTTTTGGTGTAGTTTTGATAATGAGGTAAATGTGATGAAATTAATGATGATTTGATGTGGTAATTGCTTCCAATCGATGCATGGATTGTATAACGAATTGAGTGTTGTTGTATGAGGTAAATGTGAGAAATTACAATAATTGTAGGCTTTTGGATTTTAATCGAGGATGAAATAATTGTAGGCTTTTGGATTTTAATCAGTGATGAAATACCATGAGGAATTGATGAGATTAGGTAGAGAATTACGACATTGAGTCGTAGATAATTGTGCCTACAGAGTAGAATATATTATAACTGATAAATTATGGAGCATATTGATGACTGAATGAATCATAGGAATACTTGTTGGAAATAAGATGCAGAATGTGTATTATGCAGAAAAAATAGAAATTGGATGAACTGTGAGGAATTTTTAATGTGGCACCTGCCACTAATTTTCTAAGTGGCACCTGCCACCATCACTTGCATGTAAGTGGCGTATGCCACCATTATACCTTGAAAAGTGGTGCCTGCCATATTATGCCTTGAAGAAGTGGCGTCTGGCACATGTTACTTGGAGGTGGCGGCTGCCACCATGATGAATGCAGGTGGCGCCTGCCACCAGGGTGTTAGAAGTAGCTGAATTTTTAGAAAAATCATAACTTTAGAATGGTAACTCTGTTTTAGATGCCGTTTGAAGCCTTGGGAAGATATCTCAATGATATACAATCTAGTAAAATAATATGGATCATAGAATGTGATTATCTAGTGACTGTGATCGGATTAAGTGATCATATTTTGGGCTGAAATAAAAGTATGTGTGAATTACTGTGTGAACTGTCATGAAAATCTCTGAAAGTGATTTATTTGGTGTTGTTATAATAAAATGATTATGTTTTGAAGATGATATATGTGTTATAATGTATGTGAAGAGAACATGATGATTTTGATAGATGATGATAATGTTTTAATTATGATGTATGTGTATGAGTATTATGATGTTTAGGATGCAGTAGTGATGTTGTTATGAAGTATATAATGTTGTAATGATACTGTTATGATGTTTTGATGCTGATAAGATGATTATGCTACGGTTATGATGTTTTGATACTGATAAGATGATTATGTTGCTGTTATGATGTTTTGATGCTGATAGGATGATTATGATGTTGTACGGTGATGTTTATGATGATGTTATGATGAATTGATGATTTTATGATGATATGTGTAATATGATGCTGTGAAGAAGTAATATGATGTTTGTGATGCTGTAAGGATATTAACATGATGTATATGATGTTGTAATGACGTTGTATGATGTTTACAATGCTGTAATGAAGTTGTATGATGATTATGCCGCTGTTATGATGTTTTGATGCTAATAGGATGATTATGATGCTGTTATGAGGTTTATGATGTTGTTGTGATGTAATGATGTTGTTATGAAGTGCATATTTGATGTATATATGCTATGTGATGAAGTATGATGAAATGATGAATGATGATGCGTTTTGACTAGTCGTGGTCGTAATTTATGTGTTGCTGCGCATCATGCATTCATGGCATATGTTAGGACTTTTGTCCAGTGAAGTTTTCAGGATGATAATCCAATGGAGTTTGTAGGACGCTCTGGTCCAGTGATGGCATTAATTCCATAATGTGGATTAAGTGTAAATTGTGATGTGCTCTGGTTCCAAGCAGGAACCGATCCTATTGGTGGGGATCTTTGGAGATAACGATGACTAAGTCATCAGTGAAGTTTTGGTACCACATGCATGAGTCTTATGAAGTTGCATTTCATTATTTTTGGATTGCACAATAATTGGGCTAAGTGATGTATTTGATTTGATTCTGATTTTGGTGATGTTCTGACGTGAGGATTTGGTGTTTTGCTGTTATGTTGTATATGTATAAAATGATGTTATGTTGTTGTGGTTTCCTTGATATGACCACTATATCTATTTCTTATGTCTTTTATAATGATTATGATTTACTTACCATTTCTGCTGAATGTTCCCCCTACCATGGGCAACGCGCAGGTGCTCAAGAATAGAAGTAGAAGTTCGAGATAGCTTTATGGATTTTTTAGTTATTATTCCGCAGTGAAGAGGGTCTTGCTCTGATATATGTAATATCGGGGTCTTTGGGAATCGTTTGAATTAAACTATATGTTGACAGTGATGTATTGAGATGTTTATCTTGTTTTAAAATGTTTCAAGTAAGATTTACGATATATGAAGTTTGACGATAAATTTAAATTGAAGTATTTTATTTTAATAAAAGTGTTTTTTAGACAAAAATTCCGCTGAGATGTTTGAAGTCTTATGAAGATATTTTTAAATTGTAAACGTGTAAATTTTGAGAACCTGTGTTACGGAGAAGGATGTTTTAATTATGGTGTTTTATGAAGAATGTCGCACCCTTTTTGATGTTTACTTTGATATAATCATTTAATATTACATGAATAAATCATGGGGTTTTAGAAGGGTGTTACATTAGTGGTATCAGAGCAGGTCGGTCTGTCCGGCCAGGTTGTCTAATGTTGTTTATTCCTTAGTACGCAACATATGTGTGAAACACTATCGGTACTTGCTTGTTTTCTAACCGTTGTCCGCAGGAGTTAGTTTGAAACAAGTGGGGGAGAAGTTTTCACTTCTCTGAGATGTTTTGGTTGTGGAATGTTAGTTCGGTGTGCCGTTGATGGCAAGTGTGCAAGCATTGTGGGAGTTGTGTTATTTCCGAAACTGAAGGAAATACGGAGATAAGGCTTATGTCAACTAAGAATTTGTGCCTTAAGTAGCTTCGTGCACAAGGTACAAGGAACGCTGTTATAGTTTTGTAAAGATGGTTTATGCCCCATCATGGTTGTCGGCTGTCTATTGACAAATTGAGGAACTGATCACCCTTAATCTCTTGTTGATAGTAGACGGGATCATGTTGGATGGGATAAACGTGTTTGCTAGCTTAGATGGTGTGTACAGTGAATTGGTCGGAGTTAAGCCATATGCTTACCAGTCGTTTGGATTAGTGGTGTAGTATGCTACTGATTGCAAGAGCTCATGCAATACCGAAGCTATGTGGTTTTTGACACTGAAGGTGTTGTGGATTCGAAACTCCCGTCTGCCAGCTAAGTTGGGATGTCTTTAGGAAAATAGATCAGGTGTTGTTGATGTTGGATTCTCTGAGTGCAAAAAATGATGAGACGGCTAGTGTTATGCCAGTGGTGTGTGATCCCTGATGTTTTTCCTGAAAGATATTTATGACTTGCCTCCAGAGCGTGGATATGAGTTTGGAGACAGTAGAGAGTTTATGTTGTAGTCTGCCAAGCAAGTGGGTGAACTTCTAGAAGATGAAGCTTTGATGTTTGTAATGTCGCATCGTTGCAAGTAGATCGTGAAGTTGCGAGTGTTGAATTACCTGTTGTCTGTGAATTTATAGATGTATTTCCAGGCGACATAAGTGAATTGCTCCAGAACGTGAAGTAGAGTTTACGGTAGAATTGATACCAGGCACGAGTCCGGTGTCGAATGTCTCCATATCGGATGTCAGCTTTTGAGTTGAGTGAATTGAAGAAGCAACTAGAAGAGTTATTAGAGAAGAAGTTTATTCGACCAAGTGTTTTCCGTGGGGTGCTCCGGTGTTGTTGGTTAAGAAGGATGGTAGTATGAGATTGTGTGTTGACTATAGACAACTGAATAAAGTGACTATCAAAAATAAGTATCCACTTCCGAGGATCGACGACTTGATGGATCAGCTAGTGGGAGCGTTTATATTCAGCAAGATTGATTTGAGATTTGGTTGTCATCAGATTCGTGTTAAACCAGAATATATTATGAAGACGACTTTTAGAACGAGATATAGTCACTATGAATACATTGTGAAAGGTCCCCGATGGAGCACCAGATGCCCCTCATCCCATTTCGGTTCCGCCCAATGCCGAACTGGCCATGGCAGCCCTGATCGAAGCTCTGAACAAAGACGAACACCCTAATCCTCCAACAAAATGCGAGGATTGGAGCATTAGAAGGGGTTCGACGTCCAAGATCTCCTCCGCCGAGACGTGAGCACCGGAGATCTCGAAGTCCTTCTCCTCGACGAAGAAAGAATCGCCATCAGCCAGTGGCACCAGAGACCATGGCAATCAAGAAGCGCGATCGCACTCCTCCCCGAAGCCAGCACTCCCCAGGAGCCAAGAAAACAAGAAGGAGTCCGCAGACAGAAAGCCAACGCTCACCTCCGTCCAAGCCTAGGGGACGGTCAAGAACTCCCTCTCCCCGTCGGGGTCGAAGTCCTTGACACAGAAGAAACGCTCGCTCTAATTCGCAATTGACCAGCTACAGCGACGAAGACGAGCCCCGCGACCCACTATCCCAGGAGATCATGGCCACCCATCTACCCAAAGGACTGGAGAAGCCCACACCTCTGGGAACCTACGATGGTACCACCGATCCTGACGAGCACATCGAGAACATCGATGCCCTGCTCGATTACCACAACGTTCGAGGCGCCATCAAATGCAGGTTGTTCCCGACGACACTGAGGAAATGGGCGATGTCCTGGTACAAGAGTCTTCCTTACGATTCCATCACCTCATGGAGACAGTTGGGGAGGATGTTCTCCAGACATTTCACTGCATCTCGACGTCACCCAAAGACAGAGGCCTCACTCAAGGCTATCATCCAAGAGAAGGACGAATCTCTTCGTGCCTACATCGAGAGATTCAACAAAGAAGTCGTTCAGGTCTCCACGACTGATGATATGAAGAAATACCTACTCGAACGAAGGCTCCATCCCTGCAGTGGTTTTGCCAAAGCAGTTGGCATTGAGACTCCGGCGACACTGGACGCCCTCCTCCTCAAAGCTCAAGCATACATTCAGTACGAAGAAAAAGAAGCCGCAAATACTGCTCGTGATTCGAGGCCCCAAGAGAATGCCAAGTCCTCAAAACACGACGACTCCTTGACAAGATGTCAAAGAGCTGAAAAAGAGAAAAGATGATCGTCCCCGGGAGTCCCGGGATTATAAAGGGCCATCTGGCCGTTTCCATGAATATACGCCATTGACCGTTTCCCGCGAAAAGATCCTTTTTTACTGCGCAAACTCAGAGTTTCGACAGGTAGGAGTTTGTTTTCCGAAGCAGATACCGGCCAAGCCGGGCATAGACAAAACAAAGTACTGCCGGTTCCACAAGAGCCACTGGCATATGACGGACGACTGCATCCATCTCAAGGATGCAATCGAGATCTTGATCCGGGATGACCATTTGAAGTAGTTCACCAAAAATAAAGACACTCCTCGACAGGACATCCAAGAGTCTAAAAAGGTAGAAGAGGGAGCACCTTCCTCGGACAACGTTGCCCTTCAGGTCGCCATGAGCGTATCACGACCAGAAGATTTCTACGTCCCAGATGAGCTCGACGTCCCTCTCTACTTCGCGACGCACAACCCTTGGGAAACATTTCCCTCCACCCTGGTCATCTCAGGAGGAGGATTCAACAAGGTCACCGTGGGTTCGGTAAAAAGGAATTTCGATCACCAGATCAACACGAGCTTAACCCAGAATGCCACCTTCGACAAGTTTCGGGGAAACTCCATTCTCATCGCCTTCTATCACGAAGAACTCCCTGGAGGGGCTCCCAATTCCAACATTCCCCTGCTCGTAAGGGCGCAGATGGCAAACTTCGATGTGCGGAGGATCCTGGTCGACCAGGGAAGCTCTGTGGACATTATGTACTCCCAACTATTTTCTACACTGCAGCTGGACGAAACACACCTGACACCCTACATAGGCTCAGACCTACAGGGCTTCAACGGGGCAGTCACTAAGCCCTGGGGGTACTTAGAGCTGATCGTCGATCATGTTCGGGGCAGCGGAGATGGCCAGATCTATCAAAGTCCAATTCCTGGTGATAGATTGCCTGTCCCTCTACCAGTGCATTTTCGGATGACCAACTCTGGCAGAATTGATAGCGGTTCCCTCTATAGTGCACCTGAAAATGAAGTAATACATCTCAAACGGGCTCGTTGCCACCCTCCACGGGGACATAGAGGCCGCGAGGAGATGCTTTGAAGCAGCATCAAAGGGGCTGAACACCATCGCTGCACGACCCAAGACATCCAGCAAACCAGCCTTGCTCGACAATTCCGAAGAGCCAAAGCCATTATCCCGCGTCGACTCCATCGACCTTGACAGCCATTTCACCAGAGACGACTCGAAGAAAGAAGCACAACAAGATTCGAGCACCACTTCGACGTCGACCAGCTTCGGTGAGCCCGCCCATCCTACACGGCCAATACCTGACGGGGAATTCTAGATGGTCCTCCTTGGCGATGATCCCCACAAGGGAGTGAAGATTGGAACCGGTCTCCCTAACATTGCGAGGAAACAGCTGAAAGCCTGCTTCCAGGAGAACGCGGATCTGTTCGCATGGAGCCCCTCGGAGATGCCCGGACTGGACCCCAATTGTGCCTGCCATCAGCCCACTATAGATCCTGCCGCTAGGGCAGTAGCTCAGCGTAGGCGCAAGCAGTCTCCGGAGAAAATGGAGGGTGCCGAGCAAGATGTAAAAGACCTCTTAGAGGCAAAATTTATTTTGGAAGCCAAATACACTACATGGCTATCCAATGTTGTACTTGTGAAAAAATCTAATGGAAAATGGAGAATATGCATTGACTATACCGATCTCAATAGGGCTTGCCCGAAAGACGCTTATCCCCTCCCCAACATAGACAAATTAGTTGATAACTCTACCGATTTTAAATTATTATTGTTCATGGATGCGTATTCGGGGTATAACCAGATACCCATGGCCAAGAGCGATAAGAAGTACACAGCTTTCATGACCGAGTCGGGCAACTATTACTATAACGTAATGCCCTTCGGCTTGAAAAACGCTGGCGCTACTAACCAAAGAATGATGAACAAAGTCTTTCGAGGAGAAATCGGGGATATGCTCGAACTCTACATGGAAGACATGATCGTGAAATCCCAAGAGGAATCCGATCATGCGCTCCATTTGAAGAAATTTTTTGACTAGGCCAGGAAGTGTAAGATGCGCTTCAACCCGAAGAAGTGCACGTTCGGGGTACGGGCAGGCAAGTTCCTCGGTTTCTACCTAACAGAATGAGAAATCGAAGCCAACCCCGACAAATGCAGAGCTTTCTCTGAATTCCCAATGCCAAGCTCGAAAAAGTCAATCCAATCCCTGAACGGGATGCTCACCTCGCTGTCCCGTTTCGTGTCAAGATCTGCTCAGCACACGCTCCCCTTTTTCAAACTCCTCCGCAAAGAGGCAGCTTTTGAGTGGACGGACGAGTGCGACAAAGCCCTCCTCCACCTCAAATAAGTATTATCGGAACCACCGGTCCTCTCCCGACCAGACAACGGGGAGACCCTGTAACACCCCCATTGTAACACCCTTCTAAACCCCGCGGAATAATACGTCATAAATCAGAGTAATTTATCATGTATCTCAAATAAGGATGTCGTATTTAATTTAATACACCTCACTTACACCTGTCATGCTCAATAACACTTAAAATAAATTCATGTTTTTCATATACTTTCACGTCGCATGTAACAGCAGAATCACTTTCATTCAAATGAGTATAATATTCAAGTCTCAAATAATTCATTCATTTAATCAACTTAGGCATAAAAGCCACTTCAACATAAAATTCAAATCAAATTAACAAAATAAATAGAGTATACAATCGTATCTCTCAAAACATGAATCGAAACGTTCCCAGTGTTACATAATCAGAGCACGACTCGACCCAAAATAAATAAAGTGACTAAAACAGCTACTCCAACGGCTAACTCGAACTAAATGACGAGTAATTTCGTCTACTGCGGATCACCTGCACGTTACCCACGTAGAGGTAACATTCAAACAGAAGGGTGAGATTTCACATAATTATCGAAATCATAAGATAATATATAATAAATAGCAACAAGCATAGCATAATTATTCCCAC